>CM036571.1:12638970-13838970 GCA_020745775.1 Theristicus caerulescens | reverse complement strand
ATTGTCAGACTGATGGGTGTATGTCTACTTGGACACGTTTGCATTTATTATGGAAGGTAAAGATAGCTGTGCGGTGAGCAAACCAGTGTATTTCAGTTTGTTTGTGCCTACCAGTTTATTCCTGTACGGTATCTCTGCCAGGACATGGCTGACCGTATCTGCTTTGTGTTTGAGTCTTAGCGTACACCTGCGCGTGTGGGACTGTTTTTATATGTAAGCATATGTTTTTCCGTTTCAGGTTTCCATTTTGGTTTACTTGTAATCAAGTGACATTCTTAATATGTCTGTCTGCCTCGTAAAGGCGCAGCCCAGAAATACTAGTTAGTCTCGTCAGATGCTGGGAGGCTTTTTCAGTTATTTTAGACTGATTTGATGGAGCCGACAGGGGTGGAAATCGCACTGTTGCCTGTCAAAACGAGGGCCATCTAGCGAGAGAAAGGCGAGTTTTGTGAGGAAGAAGGGAAAAAAAAAAGAAAATGTGTACTTTCCAAACTTGATTTTGTCGAGGAGTCCCCCAAATTGAGTTTATTCATAGTCCCGGCATGTATGCAGTGAAACGTTACTTACAGGAGTCTTGTGTAACCACGTCAAGCTCTGCGTGTATCAAACAAACATAAATACCTTGTTAGCATGGTACAGCTGGGACGCGATTGCTGCCTTTGAAGTCAGATGTCTTGGGTTGGATTTAGGTTTGGTACAATTTTATGTCAGTTGAAAGAAAAATGGAGGTCTGCTTCCCAAGGGGAGGAATAGCTGCTGTAGCCTGCGGAGGCTGGAAGGAAAAACGGCATGAGAGAAAGAAGTGGCGCGGGGCGTTGGTGTAGTGCTCTGCCCTGCGGGGCAGGAACCGGCCGCAGACGTCCATCCAAATTTCACTAAGTGAGGTTTATAAAGAAGGTACAAAAACCTCGGATTGGATGCGATGCTTTTTGCGTCCTCTCAAAGGCTGGAGCGCACTGATCTGGACCCGCTTCCCAAAGGTGCTGGTTATGTTCCCAGGTCGCACGTACCTTATTTAAAATGGACTGCGTTGTATTCCCCAAAGATATCAATGCCTCCTGAGATGTGTATGTTTTTGTTGCCCTTCTGCTGCCTGCCGAGAGAACAGCGTCCCGCTCGCGGCTGGGAAGGGTGAGGGAAACCTGGCTGATTTTGGCGGTTGGACCATTTCAGCATGGTTCAGGGATTGTCGCTTTGGGGCGTGGACTCTCCCGTGGGTATTCGGGTCAGGGTGGATTATTATTGTTATTATTATTATTATTATTATTATTATTATTATTATTATTATTATTTATTATTTATTGTACAGTCTGGCCTCCTGCTTTGGAGGGCTGAACAAACCTTTTGGGAATTCCTGTGTTGATCCTGGTCATTTATGGTTGGGCTCTAACATCTTGTCTACAACGAGAAACCCAGTCCCTGTAAAGACACCAGTTCAGGAGAATCTGTGTCTTTAAGTCAATTGGTCCAGTAGTTATTGCATTTTTAAGCTGTTTTTTTGGGTTTTTTTGTTTTTTTAATATCAGTTTGGTCGGTTTCTGGGCGTTGGTTGCTGGCGGAGGAGCCCTCCAGCAGTCTCCCTGTGCAGTCACCGTGCTGCTCACCCAGCCAGTGTCTTCAGCAACGCGAATCCTGCACGGTGTTGTTCCAGTCTGCTGGCGTTCCCCGCAAAGGGCTTTTGTTTGTCTTCGAGGTCCTCCCGTTTCTTTTTATGTTGCAGGCTTGTTTGATTTCAGAAGAAACGTGTGCGCGGTGGGTAAATGATAGCGCAATGCCTGTGGAGCACTGAAAAATTTCTTCCTTTTAAAAAGGTGTGTTGCTATAGCTGGATTAATTAACGCGCAGTAGTTAACGCATGCTAAATCCCTCGTGAGAGACACTTCACCTGTGTTTCTTCAGTTCAACTCGTAGGTAACTTGAATGCTCTGTCTCTACTAGGCTCTGGCAGTGGAATAGCTAACGCATGTTAGTTATCCCTCCGTATACACGTGCCGCTCTTTGGTGACGATGGCACTTCTGTTCGGAGGGTATCAGAAACAAAAGCCGTGAGGCTCACCCCTCTCCGTAGGCAACTGACTCGGATGTTCAGGGTGACTGGTGAAAAAGAAAAATATTTAATTATCAAAATCTATGAGAAAGAAAGCGCTCTAAGTTATTCTGAAGGTGCCTAGGGGTTAAGTCATTGTCCGTAAAGCATGAAATTGCAAGGAGGGTGTGTTTCATCCCATTATTCTGGGACGAGGTCGCAGGAAGGATTTGCACAGCCTTGAAGCCCTCTGTGGTCTTAACTCAGGGTTCCTCTGGTTGTCTGAACAAGACAAAGTAATTTTTGCTGTGACCCTGCACCCCGTTTTATATCCCCGCCCCACCTCCTTATACCATTGCTGAGCTGTTGGACAATTTATCTCTGTTACAAATCTCTTGCTGAGGTTTGCTAAGTGGACTTGTATAAACTGTGTGGACGATGCTTGGAGAACCGCTGCTGCAGGTGGCACGACGTGTGACAGCCTCTCGAAGGGGTGTTCCCGAGTTTTGTGTTGACTGCAAGTGCTGGCATGGATATACCTTTAACATGTACAGCCCCTCTACCTGTTCACCTTGCAGGCACCTCCCTTGCGGAGGCCGTGTTGGTGCCCTGGCCCCGTGGCCGGTCCCAGCTCAGGAGCCAGCCTTTCCCCCGAGCTGCAGTGCCGCCGAGGGGGTAGGACGATGCTGCTGGGGGCGGTGGGAGGGAGGAAACCCCCCTTCCCGGGGCAGGCGGGGAGCAGGGTGGCTTGGCTCCGTCGCTTACCAAACCGTGCCTGTATGGCACGCTGGGCGTACGTTCACCCTGGATCCCCTGCCCACTAATCTAAGCCGAAGTCAGTCGCTTGCATCTGGAAGCGAGTCCCCTCGCAGGCTGAAGTCGGGCGCTGACACTATGTCAGCGGCGGCGGCAGACAGCCCTCATAGCTGGCGTTGCTGGCAGGGCAGAGGTGTGTGGCCGCGGGACAGCCTGATGCTTCTGACTCACCGAGGAGCCTCTCTGCCGCCAGGCTGCCCGCTGCCAAAATAATTCGTGTGGCCTCCCCAGCCGCTGTCTTTCCTGGGTGCATCGTTGGTGTGGGCAGTGGGCTCGATTAGTTAATATGGCTCCTATTTTTCTGTTTATGGTTTTTTTTTAATTTTTTTTTTTGTGTGTGTGTTTTTGCTTGTCAGGGATCAAGCAAATTTCCACAGTTGCGTTGCGCTGGCAAGCCGCAAGCGTAAGAAATCAGCACTCTGGTGTACAATAACTTAGGAGTTAGAAAAGCACCATATTGGAACTAATTAGCTTCCTGCCTGCCTTTAATCCCAGTGTTTTCACCTCTTAGTAACTGTGCCGGACTGGATTGGTCTTTTTTTCCAAGACACTTCTTGAAGGAAAGGACAGACTGCAGGGAGACTTGCGGTGGGGCAGACTTGAACTGATTCATGTGATTTAATATGGTAAATGCGGAGCACCCAGAGGTTGGGAGGGATTCATTTTAAACCAACGGATGTGAAAGACGACCGATAAACTTTGGCAGCCAAATACATTTGGAAATGACAATAAGGGAGGAAGGGAGAATTGAAAACGTGCTCTGCCTCGGTGTTTGAACGTGCCTGGGCCCTGGCAATACCCATGATGTGCATTTCTCGATCTACTTAGGTGGTTGTTGCTTCAAGATAACTTCTGTACTTTGTGCATCTGCAGCGTGTTTGTGCCTCCCCATGGTTAGGTGGGAAGGTGCAAGCATGACTTTTATCAGATGTCATAGGTTTATTTAAGTCCCCGTGCGCAGAATCTGTGAATTTTTGAGGAGAGCAGGCTATCAGTAAGCAAAGGTCCTCGTGGAGCGCTCTGCGCCGCCCGTCGGGTGCCTGCTCGGCGCCTGCGCAGCCCCCGCGCAGGGCGTGTGAGGTATCGTTGGCCTGGATTTGCGTCAGGGCCGTCATGTGATGCTGCAGAGCATCTTCCAAAACGTGTGACCTTGACTCCGCAGGCTGTAGCCCTCCGTGGCGGGATCTCTGCTATTGCTGTTTGCGAGGAAATACAACATGGTGTTGCCAAGCATCCGCTCCCCGTCTCCCTCCCGGTTCTGCTCTCAAACGAGCTAAGCTGCCGTTCACGTGAACGCGTGCAATAACTTTGTGCTTAGCAGGGTACGGCCCATTAACTTTTGTATGAGCATCAAGGGAGACGGAGAGTATGGATATTGCACAAATTGCGTATTTATTAGCTGCTAAATTGATTTCCTCTTCTGCAAATCGAAGCCTTTGTGTTTGCCCTTTGCTGGAGGCAGAGCGAGCCCTCCAGGAAGCAGACGGCTCGCACTGATCCTGGAGCGAACAAAGAGTCCGAGCGCCAGGAATTAGTCTGTGTTTTGAATAATTTATCTGATCTTTCTGAGGTGCTTCAGGAGATGCCCTGTGGTGTAAGGAGGACAGCTGCTGGGAGCAGCCAGAGCTGAGTCGAAGGGGAGGCGGTCCTTTTATCAGTCTTTGTCTAGGCTTATTTTTTTCTGTGGACCAAAAGGGGTTTATGGTTTGCTTTGGACCTAACTCACTGGAAGCAGTTCTCTGAACTGAATTAGCCATCACTTTGCTTTTGGACCAGAGAGCAAAGTGTTTGTACTTTGAAGAGGTTTGTGGACAGAGATAAAACAGTTTCCTTTAAAAACACACGGCTGCGTTGCTTTGACCTGGGAGGGGTTATGGACTAAAATAAAAGCATTGCATTTGGAAATCCCTTCTGGGGAGTGATGGGACCGTGTCCGAGTTTTCCTGTAAAGACCAGTTCCCCTCCTGAACAGCGTTGGTTCAGGACCTGGTCTCATGCCAAGCACTGGAAACCTCGCCCTACCTTTGATGTCCTCTTCTTTCCTCCTGTCCCACTCCAACGTGGATGGGCAGAGGGTAGGAAGGAGGAGGATGATCGTAACTGCTTTGTAGGGCTGGTCAAGACTGGTGGCCCAGAGCCGTGGATGGACATGGGAGTTTTGTCCTTTCTTCCAGGTATTTTTTGCCTTGGGGTAGTAGGAAGAGCCAGCATGTGGAAACCGGGGTGTTTGGATGTCTGCTTTTGAAACTGGTTTCCTTGCTGATTTGGGGAAAAGCAGAGGTCAGCTTTCTCCTTTCTGATCTGATGTAGCCCAACTGTTGTAACTAGAAAGTGTGACTGTCTGGTATAAGTACGTAAGCAAGTTTATGCAAAGGAGTTGTGAATGAGCTCGGACTTCTATTGGAAGAAGGGGTTGGATGTAAAGGTTTGGAGACGTGCTGCTTTAGGCAGCAGCTTGGCAGTTGAGTTCTTGCTGCACTGGGGGCAGACACTGTTGAATATCTGAAGAAGCTTGCCAACGTTCTCCTGGAAACGCAAAATCTATTTTAAAATATGTTTCTTATTAATTTATTTCTTTCTGAGAAGAGTTGGAGTAACATCCTGGAGCTTGTCTGCCCCGCTGGTTATGCCAGAGTCGTGGCCAAATATGCTTCCTACAGGGTAAGCTTTGCTACTGTGCGTCAGTGCTGGGCATCCTCGGGGCTGAGAACAAGAATTTACTTTCCAACCTGTTCCTGTGGCCTCACCCCTGCTGATCCTGCCAACGAGGACCGCAGCTGAGCACATGGGAGAGGGATCTTCTCAGCAAGCGTGGCAGTGGCGAACGTTGAGACAGGAGTGGTGGGAGCTGGTGTCTGTGGCCCACGCGTGTCTGTCTGTACACTCATGCGGGAGGGCTCGGCTGGTTTCCCCGTCAGGGACATGATTTGGGATCTTCTGTGACTGGAGCTGGAAATTCCAGGTCTGATTTGTCAGTACGGCTGCTTTTTTTCCTGCCCTACAAAAATAAACTGTAAATGAAGAATGTGTGAATGCAGGGTTTATTTCAGCGAAGACATGAAATGTTTCTGGGGCTGGTCATTTGCTTTAATATAGACGGGTCTTAGTCACGACTGACTTGAACGGGAGCCCGTAACTGAACTGGCAGGAGGGAACCTGCTTCATTGCTGAGCTGCCAAAGGTCTGAGCTGCACCCTGCCTCGTGCCAGGGCACTGTGCTGCTCTCACAGCACCTGGGACGGAGTCCAGGAGCCGCTTGTCCACGGTGCTATTTCCATTTAGTAAATAGAAGCTTTCTGGGAAGGTTTGTGTTGGGTTTTCCTCTCAAATCTGATTAATACTCTGACTTTTTTGGCAGCGAAGCTCTGACTGCCTGGCGTTCATGTCCTCAGAGTAATCCTGTGCTGGTGCATCCTGAGTCTTTGAGACCCAAACCAAACACAACGAACGCTCTGTGGCACCGTTCTTCAACTGGTTGATTGTCCACACTGTGGAGCAGCGCACCAAACTGCAGATGTAATAATACTGGGGTCAAAGTCTTGCTATCCCTTCAGGCATCACGTTCAAGAGATGTGGGTTTAGCAACCAATATTGGTTGCTCCGTGGCAGCCGAGCTGGTGAAGGTGAAGGTTGGGTTGTCTTTGTCCAAGCTGGCAGGAGCTGCTGCTGCTTGACTCATTGGCTCATGTGCCAGGAGCACAAGCGACTGCTCTGTCAGCGTTACATCCAGAGCTCCACGGGATGACTAAGCCGAGTGTCCCTGTTCACCGTGGGTTACGGCCTTCTCTGCATTCGCAGCAGTTTCACAGCAATAGTTTCTTCCAAATTTCTACCCATAGTTGAAGTCCATAAGCTGCCACTGTGACATGCTGGAGGAAGAGGCTATTCCTGGTACTTTGGATACTGCAGAAATGGTAATCGTGAACAGAACTTAACTGTGATCCTGTGAAGTTATTTTGCCCAGTGCTTCAGAGGAACAAGGTAACCAGTATGTGCTGGAAGAAAAGTTCCCTCAGTCCCAAGTATGGCAGTTGTTTTAGACGACTGTGAGTTTGACATGCTCTGGTCCATGTTAGGACTCAAAGAAAGACAAAGACCCTTGGAAATCTCTTTAAAAATAAAAGAAAAATAATCACAGAAGGGAAACGCAATGAGAGGATTCTGTCTGGCCTCCCCCCTGTGCGCACACACTCGCGCTCGCTCTGCCAGGATCGGCCGGAGCCCAGCTGATACGATAAGCCCTCCGCTCCCCCCTTAGACACTGGCAAGCTGGGTGCCCAAGAAATCCTACCACAAGTTTAATGTTTTGTCTCCAGTAGTTACCCTTTTCTACCTCATACGTAAGCACATCAAGCTCCTTTCTGAAAACAGTTTGGACTCTTTGCTTTCCAGAGGAGCATTTCTGTCGTTAGCTGGAGATGTTCTTTTGGTTGTCGGACCGCGGTGATTTCATGACAACTGTGTAGCTGTTGATCTGTCATCTTCAACACGCATGCTGCTGTTCCCTCCGTAATGCCTGCTTCTTGGAGGCATTTCAGGGCGCGATGGTATTCCTGCCTGGCGTGCCTTGGCCTAGGCAAGGCACCGGCCTCTGCCACCCTTTCCAGGAAACGGATGCTCTGTTCCCGCTGATGGGAAGTTATTTGCGGTGACTTTGGAGTTCACTTTGTCTCTTGAGTTTGCTGACGGCCTTGCATGGGGCAGAAAGCGTGGGCAGCAGGACCAGGCCGATGCCTCCAGCTCCCCCTTCCCCTGGGTGCCTCCAGGGCAGCAGGAGCAGACCCCAGCTGTGCTGGTGCAGCGTTTGATCGGCCGCGAACAGAGATGAGCGTAGCATCACTGATACGCGGGTGGCATTAATCAGCTCCCACCTTCTCGGCAAAAAATCGTGAGTCCTGCTGTAGTGGAGAAATTGTGGTGTCTTAAACCAAAGCATTGCAGGTCGATTTTCTCTGGGGTGAGGCTTAAGGCAGACAGCGAGCAGCATTGGCTCTGGCTGTGGGCTCTGCGCAGATGGCTGTGAAGGTGGAAAACTTTTGTTTCTGGTGCTCTGACACCTTGCGAGAGCCAAGAGGACCCTTTGGTGTTTTGGTGTGGGACGGTCGGATTTTGTGTGCAAAACTGGTGCATGAGTTCCTTTTTCTGGGAGTTCCGAGGGCGAAGGAGTTAATGGGGATGAGGGCAAGGGAAGAAGATAGCTGGATCTGGGTTGGGGCTACTGGCTGATATTTTTGCAACAGTCTTCTGTTACCCAGCGTGAGACCGTGGGGATTAGCCGGGCAGACTCCCAGGCTCCTTCCGTGCTGAAGACCCGCCTGCCCTCTGCACAGCGGTAGAGCTTTTTTCGAAGGACTTCTAAATCCAGCAGACTTGGGGAATTTTTGTTGAGAGACTCTATGGTGCTTATTTCTTTAGCAGAAAAACTTTGTGTTTGGCCCTAGTTGTGGGACTTTGAAAGAATGAAAAAGCTTGTATAACCCCCAGAAGAATCATGTCTGGCGTAGTGGCTTATAATAACATGACTGAAAAGGAAAGTAAGGAGATGATCAGAAAGAAAAAAGAGTAGATGAAAATGTCATTCACCATCTCTGAAAATCTAAATGTATTCAGAGTATCTGTTTGGACTTCAAAACCTGTTTTAAGAACCACGGTGCAGCTGAGCAGCGCGGCAGCGTGCACGCGTGTCCCACGACCCGCAGCTGAGAAAGAAATGTTTCCAGGGGAGAGCAGAGGTGACGGATGCAGAGCTGGGCCAAAGGAGTGGGAAGAAGTTTTAAGGCAAAACAGTGAACTTCTAAGCTCATAAAGTCGAGTTGGTTTTGCAGGCGTAAAAGGAACTTTTCTTGCAGAATAACAAGGATTTTTTTCTCCTTCTTTTAAATGTTCATGTTTTCCTACTAGTCAGGTGGTTTGCTGATGCATTTCTTATTTTCACCAATCAGTATTATTAATAAGATTTCGGAGCCTTAAAATCAACATTAGTAGACTTCTGTGGGTAATTTCAGTTACAGTTCTTGCTTGATTCTTGTCTTCTGAACATATTGCCAGCCTGCCGTGGTGGCTTTTGGGTTATTTTTCAGTTTTTGTATGCTATCGTAGAGAGAAAACCAATTAAAAAAACCCTGTCTCATTCAGGAGGTTGTGTAAGTTGTAGCTGCTGGTGTGAGGGGACACCAGGTCTTGGGAGACTCGTGGTGAAGTCCCGAGCTGGCAGCAGCGCGCCCGTGGGGAGCGCATGGTGCTGCCGGCGCGGTGGGAGAGAGCAAGGCAGCATTTTTGTTGGTTTTGCTCCCCTCTCCCTCTCCCTCTCCCTCTCCCTCTCCCTCTCCCTCTCCCTCTCCCTCTCCCCCCGCCTCTCTTCTCCCCCCCCCCTTTTCTTTTTTTCTCCCCCTTTCCTTTTCTTTTTTCACTTCTCTTCGCTTCTTTTCTCTTCCACAGTGTTGGGTTACATAGTTTTTGTGCACTTCTCACTCCTCACTCAAACCAAGTCAAAAATGTCCCATATTTTTATATCCGAGGTCATGTTTAGCGCAGCGTAAACTGAAACGTGCCTGTAGCACATCGGGTGGTTTTTGAGAGCTAAAATAGTCGCCTGGCTCAAGCCCTTAGGCCGGACGATGAGCGCAGACCTTCCTCTCTGGTGGATGATGTTTCTTATTCTGGTGGCTGGCTAGCGGTGACGTGCCTGTGCTCTTCCCGGTGCGTGCCTGGCACACGTGCATGTGCCGTGCTCGATGGGCTCACCTTCGGCGCGCCAGGTGCTTCCCAGAAATCTGTCTGTGCAATTCTGAGTGGCTGTGGGGAAGCAAGTGAGCTCCAGCCAGGTCCCCTCTCTCTGGCTGCTTTATGGCTTTCCTTGCCATACGATAAAGCGAGGCTGTTGAGACAGCAGAGAAGATGGTGGTTGCTCTGGTACGGAGTATAGCCACCATCCCATGTGGCCATAATGTGTTGTGTGGACTTAACGTGGCTCGTACTGGTTCTGGGGTGACAGTACTGGTTCAGATGTAAACGTCCTAGAAGAAGTCAGAGGGAACACCCATCTCCATGGGCCTGGTCAGCAGTGGTGGAGAGGGCCAGGGCTGGTCTTGGCTCTGCTGCTGCCTGGGCACCTGCTGCCCGTCCTTGGGTGGCCGCTGGGCCTGAGGAGATGCTGTTTGCAGGCTCTGCTCCAGGTGCTCAGTGCATCGTTTCAGGGAGCTCTGTGGCTGGTGGGGTGTCAAATCCCCCTTGGGCAATGCTTGGTTTCCCTTGCCCTTAATTTGTCAAATCTAAAGATAAAATGGTCGGAAACGGCAGCCTGCAGCTTCCCAAGAGTGCAGCGGTGCTAAATTCCTGTGCACACGCTTTAGTGCCTGCACCACCGTAGCCTGCTGATGACACGTGGCTCTTACGAGCGTTGGTGGGTCGTCTTCACTGCTTGAGGAGCTGGAGCTTTGCCGTGATCTGCCCCGTATATCAAGCAACGGATCTGTACCCAGGTCTGAAGTGTGGTTACTTCTGGTGTGACCCCGGGCTCGCTGCGGGCAGGGCAAGGAGGGGGGGCAGCTCTGCGCGGAGAGGCGAGGGGCTGCGGGCAACGCTGCTCGCTCAGGCCGCTGTTGCGCAGCGTGAACTGTCATTAGCAGCATCCGCACTGGGATGTTACAGTAAGTCATGGTACGCATCCTCCCCTGCTCCGGGCAGGCTCGTTTGCTGTAGATGTGCAATGCTGTCTGCTTTGCTAGGTCTGATCTTTTGCTGTGGTGGCAGTACTGGAGAGCTGGGCCCTCGTGAGAAATCGCCTGGGAACATGCAGCTGGACTGTATATTTTAAAACACTAGTTAATATGAGCAGATTTAATGCAAACCTCCAACTTTCTGGGGACAAAACAACCTCTTTAGCCTTAAACAGTGTTACTTGTTACCACCAAACTCTCATGACAGAGCTGTTCTGTTCAAGTAGGCTTTTTACACCAATTGGCAAGGAATGCCCAAATCGTTACTGTTGTAGTTTTATTAACAGCTGGAGGAAACTAAAGCTCCGTATGGTACCCCGAGCTCCTCGCTGCCTGCCGGGTACCAGCGCTGGTTCCCTTGCTGGTCTGTTGAGCCGTGCCGTCTCTCGAGATTGGTTTATAAAATGATGGATCCTGACGTGATGGGATTGCTTTATATACAGAGCAATGCAGTCTAAAGTTTAACCTAAAATATTCGTTTTATTTATGATTGTAGAGTTAATATTGAAACATAAAAAGTGATTCTTAACAGTGATGGGCTGCTTTGACGTTCAGCGAATGAATGAGAACTGGTCTCTTTTGCTTTAGGCTTTCAGATGAACTTCTGTGAAATGGCACAAAGTAAGCTATATTTTTTTTTTTTTTTATTATTAACTTGCTTTTTTTAGCAATCTTGGTACTGGGAATTTGTCTGCTTTTTCTTAGAATCATAGAATTGTTAAGGTTGGAAAGGATCTCTGAGATCATCGAGTCCAACTGTTAACCTAACTGCCTGGTCCACCTCTAAGCCATGTCCCTAAGTGCCACATCCACACGTTTTTTGAACACTTCCAGGGACTGCGATTGCACCACTGCCCTGGGCAGCCTGTGCCAGGGCCTGACCACTCTCTCCGGGAAGAAGTTTTTCCCAATCCCCAACCTAACCCTGCCCTGGCGCAGCTTGAGGCCGTTCCCTCTCGTCCCATCGCTTGTTCCTGGGGAGAAGAGACCGACCCCCCCGGCTCCAGCCTCCTTTCAGGCAGTGGCAGGGAGCGATGAGGGCTCCCCTCAGCCTCCTCTTCTCCAGGCTGAGCACCCCCAGCTCCCCCAGCCGCCCCTCCCCACCCTTGTGCTCCAGCCCCTTCCCCAGCCTCGCTGCCCTGCTCTGGCCACGCTCCAGCCCCTCCATCTCCTTCTGGGGGTGAGGGGCCCCAACGCTGAGCACAGGATTCGAGGGGCGGCCTCACCAGTGCCCAGCACGGGGGGACGATCCCTGCCCTGCTCCTGCTGGCCACACCGTTCCTGATACAAGCCAGGATGCCATTGGCCCTCTTGGCCACCTGGGCACCCTGCTGGCTCATGTTCAGCCGCTGTTGCCCACCACCCCAGGTCCTTTCCCGCCGGGCAGCTCCCAGCCGCTCCTCCCCACGCCTGCAGCGGTGCCTGGGGTTGTTGTGCCCCAAGGGCAGGACCCGGCCCTGAGCCTGGTTGCCCCTCACACAGTGGCCTGTGCCCATTGACCCGGCCTGGCCAGGTCCCTCTGCAGAGCCTCCCTGCCCTCCAGCAGATCAACGCTCCCGCCCAGCTTGGTGTCATCTGCAAACTGACTGAGGGTGCACTCGATCCCCTCGTCCAGGTCATTGATAATGGTATTGAACAGAACCAGCCCCAGTACTGAGCCCTGGGGAACAGGGCTCTTCCAACGAACCAGCGGCGGCAGTCCTGCTCATAAGAGAGCCTTCATTTTTCACAGTGCTAGTGAAGTAAGAGCTCAATTAAGATTTTTAAAAGGTCATTAATTGTTGAGGTGGCTTTATGCCTTCAGCTTTGCCTGTAACAGAAGAGCAGCACTCTGTCATCATACAGTTACACTGACCGTAGATGAGCGTATGGAGCACTGGGGATCTGCTGCCTGCTAAATTGCTATGAAATACCAGCAATGGTATCCAACTATGGATTTCTGACGTGTGTATTTTTGAAGTGAAAATTTGTTAGCGTTTCCAGCTTCTGAACCTGTGGTGCTGTTTGTCCTGTGAGCAGCGGCGTGCCTCAGCCTGAGGGGATGGGGTGGGCGGTTTCGCGGTGGCAGCGTGGAGGTACGCGCTGGACGCTCCCCGCGGCGGTGTGCGCAGGGGCTCACGGTGGGTAAGGCTGTAAAATGCTTCCATTAAAATCTCTTGGCTGACTCCTATGCCTGGAGGTAGGAATGTAGGTGAGTCAGACCCAGGAGGCTGAAAGGCATTAAAAACCCCCTAAACCAACACTTCAGCACCTACCAGAGCGCTGCAGTTTACCCTAAAAATGGGGAAAATGCGTAAGAGCGGTTGAAAAAATGGGATTGTGCATGGGGTGCTTTCGCTGCTGGGGAACTCCTGCGGAGTGGCGGTCTTCATCCCGAAGAGGCGTTGTGATGGACATGACATGTTTTTCTATAGGAGCAGTTGCTGTCCGAGGGTAGGCTGTCTTGGTTTGAAAACCCGAAGTTGTACGTGGGCTGAGTTTTATTCCAGGGAAGGTTTCAGGTGCTGCTGAGGGAGGAGAGCGAGTGCCTCCTTGCACGCGGCGGGGCTGTTGGCCTGGTTTCCTCACTGCTTTGGAAACCTGCGTAAAACCCGGTCAATCGGCTGTTCCCCAGAGTCAGTCACTGAACCACAGAACGGTTTGGGTTGGAAGGGACCTTCAAAGATCATCGAGTCCAACACCCCTGCTGTGGACAGGGACATCTTTCACTGGATCAGGTTGCTCAAAGCCTCGTCCAACCTGACCTTGAACGCTTCCAATGATGGGGCATCCACAGCTTCTCTGGGGAACCCGTTCCAGTGTCTCACCACCCCCATTGTACCACATTTCTTCCGTATGTCCAACCTAAACCTACCCTCTTCCCGTTTAAAACCATTGAAAGTATAGTATTCTTTTGACAGAGAAAATACCTGATTTCTTCCTAGCAAAAACTGTTTACAGCAAAGAGAGATTTTGATGTGGAGTATTTTCCATTAAAAATACTGTTGACTGTTACATAGTGACAGTGTGTTTGCTTGAATTACCCCCTAGAGTATATTTTAATTGTAGTCATCTCTTTAACCATGTTTTAAAGTGTTAGGAGTGTATAAGCTGTCTTTGTGCGTGTTAGGTGCAAATGTCACATTTGTTTTGAAGGAAAGGATGATGAAAGCATTAACGCGTTTGTGAAGTCTCTTACCCACTTAAAGGCTTTCTCTTTCACAGGCAAATTTTGTAGGTCGTGTTTACCAGCTATTAGTGAGAATGACAGGAGCTATTGTTTTTTTATTTAATTTATTTTTTCAAGTCCGCAGTCTGTGCTCAGTAACTGTTGGTAGCAAAACTGGTGGTGCTGGCAGTGGGCAGGAGGGGTCTCGCTGGATCTGGCGCTGGATGGCACGTACCTGGTGCCCTCTCCCAGTAAGCGATGGTTTCTGCTGTGGATCCACTTTTTTGCCAGAGGAACACCATCTAGCCTTTAATCTGAAGGTGTTTTTTTGTGCTGAGAAGGGAAAAGGCTGTTGCTGTCCTCCGTGCAGGAGGATCAAAGGTGTGCAGCGGAGGGGGATGCTTTGCAGATCCTCCGTTTGTTGCAAATGAAAGGAACGTAACGCAGATGGCTGAATTTCTCTTGTAAGCTGTCGAGAAGTGGCAGGATTTGATCCCCAACTCTCTACAGCTCTTTCATGGAAAAACAGCAGCAAGCATCTCAGTTCAGGACGGCGGCTTTGCCTTATTGAATAATTTGACCAAACTGTCTGCTGTCAGGTGAGGCACGAGGCCTGTTGGTTTCTGGTGAGCTGTATTTGAGAGACCACAGCAGTAAGCAGTCCGTTTATTAATAAACCATGAGATGAGGGGGAATAGTTGCAACGTGACCAACTTCCCACCGACCTAAAAAGAGAGCGGCTTTTTGCTAGCGGCTTCTGCCGTGCATGCTGGGGTGCAGCTCCTCCGCCAAGCAGCTGAACGCAGCGCTGAGCCTCCCCTGGCTTCCAGCCCCCTTCCCTGTCCCGCGGCTTCCAGCCCCCTTCCCTGTCCCGCGGCTTCCAGCCCCCTTCCCTGTCCCGCGGCTTCCAGCCCCCTTCCCTGTCCCACGGCATGTCTCGCCCAGGCGACAGCCCAAGCCACCCTCCGTGTCGGCGTAGCTGGGCTCCTGCCTGCGCCCATCACCTGCCCTCTCCCGGGGAGCGTGCTTCCCAGGGACACTTCTTTCCCATCTATTTTTTGCTAATAAGTCCGTATAGCAAAAAGGAAAGGATCAAGACCTGTTCTTTCTTTTGTATTTTTTTTGCTGTTTCTTCTGGGCTTGCAAACGTCAAAACTGTTTGAAGGGCATTTTCCAGACTTTGATATTAAGATTGCTTCCCAGTGTAATTTTATTTCTCCTCCTGAGAAGCTGTGTAGCATTCAAGGAATGCCACGAACAAGTGTATTTTCGTAGGCTAGCTGTTTCAGTGCTTTGGCTACTGTGCCAGGTTTTTTTTTTTTTTAAAAATACTGTGCGTGTGTGCAATGACACTTTTTGGAGTGACAGCCGTTGTATTTCCATGGCAGCAAGGGTTGTGCTTTTATTAGCTTTCACTCCAGCTACTTTCTCTGGTTTTGTTTTGATAATGAATCACCCTCGTGTAGCTTTTTGTGCTCTTGAGCACCAGTTGCTAATCTTTCTGAACTGGTATTAACCACATCATGTGTTGGGTACAAAGTGCCCTTCAAGGGACACGTGAGACTTGAACGTGGAATAAAATGTCAGGTGTAAAGGCAACAACGCACAGTTTCCTGCCTATCCTGTACTTGACAGGTCGCATTTAGGGGGTTTAATGGGTGGTGTATGTGTTATTCAAGAGTATTCTGAATAAAAGTGGAGGGTATTGTGCTCCCAAGAAAACGGAGAAGGACAGAGGAGAGGACCCTGGCGCGGGACGGGCGAGCAGGTCGGCGAGGGTGCGTTTCCGAGGGCCGGTTCTGCCTCCCGTGGGTGCTGGCGGTGCCGGCGGGGGCCGGGCGCTGAGCTCCCAGCCCGCTCCCGCGCCAGAGCAGGGTTAGGTTTGCATCGCTGGCCCCTTGGCTGGCGAGGAATCGAACTCAGATTTAATCATCTCAGTGGCAGGTTTCATACGACCTGTAAATGAAGACGGGTATAATTTTAACAGAGACTTTTGTCAGGAGATATTCCTGATGCGTATTTTCTTTATGAGTACATATCAAACCAGACTTTTCAGGATACTGACCTTGTTTTTTTTATATCAATGATTTTCTCCTATACCGTGAATCTTAACATATAGGACACCCGAAATTAATGTGCATATGATTTTTCTTCTTTTGTAACCAATATGTAAAACTAAAGCTGCGATGTTCCAAAAAAAGTCTGCTTTATGCTTTTGATTGCTGGTGAAATTACTGTGTTGTATCTTTCTGATTGAATAAATTTGGGCAAAATAAGAAATGGAAGCGGTCCAACTATGAGATAAAAGTAAAAGTAAAGAAGTAAAGTAAAGGAAGTAAAAAAAAAAAAAAGAAATATCAAGAACTCAAAGGAGAGTCTTATCTAATGAGCTTCATAAACAGTGTTCAAACTGGCTTATTCAAATCCAATATCCTTTCAGTTTTAGACATGTATTTTAT
The DNA here is from genome assembly GCA_020745775.1 of Theristicus caerulescens. Taxonomy (NCBI): domain Eukaryota; kingdom Metazoa; phylum Chordata; class Aves; order Pelecaniformes; family Threskiornithidae; genus Theristicus; species Theristicus caerulescens. Next base: position 13,822,803 of record CM036571.1, on the reverse strand, counting down.
ACTTTAGGGGAAAGTTGCCTGCTTTAACAAGGCTGGTTTTGCTAAATTTGTTAAATTGGCCTTATTAAATTTTGGGACTGTGTTTAAAAACAGAATACCACATTTTTTGAAACTGAATTTATTAAAAAAAAAAAAGTGTGGTGTTTTTTTTTCTTTTTTAAAGCAAGCACTTTGGATTTCAGTGTTGTCTGCTATAGCCCAGGAAAAAGAACAAAAGGAATAAAGCGAGACCGGGTGACGTTTTGAACTGCTTTGGACATTTGACTATGAGAATATGTGAATATTTGAATATGTGGAACCGTTTGATGGTATTGTTCACTGTATCTGCTGATGCAAGAATTGATACTCATCAGGTTAAAGTAGCAAGGAGGTAGGTTAGGGAAAAAAAACCCAACCCAGAGGGAAGCGGAGCTTTGTGCCCTGGGCAGTTCCGCTGTGGAAGCTGTGGTGTGCAGTGTCGTGGGTGTTGGAAATGTGGAGGTGACGAAGAGTGCGGACGAGTTCTCAGAGGGAGGGTCCAGCGCTGCCGCGTACAGGGAGCAGCTCCGGGCGAGGAGGTCGGTGCTGAGCAGCAGGGCGCGCGCTTTGCCTGAGGCGTACCGGGCCCTAAACCCTCACGCAGGCCATGGGGGGACTCGGCAGCGAGGTGGGACGCTTGCTCTGGCAGGGTGCGGTTGCTCCCTTGATGAGCCAAGGAAGCGCTCCCTGCCCCACATCATTTCAGGAAAGGCAGGGATAGACACACAAGCAAAATTGGGTGTAAGCCGCCTGCCCCGCGGCATCGCGCCGTGGAAAAAGGCACGCCGCAAGTGGGTTCCACCTTCGGATGGGATGGGAGGGGTAAAATCCTGATGTTGATTAGCATCTGCCTGGCTTGAAGACTGTTAGCTGGGATGCCGCTGATGGATGGAAGCGAGTCCTTCAATGATTACTAGATATTTTTTTTTTTTAGGCAGTTCCTAATGGCTGTATTATAAAAGGGTAACACTGAAAAGCTCGAGTGCTGAATGGCGTACTAAATTCTGCTTTCTGTTAGTGAGCATAAACTTTCATTTCAGTTCTTAATGGATTTTAATATTTTTAACCTAAACACAAAATGGTGGAGTCTATGATTTTAGTTCGATAGGGAACTCTGGTGCAATTGTTACATTTCTCAGTGAGGTTAAATTTACTATTTATTGTAATTTATATATGAGGCTGTATTGGGTTCTTTTAGTTAAATAGCTTCTTTCACTTAATGTTCAAAAGTGTCAACAGTAACTAGGAATATATATTTTGGAGGGACAGCAACATTTCGCAATATAACACAGCACATTTATAGATGTGACAGGGACTAAAGCTGGCCGTTAGCTGGAGGCGAAGCATGAAGAGCGTCTGCTGGATGTCTCATGGCGAGAGGACCGCTTGAAAGTTAGAAGCAGTTCATTGTAGAAGTGTCTTGGGGTTTCTCAAGTATCAGCAGAATAAAGCTGATGTGATTCTTACCAGCTTTTGTCCATAAATCTGGAATTTGAATTATTTGCTGTAATTTATAGCCCTGCTTGTTCAGGCTGTTTCCTCATCCTCAAGCCCTGGAAGAAGAAACTTTGATTGGAGAGAGGGATGGCCAGAAGTGGCCGTGGACTTGCACAAGTTAACGTTACTTCTCACAGGCACTGGCCGCTTCTCATGAGAGCGTTCAAAAGAAAGTAATGAAAATCAGAGTGGGTTTGCATCTCCAGACAGTCCCCTGCTCCTCCCGGGAGTACAAAACCTAATTATACTAGGAAGAGAAGAATGGCAGTTTGATCCTGCCTGGCATCGTTCACAGGTGTGAGACTTTTAGGTAAATACAAGTTCAAACCGGTGCGTGACCATGGCTTGCACCCCCTGGGCTGGATTTATAAAATGCCTCGAAAGTCTCTCTCTGTGGAGAGGGAAGCCGTGGGGAATACTCATAAATCACCAGCCGGAGGGAGCTGTAGCTCATGGGCCAAGTGTTCCAGAACAGTTTTGTTTCTCCAGGGATGCTGAACCCTTGCATCTCCTAAGCAATTGGGAGTCACGGGTGCTGAGCAGCAATACCAGTGTGCCCGTTGCAATACCTGCTGCCCTGCCTGCCCTCAAGGGTCTTGAGGGTCAAAGTGGCATCTTGACCGTTTCAAGACAGTCTGGGAAGCGGTGGCTATGTCAGTTAGGTTTTGATGAGCTCCACAGAGTGCGTTTCCATGTTCATGCTGAGCACCTCACGTAGCGAGGAGCTTTCAAGGGCACGGACTGTGTGATCCCCACGTGCTCCTGTGCCCAGAGCAGTCCAGCGCTGGGGAAATGCAAAGGAAAGAAAAATAAGAAACAGCAGTCTTAGAGGGATGGCAAAGTGATATTTGTCACAGAGATAGCTGGTTTGGTGGGTTACAGCCAGCTGTTTTGTGCGTCTGATTGAATGCTCTGGTTCCAGGGTAACTGGGAAGTGGAGGCGTTGTTGAAGGAGGCAGCGCTGCTTTTCTCGCCCTTCCTGCGCTCGCTCGTGGTGCGAGCGGCTGGCAGCGAGGGTGGCCAGGGCAGCAGGCGGGTTAAAACGAACCCGGGGGGGGAAAGTCAGGGTTGAGCATCTGTGGGAAGCGGCAGGGCTGCTGCTTCAGGGGGTAGCCCGGGTGTGAAGTAACTGGAGATCCTGCTGTGCTGATTCTTTGCGATGGCAGGTCTTCGGTGTGACGTTACAGTGCCGAGCACAGCGAGACCCAAGTCCTAGGGTCAGGGTCTGCAAATCATGCTGCAGGATAAATGCGTAGTATTAAAAAGCACTTTTTACAGTAATAAAAAGGTGTAGTAATAAAAAGGCAACTTGTTGTCGGTGGTGTTCCTGTTCTGGGGAAGGGAAGGGTTTGCGTGTCCTTCTTCAGGCGAGTGTGAGTCAAGGAGCAGAACGCTTTGAGCTGGGTGGTAGAAGGAGACCAGAGCTCTCGACAGAAGTTACCCCTCCTGCCTGTGATTCATGTGCTGGAGCCAAGCTCTTCAGAGGCTCGGTTTTGTCCTAGCTAGAAACGCTGGGATTTTCCTCATCTGGAACCACACAGAAAAGGAAAACCACAAAACCATCAGCTTCCTCCTTTGCAGGTTAACACGGTGCAGATCTTCCTTTCTTTATACTCTTACTTTCTGCACAGTGTTTGCTCTCATTAGGAATGGCTTTATTAAGATCAGTAGTTACATATTTACTTTTTAATATCCTCTTAGATCCATCCTCTCTATGCTAACCATATGCCAGTTCTTTGTTTAAAGTTGCATCAACTGATACACCAAAGCCGTAGTCTCTGTAGTTCATTGCTGCAGATACCTTGGCTGTTGGTTCAGAGCCAGAGTTGGTTGTGTGCAGCCATCCAGGTCTTCCTTTGGGAAGAAATTTAAACGCTCTAACGCTTCCATCTGTATTATCTTCACTAACAAAAATGAAGATTTCTGCCACATAGGTAAATATACACAAAAATTATGAGAGCAGCCGGCTGTTGGCCTGTTAGAGGCAGTTTCAGCAATCTGCCAGGCTCTTGAGGGCGGCAGCACCGTGACCAAGTCCGTTGCTGCATCCAGCCTTCAGCTGAGGGGTGGAAGAGGTTTGGTACCCGCTGCCTTCTGCCCTTCCAGCGCAGCAGTGAGGTTCACTCCTGGCATCTCAGGTGTTTTGGCAGTTGAATGGAAACATTGAGCAAGAGTGCCATCACCGTGCGTCTTTCTGAAGAGGTTTTGATGCTGCCAGGCTATGAAAGCTGCAAATTCTGTTGGAAACACCGATCGTTGGACGTTGCCCGGCGTGCCTCAGCAGTGTGAAATGGGGGCTCCTTCCTATGCTTCTTGCTGCACCATATCACTAATTCATATTGAAGGCTTCAGAAGACAGCATAAAGCTTGAATTTTTCTGAGCGCACAGGATGTTATTTTTTTTTTTTCTGTAAGAAAAATGTGAACCCAAAAGCTGGTGTTCGCAGTGCAGTGGTGTTATGTTTAGTAGGGCCTCTGAGTGCTTGTTAAAAGTGTGGTATTTTGGTGCGTTTGGCTGTTTCTGCTGGATTTCAGCACAAAGAAGGGTTTGAACAAAGTAGTGGAAAGTAAACGAAAGTTTACTTAAGTTTTCAGGTTTTTTTCCTTTTTTTTGTTATACCTTGCAGTGTGAATTTTCCTTTGTTTTTTCCCTCTTCAATTCCTTGAAAAACAAAGTAATTGCGGTGCTCAGAGAAGAGCTACAACGTGGTAGCGGGGGACTTGTGGCCATGGTGAAGGCGTGCTGGGCAGACCCCGCCGCTGGGTTGCATTTGTCCGTTGCAGCATTGAGGATCTTCTGTCCTGCAAGACAGGGCGGGAGCGCACGTGGACCTGGTGGAGGCAACTGGACCTGTTGCACGGCCATGGTGAGGTCCACGCTGCTGCGCTGGACGGGGCTGCGGAAATTCAACAAACTCAGGTTGTGTCTCAAGGGCAAGCGGCAGGGAAGGACCCGCGCAACAAGGGGAGAGGGACGGTGGTGACAGGGTTTGGGCGTGGGTGGCAGCTCCTGTCTCTTCTGACAGCCTGCAGGTAGCTGAGCTGCTGGGTTAGGCTCGTGGTGCGCAAAGTGTCTTCGTGTCCGAGGGCTGGAGAGCCAAGTGTTGGGTTGAGTTGTGTGAACTCCTGCGGGCCTGGCGTGACGGGGTCTGAAAGCTCGCAAGGAGACAAGAGGATGGGATATGATCAGGGAAGTGAAACCCAGCGATGGTTATTAAATACAGGGGTAGCATGGCTGGCTGAGGAGGTCCTTGAGCTGAAAGTGGTTGGAGGCTGAGAGAATATCTGAAAGAAGGATGTCACGGGGTTGGTTATTGCTGTCTTCACTGGCATCTTCTCGGGGCCATGGTGGGGCGCAGGACGCTGTGCTAGATGGACCGCTGCAGCTGTCTTTATGCTCTGTGTCTTTGAGTTTAGCCCTTACCTCTTGAATTAAAACATCTTTTTCTGAAATTGCAAATTGGAGAAGTACAAAAATAGATCATTGCCTATTTACAGGTACTGTTTTTGAAGCTTAGCATAAAATTGCCTTGGATTTGGTGTGTAAAAGGTCTCTGAAGAAGGAGTTTAAAAAAAAAAGACAACTAAAAGCTTTTGTATGTTCTGTAGACTTGTGTTTTGATTTCTTGCTTAGCAGTTGTACATACCTCAATTATAACTCAGCAGAACTAAGCAAAAATGCTTTTTGGGACTGTGTTCCTAGGCATTTTTAAGATCCAGACCAAAATCTTTCCCAGTGTAACAATGCAGATAGATAAATATCTTTTAAAGAACCTTGCAGCTGAGACCAGGCTTTCAGAAAGGCTCAGCTCTTCTTTAAGTCTGTAAGAGCAGTGATTAGATGTTCCTAGGACACCTGGCAGCTCACAAACAAGGAAACCAGCTCACATGAAGCAGATCCTAACTTGAAAATTTGGCTTGGTGTATTTTTAGCTATGCATAGATATCAGGTGATAGTATTTGGAAAAATAAGCATATATTGCAAAGTTTTGGATCCAGCCGTGGAAATCTGCTGCCCTTGGATTGCAAAGGATAATTTCTTGTGGGAACAGTGGTCAAGTGGAGGAGCAGCCCGGCGCTGGGATCAAAGCATCACCCCTGCCCAGTGGAGTCTGGAGCGTCTTAAAAGCTTGCTCCAGTACGAGTCTCTTCACCCTATCACAAGTTGTTTCCAACGTTTTATTTGTGCCTGTTAGTGCAGCTTTAACATTTTCATGCACGCACGCTCTCTTGGCTTTACTTTTTTCAACCAGTTGGTGACAGGTAGCACTGCTGGTATCTACTCTTTTTTCCCTCGACTCTGAAGGGCTCCTTTCGGCCTTCCCTTGCTGTTTTTTGACTGGTCGTTGTTTCAAAACAACTTAATCCATTTTCTTAAATATGCTCTGTGTGTGTGTGCTCCACGTACCTCTCATGGCTTAGTGGTAAAATGAGGTGACAGCGTTGCAGCGGTGGCATCCGTGTGTGTGTGCAGCGTGCGCCGCTCATGGCTTACGGGTGAAGCAAGGAGACAGCGCTGCGATGGTGGCATCCTTAGGTCGTCCTTAGGCTGAGGTCTGGCTGGGCGCGGGGTGCTGATGTTTCCCGCTTTGCTGCCTGCCTCGTTGGCTCCTCCTGTGCTGCTGAGCTGCATCTTGGGTTACCTGGGCCTCTGCTCAGGGAGAAGGTGGTGTCCTGTCCTGCCCGGCTGCCTGCAGTGCCGTCCGAGCTCCCACCGAGCAGATGGCCCGTCTGCGTCCCCTGGTAGCGCTTTGGTACCTACACACATCGCACAGAGGCTGCCAAGGGTGCGTTTTAAGGGGAGATGTGAATGTGAGAGTTGCACTGGGAGCAGGATCTTTTGGGGTCGGCGTTGCCTGACTGACCCTGTGCCAAAGCCACTTATAGAAAAGCAGCGCTTTGTCAGGCATCGTCCTCCACATATGATATGAAGCTGAAAAAATACCCGCTTGGTTTAACAGACTTAACTGAGAGAGGCAAAAATGAAGCCTCCTGTGCCACAGGGATGTGGAGCAAAATGTTCTGCAGTGGGGGAGAGCAGGACCGGGACAGGGAGGGAGATGGCAGGGGCAGGGCCGCTGAAGTCCCTTTCACAGCTTGCTTCTTCCTGAAAGGTAGCAACCGACACCTGATGAAGAAAGGGCTGGAAACCTCCCGTACGACGGCCCTTGGGAGAAAAGCAAGAGGCAAGAGAGGGAGAGAAGCGTAAGAGGAGGAGACAGATGCTTCCCTCATTTCTGTTGGCATCTTGGGGAACATTTTGCTGAAATGAGTCCAGATTTGCTCTGCCAATCCCACCTGAGACATCAGTGAGTCACCACCCCATGGGCCTCTTTTCTGTTAGAGTTATCAGCACTTACAGTTAGGAGATCCAGAACTGCTGTGTCAGGAGATGCCTCCTGGCTCGGTGGCCGACGGCTTTCCTCATCCTTCCCTACGGACATCAGGGCAGCGATTCCGAACTCCCAGTGCTGTGTCTTGCTTTCAGCAGGATCCGCTTGTGGTCTCTTTTGTCTTCAGAATTAAAAAACCTGATATACTAACGCTAAGGTGGGCAGAATTGGTTGCTCCCCCCAAAATAATTGTGCCTTAAAATGGAAGAAGCCCCCCCCCCCAGTCCCCTGGTTCCTGCTCTTCCCAGTTTGTGGCTGTAGGGCTCTCGGCGGCTGGGTCCGAGGTGTTTATCAGAGCCGGTGGGATGCAGGCTGTGATTGACATTGCCACTTTTCTGGCATAAGGTAGCTAGAGGGATGATGGAAACATACTTGTTGCTTTATCCAAAGAAACTAAATCCTTTCCATTGACCTTAAGCAAAGGCCTCAAGGGCAGATTTTTTTCCTTGCTTTTAGTCTAACTACAGGCTCCTAAAATGAAGAAGAAAAAAAAATCAACCAAACCTGTTCCCAGTCCTTCTCCCTACAGTATATTTTATAATTCTTACTGTGCTGTTTCATAATGAAAAAGTACCTGGCACGGCCCTTTGCATAATTTATTATTGTTTTACATCAGGAAGGGCTCCAGGTGCCTTGCAATAAATTTCGCAGGGCAGCGTCACCATTTCCTTCTGACAACCGCTCCAGTACCGTCTCCGCGGGATTATACCGTGGCTGCCTCAAAGACGGGTAGCGTGAACATTTCGCAATGTTTGTTGCTGAAACGAAGCACTGCTTTGAGAGCAGCCCCGTTTCCAGAGACATCTGGTCCGGCGGCACCGCCGGCGTGCTGGCGGGTTGAAGGTGCCTGGGACAACCGGACCCTCGGCTCTCTCCGTCGGTGTTTCACCAGGCTTGGCGTGTGACTGCGACTATGAGCGATGTGTTAAATAACGCTCTCCAGCGAGAAGCTGCCTGAGCTCCAGTTGGGAGGAAAGCTGCCGTCTAAGGCCAGCGCTACGCTCTCCTCTCTCGGCAGCGAGCTGCCCATCACAGCCTGGCACGAGCGTGGTTGCGCACCTCGCCACGTGCAGCCATGCGCTGTTATATTCGGCACGCAACGCTTGCCCAGGCACAGATTTAAGCTCTTTTCCCACAGCTGCTCTGCTCCCAAGACTCAGGTAGTTTTAACTCTGTTTATGGCTATTCATACGAACGGTATTTCCATGCAGGGTGGCATCAGGGATAATAAGTGTAAAGGTTAATGGTGGATTTTGGAGATTTCAGAGACTTCATTCTCGGGTCTTTACTGCTGGGAGTTTCCAGTCTGAGGGAACTAATCTTAATCTGATTGCAATTTCTTGCACTTGAAGCCTAACCTACTTTAGCCAGGCTTCACGGAGGAGGTATTTATAGCAGCTGTTGCAAGTGGTGCTGGATGTAGCGTAAATCCCGCATTGCAAGTTGCAGAGGTGCGTGTCTGCTGGTGCGGGAAGCGTCTGTGCAACTGTGAGCTGCCTCCCAGCCTTAAATCACCAAGATGTCCTGCTAGCTTTTTGTTTAGTACAATGATTTTACTGGGTGGGGGTTTCATGAAGGTGGTGGCCGGTAACCCTGCCAGAGTCCTGGCTGATGTGGGCTTGGTGGTTTTGTGCTCCCGAAGTGGAAGTGCACTGGGGGCTGTAGGTGAATTATGGATAAATAATCGTTCTAATGAGGTGACTTCTAAAAATGAGCATACTTAGCACATTCCCGCAGTGCAAAATCGTCATCTCAGATTTGAACGCTGACTCTTGGGTTATACTAAATTGAAGGTTTCATTGAAGGGCAGTGAATGTCAGTAGCAGACGGACTGAAAATACCTGTACCCTTGAAAGTGAGTTTCTGTAGTTACAGTTCTTAAAACTAATAACTCAAACCCCAGGCCTCTCCTTTCATTGAGACTCCCCAAATAAACTGTGCTGTTTGCTGAAGTTCTCCATGTTTCATTTCAAAATTTGACTAGTTTTTTCTTGAAAAATGGTTTTTCTTGAGGGCAAGGCTGGAAACCTGTTTTCCTCCCAAAGTAGTTGTGCTGATGTTGGAGTGCATCCATGAGCAAGACCGGAAAGGAAGGAAATACAGCTGAAAAACTGTAGGTTGGAAGGGGCTGTGGGAAGGCAGCGCGGTGCTGGCGGCAGCAGGGATAATGAGCCGTCAATCCTGGGGGCCTTCGGGACGTCAGCAGCTGCGGGGCTGCAGCTCCGAACACGGTCAACGTTCTTCTGCTGTCTCTACATCGAAGCAAGCATTTTGTCAGCAGACAAGATCTAACAATTTGGGTAGTAAGAGCTGGTGGAAGAGCAGAGAGATCTGATGTGTTTGTTTTTTTTTTTTCCATCTCAGGTGAGAGTTGGCACTAGCTTCACTTTGAGATGCGTTGGAAAAGATCAGACCTGATATTTTGCGGTTTGCTTCTAAGAAGATAACCTGAAACATTCAACTCCCTTCCCACACAGACCCAACCCCTCTGGCCTCCTGCCATCCCTTCCTCCCCGTTTTCTCTGTCTTTTTGTTGACATGTTTTAATTTTATCAGGGAGAGGTAAAAAGGTTGCAGGGTTCATTGCAAATCCTTTGGTCATCTTCCTGCTGTTTGCTGCCGCAACTCATTTTCCTGTGGTTGTATTTCTTTTTTTCTGGTTGTACTAGAGCAAGGAAATAGAGCGTAGGCTTGGTTCCTGGCGTATCGCTGCTCCACAAACAGCAGAGACTTCAGCATCCGACCAGGGAGAACAGCCACCTTTGCACTATGACAGTCACGCTCACACTGTGACAACAAGATTTGAACCAAGCGGAAAGCATTTTGGCAGGGGTCAATTTGTATCCCTGCAAGACAGAAACCTTGAAAAAAATTCATTAAACTACTGCTGTTTTGAAAAATCTTACTGCTTGGAAAGCGAGCGTTTTCTTAGGCATAACCTGAACATAGTTAGCAGTGTTGTTGAGGTGTCCAGGGATGGGGGTGAGGAAATTCTAGGAAGAAAAAAGGATTGCTTTCTCCAACAGGAGGTGACTCAGAGGCTTGAGGAAATCATAGATGTCCTAGGTGAAGTAAGAATAGTAATACAGAATATAACTGCAGGAATACTTTTGGACTGCACGTTATCTGCAGAATAGCTGTTTCTTCTTGTGTGGAGACTGGTTGGCTGTGATTGTGGTAAAGAGGCCTCAAAAAGAGTGATGAGAGCCTAATTGCAGAGCCAAGTGCTTGGATTAATCCTAGTGATGGATAGCAGCACATAAATAATCATATACTTAACCTAGCATCCAGTTACCAGCGCAGCAAGCAACAAATGCATGCCATGAGCCTGAATTATTCTGCTGTGGCCGTTGTGTAGGTGGGTCTCCAGTGCGAGCTTGGCAAGGCTTCCCGGGCGCTTTCACTGTGTCCGTTTTGGTGACGGTCTATGAAATGCCAAGGGATGGGCGTTCGTGGAGTAGCAGGGCACAAAGGATCACATCCTCCCTTACCTCAGTTCCACGCGGTGGCCCGTTGCCAAAACAACAGCATCCTTTTAAAAATGGATTTGAGGAAAAGAATACCATCATTTTATGGCTGCAGTGATTTGAAATAAGGATTGCTATCCTTAAGGATAGAAGATTAACTTCTTTGCAATCAGAAAGCTATTTCAGCTGTCTTCTTCTTCTCTGAGAGCAGCATAACTTAGCATACAATCCTGTTTAGATTCCCGCAAAACATAAGCAAATACTTCCCTTACCACTTCAGCTCAGGCAAAGCCAAGGCCATCCTGCATTCAGATACAGTCTGGACTTAGTATAGCCACTAACGTACAGCTGAACAAATCCGCTAGTCAAAATTGGGAAGGCCCTAAGTCAAGAAACTTCATAGTTTCAGGTCTGGTTTTGAGGATTAACCTAACTTATGAAAAAGCTGTATGTTCCAAGTTTGTTTTGGTTTCTTCCAAATCATTGCTTCTCCAGTCATCTTTACTTTTATAGCTCTCAGAGAAGTAGATATTATAGTGGTCAATGATTAGAATTACGTATTAAGTTAGCAAAACCTTTAAAGGTCATTTAATTTATGTAAGGGGGATATTTCTGCAGCACATTTTAGGACAATTTTGAACACGCAACCTTGATGATGATAGAGGCATTAGCAAATTTCAGAAGCAGCATTAACCCCAGGCCTCTTTATTATAGCGGGACAGGGTCGTCTGAATTAAATCTGTGCATAGTAATATCACCAGCTAAACTCTTACATCTAAAGAGGCTCTTTTGCCTCCGGTTAGTTTTGAGTGATGTTTCTGCGAGGAATAGGGGCTTGGGGTTGTCAAAAGTTTTTTTTGGGATGAAACTCAAGACTCGGGGAGTATGTAGCTGAAATACTCGATTTTTGAAAGGCTGCTGGAGAAGACAGCTTGCTCTGACTCTCGTCAGACTTCTCGTTCATTTGAGTGTGTTGCTTCATTTACAGCACGCGTTTCCACGTGACTTGCGCAGAATGGAAATTCCCGGCATTTGTCAGGATGTCCGTTTGTCCCCTGTCACGGTCCTTGTTCATCGCCTGAGCAAAAGCAAACCATCCTGTTTGCTTTCCAGGGGCAGGTTATGCTTCTGTGTGTGTTGGATTTGTAGAAAATCCAGCTGTAGATGGTGGATTGACATCATTGGAACTATTCTTAGAAACTTACTGGGATAGAAATCAATAGACTGATGTTTAACAGTGATAAAAAAATGTTCTGTCACAGTGTGAAAACAGGAGGAAACTTGGTGTATAAAGTTTGCACGTAGTAAAAATAGGAGTGGGTTTTGAGAAGAGATTTTCTGGTGGGAGTTTATAGTTAATTGTGTCATTTTCCGTGTTGGGCCACTTCAAAGAGCAGCGCTCTTCTAAGTTGTATAAACATTGCTGTTAGAAAGGGAAAATCTCACGACACTGTATTATTGCCCTTGAAAGAGGGGTAGTGTTTCAGGCATGTGAATAAAACAAAGCTAGAAGAAAGATGACCGCTGTAAATCCCTGGACCCGGTCCGAGAGCAGAGTTTATCCTGCGGTAACAGGGCAAGCGAGCGAGGGGCTGCGTGACCGCTATCTGCAGGTGCCTGCCCAGCTCCAGCCCCGGCGCCCGTCCGCACAGCGGCGGGGGGGGACCTGAGGAGAGCGGGCGAGCAGGGGGAGGTTTTGGGCGTATGGACCGGGCTGGTAAGCGTTGGCATCTCCCAGGTCCTTGGCAGTCGTGAACTCAGCCTGGTTTTGCTCTGTGTAAGAAGGGAGATGCCATCAGGGATGTAGTCAGAAGAGTTCGCGGAGGTTGGTCGGGTGACGGCATGGTGTTGCGGCTGTGTGACAGGTCATGCGCTCGCAGAGGGTCCTGCCAGGGAACCTGCGGTTACCCTGTGGTGTCAGGCCTGCCCACAGCCGTACGCTTCGGAGGAGCCTTGCAGGACTTCTCAAGAGACAGACATAAGGTACCGATTGCTCTGCCTCTCTGTTGGCTAGCAATATCGGTAGTGTTAGCTTTGAATAGATTTTTATGATGGGGTGGTGAGGCACTAGAACGGGTTGCCCAGAGAATGGATGCCCCATCATTGGCAGTGTTCAAAGTCAGGTTGGATGGGGCTTTGAGCAACCCGACCAAGTGAAAGATGTCCCTGTCCATGGCAGGGGTGTTGGACTCGATGGTCTTTGAAGGTCCCTTCCAACCCAAACCATTCTATGAATATTCCTGTTGGTCATGCAAGTGTCTGATCTTTCAGAACATTGTGGGTAATTGACATCAAAGATGTGGAGGGGTGATAAGTTCTGCAGAAAATGATAGACTCTCATCTTGCTTTTGCTACCTTTATTTCTGGGTCATGTATAAGGGCAAATTGAGCTCTTTGGCTTCTTTTAAGTGATCCTTCTGCACTTCATTGGGCACGTGTGCTGCAAGAGCCTGAGCTTAGAAACACACTACAAGAAAGACATTGAGGTGCTGGAGCGCGTCCAAAGAAGAGCAACAATGCTGGGGAAGGGTCTGGAGCACAAGGCTGTTGAGGAGCGGCTGGGGGAGCTGGGGGTGCTCAGCCTGGAGAAGAGGAGGCTGAGGGGAGCCCTCATCGCTCTCTACAACTGCCTGAAAGGAGGCTGGAGCGAGGTGGGGGTCGGTCTCTTTTCCCAAATAACAAGTGATAGGATGAGGGGAAACGGCCTCAAGTTGCGCCAGGGTGGGTTTAGGTTGGATACTAGAAAAATTTCTTCACCGAAAGAGTAGTCAGGCCCTGGCACAGGCTGCCCAGGGAAGTGGTTGAGTCCCCATCCCTGGAGGTATTTAAAAGACAGGTAGATGTGGTGCTTAGGGACATGGTTTAGTGGTGGGCTTGGCGGTGGTAGGTTAACGGTTGGACTTGATGATCTTAAAGGTCCTTTCCAACCTATTTGATTCTATGATCCTTGTAATATTTCATGCCCTGAAATTACTGTAAAGTGCTTTGACCTGTAATTAGTTTTTTCTCTTTTTTTGGTCTTGGAGTTACCCAGAACACCTCTTTGTGCAAGGTAGAAGAATGCTGCAGAGCAGGATGGTGCCTTCTGGCTTTTCCCAGGAGGGCTGTGAGATGGTTGGGAATATGACACCCGCTCTAGGGTGCAGGCAAAGGAAGGTTGTTGGAGGAATCCAGGTATTGTGCCAGCTTCGGGTGGCCGGTGCCTCCTGGGATGAGCAGCAGTGAGTCATTAAGACATCGCCCAGGCAGCGGGAAGCCCTGGGGGGTTCAGTTGCAGGCTCCTGGGAAGGTGGGGTGGAAGAGGCCCCCGTCTCGGCCTGTTTTGGTGGAGAGGAGTGCAGGTTTCCTCTGGCTGAATGGGAACAAGACAGGGTCTTCTGCAGCCCAGTGGGAGGGCTGGGAAGGGACATCTCCCTTCGTAGTCCCTGATCCTGCTGTTGCTCAAGCAGGTCATCTCAGCTTCAATGAAAAATACATAGCCAGTGGCTGGAGCAGTGACCAGGACCACTTCTACCCCACTATTTATTTATTTTCTTTTTCCCCATGCTTTCTCAGTTGGCTGCAGAGCAAAGCCTTCTCTCACCTGGTCACCCCTCTGATGGGCTGAATTTTGCTCTCTGCTTGGCGACCCACTTGGCAGAAGGAGCGCACAGCAGGTCTCCTCTGTCCTCGCTCAGGCCTGGTTATCTCCATTTGCTGTTAGGCTCAGGAGGGTCAGGAACCCCATCAGCCCTCCTACGGTTGGGGTGTTACAGAAAAGCCATCCCTAGGTGCCCTTTCACCTCCCCAGCGCCGTCCACCCCGGGTGGTCTGGTGGCACGCCCAGGCTGTGCCGAGCAGGTCGGGCCCCTTTGCCACCGTGGCTGAAGTCGAGCCTGCCAGCATGGATCCGTTTAAAGGAGCGGGTGTGCGTGGAGGATGCTCAGGGCCCTGGTGTGGAGGTGCCCCGCAGCCCTGGCAGCTGGTGCTGTCACAGGAGGTGCTTTGGACACCTCGCTTTGGCGACTGACTTCGAATCAGACGGGGGAAGACCTTGGGGTGAGAGCTGACTCCCATTTCTCCATCCCCGTGCCCCTAACACAAGCTATGATTTGCTAATGTTGTTGTGAAATGCGTTTTCCTTTTCTCACAATATGTTTATCTTTTCCTGTTTATTTCCAGATGCTCTTAATATTTTGTTGCTGACAAAAAGTTTACTTTATGTTCGTTGTCTCCCAGGTAAACGCAAAGCGCTGAAGTTAAATTTTGCAAATCCACCTTTCAAGTCCACAGCAAGATTTACTCTAAACACTTCTGGAGTTCCTTTCCAAAATCCACACATGTGAGTATAAAGCCAAAGGCACAACTAGTGGAACAACTTTGAAAGTATTTTGCCAACAGGCAGTGTTATTTTAATGCAGTTTTTGATTACTTCAGTTATTTGTAGGTTGCTCCAATCTGTCAGTTGTAGAAGACTTTTTTTGGTGTCCCCGTCCCTCCCCATCCCCCCCCATCCCCTCCCTCCCTGAATTAAAAAAAGGTTAAATTTGGTATTTTCCTGTTTTACACTGGAGCTACTGCCTTCCAGAATTGATTAAATTGAGATAAATTGTAGCTGCTAATGCAAGATATGCATTAGATATATATATAATGATAGATAAGATGTACAATGAAGTTATACAAGATATATAATGAAGGTCCAGACCTCTTCACTGTCATTTTCCTGTTTCCTTATTCAGTGCTTATTACTTTTTGTTAGAGGGTAGTTCTTGTTTCTATGTTACTTGTGAAAGACATAACTGTGATAGATTTTTTTTTTCAGCACTAAAATAAACAAAGATTTGAGGAGTGTCATTATACCAACACGGAGATGTCAGGGAGTTACGCAGTGATTAGCCCTCACTGAGTTTTCTAGATAGCTAGCTACAGGAGATCCCTGTCCAAAGTTTGAATGCAAGCGTGGCACAGAGCTGTTCCTGACGCTAGTAAATAACAGCAGTACAGCATCACAGAACATATTAGCTTTGTATCCTCAGATCCACCAATCTAGATTGATGGGTGACGCACCCACAGCCTGTACGTGTGGCAGAATGCAGCTAGCATGCAACGATGTCCCCAGTTTTTCCTCTCTAAGGTCCCCGGCAGGTCTCAAGCCTTTTGTCAGTGGCGAGTCTCAGAAACTGCCCCTGCGGCTTCCCCCGCTGCCGGGGCTCTCCGGGGTGTCCCTGGTTATAGGCTGCTTCTGCTTGGCTCTGCATGTCGCTGCCTCTCTCCTTGAGCTCCGTGCCTTCTGCTTCCCCAGGATACACCCTCTGGCGTCTGTTCCTATCTCTGGTAGCTTCTTTATGCTGGGGATTTTCAAGGAAGCCTTTAACAAGTTAGAAACATGTTTCTGATGAGTTATCAACGGTAATTACAACATCTAGAAATTTTATAGAGCACTTTAGATGATTCTTCTTCTCATCCCAAGTGACCTTTCCAGCAAGTCGTCTTCTCTCCTTCTCTCTATTTTCCTCTCTGAAATAGAGTATTCTCACTGGTTGTAGAGCTAGCATTTATATATTCACTTTTTGTGTCTCTCCCTCAACATCATCAAACCCTTGTAACAATTTTCTGTAGAACCCCATCTGGGACTCTTTCCTCTCTCAAACCTCCCCATGTCCATTAAATAAAGGACTTGGTCTCAGCTAGCGAGTTCCCACCATCAGCCATCTGTAGGGATTTGACTTTTCTGTGTTTATCTACACGGATTTCTGTCTCAGATTCACTGGAAGTCACAGTGGCTCCTGTCTAGCGCAGAAGAGCTTTCGTTGTTAGTCGGTGACATCTTAAGTTTCGTGTTTGTGCAAGTGACTGTCAACATTGTCCATTAAGAAGGTGCTGCTCTGTCTTCGTGGGAGTTGCAGTTGTTGGCAGGGGTTGGATCCTGGGCTGGTTAGTGGTGTAACTGGTTCTGAAGTGTTTTGGGTTGGATATGATAGCTGTTCAGGTGTCAAAAATGATGGTGATGTCTCTGTGCTAAAGCTTTCTTGGGAGGCTACAAGCTGTAATAGCCATTTCTATTTGAAAGAGGTGGATGCCGTTGGTTGGATCGCTTTCTCTGTGTTGAGGCTGACTAAGCGTGGGTACAGCTAATTCATCCTCACATCCTTTGTGTTGTCCATAGCAGATGCTGTTCCTCAAAGCAACGTTCACATCTCATGGTTGCATGCTTCTCTCAAGTGTTTGTCTTGCAGCTGGTGCATCACGGTGATGTCTCTGCATTTCCCGCCTGCTTCCCGGAGAGGCTGGAATGTTTTTTCCTCTGTTGTCTAGAAACCTTTCTAGACTTCAGATTTGAATTGGATATTCCAGACCTCCTGGCCCGGATGTGTTCCCGATGCAAGGTGTGTTTCTGTTCACTGAATCACTTCTCCTCCCCGGCCTGATGGAGCAGAGTGGCCTCGGCGCCCTCCCGAGATGGGCGCTGGCTCGACGCTGCTGGGGATTTCCCTGGGCAGACCCTGTTGGTCCAGATGGGTGGATCTGAAGATACAGAGAGGTCAATTTCTCACATGAAATTTGGGTTTCTGTGACTTGGATCCACCGATCCGGAGGTGTCCCGTTGCTCCTGCCTCCAGGAGGGCAGAGGGTCCTGTCATCAAATGCCCTGTGCCGAGCTCTGGCTGGGGCGCGAGAGGAGGCAGCCAGCCGTGTCCTGCAGCTGCTATGAGATGTAAATTGTCTATTAGCTGTATTTTGCTTGATTAACAGGTTTTGGTCGGGGAACTGATCAGGCTGGATTGGTGGATGTTCAGGTAAGAACGCGGTTTCTTGCTATGTAGACAGAAAGCAAAGGAGCAAATGGAGCTCCTCGTGCCCGTGCGTATGTTAGGAGGGAGGAAACCTCTGCGTAAACTGCATCACCGGAGCAAGGAGATTGCTGCTGAGGAGGGAAGGCATGTCGTGCCAGAGGTGGCCTTGGAAATTTCAGGATATTGGGTGTAGCTGTGCCTCAACACCGAAGCTTTGTACTCTAAAATGGGTACAGACCCCACGTACCCTGTCAAGGTGTGATTCGGCTTTGTTTTTATGGTTTGTTTCTCAGTCTGAGAGGTCTCAGGTGTGTTGGAAACGAAGTTGGGGAGTGGGGAGGAAACCATTTTGGGAATCTCTGTAAGCCGGGGGGGGAGTTTAGCTCCTGTGAGCAGGGGTGATGCACACGTGGGCTGGAGGGGACTCTGTGGATTCCACAGGGAGGTTTCCCAGGTGATCTGTGCACGGTTTCCGACTCCATTCATTCATGCTGTTTCCTTGGTTTTAATGGTATGTTACTGGAGGAACGATTTCAAAGGCCGTGGAATCCCAGTTGCAAAATATGACGTTATGAAGACTCTGACCAGTGCTTCCCAGTTGCCTTACATCCCGTGGCACAGAATATCCTCTAGCCCAGCGAGCATCACGCCCGCTGCGCTCCTGCCCGGAGGCTGTTCCCAGAGCTTCACTGCTTTCACGGGTAGAAGCTTTTTGTTAATATACAGGCTGTGCCCTGGAATACTGTTTCTGGGAGAGAGAGCATAAACTAAACACTACTGAATATAGAAATTTGGGACATGGGTTCCCAAACCTTTTTCCTGTCCCCTCTTGTGTTTTCTTTCCCATCTGTGGTGGTTGAGTCATGTCTTATGGTTTGGGTCTGAGGCTGGGGCTGCATCCCTCCAGGATGTAGGAGCGTGCTGCCAGGGGTGCGCAGGGAGCGCGGGAGGTGGGTGCCAGGGCAGGATACAGAGCAACACGTAGGAACGCGAGACCGCATGCGGGAGCAGGAGGAGCTGGCGAGTGGTCAGGACCTCTGAGCTTTGCTGTGCCACCTCCGTGATGGCCTTGGAGCTGAGAGCTGGTGAGGGCTGCAGTGGCCGAGTGGCAGCGGGTGGCATGGCCCTGCTGCTCCTGCCCCGTCCCTGCCCAGCTCACGGCACCCCGAGCCCCTGCCCAGGCCACCTCCCTTCTTCACCCTTCCCGCTACGTCCGCTACCAGCTGCGTTGGGATGTCTTGAAGGAGGTCACTTTTGTCACAGATGACCAGGAAACCAAGCAAGGACAAGACAGCAGAGCAGAGGCTACAACCGCTCAGACTGGAGCCAGTGGCAAAACCTTTTATGTCTCCAGTGCTGCTAGGGTTTTGCCCTAAATATTTTCTGAATTGGAACATGTTAAAATCAGGGGGCTTTGAAGTGACCTTTAAATAGGAGACTGACTCGGGGTGGCTTTGAATGAGACTAGAAACTGGAGGTACTTCTCTAGTTGCTAGAATTTGGACTACGGCGCTGAAATCTGCCCTCCTGCTGATGCTGAGGGCTGAGACATCCCGCATTGCAACTAAAAGGCGCCGTGAATAGCTTTCCTGCACGGATCCCGTGGGGCAGGTGGGCAGAGCCCCGGGATGGTGTTTTGAGCAGCAGGGAGCAAGGCAGGGGGTTGGAAGGAGGGTCCGTCCTGCTTCTGTGGCTGCACGTGACCGATGGAGCTACGGAGGACACGCATCTTCAGTTCAGCCGTGACTGCTACCACCAACTCTGTAAGTGCAGAGAGAGATTTTTGTCTGGTTATGGCATACTACCCAGCCTGTCCGTAGGGTATCTAGCACAGGGATATACATAATTTTACATGTGACCTACACAGGGTAAAGGCAGAGTAGAGCCTGAATTACAGAGAGTAGTTGGGGAGTAAAATTCTTACTTGAAAGGATGCAGTCTAGAGAAGACGTAGGTGTTTCCCTGACAGCTGATGCCCCAGGCCAGGGAAGCGCATGCTCCTGCTTGCGCCTGGTCAGAGCCAGCAAGGCTGTGTGGGATTGCCGCGCTCTGCAGGCTGGCTGACGCTGGAGGCTACCGAGAGCTGTCAGCTGAGCCCACGGCTCTCGTTAGTTCAGACTGTATTTCTGACTTAGACCAGATTAACAAATGCTAACTTTGTTTTCCCTGCAGCAGACGTTGCAGAGGCTGGAGGACACAAGCTATGGTCAGGGTGAGCTCTTAAACTTCTGACCCGTTGTTTTTCAATTGCTATTTCCAACCGATTGAAAACATCCCACCTTTTACCTCATCTATTTTGTGTCCAAGTAGGATTTAGGTCACAAACAAAATTAGATTACTCAGTTATCTATGTGTAAGCTCTACAGAGCTACTTGCAGCTGGTGGCCTTTGCTGAAAGGAGGTTCAGATAACGCTAACACGAGAGTGATGTGGTGAGATGCGACTGTGTGGCTGTGCACGGCAGGTTTGCCTGGCAGCTGTCCGTGTTGTGCTGGCCATCGCTGGCATCCATCGAACCGAGTTGTTTGGTTGGCTATAGGTGAGTGTTTTGGCTTTCTGGAAGGCGTCGTGCTCTTCTGGTGCAGCGATGCCTTGCTCTTGACTTCAGAGTACAGAATTTAGATCCACTTGCTAAGAAATGAGCATGCACAGAGAATTTTGTTTGGCATCTGGTTCACAGCATGTTGCTGCTGGAGTATCCTGTCTGCTAGCTGGGAAGTCTCTTGACTGTCAGAGGTGCCACCTCTGAACTCGAACACCAGAGCATTGCAGTCTCATCTGGAAAGGTGACAAAATGAAATGACCCCTTTTAACGCTCACGAACCCAGCTTCTGAACTGTCTGGTGGCCTTTTGGACTCCACAGCCTCCCTGTGGCATGTGGGTGTCTTCATGGATTCATTGTGGCTTAAGCTTCCTGAGGTGCTCCGTGTGGGCCACCTTCTCATTGTGACGCTTGGGAGAGTCACACACTTTCCAGATAGATGCCCCAAGAGTGTTGGCAGACGTTTGTTTAATAGACCTTCGGGGCTGGATTCCTTAAAAGCAAATGGAGGTCCAGCTGCACGTCAGACTCCACTGCTTCCTTTTTTTCTGTAGAGTTCAGGGACTGTTATTATTCCTGGAAAGGATTTTTCTGGCTGTCCCAAAGTCTCTCTCAAGTGTCTGCTGTTCCTTTAATCTCTTAGGCTTTTCCAAACCTTTCTGGCATGCGGTTTCAGGCTTTCTAGCTGCACAGCCTACGGCTGGCTGAGTTCACTGGGAAATAACCCATGAGAGCTACTACCATTTGTCTAAAAGATATTAAAAACCAAAGTGGAATATCTTAAATTGGCATGTTACTTACGTGAGTTTTCCTGTAAATATTCCTCTGTCCGTTCCCCATTTCTGTCACAGTCATTTCACATCTTTATTGTTACTGATTTCTGATACCTTTCTGCCGCACGATGCCTTCCCGTCGCAGGGTGTGATGCCTGGAAGCCTTAGCGATAGGTTGCAGTGTAACAGGTACCAGCTAAGAGTTTGAATTTTTTTCTGTGACTGTTCTGCAACATTTCCTGAAAGTTGCGGTATCTGAATTTAATCACTACCAAACTTGCTTGTATTTTCAAATAAGCACAAGTAAAATGGGTACCTCCAAGGACTCAGCAAATACATTTAAATGTTTGAGTGAGTCTATGGAAAACAGGCTTTCACTTTTAATACGAACGTCACCATAGTTTAAATGCCAGAGCAGTGTTTCTTAAACATTTTTTAGGAGCTTTCTGGTAAATTGATGAGTTTTGTCTTGTATTTAACCTTCCTGTTTCTTCCAGAAGTTTACAAGTTTGTTTGGCCAGTGATTTCTGTGGCCTAGATAACAGAGGTGATATGGTTTGTAAAACAACAGAGGTGATATGGTTTGTAAAACAACAGAGGTGATATGGTTTGTAAAACAACAGAGGTGATATGGTTTGTAAAACAACAGAGGTGATACGGTTTGTAAAACACGCACGCTCAGTATCTCAGACCTAAAGTAGATCGCCTTTTCAGAAAAGGTGCTACCAAAGCTAGCGTGAGGTTTTGACTGAACATGCTGCATTAAGGTCTTTTTTTTTTTTTTTTCCCCCCTTCTAATTTTTGGTATTTCTCTAAGGCACTAATCCTGCTCTGCAGAGATTTTTGTTGTCTGCTGCTTCCAAAATAAATTTCTCTAGCAACTTCCATGTCCCTTGGAGCATTAGTGCCCTAGTAGGACTGGTCTCTTCTTTCTACAAGGGTTTTGATATCTCAGCACTCTGCTTCTGAATTTAGGCCTTCATGACTGGAACCAAAATTTGGAGCTCGTATATCTCTGTTGAGCTAATTGATACTGATTTTGCAAAGGTGCTGAGCATCTAGCTTCCTGGCACACTGTTGGGACCTGGGCTTCGCAGAACTCCTGGAAACCTAATCACCTACATTTGGGTGTCTAAATCAAATACAACCTGATGTTATATACTAATTTGGCTCCCGTGGGTTCTCAGTGCTTCACATGTGCTGGGTGATTTAGCTTTGCAAACCTAAATGGTTGCACAAAACTCTGTGCTCCCCATTTTGCAGATGGGAAGCTGGGGCACGCTGTGACTTGGAAGAGGTAAAGGTTAGGCCAGAAGCTTGTGATGGGGTAGGGCGTTCAACAGGGATCTCCTGATAATCCGTGGTCCGCAGGTTAGCTCCGTGTTACCCGTCCCATCGCCGGTGCAGTTAGGAGCTGCTGTCCTGGCTCTTGCACGCACACTGCCGTGGTCAGAGCTGCTCATTTGGGAGCAGCATTTTGACCTTGCCGCCATGACCCTCTCGGTGTGAAATGGGTCCCCTTCCTGGTGCGTGAGGGAGGCTCGTCCCTCCTGCAACGGGTAAGAGGCTGTAATAAGGTGGTGACAGTGGCACTTACCTTCCAGAGCCCCAGGACCTGGCCCGTCCTGCCCAGCGGGGACAGCAGCCCGGGTGGTGGGAGTGGAGGAAGAGCCCGTGGGGCAGCGGGGGGTTACCCGGAGGGAGAGGGGGCTGGAGGCTGCTGCGCCTGCCCGGAGCCGCCCGGGGCCCCCCTGCCTCCATGGTCCCCCCTGCCTCCATGGGCCCCTGCGGGGACGTGGCCGTCCTCGGTCACTCGCAGGCCTGGCAGTCGGCACAGCGATGTCTGAGACACACCGAGGCCTGAGTGTGCAATATTTTCTAATTCAAGGCGCGGTGTCTGACGCTTACGCTGCCTCCTCGGGCCTGTTTTCACCGGCACGTTGGGCGAGGGACGGTGGGAAGGGAGAGAGGCAGAGCCGTCCTCCCGTGTTGCCTGTGAAGGTGTCTTAGTGGTGCTGTCCACTCCACGGTCTTCCTGCTCCAGGGACACCGAGATGGTGTCTGGGGAGAGTCTCTGAAGGCCAGCAGTTTTGAGTTGTCCACCATATTTTTTCTACTGATTTGAATGGTCTGTGGAGGGAGGTTCGATGGCGTTCTGGTTTGACGGCAATTGGAAAATTATCAGATAGAGTGATGAGGTGGAAATGTTCATTTTCAAACTGAATCTGACTTCATTCACCATTGAACCTGCATCAGTGTGGCTGCATGTTGGTCCACACAGAGGCTGTACAGAAGAGCAAAGCTGGGCTATGTCACCCTGCAGACCTTCCTTCTAGTGCCTGCCCTTTAGTGAGATGTGCTGCCTACCCTTTAGTGAGATGTGCTGCCTACATGGCTCCACGGGTGAGCTGTGGCTGGCCAGATCCTTTCCTGAGACATGTAAGTTAGGAGTCATCATCCTTGACTCCATCCATGCTCGTGGCAAAAGCCAGGTGCCTGCAGCCTGCTCAGGACCCAGCTCCTGCTCTGGAGGTGCCTGTCATGCTCCAGGGCCTGGAGAAGAGATGGGGGGTGACCGTGTTTCTTGCTTAGTCAGCTTGATTTAAAAAGATCGGGTTTATAAACTTGGGTATGAGGTCAACACTTCAGCAATACTTTGTGTGGCCTAATGAGGAAGGCTGTTTGAGAAACGTCTGTCGTCCTGACCATTGGAGAACTGGAAATTTCTGCCAGTCTCTGTGCTGTGTTTGAGATGGGGGACGGTGCTGCTTTTGTTTGAAAGCAGTTCAAGGTTTCAGACTACGGAGGCTTTGGTGTGGTTTAAGAATTCCGGTTCTATTTAGTTCTGCTGCTTGCGTCCCGATGGCTCAGAGGCGGCGCCGGGTCTGGCAGGAGCAGAGCTGTCGCGTTGGTGCTCAGCAGAGCCCGGGGATTCCTGAGTTACAGCCCTCTTCACACATCAGCAGGGACACATCTGGTCCTGGCAGAGCTGCGTAATTCACACGAAGATATAACTACTGCAGTGCTTATTTAAGAGAAGCGAAAGGAGGTCAAGTAGTTTCAGAGTTGGTATCAGCTCTTCTGTTCCCTTCATACTGCTGTGATAACAGAAGCGTGATTTTCTCTCCTTTTTTCCTTTCCTTTATTCCGAGGTGCTGCATCCCTTAGCAAGGACAGCAGCGTACATGCTTATATGCAGACTGGTTGTGAAATCTTGGTGTGTGGAGATTTTAAAAGTATTCAGGACAGCGAAATACCCTCATCTTTTCTAGAGGGTTAGAGAGAAAATGGGAGACCACAGCTCCATTCATGTTGGACTTCTCAATAACATTTGAATCAGTGTATTTTTCAGAGTATTTTAAGACCTGTGTGTCTCTGCTTTACCATTTTATCTGATAAATTCTGTAAGCCATTCTAAAATTCGTATTTCATACTTTATAGAGAAGGTGCGATGCGTTGCCATCTCTGAGCCTTCAGATGGTCTGATTATCTACATTCAACAGTAACTTTTTATGATTAAGAAGTACAGGTGAGATCCCGAATTCCATTTGGGAACTGGGAGTTGCCACAATTTCTCCCTTCCTCCCTCCAGTGATGAGCAGTCTTTGGGACTTGAGCTTTTTGATCAAAAAACACCGTGTGACACCCGTGTGTTATCTGCGCCCCAAGGTGCCCCAGGGATCTGTTGAGCTGTGCACATCGCTGCTGTCCTGCCTAAGAGGGGAAATTAAGCATCCCCATATCTGAACTCCCCAGTTTGTAAGGCATGCTCTGAAAAGATATCAGACAGTACTGATTTCAATTAAAATTTATTCAGGAAACAGGAGATGCTGATGCTCATCTTTATATAACATCTGAGAGCATGAACTGCCCTCTTGGTCTTTCTCCTTTAGCTTCTTTTCTTCTAGACCCATGAATCTGGCTTTCTGAGCTGGGGATCGATCCAAGGTCAACAGGGGCAATGGGTGTCCCATCCTGTATGTCTTAGGGACCGGTGTGCTGGAACATGGACGAAGTCCTGAGGCTGAAGAGAGCCTATTTCCCCTCCTTCTTGGGCCAATACATTAATCGCAAGCTTAATATGCAAAACCTGCTGGTGTTTGGAGAGAAAAATGGGATGAAGCAGACTATTGTATGTAACGCCTCTGAAAATATATATATGTGTGTGTGCGCACAGGTTTGGTCTCTGCCCATTTTTTGGATAAATATATTGTTCAATAATTATTTACAAGTGACAAAGTAGGACATTGCTTACACATTGATCTGAGCTTGGTGGTTGTGTATAGGAGTGGTCTGCGCTGTATTGTACAGATGGTGTATCTGGTTTCTGACCCTAAGTGGCTGTCACTGTTGGACTCCAATTAATCTGAGGCGCAGACATTTTTTTTTCTGGTTGGGTGACATACAGAAATGTTAGAAAGGATTTTGTATATGGACTACCACTATTCATATCTGTGATTTAAGTTGGACTCGGAAC
Source organism: Theristicus caerulescens (assembly GCA_020745775.1). Classification (NCBI taxonomy): domain Eukaryota; kingdom Metazoa; phylum Chordata; class Aves; order Pelecaniformes; family Threskiornithidae; genus Theristicus; species Theristicus caerulescens. Next base: position 13,797,862 of record CM036571.1, on the reverse strand, counting down.
CCTACGTTTCCAGATGTGGACCTTGCAAACCACATTCCTGCAGGAAACCCCAATAAACAACTGCCATTGCTAGCTGTAGGAATAAACTTTGCTCACTGCTATTCTGCATACTCGGGATCACACCCCATTTTATCAGAGCAAGAGTACATCTTTTATCCCTTCAGAGATTAATCACCATCTTGTCGTAAGATATCTTGCATTTTACCCTGGCTACGGAGAAGTGAGATGACTCTTCTGCTTTGTGGGTTCAAACTGAAGGAATCAATCGTCCCTTTTGTCTTCTGTACACATCAAGAAATGGAGAGTAAAGAGAGGAGAGTCTGCAGGTTTGGAGACTCTGTCGACTCCACATGTCATCGTCAACAGCTTCTGTTTTTGTCCTTTGCATAAATGAGTGACTTCCAGCGTGTACCGTGGAGGACATCTGGATTGAACGAACAGGATGTACCCAGGAGAAACAGCTGCTGTACAAAGAGCTCATGGAAAGGACGTTGTGGTGGATTGGATGGACGTGATGGAGGTGAGGGCTGGCCTGCAGGGCTGAACTGGTTTTGCCATTCTGCTTGTTTGAGGAACTGCCTTCTGAAAAGGACTTAGATGAACTGGGTTCCTTGTGTATTATATTGGTGAAAACTACAGACATCATCTTTGAGACTCGGGTGGATGTTCTTGCCTCCCATCATGAAGGTCCCTCCATTTCGGGAAACCTCAGAAAAGAGAGAGCAAATGGCCAAGCCGGTCTGCAGTGGATTATGGCGACCCTAAATGGTCTTCTCTTTGACCCTGTTTTAATTCACTCCTTTGTAAAATATGCTTGGAGTAAACCCGGATGAGCAATTGGTCCTTCATGCCCAGCATAACTGATGCCTTTGCAGAGACAAGTGCGGATCAGCTGAAAGTGATTGTTTCAAACACCTCTTGCTACGGCAGCGTGAAGGTGGTTGTTTTCTCTGAGGAGTGTGGGGGCTTCTCTGTAATCCAGCTGGGTTGGTTTTGTCTCTCTGATGTTCTAGGTGGGTGTTTCATACCAGTGAAGGATGGGAAAGATGGTTCTCTGGGACCATTGGCCTAACTCCTTGCAACATACTTAATTTTCTGTAAGCATCCTTACAGAGCTTACAGAAAATTACCTCTTGGCTCCTGAGAGTCAGGGGAGAAAACTGTGCCTCACGCAGCCATCTCGGAGGAGGCCAACATTTAAAATCTCACCATCCTACTAGACTGTGGCGCACGGGGACCTTCAACAGGCAATTGCTTTTGCTGGTCTGTAGGGGTCTTATGTCTGAGAGGAGGGGCACTTCTAAAATACAAGTCACATTTGGTCTACTTAGTCTTGTTATGAGCTCTCTTTTGGTTACCACATTTATGGTAGCTGCATCTCTCTGAAGAAGCAATCGCTGTCTTGCAGTTGGGTGATATCTTTGTCTCCCATCTGTCCTTGTCTGCCACAGAAAGAAAAATACTGCCAGGTACATTCTTGGCACTGAATTTCAGGCTGTGATGCAGCCCAAAATGTTTTTTTAATCTCAAATAGAAAATAAATCCCAAAGGAGAAGTTGGAGACCTTTTAGCTTTCCCAGACTAGGGTTGGAATTTTATGACATACAGAAGTTTGAATTAGAAAAATCGCTTGTTAGAGTAGTTGAGAGAGTTTCATGCAGTTGAAATAACAGTGCTCATTATCTACCTCTGTCAAGTGTTTCCCCCAAGGAGCTAAGCAAAACTATGAGTTTGCATTGCTGATCATTTGTAGATAGCCACGTTGGTCATTTGTGCAAGTACCCGAGTGCTTGTTTTCCGTGTGCCCTCCACAAAGTGCTTAGCAGGAGCGCATCTTGCCTGAGCGACTCGAACCGCTCTGCGATAACAGGCCCTTGTATCGGGAAAGGGGATGTCCAAAGCTGGACAGCTGGAGGGGCTTGGAGATCCAGAACCTGATTTTTGTTCTTAGAGAAGTCTCGTAATACAGAGTGGTAATTAACCTTCATTTATCTGTCAGTTGTGTGGCTCCGGAGGTAAGAAGAAAGGATGTAGTTGTTCAAGTCATGCGAACTTACTCATTAAGAGAGGGGATGAGATGAACGACAAGGCCACCTGGGAGAGACCACCAGTCCTAGATTGGTGGATTCAGGATGGAAGCTAGATTTTAAAAAAAAAAAAAAAATTATTTTAGTAAATTCTGCTTTAGAGACCACAAGAAAAACAGAGCAGTGATGGTCAATGTGCCTTGAGGAAACAGCATGTCACTAACGTATAGGTATTTGGTTAGTAAGTTGAATGCAATTATTCATGTTTCTAATCATAGTAATAATACAGTTGGAAATAATAATTGCCAATACTGTAAGAAAACAAATTGCTTATGATTTAATATGTTAAAAACCAGTTCAAATCATCAGATGCTGCATTGCTCCCAATGAGGGGAGGTTGCTTAGGCGAAATTTGGGAGAAAAATACATAGCTCACTAATTTCTTATGCTAAGCACTTTGTGGGTAGCGTGACTAGCTGGGTATTGTGTTATACGTTATTGTGTCATGTGCTAACAGCACCATGTTTTCCTGTCATTTTCACACCTTTTCCTGGCCGAAGTGATACCCAAGGAACCCTGGGTAGTAATCACATTGTCCCGTTCAGTTTCAAAAGGAGAGAAGCGGACCTCATCCAGAAACTTTCCAGCAGGCTACAGTAAGCTTAACTGTCTGTTAGCCATTGTCAAATATTTTCCATACCCGCAAAAATGGCATCTATTAAAGTAATGGAATTTGTCTCAGAAATAGCGTCATTCCATTGAGTGATTTTTGTGTAATGATAATGATATTGCATCTCAGTATCATTTTGCAAACGATTTAAAGTATATGTTTGGGTTCTTTTGTTGATTCTTATGGATGTGCTCGTGCCTCTGTTTTCTGTTCTTTCTCGGCTAGCTGACCATGGCTCAGGAGACGTCATGTTTCAGAAAAAGAGTCAGCATTCTCAGAAAGGTTATTTAAATTAATTAGCTCAGGGCTTTCCGGTATTACTCTGAAATGCTTGAAGCCAGCGTAAGCTTTGAATACCCAGCCGTGATGGGTTCAGCGAATGTGCTGCAGTCTGGCTCACGTCCAAATCAAAATGAGTTCGAGATTAATGTGCTCAGTTAAACTCGGTACAGGCTTCACTGCGATGAATTGAGAGGTTTCCTCCGTGTCAAGGGCAGGGTTAATCAAAATCCATTGTAACTCAGTAGTTTACCAGGGGAGCTTAATACAAAATATTGACATTTTAAAAGCCTCAGCCAAACCCCATTGAAGTCAGGGAGACTCTTTGCAGCCTTGAGTGTGCTGGACCGAGCCTTAGGGGCTGTAGAAGGGGCTGTGCAATCTTCCACGCTTTGTTAATATCTTTATTTTAAAGTTTTGGAGGAGCATAGAAAACCAGAGCAATGCTAGGGAGAATTTCTGCCACTTGTTCATGATGAAGGGGAGCGAGTGTGCTTTTGCTTTTAGTCTGAATAGGTAAGAGAGGCAAAACTAAATAATTTCCTTCCTTTGACACGTTTTCTGTATCTCTTCTTCACATCTAGGAATCTGTTATTAAACATAACTAAGCCTCAGGACAGCTTACATGGATCAGAGCAAAACCAATTTAGTTCTGCACCTCTTGCAAGGAAGCCATTGCCCATCACCTTATCGGAAGCAGAAATTTCTTCTCGCGAGAATCCAAAAGATTTGTGAGAGCACAAACGTTTTCAGCCCTCTAGAATAAAATGAAACATTTCTCTTGGAGACTTTCTCCGGTGAAATTTAAACTAGGGTTGCTATTTTATTAGTGTTAGCCTGCAGGGTCTGAAAACTGTTTTATAGGTAACACAAACATTGAAATAGAAGCATTACAGCCTCTCTAGGCTATTTGAAAGTCTTGGTGGAAACGTGTTAGCCAAAGGCCCAAGCTGTGTTTTTACTCTGAAGTTAGGAACAGTGCACAGTGTTATTCAAACCTTGCAGGTTGCATGGAAGCTTTTTTGTTAGGATTTATGTTTTAGCATTCCTTTGGCTGATTGACCACAAATCAGTCTCTAAAGTCCCCATTGTGTCGAGCAGCTTTTACCCAACTTGTGAAGAAGTAGAATCTATTCCCATTAACCATAGTGTAAATAGCAGCTTTAATGAGAGACTTCCTAGAAAAATCTCGCGCTCGGCAGGCTTGTGAAGCACAGCTGGTTTGCTTGGATCTAAAAAGATCTCTGCAGATTTGTTTTATTCATGTCAACTGTAATGTTGAATACCTCAACCTTTGCGTTTCTTTGAGTCCTGCAGAACGAAGTAAAACAAAGAGGAGCTAGGTAGCTACCTACAGCATCTTTCTGGCCTTGCTTCATGTCTGATAACTTTCAGTTTTGCTTAAAAAAATCCACCAACTTTTCTCTGCTTCTCCCCACGATCCTTCTTTTTCATGCCAAGGAAATGCTTGTTTTAAAAAGTTTTGGCACCCCTGCAGTTCGGTGCTAACAGCAGGGCTCGGGGAACTAACACAGCCTGTCCGAGAGCTTCCCAGTGTCTCTGTGGTTCTTCCCAGGAGGTTTGGTGGGCCTCTCGCCGTGGCAGACCTTCCCGCGCAGGTCTAGCTCGCCAAGCTTGCAATGAGCAACCTCCTGTCCCGACTGCGCGTGACCCTGTCCTTGGCCCGGCTGCGGTGCCTGGCGCCAGCCGTCCGCCTGCCTCCTGCCAAGCTGGACCCACAAACGTTTTCATTTCTGACAAAGGGCAACTGTTTGGAGGAGTTGTTGTCTTGCTTGGTGCTCCTAATCCCTGGAATAACTGCTGTGACAAGCATAGTAACCATCTGCAGTAAGACCGATACATTGGTGCCTTTCAAGTGCAGCAATCACAACGACCTCCTGAGCCTATCTATCTATTTTTTTTTTTTTTTTTTTTTCCTTCTAAAACTTTTCAAAAGCAAGACGGGGAGTTGGAAGCTCAAGTCCTGGACAAGTCAACAGGAGCTATAGTCCCTAAGGCACATTCAAAAATCCTACTTTTAACTGTTTGAGGAGTATCTCACCCTCTTGAGCTATTTATTTTATTTTTTAAATCATACATTAAGCCCCACAAGTCCATTTTAGACATCCTGATCATTTGGAGAATATATGCCCAAAATTCCCAGCCTTAGAGAGATTTGGATTGCACAGCTTAAAACCGCAGTGGTAAGAGGAGGCTTATGTCTGGCCCCATCTGTGCAGACTCTAACGAGCACTAAACACAGGGACTGAAAGCTGATGGGTTGCAGAAGCAGGGACTGGGCGTTAATTACTCTTCACCTTCGCTAGACACTGTTGTGTGTGGTTACCCTTCTGTTTTCTGCAGCGAGCTGTTGCAGTATCCAGCGCACTAGGATGTAGTGCAGGGTTTAGGCAGGCTTTTTTGTATTTTGGGGGCATGGCCGCCCTGTGGATTTATGTCCTCATATATCTGCAGCAGTGCAAATCTAGTGATAGAGGTACTGCATTGAGTGGTTTTTTGTTCTTATTGACTCACTCAGTTTTACATCAGAAAATTCCCATTTGATATCAAAGTATAGAGTCTGTGTTCTAGATTTGCATTTTTTGAGTTGCTTTCTTGGGATGGAAATCCCTTGGGATTTTGATTTACGCTGAAAAATTCCTAATACAAAGTGTAGTTTTTTGATGCTAAAAGTAATCATTGTGTTCCAGTTACTGACTGTTAAGATAGGCCGTGCTGCTTAAAGGAAAACTGCATTGCTTACATGTGACAAATCAGCTAAATGAGCAAAATCTGTATTAAAGTGTCTGTCACTCCATCAAACTTGTCAGTGGCTTATTTGACCATTTCCCTGGGTATCTGAAAAAAGATAAGGAGGAGCTGTGATAGCAGTACAGGCAGATGGCATCATAAATACATCATGGAAATTAAGCCCAGCTCCAACACGTGGGGTTTCGTGGGTGGACGGTGACGGTACGCCTCCATCCAAGGCCCCGGAGCTCCGCTGCCGTGCACCAGAATGCCGCTGCAGAGGGCACTCGGTGCAGGCCCGCGGAGGGGGAATTGCCCAGCTCGCAGCGTCCCGGCTGCTCCATCCGCCCATCCTGCAGCTGCGGGAACAATGGCACAGCTCTGCTTTCACGCCACAGCTGGGGAGAAACAGGCTTCTTGTGTAACAACGACATAATGAATTCAAATTTGCTTTCTTTTCTGATGTAGGGTAAGAAAAGCAAAGTTTCCTGGGCAGAAAAACAGACAGGGGGAAGAGTGGAGATGGGTTTAATTGCTTTATTTGAATAAACCACATCAACACTTAAATTTTTTAACTCTGAGAACTTCAATATGCAAGATTGTTTTGAAACAAGAGATGGGGGAAGGGTTTGCTCAGAAAATCAAATCTCACGTTTCACCCTCCTGGTAACACCTCTGCCTTTTTTTCCGTGCCTTTTTGAACACAATTCAGCTCTCGGTGGTTGTGCTTCTTCCTGCCAGGTGGGAAGTGCCTGCTCCCCGGTGCCTCCTGGCCATGATGCTTGTCACCTACCTGCTTCCATCAAATGAAGAACTATTTTTATGGTACTGACAAAATAGGATGGTCGAGCAGTTAGAGAGTAATGGATTCATGCAGCTTCCAATGTAAGCTGCCTGTAAGACAGCTGGCAAGTCTAGAGGTCGTTTCCTTTCTTTTCATATTTTTCTTTTCTTTTTTTCTTCTGTTCTTTTTTTTTTTTTGTCATTTTACTGCCTTATTTTCATTCCTTGCTTTTTAGTAAGCAAATTCCATGGAGAACCCCACTCAGTGCAGTGTTTTGTTACGCACAGAAACTCACAGATCTATAAATAGTGCTAACGAAGGGGTGCCACCTCTGCCTCCGCGGGCTGCTGCGTCCGTCACATCTGTGCCATATTGTAGCACTATCGGTAGGTTCCCCAAATTATTCCTAAGGGCAGTGGAGGGACACCGTAGGGAGCGGCAGATGAAAATCTCAAGCTAGGCAGGCTAGAGAGCAGGAAAGACCAGGGCAGGCACAGCACCGAGGTGGGGAGAGGAGGTGTTCAGCGAGGCTCTTCATCGAGCGGGTCATGGGTTCAGGACGTGCAGCTGCTCAAAGCCCACAGAGTGCTCAACCAAAGCATCGCAGAGAAGCTGAAGTGCAGCAGATGAAACCATTTGAACCATAGCTGCTCCAGGCAATTGACCTTTGGGCCTGACCTCGTTGCCCTTGCAAAGCCTGGGTTCCAAATAAAACCCGGTGGAGGTCATGGGTGGGTCCACCATCGCATCCAACTGCGTAGCGTTTGCAGCTGCCGGTTGACAAGCGGTTGCGTTTATCAGCGTGGAATCAGCATAACGTGTTTATTCCTCTGGCTGATAAACTCGATAAGCTTTATGCATTTGATCAAATACTTCATGTATTTTCTGCTCGTTTGGCCGGACCCTGGACGAGCGAGTGGTAGCTTGATTGAACGCCCAGGAGAAGTGATCACAGCCTGAGGGTTGAGTTTGACAGAATCTCCCTCGTACGCAAGGTGGTCAGCAGTACCTGTTTGCTTTAATATCCGCGTGAGATCGGCGTGCCCTGCAGCGGGAACTGTCCTTAATGCTGTTAATGCTACTTGAAAGTGGGAAACTTACTTTACTTACTTTACAACCCAAGAAGTGCGAATCACCTAATTAATTAATGAAAACCCAAAAATTTGCATGGCATTTTAAGATGAAAAGTGTTGGAAATACTTGTGCATTTCCTACTAATTCAGTGAGAGCATTGCTGCATTTGAACGAGTAATTGGGGGCACCTTAAAGCAACCATTGAACTCTTCTGTCCTACAAATTTTGGGCATGGTTCTGCTTCTCACCTGGACAAATCCTGGTGGCTTCAGTAGGAGCGATGTTTGCTCGAGAACGTTAATTTAGGTGTTTGGTAAAGACACTTGAACGGTCAGGTTTTGTTTTCATATGTCACAGACAACTTGTCTTGTTTTTTATAAATACGAATTATTGGCTCGTTATTTGTTTTTGAATAAATTAAATGATTACCTAAAATGTTTTTGTTTTTTTTTTAAAAATTAATTGCAGTTTTCCATTAAGAGCAAACTCTTTCTAAAGTCCCGTGATTCACACAGAAGACCTTGCCCGCGTTGTGTAGAAACCCAGCTAGAAGGGAGAGAGTCGCTGGGAGTGCGGTGGCGTAGGGCAGGAGAAGCTCTGGGGAGACGGGGCTGGGGAGTGCTCTTCAGCCTCTTGGTTCTGCATGTTACCAGATCCTGCTTGAAGCCTGATGTATTTTGTGCAAAATAGAAAGAACTGTATAAATGAGTGATTAGAATGACTCTACTATATGAGACACATTGAATTTTATGCCGCAGCTGGAGAAACTTATCCTTAGTTGAAGCTGTGGGCAAGTGTATGTCATTTTTGATTTAACATTTTCCCTCACCCCTGCACCCCCCACCCCAACCAAAATCCTTCATGGAGTCAGATTGTTGCTGTAGCCTTTGTGAACCCCTCTCTTCTAATGTTTAATCAAGTGCTGAAAAGAGACATTTACAGACTATTTAAAATGTGGAAAAATTGCTTCCCAATATTTTTGACAGAGAGAGACTGAGAACACACAGCATTGAATCATCAGGAAAATTGAAGATTTCCCCTGAACAACATTGGGATTTTACAGCAGAGGACTTGAAAGACCTTGGAGAAATTGGACGAGGCGCTTATGGTTCTGTCAACAAAATGGTCCACAAACCAAGTGGGCAAATTATGGCAGTTAAAGTAGGTGATGCCCATACTTACATTTGTACTTCAGTCCATTAGGGATGAAATGTGATGGAGAATTAATGTTCTTCCATCTAGCACCCATCTACTGCTCTTTTCTATTTATTTCCAGTGTAAAGGCTGCTATTTGCTGAAAATGCGTTGTGTAATGGGCATATTGTCAAGTGATTTGTGACGCTCTCATAATTGCTTGTGCCCTTTTGAAAACGCCTATCAGGAACCTACTGTTTTGAGGGGACCACATGTCTCTGGAGACTGATAATGGGGCATGGGCCTTTCACCTCTGGGTCACTGGTTCAGATACAGCCTAGGTTGGTGGTAGGCACAAGTTGACATCTAATAGCTTCTTGGTGTCTTTTGTGAAATAAGGTAGTGACTTAAAATTTGCTTTTTGTGTAAGCATGTGCCATGGTGTAGCCTCACCAGGAGGAGCTGGAACGGAGTGGACATCTTTTAGGGAGGGTTTTGCTCTTGCTGATGTATGATGGAGTGTCTTTGCTTTGTGCTTACCATGCTGGACCTGCTCTGGAGATGGAAAGCATAGCAGTTTTCTGGACTGTCCATTTTCTGTCTTACGTTACCCAAAAACTCACCTTAAAACCAGAAACAGTATGCAACCTCATTCCCCAGCTGGGCGATACGGAGTAATCTTTTTCTTGCCGCAGCAGTGCTGCTCACTGGGCATCTCTGAGGAGCTGCTTGTCCATCGAGCTGGGTGAGGTGGGCAGCAGCCATTCTCTCTCTCTCTCTCTCATCCTTTTCTTTGCTTGCTGCTGGCTGCTAGCTAATGACATCAATCTTTTAACTCTGTTGATGAGATCATCTGTAAGGGCTCCCATGGCTCCCATGAAAGAGTTGAAGTGAGCTATGTGGGAGTCTGTGTTGCTTTCTTCTCCAACTCTCTCTGTCTTCTTTGGAAGATTCCCTGAGCTGATCTGGAAACATTCACTCCTGCTGGTCTCACGTGCCAGGTAGACATCTCTCAGCCCCAGCTCTAGCTGCTGTGAATATAATTCATACTTGTCTCTAGCGTCAGGTTACTGGAGTAACCAGCATCCTTTGGTTTTCTCCAGTAAATATTGACTTCCCTCACAGCAGTGGGATCACTGGGCAGGTCTCGGTGTTTTGGATCACCATGCAGTGGTGTTGCAACCTGGTTTTGAATCCCTAAAAGCCTCCGGTGGAGCTAGAGGCTGCCTGGAGCTGAAGGCTTGTTTCTCTTAGTTGCCTTTGGTGGAACTTGTAGACGGAGTTTGCAGATGACAGGGTGAAAACCACTGATGTAGTGAAATGATGTCTGGGCACCCCCAGCTTCTCAAACCTCAGGTGTGTGACCTGAGTAACTATAGTTTTGCTGCTATAATCGTGATAGCCATGGGTAAGAAAAAGGCATACCTATAGCTGAGTGGCTTTGTTATCCGAAGCTCTGCAGCGGGTACAGCTGTGCTGAGAAGAGCGCTTTGTTGGGTTAGCTAACGTCACCGAGAAGGAGACGCGTCTGCAGGCACAGAAATTCTGTTGTCCCAGACTGTGTTTGCACAAGGGATGTTCAGCATCGTAGGATAATCGTCGAGGGTCTGTGGTGCAGGTTGGAGATGACATTGCACAGCCTGTTGAGCTGGCTTTCCAAAGGGAAGAGACGTGGTCTGAGCCCCAGGGGGGCTCACTTTTAAACAAATAAAACCTGATAGCTTTACAGTGTCTAAACTTGAAATGTCAAAGTTGTGGGCTGGGATGGTGCCACCTTCTTTTTTCTGAACCCATTCCCCTTGGGCAGGCATGGCTAGGCCTGCAGGAGAAGGAAGGTTGGAGGGTCTGGGCAACTGCATTATTCCTAAAATGTTAGTGGCAAGGGGCTGTTCCTTGTCCCGGTGGGGATAAAACACGAAATTGAGCAAAGGAAGACCTGTGGGTGGAACAGTAAGCAAGGTCTGCAAGGTAGGAGCAGCTATTCCACAGTTAATTGAGATGAGGTTTCAGGACAGGACTGAGCATGGACTAGCGACGAGTCCATCCCAAACTACTCAGCCTTTTCTTTCTCAGATTGCTGTTGCTTTTGGGGCAGCCGAGGTTGTGCATTAATCTCCCTGCTCCTGCTCTATCTAAATCAGCCCTATGGACCATCCGTGTCCACCTCCTGCTCTCTCCTGTCTCCCTCAAGCCTGTGGTGTCCTGACAGTTTGCAGAGCTGTTGCCTTCTGATGCCCCAGCTCCTCACCTGCGTTCAGGGAAACCAGCTGCTCCCCACAGCCTCTCCTTGCTCTACAGGCAGGAACTTAACTTTTTTCCTTCCCCTTCAGCATAATGCCCTTCTGTAAGAGAAGGCTGAGAAGGTTTAGAAGGGGGATGGTGGTTGGAGAAGAAAACGTGTCAGTCTAGTGATGTGAGGTCTTGGCTACGATCTCAATGACACCTGCTTGCAACGCCGTGATGTGGCACCACGCTGCGTGCAGGGTGTTGGGAACGCTGCCGCGCAACCAGCTGGATTGCGAAGCCGGTGTCTCTGGTTATTTGGTGGTGCTGCTGTCCCTCTCCTTTGCTTCCCCAAGAGCAACATCAGTGCAGCAGGCAAACCATCCTTGGAAGGACATTCAGCAGTCGGAAACGGCTTTATGGAGGCCACAAGCCAAAAGTTGTTGGCTGTTCTGTACTGATGAGTGAAACACAGAGATGGCTCCAGAAGCTGCTAATTAGATGCAGAGAAAATTGGTACGGAGGCCTCCCCCAGCTGCTCCTCCATCCTTCTCCACCACTGCCCAACTTTCCACTGCCACTGCTGCAAATCTCCAGCACAGTCAGGTATCTTCCTACCCCAGTCCTGCTGGCAGCTGCAGGCTGCAGCCCTTGTGGCTTGTCAGCCCTTTCTGCCATGGACAGATTCAAATCCTCTTTGTTCTACAAGCGAGCTGCAGTTACGTTGTAAAGAGCGGGTGAAACCTTGCTCTTTGCCCCGTGATGGAGCGATCTCTGGCCGATCCCAGCTCCTGCTGCAGAGGCAGCCTGCCGCCTCTGGGCACTCATCCTCTCAGCCTGTGCAGATGCGGCTGCCAGAGCATACCCTCAAATCCCATTTCCAGCTCCTTCCTCTGGCTTTTTCTAGCCTGTCACGCCTTTGCACGAGGAACAGTCTTTGGTTCCTTGCAGTACGGTTTAGCTTAGCCTTCCGCTTTCTCCCCGCTTGGTGCGTGTGGCACCGGTGCCACAGAGCACCCCGAGCTCCCTGAGCACAGCCTTTTTGCTACACCTCCTGTCTATATTTCTTACCACTGCAGGGAAATAATTCCTGAGTGCTGAAATATCACTGAAATAACTTGAGATCTGCAGGCGGAGGCACCGTTTTCTTTCATTTTTCCCTTTTATGGATTTTGGCCTCATCACCCGACGTATGGATCCTGGCAGATGAAATCCTGGCGCCTTTAACGAGGGTGTCTAGCTGCTCGCGCGGGCAGGGCTGCCAGGCCCCTGGATGAGTCAGAAAGCTTTCATCTGTGCTCGAGCGAAGGAGGAAAATGAGCCTTGTCGTGTCGCTGGCTTCGGCTGGCGGAGCATTGCTGGGGAGAGGCTGGGATGATGAGCTCCTGTCCCCAGTCCTGCTCCTCCCTCTCCTTCAGCCTCTGTCATTCTCTGCCTCTATGAATATCTATTTAAATGACAAAAAGACGTTCTGTGCCTCTTCAGGAACAGGCTGGAGCGGCTGCAGGAGCAGGGACCTCATGCCCGTGAGGCTGCTGACTGCAGCTTTCGGAGGCAGATAGTCAGGGTCTTTGGCGTGATGCTCTTGCATCCCTTACCCGTTCTGCCATAGAGAGCCTTTTCCTAGAGCCATCGGGAGGAGGGGGAGAGGATAAAGGAAAGAGGAATCCAACTCAGAGGATTTGTATTAAAACCTTTCTCATTTTTGCCCCTGGAAAATGTTGTATTATGTTTCCTAAATCTTAATAAAAGGCAATCTTCTTATTCATTAGGTCCCTTCCTCTCTCAGATCTTCCTAGAGATGCAGGGTCCCTGTTCGCTCTGGGTCAGCTGGCATTGCAGTCTTCCTCTCGCTGAAAAAAACGTGATTCATTTTCCTGAGGATTTATTGGCATATAAGGTCAAGACTCTTCCAGGTGGGAAAGAGAACAGCCCAATTTTGTCCAGCGCCAGCTCTGTCTCTGCAAATTCACAGTTGCGAGGCCAGTTTGCATGTTAACTCCTCACCTCCGTGGCAGGTTTCTCTTCTGGGCCCCTGGTTGTCCTTGAAGACCACCTGCCCTGGCCGGCATTTGCCTGCAGCACCAGCACCAGCTCTCTGTGATATTGCCTGGTCCAGCTTCCAATTCTACCCAGTGTCCTTTGACTTCGCTTCTGGTTTCTTATTTTCTCTTTAGTCTGTTTTTGCCCAGTCTGTGGCAGTTCATAAGTGACTTGTGAATAATCTCCTGGCCTTCTTCGCTCTGCGGAGAGCCCTGGTCCCTTCTCAGGCTCTGCTCCACTGCCATCGCTCCTGGTTTGATGCCAGAGGCTTCACGGTATGTACTGTTCTCCAGCCCCCTTTTGTCTTTGCCCTCCAGCATCACCATGTGGTGTTGTCCCAGCTGCTCCGGGGGGCTGTGCACCTTGTTTCATCAGGGTACCACAAATTCAAGGAACAGGGTTGGTTTTGGCACATCGGAGGAACCGTAGAGAAGCCCCGTTTTATTTGGGTGAAATGGTTTTCTTGGGAAGCTCACCCAGCAGCTGGGGGGTTTCTTTCTGTCCTGAGGTTTCCCTCTGGCAGTGGTGATAGTTCACACAAAAAGGGCCTTTAAAAGATCTTCGTCATACTTGGTTTTTCCAAACTGGTATAAAAATATATAAATGAAAAAAAAGCCCAAACTGGAGCAAAAGCTGGGGAGTCTCCCTGTTGGAGCGGGACGCTCTGCTTTTTACTTGAATAGTGTATGTAATACCTGGTGTGGGTTTTATTAGCCAGGGTACTTAAAAAGGCCTCTCGAAGGCTAGGAAAGTTTCTTCTTTGAAGAGTTCACAAGATAAATAAGCAAATCTTTCAAATAGCCAACCTTTAATCTGTTCAGTAGCGCTTGTGCGGGTCAGGAGCCCGAGCACGGCGGTGGTGTCCTGAGCCCGCAGGCGGCTGGCAGGAGCCCTCCCGCCGGGGGCCCGGGAGGCCCTTTCTGCCCCGCAGCAGGGAGCACCTCCGACGTCAGCGGTTCAATATTAGCAGCTTCAGCCAATTTCTTTTCAACCAGTTCAACTGGCTGAAAAATACACCATCGAGAGACGAGTAGAGTGGTTTGTCTTCGGTTGACCTTCAAGCTTCTTGTGGCCCCATGGAAACATCTTGCATCTCTTTTTTTATTGAATTATTTTGCTGTCAGAGATAGTTACACCTAGGAGAGTAAGCCAACTGGGGAGAGGGCATTTTTGTCCACAATCCTTGTGTTCAGTTTTCCCCCACCCCAAAACATGTAGTGATTTTCAGCCGTATACCAGAATTTTCTGTATTTCTGATTTAGTCCCTCTCTGCAATATCGTGTAGTCTAGTCTCCACTTCCAACCAATGTCCTCAGATATTGTTGCTGGTTTCTTGTTTTCTCTTTAGTCTAGCAGTGTTTTTGACCAGACTACAGGTGCTCTTCCACTTCTTCTATTCTAAACTTGTCCTAAGAAAATCAGAAGCAATTTCAAGATCAGTTGGGTACTTGGAGAAGCTTGGCCAAGGCACTGTTTAGAGATACATAAAACTCAGCAGGATGTCAAGCCTGTGAGGTGTCCATCAAAGATCCCTGTCCTTCTTGGAGGAGCCAGTAGGCTGTGGAGCCATTTCTTGTTCAGAGCACAGTGCTTCTTCCACATCATTTTGCCTTGTACTTACTTGTGCTTACTCTCTCATCCATAGCTTTAAAACAGATGTTCACGTCTTTGGCTTTCACAGGTTTTATCTGATGGCAGTCTCACAGCTGAAATAGGTTGCTAAGTATCAGATATCCCCGAGAGCAGAAATTTAACATTTATTTATACCTCTGTAATCTCTCCATCCTTACCTGGACGCCTGACAACCCATAAAAGCCCACCAAAATGACACATTAGTGTATTAAGCTCAGTCAAGGGGCAAATTTCTCTGTCCTGATTTCCTGTATGACTTCTGAAGAGAAGTCTTGGGGCTTTTTGCAGGCTGGCTTTACTGCAAATCATCATTTCCATTCTTCACACAATTAGGTACCCTCTCCCAAGTTGACTCCTTATGGTTTATTGAGCAGAATTTTCTGTTGCACTCACCCGTTTGGGTAGCTGGCTGAGAGCTGGGGAAACCAGTGCTCCAAGCCCTGCTGGTAGTGCACTGGGAAAGGAGTGAATGGGTACGGGCTAAAAGGAAATCGTGAGAGAGAGCAAGAACCTTAGCGGGAGGTGGGAAACTAGTTGGGGTCAGCAGAAGACCTGGCCTATTTCTGTCAGCAGTAAATGTGCTTCGGATGGGTAGGTAAATACTCTCGTCCACGGCAGCGAGTGGGCAAACCCCCTTTTTCCTGCTGGTTTGGTGTCCTCAGTCCCTGCCATCCCCAGGGCGCACCAGCCCTCCGGTCACACCGCCAAGCGCTGCCGTGCTTTCTGCTGAGGACACGTGTGAGCCCTGTGCGCAGGACAGCACCGTGCTCTCCTTCAACTCAAGGAGCTGGTTTTCAATTTGGTGTTTATAGCTTTTTTTTTTCTTTTCTTTCCATTTCTTTTTTTTAACTGCTCGCTACCCACTGCACCTGAATCTTTTTGTGTGTGTATCGGGGCTGGGTGATGTCTCCTCTGTTTTGGGTCTGGTTTCTGCGATCTGTCTGGTTTTAGGCTTGGGAGTAGTCCAATCCACAGCATAGTTTATCTTTTTGCTGTTGATGCTGCCCAGGGCATAGCTTTCAGAGCTCTTGTTCCTGATATCAGAAAGCTTTGTCCTAACCTGGGCTTGTATTAAAAGGGCTGGAGGATTTTCTCCTGGAGGATTTGATGCATTTTAAGTTTGAGGCCAACAAGGAACCATTAAAAATGAGATTTTCCATAAGCCTCTACTACAAAACCCACTTTTTCCTTACCTGACTTGTTTGGCCATTTCAGCGACTACATGCAGTAGAGTGACCAGGCTGAGAGACGTAAGACCTGAAGCTAAGTCAGACCTGTCCATCCCTGTCTTAAATGGTGTCTTCAGGCTGTTGCCTCCCCTTGTGTCTTCCTTCCCTGCCATCTCCCGTGTTCTTGGGGGAGTCTGTCTGTGGGAGCTGCTGCAACGTCTTGCACTTTGCCTTGGAGTTAGGTAGCAGGTCGTCATTACAGCTCCTGTGCTCTTTGGGTAGTGGCTGCTGTTGACTTCAGTCTCCTTTTGCTGTTTCTTCCTTGTTTTGCTGGTGAACGCTCGTTCCTTAGCTGGTGAACTGGGACCGCTGGCATGCAGCAGACTCCCTGGTGTGCTCCAGCTAAACAAAGCCATCTTTGCCAGCCTGGGCTGACCCCAGCTCAGCGCTGTGCTGCATGCTGCCCCTGGTAGTTTTCCCCTCCTCTTGAATTTGCCAGTCTCCAGTCTCCAGCACTCTTGTATGAGACCTCCCAGTCCTGCACCATGTCCTTACCTTCACTCCCTGAAGCAGTGGTTGTTGGGGAGTCCAGGCTGGCTTCTCAAGGTGTCCTTTGGCTCTTGTGTCTGCCCGGATGCTCTGCATCATAGCCGACCCACTGTCCGTCCTCTGGGTCCTCTGCCTGGCCTTTCTCTTTCTCCCTAGGGAGATTGTGTTTGGGAAGAGGAGGAATCTTTGGGTTCAGTGTTGTCCTGGGATGCCGTTAAAATCGCCTCCTCTGTACAACATGTATTTCACATGCTTTCCAGAGTCGGAGAAGTAACAGCAGAGAAGGAAATGTCAGAGGTGGGAGGAGATGCTTTCAGGGGAAGCGGTGGAGTTTGAGGAGCACGCCACGGGGATAGCTGTGACAGTATCGTGCAGATGCAAGGAGAATGCAGAGGCAGGCTGGGGAGACTCCCGGAGGACCAGGGCAGAGGCTTTTTAGAGACAGAAGGAGATGGAGTTGGCACAGAAGGGAGATGTGAGTTACAGTACGGAGAAAAGCTCCTTTTGGTATTGCTCCTCACCAAAGAGGTGCACTCTTCAGAGGAATGGGTAGCATCTCAGTGAGAGACTAAACTGTTCCTCGTAGGTTCCTCATAGGTCCCACCATGGTGGCTTTGGCATCCATCGTCTTCTACCGAGGTCAAAGCAATGGCATTATCATTTCGCATGGTGCTGATGGTGTGCCACCTGGAAAGAGACATTCAATCTGCTCAGCCTTTGATATCTCAGCAGGGGGTTGTAGAGCTTTCTATGGTGTAGACATAAGACAAAGAAACAATAAAACTTGTCAGGCTTTCTTCAGTGATGTGACTGAACTTCTGTGAAACAGACTTGAACCAGTGACCTAGAGGTGAAGATTTTTAGTTTCATTACTAGTCCGTTGAGCCATCTTCTCGCTCTGTTTGCGACTACAAAATCCCACCTGCTCAGTGGCATCGCGGGGTGTGGATGTTACAGATTGTGGGTGTGCTGGGCAAGTCTCTTGCCAGTTTTCCCAAGTACTCTAGAATTCACTGGGAGGGAAAAGGGCAATATGAACACGATAATTACTGGTCTAGGCCAAACTAGAGCTACTAGAACGTTAAGAACGAGTGGTGAAATACCAAAATATCAGGATACACCAAAGGTAAGGAAAATTATAGTGTCGATGCTGTCCTCATTTTGTGTGGGTCATCACAAAATAGTCTTAAGGTACATAGTCATGCACTGTTTCTCAAAGGGCGCAATATGAATGGCCAACCTCGAAAGTACCTTCATATTCTTAGCCTTGTGCTTGCTGATGCGTGTGGTCTTGATGCCACCAGCAGTTGCTCACAGGGCAGTAGTGTCGGTGGGAGTGGGTGCTGGTATCGTGCAGATTTTTCCCACAATCTTAAATAAATTTTCTTTCTTGGATAGCCAAGTAGTTTTTCTCCTCAAGGAGGGTCCAGGCTACCTCTGTTGCTTTGGACTTCTTGCCAAATATGTTTTTTCTTTTTTTTTTTTTTTTTTAATGATTTTTCAACATGAGTCACACCTTCAGGATCACAGTTTTCCTCACCTGTGATTCGGGAAATGCATTAATTAATGCAAGATGTTAAATATGTCTGTAAAATCACATGAAAAACTGTGGATGGTCTTCTCCATCCTTTGTTTAACAAGCTTCATGTTCGAACATGTACAGTTTTCTATTTTCAAACTTGTGTTGTTCTTTCAAGCCCACATCGGAATTTTCTTTATATATAGTGTATATATAAAGTATAGTGTGTGTATACATATATATCTTTATATACACATAGTAGATATATTTTATATATATATATATATATAAAAATATCTTTTATGTAGTGTTAATGTTCTCTAGGCCAGTACTAGGTAAAGAATTGTTAGTTTTATGAGAAGAGCTCACGGGACTGCTGCCCACCATTAGCCTTGCCAGAGCAATGTGTTCCCTCGGTTATGTGATGGTCCCTTCTCACCGTGCCAGCCGTGGTGGAGGCATGGTGGAAGGAGCCTTTTTGTCTTCTGTGCTTGTCTTAGAAATTTTAAACATAATGTTCCTTGCTTAAATTTCAAAACAGCCTTGGACCCCCATCCAACATGGCTAAGAACTGTGTGGGAATTTGTTTTGAAATGAAAGCCTGAATATGTTGTTTTGCTGTAGTTTTCAATGAATTCTCTGCTCTTTAATTTCATTCTGACATTTCATCTGAAAATGTTGATGCTCATAACAGGACCGGGGATTTTATAGTCTGAATTAAATGGCTTTAGGGGTTTTCAGTTATATTTCTTATTTGAGAGCACAGCTTAATTCTCAAGAGTGTGTTTGAGCATGCCTTGGGGATTGCCTGCTCAGCCTTGGGTTTGGGGTCCCTGGCATGTTTCTCCAGAAGCGAGTCTGAGGATACAGTAATGGCATGTAAGTGATAAAGTCTCTGCCACTCTTCCTCTTTCAGAGAATTCGGTCGACAGTGGATGAAAAAGAACAGAAGCAGCTTCTGATGGACCTTGATGTAGTAATGCGAAGCAGTGACTGCCCGTATATTGTTCAGTTTTATGGCGCGCTCTTCAGAGAGGTGGGCACTCCAAACTTGCTTCATTCAGAGCAGAGTTTGGTTTTTACCTTTTTTTTTTTCTTTGCAGTTTCCAACTTGCAATAAAGAGAAAGTTAATTTATGTTAGGTTTCTTAGCTCTCCACTTTTAATCAAGGGTATTTAACCAGGAGACCCAGACGTCTGTGTGCTGCTGAGCAGGACCATGCTGTTCCCATTCATTGTTATGTCTCTGCGTGTTTCAGTCTCTCCTTCTTTCCTGCTTTTCTTCCCTCTTGATGAGCTCCGGGTCTGTGGCTCCCCCGCGCAGAGCGTACGCTGCTGGGCTGGGCGCAGCTCTGCGGCACAGCGCTTGGACGCAAATGTGGTTTATGTCAGTGGTTGTGAGATGCGACCACGCGGAGGCCCCGTATCCCTGTCATGAAGGTGGCTGCTGTGATAGTAGTCACAGCTCGCCGTAAGGCTATCTGATGTCTGTTTGTGTGTGTACGTACGTATCCAGGCTGTGTCAGAGCCCACATTGACATGCGTCTGCCTTGAAGTGGTTTGTACCTGCAGGAACACAAGGGCAACCACGCTGGGTCAGGCCAAAACTCCTGGTGGGGTGTTCTGTCTCTGGCAGTGGCCCACAGGATCCGCTTGCAGAAGCGTGTGCGATACTTCACCATAGCCTTCAGGCGTATGCAGCCAGGTGTCTTCTGAGCTAGATGTGCTGTCTTTGTGCTGAGTGATTCTTACTGCATTTCTTTTCCATGAAAGTGTTCACTTTCCCTTTGAATACATTTTTTGCATCCATGGTGCTCCCTGAGAGGCACTTCCCTCGGTTGTCTACCCCTCATTTGAAGGCCCATCACCTTGATTAATTCTGAATTTTCATCCTGCTGTTTTGAGTGATGCCCTTAGTGCTTCCCCTGGTTTTTGTATCTGAAGAGACAGTAAACAGTTGATCTTTATCCATCCTCTCCAGGCTGCTGAAGATTTTATGGAGAGTTGCATATTCCCCCTCTGTCATGGCTTACCGAGCCTGATAAGTGCCAGCTTGTGTCATACATGGAACCCCTTCCAGACCTTTGATCATCTTTCTTGCTGTTCCTTGCATCTTTTCCAGTTCTACTCTGTCCTTTTGGGACAGAGACCAAAATTGCATGACTGTTCTTGAAAGGAACAATATCTGCAATAGCTGGCCTAGGGGCTGTAATTTTGCTTGGCCCTTTTATGCGCATAGATAGCGTGTGCTGTGGAGTGGGTTATTCAACGGGATGCTTCCATGAGTGCTTCCAAGTGAAGAACAGAATTAGAGCATTGAAGCTATGGCAGCTGACCACGGTTAATCCTGATGTACTTTAGCTGTTCATGGCCAGGAATATGATGTTAATCACTGCACATTTGTGACTGGTTTAGCATCTACTTATTGTAATTTAAGGTAGATATTTATGCTGCAGTGCCACAGAAGGTATCCTTCTATCTCCTTGTGCTTTGCCCAGGTACTCCCATTGCTATCTAGCTTCGAATGACCAGTAAAAACAGTTGGGAAGGTGCCTTCTCCATGCAGCCCAGACAGTCTTGTGCCATGGTCGGAGGCCAGTCATCAGTCTGAGCTGAGTCTGTTCAGTCCAGGCACAAGAAGAGGAATATAGCATTGGTGAGCGGCACACCAGTGATGGTGATCGCAAGCGTTTGGTCCATTTGGAAGAACAAGAGTTTTGGAGAAGATGAACGTCAAAACCTGACTACTGCGTCCCCTTCCTCCAGAGAGCAGCAGCTTCTGCAGCTCTCCTGCAGGTGTGGATTATTCCCCCTCCTGTAGCTGCTCTGGTGTTGAAGCTGGCACAGTGTAGGGGGATCGACTTGTAGCCTTGCCCGTTTTCCACTACTTCAGCACAAATCCAGTACACCTACTCAAGGGAAGAAGGAAAATAGAGACCTACTGGCCGCTAGTCATCTTTGCATATTATCAGGCATAGCAGCCTGTGCAGAGTCTTTTGGGACTTTACTGGGAAACTGTTAGAGAAAGAAGGTCAATGTTGTAGTTAAAGCCCAAAACTGGGACTGAATATTCAATTCCTGCTTCTGGAGAGTCTGCCTCTGTAATTTTGCCAGGTCACTCCTCTGGCTTTAAATCTCAGTCTCTAAAATAGGGATAATAATCCCTCCTTTTCCCATGCTCTGCTTTTTATCTGTTTAACATGAAGCCATTTGGGGCCAGGAGGCGTTGTCCATGTTCACACAGTACAAGCTCCTACCCAGTGTGGAGCCTCAGCCTTGGCTGACTATTTCCAGCTTTGCTGAAGTACAAATGATAAGGCTGTCAGCTGTTGTAAAGAAAAGTCTCTGGGTAAGACAGTATCTTGCCAGATGCTGATGAGCAACATGTTCAGAGCTGTGCGAGCCTGTCACCTCTCTGCAGCTCTAGGCACATCCCAGGATGTGAGTGTAAATTCATAAATAGTATAAAACCTACCTTGATCAGCACCCAGATGTCAGCCTGGCTTCTGCTGCACCCTTTGTCTTGTCAAAAAGTCCTGTCCCTCCGCAGCCAAACAAGGCTCCTTGGGTGCTCCGTCTGGGAAAGGTTTCAGTAAGGTCACTCTGGGTTATATCGTGTTGGTCCCTGGGATCCCCTCTTCCCCCACCCTCAGCATCAGTGGTGCTTGTTTCTGAGATGAAAGCTGCTTTCTCCCCTCCTCGATCCCTTAGTGCCAAGGTGCTGTTCCAAGTCACGTACCTCAAAGGTACACAGGGTGAGCTGGTATGCTTGGATAAGGTTTTCTGTCTTGTCACACTAATTACATGTTCTAATATTAATTACATCTTCTAAAGCTAGGAAACTATGACAGCAGAGAAGCACAGAAAGGGAAATAAAGAATTTCGCCAGTATGTTTGAACCTGTCTCACCCCCCCCTCTGCTTAGCAGATCTGTTCCCAAACGACTGGGAACGATCCAGGTCACTGCTGCACCATCCCCTGGAGTGTAAGAGCACATAGGACATTACTAAAGACCAAACCTCCCTCAGGAAGTCCTGCAGCAAAACATGTATAAACAAAGCTCTTTGTTCCAGTGTTTCAAGGTGAAAAGTAAGGAAATAAGTTCCAAAAGGCCTCTTGGGACCGCCTGCTCTGAGCCAGGATTCGGATTCTGCAGGGATGGATGGAGCTACAGATGGGAAGTCTTCTTCTGCCTGCTCCTAAAAGGTGAAAGACTTCAATTTGAGCCTCTTTAGAGGAGCTTAAACGTTGAGTAGGCTGCTCTCACAATCAGATGACTGACAAGAAGATTATAGCAGCTTCAGGAATAGCAGCAGTGCAGCTGGGCTGTTTTGAAAGGCAGGTAGCCTTTCTGGAAAAGTGAGCTGTTAATACAGAGAACCAGAGCTAAGTTCTTGGATCCTGACAGTTTGGGGAGTAGGAATACTAAACCAAATTGGACAAAACTGTTCAAGGACTTACTTTGAAGACAAGGCACGTTACTGTGGCAGCCTCCATGAGTATTAAAAGTTTGATGTGGAAAGGCAAAAAACACTACACAAATATTTTCCCCTAGTTGTATTCTGTCTCACTTGTTCAGCAAGCATTTTCTGATAGCGAAAGTCTTCTCTGGGAGCTGGTCCTGCTTGTCTCTCAGCAGGCAGCATCTTCACACATATTATTTGCTTCTTGTTCTTTAATCGTATGGGACGTCCTTCTGTTATTATGTATGTCTGTGTATATCATGTAACATGTAACAATGCAAAAACTACAAATTGATTGCCAGGTACAGGACTTTGAGTTTATCAGCACCCATTAGATGAGATTAAATTGCCTGTTGAAGGAAACAGGAACAAAGCTGAAAAAGCAGAAGTCAGCATTTCAGCCTTTGTATGGAGTAAGGGGCTTCATTGCACTGACGCCAGATAGTGCAAGTGCTGGAGTCGGGTCCTCCGTGGGACAGCGCTCTGCTCAGTCCTGCTCTCGTTGATGAAGCTGTGACCTTCATGTCACCGTGTTGCACCTCCCCGTGATGTCGCAGCATCCTTCATTCTGCTAGTGCAGCTGTTGAGTGGACTGCTCTATTACTTGCTTCTCTAACGATCCTAGGTAGAAAAAATCAACCTTTTTTCAATAACAGAAAGAATTCCCAAGCACTGACATTGTAATGTCTGGCAGTTGAAATGGTTTTCTTGTCCATAGCCTGACTTCTTAACAGAAGAGAGAAGAAAGCCGCATCTAGTAAAGGCTGGAGAATGAAGAGAATCAGAAAGGCCTGGAGGAGAGTCCAGAAGGAGTAGTTACACCCCTGGCTATATTCCTGGTTCCACTGGCTATAGAAGGGATTCAGTGGCTGATGAATCATAAAATCATCGAATCATAGAACGGTTTGGGTTGGAAGGGACCTTCAAAGGTCATTGAATCCGACCCCCCTGCCATGGCCAGGGACATCTTTCACTAGATCAGGTTGCCCAAAGCCCCGTCCAACCTGACCTTGATCACTTCCAGGAATGGAACATCCACAGCTTCTCCGGGCAACCTGTGCCAGTGCCTCACCACTCTCTTTGTAAGAGATTTCTTCCTTATGTCCAAGCTAAACCTACCCTCCAGCAGTTCAAAGCCATTGCCCCTTGTCCTATCGCTACAGGCCCTCGTAAAAAGTCTCTTTCCGTGTTTCTTATAAGCCCCCTTTATATATTGAAAGGCTGCAATAAGGTGTTCACAGATCCTTCTCTTCTCCAGGCTGAACAACCCCAACTCTCTCAGCGTTTCTCCATAGCAGAGGTGCTCCAGCCCTTGGATCATTTTTGTGGCCTCCTCTGGACCTGCTGTAACAGGTCCATGTCTTTCCTGTGCTGGGCACCCCAGAGCTGGATGCAGTGCCCCAGGTGGGGTCTCACGAGAGTGGAGCAGAGGGGGAGATTTACCTCCCTTGACCTGCTGGCCGTGCTCCTTTTTATGCAGCCCAGGATATGTTTGGCTTTACTGGGCTGCAAGTGCACATTACCAGCTCATGTCCAATTTTTCATCCACCAGAATCCCCACACCCTTCTCTACAGGGCTGCTCTCAGGCCCTTCATCCCCCAGTCCTTATTTATACTGGTGAGTGCCCTGATCCAGGTGCAGGATCTTGCACTTGGCCATGTTGAACTTTGTGAGGTTCACCCTGGCCCCATGAAGCCGTACTGCGCCAGTGAGAGCCCTGACTCCTGCAAATGCATGCAGAGCTTTCCACATCAGTCACCAGAGATGCTGTATTCAAGAGGGTCTGGGTGCTCGTGTCCGCTTGTCACCTCTGAAAGCAATACTTGCTAGGTGGGGGAGAAAAATAGATAATTGCTAGGTTTTCTGCAGGGATTTCACTTGAGTCACTTTCTTCCAGTGAGAAGAGAGGAGTGCTGGGCTGAGCCATAGGACTGCACTGGGCAACCCTGAGCCTTTCGCCCCGAGTGTTGCTGTTTGGAGGGCTTTTAGGTCTGAGAAAAAACCACTCTTCTTTTCTTGCATGGCTGCTTGAAACCTTACAGGTAATCTAGTTTGAGACAGTACCTGTAAGGCTGGGAACGTTTGGTTAGTTATCATGACCACACTAATTGCTCTTGCGAAGTAACTGTTCCTCTTACTTCTCTTCTCAAGAGAAGAAGAAAAAAGCCTTGTCTGACTTGGGATCTCAGCAGCGACTCCTACACAGTGCCAGTGTAGCCGAGCCAAGTTTAAACCAGCAAGCTCAATAGTTGATAAAATTATTCAATGAAAAATTCATTGCAAGTTGCTAAACGTGCCTGGGAAGCCAGGTAAATTAGCCCGTGGGGAGCTTCTGCTGGTGCGAGAGAAGAGCTAGTATGGATGTGTCAGTAGCACAGTGCTGATGTTGGTGTGAATTGTGGACGTATCCTTGGTCAGTTGATACAAGGTGTTTGCTCTCTGCTATTGATGCACAACACACTATTTCTATGGACATCTTTGGCTGTGTTGGCATTGCCCAAGGCATCTGTCCCCGTGATCAGTCCCCAGTCCATAGGCAAAGTGTCCTCTGTGTCATGTAAGGCTATGTGAGGGTGATGACATTCTTCATTCTCTCTCAGTAGTGTAGATGCAACTTGCATAAAAAGTTGGCCACTCCCTACAGTGTGCTAACGCAATAAGCCTTCAGTATCGCTATGTCAGAATCACAGAATGGTGGATGTTGGAAGGGACCTCCGGAGGTCATCTCGTCCAGCTCCCGTGCTCAAGCAGGGCCACCTAGGGCCACTTGCCCATGGCCATGTCCAAATAGCTTTTGAGTATCTCCAGGGATGGAGACTCCACAGCCTCCCTGGGCAACCTGTGCCAGTGCTCAGTCACCCTCACAATGAAAAAGTGTTTCCTGGTGTTCAGAGGGAGCCTCCTGTGTGTCACTTTGTGCCCATTGCCTCTTGTCTTGTCACTGGGCACCACTGAAAAGAGCCTGGTTCCATCCCCTATGCACCCTCCCCTCAGGTATTTGTATACATTGATAAGGTCTCCCTGAGCCTTCTCTTCTCCAGGCTGAACAGTCCCAGCTCTCTCAGCCTTTCCTCATAGGAGAGATGCTCCAGTCCCTCAGTCATCTCAGTGGCCCTTTGCTGGACTCTCTCCAGTATGTCCATGTCTCTCTTGTACTGGGCAGCCCAGCGCTGGGCACAGCACACTCCAGATGTGGCCTCACCAGTGCTGAGTCGAGGGGAAGGATCGCCTCCCTCGACCTGCTGGCAGTGCTTTGCCTAATGCAGCCCAGGCTACTGTCACCTTCGTCACAGCAAGGGCACGTTGCTGGCTCGTGTTCAACTTGGTGCCCACCAGGACTCCTAGGTCCTTTTCTGCCGGGCTGTGTTCCAGCTGGGTGGCCCCAGCTGGGTGCCGTCTTGGTGATATGCTCAGTTGTCGACTGGGAACTCAGGACGCTGCATTCAGAAGCTGAAGCATCCCAGTCGCTGGTTAAGCAGTTTCTGTGTATGTCCTGGAGACGGGCAGACATATTTGGAATGAGATGTGCAGGGTGTTCCTTGACATTTTTTGGAACGCCTACAAGATGTGCATTAGCATCTGGTAATTTAATACCCAATAAAGACTGAAATATATTCTTTGGAAGAATAGCTCTAACTGGAAGAGAAAATTAAAAAGCTTCTTTCGTCATTTTATAATCAGAAATCAACCTGACCTAGGAGCATAAATTAAAAAGAAAATTTTATTAAGATGGTTTTGTTCTCACAGTTCACAGTGAAGCAGAACTTCCCCATGCACATCAGCGCTTTTTTGTATTTGATCAGAACGGGGGCTGGGTGACTGGTACCCAGTCGTCCCCGCCAGTCTGCCTTTTCGTTCTCAGTTACATTCATCAGCTTTGCCAATAGGTCAGTCCTTTCAAGTCCCAGGGAGAGATAAGAACCTGTGGAGCTTTGAATCTTGCCACCAGCCTTAGTGAAGCTGAGTAATTGAAAAGGTCTGTCATTTTTTGTCATTGATCTTGCTGACACGAATTCATGTTGATCAGGTAGATTTTTATATTACCAGATCAATAAATGCCCACATCCAGGATTTCTATATGGCATATACTTCAGGAGACCAAGTAAACCACATCTTTCCTTTGGTGCTTTCGATCACGTACACCTTTTTTATGGTTAAATTAACAACAATTTCTTGTATTTGAGTTTTCGGTAACACTCATATCCCAACCCTGCAGATGCGCAAGGTATATTGTGAAGCTTTTGTTATGATAATGGCTCTAATAAGGTTGCCTGTTGTTTCACTGCAGTTTGCTTTTGCTGTACGAACACCAGCCGTTGTAACCTGGGCGAGTGAAGCCACTCACAGTATTGGTGCAATCGGACATAAATAGGAGGCTGCAGGTGGTCAGTGATATTCTGGCGTCCTTGAACAAATCCAGTCCCCTGCAGTCTCAGTACGGTAACATGGGAATAGAGCCCAGTACCAATTTTTTATATGAAGCTGGTCAAAACAGAAGCAATGTTTTGAATGGTCCTGCAGCCAGTAGAACAGCTCCGTGTTTGCTTTCACTACAGATAGCTTGTAAGGGTCTGGTGTGGTTCCAGTTTCACCTGATGTACACACATCACTAGCGCTGGATCCATGTTGCTTTCTCTGAGCCACTCTTGATAATATGGAAGTGCCTCAGCTGCACTTTGCATTTGTTGCCAGTGCTGAAAAGGGAAATTTTCTGCATGTGTTGCCGAATTTCTTTTCTGCAGTTTAAATCTGAACAGGGCCTGAGCCAAATTAATCCGTAGCCAATCTTTCATTCTCTAGCAGCCTAAGCTCACCTTTCTCCCTGCCTTCTGAAGCGCTGGTCATGTCCTCTTCCATCTGCACTGCACTGGCCTCTTTCACCATGGTGTCTCTGCTTCTGTGTCCGGCACAGCACCTTTTCGATCAGTCCCTTCTGCTTTGTTTTGGGTGAAATGCATGTTTTCTGGGCTCGGACTTGTAGCAGCCATTTCCCTTGGGTGAGCAACATCAGCTCCCACTCTGCCTTGCGCTGATGTAAAATGGCTCTGAACCCACAGTCATCTTCGCCACTGGTGGCTCAGCCCTTCCTAGGAAAGCAGATCGCCCCTCCTCAGAAGGGAGAAGCTCTCTCTATTATAACCAGCCGGTCAAAAGAGGTGATGATCCCGCTGTGTTCAGTGTTGGCGCGGCCTCACCTTGAATACTGCGTGCAGTTCTGGGCCCCACAGTTTAAGAAGGTTGTTAAGGTCCTTGAATGCGTCCAGAGGAGGGCAACGAAGCTGGTGAAGGGGCTGGAAGGCACGGCCTGTGAGGAGCAGCTGAGGACTTTGGGTTGTCTAGTTTGGAGAAGAGGAGGCTGAGGGGCAACATCATGGCTCTCTGCAGCTTCCTGAGGAGGGGACGTGGAGAGGGAGGTGCTGAGCTCTTCTCCCTGGGATCCAGTGATGGGACACATGGGAATGGTTCAAAGCTGCGCCAGGGGAGACTTAGACTGGACATTAGGGAGCATTTCTTTACCAAGAGGGTGGTCAAACACTGGAACAGGCTTCCTCAAGAGGCGGTCGATGCCCTAAGCCTGGCAGTGTTTAAGAGGCGTTTGGACAACGCCCTTAACAACATGCTTTAACTTTTGGTCAGCTCTGAAGCGCCAGGCAGGTGGACTAATGATCATTGCAGGTCCCTTCCAACTGAAATAGTCTGTTCTGTTCC
The DNA here is from genome assembly GCA_020745775.1 of Theristicus caerulescens. Lineage (NCBI taxonomy): Eukaryota > Metazoa > Chordata > Aves > Pelecaniformes > Threskiornithidae > Theristicus > Theristicus caerulescens. Next base: position 13,769,836 of record CM036571.1, on the reverse strand, counting down.
TCTCGGAGGCAGCATCCCTCCTTTGGCAGGAGACGGTGATGGATTCGCTGTCACTGAAGCAGCAGCATCTGCAACGCTGGTGGCACGTGGGACGCATCCTGGCAGTTTGCTGTCTGGATTGCTGAAAACAGCCATGCACATGTGTGAGCAGCCCAAGACCAAGCTGGACGGCACTGCTGCCTCTGCTGATACCAGCAGGCAGTTTTTGACAGCACCTTTGCTGGGCACTTCTGTTCCTGCTAAACCAAGCATTTGGAGTGGAGGCATCTTGGTGGATGCAGTTCCTTGGCTTCTCTTTCACAGGAGGTCATTCTGAGTGCCAGAAAAGCCCTTTTTGGCTTTAAAAGCTGTGGCTCTACAAGCTTTTCCATCAGCTAAATATAACTCAAGAATTGCTCCTGACTCTCATGAGCACTGGGAGATAGCTTCAAACAGAAGTGACTTGGGTGTGCAGGATGGGAGCACAGGGCCTTGCCACACAGCCAGCATGTCCATACCCTCGGCTTTTTTCCTTATTTCATTTCCATGTATTAACATAGAGTTTAGTTGGTTTGTGTTTTGTCTGGTCAGGAAAAATCTACCTTCTATAGGATACTTGCTTCGGGAAGTTTCTCCTCTATTTGTTGCTTCTTACACCACAGGAGCGTGCGGCTCAGTCATAACCAGAGAGGCATCCCGTGCTCTGAGCCACCCAGGCAGCCCCGGGCAGCGCTGCCGGCACGAGGTGCTGCTCCCTGCACAAGTATTTTAGGTGGTATTTAGCCAGGATGAGACATCCAGACCGATCAAATCCGTTCTGCGCTTAGCTTTTGACAGCTAATGCAGTTTTAACATTCATTGTGATACAGCCTGTAGAAGATAGGTATGAGTATGTTGCTTCTGGTGAGGACGGGTCTAGTTCTAGTGATTTAGTATTTCTAGCAATGACGCGTTGCCTGAAGTGCATGAGAGTCTACAGAAATAGCTCATGCAAAGCCTTCTGTCGTCCTCAACCGGAGGTGAAATGTTAAAAAAAATTGAAATAACTAAGATTAATCCATGGCTAAGCTGTCCATCCCCATATGGTAGATACACACTAAACCAAAAGATGAAGTCCTTCTATATTGTGGGGATCCATTCCTCATCCCCAGCGAATCCGTTGTGTGTGGGTTGATGTACAGATCTTAGGAGAGAGTTTGATAGAAAGACAGGTGATTCTCCTCTGGTAGTTAAGCTTAGCTTGGTTTAACACAGACACTAGTATGTTTTACAATTTTCTGCATTTAAATTGTTTAAGTGTAAGATGCAAATCAACAAACCCCCCTACATACTTGGGATTATTTTCATTTTCTCTTGCTTAGATGATATCTCCGAATGTTGTGTGAAATGTCTTCTGTCCTCTGCAGGGCAGTCATAAACCGAAGGGATATTTTTTTAGTCTTACTGTGCAGGCTGGTGTTTCACTGTGCCTGCAGCCTTCGGGAGAGCCAGACAGTTTTTGAGACTTGGATTCATCTAGGTTCAGGCATCTAAATGTAATACCAGGTCAGAGCTGGCCAGCTCGATTCCTCTGCTGGTGAACGGAGCGGGGGAGAGGTGCGTATAGGGGCGAGTCTGCCATGGCCAGAACTAATCAAGATGAATTCTATCCTTCCTGTCAAATGCATGTTGCTGTTAGTGTATTTTATTGGATTCAAGGGATCTCTTTATGCTCTCCGGATTTTTGTTTCTCGTTTTTATCTTGGCAGTAACACAGATTCTTTTCTTTCTCTTTCCAGGGTGACTGTTGGATCTGTATGGAGCTCATGTCTACCTCGTTTGATAAGTTTTACAAATATGTATATAGTGTATTAGATGATGTTATTCCAGAAGAAATCCTAGGCAAAATCACTTTAGCTGTGAGTACTTTGTTAAACCTTTTTGTGTATGTTTTTGAAGCTAATGTGAAAAATTAAGATTTCTTTTGCTCACATGTGAGAAAGCCGGTTGATCTGCGTGCAGCAGAACTGCTGCTGTCGTATTGCACCACGGTGTTAGTGATCCTTGAGTACGCTCTGACTTTCTCGTAGCATATTGCATGACAGAAAAGCAGGTCCTGGGGTCTGTAGTCAGTTCATAAAGAGACCCCAGGACCAGCCTCCTGCTCTGTCTGCTTGAACATGGGTGCTGACAGCATCAGCGCCAGCCCCCTCCTCAGGGATCGCTTCACGTGCACTGGTGGTGGCATCAGTGGAAGCTGGGCGCAGGTCGTCTCGTCCCAAGGGAGGTGCCTAGAATCAGCTGTCTCCCCTTCCCTTGTTCGTAAGGAAACGAGGGATTGGGCATTTATAGCCAGGACATGTGAACCCCGCCAAACGGTTTGAGAATAAGGGTCTGGTCTCAGTGAGTTGCCTACCCTCTCTCTCGAGTCAGTGGGGAGAGGTCGGTGCCTCTGTATGGGAGCTGAGTTCCCATCTCGTGGTGCCTTAGGTGGTGAAGCGAAGTGAGATGAATCCCACCCAGGGGACCTGAGTGCGGCTGTGCTACACGGAGCCCACTGTCTCCCTTTAAGGAGCCCCATAAAATTATCCTTGGCTGTGCCAAAATGAACCCTTCGTTGTCTAAACACAAGGGTAAGTTTTGGCGCTGCAAAACAAACTTTTGGTTTTGGGCTGTGGAGGAAGGGGTGTTCAAAGGCATCCTGAAGCCTCTGTTGTGCTGCTGCCCGTAAAGATCTGTCAGGTCCATTGGATTTCTGCAGGGGATGCGGGGCCACTCCAGTCCCGAGAAACCTCTAGTAGCCTTGTGCAAAGGCTCCCAAAAGTGCAAGTGGGCCTTCAGCAGGTGGAGAACCTGGCTGATGTTTTCTTGACCTAACCTGGAAGTCCTGGCCCAATAAAAAATCAAGGCTGAGCCAAATGAATTAGTTCAGCGAGGCTGCTGGAAGGTGAAAGGCTGCAGAAGTGAAGCACCGTTCAGGAGTAACGGGGGGAAATGTGAGCGAACGCTGGAGCTGTGCCGCGTTGGAGACAGATGGGCAGACTGGCTCTGTATTGGCTTCAGACAATGAATCTGCAGTAAGCTGGTGTCCTGAGCTGTCAGAGTGATGGGGAGCTGCTCAGCAAGCTGCAAACCATGGCCTCTTGAAAGGATATGGGCACATTCTGCTCAGGGCCTGATCTTGGGAGAAAACCATCTTCACTCTTCTTAGGGGCATCTTTATAAAATGATGAGCCTACCTGGACCTGCTGCCACTTCTTAGAGCTCACAGGCTGCCTTGACAGCTCAGGCACTGTCTCGTGTTTAGATGTTTATAGCCAAGACTGAAAATCCTATCAAAGGCAGCCAGTGGCTGCAGCCCGTGGAGTGCATGGTCTTACTACCAACCAACTAAATGTATTACTGGCCAAAGCAAGGCTTGAGACACAGACAAGAGATGGCTGGGTTGGTCTGTCCTTCCAGGGTAGTCAGCCTGGAGTTATGTGTAATTCTGCAGGGGAAAGAAAAGGAGATCCTTTCTTCTGGGGTTTGCAGGGTGTGTAGAGACACGCTGGCCCACACTGTGGCTCAGACAGACCTTGCAAGGTGTTTGCCCGATGAAGACAGTTTGGATGGAGGCTCGAGATGAGTTTTGAAGCTCTCAAAGGGAGTTTCTCTGCTTACCCTGTGCAGACAGCACGCTGTGAAAGCGCACCAAAGCTTTAACTCCTAGCCAGGGAAATGACCACTTCTGGATGTTTCTGACCTGGGGGTGAGGAATGGACTGAGTAAGCTGAAATTCTCCATACCTGATCCATGGCCCACAACAGATCTGGGGATGTGAAGCCCAGCCGCAGTGTGCGGGAGGTTGTGGGCTGCTCGTCGAACATCGCTATCCTTCCTCCACATTGCACCTGAAGGCAGCCCAGCCCCAGCAGCTCCTGAGGGAGGTCCTCTGCACAGGCTGCCTTTAGGAACTGAGACAGGTTTTGACTAGATCTTGTGATCTGAGGATTGTTTCTGTCCACCTTTTTCTAGAAAACAAAGTGAGGAACAGCATTTAATATCTCTGGTATGAGAATTCCAGCCCTGAGTATCTTAGACCTTGAGGGCCTCCAGGTCCAGAAGGTCTATGTGCACACTGCTGTGGTAGCTCCATCATGTCATGAGTGGTGTTCCCCAGGGCTCAGTCTTGGGGCCGGTCCTGTTTAATATCTTTATCGACGATCTGGATGAGGGGATTGAGTGCACCCTCAGTAAGTTTGCAGATGACACCAAGTTGGGTGGGAGTGTCGATCTGCTGGAGGGTAGGAAGGCCCTGCAGAGGGACCTGGACAGGCTGGATTGTTGGGCCGGGGCCAACTGTATGAGGTTCAACAAGGCCAAGTGCCGGGTCCTGCACTTGGGTCACAACAACCCCAGGCAACGCTACTGGCTTGGGGAGGAGTGGCTGGAGAGCTGCCTGGCTGAAAAGGACCTGGGGGTGTTGGTTGACAGCCGCCTAAACATGAGCCAGCAGTGTGCCCAGGTGGCCAAGAGGGCCAATGGCATCCTGGCTTGTATCAGGAACGGTGTGGCCAGCAGGAGCAGGGCAGGGATCGTCCCCCCGTGCTGGGCACTGGTGAGGCCGCACCTCGAATCCTGTGTCCAGTTTTGGGCCCCTCAATTCAAGAAGGACATCGAGGTGCTGGAGCGTGGCCAGAGAAGGGCAACGAGGTTGGTGAGGGGTCTAGAGCACAAGTCTTATGGGGAGCGGCTGAGGGAGCTGGGGGTGTTTAGTTTGGAGAAGAGGAGGCTGAGGGGAGACCTTATTGCTCTCTACAACTGCCTGAAAGGAGGTTGTAGTGAGGTGGGGGTCGGTCTCTTCACCCCAGTAACAAGCGATAGGACGAGAGGGAACGGCCTCAAGCTGCGCCAGGGCAGGGTTAGATTGGATATTAGGAAAAACTTGTTCACTGAAAGAGTGGTCAGGCCCTGGCACAGGCTGCCCAGGGCAGGGGTTGAGTCCCCATCCCTGGAGGTATTTAAAAGACGGGGAGATGCAGTGCTTGAGGACATGGGTTAGTGGCGGACTTGGCGGTGGTAGGTTAACAGTTGGACCTGATGATCCTAAGGGTCTTTTCCAACCTTAACAATTCTATGATTCTATGATTCTGTGTGCAGGTGGGGTATGTGCTGTAGCTCACAGCTCGGTGTGCTCCGCCAACCACCCTTCATTTCATGTCAGATCTCTTTTACCCCAGGTTGAAGAGCTGTGAGCTTCTGCTTCACCCGCTTGAGGGCGGGGGCAGAAGCTTCTGGCAGGGTCAGCTGAGATTTAAACCAACGTTCAGTCACTAAGTCCAGCAGGCTTTCTCTTGCTGAAGCTCAGGTCCAAGGTGGCCGTCCAGTCTCATTCCACTGTGGGCCTGCCTAAAAAGCAGTTGATGCTTTGTTGTTTAGAGAGATGTAGCAGCTTCTGCTGCTGGAGCAGAAACCTGTACTGGAGGAGCAAGGTGGGCAGCGAGGAGGAGACAGCACTTCAGCTGCCCCAGAGCCTGCCGGGGCTTTTAATTACCTACGCACTTGAACACGGGGTTGTGTGAGCAGGAAGGACCAGGCTTTTGGGAGTTGTTCCTCGGTGCTAGACTTCATCCTTACAGTCACACAGCTTCTGAGCGCTTTGCAGCACAACACGAACACCCTCTTACCATCATCTTCAAGGCAATCTTTTGGCCATAGGTTTCAGTGGTCTTTTCAGCAGAAGCGAAGTGAATGAAAATGGTGAACTTTCAGGGTTTTTTTAAATCGTCCTGTGAAATCAGGCTCCCTAAGTGTCTCTTCCATTTAATGGTGAATGGTTAAATCAGAACAGCCCCCTCTGCTGCTCCTCACACTGCTGCTTGCTCAGCCAGTGGAATGGGAACAGTTGTTACCTACTGAAAAAGTACGCATAGGGCTTGAAATAAGTTATTACTCAAGATCATTAACATCAGAAATTGCTTGACTTCACCTCTTGCTTCCCTCTCCCTTAGTGTGATCTTTCCAGGTTTCAACAAGTGGTGTGTGTTTACTTACGCATGTGCCCTCTCTTATATCACCTCTGTTTGCAGGAAAGATTGGGAGAAAAATTCTTTTATTACATGGCATATTACAGCATTGATATCTCAACATATTAAATGGTTTTTCCCCCTTCTTGGAGCTCCAAAATTTTAATACTCACAAGAATCTTATGACATTTGCTTATTTTTCATCTGTTTTTCTTTCCTAGACTGTGAAAGCACTAAACCACTTAAAAGAAAACTTGAAAATCATTCACAGAGGTGAGTTCATGTCTTTTCTTCTTGCCTACAAAAATAACTGCAAGGATTTTAAGCGGCCTTTGCTTCAAGTCAAAGTGTAATTAGCACGTGCACTGCCGTGAGTGTGAGTACAGGTTTTGCACAAGTGTGTCCCCAGTGGCTGTTTCATTGCCCCTTCGGTCTGTGGTTTTCCATAAAAGCGTGATTTCAAGGGGGTTGGGTGTCTGCCTCTGCCTCCAGGCACGTGGCGTCTTCGGGGCTGGCTCCGTCTCCTCTTGCTCCCGGTCAGGATCCTCAGCGGCGGCCAGCGCGTCCAGTTGCCGCCCGCCCACCCCACGCCAAGGGGCGATGGCGATGGCACGGCGCTGCCGGTGTCGATTCCCTGCAGCTGCTGTTCTTGAAATTGAAAGCTCCAGCCGTGACTTACTGGTTTAAATTTCTTTCCCTTGCAGACATCAAACCTTCCAATATTCTTCTGGACAGAAATGGAAATATTAAACTCTGTGACTTCGGCATTAGCGGACAGCTTGTGGACTCCATTGCCAAAACGCGGGATGCGGGGTGCCGGCCGTACATGGCGGTGAGTGGGGGTGAGCCGGGCAGCGGGGAGCTGGCGTGCCCGTGGGCTGTGCAGGGTCTTACCCTCCTTCTGCAGGCCTGGCTCAGCATGGCCGTGCCTGGCGTCTGGCTGCAGCGTCAGCCTGTTTCCCATGGGATGAGCACCCCCTTCCCAGATGAAACCGAGCTTTGGATTGAGCACTGCTGCTGGCAGCGTCAGCAAAGGCATCCAGGCTGTGGCAAAGTGACCAAATTCTCTTTTTTTGCTGGGTTCCTCTGCTGCTGGCAGTGCTGCGGCGCTGGAGCAGAGAGCGTCTCTGTGCCTTTCAGCAGCGCCCGCTCACGCTCCAAAACAAACAGCGCACGGGGCCGGCGGTGCCGTCTGGGGGCAGGGTTTTGTTGCTCTGCAAGAAATCCATTTGCTACGGTAAGATTATGTCACAGGAGTTATTGCAGAGCAGAATTATAGTGATTTTTGCAAACCACTTCGGTTCCAAAGTGTGCCATAACTTAATTCCAGGAGAATGTGATTCTGGAGAGCAGTGGTAGCAGAGCAGCTGCGTGGAAATCGCCGGGGCTGAGCTGTGGCTCCTGGGAGTCTGTCCTGCTCCTTTGCTTCCCTCCCCCTCCCAGGGAGAAAAGCTGTGGGGGTGATTTTTGAAGCTGTCAGAGGATTTTAAACACTTCGGTGCACCGGGCTGCTTTGAAAATGCATCTCTTGGTTTCACATGAGCTGAGGGCGCCTTGTGCAGGGAGCCGTGTGTCTGCTGCTGTCAATGCAACTTTAATTTCAGTGGCTGTGTTCAACTCTTGTTAATTATCTTATGGCTCTATATGCTGAAAAATAGTGTTTTCTGAACTCTTTTATCTACCACCAAGCAAATAAAAAAAGAAAATCTCTCTCTTTTAAGGTACGGTGCCCATCTGGTCCAGGTAATGGCTCTCATATGGACTGTGGTGTCCAAGGCAAAACCTGTCTGCCCCGACCTGATCTGAGTCTCAAGCACAGAATCTGAGTTTTGGAGCATTTGACCTTTCCTGTTCACTGTCCTCATAGCAGAGCTAGTTACTCAATGAGCTGGAAAGGAGAGTACAGATGAGATCTGTTATTGGAGACCAGTGCTGTGGTACAACAAAGTGTGTGCAAGCCCCTGAGCTACGTAACGTAGTGAAACGGGGCAGAACGGGGCAGTTCGCTTCGATAAAGAGGCGGAGAGGGCAGAGGCATGTCTCTGCTCTGAGCACCCTTGGGAAGGGCGTGGAGCTCCCCCGCAGGGAAGAGGACCAGTCGGAGCTGCCCAGTTTGCTGTGCTGGTGGGGCATGGGATGCTGAGCGCCGCAGAGAGGTGGCCCGGGAGGCCACGGGAGCCAGTGCAGTCCCAGCTAGCCTGACCCCAGGCTGCGCATTCGCATCTCAGACCGCAGGCACTTCTGATAGCCTCGCTCGGTGGAGTTATGACTGTTGTTGACGCTTCCCTATCCTCTGAGGTGTGTATCGGGTCTGTAAATAGGGCTCTTGAAAAATTGCTCACTCCTTTCCCCCTCCCAAGCTCGGTGGGCTGTAATTACAGGAATTAATGTTCCCACTTTTGCTTAAAACCGTGGGTAGATGGTTAGCTTTGCCCAGGCTGTTGGTTTAGTTACGACGTGACAGTTACCGGCGTGTCTGTAAATAGCTGTGCTGCTTCATTTCCCCTGGGGCGTGAGTGGGTGGGTGCTTCCCATAGCCCCTTGTCTTTCCTCCCTGCCTGTGCATATCCACTCTGCTCTTCGTGCGTCTCCATCACCCGACTGCTGAATTTTTAAGCAAGCAAAAGTGTTTCAGTTCAGTTTGTGATTTTAAGAGCCTTGGCATGGTGTACGGTTTGTGGGACGAGCCAGCAGCTGGCAAGCGGTGTGGGAGACGGCTGGCCTCTTCCCTTCTGCTCTCCGGACTCAGTGACTCCTCTCCAAGTACATGAGCATTTCCACGTACTGAGAAGCCTGGGAAATGAGGAGATGTCCCCAGCACGCAGGCACATCTGCCAGCTCTTTCTCCAAGCCAGCAGATAGCTGTAGTGATGCTGTGATCAAACCTGAATATACCTGGGAGGGAGTCAGGCCAGTCACATTCCTTTCAAAAGGAAAATATTTTTTTTTGGTACAAAATAGGTGACTATTTTTGGTGCAAAATAATGTGACCATGTTCAGCCAGGGCAGGTCTGATAAGGACTGCTGGATGACGCTCCCTGACGATCAGAGCGTGTTGTTCTGCAAGGCCCGCTTGGCCCGTGGCACTTGCAGTAATTCTTGTAGCATGAGCACTTGCTCACCGAAGGGACCTGATAACACCCTGTGCACTGGAGCTGGGTCCCCAAATAGCCGTCGATAACAATAACATTGGATGTCGGCCCGTTCGACTGCGAGCAGTCTGCTCCGGCAGCAGGAGCCACGTCCAGCTGCTAAGCAAGGGCTGGGTGGTTTAACCAAAATTGTTAGAGCTGTCACAGAAAGCAGCGTGTCAGCCCTGGAGCTGCGGTGCTGGAGAAGTTGTTTTGCTTTTGACTTGGAATTCCCCTGAGATCGTTATATTGAAGTACAGGCGTTGGTGCGCTGTGTTCTCTGAAAGAAAGAAAGGAAAGACGGAGCCCCCGCGCTGCCCCAGGCAGCAGCCTGCCCCGGAGAGCCCTGTGCCACTGCCAGCAGCGGGGGTTTGCTCTAGGTGGGGTTTCACAACGTGCTCAAGGCAGCCTTAAACCAGCAGCGGGGCTGAGATTGCTCCCAGCCAGCCCCTGCTCCTCCCCGCCTGCTGCTCCCCAGCCAGCCCTGCCTTGCCTCCCGCTGTGGCGGGTGCTGCTGATTTGGATGGGAGGCTCTGCTCTGTGTGCTACGCCGAAGCTGCTGGTCTTTGTGGCATTACTGCTTCTTAACGCTCAAGTGAACCCAGCTTCTGTGTCAGAGAGGAGGGATGAGACTGGAAGCGCCTGGTTTAGGTAGGGGAGGACCCAGCCAGCGCGAGGATGGATGTCCTGCTCTGCCCTGCTCCTTTGGGACCTCTCCAGGGGCAGAGTTTGGTGGTGTCACACGTGTCCTTGGTCCCTCAGGTCCTTTTCCCAGGTACCCTGGGAGCTGCCCACTGCAAGCTGCGGCTGTGCCCAAGTGCCAGTGCCCGGCGCCGCTTCGCCCACCCTCCCCTGGGCTGCCCGCTCGGCTCTCCCCAAAGAGTCGTTGAGATGAGAGGGTGGGCAAGGGGATGCAGGGCACAGAGCAGCCTTCTTGGTGCCAATGTATGAGCTGTGTCCCAGCAAACACACTTCTGCTTGTCCCTGCCTGTGTGCAACTCGAGGGCCAGCGCAGAGCCCCGTCGCTGCAGTGCCGCTGCAGACCAGCGCTCGGGGTGTGTTCCCTGCTCCTCATTTCTCCCCGGCGAAGCTGGGCAGCCACTGCTGGCATCGGCGTCCAGGGCCGGGTGGAGGCTGCGTCCCCGCGCTCGGATGGCTCATGCACAGTTCAGGCCATGCATGGAAAAGGAAAAATTCCCAAGGGAGGTGACAGTGACGAGCCTGAGCCCTGCTCCCCCGGCCTCCCTGCGCACGTAGAGGGAGAGGCTGCGGGGACGCAGGAGCTCTCTGAAGCCTTTACCCAAGCAGAGCTGCAGCAAGAGCCTCTGTTTCAGCTTCGCATTCCTGACCCAATGCCCAAGTTTTCATCAGGCTCAGTCATTCATTTATCTGAACGGGCAGGCTGTTGGTTTGAATTCATGCAGCTGAAATCCTCTTGGATGCTCCTGAATATTGCTGTGTGTTGGACTTTTCCCCCCCCCCTCTGAAACTTGGCACCCAGCCATAATTTTTATGACTGAGAAAACGAATTTGGTAGGAGACTGGGAGACATGTGGCACCGTCCCTCCGCGAGCAGCGCAGACTGGATCCAGGCTGCGCCGCCCGCAGCGTAGCGAATGCCGGGGGAGATGCCTGAGCTCTGAGCGCAGCCCTCCCCGCTCGCGTGCTGCTGCTGTCACCCGCCTGCTTCAGGGGTTTCGGCTGAGAACATAACCTCCACTTACTCATTCACCGGCTAAAATTGTCCGTGAGGTTCGCCCAGCGTGGGACTTCTCCCGTCCAAACTTAGCTCCTTACATCACGCGGCGCAGAGCCCGTTGCGAGCAGCTCTGCGGCAGGACTGAGCTCCTGTCTGTGCATCGGCACTTCCACCCCCGTTCTGCTGGGGACGCGGCGGGAATGGATTTTCCTCCTCACCCATGTAGATGCGTGTCTGCACAGGCAGTTTATATAAACCTGGGGGGATGTGTCAGCAGCCGCCTGTGTAAGCAAAGAAGTATTGCAGACAGGACGTGAGTTTTGCGGAGGAGAATATTAAAAGGCAGAAAAAAGTCATTTTGGCCACTAGGATTTACATGGGAAGTGCCTAAAAGTCAGGTCTGGGAGATAGTTGCCCTTGGGAGGTGTTGGAGGTTCAGCTGGAAACAGGAGGCAGCTCCTGCTTGCCACGGGTTTGCTCTGCGTGGGACGTGGCTGGCTGTGCTGGGGCGGCCCAGGGTAGCCCCTGCTGCCGTGGTTAGCTACAAGAAGAGTAATTGGAGGCCACAGATAGCAGAACGTGATCATCAGGGCAGGGAAGATGCAGAGGAATGGGGAAGGCTCCTTAGGGCAGGGTGAGGTGTGGGGAGAGGGAGCAAGGGGTTGTGCAGGTCCCAGATGTGAGCCTCCCGTCCTCCCTCGGCCGGGTGGGCTCGTGCGGGTGAGGCTGGAGGGGATTCTGCTTCAGGAGGACGCACGGGGATTTGCAGGGGGACTCTCCACTCCTGTGCTGAGCCTTTTCCTACCCCGGGAGCGCCCCGCACGCCTGCCACACGCTCAGCGCAGGCCGGGGGGCTGCTGGAGCTGCTCCCCTGGCACCGCTGTCTGGATGCAACCAAGTCCGGCCTCTGCCTCCTCCACCCGTTCCCTGCTGCTGCAGCGTGACCCTCGGCGGCGGAGCGGGCAGGGCGCGAGGGCCGTGGCAGGAGCAGGGCACACCGCCTTGTTCAGGACCAGGTACTCAAGCGTTCGTGGAGTGCAAAGGCTCCTGTTTCCCATAATATGGGCAGGATCGGGGGCAGGACTGGGCCTGGGGGGTGAGGGCTGTACTTTGCAGGTACAGACTTTCACAGGTGATGAGGCCCGAAGGACAGCCGATTGAACGCAGCCGGGGAAGCCTCCTGATCCTGTGCCCAGACCAGCAGCTTCTGGTTGAATGGAAGACATCTTTAAGAAAGAGAAACCAGATTTTAAGGCTCGAAATGCCAGTGACTCCAGCCTGGCCCTGTCTGAGCTGCCACATGATGCCTCACCTTTGCCGCTGACCATCTGCATTTTGTTATGCTTCATTTCTGGCTGGGATGTGTGTAACTTCATCCGTAGACACTCTCGCTTGGTTCCCTTTCTCTGCTGCATCAGAGTCCTCCAGGATCAGAAGTCGTCCCCTTGCACTGCTTCCTGCTGGACTCCTTTTCTTTTCCGTATGCGTTTGAAAGCTCACCTGTTGGTTAGGCATTAAGGCTGTGGAAAAATAACTGGGCTCCCTGCAATTCGGTCTTTTGTAACTAACTACTCCAAGGACTTCCAGAGCATCCCCACCGAAACTGCAGGCCCTCAGTGAGGTTCCATGACAAAGTTACTTAGCAGGGCTGAAGCGATACCTTACAGCCCTCCAAAACTGCTGCCTCTCCAGAGCTTGGCCCTGTTAATCTAATTCAGTTCTTGGAAGCAGCGGTGGGGATGGCATTGAGGGGATGTGTCAAACTCTGGGGGACGGGAGGGTGGCCTTCCAAAACAACGCCAGACGGAGAAGACCTCCAAAGTCCTGCCTTAAAGATGCCTCTTCAAGTGCTGGAGAATCTACCATAGTGCCCATGAAGTTGTCCTGGTCATTAATTATGCTCGTAATACCATCTTTTTAATATGAGTAAGTCTTGTTTTAATGGACGGCTGTGGGCTCTTGCTTCTACTTCATTTGCAAAATTAAGGAGTCCTTCACTTGCCACAGTCGGTGCTTTCTGACTCTGATGTAGTCACCTCTTAAGCTTTTCTTTGAGGAGATTAATGACTGAGCGGCTTACGCCCTTAAGGCAGATTGGATTGTGTTTTAGGGCTGTGCTATAAACCCCCCATTTTTTTAGCATCCTTTAACAAACGTAGTCCCTGAAATTGAGCAAGCTTCCAGTGTTTGTCTCACCTGCGGAGTATGTAGCAAGAGCAGCGGTTCCTAGTGCGTCGCCCCAGCTACTCGCCTTTAATCGCGATGCTCCTCTGGGGTTTCATGCTCTCCTGTCCTTTTCTAGGAGCCCGTCTGTCCCCCCCCGAGTGCTGCTTTTTCTGTGGCTGGTTGAGTGGGTCAGCATCCAGCCACAGCCCAGTTTACCAAACCCTAGTTCATCAGGAACCCTTATTTATCACACTAGCAGTATTTTTATAATATGCAAAATTTAGCAACACTAATTTTATATTTTCTCGGATATTACTAGCGGTAGGCCAAGGAGGGTCACCTTTGAGGTCCCATAATAAATCCTGTCTTTCCCCCTCAACAGAGTCCTTTTAACAACAGTTACACTCTGAACTCTATCCGTGAAGCCATTTACTAATGCAAATTAATGATGCTTGATTTAGTCGCAGTCCAGACAACGCACTGTACTTGTCCAAGTTTATTACAGCCACACATTTACCTTTTTTAACAAGACGAGAATATGCCGTGCCAAGCCCAACGGGACCTCGTTGCCTTCATTAACGTTCCTGCCAGTCTTTCTGTGCCCAGCAACTGTCCCCCGTCCGCCAGTCCATCGCTTTCCTGCGATCTTCCTGCCGGTGAGGGCGAGGAACAAACGCCGTTAGGAAAGCCAGCTGGGAGGGGATGGTAACCCCATGCGAACGGAAACCAGCGTCTCCACCTGGAAAATGCTGCTGGAGAAGTTTTTAAATGAAACGTTCTCCCAGAGTAAATTTGTAAAGGAAATAGGAGGGGAGGAAGGGCCATTCTCTAGAAACAGGATCTCTGCTGATAATCGCTGTGCAGCCGCGGGCTTCGTGGCTGACCTGGGCGAGGGGGAGGGACAGGAAATCAAAGAACAGAGGGGATTTTGGAAGGAATGTCTGCATTCAAAAGTCCAAGCAGGGGCGAATATTTTGGCTGAAGTATTTTTTGACAATACCACTCTTATCTCCTGTGTAGGTGTAGAAGTGGTGCACACAGAGACAGTGAGACTGCTGCTGTCCTAGAGGTGGTAGACTGAGGAGCAGGGGGAAGCGACAGGTCCACCTAGCCAGCAAAGAGAGAAGAACTCATCTTCTCCACTCCCCTGGCAGCTCCCCACCCCTCACGCTGTGTGCGGGTCCTTCGCTCTGCTGCGTCACGCCCTGGCCGAGGAGCCGCGTCTCCTCCTGCTGCATAGGATGCGGCACCACCCCTGTAGCGATTGGCGCTGCGATAGAGGCCCAGAGAAAACAAAGTGTTAAGAGCTTTTTCATCGGTCACCTCGTACTGGAGAGGAGGGGCATAACCTTAGAAAAGACTTTACCCAGCACAGTGTGACTGTGATACCTCACTTGCTCGTGTGAATGACTCACATCTGTGCTCTTAGACCGAGGTTTTGCAGCACTGAGGTCACCTTCTGTGGGCTCCTACGTGCCCAGGAGGAGATCCAGAAAGCTCATGAGGCTTCACTACACATAAAAATCGAGATCCACACGAAATTAGACACCTCACCTCTTTAGCAGCCAGTAGAAGAATTTGCTGTCACCAAAGGGAGATCGCTGTCATCTAAGGGAGATCGGTGTCACCTAAGGGAGACCCTCCGCGACTTCCCAGAGAGCAGGGCAGTAACACCCGCCAGGAGGAGTGGGTGGGCGTTCACATCTGTTTGGAGCTCCAGCACCTACTGTAGGGCTGCGTCTTGGGCACCGAGGTCTGCTCGAGAACCAGCACGGCGAGTGCCCCCGAGGACAGGCACCTCACAGAGCAGGGCTGCCTCTTCTCTGGGAGGTGGTGGTCATGTCCACGGGGCTGGTGGTGAGCATCTCCTGGGGAGGTGAGCAGTCGGGCTCTCCCTCTGCCAGCCCAGCCCTGTAGAGAAGTCAGGGAAGGGGCTCGCAGGAATAAAACGTTTGGAGGTCTCAGCGAGCAGATGAGAGGGAGCTGCACGCAGCATCCTCGCACTCTGGGGGAGGAGGAGACAGGAGAAGCAGGTCCGAGAGCCCAGCGAGTCCAGTGCCTCCTGGCCTGCCCTGCTCTGTGCCCATTGCTCGCGGCCCGGCCCGGGCTATGCTGTGACACAAACGCTGGCCATCGCTCCGTGCCCCGGTTGAGTGTGCGAGAGGCCTGTGCAGGGGAGAGCCCTGAAGGAAGAACAACTTGCTTTTCACCGTAGGAATATTCTTGAGAAATACGGCAATGTGAAAAGTGAGTGACAACATTTTCCTTTACTGAACAGCAGAAGAATTTCCCAAACTAGTTATTTATGGTCCTAAAGATGGTTTCCATTGCTGTTGCACAACCCTGCAGGCAGCTGTTCAGAGCCATCGCTCCCCTCCTTGCTGTGGCTTCGGTTTGGAGTTGGCCCCGAGAGCCAAGTCACTCGGGCAGTGACAGATGCTTCTCTCTGCGAGCACTTGCTGAGCCCCTCGCAGGGCATCGCTGTCCAAACGAGAAAGCCGTGGTAATGGGGTCACCACCACGGGGGAGACGGCATTTTTGTCTTGAGCGTCCTTAAACAAATACACATGTGGTATTTCGGTTAACAGAGCAGCAGAATAGCGTGCTAGGGAGCTGCGGCTCTTGCGTGCGAGACTCGTATCCAGTTTGTGTCAGAGCAGCAAAGGGCTGCTAACTGGCTGCCCCGCTTCGTAGCTCGCTGGGTGGTTTGCAGATGAATTTGGCGCAGGTGACGCTGCAGCTGCGCCCCGCACAGCCCTGCTGCCAGATGTGCGGTGCTTTACCTTGCTCCCGCCATCGGCCGAAGCCAGGGAGGTCCCTGGACTCCATTTCACGTGTTTGTTAGTGCGAGAAGATAGTCTCCAACAGAGGCTGGCAGCTTCCATCTCATCCCTCTGTTCCCATGGTTGGACAGAGGGAGAGTTTGTATCGTGTAGATTTTTTTCTGCCTTTTGTATTGCAAAAATTTAGCTCTTTCTGATCGTTTTTTGCTCCTAGTAACCTTTCATTTTCTTTTAGTTTAGGGATGCATTGGCCTTAAGTAGCACATAAGAGTTTGTTATGTACATTTTAATGCCACGTAGGCAGTTTTGATTTTGCAGTGCATGTGGGATACAATTCCCTGCTTATATAACCAGTGAAAATCCATGTCTGAGCTTCAAGAACTGGCTTTTCCCAGAAACGCTACTTTGCTCTTTAGCAACACGAAACAGCCGAAGACTGCAGGGAGTTGTGCGTGCATCTGTCCTTGTGTCACACGCCGAACTGCGTGTGTTTGCTTAGCTGGGGCTTTGGAGGAGAAGGAGGCTCAGTGCTGCCCACGTCTGCTTGTTTTGCAGTCAAGACGCTGCTGCTTAGGTGGACACTGAAATGGAGAGAAGCCCCGGGGCAGCCTGCACCCTTTTTGAGCCATTCATAGCCTGCCTCTTCGCACCGCCAGCACATCCAGCGGTGGGTCTCCATCTCAGCCGTGTCCTTTCCTCGCTTGCGCTTGGCGTTAGGAGGACACCTGGCACGAGCCAGGCTTTGTCTGCAGCCCTCGTTCCAGGTCCCCGGGGTGTGACATGCTGACTCTTCCTTCGTTGGTGTTAATTGCTCCCATGTCATCTACATGGAAAATTCCCAGGATTCTTTCTGCTCTGTATTTAGACGGGATTTATTTTGGTCCATCCTGCTTTCCCTTTAACTGTGCCACCACGGTCTAGGGCCAAGTCCCTGTTGCTCTGTCTGCGCTCTGCTCGGTCGCGGTAGCAGGCTGCCGCTGCATGGGTGCCTGGGACGAGAAGCTGTGTCTCACCAGTGCCACCTACCTCACCAGTCCCTGTAACACACAGCCTTTTAGTACTTCACGCCCTGCCCGAAATACCTGCTCTCCATGCAGTGCCGTAATTCACCGTACTGCATGGAAAGCAGTCCGTGAACTGCTCTACTCCTCTGCGGCACGCCCCTACGGATCTGCGGTGTGGGAGTCCTGGCACTGGCGAGGCCAGCATCCCCATAATTTTGCGTGGCCCTGTGCTGGCTGGTCCCTGGTGGCAGCCTCCAGACGTCGTGATGTATCCCCAGCAGCGTGCAGGGCCAGGCCACCCACTGCCATTCCCACACACCAGCGTCTGTCGCATGGGTGACGTGCCCCGCGGTGGTGTGTGTGGGACTAAAGAGGCAGTCTCTTGTCACAGGGGGGTCCTTATTCCTCTGAAGTGACTCTCATTTTCATGGTGGGAAGGTACATGCCAGCTGTGGAGTCCATCTTCTGTTGCCAAAATGCTTATGGGCTGGCACAGATAGCAGCCATGGCCCCCGCGAGCTGCCTCACTGTGGGCAGTGGTCCATAGCGGCCTGCAGCACTGGTAGCATTGATAGAATCACAGAACCATAGAACCTCAGAATGGTTTGGGTGGGAAGGGACCTTCAAAGATCATCTAGTCCAGCCCCCCCTGCTACTCACTAGATCTGGTTGCTCAAAGCCCCGTCCAACCTGACCTTGATCACTTCCAATGATGGGGCATCCACAGCTTCTCCGGGCAACCTGCTCCAGTGTCCACCCTCATGGTAAACAATTTCTTCCTTATGTTCAATCTAAATCTACTCTCTTTCAGTTATAAACCATTGTCCCTTGTCCTGTCACTACAGGCCCTCGTAAAAAATCTTTCTCTGTCTTTCTTATAAGCCCCCTTTATATATTGAAAGGCTGCAACAAGGTCTTCCCGGAGCCTTCTCTTCTCCAGGCTGAACAACCCCAACTCTCTCAGCCTTTCTCCATAGCAGAGGTGCTCCAGCCCTTGGATCATTTTTGTGGCCTCCTCTGGACCTGCTGTAACAGGTCCATGTCTTTCCTGTGCTGGGGACCCCAGAGCTGGATGCTATTAATTCCTTATTAATTGATTTGATAGTCTGTCGATATGGTGTAGGCAATATGAAAAGACTGAATTCATCCAGCAAAGGCAGGCTGCTGGGTTGTGAGCAGTTAGAAGCACGGGTTTACCTGCGATGTAAATGCCATTGGTTTTGACTGAGCTATAAGATGAGCATGTGCAGGGCTGATGGTAGGTTTGAGAGTTGAATTTTAGTAATTTTATTATTTTGCGTGCCATCCCACCAGAATTATTGAAAAGTCCATCCAAGTCATGAGAGAATAACTAATACATGAGCTTAAGATGAATGGAAACTATAACTGAAGGATAAGAAAGCAACACAAAGGGCAGACCTAGGAGGGTGGGAGAGGCAGCGTGTTGGCCTTTGAAGCCGGCCTGTTTCAAAGCAGGTACCGTAACTGGAAGTAAGGATGATAAAACACATCAGTGGCACTGGGAAGGCAATGTACCATGTACTGAGGTCTAGTGGACACAGAAGGTTGTAGGAGAAGCCACATGTAGAACCACTGAAGCTTGGTGGAAACATCTTCTCTCTTCCCTGTGTGGGTATGCATGGATGGTGGCCTGGGCAGGTTTCCTTGTTGGAGAAGATCCTGGTGACGGAGGGAATGGGAGAGGTCTGGAAGCAGTCGCAGCTGGGGCAGCCGCGTGTAAGTGGTGGGCTGCAAAGAGGAGAGCTGGCAGCCTGGCAGAGCAACCAGAAATGCCATGAGGGTTTGGGGGCTGGGAGGTATTGCGGAAATGTCTTCTCCTGTGGTGGCCCACTGGAGGGTTGAGGTTGCACTAAGGGACTTTGTTCGCTGCATGGCACTCTTCAGCTGGCATCTGCCATGAAATTGTATTAAAATGTAGCTTACAAAGCAGTCGGGGCTTTCACAGTGTTTCCTGTGCCTGATAATTTAGTATTGTATTGCAATTCAGGTCTCTATTATTGTTGTAGTCAAAACTGAATGAGACCCAGTTTCTTTTGACATTTTAATTATTGCATTTTTAACAAAAGAAGGCAGAATTGAGGTTTCTCATAAAGATGACATGCAAAGCATAAAGATGTTTTGTGCTGGTTCACCTCTCTGGATAACTTGCTCTTTGGTGCAAATCACCCATGTCCGGCTCAATATTGTTTTCTATGGAAAACTTTTTGCATGTCTAAAGACCTTGTAACATCATAGTTGCCTTCAAGGGCTGCCCAAAAGCTTGTAAAGAAGAGCTGTTCTTAAAATGCATTGTTTTTAATACCTCCTGAGGTTTAGCAACCAGCGGACAGTTGGGAAGAAGAGTTCTGATAGACGCTGCTAAACCTCAGTTCCCCAGGCTGGTGGAAGAGAAGATGTTTATTCCAGTTCTTATGATTCCCTAGGGACAACTTTGCTGTAAAAACAGAGAAAGCAAGACTTTGTGTTCAAGAGATCCCAAAGTTAAACAAAACTAAATAAACAGACAGTAACAGTTATTCAAGCTGCTTGCCCTAGCAACAAGTTTGCCTCCGGAGCTGTGCCAGGCTCTGCCCGGCGGGACAAACTTAGAGTTTTTTTCTAAGTCTGCAGATGCTTCTCATTCCTTCCTGCATGGCACAGTGTTTGACTGGTCCTTCTTCCTCTTCCAGCCCGAAAGGATAGATCCCAGCGCATCCAGGCAAGGCTATGATGTCCGCTCAGACGTCTGGAGCTTGGGAATTACATTGGTAAGTGAGGGGGTTTAAACCCTCTGCTGCGCAGTGCTCTCCTGGTGGGTAGCCTTGCAGTGTGATGGAGGTGGTTGGTGTCAAACACGTGCTTGAAGCAAAGCCCAGCTCCGCTGCTGTGAAGCATTTGCATGCTGTGATTGAAGTGGGCACCTCCTGGCTCAGAAACAATACAAATCCCTTCAAGGCAGATGCTCTCCTGAACCCCTGAGGATACATTTAGCTGCAGCTATGTGTTGCAGAGAAAGAGATGTGAGCAGGGAAGAGGTGTTGGATCATAAATGAATTTTGTCTTCAAAATCTCAGATGAGAAGGGATGGTGAGCGTGGTGGTGCAGAACAGAGCATCCAGCCTGTGTAAATAAGCCTCTCAGAGCCCTGGCATCTGGTGCACTTTGCCTATGCAGAAGACCTCAGTTAATCATGGATCCCGGTTGCTGATTCCTCTCTGGCTTAACCACAGCACTGCTGGGTGCACACATTGGTAAACTGAAAAGATCTTCCCTTCTCGAGGTGGTGAAGGAGAAGGGAAAGCAGAAGCAATAAGTATGAGCCAGTAGCTTCTGTCTTCCCCACTGGCGTTTTAAAACACTCGTTTTCATTGTCCTGCAAGGAGCAGGGAGCTGGACTGGATGATCCTTAGGGTCCTTCTAACTTAAGATATTCTATGATTGTGTGGTTCTCATTGTCCATTTTCTCTAGTGGTTGTTAGGATGCTTGGGAAGGGACCAGAGGATTTTACTCTCCTACTTTTGAACACCTTAGTAAGAGCATTGGTTCACTTTATAGTCGGTGGAGGAGAAGACATTGTCAACATGAAAGCATGACATAGCCAGGTTAAACCTGGAGATGCTTCTGACGTAGGCAGCAGAACTTACTGTTGGGTAAAACTTTCCCTCCTCTTCTCTCGGCTGAGCTTTGTATAGGGAATGGGATGAAGAATCTCATCTTAGTCTTCCTTTTGAGGGGTTCAGGGTCCTTGCAGACGTTTTCTTACCCTGGTTGAACTTACGTTGTGTAACCTGCCGGGTGCTGTTGCTGTCTCTCTGCAGTACGAGCTGGCCACAGGACGATTCCCCTACCCCAAGTGGAACAGTGTGTTTGACCAGTTGACACAAGTAGTAAAAGGAGACCCACCGCAGCTGAGCAACTCAGAGGAAAGGGAGTTCTCCCCAAGTTTCATCAACTTCGTCAACTTGTGGTAAGTGTTTCCGACCGAAGGCACTTGGAGTTGGCTTGTGTTGTCATTGCTAGGTATTTGGCAAGGGTCGCATGCTTCCTAGCTTAGTTTCACATTCCTGCGCCAACGTGAGGGTGAGGACCTTTTGCATTTCACTGGTTTGGAGGTGATGGGAGACTTGTCCGGGTGGGGGCTGAAGGGCAGACCTCTGGAAACTGCTCTTCAGGGAAGGGATGAGGAGAAAACCTCTGAGAGTCTGTGCTCAGGAGAGGCATGGTAAGACCCATGGCAGGAGGTTGGCGTGACCAGGTAAGGGCCTGTCCTGTGCATCCTGTTCCTTGGTATGACACAGCCTTGGGACAGACCTGCTGTTTGCCCTTTCTTCTGCAGGCAGAAGCCTGAGACACCTGGCAGTGTTGTCTCGTGGCTGGGCAGAGGATCTGTACCAGTCCTGCCTTTTGCCTGGCACGGCCAGGAGCCTTCCCGCCCAGTTCTGCTCAGCACAGCGACTGTCAGGACCCGTAGCGGGTGGCTTGCTTGTTTGTTGGCTTCATGTCTTGTGTCAATCATAGGTCCAGATCAAGGCTAGAAATGGTTTTCTGTAGAGCAGGGCCTCTGTAGCACCTTGGATGGAGAGTGTGCAGTGTTTGCGCAGGAGGGGCTTGGGCAGTCTGTCTGCCTGCCGCCTGTGTGTGGTCCTGCTTAGGTTAAGGACCTTCGTCAGAAAATTCACAATCTGATGAAGTATTGTGAATTTTCTGATGAAGTATTTTTCTATCAAAATGTGAAAGGTGGTCAACATGATTTCATTAATCTAATACTGAAGCACACAGGAGATCCATCAGCGTGACCTGCGTTTGTCTTTTGGGACCTTCTGCCCTGGGCAGACCCAGGTGATGGACGTCCCCAGCACAGGGGTGTCCATCTCAAAGCTCTGTGGCATAGGAGGACTTGGCTCTAGACAATTTTAACTTTCAAGAGGTTTTGTTTCAGGGTTTTCCATCTGCTGGAGATGTTTTTTGGATTTGGATATTGCTCTCTTTCAGAATTCTGAATTTTTGTGGAGGCCAGGTTCCACTTTCCAGCTGGCTGTAAGGAAGGCCTGGTTGTTGTCTTTGGGCTGCAGAAAACAGAGCAGCAAAACCGTTTCCTGCTCAAAAGAAGTTTCTGTTTTTCAGTCAAAAACGTTGTAGTATTTGGTTAGAAAGTCAGCGTTGCTTTCCCCACGTACAGTACAAGCAACAGTTTGTTTCCCATATGGTTCTCCGTAGAGATGCCGTATCGTTACAGAGTTTGCAAAGCCAGGACCTCGTTCTCCTGCCCTGTACGCACTGGTGAGTTTGGCTCCAGATCCCCCAAGGGAGGAGCCCGCATGGCATCTCTGCGGAACAGCAGCATCTTTGGCCCATGGGGCTGATGGGGTCAGGTCGTATTTCCAGCCCGTTTCCCCCTCCCAGGGCCTGCTGCTCTGGACCAGCCACAACGCATAGCGCGCGGGGCGGTTTTCAGTCTAATTCTGGTTTTTGTTTAATCTGGTTTTGTAAATAATCTGACTTCTGCCTGGAATATTTATGATGTCTTCATAGCAACACTGTAATAAATATTTCTCTTAATAACCTTTAGTTAAGTGCAAACAATAATCTTTGGCGTTACTAAGCAGGCAGGTGAGCCTCCAAAAGGCTGCGCGTTTAGGTGATGGCACAAATCTCCCGGGCATTACCCTACAAATGTGAATCTAATAATCTTCTATTTTTGCGCATTCAAGAGTCAGGAAAAATGTTGAAAGAGAGTCCTGCAGCGTCGCTGCCTGCTCGCCGTGATAGATCAGTGAGGAAAGGATATTTTTGATACTGTTAAAAAGTTTCTGGGATTTTTTCTTTTTTTTTGCAATTTGCTTTGGATCCCAGCAGCGCTGTGAATGCCTGGGTGGAACATTTTTTCCCCTTCAGCCCACCTCCCTGTGTTAGGTGCTTATCTGAAGTCACACTCCTGGAACTGCTTACAGTGATTCAGCTTTCTGCTCCAGAGTTTGCAAAGCATCCGGGCTCTGTGTCTGGCTTTTGGGAGCCTGGTGCTGGTGCCGGCAGAGCTAGCCGTGCTCGCAGGCAGAGCCGCGAGCTCCTGAGGTCCGGCGTGCCTGGGAGGAGATCAGACGTTCCTGCGAAGGAGCTGTGCGGCACCCGCTGCTGCAAACGGCCGCTCCAGACACGCAGCTTCCCGTGGAGCTGGAAAAGAAATGAAAGATTTCTAGGACTGCTTTATGAACGTGTGCGTGGAAATTTCAGAGCAAAACTTGGTCTGGGAGCTGAAGTTCTGACTAGTTGCCTTAAAGGCGTTGCGAGGAGCATATTTGAACGCCCAGACTCACTGAGGTCAGAAAATGAATGGCTCTTGGGCAGTGAAAGCCAGAAGCAAGGATGTTGGTGCAGCAGCCACAGGATTTCTTGCCCTCTCTGCCCCTGCGGAGCTCTGCAGGCAGGTCACAGGGCAGAGCAGCGCCGGGTGTGCAGCGTTAATTACCCTCTGCTTCTCCAGATAATTCGAGGCCACACTGTAGTGGTGCTGGAGCTTGGGAAAGGTCCAGCCAGAGCCTGTGGGGATGGAAATGCAGCTGTTGGGAATTAGACTTAACTCCCCTCGTTTGGGGAAGATGCTACATCTGCTCTTTCCCTGCTCTTTCCCTGGTGCAGCTCTGGCTCCCAGGGCAGGGACCCCCATTGCCGAGCCCCGTCCCGCAGCCCCTCTGCCTCTGGTCCCATCGCCTCTCCTGTCCCTTGCCATGTCCCCGCTGCTGCAGGGGCTTTGGTGGCCGTTGCTGCCACCTGCGGTCCCCCTGCGCTGGGGTGGTCGAGGTGCCAGAGCAGCCCCGCAGGAGGGGACGCTTTCCAGCTGCCCCCCGTCCCCCAGCCGCCCATGGGCAGCCGTGTCACCTCTCCTGTCCCATCCTGGCAGCTGTGGCCTGCTCAGTGCTGCATGTGCTGCTAGTGCCGGGGATGAGCCGGGAGGGCCCGGAGCCTGGACCCAGCCCCACAGAGCGGTTTGGCCGTCTGCTCTTTGCTACGGCCCCGGCCCCTGCCCGCGCATGGCAGGACGATGGTGTGGTACCTCTGTCCCCTGTCTGTGCCCTGGCAGGCAGCGCTGGCTCTCCTCTGCCTCTGAGCCCTGCTGCCCGACGGATGGAGCACAGGCCAGCTGCTGCTGCCCAAAACTTGTGGTTGCGCTGCAGTCAAACCCGTTCCCGTACGGAGGCAGCGGCAGTCGGGACGGCGTTCCGCTTGCAGCTCCCCTGGGCTCCGACCCCAGCAGGATTTGCCGGTGGCCACACTTGCTGTTCACCCATGTGGGGAGTGAGGGGGGAGCCCCTGTGGTCGCTCACAGCACAAGGATGGTTTTTCCAGAAAACAAAAGGCGGTGAGTCCCACCGCAACAGCAGTGGATTCAACACCGTGTCCTCTAAACATTTGCATTTGATATCTGTAACAATTTCCCCAATCCCACCTTCTCCTAATTCTCTTTCTGCTTTCTTTAGCCTTACAAAGGACGAGTCCAAAAGGCCAAAGTATAAAGAGCTTCTGGTGAGTGCAAAGCACGGCTGCCCGTGCTGGCCATCGCGGCCGTGCCGGTCACACAGCGGGGCTGGGTCGCGTGTCTGAGGTTGCTCCTTGTCTTCTCGGACCATCGAGGCAGGGTGTTCAGCTCCACAGCCTGAGGAAGAGCACCACCTCCATGCCGCTATCTCTGGCGTGCGGTCACGACGATGGGCAAGACCATTAGTGTCTGTACATAAGCACAGGAGATCAGCATGGGGGGAAATGCCCCGTTGCAGTGGATCGATGGTCCCTGAAGTGGACAGGCTCGGGCAGAAGCATGCTGGGTGTGCTACGGAAATGCTGCCTTTGCTTGAGGTCCTGGTACCTTGCGGGAGCCCGGTCGAATTGCCGGCCAGCACTGTCACATGTAAACGCCTCCAGTGCACAGGCCACGCAATGAAATCGGGAGTGCTCAAGCAAAAGTGAGACCTGAAAGAGCACGGCTCTGGAGTAGGACGCCAGCAGAGCCTGTCTGTGGTGAGGGTCCTGAAGGAGGGAATGCAGCGATGCTTTTGGGTTGGATAAGTCACACTTGGCAACCGTGCACCTTCAAGGAGCTCTGGGCGTCTGGAGGCCACGTCTTCAGGGGATGTGTGAAACCATGCCCTGGGTCCCTGGGGGTGGTGGTGTGATATGAAGGAGTTTGCCTGGTGTCCTGGCCCAGGGAGTCACCGTGTCGTTACTTTCCAGCTGCTCTGAGTTGGGTCCGGTACGGCCTCCTGGGCAGAGCAGAGGGCCAGGGTTTAGGAGAACTGGGTCTGCATCCTGATCTCCTGTTTGACCTCCGCAAGCCATGTCTCCCTGTCACTCCTGTCTCCCCATTGCTGACAAGGCTGATGATGAAACCTCTCTTGAAAGTATTTCAGTACATGTCCATCCTACAAAGGAGCGAGGTGCTGCTAATACTGCACCCTCGCTGCCTCTTGCCCAGCAGCTCCTGACACTCCTGGAGTCCTGTCCCACCTCCAGACTGCACGGTTACCATGCGGATTCCCTGTATGCAAAAACCATGGACCAGGCTGTGTCCTGTTGTCCTACAGCCACCACCAACAGGTTCTTGCATCAGGCAAATCCATACACTGAGCTTTTAGCTGGGGTAGCCAGCACGTGTCAGAAGGGAGAACGTAACCTTGTTGGTTTTTTCTCTGATTCCAGAAACATCCTTTCATCCTGATGTATGAGGAACGCACAGTGGATGTTGCATGCTATGTTTGTAAAATCCTGGATCAAATGCCAGCAACTCCCAGCTCTCCAATGTACGTCGATTGATATTGCTGCTACATCAAACTCTAGAAAAAGGGCTGAGAGAAAACAAGCTGTAAAGAATTTTCATCACATATTGCAGTGTTTTTAATGCTCGCCCAGACACCATGTGCAATAATATTGGTGTTATTTCCATCCTGTCTGTATACTGTTGTCACATATAAAGTGCATCCTTGTAATACCTGATCACACAGTGTTAGTGTTGGTCAAAGAGAGACCTCATCTTGCTCTTTTGTGGACATATTCATGAAATGTGGAAATAAGTACATTTATTTGTTGACCGTGATTGGATAGCACCTAAAATTCATTTCTAGACTCAAAACTTGGAGACTTCTCAGCAGCTACTGGAAAGATTTTTCTCTCAAACTCTTCCAATTGTTGTTTCAAGTAATAATAAAAAGCAAACAAACAAAAGTTAGGCGTTGTCTGTCTGAACATTAAGAGACTTTGCCTGGAGGGAGAAGAACTTGCTTAACCAACGAGATGCTTTGCCTTCTGGACCTAGAAAGGCAAAGGAGAATTTTATTCTTCACAAAGTGCAATAGATTTACTGCTATGAAATTCTGTTGCTTTACAGTCGCAGTGTACTTTCTGGGGACAGTGTGCTCAGCTGAACTTCCTGTTAAAGAGAGATCATGTTAAATATAGTGAATATGTCTTTACCAAAAATATGTCGCGTTGAAAGAGGCTAACATTAAACTATTCAGAGATGGGACATAATGTATTCTTTCTCCTTTTACCAAGCCAGCCACTCTTCACTCTTAACTAGGTGTCCTGTAAATTGTTACCTGGTAAGATAAGACCTTTGACCTGAAGAATTATTAAACTACTCGATTGAATTTAACCTGCTTGTGACCTGATTTATAGCTGCACAGTGCTCACCACCAGCTGGCTTTGCTTTGACTTCGACAAGTGCCGTTCATTAAGTCTGCAGCTGTTTTAATGAGCCACAAACGAATGTCTGTGATTTCTAGCCAATGTTTCTCACGTTCTTCACTGGCCCCAGCCCTGACGCTAGCTCCTTGTCACTCGCCCCGAGGCCAGCCCGCAGCGCTGCCGCCGCCCCGGCCAGCGTCCCTCACGAGACCAAACCTCAGCGCTTCCTTCTCGCCACCGCAAGCAGGATGGCGGGGACGTCCCCCCGCCGCCCTGGGGCTCTGCCCGCCCCGCTGCTGCAAGTGTCACGCTCTGCTTAGCTTGCTGGAGACCTTCTTCACCACCACCTGGGCACATTAACCTCTTTTGCGACCCTCCGTAGCTCTTCTTACTGCACCTAGAGCGAACCTTGCTGAGATTGGTTTGGTGCAGATAGGGATGAGGCGGAGATGAGGCAGCATCTAACGCCTTGTGAGCTTTGGGCTGACCCAGCGAGGCCGGGCAAGCTGTCATCTTCTGGCCCGTTGCTGAGCAAAAAAGTGTTATCAGTTGGTTTTTTTTAAATTTGGCGTATTTTTCAAAGATTAATTTTTCCTGAAAATATTTTTTTTTCAAAACATTGCAGTTTGCAGGCATTCAGTAGCATACCAGGGATAAAACGGAGGCTGCAGGGCCTGTCATTTCCACTTTGAGTTGTCTGGTTCAGGCACTTGGTAGGACTTCATCAATGTTAGTGTGACCTGCTGTCAAAGCTCTGCGGCAAAGCCGGACCCAGGACGCAGAGGGCTAGAGACGCAATGGGAGTGAAAACACAGCGGTGCTGGCAGGATTCCCAAGGAAGGGGCTTCCCACGTCAAACCAATGCTACCAAGCGCAAACTGGGCTGATGTGGGAGCACTGGAGACCAGCACGTCCCTGCCCCAGCTGCTCGGTTGGGAAAGGAGAGAGCCGAGGCCGTGCTCATGTGGACACCTGGTGCTTCTCCGGCCGCAGAGGTGACACCTTGCGTAAGGCTTGCGGCACCACGCATCTCCCGCTCGGCTGTCGGAGCTGGTCCCTCTGGCACCGAGGCTGACGCCGATGGGATCCCGTGGGGCGCAGCGTGCCCGGCCGGGCAGGGAGGTGCAGTCCTCCTGCCCTTCCTGGATTGTGTTCCTCCGGGGCTGCTCGTCAGGTGAGGCAGTCACTAAAGTCTTCCCAAAACGGACACGGCAGAGCTCTCTGAAGTAACCTGTCATTCCCAACAGCTCTGATTAATCGTGTGGAAGGATCAGTTGAACAAGGCCCGTAGCGTATCTAAACGGTAATTCTCCCCCCAGCCCCGTAGCCTCAGAAAACTCGGCTTTCCTCAGGCTTGGCAAAGCCCCGCAGCTGTGATTCATCTCACCAGCTTTCCGCCACCCGTAACGGGCGCGCCGGTCTCTCGGGGTGCCGGCTGGGGGGACTAAGGGGCACAGATCGGTAAAGACAGGCGCATGCAGAGGTGCTCCGCCTCCGCCCCCACCTCGCAGACGTTAAAGTCTTGATTCACATCTCCCCAGGGACAGGGAGCCCCAGAAACCTTTCAGAGGGCTAACGCTGAGATGGCCCCTCCCAAAAATCAGGTTCCCTCCAAAGCAAGCGACTGCCTTGCTCTGCGCTTCTGGCACGGCTGGGGTCCGCTCTCCGCCGCGGACCCCGCCCAGGGCTCGTCTTTAGCAGCGCGACCAGTTTGCTTTCGACGGATGGGAAATGGAAACACAAACCTGCGAGCTGCCAGTGACAAAGTCAGGGCTGAGGTGCTGTGGCATGGGTGGCTGTACAGAAGGACGGGTTTAGCGTATTAAACATAGATTATTATCAACTATTAATGGTGCACCATTTATTACAATGTATCTTTATTAAAAAAGAAAAAAAAAGGTGTATAGTGTTCAGAAGCTGTGAAAATAGTGTAAGAACTGTACATTGTGAACTCTGGTTATTTTTTTTTTTCTTGTACCATAGAAAAATGTATAAAGATTATCAAAAAGCTGATGTTCAGGGATGTTGCCTTATTGTCTGTAAAATGGAGCTCAGGAACATAACTGCTTCAAAGAGCTTCAGAGTATTTTATCCGGTATCCTGGTTTGACTTCCTCCTCTATTTAAGATATTATACATGGATCAGAGTGTTTATGTAATAGTTCTATCCTTTTGCCTGCAGGTCAGTTGTAATAAAACTAGGATGCGACTGTGACCTTGTTATTTTCATTTTGTAAGGTCAGACGTGAATGGGAAGATTCATTAAAAGCTGTTGGAATACCTGGCTCCCGGGCCCATCCTCCAGGTGGAGGCAGCTGTGCAGAAGAAAAGCAGCCTTCAGAACTGCTTATGGTGAATTAAAAAAAAGTGTAGGGATATATTTTCTGTCTCTGGAAGACTGCTGAGCCCTCTGTGCTATGGGGGGCTCTCAGGTGAGCCCCGTTGGCTGCAGAGGGAGGTTCTGGTGGCTCAGGACACCTCGTCCCCGCGAGGAGGGCAGGCGGCCGTGCCCACGCTCTGGGGAAAGGGCAGCTGATGCTCACAGCCTTGCAGGCTTCGTTATTTTTGCAAGAGCAGTCAATGTCTGCAAAGTCCAGATGATCTAAGAGTACCAAGTCCTGGGTAATTCCTACTGCCAAGCCTCCTGGTGCTGGGACAAGCGTCTCTCCTGCCTGGAAGCCACAGAGGGCTTGGAGACTGGCCAGGCAGGGGGGCAGAACTGGGCCCCAGCAGCCTCACTGGGAAAGAAGACGGTGTTGGGCAAGAGGGACCAGCCATGAGTGCCTGCAGTGCTTGGCTCGATGGGACCGCCCCAGGAGCACCCGATTCAGTGAAGGGGAGAGCCAGAGCAGACTGACAGGGATCGTTGGTTGTGCCACAGCTCAGGAGCAGAAGTATTTGTGAATGGGTGGATTAACCTGGCGTTGGCTCTTGCATTGGCTCCTTGTGTGGAGGGTGACAAATTGTCCAGGGAAGGGAAGGCAGATAATGGAGCTGAAGAAAGTCTTGCTGTGTCGAGGTACACGGTGTGAAAGGTTAGCGGTGGTTGAAGTCCGTCAGTTTGCATAAATTCAGTGTTTCCACCACATGAAGCTTTTTCTGGAAGGTTCCTGTTGCCACCACAATACTTGGGATATTTTGAACCACCTGGTGTCCCCCCCTGTTCAGCCAGAATCCAAGATCCCTGTGAACTCCAGGTAGAAGACAAAATCCGACCACACACCAGGGAGAGCCCTTTCCTGCTGGGCAGACGCAGGAGGACCCAGCTCCTCACCTTGCAGCTCCTTTTTCCATGAACCGGAGCTGCTCTGGGATCCTGTTCCTTTTGCACTGCAGCCTGCCTTTGCGTCCCAAGATTTGTTCTCGAAGAAGCTGTCAGAGCTGAAGGAGCCGAAAGAAGCTGGTGGCTGGATGCGAGTCCACCTGCACATCCCTGCACTGGGTGTTCCTGTGCTCTGCAGGAGGGAGAGGATCCCTCTCATCTCTTTTCTGCTGTGACTGTGTGGCATGCAGAAGGGACTGCATTTGTGGTCATTTCAGTTCCTTTCAGTTGCCCCTCGTTGAACTCATGCTCAGTTTTTCCTCCTGTGGACCCTTTTCCTTGCCCATTTGGACTTCACTGCCTTCGCAACACCTCCGTTGTCGTTGTGTCACTGCTGAGGGTGGTACAGAAAACCTCCAACCCACATCCGAGATGCCGCCAGTGTCTCAGGACCCACACCTGCCCGGTGCCACTGTTGCTGCTCCTGTGAGCCCTTGGACAATTCCAGCTTTCCTTGCTTGAGTGACATATGATGGCTTTCTCCAACCCTGGGGCTGGGAGTCCTCCTGTAGGCACCATGACCAGGTCCATATGGCTCGACTCTGGCTCCTCCCTCTGTGCCACCACACGGGCGCTGAGGCTGCCCTGGTTTCTGTACTCGGAGCCAAGGCTGAGGAGCAGATGTTTGAGCCAGCCTCCAGGTAGACCTCGAG
This sequence comes from Theristicus caerulescens, assembly GCA_020745775.1. NCBI lineage: Eukaryota > Metazoa > Chordata > Aves > Pelecaniformes > Threskiornithidae > Theristicus > Theristicus caerulescens. Next base: position 13,739,437 of record CM036571.1, on the reverse strand, counting down.
CCATGGACCACTCTCTTTGTGCCCAGTGGTCCAGGCTGGCACCTCATACCATTTCCTCACGGCTGTATGCCCACTTGCATGGCTGAGGCGCTTCTCAGATCTCCACCAAGCATTATATAGCATCCAAAAAAGCATCCTGTGCTCTGTTATGGCTATTATGTGTCTGTGGAACGCCAAGACCAGCTGTCAGGTTGGATGAGTTCAAACTCATCCCTAGCTGGACCCAAGCCATACGAATGCAGATGGGCATCACCACCTATTCCTGTCAGGAGCACTTTGAGTTGTGTGGTCTGTATTTCCCCTGATCTTCTGCTTGGCTTCCCCTAGCCTTCATCCCAGCCTCTTGTCTCCTTTGGTGGCCAGGTAAGTTTAAATTAAGTGCTCAGGCCTGGGTTAATACCATAGGTACTGCTTAGGGGGGGGGGGGAAAAAAAAAGCCCCATTTTCATAGAATGATAGAATCATTCTATGAAAGGACCTCTGAGATCATCGAGGTCTCACAGGAAAGGACCTCTGAGATCATCGAGTCCAACCGTTAACCCAACTGCCTGGTCCACCTCTAAACCATGTCCCTAAGCGCCACATCCACATGTTTTTTGAATACTTCCAGGGACTGCGATTGCACCCCTGCCCTGGGCAGCCTGTGCCAGGGCCTGACCGCTCTGTGAAGAAATTTTCCCCAATCCCCAACCTAACCCTGCCCTGGCGCAGCTTGAGGCCGTTCCCTCTCATCCCATCGCTTGTTACTGGGAGAAGAGCCCGACCCCCCTGGCTCCAGCCTCCTTTCAGGCAGTCGCAGAGAGCGATGAGGGCTCCCCTCAGCCTCCTCTTCTCCAGGCTGAGCACCCCCAGCTCCCCCAGCCGCCCCTCCCCACCCTTGTGCTCCAGCCCCTTCCCCAGCCTCGCTGCCCTGCTCTGCCCACGCTCCAGCCCCTCCAGCTCCTTCTGGGGGTGAGGGGCCCAGCGCTGAGCACAGGATTCGAGGGGCGGCCTCACCAGCTTTGACTCCTGATACAAATCACAAGCGTGGTCATTGCTTTGCATGTGTGAAGGGTCCAGGGAAAGAAGGAGTGGCTGCTCTGATGCGTAAGAAAAGAAAGCAGCTCTTGAATTTTTCCGTTATGTTTAAAGCTGTGCAAATGCTTGGAGACAGGATGAAGCACAAACTCCCTCTCCTGGAGATACCCGGTGCCACCGTTGTACTGGGAATAAACCAGCAGCGCGGGCTGGCGGGCTGGCCCGTGGGGTGTCTGCCGGACGGTGTGCGACTAAAAGCCATTATCTGCATAAATTCCAGATGGCAGGGCTGGGCAGGCCCGCCTGCCGGGAGAAAGCCTGCATCTCCAAGCACTCGCTACTTCGACCAGCAAACCTCTGCTCAGCTGCACCAGAAGAGCCGGGTGCGGGGACGTCACTCTGCAGGCGTAGCTGTGCTAACGCTCCCAAGAGCACGTGCAGGCTCGGACAGCGGGAAGGGTGAAAGAGGTTGGTGTGTATGGAAAGGCCATCTACTCACACGAGAGAAGTCGTGCTTGCTTGCAAGGTTGCGTGTATTAAGTTTGTGGTATCTGTGTGCGTGTCCATACTCGTGCTTCTGTGAGTGCAGACATCAGGGCTGTGCTGAAAACCGCTGGAGAAGCTGCTTTGTGTGAGCCTGACATCTCGTTAGACACCGGACACCTGCTTATTGGCAACCATGCCCCATTGTCCCGTCCAGAGCACTTCTGCGCTGTCCTTTCTTTTCCCAAATTTGATCGATGCTCGACATCAGTCTGCCACCTCAGGCAGAAAGACAAGAAGCAAAATTTGGATGCCTGAATTCTTTAATGCCTCTGAGAAGAAAGTTTACTTTAATGACCGATCATGGAGGCAGTTCTCTCCCTTGGCCAGACAGGAGTACAGCTTGTTGGACAGAGATGGAGCCAACCGATGCTGCAGCAATCCGGATTATGTTCAGTCCGATTACTTTAAGAAGAGGAGGAGATCCTGCATGACCTTCTGAGGAAAACAGGTTTCTCACCAGATTCAAGATGGACTGAGAACCCACCTGCTGCAGCACACTGGTAGCTCCATGGACCGATTACAAATCTGCAGAAGCTGTTGGGGGTTTCTGAGAAGCGAGAGCTTCAATATGAGGCCCACCAGACATTTGCAGAACGGGTTCATGAGCCATCCAGTTTGTGACCACCTCTAATTCTGCTGACCCAGGAGACGCACTGAAATTTCAGTGCTCCACAGAAGCACGACCCAGGAGGGCTGCTCCATGCGAGCAAGCACACCCTGGCCGGCTAAAGATGCTTTAAGAGAAAAAAACACCAACACACGGAGAAAACTGTGATGGGTGCATGGTTGGAAGTTGTAGCACAGCCTTCTGTACAGTGCAGACCATGGCCATTCTCCTGGGTCCCTGCACCAGGATCCTGCGTTTGTTTCTCTTTCTCCCTCTGCACCCGGGTTTGAGCTGGAAAAGGAGGAGGGAAGCAGATCAGGAAGGAGGACAGAAAGATTCAGATCCTGGGATTCCATACCGGTGATTTCCTGAAGCCATTTGAATCCAGCAAGGGATGCTGGAGCCACTTCTTCGCATGGTGCTGGCTGAGGGTGGCACCGGGGGGGGGGGTTACTTGGACGGGAGAGGTTCAGGTGTCCCTGGTGAACGTTTTCTTACCAGATGAGCAACGCAGGTGATGATCCATGGCCTCTCCTGAGGTGCCATGATTTTGTAGCTTTGAAGCCCAGTAAATACAGTGCTGCTGCTGCTATGAGGCTACAGCCTTGCGCTAAGCTAGCAAAAGGGGTCTCAGGACTCGTCAGGCCTTGTCTGAACTCGTCTTAGCCTGCCTGGAGCATTGCTTTAGCTTGTTTAGCTGCATCAGCAATTATCTAATGACAAGGTGATCATTACTTGCTTTGTTTTAGCTCTCCTACAGTTGTGTGATGTAACGCAGTCTTGTACATATTTTGTAACTAATAGCTAGTTATAATGAGAAGTTCTGTGCATAAATAACTATCTATGCTTCTATAGCAAAATGCATGTAGAGGACTACAGGCATGGGATGACAGCAGGGGCCTGAAGGAAGAGGCGCAGGATGGTGACAGAGGCCCCAGGGCCATAAGTATCTCAGAGGGTCCGTGCATGGGTAAGGAGTGGCCCTGGTTCCCCCTTGAGGGAGTTTGGGTGGGAGGGGGCGTAGAGGCTCTGGGTGAACTGGCCAGGGATGAGCAGAGGGATCTGGATGGGTGGTGGGCGGTAGCGTGCTCGGAGCAGGGTGAGTGTCCTGTGCTGGCGAGCAGGTACGAGGGGTTGTACGCGCTGGTGCATGGGATCTGCGTGGGTGATGAGGTGCCAGGGCTGGCTGCGCACAGGGGCAGGCCAAGGGGCGGCTGGAGAGCACTGGGCTGGGGGCTGCTCTGGGTGCGGAGGTGGCACCGGGGTGCAGCGAGGGATGCCGGGGGTGCTGGTGTGGGTGTCACAGGGTGATGGGGTGTTGGTGGCGGGGTGGTGGAAGGCGCTGGCAGCTGTGGTGCTGGGCTGAGGGGCTTTTGGGCTCCCCCGTGCTGCAGGGGTCTGCGATGGGCAAGTTCCTCCCACTGCCGCCTCTTCGTCCCACACACACCCGAGGGCACAGGGTACCCCGCTGACCCAGAAGGGCTCAGGAACAGATGTTTCCCTGTGTCACCTGGGAGGGGAAACGGTGCCTAAAACATGATCTGTCTTCACCTGGGAGCTGGTGGAAAGATGCTGTTGACATCTCAGTGCCTCCTGTGGAGGAAGCATTGGATGGTGCACTGAGCCAGGCATCTCACATTTAAAAATCTTGCCAAAGGCATGAAAAATGTTATTTGACTCTTGGAACATTTTTTTGCTTTATATTTCCTGTATTTTTCAGGCAGGAAGGCCCAGGGAGAGTGGGACATCACTGGGATCCTCCAGTGATGGAGGTTTTTCCTTCATCGAATCCGGGCTTTGACAGGAAGGAAAACCCCAGGACCCTAAATCCCTTGGGACAGCCTCTGTGGGAAAAACACCCACACATTGAAGGCACTAACTCCTCGGGGCGTGGAGAGTACAGTTCATCAGCAGGCGCTGAGCAAAAGAAGGCAGAGCATCCATGGCCTTGCTCTGACACAGGGCGTACCAGGAAGGAGGAGAGCTATCCGAGATGCAGGACACCACGGCATGGAGGCAGGGTTACAAAGCAGTAGGGAACAACCCTGAAGCTGTAAATGCAAGGCACTTGCAGCGACTGGCGGGGTCAGGCTCTGGCATCCCTGCCTGGGAGGGCAGGAAACTGAAACACCTCCCAGATGGGACCCGAGGGTGATGCCCAGCCAGCAAGCTGCTGGGGAGCTTCATGGTGGTGGCTGAATGTGGCTGGGGCTTGGCAGGTGCTTCTCTGGCCAAGGCAATGGGAGGGGAGGGCAGGTCCTGTCCTGCCAGCGCAGCCCATGCTTTCCCAGGAGGCTGCTCCAGCGGGGCTGGAAAACTGGTGGCTGGGGCAGAGCTGAGCCAGGCAGCGGAGAAGCTTTGCTGCAGGTATCACTTGGGGCCTGGAAGGAGACCTCAGGAGACCCTCTGATCCCTCCCTCTGCCCCACAGCAGGACCTTGGTCTGGACTCAGCCTCCCCAAATGCTCTGGTCCCAACCTTGGCACCTGACAAGCATCTCTCCTGCACTTGAAAGCTGTGACTCCCTGTACCACTCGCCCTGCTCTCTGCCTTCACAACGGGAGACCGGCAGCACGTCCTCCCAGCTCCTCCTCTGCAGGCTGAACAACACAGGCAGGCTTTCCTCCAGGGGCAGATGGGACAGGCCAGAGCTCCTGTCCATCAGTATTCCTGAAACAATCCTAGGCTGAGGCTTGTCTTCTCTTCCTCTGAGTAACCATATCTTGGCTCAGTCCAGGCAGTTTATCACAGCACATTTGGTTGCAGGGTTTCGTTTAGAGACTAAAAGATGTTCGTAGGAACTAGTTGTTTTTTCATCTACATCTTTTCAGATTCACTTCTGGATTGTCTCACCTTTTAAGCCCATCTGTGGAGACACAGGCAGTCCCTCCCTGCAAACAGATGGGTGAATGCCCTGGAAACCCTTTTTTAATCAAAGGAAAGACACGATGAATCTGGAAACGGACACTAATGGGTACGGGGCAGAAGGAGCCAGGGTGCCCCTGGGGAGAGCTCTCCGGCCTGCCTCTGCCCTGTGGCAGCAGGAGGTTCAGCTGCGAGGGGAGCTCTGCCCGTGCCCACCATGCGTCCAGCAGCCCACCGCCGCCGGGAGCTCGGCTGCTGGAAGATGCAAAGGGGTTTGGGCAGGGTGCCAACCGCTGCCTTTGAAGGGGACACGGACCGGAGGAGCAGGGCTTGCAGGAGAACCAAGCAAAACCAAAGCCAACAGAAGAAAAAGCCATCAGAAAGAGGAGACTCCAGCTAGCTTGTTTAGAAATCCTCCAGGAGAAACTGCTGCTGTGAAAGAAATACTTCTGCCCCAGGGCATGGAGCTGATACCAAATGGTGGCAGCTGGGACGGCTGTGGCTGTCCCAGCCGGGGAAATCAAACCGCAAACTGCGAGCAGCCGAGTGGCAAGACAAAGGGGTTTTTAATAATGAAGGTGTTGCTGGTAACATAGGTAAGGAAATGTGCTTGCTTACAAGTTTGAAGCTGACAGCATCCCTTTAAATAAGGAAATACATTTGCTGAGAGGAGAAAGTTATCTGGAAAGCCCTGTACAACGATGCAGTGTAGCAGCTAACACTACTCTGTTTCAAGTGCTATTAATACTCTTCACGGACCGGCTTCAAAAAATCTCTCACTTTTAGAAAAAGAAATTCTTTAAAAAAAAATGCAACCTGTGATCATCTATCCTAGCAGTGCACTGTGACCATTTGTACAATAGAAAAGTGGTGCTTTAAATAGTGAGTTGAAAGCTACTGCCACGTGCTTTATACAGCATGCAACAACGCCACGAACTGGAGACGCAGCAGGGGCTGCAGAGCCTCCTCCGACGGCTCCGGCATCCCGGGAGCGCCCCGCGGGAGCCACGGCCAGGCTGCCCGCAAGCCCCTCGCGCCGGACCTCCTCCCCAGCTGCTGCATCTCCAATGTGCTGTGCTTCCAGTAACACAAATATTAAATACGTTCAGTCTGTAAATAGTTTAACAATCTTTGTCAGCAACAATATTTACTTTGGCAAAACCAGAATTGCAAAGAAGTAGACGTGTCCGTCAAACAGTCTGCAGCAAATTCTTTGGTGGAAGCCAAGAAGTGAAGCAAAGGCTCCTTCTCGCTAGAGCCTGAGGAAGTATATTGCACAGAGACTCATAGGAGAAATGCTGGTGACTTCAAACGGGAGGCATCACTGCAGGAGAGCATCCATCTCTGCCGGCTTCAGGAGAACTAGCTCCTCCGGGCTCAGTGATTCACAGCTGTTCTCCGATGGCCTTGCTCTGGGCTGAGTGAGCAGTGACGCTGGAGTAAACTTGGGAAGAAGGGGGTGACTGCTGGGGATCGAGGAGGAATGGGGAGAAGGACGGAGGGATGGATGGCAGAGAAGTGGAGGCAACAAAAGCAGCTGCTCACACAAAACCGCAGCCAGGCAAGGGCCTGCTCAGCCCTGCCCCACGTGCAGGTCGCTGAATGCCTGTTCCTGGCTCCCCCTGCTCCCAGGTCGTGCAAGGTGGTGGAGATCCGTCCTGACTCCTGGCTGTGCAAAGGACAGCCCCTCCAAAGCCTGGCTGTATTTTCCATACGACTTGCTCCTACCTTGGACCAAAACACATTACACATCTCTTCATCTGTACCACACTAGCTGGGACATGGCAGCCCCACCGGGAGGCCACATCCCTTCGATACCTGCCTCCAGCGCCCAGAGCTCTCTGCTCCAAGTTCACAGGCTCCAGCCTGATTCAGTGCAGACTGCAGCCAGGATGGCTCCCGGGCTTTCAGCCCCCCAGGCACCATGAGGATATGACAAGGTGCCACCACGAACATGGTGGTCTCCACCTCTCATCCACCTGGAGCAGAGCTGTGCAGGGACCAGGCAACGCAGCTTCGGGGGCGGGAGGAAGGAAGCAAGGCGAGCCTGGCTGTACGGGGAAGTGTGCTTGTCGCCCTGGCTGGGCAGAGCCTCCCTGCTCCCACACCCCTGGCCTGGGCATGGCCAAGAGGAGCCCAGCAGGATTGCCTGAAGAGCCGGACAGGCAGAAAGGCAGTAGAGGAGGGGGCAGCAACGAGCTCTCCCCTCCATGATTTCCCATTGCCACCCAGGTGAGGTCTCCTCACCACACAGTTTTGTCATGAGCTGCTCCAGTTCTCATGAGAGTGACTGCTAAAACTGGGGGGAAAAAGATAAAAGAAACAAAACTGAAGTTCTTGTCCATCTAAAGAAGTGTTGTTAAAGGCACTGATGTCCTCTGTGGGGACGTGTCGATGGAGGAAACCCAAAGTACCAGAGCTGTTGTGCTGTCAATTTGCAGTAACTGGAAATTCAAACAAGTTTATATGCTGGGAAAATGACTCCAGTTTCCCCTGGACGTGGCACCTTAGCCCCGTGTGTTCTCTGGCATGACAGAAGCACTGTGCTGGCTGCTGCAGGCCTACAGCATCCTGCCTCCACCCCCCTCCCGTTCACCACTGCTGCAGGTGCAGGTCCATGCTGGTGTTTAGATTGAGATCGGTAACATCTAGGAAATCAATGTTGAAGATGCTGGGACCCGCAGGGGTGAGCGAGCCAAAGCCGGTGGCGGAGCTGGGGGGGGTGAGGTCCAGCCACTCCATTGTTTCCCACGGAGACTCAGTGAAACTCATTTGTAAACCAGAGCCATCGGCAGGGGAAGGGGAGAGCTGGGTTTCCATGGGTGAGAGGGGAGTCTGTAAAATCTCCTGGGAGGTGAGCAGTTCATCTGCGGCTTTGCCGGAGAACCCCTCCATCATCCCTTCGAAGTGGGACTCTTCTCCCCCCATCTTCAGCAGGGCGATTTCACTGACCCTCCCCAGGGGGCTGTGGGCGTTCAGCAGGACCTCGAGGTGAGCATCACTGCTGCCCGGACAGTGCTCGAAGGAGAGCTGGGCTGAGGAGACCTGCTCGAACGCGGCGGATGACTTTGGGAGAGAAGCGCTGGAGTTCCCTGTAGACACGGTTATCTGAGGTACTTTCTGGAGGCAGGACCGATCTTCCTTGGCATTGGCTGGCATTTCTGTCAACAAACGAGAGAGGTTTGAGGTGCTCTGGCAGTGCCCACCACTGCTGGGCACAGGGGCACCACCACAGCCCCCAGCTGAGCTCCTGGGCATGACTACAGAGACCCACCCCCCACTCAATCCCCTTGGCATTGCTCGCCCACCCTCCCTGTGGGAAGCCTCGCACCTTCCTGCTTTCTGACCTCGACTCCCCTGGTTTTGGACACAGTCCCCCAGGCACAAGCACTGGCAGCTGTCCCCAGGGGCTGGGCATGGGTCGTGCATGGGAAAGGGCACAGGCAGCACTTTGCACAGGGGAGGGCACTGGCAGTGCTCTATGTGGGAGATGGCGCTGGCAGCACTGGGAGTGGTGGGAGGCACTGGGGGCTCTGCCTGAGGACGGTGCTGGCAGTGCTGAGCACAGGGCTGCCACCCTGCCGTCCCTTCTCTCTGTGTGGTCTGCACAGGCGATATCCAAGCCCTGGCCACCCCACCAGGTCTGCACATGCAGGAGCAGGCTCTGGGAGGGCCAATACACTTTTGGATTCAATCTCAGTGGCTGCTGGCACAGGGAGGGCAAATGAAAGCTGTACTCAACTCAGGCAGCTCTGCTGGGGTGCACGGGGTGCACAGAGTGCATTGAGCCCCATGGACTGACGCTGGCTTGGAGGGGAAGCCCTGGAGGGGAACAGGGAAGCAGTGCGTACCTCCGCTCTCAATCAGCACGTCCAGGAGCTCGTCCATCTGCTGACTTCGTGTCATCTGCTGCAGCAAACGACAAAGAGGAGAGTAGAGGGCGTTAGGAGGAGAGTCCCTCCAGCCACAAGCCAGGTAGGTGGCTCCAGATCCCACAAACGGCTTTCTCCCATGCAGGAGAGATGCTACTCCAACATGGGGCTGGCAGCAGCTTTCAGGTGAGCACTGCAGGGCCCTGGGACAAGCACGGTGGATCTGGTGCTTGGCGCCAGGTTCCCCCCGCCCTGCCACCGACCCTCTGCTCAGTGGCCATCACAGACTGCCTCTTCCCAGCGCTGTCAGGACACAACAACTTTTTGGACCCAGCACCTCGCACTGGCATGTGCCTTTTTGCACTCCCTGCAGGTCCCTGGGGGCAACACATCATCATCCTCCTCTCCCTGACCGGAGACTGGAAGGACTTTCTGCACACCTCCCGGCCAGCCAGCATAAGCCCATTTTTGTCATTGCCAACAGCATCACTCCATTTTCCTAAAGGCACCATCATGACCGACACTGAGGCTGCTGACAGTCTCTCACGAGAAGTAAGGGGTTCATGGGGGACGGAGAGTCGTCCTGGTGGGAACAGCGCTCCCTTGGCCTTCTAAGGGAGGCAGATGGCATGGAGAAGGGCACTTTGCTAATGGGCTAAAGAGGGAAGGTGAGGTTTCCTGGTGACTTGGGAATGCTCAAGAGTCTGTTTCTCACAGAGCACTGAGCACCCCAAAGAAGAGGACACCAAAGTCCTCGGTATTTGTGTGGGATGTCAGGGTGGACTGGTGCCTTTCATCAGCACAGAAGACGCTATCCCCTCCAGCGTGGTGTCTGACTGCTTTGTGGCAGTCATTCACCAACTAACTCTTCAAGAAAAGCCCATTCCCTACGGAAACAGGCCTGTCCTACCCAGAGACCCCATAACGGGTTGTACCTCCTGCAGATGAGTTACATTAACTGCAAAAGAACGCTCTGCACAGCCCTAGCCCTATAGAAAATAAAAACCATGCAGTTACCTGCTTTACTGCATCCTCATAGGGTGGAGGCTGCTTTACCTCTGAGAGGGCTGGGCTTGACTTACAAAAACTTGGGGATGGAATAGAAAACTTTTGACCTGCCTGCGTAGCCATCTGCATGGGGGAAATACAGGGAAACGGAGTCAATGCACAGGGAGGCACGGCAGGAGGCCCAGCTCTCTTTCACCTCTGTTGAAGCCAGAGTGGTGCCAGGGAAACTAACGATTTTATGGGTCAAATCAGTTCAAACAAAGTGCCCGGCCTCTGGGCAGGAGAGAGGGAGGTAAACTAGCTCTGTCAGCCTAGCTCTGAGGCCTAGGGCTGGCCTTTGGTTGCTGCCGGAGCACAGGCATGATGCCACGGAGCATCCTGGTGCTTGGTCCAGCCATGAATGTGCAGAGCAAGGGGGAGAGAGAAATGGGCTGCTGGTGGCTGGAACCCTCTCCATCACCGCCTGTCCAGGGGCACCTCACAGAGCCCAGGCCAGGGAAGACCACTCAAAAGAGTCACTGCCGGGTCAGCACCAGCTTTCCCTCTGGCTGTGCCAAACACCTGTGTATCAGTGCCAGCTTTTTGCCAGTCCCCTCTTCCAGGACAGACCTCATCTGAAGGTCCAGTGCCTGCCAGCTGCTGTCCCCATCACCTCTAGGCCCTTGTGTGCCCTTCCCCACTACCTGGCCGTGGTTGCCTTGTCCCATGAGACCCAGCGCCAGGGGATGCAGCATGGCCACGGCATGCGGGTCGGATCCAGAAATGAATCCAGGGCAGCGGTGAGGCCACTCGGCCTGGCCACGCACATCCTCGCCACCTTTCTGTGGAGGGCGGCTGGGAGGAACAGTGACCCTGGCTTGTGGGGGATGGCACTCCAATGCTGGGCACAGAGAGGGAGCTGTTGCTGAAGAGGGACCCTCGCCCCTGGGAGCCCCTTGCAGGGAGCAGAGGGATGCTCAGGATGGGTGGTGTCGCAGCCAGGGTGAGCTGCAGGACACCATGGGGCCATCCCCTGCGTACGCCCCTTGCACTCAGGCAGCAAGGAAGGAGCTGGAGATGCCCCCGAGGTGTTGCTGCTCCCTGCTGATGCTCGCTGCCCGCTGCCTGGTCACCCAGAGCAGCCCTGCTGCCTCTCTTGGAGTATTGCCTCATAGCACTGTGTCCCACTGCCTATTGTCCCCGCAGCTCTGCCCCGTTGCCCAGCTCACCTCCACTGCTGAGGTCACCCACTGCATCCCCCGCTCTCTGCCCCACTGCCCGGCTCATCCACAGCACTGCTCCCCATTGCCCAGCTCACCCAAAGCAGTGCTCCCCATTGCCCATTTCACCCCAGCAGCAAGCCCCACTGCCTACCTCACCCCGACAGCGCTGCACTCCACTGCCCACCCCCCTGGCAGCACGCTGTCTCCGTGCCCCCTCCCCCTAAATTGCTCCCCATTGCCCACCTCACTGGCAGTGCTGTGTGCCAACTGCCCGTGTCACCTATCTCACCGTCCTCTGAATGGCTTAGAGACAACGCTGAATCCCACTTTCTGCCACCTCGCAACACTGCTCCCCACTGCCCAGCTCCTGCCGCACGCTGCTCAGTGTGCTCACTGCGGGAATGCGATTTGTGAGCTGCCCTGCTCGAGCGCTGGCTGTTTGGCAGCGGCTGTCGCTCTGCTGTGCAGCTGTTGTGCGCTCATGGTGCATTTGCTGTACATCTTCCCTGAATGCAGTGTGCATGCACTGCACCACTGTGTGTGTTTTACAGACTGTATGATAGGTGTTGCTGCTACCTGGGAAACCCTGGCAGGGTGTTGGGAATGAATTGGGGCTGCGATCAGCAGCACCTTGCGCTGCTTTTATGTGTCAGCAGCGTGCGCCCATGTCCAAGCTTTTGTACCTGTCCAGAGGGGTGAGTGAGGAGTGGTGAACGCTGAAGGGACAACTCTCTGCTGTGCTGGTTGCCTGGTGGGGAGGCACAAGCTCTATCTGACTGCAGACCCCAACTGCAAGCCCTGCTCTACCTTCCCAAGAAAAGGCTTCCCATATGACCGGGGTAACTGCCCTCCTTCAACCCAGTGGTCAAAATCCCTCACACACTGCTAGGAGCCACAATGGCTCAGCAAGATGCTGAAAAGCCCTGCAACACTGCAGCGGGGCTCTCCCGGGGGGTAGGAAGCTGTGCCAGGACTCTCCCAGGGGCTGAGGGATCTGTGCCGGCGCTTCCCTGCTGTGGTATAGAGCTTTGCCAGGGCTCCATGGGGCAGAGGGAGCTGTTCCAGGGCTTCCCCAGGGTGGAGGGAGCCATGCCAGGGCCCCATGGGGCAGGGGGAGCTGTGCCAGGACTCCCCCAGGGCACGGCTGTGCCAGACCCTCCCCCTGAGAGGAGAGGCAGATGAGTTAGGGCTCTTTTAGGGCAGAAGAAGCTGTGCCAATGCTCCCCTAAGGCAGAGGGAGCTGTGCCAGGACTCCTCCAGGGGCAGAGGGAGCTGTGCCAGTGCTTAACCAGGGGCAGAGGAAGCTGTGCCAGGGCTCCCCAGGGCAGAGGGAGCTGTGCCAGGGCTCCACGGGGCAGAGGATGCTGTGCCAGGACTCTCACAGGACACAGGGAGCTTTGCCAGTGCTCACCCGGGGGCAGAGAGAGCTGCGCTGGGGTCCCCTGGGGAAGAGGGGAGCTGTGCCAGGGCTCCCCCAGGGTGGAAGGAGCTGTGCTAGGGCTCCATGGGGCTTGGGAGCTGTGCTGTGACCCCCCAGGGCAATTGGGTGCCGTGGCAGCCGGGATCCCCAGGAGACACCCTGCAAAGGACCCTGCCATGCCATCAGCTTCCAATCTGTTGTCCATCTGGGCTACTCTCTGCTTTTCCAGGCAGCCCCACATGCTGCTACGCCCCCCTGGGTACCCACCCTGGGTGCCAGCAGTCCTGGTCTGATAGGAAAGGACTCAAACTGGGATGTTTGACTGACTGCCCACAGACACCAGCCCATTCACCACTGCGATGCTGTCTGGGGTGCCCTCCACTTACCGATGCTGTGCGAAGGCAACTGTTGGTCTGCGGGGACCCGCTGCGCCCTTCTGCCTGTGAGCCAGGGGACACCGAGAGGAGATAGTGGCTGTTGGGGGACGGCGGCAGGCTGATGTGCTGGGGGCTCTTTGCAGCCCCGAGTGGAGAGTGCTGGGGGGAGCACTGTGGGCTCAGGAATGTCGAGGAGGTGATGGTGCTTTGCCCTGCAGGCTCCAAGCAGTGGCTATTTACAATGTGAGGCAGCTGCGGCACCCCACAGTTACTTAACTTATCCGAGCTGCTGGCTTGGCCTTTCAAGGTAGTTTGTTTTGATGCAAATGGACAGCTGGACACTGCGTTTTCTTGCTTGATGGGGACACCAAAGAAATGCTGAGCAGGCTGCTGCTTCTCCTCAAGGCCATTGCTTCTCTTACGCTTCTGGAGCTGCATCCGTAGCTCTTCCACCTGCCTCTGCTCTTGCTGCAGCTTCCATGTCAGTTCGTTGATGACCTTCTGCTTCTCCACCAGCATCTTGTCTTTCTCTGTGTCAATCCCTTCCAGCTCCAACTGAATGCTCCCTCCATTCATGCTGCTCATGAGGCTTTCTTCAGCACTGCCATGAACCGGAGATGGCTGGAGACCGAACTGTGGAGAAGACATAGGCCCATCGTTGAATGTGTCTGGCAAAGAGCCGCTCACAGAGAGGTCGGAGGAGGCTGGAGAGATGGGTGGGGTGGAGCTGGTGCTGCCGAAGTGATAGAAGCCATTAGATAACATGCTGGTGGAGGACTGCGACTGGTAACTCGACAGGGTGCTTGTCGGAGTGACTGGGAAGGTGACAGTGGTAATCTCACTGAAGTTTGGCACTGTGTTGTTGCCACACTCTTGGAAGGGCCGCAGCCGTTCCATCAGCGCTGTTTTGGTACCTGACACAGGCAGGCCTCGTATTCGGAGCTGCTGTCTCAGTTCTGACACCTAGAAGGAAAGTCACCAACAATCAGTCCCAATGGCAGATGAGCCATTTAGAAACCAAACATTTCTAACAGGGAGTCTTAGATCACAGGCTCCCAGCTTTCTGCTTTAAAGCTCTGACCCCCCCAGGTGCTCACTGTCTCACCTGCACTCACCAGAGTCACCACGCACAGCCCTGACCACTGCAAGTCCTGCAGGACATCGACCTTTCCTAACAGGAAAACCCTCCTTCTTCTTCCAGGAACTGTGACTGCACTCCATGAACCAGCAGTGGTCCTTGGGCCACAGAGGTAACCCAAGATTCCCTTTCTAGCAGTAGGTTTCTACATGAGCAGAGGACTTTCACACATACCAGGAACTAGCTTGAAGGCATCCTTGAGCTCAGAGAGTGTGACCATGTACCTTGGAGACAGATACTCCATGTTCAGGCAGCTGCACATGGTTCAGGCATCTGAGCTGGGGTATCACTATGGCCAAACTCATGTTATTTCTACTTCACCTTATTTCTTTCTCTAATAAGAGAGATAATAATAATTGCCCCCAGGTCTCTGCTCCTAAAAGGACTTGGCCTTCCCCATGGCTGAGGCGCCATTAACAAAGTATAAAAGAACCGTAGATGGGAGTGATTCTCCCTTATGTCCTGCCTGTCTTGCCTACATGAGAGATTTAGGTACTGTTCAAAGCGGTGCTCCTAGCTGCAGACTCCAGGAGATATACCGGCTTGTGCAGAGAGCTGAGCTGGCCTGGCTGCAATGACCACTGAGAAGCTGAGTCACTTAGTGGAGGCCATGCTGACCTCCTAGCTTCTGGCTGGTCTGCTAGCAGCACCCATGATGTCCACCGTAAGACCACAGAAGGTATGGAGCCATGAGCTGCAGGAGCAGCAGCACAGATCATCCTTTAGTCCTCGACCCGATGGCCTGGCCTGCAGCCATCTCAAGTTATACCTCAGGTTTGCTCATACATGCCCTGGAGCAATGCACCCACGCGCCACCTGCAGAGCTGCAAACCCACGTTTTCAGTTACCATCGCGATGACCAATTCCTGACCCAGTGTGATGTACTCTTGGGTTTGCTCACAGCATGGTGGTTCTGCTTTGCTGATCTGTGACACGCGGTCACTCCCAGCCAGCTCAGCCTGTGGCACTACACTGCACGTTTCAGTGGCAGCAAAGCACATTCAGGCTATAAGAGTCTGCTCCTGCGGTGACAAAGTTTGCACTCACTTTCAGATCATCCAGGTTAGATGGCAGAGGGCCTGGCTTGATAGAGGAAACACAAGTCTGGCCTGAAAACGTGGTTTTCACAGGAGACAGAGGGCTGGTGTTGACAGAAGTTGATGAAGAATTTGAACTTTTGACCATTTGCTCATTTGATTGCCTGAAAGAACAAAGGAGATTTGCGGTAACCTGTCTGCCCCTCCGGGGTCTCTGTGCCCAGTGTACCATCTCTCTGCTCCCCTGGGGCTGCTATCTCCCGTAAGACCTGAAGGACCACCAGCCCCAAGGAAAACCAGGTCAGGCTGTAAGGAGATTGCCAGTGACCCACCAGCAGGTCACAGGTGCCCCAGCCAGTGCACGCAGCCAGAACAGCTTTGCAGGAGACTGTGCTGTATTCCCAAGCTTTTATGTTTCACTTGCATGCATCTGTCCCCCTTGCACTGGCACAAATGGGTACGGGCGGGGAAAGTTTGGAGGGAGACAGGGCTAAACCCTGCTGCTGGCACATTGCCACTCACTTTAGCTGGCCTTGGTGCATCCCTGGGTAGTTGAAGTGCTGCTGTTGCTGCTGCTGCTGCTGCTGCTGGCTGAGGATCTGGAGCTGCAGAAAGAGCTGCTGCTGCTGGAGGAGTCTGGCATATGCAGAGTCCATGGGCGGAGGGGACTTCTCTGCCTTCTGGTCCGGAGGGATGTACTGGTGATACTTCAGCTTCTTCACCTTGGGCTTGGTGTCCTTGGGCTTTTTGTGACGGTTCTTGCTGTCACTGGATGATTTGGACTGTTGGTCCAAGAAGGAAAGGAATTAGCTGGGAGTAGAGCTCCTGCCACCCCCATGAGAACTCAGAGGCCAGGGACAGAGAGGGGGCAGCTCCTGCTGGCACCCTGACACTCCAGCTCCCAGAGCCTGCATGTGGGGGACTCCCTCAGGGCCACGTCTCATCTCAGTTGTGCTGGAGAGCACAGAAGAAGGAGAATGACCCTTCTTGCCTGGAAGGCATTTCAGTGTTGCCTTGTATCTCCTTCTGCTCCTAGCCCCAGGGGATGTTTCCAGTGCAGGACCTGAGCAATCACCGCTTGCAGGGTGCAATACTATACCTTACACCATTACAAAATGAGTAAAATTGCGGTTTTTGACAACAAGGTTTGTCTCCCTGCATTATTCCGGGCCTTAAGTCCAAACCCCCAGACCTCCCACGTATATGGGGTGCAGCACGCAGGCACTTCAGGCTTGGATGCAGCCAGGTGCCCTGGGCTTGTTCCCTCTCCTGGGGAGCCCGGGGGCACAGGCATTACCTTCACCACCGA
Organism: Theristicus caerulescens; assembly: GCA_020745775.1. Taxonomy (NCBI): domain Eukaryota; kingdom Metazoa; phylum Chordata; class Aves; order Pelecaniformes; family Threskiornithidae; genus Theristicus; species Theristicus caerulescens. Next base: position 13,723,040 of record CM036571.1, on the reverse strand, counting down.
GGGCACTGGGAGGGGTGGGCTCTCCTGCCCCGCCGCCTGCTTGGGGCTGTCGCACTGGCTGCCCTGCCCCGAGGCCGTGTCCGGCGCGTGGCCGTCAGCACCGTGGGGGTGATCCTGCAAGGGAGAGATGAGCCGCGCGATGGGAGAGGGGATGTGGGGCCGCTGCAGGGGCTGGCCAGCCTGGACGGCCTCTGCTCGCAAGGGGCACCTGGTACCCCATTCCCCCTGCCCCACGCTGTCCCCAGTCCGTCCCAGATGCCTCAGTCCATCCCAGTCCTCCCATGTCTATCCAAGCCCACTATCCCCACTTCTCCCAGGCTATCCCAGTGCCCTCCCAGCCCCTCTGTCCCCCTAGTCCATCCCAGTCCACCCCAGTTTCCAAGCCCTCTCCGTTCCACCTCAGCCCTGTATCGTCGTCCCCCCCGGCACACCGTTGGCCCCTCAGTGTCCCCCAGACCAGTCTCCAAAGTCCGCCACCAGCCTGCCCCAGTCGCTCCCACCCCAGCCCACTCCAGTTCACCCCAGTCCTCCCAGTCTCCCCACCGCTCACCCAGCTTGGGCTAGTCGCCCCAGTCCTCCCAGCCTCCCCAGGCCTAGGCTGGTTTCTCCACTCCCTCCCCAGTCCCCCCAGTCCCCCGCTGCCGCCCCTGCAATACCCGCGCCCGTCAGGAGGGGGCGCGGCGGCCCCGTCCAGCCCCTTCCCGCCGGGCCGGGCCCCGGGACCCCGCGGGCGCAGGGCGGGGGCCTGGGCCTGGGCCTGGGCCTGGGCCTGGGCCTCCCGCCCCGTCCCCTGCGCTCCCCGCGGCGGGGGGCGCGGGCCCTACCTGGGGCGCCCCGGCAGGGGCGGCGGGGGCCGGCTCCGGGGCCTTGGTGCCGGCCGCCGACTCGGTGGAGCCCGGGGAGTCCTCGCTCCGGGCCTGCTCTGGAGACAGCCCATCGTTGCTGCTGTCCTCCTCGAAGGCGAAGGCGTCGGCCGCCTTGGGGAAGCTGACCTGGGTGCCTGCCAGGGGAGAAGGGGCGACGGTCAGGGCCCTGCCCGGCTGGAAGGGGGACGAGGGTGGCGGCGGGAGGGACGGGGCGAGCCCTGTGGGATGCCTCCGTGCCTGCGCCCACCTCCTCCAGACCTGGCCGCGGGCGAAGGACATCACAGTGCTCGGGGAGCTCAGCACCTCCTCCTGTCCCCCGCCGTGCACAGGGCAGCTCCTGGGGGTGCCCCCATGGCTGGCGGGAGTGGAGGTGGCATCGGCTCCTGGCCTGTGCCATGGACCACGTTACTCGGGAGAGGGAGAGAGGCCGCCGAGGAGCCTGGCCCGCCAGGGGCAGGAGGCTTTTCACGGGCAGCGGGGCTGGCGCAGGAGCGGCTCTGCCGTCCTACCCCACCGTTGGGCTGAGATGGGGAGAGGGTCGTTAGAGTTGCCTTCCCCATCAGCTGAGCATCCCGACCCCAAGCCCACACCACACGTGGGACCCTGCCCTCAGCAGAAGAACTGAGGTTGAAATCCACCCGGAGGGTGACCCGTCCGTTCATGGCACAAGAGCCAACATGCGTGGACCCAGCTGCAGCTGAGCAGAGGCTTCCAGATCCTGTCTCTGTCCACAAGCTTCACCCCACGACACGCTTCAAACCACTGCCATTGCCTCCTGACTGCCCCAGACATTGCTTCTTCCCCCCTGCAAAGCTCGCGGCACGCTGTCTCCTAGTCAGATGGGCAAGAGCTCTTGACCCCCAGCTTTTGCTGATAAATAAAGTGCTGAAAAAGAAAAGGTCTCATGTGAGCCTCGGGAGGGCTGCAGGTGGGGGTAGAGGAAGGAACAGCGCAGCCACACTCGTAATCTCCTCGTGCTCGCGTCTGGCATTTGTCAGGCAGCTTGGCACGCTGATAGCGAGGTGACAAATGGGGAAATAGGAAGGGCCCGGGGACAAGCTTCCACCTGTCCCTGCTGCCGGCCCAGCAATGTGTGCCTTCTCACTGACACACACCCTCCTGCTCTGACCCCTGCCCCTATCTGAGAGATAAGGGTTATCTCTGCTTGCCTCGGCTCGCGGTGCCAGGGTGGGCGAGGAAGCAGGGAGCCCTGGCTCCTCGCCCCGAGCTGCTGCCCAGCTGCCATAAGGGATGGGGCCATGAGAGCGACCGCGTCCTGGGGAGAGCCTCTCCTCCCCACTCTCCAGGGCAAGGACTCCTCATATGTCCCTGGAAATAGGGCCTGTCCCCTCCCCGTCAGAGGCAGCACCCAGACTGGGTCTTCCCTGAGGAAATGCAGCGCTGCATGGTCTGCCACCTGGGCTGGGTGGGAGCTGCTCCCCATGCCTGCAGACAAGGTGGGCATCCTCTCTCGGGGAAAAATGACACCAAGCAAGGGGGACTTGTGGATCTGCAAGACTCCCACAGGGCTAGCATTTAAGAAGCATGCGTTGAGAACTGGAGCCAAAGCCAGGAGCCCAAGGGACCTTCAGGACACAGCGGCAGCCCAGAGCACGACAGGAATGTGCTGCATCCTGCTGCTTGATACCGGGGGCCTGTGCCGGGTGGGGAATGCTGCCCTTATCTGTCCTGCTCTCGCCCAGCCCGGGGCTGACCGTATTGTTTCACGATCCCATGTCTCTGCTGTAATCTCAGGCAGAATGGTGTTTGCTCGGGCCTGTTTCTAATGCACTGGGTATTGTCCTCTCAAGCGTATTGGACAAAGTGATGACAAGGACCTGGTAAAAAAGGGTTCTTATATCACTGCTCAGCTATGTAGGGCACTGGCGGCCTCCTGTCACTGGGACGTTAGGGCTTTCGGTTGGGGTCTGGCACTTTCTGCTCACCCTGCCGGAGGTGATTAGAGGAACACGTCAGCTGAACTTTCCACTGTATAAACAGTTGAGATTCCAAAGTTAAAGTAAAATGATTTTAAACCCTGTCATCTTTCTGGTATTGCAAAAACAAAAGGCTTAACGTTCAGAAGTGCAAGTGCTCATCTCTGCTCTGTGTTCAGCCCTTTGCCCCAAACTGTGAGCACCACAAGGCGCCTCTGACTCTGAAAATCAGCTTGAGGATCCTTCAGCCTGGGGCTTTCTTCTGCAGAAACGTGAGGGCTGGGATTGTGTTCCTGGTGCAAGTGCACCACCTCCTTCTCATGGCACCCAACAGAACTAAGTAACTTCATGTTTGACCCTAATATGCTGCGTGTTTCACCCTCGATGGGATAAAACTGGCTTACAGGACACATTTTTTCCCCAGCAATGTGATAGAAGGGCATTGCAAAAGGGAGAAATTTAAAATTGAGCAAATCGTTTTCAGCCAGACTTCTTGTTTTTAACAATTTTGTCCCGTAAATCTCTGTTTACCACAAGCTCCTGACAAAGCAGCTGGAGAGAACTCTGTTCAAACACCAAGCACACTTGCCCAGCTTCCAAGCCTCAGCTCCATGGATAAAGTCATGCTCAAACTGCCTTGAATGTTTATAAAGAGGGGATTTTTTAAAACTTTTTTTCCACTCTTCTGTCCTTCGATAAGCGGCTGGGGAGATTCTACTTGAACTCTCCTTAAAAATTCCTCTTCAGACAGAGTCCTGGAACATTTCACCTTCAAAGGCAAGAGCTGTGAAACGCTGGAAATGGAGCAGCTCAAGGACCAGCCTGGAGAAGCCGCTGTACGAACGCTGCGTGCACTTCGCAGTGGGAAAACCAAGAGCAGGAACAATTGCGGGGCAGATATCTGATACAGACACAGATACAGATACAGAGCGGTTATCTGGGCCTCGAATATTTCATGTTATTTATGCTGGTTTCTGAGATGAAACAAAAGTCAAAGCGCCTCCTGTTTCAGTTCTCATTTTTGGCATCACTCCTGTTATTCAAAGACCTCTCCTGTCCCAGAGCCTTGCCACTGCCCCCAGTTTGCTCTGAGCCCCAGAACAGGCACTTAACACGGGATTATGCCAATGGAAATAAGCCCATGAATTGAGGAACCAGGAGCAACAGAACAAGGAGATCCCAGGGGGCAGAGCGTCTCTCAGTGCCTCACTTGAGACCCAAGGGCCAGTTTGAACATGCAGAGGCTTCAAAAATACGGGCTGCTGTCCTGGCACTGCAGGATCCTGCTGGCTTTCCTGCTTCTTTCTCTTCTTTTGGACCTCCTTCTCCTGGCACTGGGGCCTGAGTCAAAATCTGAGTCACCTTTTTGCTTTGTGTCAGCTCCCGCACCAGCCTCCCTGCAGCAGCATGGGGGAAATAATCGCGAAGGATTCTGCCTTCCTCCTTCAGCTGGCGGGTAGGTGATGGCAGAAAACCAAGCTTAGGCATAAGTCAAGTGCTGGGTACTGGGTACTGGGTACTGGGTACTCCCCAGCAGTCTAGCACCCCAGGGGTGCTTCCCCACCCCAGCGATGCAGCATCCTACTCTGTTGGGCTTTGCATACCACTGGCATCAGTGGAAAAAGGAGAGAACTGCAGCCTCACTGAACTGGGGCCACTCCATCCCCACCTACTGCGATATAAAAGCTTGGCAGGGCACAAGTGGGAGAATCCAGGCTGGCCTCACAACCACACGTGTGCACCCAGGTCCTCTCGCACGTGAGGGAGGAAGGAATGCCCTGTCTCCAGCAGTATCATTTATGAGCTTGAAGCCTTGGGGAAGGAAAGGGTTTAAGAAGGGAGGTTCTTTCTGAGGAGACATGGCTGAGCAATTGTGCATGGTTCCGTGGTCATTGCTCTAAGAAGATGAGAGCTTTCTTTTCATAGGTCTGGATAAGATAACACAGGCTGTGCTGGACTGGGCTGCTTACTGTGAAAATAATAAAAATTAAGCAATAAATGCAGCTCTTAAGTCCAGGCCGGTTACTTCCTGCAGTCGCTGCGGTACGTCCTCGTAACCTCGCCAGCCCCTGCCCTGTGCCATGCACACAACACAACACGCACGTTCACTTCCACTACCTTTTATGGCCTCTTTCACAGCTGAGTCGACAGGAATAATATTCTTCTCCACCAGCTCCAAAGGACCCGGCCTGAGAGCAATCTTTTCATTGAGATCATCTGCCAGTCGGGCTCTTTTCAGCTTCATTTGAGTAGACTGAATGGACCCCTCTGCAGCTGAGTCTAAAAGGCCAAATGGAAGGTGTCAGTTCAGGACCTGGGGCATCTGTGAGATGATCAGTGCTCAGCGAGAATGTGCTTCCCCTTCAGCACAGCCTTTCTGGGCTGCGGCCAAAACCTAAGCATGGCTCAGTGCGCAGCAGGAGCTGCTCTGAGGCTGGGAGGCAGGATGCTGGACTGGATGGGGCTGGTGGGGTTTGGGACATGGGTCCTCCTCTGAGCCTTAGGTCCAGCTTCTCCATTCCCAAACAAGAGCCTCTGTCTACTAGCCTAGGCTTGCAAACGCAGCCTGCAGCTGGAGCATCCTCCCCAAGGCCCAGGAATGATCTGCAATGGAAACTGCATTAACAAGCTGTGACTAACATGAGGGCCAAAGTGGACTCCAGCTCCTGCCTGCCAGGAGCCCGTTGGCCCGTGTGGGCTAATGCAGATGGATCCCTACTTCTGGGGAACAGCTGGAGAAAAGAACCATTAACAATGTTTGACAACTGGAGTAAATGGTTTACACTGGAAGATCAAAAGCTGAGTCTTCAGGAATGGACATTTGGAGGTGGCATGACTGCAGTGCTCCAGGCCTTCAGGGGAAAAACAAGCCAGAGAAGAGCGCAACAAAGGCAGCTAGATCTGGAAGCTACAGCCCTACCAAACCCAGCTGAGAAGTCCCCGGTTATTGAGTGGTGACAGAAGAGTAACCAATTAAATAGAAAGATTTCCTGAACAAAGGTGACCTGGCTCCCCTGGTGGCACAGGCGTGAGTAGTGAGGGAGCAGGATTCCAAACTAGACCATGTCTATACCCTCGGAGGTCTAAAGTAAGAAGGCCTGCATCTAGGTTGTGCTATCTTCAAAGGATGGACAGTCTTCTAGAAGAGATACTGTAGGCAATGCAAGCTACAGGGCTTGATACCGGGGAAAAATTCTCTGCGGGAGGTCGGGAGAGCTGGTCTAGGGTCACTTCTGGCCTCAGACTATACAGGGCAGTGAACACACATGAGCTCCTTGAGGTGAACAGTAACAGAAGGTGTGCCTGTAAGGCATTTAGATGATGCAAAGTGTCTCAGCTGGCCAATTTCAATCACCTCTAGGTCCTGTAATGAACTAAATGGACACATAAGTCCATGATACGCCAGGGCACACCTCCATGAAATACAGAGCATGACAGACAGAGGTGTGGACAGAGGCTCTGGCCAAGAGGCGTGTGTGGGGCAGCACAGCCAGCTTGCTCACTACACAGCCAGGCAGTCTCCGCTCCACCTCTCCTCTTTCTGCGTCTGGCTGGCCCTGTCCATGCCTGGTCTGCAGCTGCCTCCACATCTTGTTTCCAGCCCCCGGGCCCCAGCTCCAGTCTGTACTGCTTCTATTATTTAACCTAAGGGAAAGACACTTTCCACCTGATAGACAAGCAACAGTGCTAGCTCATTTTGGGGGTGGAGACCCAAGGGAAAGGCAAGGCAGCGGCACTGATCCGGCACGGGCCCCTGGCTCAAACCTCGTGCGTGCCAGAGGAAAAAGAAATATGGACTTCATCCGTGCTGAGAACAGAGGCCAGCATTTACAGTTGCCAGAGAGTGATCTGCTTCTTCCAGACAACTGACAGGACTCGAGGAGAGAGGCTGCACATCCTCCCTGTTTCTAAGGAGCTCGTTATCTCCAGAGATAACGAGGGACACCGCAGTGTTCTGCTGTCTGTGATGGGATGCAGCGGAGCCGTGCCAGCTCTCTGGCTGGGAGGGGACACCAGGATGGGAGAGGGGAGAGCTGCTGTAGCTCATGGATGGATAGCAGGGCTCTTTTCATACGGCTGTGCTTGGGTCATTGACTGCGTCACCATGAATTGTCACATAGACTACGCAGAATTATGGCAAAACAAAAGATGACCAGCTTTGGGAGGGTATTGCAAGTACCTGCTACACAGATTTCAGTGCCCTGGACAAGTGCCCCGGGTATGCTTTTCACGAGGATCAGACGTTGGCACCTCTGTCTAACAGAGTCCTCTCTCACAGCTGTTCTCTACCCCACTGTCCTCTAGAGCATCTTATACTGGTCCCGGCCAGAGATGGGGCAAAGGCCTTGGGTCTGCGTCTGTCAGGGAATAAACGTGTGTCCTGCCTCCTGAAGACCAGATCTGGACTGAATTCCATACAACGTGTCCCATTTGAATCTGCCTCATGAGCAGCTGGGACAAAGTTAATCATGATGAGTCCTGAAGGGAACCCGAGTGGGGCAGGAGAGACATGAGTCACAAGGCAGGAGGCACAAGGAGTATGTGGGAGAAGCTCAGGCAGTCTTACCTTGTAAAATGTGCATATTGACCAGGTCTGATCGCTCAGGCCTGCTTCTGATCTTGTGCTTGAGATAATCTTCAGTCTGCAGAACACAAATGCAGAGAGTTACCTGGCTAGAGCAGCAATAAGGTACAGAGAGCATCTGCCCCTGTGCCATCCCATGGTTCTTTTGGATTTATTACAAGCTGGATTGAGTGAGCTCCTAAATGGCATTTTTTTTCACTCAGACAGTGGCTTGTTCTTGGGCAGAAGTTGTTCAGAAAGGGAACAATGTGCATGGTGCTGCTGGCTGTTCAGTATACCCACTTCTAAGCTGTGTTCTTTCCAATTTCCCTTGGGCTTCTGATACCTGAAGTATTACGAGAGCTCATGGGAAGCATGAGACCTATTCACTGGGAGTGGTGGATCTGCTCCTAGCTTAGCATACCATGTTGCCTTTGAGAGCTGTACCAAAGCAGCTCCAGAGTGTACTGTTAGGAATGGCTTCTGTGGGAAGAGTGGCACTCTGGGGTGAGATATAAGGCTGAGAAAGTCATGAAGACACCCAGACTCTCTACCCAGGTCAGTCATGAGGCTTAGCCTTCCTGCAGTCTTGCAGCTCCTGTGCTCTGTGGTTCCTCACCCCAGCTATGATGTAGGGTTGGGAAAATCCACTTTGCAGATCACTGCAGCTGAGCTTGTGATGAACATGGTCCTGGAGCCTTGTGCCAAGTTCCTCATGGCTTTAGGAACAGAAAGGCACACAGAGGTAGAGTAATGCCACCCAGTAGGGCCAAGGAGGTCAGCGTTGAGGGCAGCTGACCTCAAGAATACAAATATAAGCTTATCCTCTGGTGAAGAAAAGCTAGAGCACAACTTGGACAAATTATTAGCTGTTTGCTAAGTTGCGATGCAAGAAGAAATAGTACAAAAAATGTACATAGTTCAAAGAAGTTAAAATCTTCAGGATAAATATAAAAGAATAGTCCAAGCAGCTGGAGCAAAACTGGAAAACCCACAGTACAAAATGTACAGGATCATGAGAAAAAGATTTTATAAGGACTTCTGTAGCCAGGACAAGGCGATGGAAAGTGCTGTCTGTGTTCCATAAACAGGAGAAATAATTCTGCATGCTGCTGAGATGGCTACAGGATTTAATGCCTTTTTAAACCATCCTCACTAAAAAGATAAATGGCTATTTATCAATATCAGATGACTAAGCCAAGAGCCTTCAGCAACAAAAGAGAAGAAGCTCCAGTTTTCAGGTTGGAGAACAGGTTGGAGAATACTCAGATGAGTTAAATGTTCCAAAACAATTTGAGATATGCAAGGCTAGAGTAATAGAAACTGTGGGTCTCCAGGAAACTGGGCAAGGGACAGCATAATTCCTTGCTTTAAAAGAGATGGAGAGAAGAAAGAGGAAATTATAAACCGTTCAGCAAGATATTGGACCAAGTAATCAAACAATCTATATAAATGAATTTTGAAGATAGCAAGAAGGTGAGTAACAGCCAGGATGGATTCATCAAGAACAAACCAGATCACACCAACCTAATTTCCTTCTATGGAGAGATGACAGATTTCTGTTACAGGAATAAACGATGAATGTCATGTAGCTTGACTTTAAGCATATTTTGACATTATCTCACATGGCTTTCTCATATGCAAGCCAGAGAAGTTTGGTCTGGATAAGACTGTCATAAAAAAGGAGCATAGCTCTGGGTCACCAGAGGAATTAGGAATGGCTCACAGCCTAAACAGAAGAATATATCAAATCATGTTACACAGCAATTTTTCGTACTAGTCAATATATTCGTTAATGCCTTGGATGATAGAAGACACACTCCTTAACTTTGAATCATTCAAGGCTAACAGATTACAGTGCAACATGATTTGGAGTAATCGAAGAAATGATCTGAAATACATTCGATACAATTTCAAGAAGGACATTTGGGAAGGACTGCATTCAGGTCACAGTTAGCCACAGCTAAGCCAGCTGATTAAGCACTGGGGTGGATGAAGACTTAATCCACCAGAGCTGCTTCCATAGTGGTCACTGGACAGTGGCCTTAGGCAGAAATTAGTTACTCCATAAATAGAGAAAAAAATATAAGAGGCTCTGGAGAATCTAGCCATCAGCAGCTGAACCACATCCCCAGAGCAGCAGTCAGCTTTCTAGGAGCCACAGTGAAGGATGTCAGATGGGCCCCGCTCTGTGCCCTGCATCTGAAAGGGTCCATGGGAAGGGTCTGGACAACAGCTACAGAAATCATTATTGAGCCAGGGATGGGATCCATGAGGAGAGGCTGAAGGGAGGGGAGGTTGGCCAGTCCAGAGGTGAGATGGCTATAGGGAAACAGGATGCAAAATACTTTTTAAAAGTGTTACAAGAAAAAAGATGAAAAGATCTGCATCTGCATGCATATAGGAGAAAAAGTAATGGGCTTAAACTTCAACAGAACAGCTTGGGCTGGGAATTAGGAGACACTTGCTAACAGCACAGGTTAGAGAGCACTGGAGCCAGTTGCTGGGGGGTGGGATGTCCGTCGGTGGTCACACATCTGTCAGAAATGACCCAAATGGGGCTGTTCTGCTCTGGGGCAGTGGCAGGACAGCTGTCCCCTGCAGTCCCTCCCGGCCACGCTTGCTGGGGTGCTGGGAGCAAATGCTAAAGCCCTGCTGAGCCAGACTGCCTCAGGGAAGTCAGCCTGCTCTCTGTCCTCCAATCCAGCAATCTATTATAGGACATTGACTTCAAAGGCTGCTGCACTGGCCTGATGCCAGCCTCTAACATAGCCAGTGACATGTTTAAACAAATAATAGACATTTTATTTACTGAAGTCTTTTACAATTCCTTACCCTTCCCCCCATATTTTTCCCCAGCTCATTTTCACCAACACAATCCCTTGTTTGGACCATGGGTAGGTTTGCCTGGTTCCCATGCCAGGTCAGAGCAACTGGTGTCTGCACCTGAGTGCAATTAAATTCACCTCATGCATTTCCAGCTAACCCTCAGATCAGGTCTTGACTTGGGCAAAGCTTGGATTGCTGTCCAACAGATGTGGTATTGTTCATGTTGAACCCAGCATTCACACTGCGTTAGCCTGACTTTCTGCTGTGATTTCAGTTCCTTTTGACCTTTGCTGTTTATAAGCTGTGTCTGTGTCACTGGGGTGCAGATGGTGGAGAAAGACTTCAGATGTGTTTTTTTTAGCGTCAGCTGAAGCAGAAGAGCTTTCAAAACACATGAAAGTGGTTATTGTTATCTGCTTTCTGTTTGCAGAACATCAGTTTGGAGGAATATCAGCTAAACAACAAATGCCGTTGAGTAATTATCTGGGAACAGCCACTGCTCCTTCCCTGTCAAAGCTCTAAGCAGGGCATCCTTGCAAAGGAATAGATGTTTGTTATGGGCTGCGCTCATTAGTGTCTTCGTTAGCATGCTCTAAAAATGCATGCAGTTTGGGATAGACTAGACCATCCTTCCCTTTTCCCCAGGCACCTAGCCAGTGAAAGCTTTTGAAGAGAAAGACAAAGAGACACAAATGTATACTTAAACTGTAAAATATATGACACTTCAAGGATACTTTGGATTGCTTGAAATTTTGTAAGCATACTAATTTTTCAGAGTCATATTGTGTTTCTTATGCTAGCCGTTTATTACCGCAGGAGACTCGGGGCAAGTGATTTGGAGTGTGTTTAAGTTCAGAAGAGCACTCCTCCATATTTCACAATCATTCTTCCTTGCAAAGGTCCTTTATTAATGGAACAAACTCTTGTGTTCAAGCAAAACCTGCATGACTGATTGTTCCCTTTTCCGTGGACATCCCTCCAGCTTGGTCAAGGCTGAATGGCAGATGCTTGGAAAACCAGTGTGATTTCCCAAAAAGTGATTGCATCACAGAGTTTCGATGTGTTCTGGAAATGGCTACTTATCTTATCTCTGCCTTCAGCAATATTTAGGGAAGCCTGAGTGCAGTTAGATAATGGGGCCGGTGGGAGCCTGGCCCATTTAGCCCCTCGGACTTTGTGTGTCGTAATGGCCAAGCTGTGCTGTGAGCTAAAAGCCAGGCTCCTGCCTGATGACAAGTGTGAGCTCCCTAGGGACTTGCTCCAGGTGACAAAGGGCATCTGCATTCCTCCTGCACACTTGCTAAATAGTTAGGCTCCGTCAGTTCTGTTTGCTGCTGGCTCTGCTCTAACCCTGCTGACTTGAGTATGAGTGGAGAACAGCCAGCACAGCGAGGAGCGGGCTGTGGACCTGGCTCGGAGAGGAAGACTGCACTTCAGCTGGTTGGACATTTACTGGAAGGACTGCCAGCGCCATGCTGAACTATGTCTTGCCCACAGCCTCTTGTAAAACCCAGGGGCTGTTGTGAAACCCCATAGCTCAGGGCACAGGTGGCCCCTCTGCCCTTTTAAACCTTCCCCTGCTTGGAGAAGGGTGCTCGAGAGCATTTGTGAACCCTGGCTTGGCCCCACCATGCCTGGAAGCAGGGGAGATGCCCTGACCCTCATCCTTGGCCACAGGGTCAGAATGGAGGATGCCAGAGGAGGGGACAGTGGTGGAAGGTGCTTTCAAACCCCACAACTCATGCAAAGCGAGCCCACGTGTTCCCTCATCGGGACGGCTGCAGGAGTTACCTTGGCTCGCTCCAGACTTTTTCGCTGTTCATGGAATGCGGATGGGCTTTTCAGTGCTGCAACAGGAAAGAAAGAGGAGCAGTCAGCACAGGAGCGGAAGCAAGCAGCCACCACGATATTCAGCAACAGCATTTTAATGAGTGCTATAAAAATAGCAACACAAACTAGCCGTTCTCTTTATTGCGCTGACTAAAAATAACTCGGGAAAGCTCTGGGAAATCCCGTGCTCTCAGCCAGTCCGTGGCAAGAGAGCAGGGGGGACGGAGAGCACGGGGAGAGCAGGAGGCACATGGGCAGGGAGGGGGTGCAGGCTTTGAAACGTAGTGCTCCGTGGGACACGTCAGAGAGCAGATGCGGCTTTTCCCTGGAGTGCTTCCTGCAGGTCGTGGAAGGCACCACAGCCCCAGAAGACAGATAGATCTGGGAAGAGCAACAACGTGAGAGAGGACCTCATCTGCAAGTAAAACCTGCAGGTGACTGAGGCTTGAGGCCAGCAGGAAAACTGAAAAGACCTGCCTCGCTTCTTGGGGTCATGTGGGCAGAGCCTCCAGCGAGGGTCTTTCAAGGCAAGGCCCTGGAGCTGTGGTCCTTTGTCCCTCTCCTATCGCTGCCTACCCCTCCATCTCTCACTGGACATTGTCCTGTCACCTGCCCAGAAGCATCTGTGTGACATGGGGCCTCCCTGGCCAGGCAGCTGCCCGGCCAGGTACCAGGCAGCAGATCATGGCCTCAGCATCTCCTGACACCCAGGAGGATTAACGCAGAGGGGCTCCTGAAAAAAGGCCAGTGATCCCTGGCTCTTGGACCAGTGAACACCAGTCCCATGGAGCAGTCTCTATTGGAGTCATGGAGAACCTTGCACGTTTCCTTGTTTACTCTGGTTCAGTAGAAACGAGCAGAATTTGCATGGTGAAGGGGTTAATATTTCTCAGATCCTGCAAAAATTCTTTTCTGGCTGTGTAAGCAGGCAAAATTAACTGTTCCCATTGGGACAGGGAAGAGGAAGGTGTCCTGACCCACAAAAACAGTCTGCTACAACTCTTCCTTTGGCAACAGAAATTCCCCTTCCATCTTCTGACTGGGACCCAATAAGGACAGAAATTATTTTCACACAGGACGTGTTGTCCTGCATCAGTCTAGAGGAGGATGAAGAGAAGACTGGGGGAAGCCAGGAAATGTTTGGGGGCCCTCTGAATTGGGTTTTGGTAGGCAACACCCAGGGCAGCCCCCATAACCTCCAGTGAATCACAGTAAAACACAGAAGGCACATTCCTACTCCTAACATTTGGAAAGCGGACATACAGACAAGCTAGCGTTACTGCGCCATGCTCCGGTGAGCAGCCATGAGGACTTGTGACAGCTGGTTTAATCAGAAGCAAAATTAAGTGGTGCACATGAGAAAATGAAGTTAGCAAGAGAGATGACTTTTACAGCCCTGCTCACTGTGAAGTACTGAAATTGAGAGTATGCTCTGGGCACTGACCAAACGCCATGCTATTAAAGAGGAAAATGCAGAATTTAGTCATTTACCAAGATTTTTGAGGAATTATGTAGATGCTGCAGCTTGTATTAGTCTACAAAACAAATAAAGACATCGCTAGCACTGGTTATTCAACAACTTGTCAGGGGATGACATGTCAGCTTGAAACAGCTGAGGGTCTGGAGGCAATAGGGCAGAGCTGCTGTGCTTGGTGTTGATAATCTTAGGACTATTGCCTCTAGGGTTTGAGTTAGAGGATGAGGTGGTGGCTGCGTACAGCAAGAGGGTCTTTACTTCCAGTGCAGCTATTTCTGCAGCCCGTCACAGTAGGGGGAACATTGCCTTGAGGAATCCTTGATCCTGCAAGCTGCCTCCCCCTCCTTTTGGGTAGGTGAGCAGGGGCTGGCTGGGGTCCGGGGCAGGCGTCTGTGCAGGGCTTGAAGAAGGGTTCGTCCCCACTCAGCCCTAGAGCCTGCCCTTCTGCAAGTGACCCCACAGGGATGCTCTTCATTTAAAACGCTTTTCTGGGTCTGTACCAGTTTCACTAGGACAATAAAACTGCATGTGTTGTTGCATGAACTGGGAACTTCCTACTCAGTGAGCCTGAAGAATGGGGCTCTGCTCTCACCTGCACTCCTGTGCATCAGGAGCGTGACTGTGTCTCCATGAAACTGGATCTCCCCTTGCTTTCAAAGGCTTCTCCGTACACACAGTCACAGGGCTGAGGGGACCCAGAGGTTTCTCTTGCCTACCAGTCTGCAACTGTCTTTATTTGTAGAGCCTTTTTCAGTAGTGTTGATTGTTTTGCCAGCCAGTTGTTCAATTTACAGCCTGAAAATGTCTGACAATCAGAGTCCAGCTTTGAACCTGAAGTCTTGTGCAATGCTACTGCCTTTTGCACCTGAGCATCCTCCTTTAGGCAGTTTCCTGCTTTCTCCAGTGATGGGACCATCTGAAGGTTTCACATTTCTTAGAGGAACATCCAAGGGAGTGTGAACCGAGCTCAGGTATGCAATGGCATTAATCTTTACCAGTCAAACCAAACACAGACTAGGCTTTGGTAAGTCCATCCATCTCACTGTGCCATGCTCAGGTGACACTGACACTTCTCCTTGCAGTATTCTCCTGGATACCAAAAACCAGCCAGCTTCTTAGGACTTACTCCAATGTTTCACACTTACTGTGCTGTAGCTGCACTGCTGAACAGCTCAGTAGGCTCTGCATAGAGTCATCAACTCCCCTTCCTACAAGGGTTTCTATGAGCCCTCAAAGCTTTTATTCAATGCTATTCTGTTACTCTGGCCTTCCATCTCTTTTTCTGGTCTCTGTATAAAATGGATCAGTTAGTTAGAAGAAAAATTTCTCTGTTCTGGGATTGTATCACCAGAAAATGTATGCAAAAGGTTGAAAACAATCCTTGTGCAAAATCTGATGTGCAATGTGGGATCAAGTGCATGCTCCAAGCCTGGTACCAAACCTGACTCACCATGGAGATCAGCAATGCCCATCTTTTCTCTTTCCAGTAGGGTTATTCTCAACCACATCTGGATTCATTTCTCGCCCTCCTGCAATGCATGTGAACTGAAATCCTGTCCCAGTGTACCTCCTAGAGCCCACCTCATCTGCTGGTCCTCAGAGGCAACAGGGCATGGGGAGATATGGTTAAACAAAGACTTGCTTTTCGTAAGGTATGACTGCACATGCCCAAACCATGGGGAAGCTGGCTACGGCTCCCATGTATTAAATGCTAACACCTGACACTTCTTCCTGAGGTCAAATTCAGCAGTTAAAGTCTTCATGTTTGCTTTTATCATGGCAGAAGTGCCTTTTCTTCTACTACTTTCAGTGAGTGAACTGTGCTCAAGCTTCCCAAAATGATTTTCTTGGACAGAAACCAGACTACAAATTTCAGCCTAGGAGCTGGGAGTGTAAAGCTGTAGGTAACAGGAAAATACCCTTCAGTTGCCATCAAATAACTTGGGTCTAATATGTGGTCCACAGTGTGTAAAGTTTTAAATGTTAGGTGCCATTTGTAAAAGTTCAGTCCCCTGCACTGGGCCCTGCAGAGCAGCGTCAGGTACGCAAACCTCTCACTTGGCACTACCGCTCCATAGGTGTGCAACGAGGTGTCCTGCACCTTGTCTGAGTGTGCCCACTTTTACAGAGTGGACTTAGCAGTTCAGGAGACGTTAGACATATTTCTGGCCACAGACTGCATTGCCAGTGCTTGCAATGCTATCACAAATGTCACAATATTTTGCTTAAAGCTCTAGCTCCTGGAGCCCTGTGATTAAAATGCTTGCCCTTTGGTGGCAGGCAGCATAAAATCTGAACGCTTAAAGAAATAACCAGAAGAAAAATGGGAAGAACCTGCATTTATCAGTCTTAAAACCGTGTGATCATTTTGACAGTCATGATGTTTGTCATCCTGCTCAAGTTTTCTTAATGCTTGACGTTGGCACTACTGTATTGAGAAGGCGTCTGTTGCTGGCTACCTTATGTGGTCCTTTAGGAAGGCAGCTGCATGAGAAGGACAGAGGGACAGGCAGGGTGTAGCAAGCAGTGCTAGGGCCATGCTCTTAGTGAGTCGTTGTTCTGCTGTTTAGACAAGAGCTGCATCACAGTCTTCGAGGTTAGCCAGAAGAGACAAAAGTGACACAGCCTTTGGAAAGTTGTGATCTTAGCAGGGAACCCAAGGGGCCCTTGATAAGACAGAAAGGATAATCCTCTACCTGGGTCCCAGATAATCAGAGAGTCATGCACATGGAGCCTGAGGCTAGGTCAGGATGGAGTTATCCATCGAGCAGGGCTGAGCTCCCAGCATCATTTCTCCAGTGGTGCTGCAGGTTTCATGATACACCTGCAGGTGCAGAAGGGGATCATTTTTGTTCATTTACTTTTTGGGCTCTAGCATCTGGCTTTCTGATGCTGAATGTTTACATGATAGTACTGGCCTGGAGTATTCGACTCCTTCAGGCTCGAATGCCAGGTTAGCAAGGATGAATGTGGTCAGAGAAGGGAAAGCACGGCTATCACCAGCCATTCGGCAGTCTGCAGCAGGCAGGCCCAGGTGAGGTTTCACTGGCCTCAGGTGTACACTGACAGTTCTGCCCTGCGGGCTCCTGGCTGGGCACAGGCACAGATCTGGGTATGTCTCACTCATCCTGGGGCTGCCTCTCTGCACTGGGGCCAAGGCAGTTACCCACCGCTTCCTTCTTCCACGGGCCCTCTCTACCTCTTCCTCATTCCGTGGGTCTGGTTCTGCCACAGGGGTTCCTGACTTTTACAGGATGACATGAGATTCTCTGCCCTTGCCTACATGAAGAGCTTTATGAGTCTTCTGCTTGGAGCTGGATATGCTTGTCCTGCTACAGTGACCTCTGGGACAGGGAAATATACAGCTGAATTTTAGGATGGTGTAAGCTAAGCATCTCTCCTGACTTCAGTTTGAGCAGCGGCATTATAATCTGTGTGGCAAATGCTGGGCACCATTGTACAGCACCAGGGACCATAATATTTCTACAGGGCAGGAAGCAAAGTCCTCCCTGGTAGCAATCTGCTCAGAGCTGAGTGGGTCTGAGCAGGCGGCTGGTGCCACACGGTGCCCCAGCAGTGCCCAAGAGAACACAGCCCCTCTGAGCCAGGAGGGGGTGAAAAAGGCAGAAAAAGATACTCACGTGGCATGATGCCTTGGTCTGCCAGCTGCTCACGGGTCCTTCTCTGCTGAAGCCGTAGCTGTAAAACTGTGAGAGAGAGAGTGTCAGGAAAAGATGCAGGATTTTCCCGAGGTACTAATAGATCTATCAGGGATGATGTGCCAGGGGTCTGTGTATGGCACAGAGACCTGGCACTGATCCCTGCTGCTGCTGGACCAGCCTTGGTGCAGCAGAGTGCTCCAAGCCAAGGAGGACTGCCAGGGAGGAGCTGCGTAGCCTGCACCGACCCAGACCTCACTTTTGCAGACAGATGAGCAGGGCAGGGCTGGTTCTGGTGCAGGCAGTACCCTAGCGCCTGGGACAGACTGATCCCTGCCTGGCACCTGTAATAGCAGCCTCAGGTGACCATGGCTTCAGCTCAAAGAGTTGCTCAGAGAGAGAGTCCATGTGTGGGCAAAGGGTGCCGGCTGGGAGGGAGGCTGGGTTTGAACGTCCAGCGCTACCTCCTGCAGCTGGGTGTTGCCACCCTCTATTATGGGAGGGTGAAGGACCTGTTATAAGTCAAGCAAATGGAGTAAGGTGGGTTCAGAAGTTTTTGAAAGAAATGATAAATATGATAAATACTTTATCCATAAAGGTCTTCTGTGCTTTTTTGTTTATGAGATAGCCCCATGGTATCACCTTCTGTGGATTCATTGCCACTGGGACCTGCTTCCCAGACACAACTGAAACATGAAAGCAAACTGAGTTTTGCACAGTGGTGCAGTGGTTCTGGCCATAGAGAAACCATGCAGAAGATAATGATTTTGATGTTATGATGGCATGCATTTTGGCCGCATCCAAGTATCCATGTGCACACTAAGATTTGGGATGTATATCTCTGTTTTTGGTTGCTTTTTAGATTTGTTCAGGCATAAGGGCAAGGAACAAAAATGAAGAACACTCAAAATGGCTAACAGGTATCTGAGACAAATCAAGCATCCTGATGGCATGAGGAGGAACTATACATCTAAAATGGGGTTATAGAGAAGATAGAGCTAGACTCCCCTCAGGGGTGCATGGCAATAGAAGAAAAGGCAACGGTTATAAGTTGCAGCAAGAGAAATTCTGATTGGTTATTAGGGGAAGAAAGTCACTGCGAGAGTGGTGCAGGCCAAGAACAGGGGCTCAGAGATGCTGTGGGATATCCATCCTGGAGGTGATCAGAGCTTGCCTGGAGAACGTCCTGAGCAACCTGATCTAATTTTGAAGTTGACACTCCTTTGAATGGGAGGTTGGAGTAGAGACTTCCACAGGTCCCTTCTGTCCTAAATTTGTATGCAGTTCTGTATTTTGGTGTGTGAACGTGTGACTGTGTGCATGACATTTGATGTGGAAGCCAGGCTAGCTCCCATAATTACTCCAGAAGCCTTTAAACTTCTGTCTAAAGCAGAAGTTGGTAAGGTCCTCAGAAGTGGTAGGTGCCGTCTCTGTCCTTGGTGACCCAGGAACACCATGAATGTAAAAGAAGTGTTCAATGTGTGCTAAGAGCAGAAAGGGTGAAGCTGAGAGTTGGGGCAAAAGCACCTGCCCCTGATACTGATATTGCACAAAAGCTGCCACCTGCAGGGACACCATGAGACCCTGTAAGTCAGCAGGAGATGATGACCTCCAGAAGGTTTTTAAGCCTATGGATATTGCACATTTTTCAGTATTAGGATAAGCCACTTCTCCAGGACAGCTAATGGCTGATGACTACCCATGGGCTGAGCCCTTGCTACTAGGAGCTTTGACCCAAATGCCACTGGCTCTACTATGTTAAGGCCAAGGCTTGTACCCTTCTTTCATGCCCTAAGGACCTCTCCTGATACCTCTGAAACTAGGAGGTCCTCTACCACCCCAGCACTGTGGGTTGAGTAGAGTTTTCCAACTCCATCACCCTCCTGAGGGCCTGGCAGCACATTTCCAGCCCTGCAAGGCTTGGCACTGGATGCAGATACGCTTACTGTACCAAGGGGCATGTATCTAATGTGGTAAGGAGAGATTAGTGCCATCTCTGTATGAACCCACTGCTCCAAGGACCTGCAATCTCCAGTATACCTTCCTTTTGGAAACAATGCACTGACAGATGGGAATGAACCACTGATCAGGGTCAATAAGTGGCTTAGCGGCATGGCCTCAACTACAAAGCATCGATTAAACATCAAATGAAGCAGAGACTCTCAGACACACCTCTCAATATTTACAGCATGCAAAGACAGCCCACCGTACGCTGCAGACTGCCTTGTGCAAGGCTACAGGCCTCTGTGTGGCCCAGGACTGCACAATTTATATCACCCCATCACTCAGGTAACCCTGCCTGTACCTTGAGTTAGTAACATATTCTACACCTTTGT
This sequence comes from Theristicus caerulescens, assembly GCA_020745775.1. Taxonomy (NCBI): domain Eukaryota; kingdom Metazoa; phylum Chordata; class Aves; order Pelecaniformes; family Threskiornithidae; genus Theristicus; species Theristicus caerulescens. The sequence continues at coordinate 13,703,542 of CM036571.1, read as the reverse complement.
TTGTGCAAATTTGTCTTCAAGATAGACACTAGTGTCACAAGGTGAAACATAAAACTCATTGCCGTACTTTCCTCCTGGAAACTCAGTACTGCTTGCCACAAGGACACATATCTTCCAGCAGTCACAATACAGCTGCATGCATATCTCCTGCCTACCAGCACAGTCCCTTAGCTGTCCCGAGAGAGCTGGTGTTGAAAGGGGAAGAGAGGAATAACAGCCTTTCTGTCCTCGTGAGCAATCTGCTGAGCTCTGCCAACAGCTCATGTCTACAACATGGCATGGGCTGAACCTGAATAATAATCCCTTCCAGAGGAGTCCCCAAAGCACAAGGCTCCCTGAGATGCCATTGTGACTCTTCCATGTCCTCTGTTCAGACCATGTCTCACATTCAGAGCAAATGTTTAGTGAAGGCCTCACGTGGGACAACAATCTCCTGCCAAATTCCAGCGCTTCGTAGGACACCACACATATACATTCTCGCTGTGAGGGAACAACAAAGCCTTCAGTACCTGGTAAAGTCTGCATGCGTGCTGTTCTCCTTATGCCAGAGTGAAGCTGGTGGCTAGAAGTCACTGGCAAACCTTGCTGCCAGGGAAGGCTGTAGCCCTCCATTGCCCCATGGCACCACCCTCAGTTGATGCTGGTTCTGCCCATGGACATGGATTTAGACCCCTGCACTGTACGTATCATCTACATCTGACCCAGTTGTCTACATTCTCTTCACAGGAGTCACCCTCCTCAAGGGACCTCAAAACCAAATTAGTCAGTTCGTGCTTTAGGAATGTTTGTCTTTCCTCCTCAACTATAGAGGCAGTTTAATGGTAACTGGCTCATGGTAGGTATGTTACACTGGGTGAGGTGGACCCCAGTTTCTCTGTGTAGGGCCTTCTTTGTGACCAGTCACAATATTGAAGAACCATGCAGAGCTTTGCGCTTTCCCCAAGGAAGAGATGTATCTTTATGGAACAGGTGAGACAAGGGAGGTCGGAGACTGTCCAAGAATGAAGAAGCTTTGTTGCTCACCCAAGAATGGTTCTCTACTCTCCTAGGTCCTGGTTCAGTGTCCCAGGTGTTAGATCATCTGCCTTAAACTGAGGCAATTTACGCACAACATCCCATCGTCAAAAGGGAATCAGAGATAGCAGAGACTTCTAGAGTCACATACAGCACCCTGCCAAGGACACAGCGATCTGCCCCATCTAGCTGTAAAATATGCCAAGTGAGGATGCTCCATCACCTCCCTTCACAGCTCCCACGTGTGCCAAAACGTTTGCACCATTTTACTCCGGCTTCCGACACAGCCAGGCCAAGTGATACACCACATCCACATGAGCAAGGGGGATGCTATCAGTCAGATGACTGTGCATTCGAAGCCCACATTCTCTGCTTTTTCTGCTTATTTCACAGCCCTTCTTAGCAGACAAATGATTTAATAGCCTTAGGGTGCAGTCGGCTGTCAGCCAGGCCTGCTTAGAGAAAAAGGAGATGTTACAAATTCCCTTGAAGCAGAGCTGGGAAGGTGATGGCTATAAGCCACCAGTGTGGTGGCTATAAGATTCAGCATCTGCCTTGATGCAAGAAATGCTGGAAACATGTATAGGTTTCACTGCCACAGCTCTCCCTTTGCTGGCATGCAGGAGCAGCACTCAGGAACCCAAATGTCCCAGATCCTACTGCCCTCCAACAAACAGTGCACCATCCAGGGGAGCCTACCCTATCGCACCTGGGCCACGCTCCAGCTAACAGCCTCTCCTTTGTCTCCTGCGCTAAGCACTGCAGATAGACCATCACAGAGGATATTATTTAATGATGATAATTTTGTGCAGGGAGAAAAGGTCTCCAAATTGTTTTTCATCGCGATGATAGGCATAAAGGCTGTGACCCAGCAGTGGCACAAGCTATTCTGACCATGAGAGCTAAGCTCTTCCATGGGTGAGTGGCTATGGGCCATTGTTCATCTTGGGCGAGGCTGAGTTTGCAAACATCCTGGCCCATTCTTAAGCCACAGGGCAAGAAGAAAAAGTTTATGCAGCCTTGTCTGTTCAGGGCAAGCTGACAGAAAATGTGAGGACAGGCATGTGCAAATGCTGGTCATTTCCAGGAGGAGCCCAAGCTTGATGATTGAAGCAGTTATTTCAGCCACTGAATATTCATCCAGATCTGGTCCTCATGCAGGAGGATGCATGTCTTGACTCCCAGATATCACCTCTATGAAATTCCAAATCCTGTTGCAAACCATCTGAAGAAATGTAGCTGTGAACAGCGTCAGTCAATAACAGTGAACATCCCTGCAGGAAGAGGTAGAGCAGCCACTACTTTCGGCAGCCTCTGAGTCAGTGCTGCAGCTTGCAGCTTGGCGGATGCCAGCTCAAGGCTTACACCTTTCCCTTACAACCAACAATGCTTAAAGCAGGGCTGGAGGAGCCCCTGGCACCATCCAAACAACCACCATTTAGCTGCTTCTCCAACGGGACTTGAAATCTGTTGAAGCTGTGTCTGACCCCATCTACATTCCTGTCCTCTTCCTTTGCTACTTGTCTGGAGTCCTGAGCTCTGAGTGCTGCCTGTGACTCACTTAGAAGATGCTGTCATCCACCACGTACGGGCATTTTTTTTTTTCCTGAATATTTTTATTTTTCAAGGAAACTGCTTTGCTAACACTTCAGAGGAACAGTTATGTTACAGAGACTGGTGGCTGGAGTACTGCTGGTGAGACAGTCTTGGTCCCACACCCCCAGCATCCCTGTTGTCTGTCTGCACCAGCTTGGATGGTGACAAGTAGCCCCAAGGGAGCACTCATGCACACTGGTTACCCCGTGGTACCAAGCTGTGCTGGCACCATCAGCTGAGAGACAGCCTTGCTTTCAGCAATGCTGCTCCCTCCTGTGGCACCCCATGATGAGAAATCCTGCCCTAGATGATGTGAGGCATGTCAGAGCTATTCCAGTAGTTTTGCTCATGAGCTTTTTCTGTTAGAAATACTCCTCTCTTCTACGCTAGCACCAAGTCCCATTTAGTGATACAGCTTCCAGAAACATCCTCTGCAGCAGGGCTGTGTCATTGGTGCCGAGAAGACCTCCTGGCGTCAGTCATAGCTGGCTCTGGTAGCCCAAGCTCTGAGCACTGCCCATGACTTGCAGCCGTGAGTCATCCTCCTCCCTAGGAGTTGACCTCAGAGCTTTAGGAAGCTAAGAGGACAGCTTGGGCCTTGCCTGGCCTGGTGATGCACTGGAAAAGACATGTTCAAATCTTCCCTCCACCCCAGGAGCAGGCAGACCTGGCCTTCTGCTTCAATCTGTGGGGACACCTTGAGTCCAGTGCTCAGCAGATGGTCAGGATGGGACTTCTATCATCTGCATCAGAGCATCCCCCATGCTGGTGCACCACGAAAGCACTTGTAGCACCCTCCTCTCTTTGGGGAATTGGCTTTAACAGCACATAGGGCTGAGCAGCACCAAGGCACATTGCCCAGGGCGGATGGGGAACTGCTCTTCTCGCAGGGCTCAGGACTAGGGCAGGCAGGCAAAGCCATGGCTGACCTGATCTAGTGTTGGCGATGGTCTGTCTCCGAGAAGGAGGCTGGATCAGAGCCCGTCCTTTCCCACCAACACTTATGTAGAGGCCAGAGCAGGTTCCCTGGAAACTCTGAGGCTGCACAAGGCTTTCTCAGCATCCAGCTCAGCCTCGCAGCTGAGACGAGCTGCCCAGGTAGAGCTGCACATCCGTTGCTGCTTCTTGACTTTGACCCAGCGTCTGTCCCTATTTGACAGCTCCTCTGGGAGTGGGAGTGACTGAGACAGAGTCCCTCCTGCTTCAGCTCTTCCCAGTCTCCCTTAAGTGGCTTCAGGTGGAATCCCAGTAATTGCTCGTTTCCTCCCTGCCTGGGCTGCACCAGCAGCTTTGCTCTGGTTGGGAACCACATTCACAAACAGTGCAATTGCTGTGCTCTTGTATTCCTCTGAAATAAGTCACTGCTGATACCAGAAATGATGGTCGGGCAGTTGCCTGCTGCTCCCTGCACCTTGCTCTGCTCCCTGCAGCAGCTGGTGCTCCTGGGCTGCGCAGTGAAGAGGACTAGCAGAAGCACCACGTTATGCCAGTTGGACCCAAGTGCATGACGATCACAGGATTCAGCAGTTTGGCAAACAACTGAGGCTGGCACTGCCACTGAAAAATGCAGCAGCAAGTCACTCGCCTCTGTGCCAGCCACCCCAGCAGCTCATTCCTGCCTTCTGTGGCCCAGAGCTGGGGTTTCAGGAGCACGAGTGCAGCTCAGTGGTGCACAAGATGGGGACTGCTCTGCTGCAGCCAGGGGGGAGTTGGCAGCAAATTGGGAATGGGGTGATGGGGAGGAGGGACTCCTGTTTTCAACAGCAGCAGCTTTGTTGCATATCAAACAGCAGCTGAGCAAACGTGAAACACGTGTTTGTCCATGGCCATGGTGTGTACCAGAGGGACCTGGTGACTCGCCCCTGCTCACATGGTGGCTGGCAGAAAATGGCCCTGTTTTGGACTTAGCCTCCCTTGAAAGGCAGGACTGCTGCCGGCTTTGAGACTGTCTTTATAGATGATGTCTGAAGCTTTCCTGCGTGAGCGTGCCAGGGGGAAAGAAGCTGCCCAGTGGGAGATTCACATGGGATCCTTCAATTGTCCCAAAGTCCCGACAGGGCAGGAGCAGGGGTAGCTCAGTGGCAGGGTGCAGTTGTGTCGCCTGTGGCCTTCCCAGGGCTGTGGCTGTTTCTCGCAGCTGTGTCAGGAGCAGAGCAGAGCAGGACGTCCAAACGGGCAGGGCAGCCAGGAGCAGGCGGTGCTCTCTCCTGACCAAGCAACAGACTGACATCAAGCTCTTGATGTGGGGCTGTACTTGGGTGAATGTGGGGTCACCCTGAGCTGAGCGACCAGCCAGCCAACCTCCTTGGTGCCACCACCGGCAGGGTGAAGCACTGGTCCAGCAGAGCATCACAGGGCCTGCTTTTCTGGAGCTGCTGTTTTGCAAAAACACCTTGGTCCATCTCTGTCCTGAGCCCCTCCATGGCTCTGGGCCCATCTGCTCTGTCAGTAGTCAGGTGCCATGGAGTGATTTCTCTGTAGCATCCTGTCTCCAGGCCCATGTTATCCTCTGACAACTTGGCCTGTGTGGAACCCACGTGAGCAGAGCTGAAGCTCAGCCAGCCACAGCCCAGCTGAAAATGGCACCGCTCAGCCAGGACAGCTGTGGAAAGTCCTGGTCAGTCCTCTCCTGGCCAGGCACTGCCTCGGAGTGGGGCCAGGCAAGGCAGCTTTACCTCTGCTGTGATACGCAGCACTTGTGGAGTGGGAGTGTTTTACTTTCTCCCAGGCAGATGTGCTTTTGTGTGTTGCCTGGGAGGCTGCACTGAAAAATCTCATCTACATTGGTGAGAACAACATCTCTAAACCCACCTCCAGGCCTGCAAGTGCCTTGGAAAAGACATAGGACCACACTTGGCTAGCAAGGGGCCCAGACCAAATAGGCACAGGTCACCACTCATGAACAACCATCTGTGAAATCCCTCTAAGGGCTGTCCCCACCATAATGTGCAGCCCCAACCTCACCATGTTCCTGAGAACATGCTGTCACAGTCCTCTTTGGAGTAATCCCTTCAGCATCCCGCTGAGCAGCCCATGCATCCTTCTCCTCAAGCACAGTGAGGTATGTGTCAATCTGTGCTATAACACATGCCTGACTGACAGAGAAACACGTCTGGCAGCTAAAACACTGAGGTATAAGATGCTGGAAAAATGAAACCAAGCACAAGCCGATCTACATCAAGTCAGTGTTTTACAAAAACTTCACGAAATCACAAAACAGTGTCATCAGTCACAGAGAGACCATGGTTTGAACACACACACTGATTGTGAACTGTACGAGTTCATGATCTGAAAAGAAACACATGCACACACTTTCTTTGGACACCAGGAAAATGAAAATAAAGGTTTTGCCAAAATGCCTGGCTTAACCCCCTACCAAGACTCTTCTGCCTTTATTAACCTGCTGATTTTGGTCCAGATCACTCTCTCCACCAGAAGCAGACAGAATAAATTCCTCTCCCATCTCAACAAGCTTAATTCAAGCCCTATGTGTATGGATGAACCCTTTCCTCCATAGATCCAGGCAAGTCTTCTCTGCAAATTCACACCCATGTGTCCACAATTAGGCGTGGATATTGCACCATGCCAAGCCATGCAGAGCCATATTTAGAGTGTTAAACTTTCACTTCTCACCAATTATCTGAACTACCACTGATGTTATGCAGATGTTGGCCTTGTAAACTCTCTTTCCATATCGCTGGACAGAAAAGGTCAGAGTTATGGTTAAGCCTGCATTTGCCAGCTTTGTTTGTTCTGTCCGATGACAACGCTTCTCCACTACTGGAGTACCATTGGTTTGTATTCCAAGCAGGAGATCACTTCACATAAATGATCATCTCTGGGAAGAGTTAAATATGTTTCTGGAACAGCCCTTAGATGTCCTGGTTGATTTAGTGCAATCCCATTGATAATTGGAGCACATGGGATAGTATGGCAGGCTTGAAGAATCATCATTCCTGCAAAATTTGTCAGGATGACCTCAGATCGGTATATTTATCTTTGGCAAAGCAGACAAAATAAACACGCACACAAATCCTCGAGGAAGGGGAGGGGGAACCTGAAGGCCTGCAACATGTTGGTGATTTGATCTGTCTCCTCTGGAGCGGTTCCTGGTGCCCTGCACTGGGGTAGCTACCGTCTCTCCACACTGCACGGCTATGCTGGTCCTTCACTGCGGACCACTGGAAAGAGAAGGACAGGAGAAACCACTGTGGGACGCAAGGGAGGATTGCTGGGCACTGTGTGAAAAAGCCTTTCCTGGACAAAATCTTTCTTTTTCTTGCTACTGATGCTGCCAGATGGAAGCAAGAGATTGGAAAGCTGACCCTTGAGGCACTCTAGGAGGGACATCTATGTGCCACCATCTCCTAGTTGCCACCTCCTTGCCCCACTTTCTGCCTGCTGTGTGCCACAGAGATGAAAGAGATTCTGGGACGAGGAAATGACAAGCAAGTAATGTATCTCTAGCACGCTTTAACACACACATAGCTCTTTCAGCTGCTCAGTGTGTGAAGGCCATGGAGAGACAGCAAAAGTTTCGTTATTAAGATTTACCTCAGCCCTCATTAACATTGGCCTGGAATCCTTCAAAAGGGATTCAGACTCGTCATGAGTCATGGAACACAGCTAATCCTTCCCAAACCTGGGGAGCAATCAAAGCCTCACACCTGCCTATGCAAGACCATTTCCAAAGCAACAGCGCTTCGTGAAGGACGGCTCCTTGGGGCTTGGCATTTCAGGGTCTGATCCCTCCTGGCTTGTCCTTCGCATGTTCCATGCAAGCTACGCAGCTCTCTGTGTAAACTGCTGCTGTCCCATAGCGTGTTACAGCCCCCGAGCCATGCAGGGGGGTGTGGTGCAGGGCGATGGGTTGTTTGAGACATTTGTCCCTCTTCCAAGTGCATGCAGGACAGTCAATCAGAGCACTGCACTTCCTGCCATCCCTGGGGGGCTTTACAGCTACCGAAGTCTTCACGCGGAGCAGGGACACCAGAGGAAACTCTGTCCCATAGAGACTTGGCACATAAAAGAGATTCAACGACTTCAACCATTAAACGCTAGCTTTTCTTCTCTATTCCCCATGTTACTAAAAATCCAACACAAACTGAAAGCAGCATTATTGATTTTATTTGTATTCCTCAGCATCCCTCTTTCCTCCCCTGTCTCACAGACTGCGATGACCAGGGTTGTGCTGTGGCCATGTCCCGCATTACCTGCAGCGGTCCCAGCAGTGGGGAGAGGGAAGCGCAGACGCGCATTTGGCAAGCCCGACTCAAATGTAATAAATAGGCAGAGAAATCTTGTCAAATGGGAAACCTGTCTTTCACCAGGCAATAGTGAGGGATGGCAGTTGTGGGAATAAGTCATGAACCAAAGAATGCCCCACAAATTGACTGCCCTAGAAATGCTGAAAGGCACGAGAATTTATGGATGCAAAGACCCACAAAGTTTACTTTTACTGGAGAATCATTTGAAAAATATGTTTAGAGATCCCACTGTTGGTTCTATAATAAAGACAGCTTACAAATAAACCAGAAATGAGCCTTAAAAACAATACTGGTTCATTTGAAAAGAATGCAGGGACATGTAACGCAGCCCGTCCTCCTCTCGCCAGAAAGGTGGCAGTGTTGCTTTGTAGTTGCTGGAGGAATTGTTACAGACTGAGATTTTTTTCAAATGAACAGCAATGTACCATAATATACCAACAAAATCTAAGGAATGACCTAATCTAACGAAATGTAAGATCAGAGCGATATGGAAACCACACCAAAGCCCTGGACCCAAGTTTTGTATAATTCAGCCAGACTAGGACACTTGTGTTTGCACACACTCTTGGGTTTTCAACCAACTGCCAACTTTGTATTTGCTGAGAAAACAAAGTTTAAGTTGACCACCCAGCTATCTAAGAGATCCCGATAACACCACTCATGTCTACCATCAGTATCATAAATCTCCAATATCATTATCTACAATGCACGAGGAGGCAAAAACACACACGGCGTGGGTGACATGCCAGACCGGGTGCGTGTTCCAACGTGACTACCCCGTCCGGTTTTACAGCGTCCCATACGGCGCATGCAGCTGGTTTGCCTGAACATCCTCACAGATAATATTCCTGAGGAGAACTTCACCTCTGGGAAGGTCAGAGAAAGCTCCTCCAGAACATTTTTTGACATCATTACCATTAATATTACAGTATGTTATGTGCATTAAAAAAATTACAAGTAAAGATACCCGCTCACAAACACGGCATACTTACTATAAATAAAGCCAGTGAATAAAGGCATGAATATCCAGCAGAGGGTCTGATTTAGAAGAGACCGTCCCATAGTTCACCTTCACTCACCTTCACTCACGCCGAACGTCCTCTGAGAAGCCCCTTACCGGTGCTTCCCCTAACTTACGAGACGGAGGCATGTTTTACTTGCAAACCCTCCGAGAGTGGCAATCAATTGTGTGGCTCTGGTTTTATTTCTCTGATGATGTCACTTTAAATACTTTTCATGTTCCATTTGTTATTTTTACTTCTAAAAATGACGCATTTCTTCAAATTCATTTTTCTCCAATTAGTCACAACTTAATGGAACAAAGTCAGCTGCCTGCATGTCAGAGAGAGTGTCAGGCCCGTCTTTACTGCGATTATCGCAGGCGGACCTGCAAGAGCACCTGGAATATACAGGCGGCGTTAGGTACCTTATTTATCCCAGATGCCCTTTTGGCTTCCTGCCCAAATCCTTTGCAGCAGGGCCAGGGCAGGAGACCCGGGAACTGCAGTTTTACCAAAATAAACCACAGACATAAATTGAAGACAATGAAAAACCAGGAAAAAAAAAAAAAAGCAACAGAGAGGAAGGAAGATGCGTTTCTCCACTTGCGGAATAGCCTCTGTAAGAGCAAAGCCGTGACAGCTCTGCGACCCCCTGAATATTTTGCTCGCATGCTGCTTCCAAACATTTAATGCAAAACAGTCTGTGGCTACGGCTTGCCGGAGAGAGAAGTTTTAAGAGAAATCTCAAGGTTTCCCCTACCTGATCTGAACTTGCTCCGAATCAGCAAGGAGTGCTCAGACCCCAGGAGTGTCATGGTGACTCGGGGATCAGATCCAGACGCCCCTCACTTAAACCATTAACTTCCTCCACAGAGAAAAGCCGACCAGACCACAGCTAGTGCTCAGGATTCATCCAGCTCTCCTGGACTCTCTGGGTGCTTTTACAGCTGGCTGGCAAGAAGCAGCAAGTGGCTTTGAAAGATTTGGTCCCATCCAGCACTGACCCTCCACAGACACCAACTGCTCCCCCTGTGCTGTGTTGAACTAATTAACGTGGAGCTAGCAGGAGCCTCCTCCTGCCTGGAGTTTACTACCAGCAGCTGGGTGTCCTGGCTGATGTCATCGTCTAGCGGGGAGCAGCGACTATCGGAAAGGGTCTTAGCAAAGACAGAAGTTTGATATCTGATACTAATTACTACCGGCCGGTACGCAGCCAATCAGGGCGCTCCCTGTCTTGGCCGACTTTGGGAGCCGCTCGGAAATATCAACAGAGTGAGGGCTTAACTCTTTGCAGCGTGGTGCGAGGCAGGCCCCGCGACCTCCGGCTCCCACACCGGGGCGGCCAGTGTGGTTTTGGGGTCTGCGTGCCCCTAAGACGAAGGAAGGGCTGGGGTCAGGGCAAGTGTCCTGGGCGAGGGGATGGCTGGGTGCAGGTCCTTCTGTGTGAGTGCGGTGCTGGATGCCCTTCCTGTCAGGGAGCCAGAGGATGTGGCTACTCGGCAAACGGAGCTGTGCCTCCGGCCGCTGCTGCCCCTCGTCTGGCTTGTTTGGGTGCTGACGCACAGAGCAGGCTGCGCCCTGGGCTGCACTGATCCTGGGCTGTGCTAGGAGGCTGAAAGCGAGCACAGGGGTGCTCAGGTGTTTTGGCTGCGCTTCCCTCCTGCAGCGTAGGAGTGCCCGAAGCTGCGCTGCTTGGTGCACACCGGTGCCAGTATGTGGCTGCATCCATAGGATTATGCACTTGAGATGCTCGCATACGCTGTGGCTCAGGTAGCACATGCTGCAGGCGCTCAGAACACGCCCTCTTGTTCTGTTACACACAGACACTCAGAATAATGCCAAATAAATGAGGCAGGGCTAAATCTTGACTTCAAGTTTCCTGTGCTATAGATGAGCACTGTAATCCCAAGGAGGCTGGGCACAGCCATGCGCTGGACGTAGCTGCAGTGGAGCATGCTTCTCCACCTGCCAAACACTCTCTCAGAGAAGAAAAACTTTTTGCAAACAATCAAAGTAAAGAGATGCAGATCCTTTGAGGCTCCCCATCCCCAAGCCCGTGTCTGGTTCGCCTGAGGTAAGTGGAAGGAAATGAACTGATGGCACCTTTTCCCTTGTAACATAAGTGGTACAAGTTAAGCTAAGTCAAGGACAGGTCGCAGCTTCCCTAACACATGGGTCTCACCTGGGAAGCTGCCTGGATTCCTGCTAGATCATAAGCATCCACCTAAAAACTCCTTCAGAGGTGGTTTGGGGTTTTTTTGTTTGCCTTTTTTTTTATCCTGTGGTTTCTGGGAAGTCCTCTTACACGTTTTGGCTTGGTGATAGGAATTTCAGGGCTTCCAGACTCCTAGGCCCATGTTGTCAGAGACCTTAGAAACCTGGTAGCCCCAGAAGCTCTGATTCCAGCAGTGCCCCACTGAGAGCTGAGAAGTGCTGGGGTCTCTCACCCTCATGTTGTCCATGCGATGTGGCTGCTCTGAGCTGAGCCCTCTCTCTGTTGTGGGCTGCACATGTGTTTTCCTGGTCATGCTACGTCTGATGAAGTGCATATTCCTTAATGTCTGATGAGGAGGAGGTTATTGAAATAAATTCATCTCCAAGCATGGACCTGAGTCAGTAAACAGAGCCCTACTGCAGTGTCCAGCAAGCTGGCCAGGAGGCCTGTTCCTTACTAATCTTTCCTAATGTTTAATCCACTATGTTTGAAATGTCCCATCTAATGGACTGCTCCTCATAAGTAGTGCTGTCCTGAAACAAATGCCACCATTCAGCAGAATCACACCACAAGCAGCTCAAGGACAAGACAGGACTCATTGACACCCACAGTCTCAAACTGCAGCTTCTTGTAGTTTCTTGCATTGCAAACTCCCATATGATTTATTGCCCCTCCTGGCCAAAGCCCTGCTCAGGTATCCCTGCTCCCTTTGGAGCCTGCCAGTTCCTAAGTTCTTCTCCATCATGCATTAACTGGACTTGTCTGAGGACGCTCTGGCCATACAGCACCTCATGTGCTGATCTCGCCCTGGATCCATCCTTCTACGCCTTCAGAACTATCTGCAGATGTGATGGATGGGTCCCTGGTTCCACATCAGCCATGAAGACGCACATGTCACCCAGTAGCCCAGAGGAAGGGTCTCCAGGAATTTTGCACTCCAGTGCTATGTCTTCCTGTGAGAATGAGCTCTGCTTCCTCGGTCCCTTCTTGCTGCTACTAGAGTGGGTCATGTTCGTGTCCTTTTCAGCCTGAAATTTACCATCTCCAGTCTTTTGAGTTCTGTGGAAGACGAGTGGAGTGCAAGGGAGACACTGCACGGTGTGATACCTGCTTGGTGTAAGTCTCCCTCTGGCAGTAAAAGGCCATCAGCAGGGATGGCCCAGGAGCAGCAAAGAGCAGTAGGCTGCCCAAAGCGCACTGTGTAGGAACAGGAGCTCCAGGCCTGATATCAAATGCTTGGAGGAGGCTGGCAGGACAGGCCTGGCCTCTGCTGCAAGGCACTCTGCTGGGTGGGCTTTTCCCATCGTCTCCACAACCGGCACCTTGTCTCTGCTGAGGCATGTGCACAGAAGAGGACTTGCCGAAAGACCCCACATCAGGGATGTAGATAGTGCAGGAACCTTCTGGACCCCTAAAGCCCTTGAGTATCATAGTCTTCCCTCTTTCATGGAGAGGCATTGGCCACCAAATGATAAATGAAGACAAAAGACTTTTGTTTTCTAGCATGGACTACTAAAATGATTAGTGGGTGAGATGGATATAGGCTGTGGTCTCCTAATTTTTCAGAGCAGTCCAGAGGTGCCTCTAAAGTAGTGAATAAAACAGAAACAGTTAAAAAACTCAGGTTTTGACTTTCAGAAAATTTTTCACATGGTCCCACACAAGCGTGGTGAAAACTCAGAATTGTTCCAAGGCAGGAAGTATTATGAGTCAAAATCAGGAATACACAAGAAAAGGAAGTAGAAAGGTTGGGCAATGAGCAACAGCGAAAAAAGTCAAGCACTATATTAATTATTTTTTAGATGGCGTAGGGGGTGCAAAATGTGCAGTTGAAAAAGTAAACAGAATGATCAAGAAATTGGTGTGTGGCCTGCCTCATTTGGGGAAGATGGCCAGACAGTGGCAGATGGAGCCCATTTGATGTGGATAAATCCCTTACTTTCATGTCAGAATGGAGGATGAACCCTGCAAAATCCCAAGCACAGAAGTCTGCGAGATGGAGTCATGCAAAAATCACAGGTTCCTTGAGCTTGAGTCACTGTGAGTGTGTACAGAGGCTAAGTGGACGTCATGGTATCTACGCTTCAGAGTAAAGCTTTCTACTTAATTGTTTGGTGACTGTTCACCTAGATTAATGCAAAGTGTGGTGTGATTTAGCGGGCACATCCCGGTTGGTAATTTGTTAGGGATGTATGCGAAGTCCTACCTGGCTGGCCTGGCCTCCATTTTAATGGGATACCTTTGTTCCTCCCTACTCTTTTCTCAGGACTTTTTATTAACCTGCAGACAATTCCTGAGCAGTTCCCCTGGAGGGCAGATGTCAGCCCAGCACTGCATGCGGGAGGTTGAAAGGACATGTATCCCAGGGCATGTAGGTAGTTCTCCGCTAGCTGAGAGAGTGAGCCTGCTTCTGTCTGAGCCCATTTACACCAGGTACTTCGCTGTGTGAGGCACCCCAGCACCCCCTCACACAGTGTGAGTTTCTCAGCACCAGGGTTTGCTCACAAGAGACATCAGAGCCTGTTCTGAATGCCAGTGCCTGTGCAGGATTGCTGGTGTTATGGCTTTGCTCCCTCTTCCCTGGCATTACAAGCCCATGAGGGAATGGATGAGACTATTGCAGCTTTCTTTAATCCCTTTTTCTTGTCAGCTACAGCCTGTTGGCCACTGATAGTCCTTCCTGGGAACTCCCAGATCCCAACAGTCAGCATTGGCACTTTGCTGAATGACACCAAAAATGAAAGGGAAGAGCAGGAATATTGAAGTGTCGACCAAGGAGCTAAAACTGCTGCATACGATCTCATCTAAAAACTCACCTTCTGGTTAAACAGGATTTTTCTTAGGGAGGCTGAGGAGAAATGCTGTGTCAGCACAAAAACCATCTCAAGAGGATCTTGCTTATCTGGCACTTCTCTCCCTGCAGCTCCCTGTCCAGGTAGTGTTGGAGCCACCACTCTGAGAGCACTGAGGTGCTCTTCTGAGAAGGCTATAGAAACTATACTGGTCACTTTGGCAGCCACTAGACACGGGGCTGTCATTTCTCAAGTCTGAAGCGACCCTAGTCTCTCTTCCTTGAGTGGTAATTGCTAATGCTGGGCTCTTGACTGTGGAGATGCATAGACTGGTCATTTCGCTTCCCCGCTCTGTGCGTTATTTACATTTATGGATGTTGACTATCATCTGATGTTTCACCTTTCAGGCATTCAGCATGGAGACAGCCTTCTGCAACTGTTTGCAGGAAGTTTTACTTCTGACTGCTTTAGGCATTTTGTACCATCAGTGTTTTTTCCTAACATTCTACTGAGGAGCCCTCCCCCAGCACATGTTCTTTTGGCACTCCGCAAACTACCTCACTCAGATGTGAAAAATGGCCATTTATTCCTGTCTTTAACAAGTCATTAGTCCCTGGAAGGCTCTTCCTATTCTCACCTACAAGCTTGGAGCTAGAGATGTCTGAGAAGAAATCTCATTGAAAGGTTGGTGGAAATCCACAGTCCCTGTATTCTTTGGTCCACTGTTACCCGTACTGTCAGTGAATACTTCAAAGACTTTTGAGCAATTGGTGAGCATGATAGCCCTCATACATAGAATTCCTCCATATTTCTGCTAAATTTATTCAACAAATGTGCAAACTAGAATGAACGTCTACTCGTTTACAGTTCCTTGGGTCCTCACTGGAGCCTTTTGTAAAAATGAGCACCAGATTTACCACCCTCCCCCACCCATGGCAGGTAAGGATGTTGGGTCTCACACCACGCCTAGCAGCAGGGACGTGTTCCTTTGAATATTTCAGAGTTCTGCAGTCCTCCGGGACTGCCAGGTCCCGGAGATTTGTTACTACTCATTTGACAAATTTGTTCTAAAATCACTTCTGGTGCTACTTCAACAGCTCCTTAATCCCATTCCTAGGAAGGACAGACCCCAGCATACTACTGGCCCTGGAGATGTTATTACCTGGCCACCATTCTTTCCACCTCTTGCTCTTCTGCTGGTGCTTGCAGTGGCTGTTCCTCTCCCCTTGGGATGCTTAACATAGTATGCCAATTGTTTATCCCAAATGAGGGCAATGCCCTGCCCTTACTAAGCCAGGTAGGTAGGTAAGGTAAGTTGCACAGGTGTGTAGGGGAGAAGTAAAGCAGTTCATGAGCTCCACTAGGCACCCTACTTAGGTTTCTACTGCCACCTACCCACCTGACATCCTCTCAGAGAATTAACTAAAACCCAGTGTGCTATTTACCTCTCCATTTGACGCAACAATAAGCCTGTGATGGAATTAAGTGATAATGAAGAAAGCCAGTTAGTTAGATTGTTAAACAATGCCTGAGCCTGGTTGGGCCAGGAGAAACTTCTGCCGCCTTGTGAACACTGTACACATACTGTACCCACAGAGTACCTCCGTGGGGAGCAACGCCACAGGTCTGGCCTGGGTCTTGCAAACTGCTGCCTCTCCCTACCAGGGCAGGTGTGGGAAGGGATCAGGCACACATGGGCTCTGGTGGGAGGCCATGTTATTAGTTGACCCCAGGCTTCTGAGATGGTGAAGATTCAAAGTCCCATGATGCTGATTCCAGGACCTGCTCTTAGAAATCCTTTCTATCCTCTCCAAAACTGAACAGCCACAAGCTATGCCTTGTAAAACCATGCCACTGACAAAGGCTGAGATTTTAGAAGAGTTGAAAGACATTTTCTCCTCCTCCTCTCCCCTCCTCCCTACCTCACTCCCTCTCCCTCTCCCTTTCCTCCTCCATGGAATACCAGTGTCCAGACCTTGCAAGCTCTCAGTTCGCTGTCCACGCTTGTTTCTTAGGAGATGACGCAACCTCTAAGAGAGGACTCATCTCCACAAATGACTCATCTGCTGAATTCACAGTCCAGAGCTGGTGTTTCCCCGTGCTGGTCATTATGTGAGAGTCAGCCTTGACCATGTGTATTCTTGATGTCCTCAGGAAACAGAGGTAAGTTGTCTCCCATAAACCTCAGACTAAAGGCAAGGAGGATAGGCACTGAGATCACACCACAGATACTGAGGCATTTGCCTGGAGACTATCTGCCTTAGATAGCCCAGAAATAGTCAAACCCTCCACAAGGTCTTCATGTGTTTCCAGAGTTCACACTGCCCAAGCCCTCATGTGTCTTGGACATCTCTGCCACCAGGCACTGTGCTGCACCACAGTCACTGTTCAGCTCTGAAAAGGGCAGGCATTACCACCAGTTGCCACCTTTCTTTGGAAGGTGAAACAGGCACATAGGTACCAAAAACTGCAAAGACCAGTATTGCTCCCTGTTCTCCTGTTTCCAGCACTGCTTTAGGCATCTCTGCTGTAAGCGGGGTCATGCTGACTGCAGTGAGTGAAGGAGTGAGCCTTAAATACCAGCATAAATTAGTCATGGTAGGGAATTCCTTTGAACTGAGAAGTCACACCCCAGAGCCATAAGGATATCAGCTTTGTGTTGCTCACCAGATACCAGGAAGCAGTCCCTTCTAATCGTCCAGCACACCCTATTGTTTATGGTACTGATTTATTTTAAAGCAGATTGTTTGTTCCTATGGAGATTTGCATCTGTGGGAAAAAGACCCAAATGAGCTGATGTTTCTGTGAGATCCCTCTGGGGACTTGGAGGGGTCAGCGTGTGACACAGTGTCTGTGCCACAGAAGGCCAGACTCCAGCAGGTCTCAGGGCTGTGGAGTCACAGCCCTAGGGAGGGACATCTCCCAGACCGCCCCTGTGGCTGCACTGCCAGGTGAGGCTGAGGTCTCCTGCCCGCTCTCCTGCCTGCTCTCCTGCCCGCTCAGCCTCGTGGCCCACTGCTCTGGCATTTGCTGTCTCGTTGCACAGGAGCTCCAGCTCTGCACCAGAGAAGACCTGCCCTTTTACCGGTGTACTCCAGCTACTGCCGGTGTTGATGCCAGCACAGAGTGTATTTACTGGCATTGTCAACAGCAAACCCCTGAATTCAGCAAACTGAATTCACTGCAAGACTTAGGGTTGGATGTAATGCCAAGTAAAAGGTCTTGTAAATAGTTTGCAACTGTCCAAGCAAACAGTTTTTCCCCCAACCTGGTATCCTGCCTGTCACATCTGCTCAGATTGTCCTGTCCTGTAGGAATGAGCCCAATTTGCCTTTGCCTTCTTCTCTCTAGCACCTGGCAGCTCCATTTGGAGAAGAGCCCTCCTGCCATGACCTTATTTCTTGAATCTCTGCAGCATGCTCTGGGAAGACAAATCTGATGGGATGAAGTCATGACCCTGACTCTCCCCATCCCGTGTGTAGGCTAGTGATAATTTGCTGCATGCTTGTGTAGCTGTGCTGGCAAAGGTCCCATGGGGAGATGCAGCTGTACTGGCACAGAGCTCTGTGCTGAATGTCCCCAGCCTGGTATAACTCTGAATCCTGAAGGAGGAGGAAGGCTGGAGAGAGATTTGCCTTTGCAAATATGTTGCTCAGGAGGAGCGCATTCTTCCATTCATAACCAATACAGCTGTGATAAACTGAGTGTCAGGCAGGCATTACAGGGAAACCAGTAGCCAAGGCTCACACGGAGCTCTGGACGTGCTTTGAAGATACCTACTGCCAGGATGTCATCACGCTGATGGAGAGTGGGAGAAGCAATCTTTCCCTGAGAGAGACATTTACAATGGGCCAGGTGGACTGCCCATTAACGGGTCCCAATGATGGAGACACCAATCACTGCAGTCATCTGAAGTTAGGGCAGATACGAAACTCCTGCTCTGAGACTGCCCTAGCAGAGCTCCAGCTGTGCTGTCGGTCATGGTCTTTAGGAACCTGCAAAGAAATGATCTTTTCTTTTCATGCCTGAGACTCAGCCCTGGGGTGAATTGCACAGAAAAGAGGTCCTCTGGCTCTCGCATGGCAAACAGTCAGGATATTCCTCTCCATGACCTGGGACAGACAGAGCTTTTCTGAGCTGAATCTAGCAAAGCAGCAGTGTCTCTGCCACTGTAAAGCAGAAGTGGCCTCTGGGGAATTGTTCAGAATGATCTTAGCTTGGTTCTAGCCCAGTGCTTAGCCCAGAGCATGGTATTTCTTTGGTCAGGAAGCTGTGAGCATGCATGCTCCAACACAACCCAGTCCTTACCTTCTGATGGCCTCAGGCCCTAGGTAAGCGCCATCACAGTGGCATTTGCCTACCTTGAATTTGCCACTGTCTGCCAGGAATTTTAGCTGGCCTGTCACCTCCCTGTCTCCTCATGGAGCTTGAGGGCAGGAATTTATGGTGGAGATGTCATGAGCTCTTCCCGTTCTGACAGCAGACAGGCCTTGCTTGAATTCGAGCTGTGAACTATTTATCACAACGCTGCAAGCATCCAAGCAAGGTCCCTTAATTTATGAAGATCCAGAAGATATTATGCAATTGACAACACGAACAAAAAAATACTTCTGCACTTTAGTAAAGCTACTATTAAGCTCCCTGATGTTTTCATCATAATATTTACTTCTTTGTAAATACACTAAATTCTCCAATCCAAATCAAAACAGAGAGATCAGAAAATGAAAATAGGGAGATGACATAGCTGTTTAAAGATTATGTAAAATGTTTTTTAGTAGCATAAATATTTGATTGTAAAACTCTGCCTGTTGTGTTTATCGAGCAGGGATGCGCAGTGAGCGCAGAGAGCTGCTGCAGCCGGGCACTGCGGTGGAGGCTGCCCCATGTCCCTGCCCGTCCCTTCCCATGCGATCCAGGCTGCGGGGACGGTGGATGCATGGACAGACGTTCCTGTCTCGCTGGCTCTGGGCAGTGGGCAGAGTGGGGGGCTCACCGATCGGTCCTTCGGCAGCGGTGGCTGCAGCCAATCCATCATCTCCAGGAGTCTCAGGGCAGGGTGGGTCAGAGGGGGTGAAGGAAGAGTTAAAGGCTCAAAGTCTCATCCTGGTTTGAGGCTGGGGAGGTCAGAGGGAGGGGTGGTGCTCTCGATGGGGACGCTGGCTTGAGCACAGCTCTTAGGTCAAGCGGGCTGCACTGGCAGGAGTACAAGGTACTCGGGGACCTCCTCTGTCCATGCAGAGCAGGGGGAAGGACCAGGCTGAACATGGCCTGTGCTGTCTAGAGGCAGCAGTGGTCTGGTCTGTGGGATGGAAGATGCCAAGAGCTGCCTCCTGACTCATGATCATGGGGGGACACCAAGGTCAGGGCTCTGGCCTCAGTGGGAGGGCCAGCACAGCAGCACTGCGTGCCCTGAGCGTGCCCCTGGTATGGACCCACAGGAGGTGGATGGTCTTGTCCCCCATGTCCCTGTTGGGAGGTGGTGGGGAGGAGGACTGGGGGCGGGCTTTGCTGATTCCCTGCGGGCACCACTGAGGGAGGCGTATGCTGAGTGGGACCGCGTATTTCTGTGCCTCACAGCCGGGGCAGGCGAATTTCTATTTTAATCCACTGGAGATGACATTTTGGGGATGGTTTCCCAATGGAGCTGGGCAGGGACAGCAGAGTCTGGTGACTTGCTCCTCTCAGGGGACTTCTTTAGCACCAATGGCTGCTCTGATGTCTCAGGCCACAATCAAGGTCCTCTCAGGTGCTGAGCTCCCCTTGCAGCAGTGCCTGGGGTAAGCCTCAAATGCTGCACCCTAAGAAAGCAGGGACTTACTCCCTCCATCCCGCGAGTGCCTCACGCATGGTGCAAACCAAGCCTATGGATTTGCTGCATGTGTCCTTCCTCCTGCATCCCTCAAGCTTCTCCTCCTTCTCCTTCTCCCTTGAGCAGCCAGCCACACAGGTCACCCCAGGCAAGAGTCCGAGCACGCCTTCATATCCCCAGACCATGCTGCTTGATCTGTTCTACGTGCTGTCTAGGCTGCAGGTTGACTGCGTGTTCCTGAAGGGATGTCACGGTGAATGAGACAGTTGCTGCATGCAGTGACTGCTTGGCTCTCCTGCCTTTAATGCCAGCCAAATGTGCACCCCTCAGGCAACCCTCGTCCTGCCCCAGCTGAGGCAGCACACGTTGCGGCAGCATTGGTGCTCAGGAGTCTCTAGCAAAGCATGAGAAGGGGAAGGCTGGGGCCGGGGTGATACCTCTACAAACAGGGCTTCCCAGCCAGCCAGTCTTGTGCAAGCAGCTGCGTGACCAGTATTGAGAGCAATGAGGAACATGTGAGCCTCCAGCCTGAGCTGGTGCGGTCTGTGGCAATGACAAGCCTTTGGCTGCTTACTGGATGGCCAGTGCAGGCAGGAAACACTTTTTGTGCCTGGCCTGGCTTCTCCCAGCTCTGGTGGCTTGGTGGCTGGCTGGAGATGAGGGAGCGAAGCAATGGCAGTGCCAGCATCACCTCCGGAGCCCCCAGATTACACGCTTTGCTGACCTGTGTCCCCCCCTCACCCTCCGCTCGCTGAGTGTTTGCAGAGAGATACTCGGCAGCACGCAGGTGTCCAGAGGGGCTGCACAAGTCCCACTAGTCCATGGGAGAGGCTCGGTAGCCAGGCAGTGCAGAAACCATCAGGCTAACAGACCCAAGGAGGACGTGCCTGAGCAGGGCAGCGTACCCCGAGAGGCTCCGCAGGGCCCTGGCCGACGGAGTGACCTGGCTTCTGTTCCCTCTGCAGTGGGACTTCGGGCAAGTCACGTCTCCTTTCGGTTTCCTTATCTCTTAACGCGGGATAATGAGGCTAACTCCTTCGTAAAGCTCTTGGAAATCTCCCACCGAGCAGGGCCAGATAAGAGCTGTATTGTTGTAAGCCCTGCAGCAGCTCCAAAGCTTGAGGTTTTGCTACAAAGCAGCCTACTCAGCCCTACCTCTGCTCCGACGATGCAGGAGAGTGGCAACGAATTGAACATTTCCATCCACATCCCTCCCTCCTGCCCACTAAACTGTCTCGACACAGCCACTTGTTTTGTGGTTCAGCCCTAAATAAGGAGCATGTTTTTGGGGAGGGGGTGTGACAGGCACTAGCGAGCGATATGAAGCAAAGCTGGGCCCGGGTTAGTGGCGAGCAGAGCTAAAGCCCCAGATATACATCGGATGGGCTGGGAGCATTATGTATTTCTGGAATGCCTTCTGGTCTTTATTAAAATGAAACCACAGCCAGCCCAAGAGAGCTCATCGCCCAGGCACGGGGCCAAGTATAAGTTACTTCTACAAATATTTATTTAACCATATCAATGACAAACTCTTTTGTATAAATGTTTTTATTTAATCATAATTTACCAATTATTTTAAATCAATTGTTTGCCTGGTTTCTAAACACTAATCAAGAGGCTTGCATTAGCATTACTCAGGCGGATTAGATGCATTATTTCACTGAGGCTTGTGCCATTGCTTGCCTGCCTTGGCCATGGAAGAGGGTGCAGATGGATCCCAAATTTCACTCAAACTGTCAGATCCCTGGAGGACCATGGCTGCGGCATTGCCAGCCCTCCCCACCCAGGTGACCTCTGGGCTCAGATGTGTTCCTCAGGCACAGGGATGCACAGATGCTGATCCCACCTAAGCCTCTCGTCCTTGCCCTCATGCAGGTGCTGGCCCCATCACAGATGCTTCAAGTGCCCTGCCCTGCCGCTGCTTACCCCTCACACCTGAGCCTGGACCTTTCACTGGTGTAGGAGAAGTTCCTCAATGTCCCCTCAGCCCAGAGTATCTTGCAGGTATACACGAGTGTGGCCATGGTGGTTTGGGGCAGAACAGGAGTCCGTGGATGATGGCATTTGTCTCCAGTGTCTAGCACACTGCTCCCAGGCCTCTGAGCTCCCTTACCTCCTTAGGAGCACCCTGGAAGGCCCCCAGCTCCCAGACATCGTTTACCCCAGCTCCCTCACACATGGACCTTCTCCAGCCCAATTGTCCCACCTCCGTTCTCGAGATTAAACAACGCATAAAACCAGAGAATCTGCGACTCCTGCAGGGCTCTGCCTCCTTCAAAGCACTGCGAGATGTGGTGAGGGCATGGTCTGCACCCAGCAGAGCTGCTGGGGAGAGGGACGCTGTTGGGCTTCCTGGGGGCCAGCACCCATCAGCACGCCCTGGGAGCCCTGCGCACTGTGGCCTCTCACTCGCACACGGCAGCCTTCGGGGCGCAGCCCGTCCTGCACGGCCACGCAGACCTGAGGCACGAGCAGGAATCTGCTCGTTGCGATCTGCCCGCATTGTTTATTTATAAGATTTCAGGCTGCTACTGTCTTGCACCTTGGCTCACTGCTCCGCAGCGCCTGCTGTAAGCACCGGGTCTGCAGGGAGTTCTCCCTTCACGCACGTATCTGTTTATCATCTGTGGCAGAGACTGCGCCGTTTACAGCGTGTGAGCTGCCAGCTTCCCGAGAATCCCGATTCCCCCTGCAGCCCTCCACAGGGCAGCTGTCCTTCTGCCGCAAAAATCACCCACCGCTGGCCTTTCATCTGGGGTATCGTCTGAGACGTCTTCCTCCACCGGTCACCGTTTAATCAGAAACGGGAGCTGTGTTGCCATGAAGCCGGGAGAGCTGGTGGTTAATCCTGCTTACAGCAGCCTCCCCAAGTCTCCCGCTTCAGTCAGTTTAGGCTACTTGAGCAGGAGAGAAAGCAGAGACTGTGAAATTCTCCCAGCTGGGGAGGGATACAGAGGTGCCAAGGTTTGCAAAACACAGACTGGAGATGAATAACCTGAGCAAAGGCTTTGTTACAGTGCTGCAGCAGAGACACAAAATTTTCAGAAAATTCCTTCCAAGATAATAAAACCCAAATAAACAAAAAGAGAAATTGGGGCAACTTTGATATAACCGTGGGACTTACCTACTATTTTAAAGATTATGAAAATAGAAATCAATGCTAGGTACAACCTTTCAACATTTAAGTATATGTTTGTTTTTTACAAATGATGAGAAATAGACCCGCTGCTGGAGACAGAGCAGCATTGCACTTCAGAACACGTAGCTGTATGTCCCTGCGGTCGTACCTCTACAATGAGAAAACATTAAAGCAATGGTAATAGGGAGCTTCCTACTGCTGACTTGTAAACAAACAGGAAAGTTATTTGGACAGGGCTCTGAAATGCTGTGTAAACATAGACCTAATGTTATAATGCAGCTGAAGAGGAAACTCTTGGAATAAAATAATTTCACACACTGCTTTAAAAAGCCTTTTCCTGTCCATTCTGAGGGAAAATGAACCAAAAGGAGATGTCTGTCCTTGTTCTTTATGACATCCTATTTCTTACAAATCTGTTTTTAGAAGTTAACTTTTTTTTTTTCCTTGAAAGTATTGAGGTATTTTTCAGAGCCTCACATCTCTGGATGAGAAGGAAGAGACTCTGTGAGAACCCCATGCCTGACCCATGCTGGCTGTGAGAGGTGAGTCCTCCCTGTGCTGGTGGGAGGTGGCAGTCCCGGGACAAGCAGGGGATGCCTTCAACCCCTTGCTCTGTTGTAAGCAGCAAGGCTGCTCTTCTGTGAGAGCCACATTCATCCTTCCCAGCTTGACTGTCTAAAAATTAGATGCAGAGTTCAGCTTTTAGGTCTCCTACACAGGCAAAGGACAAAGGCAGGTGCTGGCAGAGGGCCATCTGCTCTGCTTATCTTCCACCCTGAGCTCAGACTGGGAGGAACTGATCTTTGGAGGAAATGCTCCTTTTCTGACAAGCAGAGAGGAAGCCTAGATGACAGCTAAGACTAGATTCTATCTATCAGATAACTGACGTGAGAGGAGATGAATCCCACCAGACCAAAGGACAGAGAGGACAGTTGATCACTGGACAGCACAGAAAGATGGGTGTAGAGGGAATGGACTTGTGGGGGCCAAAGAGATTCCTGGTGAAGCGAGAGCAGTGCAGTGGCATCGTAGGAAAAGAGCAGATCTGACTTCGTGGGAGACAGAGACGCAAGCCGTACTGAATAGCGACATTAGAAAGTACCTGGTGGTACAAAGCAACTTAACAAGCACCTGGGCTGAACGCTGGAGCACGCCCTGTTCTGCCCTGCCCTCACCTTCTCTCCAGTCCTCTTCTAAAACCCTCCCCAGCTGGCCAGCCAAATCTGTGGAGATATATTAAGGAGTTGGGGTGCTTATGGTAAAAGCATGAAATCTGCCAGTCTTAGGACGTGACTTAACAAGACCTTCAGATGTGGAGCTATTGTCAACTCGTACCCTGTTAGCTGGGACAACATGGCAAATGTCTTTTTACAGCTGTTTGAGGGATGGATTCCTGGTTGTGGTTCAGCCTGATCTTGTCACTGGCAGAAGCGTTTAATGTTTACTGTACAGTTACAACCTAAATTGTGTCATCTAATGTCAGTGTCCCTTTGTGGGCCTGGCACAGAGAGGACAACACTAAGGGTCTTTATGTGGCAATGGGATGGTTTAAGTGGATGTGAGCTTGGTGAATAGATAGCAGTCATTGAGAACAGACCAAAGTGGCTTCCCTCCAATGCCTAACTCTGTCTTGAATGTCTCTCTTGTCCTATGTGGTGTTGTGAGCCCAGCACATCTGTGTCAGTCTGGCCTGTGTGCCAGATGTCAGTGGGATGGTGAGGCTCTGCTGGAGGGTGTGCCAGCTTTAGCCACTGTACAATAAATCTGGAGTGTCTTGTACCAAGTAACGTGCTGTCAGTCTGTCTAATGAATCTGGGTCTCCTTGGAAAAGGCCTCAGAAAGCAATCCCTGGGGCTCTTCGCATGGGATAATACAAATAACATATGTCAGGACTGTTCACATCGAAGGTATCACAAGCCTTTGTACAACGCCTCCAGTCAGAGGGCTCCTACAGGGAAATGTCCCAGGCTGCAAGGCATGACATTGTTTCTTGACCAAGCTCACAAGCAAAATAATGTGAAGATCACTGAGGACAGCGAGGTTCTTGGTTCACTGCAACATCTAAGTCTGTTCAGTGCTGATGACCGCAGGACCAGATGGTGCAAAGGGATAAAAGAGTTTGAAGCCACAGTAAGAAAAAGAAACTGCCTGACAATGATCTGCAGGACAGACAAAATCAAGTGAAAGATGTCTCTTTCATGAAATATCAAACTACTTGTTCAGGTCAGGGAGAACTGTAGAAAAGTGGATGTGCTGTAGGACATCTATTTCGACTTATTCTGTCTGAAGAGTGGGCCTCACGTCACGCAGCTTCAGACGTCTAATCCCAAACTGGTCATCCAGGCACATCTGGAAATGTTAAATATACTGGGGAACAAGGAAGGATTCCTGGGTTCTGTATTCATTTTAGGCTGAGTATTTACGTAAGATACTTTTCTTATCTTCTTTAACTATTTATAGTTTTGTTTGTATGTTTGGGACCTAGATGTATCCCACTATGCTTCAATAAATCTAAAATATCTTTGTGGACAAAAAGAAATGTCGTCTGCTGTTAATGAAAGGAAGGTAATCACCATGCTGAGTTACTCTCATAGTTAGTATTTTAGTAAATGCTCTCTGGGCAGATGTTGACTCATATAAGTTAATTCTTAATTGTTATTTCTTTTAAAAAAATTAAGAATTAGATGTTTTAGTCTGAAAACTATGAAAACTAGGAATAAACCAGACAAAACAGATTTTTCTTCCAAAAGATCTAAGGTTGTCACTAACACTCCCCACCACAGAGATCAATACAAATGTTAAATGACTTTCAAATGCCTGCCATCACCAGGATTGCTTGTGCTGGTGCACGAAGGCGATGGGGTACAAGAACGAGCCGTCCAGCTGATCAGACCACCCGTGTGGTTCCCACCCAGAGTTTCAGGCACTAAACCCCGAACAAGCAACCTGCCACCGCGCTGGGGACCAGCAGCCCTAGACCTGGCAACAGGTAACCCGAGCAAAGCAGTGACGGAGAGGGGGTTGTGAGTGAGAGGAGCGTGTTAAAAGTGACAAATTACAGCAAGAAAAAGAAATTGCATCCTTTGTGAGGAAAGGTTTTTAATTTTTATATAAAGAAGGGGATTCTGCAAGCGATTTGGTGATTTTCCTTTGGGCTGAGCACAGGTAATTGCATCAGGCTGCCAAGCAGGGTGATTTAAATACCTCCTTCCTAGCCTCTTTTAATAAAACTGTCTCTGAACACGTCCAGTTTCTCCAGACAAAAGCTATGGAGGGAGCTTCGCAGAGTCCTTGGATTAGTGTAAAATGAGATCTACTGTATTCCCTGCAAGTGGCAGCTGGGGTGCCTTCATATCAAAGTGGGGGCGGCAGGGACAGCCCAAAAGCCTGTCTCCTGGAGTGGCTCGGGGACTAATGGTGCAGAGCACGGTGGTGTGGGATGAGGGAAAGTAAAGGTGTGCTCAGTCCCGTCCCCATCCCGCGGGCTTGGAGGCATGAGCTCGTGAGCTCCGGTACCTGGCCCCATTGGAAATGAAAATAGACATGCTCTACTCCTTTAATATGCCTTAAATATTCTGAAAATGAAAGGAGGCAGGTTAGTTTGATTTCGTTTACTCTGAGATTTTATTTTAATGTAGGTTTGATAACTAAATGGAAAACAAATGTGGTGCATTAAAAGGAGGCGGCCCAGCCCAGCGTCGGGAACAGGACCGGTGCAGGAACATTTTTCTAAAGATCCCTTCTGGAATGTTATTTTGAACTCTTCAAAACAGCAAAGGTTTTTAGACATTGTATGTTTTGTTAAATGTCCCTTGGGAAAGCTGGGTTTAAAATTAGTCAAACTCTTTCACTTTTTTAAACCCTTCCCTAAAATAGTTGATATAAAATTTGGTGGGAATTCTGCTGAGAGCTTAAATTGGCTGAAATAGACGACCTAATGGAAATGACATTTGAGGAAAAAATGTAAAAAACCTGGTTTTCTTTCTGCCTTCCAATGACATAATCGGGACACGGCAGGACTGCCTGCTTCTCCGACTGTGGCCCTGACCCCGAGGCTCTGGTCACCAGTTTCCCTCGTACAGGAGAAGGAGGGAAGCAGCTGGGAGAGAGCTAAAAGAGGGAGATGACTGCTCTGGTACAGCACTGCCCGTCCTCCTTGGTTGTATTCCTCTGTGGGCTGACGTTCATCACCCTTGGAGTGCATAACCTGGTGAGCACGCCAGCAAACATCCACATCTCCATCTAGAGGTGTGTGGTAGAGCTGTTGCTCTCTGATGGGACACCTGGCTGGTTTTCATGCTTGGGAAAGGAGGGGCAGACAGGTTTTGGCCTGAAAGGAAATATGGGAGAGTTCTCCTGGTGACACCCAGAACGATGCTGCATGGAGGTTTCCACCACAGGGGGACCTGGCTCGTCTTCCAGGTGGTCACATCATTGCAGGTGACCAACATCTTTATGACAGCTCACATCATGGTCCCAAGGGACCTGCTTCTGGATGAGGCTGTGTCACCATGCCCTCACCTAAGTCCAAAGGAGGGAGACACGTCCTCTGACTCCTCTGTTCACCCTGGGTGTCAGATGTGCCAATTACTATGGGCAGTCTAGGCAACTGCTCCGTGCCCTGGTCCTGTTGTTCTCTGTGGGACGTGAGGAAGGCTTGTGCTCACAGTACACACCACTCCTCCATGCACTCCTCAGCTGTGATGGCTAAAAACATGCCCCAGAAACACTCTGGGACCTTGCCCAACCCAGTAGCTTATTTACTCAAGGCATTTTGTCACTTGGGGAGATAAAGCCGCCTTCACACACCTCAGGTTCCTCTCAGTGCAGCTGGGAGATAAGGGCTGAGGGACGCTGGCTCCTACTTGCCATGAACCTCGGAGGATTTCGAGGAGGGGCCTCTTTGGGAAGCCACCTCTGCTATCGCTTTGACAGGTGTCAGCTGCACTTTGAGCAGCCAGCCGCAGAGGGAGATTAGCCAAATGCGTCTCCTGCCCAGAGTGCTCGGGCTCTCCAGGCATCGTTTTAAAACACAGAATGGGAAAGGATTTTGAGCTGAGATAGGGGGCTTTATTCAGAAATGGTCTGACCTAAGGACCTCGCTATCAGCAACCCCAGCAGCCATCACAAATGGGGTCCTTTCTGAGAGGGGTCTAGCTGATAACAGGGAGGAGGGGCTGTTCTCCCATCACAGACCTCAGTTTAGTGTCTGGTGCGCAGGGGATGAGAATGTCCTTTGCATTCTGCTTTCTGATCTCCAAGGGATGCCAGAGACATAGCCACATCAGAGTAGCTGCTTGGGAAAGTGGTGATCCCTTTGGAGAAGTAAAGTTGAGTGAACTCTTGCACACGTGTTACTGAAAAGACACCTGATTTAGGGGACATCCACATGCCTATGGAAGTTATATCAGCCAGAGAAACAGGCACTTCTACTGCACAAACACAGCCATGAAAGTTAGCCCTGGCCTGAAGCCTCCTACTTGCTCCTACATGCATGGCCTGCGAGCAGCAGAGTTGAAAGGATGTGGGATATGGCTGTGGGCAGAAGGGAGGAGATGAATCAGTGTGTGGAGAGCAGGTTCTCCCAACGATGGGGCAGGCTCCCATGGAGAAAGCAAGGACTGCTCAAGGGAAGACCAAGAAGTAGCCAAGAATGCAGATGTGTAGGGCCACCAGTTTCTGAGGGTGGTGGGTGCACGTCAAGTTGGAGAAACTAGTTTAGGAGACAGAACACTGGCTGGCATCGATGCTCAGGAACCTGCCTTTGTCACCCGTCAGCTCAGGGAAGTCTCTCTCCAGCAAGTCACTTCTTGGCCCGCTTCCCCTCCCACACAGGGTTTACTGAGATGCTAAATTCCTCTGGACGGGGGGTGTCCCTTGTCATGGTCTGTACAGCTCACATCCAAATGCCTCATATTCTTGTTACCTCATTGTAGATGGCTTTTTTTCTGGAATTTGTGCACTGTTGCCCGGCCAGTCAGGTCGCCTGAAGCACCCTGCAGCTTTCCACAGGATTTTGCTTACCAGCTGTGCCCAGTCTATAGGTCGTATGCACAATCAGGCACAGGAGAGGCACATATTCTGGGCAGGATGTATGTATCCGTGGTATGCATCTATTGTGGGGCCCATTCTGGTAGCACTGAACATTGGCATTCCTCATGGTACCCACATTTTCATGCCAAGCTAAACTTTCTTGTCCTTTTCAGAGATATTTATAGATGGGAATTTTGACAAGAATGAGTTTCTTTTTTGTAAGGAATAGTTTTACTTATTACTAACTCTGATTTGAGTGTGTGCGTGTGCTCAAAGGTGCAAACAAGTGACAAAAATGTCACCTAAAGAATGTGATAAGTGAATCCCTGGGGGGCACGATGAGGAAAAATGAGATAGTCTTTAAATTGGATGTTACAAAACTTGACACAAGCAAATGCGCTCCTCCTGTTCTGGATGGTGCGTGGGGCCAAGGAAAAGGGGCAGGCGCTGCCAGCTGCATTGTGCTGGTGTGTGCTGCGAGCACACAGAGCGGTGCTCACAAGGGAAACCTTGCTTCCACACTGCAGACTGCTCATACCTCACTGGAGCAGTATGTGCTTAATTCCAGTGTTTTCCAGAAAGGAATTGTTTTTTTTTTCCAGAGGAAGACTATTGGCTAAAAGGATTATATAAAGTTGTCCTCAATTAGACTCACTAATGTCTCTGAAAGGCAAACATATCTGAGCTGTTGCTGGAGGATGGGTTGGCTGGGGGGACAAGCCATTCCAGCTTGGAAAGAGCAGTATCTCTCGACAGACTTACTGGAGGTTTTTCACCATTACCATAGTGATGAAGGGAACAACCAGTAGACATTATGAGAATGACCACATGTGCATTCCTGGCAGCAGCAAATTCTGGGAACACAAGATGGCAGGCATGTCCCACAACCCCTCCCCTCATCAGCTGCCTGCCTCAGTCACGCTTCCATGTCCTGGATAGTCAACCCCTTTGACTTTCCTTCCGCCAGATCCTGAATACGTCCATGCACTTCTACCTCCCGGTGCCTACAGTCTCCCATCCTGCATCCTAGGGTTGGAATATACTCTTAAGTCTCTGCAGACAAAGGTTGTCCTCCAGAAGGCAGTTCCATGGCATTATGAAAAGCAGCAGTACGTTCTGATGAAAAACAGTGCAGAACTGTTGAAACCAACTGAATGGTACCCAGTTTCTGCTTGTTGGTGAATACAATCACTGCCTTCAGCAAGCAGAGAACTGCATTACCACTGTTAGGTTGCTGTGGTGGACAGTTCCCACCCCTTCTTGGCTGCACACCAAATGACCAAGAAAAAATCTGTAGTACAGCCTGGGAGAAAAGAAAGAGATTTGGTTTTGTCTGGTTGTGAAAGTGTCTGCATCTTGACATGAGCTGAGATGGAGAGGAATTCAAGGAACTTGCCCCTCCCCAGAAAAAAAAGAAAACCAATTGCTTCGAAGTGTTTTGACTGCAGATTGTATATGGAGCAACTAAATAAAGAATAATGCAACACAAATAATGCAGACAAGAGAGGGATGTATAGGACAATATTTAGAAGTCCAGCAGAAGGAAAGGAGGCTTCAAGCACCCATGTTTTACCTCTCAGGTATCAAGCACACACTGGCAGCCTCCAGGTTGCAAAACCTTCTCCTCATGAGGTGCAATTCAGGGCTGCACCTGCAAAGTGAACTTCATCATGGATAAGAGACTGCTTTTGGGGAACCTTGCCCAGAGTAGGGCACTTCTCATACCCCTCAGGAATTAATGAGAAGCTGTTTTAGTACAAGTATGGCAAGCAAGGTTTTCTCACCTTCCTTCCAGGTAGACTAGAGCCAACTTTGGCATACTTTAGCTACTGCCTGGTTAGCTGAACCATCTGCCTCATGTCTGTGGTCAGCTCTGAGTATCTGCCCAGAGAAGATAATACAGCTTCTCACCTTCAACCATTTCCATTCATTCTTCCCCTCTTGACATTTCAATCTGGCCTAACATAAAACTTTGTCACTTCATTAAATATCTCAAGGACCGTGAAAAGGTCTATGAAAACCATTAGCATTATTCCTGCTGACCTTCCGACTTGGTTTTAGCTAAAATTGCATGTTCATGGTTTTGCTCATCATCTTATAGCTTTTAGCACAAGAGGATCATGGCCCACAGCAGGTGCCACCTCACATTATTTAGAGGTGCAGAAGCTGTATCTCCAAGGCCATTGACACAGTCTGAGAACAGCCAGCTCCGGGCAGCAGGGACCGCTCCTGCTCAGAGACAGCAGCCTCACTAAGAACAACAGTGCTCCTTAGAGACAATGTCAAATTTGGTCCAGCGTGACCTTGCTCTGTAGTCACACACAGTTGTCATCTCCTACGCTGCTGCTGTTCCTTCCCATGGAGGGCGACTAACCTGTGCAGCTATTGCACTATACGTTTTTGCCCCAGCGATAACCAGACAAGTATGAAACAAGAACCATCTGCTCTTACAGATGCCAGTATCTTTGGAAAACCTCCCCAAGAGGAGGAGTGGACTGGGCTTTCCACCACCCGCTCTGGCAGGACAGCAAATAGCAGTCAGCACAAGGGTGCCTACTTGCATTTTACAATACCTGCCTGCACTGCAGATACCATTGACCCGAGTTGAGCTTCAGTGAACCTCCCAAATCTCCAAGCACTGGATCCTGGTGGTGATGACTGAGCAGGCTGCTGGGCTGGGGCCATCAGCTCCAGGCCAGTGGCTGGGGCTGTGCTGGGGCTACGCTCACCTGTGTACTTGTGTATCTCATATCTTTTTGCTTCTCTGCTCCAGACTGCTGTAGACAGGCCCTTAAAACCATAATTTAACCATGTTCCCACTGCAGTTCTGCAGAGCCCAGCGCCTTCCAGCAGGAACATGACATGATGAACACAGCCCAATCTAGCTGCTGCACAGCCATTTCCCAGCATGAGGCACAAGCGTGTGTACTGCGCTGCCTGGTGCCCAGGAAAGAGATAAGCAACCCCTAATCCTTACAAGGCGTCCTTACGGTAAACCTGCATTTGTAGCACCTGGCATGTGACTGCGCTTGTCACCTACTACAGAAAATGATGATAAGGAGCGGAGGAGCACTGTGTCTGTCTGAGGTGGGGACGTGGCATCGTGTTGCTCCCAGCACACCAGTCCCGGTGCTGCGCACTGGAATCTGGGCTGACCCATTGAGGGACATCTCCTGTTGCATCCGTGTCACGCTAGCTGCAGACCCATTGAGGGACATCTCCTGTTGCATCCGTGTCACCCTAGCTGCAACCTGCTCTGCCAGCTGTGTGTGCTGCTATGAAATTGTTGGTCATTTGTCTTTAGAGCACTTGGATACCTGCAGATCAGCTTCCCAGCAGTGCCGTTAACAACTTCTGAGGTCAGCAATGGGAAAGCAGTGACAATTCATTCAGACCTCTGGAGCACATAGTTCCCCAGGCCACATAAATAGGCATATGATGACAGCCTGAACTGGTGAATTTAGGATCCCTTTTCCCAGTTTCACCACTAGTTATGTTGTTCTTGGTCTACATATCCCACTGTAATTCCAGTGACTGCAACACGCAAAGCAAGTTTAAGTCTACAGCCAATGTGATGGGGTCAGGAGTCAGAGCTTTGAAACAGAGCTACCAAGCTGCCCTTTTCTTCATGCGTACCCCATGAAGACGGAGGGTCTTTAAATACAAAATTATTTCAAATAAAGCCAGGAAGTTCAATGTGAGACACAGTGAAAAGCAGCAGGCTTTGCAAACAAGATACTCTTGACCCACTGTGCCCTGGCTGGGAGGTCTCTTGTTCAGATTTGCCCTCCAAAGGGAGAGCCCTTACATGGGAGAAGAAAACAGGAAGGGATGTTCAAGCTCAGATGAGGATGGACACAGTTCCTCAGAAGTCTCTACTTCATGTCCCCGCTCCTTCGTCTCCAGGGAAAGGGTTGGACATCTCAGACAATAGACACAGGAAAGACGTAGTTGAAGCAATCCTCTGGGGAAAACCAGCCCTGGAAGAGGGAGGCCAACATGCCAGCTTCCCAAGCAAGCTAAGACACAGCGGCAGCTCTGGAATGCATTTCTTATTATAATCCTAATCATGGCTTTTATTGGTCTATATTTTTGTAGCTATTTCTAATATCACAAATATTTGCGTTTCCCTGATTTTCTTAGATCCACATCACATTCTCAGCTGCCATCTGCTCACAGTGCCATCTCAGAGAGGTTACTCAGCTGAGTGGGGAACCACGCAGATCAGTCCTTCAACCCCTTGGAGGACCTAAGCCAGACATGCAGTGGGGAGTCCCCGGAGGTAGGACCCATCTTCAGCCCCTCCTGCAGAGGCCCATCTGGACATTATCCTCTTTACTGACACACACTGGCAGCAGGAAAGGCTGGGGCAAGGGGCAGGTCCTGACCCTGTCCTTCAAACGTAGCTGGGCTGCAGGCTCTTGGCTGTGAACCCTCTCCTGCACTGGGACGGGCCAGACTCCTCTTGCAGAGAATCAGAGGTCCACAGGACCCTCCCTCTTACCAGGCCAGTGAGACACTTACAGGAAGGAGGTGATTGAATCCCCTTCAGGTGTGATTTGACACCAGAACAGGATCTCACCTGCATCCCCAGTAAATATCTAACAATCATGTCCTGGCACTGTTCTGCTACAAACTCTTCCCTTGAGCTTCCAAGATGGGATGCTCAGTCAGCTCTGCCAAGAGGGGTTGGGAATCACCTGCCTGAATGCCCCCCCCAGCACTACTCAGGATATAAAACCTGCCCTAAGTCCTTCTAGCAAGTGAAATGTGCCTCGGCATACAATGCAGGCAGAATTTGCAAGGTGCAGATCCCCCGAGCAGCGTTTGGGCTGTAGGAACCAGCGGTGGGAACCCCATCATCCTGGAGCGGAAAGGGAAAGCGGTGCGGTGACTCAGACAGGGAGCCACGGCCGCTCTTCCAGCCTCCCTTGCTGATTTGTGTTGCCATTCGCACTCTATGCACAACAGCTGCCTGGGACATCCCATGCTGACAGAGAGGCAGCCCAGACCCGCCTGCTCCTGCCGCTCCTGCTAACGGGGGATTTTCCTCAGCAGCATCCCGACAGCCCTGGGAGGTGCGGCTGACAGTGATTTGCGCGTGCTCTCCCACATTCGTAATGCAGACAGCTCTGTGGACAGGCAGCGGAGGTGACTGCCTTGGGCTGTGTGTGAGCCAAGTGGAGCCCTGCAGCAGGACGAGGGGTTGTACTGTGGCAGGTGAGTCCTTCAGTCAAAAGTCACAGCTGCCAGATGTTTGAGTGCCTGCTGGTGCCAGGCCGTCAGGAGGGAGCTGGGGTCAGCGTGGCCAGTGGAGAGGTGAAGGGATTAACAGCTGCAAGCATTTCTCTGCAAGATTGCCTTGCCAAGAAAGCCAGGTGCCTCTCGAGATGTACAGATGCTGGAGGATAATTGTCAGGCTGGGGAGAGCAGTAACCCTGCACAGCTGCACCCACGGTGATGCTCTTGCAGCAGTGGGGCTGACAGCCAAGCCGGTTTTCCCTAAGATAATGAGCCCCTCGGTACTGAACGCTTGACACAGATGTGCCTGGGCTCCTTAGTGGGAGGCAGGGGGATCTGAAACCTTTCTTGTAGAAATCTTATTCCTAATTCCCAGGCAGCAGGGGAGAGACATGAAGCACTGAGCCATTCAGCCATGGGCTCTGTGCTTACCTGTCCTCCTCACCCTCAGCTTCTCACCCAAAGCCTGCCTTGTTGGCCCAAACCCATCTGGAGGTCAAAGCACTTCTGAATTAGGAGATATCCCCACTGGTGACATCCGTGTGTGGTCAGGACCCCCATCCTGCTCTAGGAAGCTCCTGAAACAGGTTTTCTGTCCCTAGATACACCGGCGGAGCTGCTTGTCATTTCCTTGCCAGCCAGTGTCAGTCCCTGTCGCTGCGCTCCCTGGCAGCCTGGCAGCCACGCTCCCCTGCTTGGGCAGAGCCGGTCCTGAAGAGGTTATGCAGCAGTTCCCAGGAACTCGCACAGCACTTCCTTGGAAAGCCAGGGTGCCTGAGCCCGGCATGGCACTGCTTCCTCACCACGCGTGGAGAGGAGCTCTGCACTGTGTCTGTTCCAGCGGCACACCACCTCCTACCTGCCAGGCAAGCTCCCCGTCCTACACAAACAGCAGGATTCATCACCTGTTTGAGATTATGCAGCAGTGTCTGGCTCCCTGTTTTCCCTGCAAGGACTCAGAGCTGCAGCAGGTACCAGCTCCCGTTTCCAGAAATTCCATCAAATGGAGATGACGATAGGTGGTGAGAAGAGCACGGTGCCTGGCACACACTTTGCGGTGCAAGTTGTTGCCCCATGGCTGCAACTTCCTTCCACACCTTTTTTGCTCTCTCCAGGCAATGGGCAGAGTAGGAAGAGGTAAGGGTACCGAATAGCATGTGGAGTCATTGCGTTCCCTCTGTCTACTGTGCACACCCGTGCCCAGCCAAGAGGTGGCTTGCAGGAGGACTGAACATGCACGTGCTGTGAGAGAAGGGGCTATGGCATGCACCAGACATTGCACAGGGCTGCTAGCCACGGTTCTTACTTGCCCAGACAGAAGCCATGACCATGAATGCTTTACTACATCCATGATTTCCACCTCTGCTTGGCATCCCAGAGGAAGCAGGTGGAGAGGCAGTGCCAGAGGACCTGGACAGCCTGTGACCAGCACAGTGCTGTGAGTTGTCGCAGCAGCAGTTGTCCACTACAGAGCTCACAGCAAGGACCTGAAGCGACACTTCCTCCAATGGAAGATGTGCAGAAGAGACCACAAAGCTCACAACTAGAACAGGTCAAACTTTGGAGAGTACCTCACCCCCCGGTGCTCAGAGCAGTTGCTCAGTACCCCCCGGAGCCAATCACACAGTAAAGAACAGGAGCTTTGCCAAGATGTGTGCTCAGCATGGCTTGACGTCCAGCTTGCTGGGATTTCTGGGAGTGCTGGCGTTCCTGGTGAGCACGTGCACAGCAGCTCCACGCTGGGGCAAGTGTTCACAAGGCAGAAGCATGCAAATTCAATCCCATGTGAATACTCATCTGATATTTCTTACCAGAGTGTATTTTTGGGTCTCCTGTTTAAAAGCCATCAAGTTAGGGAACAGAAACAATGGCAGATGATTTAAACTATCAGTCACACAATGTGAATGCTAACAAATAGCCAAGCCAAACGATAGTTGTTTAAACTCTTTGCTCATGAATAAGGGCACATTGGCAGAGCCCTGGGGGAGCAGCCTGATTTCTGGCTGTGGGGTCTCCATGCTCCCCCTTGCCAAGTGCTTGTGTGAGGAGACTTGCTGGGTCTCACCAGGAAAGGGGGGTTAAAAGCTCCTCAGTATGAGCGAAGCTGTCACTACCCTGTGCTAATGTGCAACAAACACATCCTTCTTTCCCTCAACTCACATCTCAGCAGGCTCTTGCCTCTTCTCTGCTCTGGGTGCGTGATAGGAAGGATTTACTGAGTTCCCATGTGAGTTGCGCTTGTCTCTCCCCCTGCCCCCCAATACTGAGCCCTCTGCACATCCCTTTCTCCCTGCCTGGAAGCGGAGCTGGGATTCCCTGGGGCTGCGCACAGCTGGGCTGCCCAGGGAGGAACCAGGATGACCAGCTGCAGGAGCTGATGTGGCAGACATACGCTAGCTGCCCTAAAAAAGATCATTGTGGGACTGTGTGGTACAGAGATTCGGTTGGGGGTAACTTCTGAGAGAACATTTGCTCGTTTTGAGGCACAGAGAGCTACAATGTGAATATTTAGCAAACCCTCTCCATCTGCATGCACACTGCACGCAGTGCCTCTTCTCAGCACCCAGAAACTCCAAGTCTGGAAAAAATGGGACTTCAGTGTGTCCTGGGAGATGAAAGACTGAGCAAAACAAACAGACCATTCTGGAGAGATGAGAAAATTTCAGAGGAAGGGCTGATAACCACAGCCTCTGCTTCAGCTCTCCACAGCTCCTCTGCCCTGGCAGTCCCCGGTGCACAAGGCAGATTGTGCCTGACACTGGGCAGCTTGTGCAAATGGGGAACCACCAAGCTGCAGTTCGCTGGACCTGACCCTATGGACAGCAATGTGCCTTTATCCTTCAGTGAATCATCTCCATTTTAAATCTCCATTGATTAGTCTCCACTGTTCATAGGGAAGGCTGAATCCTGTACCTCACTCCTGACCTTCAGACTGTATTTCCTCATTTTCAGATTAAATTCATAACGACCAGTTTATACCCATTTTTTTTTTTGCCAGCAAAGATCTTTAGCTTAAACAGCCAAGAACAGCCCTTGTTAATCCCTGGTCTTTACCCCAGACTTATGTGCAGAGAGCAATGAATGTGTCTCTCTTGAAGCAGGCAACCAGGACTGCATGCGCCTTTCCAGACATGGTCTCTCCAGAGCTCCCTGGCACCAGTTTCTCCCTATCACTGCTGGGAGGAGCCGTCCTGAGGCATCCTGGCATTGCATTTGCCTCTTTCATGGTGACATTACATTGGTGGGTTATACTTGTCTTATGATGAACTTGTGCACTCCAGTCTTCCCCATGGTTTCCAGCTGCTGAACTCCCAGTCTGGAGCAGAAGCCCACTTCTTGAGGGCAAGATCCGTGCTGGTATGTGGCAGCCAATTTCCAGTAGTCCAAGATCAACTAAAACTAAGATCAAATATCATTCAGCTAATCAAAAGTGTTATTTCTACAAAGCTCTCCCCTGTTATGGCTGAGACCATCACCATAGCAGCAACAGTAGTGCTTCCAGTACCCAATGTTTTGTAAATTGTATTAATTATTATTACTTAATTTCCTGTCTCTTTAATCAGGAGAATTGCAAGTAACAAACTTCTACCAAAACCAGTGCAGCACATGTCTATGAAGAGGAAAAACACCCTTGCATTTCCACTATGCCGTGCTGACCATCTCCCTATGCAGTGGGACTCTGCTTTCGGCTGGAAATGGTTGGCAGCACCATTTAGTTCAACTGAAAAGAGCAGTCTAGGTTTTAGCCAGCAATGCAGAAAGTGTCCTCATGCCCTGAATGGATTGCAGTTAAACACAATCAGGGAGCAATGCTTACGTTGGCCAACCTGTGCCTGCTCACCTGAGGATCAGCCCTCAGTGTTGCCTGAACTCAGCAAAATAGCTATAGTATTGCAGTACAGTGACTGCTGAGACACTGTTGCTTTCCCTAAAATAACGTTTCAACAATCACATGCTTTTTTAATCATGCCTAGCTGACGAGGAACCATCAAGAGATGCAGTGAACTACAGGGTACATTTGACTGCGTGGGGCAATGTCTTAAAGAACATTCAGGGCTCCAGGAAGAACAAAAGAGGGCCAAATCCTGCTGTGAGGCTGTTACCTAATGTTGTGATGTGCCACTGAACTGGTGCAGTGGGGAGCTGGAAGACTGTCACTGGTATTAATATCGTGTTTATTCTGTTAAGGAAAACAAGTATTATTTGGTCTAGCAAATTTAGTTTCCATTCTCTGCAGTCCCCAAAATTTCCAAAGACTGGAAAAAAATTAAACCACGATATTCTCTGACAATAATGTAGAAAACTCACCACCTGAGAAGTCCCATGGCTGTTAAATAAACTGCAGCACACCTTGAGGTTTGGCCCAAACCAGAGGTTATACCATGGAAAGTGGCAGAGAGCTTGTGGGAAAGCTGGGCAGGGAAAGGGAGCTGAGAGGCCACAAAAGGCTAATTGCTGCCCTCGGAGGTCCATGGGCAGGTAGTGTGACCTCAGAGTTTCTAAACTGTGTTTCTTCCTTTGGCCCCAGAAGAACTGTGTTGTTATATACCTGCTTCAGGTAGATCCAAACTGTTCCCATGGTATCCCTGAAAATCCTCAAAATCCCACTCTGTTTTTTTCCCTTCCCCTTCCCCCTCGGTGCTCCTGGGGTGGAGACGGAGGAGCTGAGACCTGCCAGGCTCTTGGGGGGGTGCTGGGGCTGAGCCTGCCCTGTGGCAGGCGAGGTGGTGCCGGACCTGCCCGCAGATGGCCGCGTGACGGACATAACACAGAGGATGCTGCTGGCAGGGTGAAGTGTTCCCTGGAACTGGCAGCAGGCTCACAAACACCTTCCTGACAGCTGCTGCCGGTCGCTGTGGGGCTGGCGGGAGGCTGGGCTGGGGCTGGGGCTGGGAAGGTGAGGGCAAGCCCAGGCCTGAGCTGGTGCCAGCGGCTCCCTGACCCCGGCAGCACTGGCAGAGCTCTGCCTTGGTACCCAGCGAGCCTGCGAGAACCCTCCAGCCTCTGCCAGCTGCGAAGTGTGTGACGGGACCGTGGTGGACAGCCTGTGATGGGGCAGTAGCCTCTCGTTAGTACCACTCTGTGCTGTGCAAGGAGGTGATGGCTGCCCTTGCTTTTGGGTACCCTTCCCTCACAACTGAGATGCTGGGCTGGCTCGGGGAGAAGCTGGCCCCAGTCCTGGCACTCCCTCCTTCGCGGAGTTGGTCACAGCTGCCTCAAATTCCCTGCCTAAATGTGGTGGTGATTGGTGCCTTGACCTGGAGACCTGCCCCGTGTTTTCACCAGCGATCCAGAGCACAGCTGGGGAGCACAGCTCAAGTTAGGGAAGCTGTTTCTGCCAGAGCCAGGCTGGCATCTCCCTCTGGAGGCTGCTTCTAAGGGTCCGCGCTCCCAGAGCAATCTTGCTCTGCTTTCATGTGGTTTACAGCCAGTAGGTCTCTGTCCTGTAACAGCAAAGGTGACCATAGGCCAAAGGCGGGAAGCAAGCAAAACAAAGCAGATAAAATCACAGTGAGAGTGGAGACCCGCAACTGAGTCAGGTGAAGGTGAAGTATGCTCCAGAGCCAGCTGCGTGTGGGGTTTGGATGGGGACGTCTGCCTTCCTGAGAGCACATGCCATTGTGAGTACACGCACAGCCCTTGCTGGGAAGGGCCCTTTTCCAGCTCATTTAATTGCATCGGTGCCAGAACTCGGAGGGGGGTTCGGGAACCTTCCCCCCTCGCTGCCTCACAACCCGGAGAAAACATCCCTGACTGCTCCAGCATGAAATCCCAGAGCTGCCTCCCATGAATCCTAAGAGAGTAAACACGATGGCATGGGCACGTGTGGGGCTTGGTGGGAACAGGCAGGGGCACCATCTCTGCTTTTGTTGTTCTCTTTACAAATAAAGCACAAAACACAGACCAGAAAAGTAGCAGAAGTTAAAACCTCGCCTTTGCGCCTTCAGGGAGCTCGGGAAACATCGGCAGCTCAATGTGCGGAGCGCGCATGCAGCTCACGCCAGATGAACAGGAAAAACTGACCCAGCATCTTCAAAGGATTAAGGCACCAGGCGTAAGCTATGCACCATGTAAGGCTCTGACAGGGGGAAGCAGAGCTTTTTAATGAATCACTGCACAGTCTGCTCTCTTGTATGCCTTTCCCTGCAGGATGAAGCAAAGTGATAAGCATTCCCTAACCTGCCTCTAACACTCAAACAGCGTTTCATCATTCCCCTCCCCACGCTGCTGAGAAGCAGAACAGAGACACAAAAGCTGAGAAACAAAGCTCACATCCTCCTCTTGGCCTGTATCATCTTCCCTTCCACCGGTAAAACTGAGCCCTCCCTGCCCCTTGCAAGGGCATCTCCTTCGGGGCAGCCTTTCGAGCCTTTTGTCTCTGATCACAGAGCGGGAACAAGCGACAGTGACTCGCCAAGCTCAAGATCCCAGTTGCTATAGGCTTGGAAGATTTAAATGGTGCTGGAAGAACCACATCTACATGAAAAGGGGTTTAAAAGCAATCAGGGAATTGAATACAGAGGAGATCTTGTCAACTTGCTGGTTCCATTAGCACTGTCAGGAACACTAAGAATATAGACATTACATGGTTTGAAAATGTTTCCAAGAGTTCTGTATATTATTATGTTATCTCTGATCTAAACCCCTGTTAGGGATTTCATGCTCTTAGCCTGTGTTTGAGATTCAGCACATTAATCAGTGAGATCTCTCTGAGATGTGTCAACAAATTCAACCCGCTGTTCCGAGTTAGTTGCTCCGAGTGAAGGAGCACCGTGTTTAGGAGCAGCTCGAACCTGCAGGGGCTGAGTCACACTCGGTGCAGGACCTCACCAAGGAAGAAGCTGTACCAGAGCGCCTTTCCCTAGGGCAGAGGAGATCACAAAGAAACAGACCAGGGGAACAATCCTTTCTGTCCACCCTGGCTGCTTCCCTCTTCATATTGCCTCTCTTGAGCGGTTGAAACAGAGTTTCAGAAAAGGGCAACTAAATATTAAGAACTTGTATAAATGGAGCATTTGAATGTTGATATGAACCCAGGGAGGAGGAATGCACCAAATACCCCCCAGCCTGCACGCAGAGCAATGAAGAGACCGAGTCGGGACTGTGCCCAGACCCAAGAGTACCCTCTTGCAAGAGGGCCAGTATCATGCCTGCAGTGTCTTCAGCGTGGAAGGAGGTGGGCATCTGGCAAAGGGACAGTGGCACCTGGGAGAAGGGAGCGACAGATTTCTATACCCCAGTGTTCCCAGTCACAAAGCAAATGGGGGTGTAGCCACAGAGCCAGCAGAAGGGAGAACATGATAAAAGGTTGTGCTCCCTGCAGCATGGACAGCTTGGCAAGCATCAGGGCTGATGAAGATTTATGCTTCAAGCTCTGGAGAGATGGCATTTCCATCAGTCCCAAGAATGCAGAGCACCCTGTGGCCCATCTGTATGAAGCCCAAAACATTAAGGAAGAGATACTGCGACGGCACGTGACAGCAGGCCTGTGTCGGTGCGCAGGTGCTGAGGGCAAGAGCGTGCTGTGTCAGCAGTGCTGGGAGCCCCACTGTGTTTGCCTGAGCACATGTTTGTCTTATTACAAGTGATAGCATCCATGTAAGAGTGTGAATGTTTGCATCAGTGCATTGGCAGTGGTAAGTGCACGTGTGCGAGTGATTGTGTAAACGTGTGAAGGAGACACCATGAGTTTCCACACGCCATGCCCTTAGATTTCATTTCCTCTCTAATGCAACCCATGCCTGGGAGTCAGTTGGCAACACGGTGCGGTGCAGTACCTCGATGTATGCTAGAAATCTAGTCCAGAAGGCTAATTATTCTCCCTGTTGACCAACATTTCTGAGACAATAGAAAGACGAAAATTAATTGCAGAACTCATGTTTTTAAAAGTAAATGGAATTAAGCAAAATGTTCTCTGCCAAAATCTGATCTAGTAAGAGTAAGAGTGAAAGGGAAAATAAAGGGAATGTCACGGGAAACGCTACTTTGTAACACTGCATTTCCCCAGCAAAGATAACCTTGGATACAACCTCTGATCAAATCCACATTGTCCTAACAAGGTACCGCTGCATTAATCAGCTGCGTTTGTAAAGGCTGGAACAAAACTCAGCCAGCAGAACTGAGTAAAAGCACCCCAGGAGCAGGACCTTGTCACGCAGGACCTTGTAACTGGCTCGTGAGCCTGCAGAGCCCTGAACCATTTCACTGGCTCACAGCATTGGTCAAGCTTTGCATTAGCACTTTGGCTGGCTGTCGGTGATGCCTACCACAACGCATGTAAGCTGTATTAACCAGAGACTGACTTTCTTTAAGCAACCTGTGTGATGACAACATCAGCCCTCTACCTATATTTGTTCATAGTGTTGGTGCAGACCAGCCTCTGCATCCTCCACACATTAACAGATTTTAATTTCTTACAAATGTGTATAATCATAACCTCGGTTAACAGCAGTGTTTTGGGGGTAAAGACATCCTTTAGTTGACTTGATCCTCTGTTTTTGTTACATCCTTCTCAAAGCTTTTGGACAAGATTTTATGCATCACCTGATCATGGCTGGCAGTGCTGGGGTTCTTTTGCCCTTGACATTATTAAAACTCAAAGGGGAAAACAATTTTTGCACCACGATCCCATGTGAGCAAGGATTGTCTTGTCCTGCGTCCGTGCAGCCCCCAGTGTCACTGAGCTCTGGCCATTGTGCACTCAATGGGCTGCTCATGGTTTGAAAAGTATCAGCGGCCAAGGTCTGTGCTACAGCAGAAGCAGAGTCCTGCCATCCCCGCTGAGCCCATCCCCAA
The DNA here is from genome assembly GCA_020745775.1 of Theristicus caerulescens. NCBI lineage: Eukaryota > Metazoa > Chordata > Aves > Pelecaniformes > Threskiornithidae > Theristicus > Theristicus caerulescens. The sequence goes on along the minus strand of CM036571.1, from coordinate 13,660,639 downwards.
CACACAAACCCTTAGCATGAACACCACAGTGCTCTGACACTGAGCTCTCATCCTGCTGGAGATGCTGACACCTGCTTGGGTTTCTGCAGCTCACCAGCGGCCTGATGCCACCACCCAGGTTTTCTTTGCACCATGGCTGCTCTCATGTGGGTCTGACTAATGGAATAATTTGACAGAAGACAGCTTAAGGACCATGGAAATTCCTTCCTGTCCTATAACTCAGGCTAAGTGAAAGTGTTTCCCCTTAGCAAGGTTCTACTGGTCTGCTCCAGAGGCCTGAAGGAACCATGCCTTTGTGCAGGTTCAGTGTCTCTGGGAGGAAGGGCAGCCTTTTTCAGTTCAAAGCTCCTGCAGGGTGATGGTTCCAGCACAGCAATCCCTTAGGTGTAGCACGACCCCTCATGTACCAGCAGGCAGTTACAAGGGAGCTTTGCATACAGGATGCTTTGCAGGTGAGGACTGGGACCATGAGGGCATCTGGAGGATCCAAAACAGGTTGAAGGGCCCTGATGTGAACTATATGGATCGTTTTACCCTGCTATGCATCTCAACAGTGGGACTACTGCTCCTCACATCAACCCTGGGGGAACACAGCACCAGTTGAACTGAGATGGCTGCAGCCTGGGCTGCACGAGTCAGCTGCTGCCATCATGGAAAGCCCAGAAGGGCAGTGAGATCCTGTCCCCCTTTACAGATTAGAGTTCTTGGAAAAGAGGCCAGTGATGGCAGCTTTCACCTTCCAGACACTCAGGGGAGCAAGAGCCTCTCAAAGGGTCTCATCCATCACCTGAACACCAGTGTCCCACTGCAACACGGACAGGAAACAACACTTCTGGCAGCCCTGAGAGGTGACACCAGTGTTTCCTTTTGTCCCTGAGAGGTGGTGGCCCTGGAATTGACCCTGTAATGGTGAAAGTCTGCCTGGGAACCACAGGCAGATAGAGGTGAGAGCCTGTCCATGGAGAAGAGAGTGAGTCGGACTGCTCTGCCTCCCTCCCCTTTTTGATGGAGCAGCTGTCATGATCCTATCCTGCCATGGCCTTGGTTTGGTCCCTTGTCATTGTCACAGGAAAGCCGCACTGTCCCCTCCCACAGCGTGAGCAGCCGCAGTCACCTACCTAGTGAGGACCTCTGGAGAGGAGGAGCTGTGGCTCAGCAGACTGGCCATCCCTCCCAGGACGCTCCACGCTGGCCGGGGCAGGCTCGCTGCAGTCCTGCACGGATCCTGCCTCCCGGATGGTTCAGGAATGAACTGTGCTGAGCTCAGTTCCAGGGAAAGACTGAGGGCTTTTGAAAACATGAAAGACAGCTCGAGCAGTGTCCAAACCGCCTAGCTCCACCTCATTTTGGGAAAAGTGAGAAGAGGGGGATATCCGAAATAATGAGTTTTCTGAATATTTATTCAAAACATAACAACAGATAAACTGCAATCACATGTTGCATTCAAATATTGGAATATTTATTCCAAATATGGTCCTGTTGCAATTGTATGATAAACATGAAAGCGAGAGTGCAGTTATTTATGTCCTGCCTTCAGCTTCTCAATAGCATGTTTAAGTTTAGGGTATTTATGCTCTTTCATCCAGCTGTCTGACTTTATCAAGTCCTGTACAACTTGGGAGAGGCAACCATGCCAGCGGCAGAGCAAGCCCCAGCAGACCTTGATACCAACGGGCTTCCCTCGTGGAAAGCACATTATGTCCCTCCTGCTTCTCTCCTGGCCCCCGCAGAGCAGTACTGGCAGAAAACTGTTGTATTACATAGTCCCCTGGCAAGGAGGGAGAGCCTTTCTCCCTGGCTGGGGCTGAAGGAGCTTCCAATATCATTTAAATGAAACAATAACTCAATGGTAGTGAGCGAGGGTTATTTGGGGTGCTCCAAGAAGGCACATACTGTGCCCAGGAGCAATGGAAAATTAGGCAAAGGGAAGTTTTGACTGAACAGCCAAAAAAAGCTCTTGGCAGGACCTCCTGTACTCTGTGGAGCCACCTCTCGTGTGGCAGGATGGATGCCCTCCTTAACTGCTCATTTGGAATTGAATTCACACTTACTGGTATGATATTATGTTTACCTTCATGCTCTGCTCTGCTCTGGCCATGGACCGAAACTGTCAGGAGTCCCAAAGAGGGACAGGGCTGGAGCTGTACCCAACACAGATATTCTCCTGGGCCTTGGTCAGGCTCCAACGCTCAGCCACAGAGAATGGGGCCAAGGACTCCACATCTACCTGGTAGAAGAAACTTGAGGGTATTTGGGTGGGGTGATGGAGACTGGACAAACCACTATCACTTGAGGTGAATGCAAAGCCAAGAAGGAAAATGCACCCTCTGTTTGCTCCATCCTGGTTCTGGATGAAGGACCTCGGAAGCCCCCTGCTGACTCTGACTAGTCTGAATTGTGGGCTCCAACACTGTGATTCTGGGCTCAATCAGAGATCCTGGGGCTCCTTGCAAGTAGGAGTTTCCTAAAGGGAAACTTAGTAGGTGAAGGACTACCAGGGGGCAAAGTCACAGAGTTGTGAAGACAAGAGATGTTCCTCCTGACTTGCCAAGCCATGAGAACAGCAACATGACAGCAGCAAAATATTCCAGGGATAATCCAGCTTCTACCAACATATATCAACATGTACCAACAGGCCCAGAAGACAGATGTCCTGCCTCTCCAGCAATGGGAAGCAAGACCACTGAGTGCCACAAGCAATGGTAGACAATTGCCACCCAGAGTCACCTTGTGCACAGCCATATGCATACACCCAGGGCTCCCCTGAGCACTGCTGCTTTAAACTATCTCCCAGATCTCCTGATGTCACTGTCCCTCACCCCCACGTTACAGACTTATAGTTACATCAGCTCTTACAAGTGCTCATCAGCTTATGATCTACAGAGAGCTCCTTGGAAGCTCAGCCCCTCAAACCTGTCCGTAGCAGAAGGCGCAGTCTGTGCCTGTCCCACACACAGGCTGTACTGGCTGCTTTGCAGAGAACATAAAACTTCCAGAGGAAAATCAGACAAAAAGTTCAAGTGCCTACTTTGCACTTGAAAAGTAGTGTTGGATAGTGCCTCAAAGTCTTAAATTTATCCTCTGAAGCTTTGTTACGGGAGATTTCTTATCCACATAAACGTATAATGTGCTCAGAATCCATGCGGTTGCTGCATTTATAGCTTCCAGGTTCTCCTCCACCTTTAATGTGTTATTTTCTAAACTCATTGAATGTGTCTTAGCACTTCAATGATGACAACAAAAAATGAAGCAGGAACCTCAGCATGCTGTGATGTTTCTCTGCTGTCCCTCAGGTTTTGTGTCTATATACTGTCATGGAAACCATGTACCTTGTCCGCAGGTAGGATGCTTTCTGCCTCTCCATTTTTTCTGCTCTTGTTTGCACCTTTTCTGTCTTCAAGACATCCTCCTCTGAGGCGAGGTGACTGATCCATCCCAGGTGAATGCATGCCAGCCTTTTACACAAGCCTATTGGAGGGTAAGATCCCACCCTCGGTAGCACTAAAAATAAGGTTGCTGTTGACTACACTTTTGCACTGACCTCCTGTTTGGACTCAGCACACGTAACTCCTTTGAATGCAAAACTTTGCACTACCAGCTCGAAAATTCATTTGTCAGACTGACCTAAGTTTAGCTGGGTTCCTTCCAGTCTTGACTGAAGTCATATAATTTTCCAACACCTGCAATACTTTCCACTTCACTATGTGAAGCCATTTTAGAGTATTATTTAATATTAATCTCATTAAAGCTGGTTCATCTCTCATAGATGTCCATTTATTCTCCTGCTTTTTTTTTTTTTTTTTTGCAGGCAGAAAGACAATAATGAATGAAGAGATGGCTTTATTATCAGTTCGTGAAAGAGGGGCACATGCTAAGATGCATGAACAGGGTGCTTGCCTTCTTGAACCACTGTGGGTTATGCAGAGGAGATGGTCTGAGGAAAGACAACCAGGCCTCCAGGACCTGAAAATAGAAGAAGTCCAGCCTGGAATCCAGACCATAACACACAGATCTGTAGAAACACTTTTCTGGACAGGCAGAGTGAAAGGTATTCTGGACTGCACCATTTCAAGGTGGACAGGCAAGGGCAATCCCAGTTGCAGTGGTTTCTTAGAACACAGTTTTTGTCCTCTGCACGAATGAGTGCATTCTCATCACCCAGTTATGCTCCAGGCTTGAATGTGCAAGTTTCAGAGCCGTGCCTGCAGTCTAGAGGTTTTCTGCATTCACCAAACAACCTCACTGCGTGGCAGAAACCGGCTTCTTCCACATCCTCCCATGAATGTGCCACTCCGTTACACCGAGTACTCCTACCCAGGCCTCTCATAAGTCACAGCAAAAGCAAGGGGATTGTACAGGCGTCTCTGAGGCTGGGATTTAAACCAAGCATCACAAAGTCCTGCACGTCTGTTGTTACTGATGGTGGCATCTCATCTGGAAGGAGCCCAGCATGTTTCTTACAGCCTGGAGTGCTGTGGTGCCAGCTAGAGAAGACAGGGCTGTGTTTGTCAGCTGAGACCACTGCGTACCGTATCTGCTTCTTCATCCTCTCTTCCTGCAGCTGTGCTAATCTTTGTGCTTTCTCTTTACCAGTGTGTCCTCAAGTCCTGTGCTGGGAAACAGCAGTGGACAGCCCTCTTTGGCTGAGCTAAAATCAAGGCTGGAGGCAGGGAGATAAAACCAGTTCTCCCACTGTGCTGTACTCAGCAGAACTAATTGAGGGGCCTATTAAGAAACAATACACAGCAATCTCTGCATTATAGCATCATTTGTGCAGGCCAGAACCACACTTAAAAACATCTTCCAGTTCTTTTGCCATCCATTTCATTTCCAATATAGGGAAAATGAGCAGCAGGGGAAGCTAAGAACTTGCTGATTGCCTCAGATTACTCAATGAAGTCTCTCATTAGCTACCCTCCATCTCTGTGATCTCAAGGCAGTGCTAACATGGAGGATAAGCAGAGGGGATGCTGCACATAGGGAGGTAACCGGATCTATTTATCCAGTAGACCATCACAAGTTTTCTGCTAAAAGGCATTGCTCATGCAGGCTTTTACAGTCCAGGTCAAGCAGAGGATCCCAGACCCTTTGAGCACCATTTATCCACAGCTTCATTCCCATTGCCTGAACCCTATTGCGTTCAAGAAAATAGCTGACTAGGAGCTCGAACAACTTGGAGACAGCATTTGGCTTTGGCATATGAGAATTTAGGCTTCAAATCTGGTAAAAGATGAAGCTGATACTGGGAGCAACAGCTTGAAGATGAGGCTGAGGTGTGGTGCCCACTTGTGGGCTGGAGTTGCCAAGGGATTCCTGAGGTCAAACAGGACAAATGCAGGTGAGAGACGGCCAAGGTCACACGCTGTGCTGCAGGAAGCAGGATGTGTTGATATGGATGTTAGTAGGGCAGGCTGCTGCCCCAGTGGTGGCCTCTCTGAAGCCTGAGGAATGAGATACCAGCTGCAGAGCCATGCATCAGAAATGCCTCCTCAGAGCATCTGGCTACTGCATATGGAAACATAGGGAGCAGCAAGATGGTTTGTGCTCAGGCAAGCTACCAGGAGACAGAGTGCATGCAGTCATGTAATCAGTCTGTGCAGGAGGAACAGTAGGCTTTAGAGATAAAGAAGAGTTATGCATACAGTTAAAAATAATGAATGGGCTTCACCTAGGAAGAAGAGCAGGCAGAGAATGAAATAAGAGTTTGCAATCATATGGCACCAGAAAGAGGAAATGTGGGTTTGGAATCAGCCCTGAATCTATTAGAAAGGCTCGTCCTGAGTCCAACAGAGCGATCCCTGCATCCCAGAGGGGCTCATCTCTGCCTCGCTCAGTCCCGTGTGACAGCACTGGTGGTGGACAGTGGCAGGGCAGGGCATAGCAAAGCAACCCCTTTCCCCTGCCTATGTCCCACTTTGAACCTTGAAGAATCATCCCCAGAGGAGCAGGGGATGCGGCTCTGTGCTGCCGCTTCCACGGCTTCAGTTCTGGTGTGCTGCCATGGCTCAGCGGTGCTGGAGGGCACTAAACAGAGCGGAGGCTCAGGTTGCAGGTGGACCATGGTGCCACAAGCTGGGTTCATGCAGGTGGAAAGCACTTCATCAGAAAGGACCCCAGTGCAAGCTGTGCTGCAGTGTGGCATCAAAACTTCCAGGGGCACCTTCTAGGGAAGAGAGCACCAGGGTGTGACATCAGACAGTGAAGCAGTGATAAAAGAAATTGCAAATACTGGAGGGTAGTAAATCAAAAGGGTAGCTCCAAAGGGACCCCAGAGAGACCAGTCTAGACTGAGATGGCAAGCCAGAAGCTGACTGAAGTGAGCTGAGGTGAATTCCAACCTGAAATCCAGCAGCAGCCTAAGGGAATGGCTGCCTGCAGGCTAGGAAGGGATGTGGCCTTTCTCATTTTATTTGCAAGTCTGGAGCAAGGAGACAAATATTTACTGGGATGTTTATTTGAGAACAAGTTGGTGGGAAGAAGAGCACGGCTGATATCAAAGGAATGCTCATTTGTGTCACAGCCTTTGGAAACAGTGTTCGTGATTAATTCATCTTTCTATGACTAGCACTATCCACAGAGTGTTTGTTATTTATTTATTCATTTATTACCCTTTTCTGTATCTATCAGAGTGATTTATAACATGTAATGAACCAAAGATCATCAGTGCGTGACTGAAGAACTGGTACAAGCTTATCTGCAGGACATTGCTCGGCAAAGCACCAAATTCTCTTCTGAATTTATTTTTCCCCATCAATGCATCATCTAAGATGTGGTGTTTTCTTGATCCTGGCCATTCCGAAGATGTTATTTCCCTTTGGGAGGCCCTGGTTGTTCGAATGTTCAGCAGTTGACAGCTGCCTGGAACGCACTACAAAAGGATTAAAGCCAACAACATTTCTATCTTTTCATCTTTCTAGCCTTAGACTGAATCAGGCACTGGCTGCTACTTGTTGCTGCTATTCATGACATAGCTGGTGTTGCTGTGACCTTTTCTCTGTTATGGTCTTATCTGAAGTTTGCAGGACTTTGTATAATTGAGGGGTTTATATGTAACAATGTTTCTGGGTCATTTTCTCTCTGTTTCTGGAGGAATTTATCATTGGTGAAAGGTGCTGCAGAAATGACACTGTAGCATGAAATCCTCTGGGCAGTCATAAGGCAGGTATAGCACAGAGCAGCTCAGGTCCTCCATGCTGCTCTGAGCAGGCTGCCTCAGCCCTGGGCAGAGAGGACAACTGCAACCCAACGTGGGATGACCTAAGACACAGGAGGCAGAAGCTATGTTAGCAGGTGAAACCAGAACAACTCTTGCTCCGAAGTTGTTCTCACCCAGCAGAGCCTGGGGCAACCCAGCAAACAAAATGTGAGTTCAGCACAGGCTGGAGTGTGTTTTTCTGTCTGAGCTATCATTTCTAACAAAGTCCTACCCTATCAAGGCTGCACAACTGCATGCAGGACTGTCTTCTGCTCTCGAAGTATTAAATCTCGCACTCACAGTGCTCGTGGTGGGGCACGTTGCTGTCACACCCCCTTTGCCTACTCACATGTTATCACTCAAAGCCCACCTGTGACACGTCCCACTCGGTCTTCATGCCCAAATCCCTCAGTCTGACATTGTCCCTGGGGAGGGCATGGTGTCCCAATGCTTTTGGCATTTCCTCCTGCTCTGCTTAGTGTGTGCACAGCCTGGGAGAGGTCTCCTGCTGTAGCCACTTGTCCATGCAGATCACAGGGATACTGGTGGAAATGGGTGAAAATCCACACTTCTGGACATGGGTTTTCCACTGGTAGCTCAGTGCCAGCTGCGGACCCATTGGAGGGAGGAGAGAGAGACTCTGCAGCTGTGTGTGCTCTCCCACATCTTGTGACTACAAAAGCACCTGGCTAAGGGAGGAGACATGGGCCTAAGTCGGTTCACAACACACTTCAGACCAAGTTTTAACAGCAATTTTAGCTTCAAAGATAGGATGGAGCCTATGTCTGAACAGCCCCAAGCTTTGGATGAGTCTTGATGTTGCTCCTATGTAAGCCCCTGAAGCAGCAACTTCATTTCTCATACCTCCCAGCTTAAAGCACAAATCTTTGAAAAGGCTGCCTGAATTTATAAGCTGCAACTTCTGGGATTGTGAGATATAACACTTTCTGCCTGGCACTGGCTGCAGCACCACACAGCATTTGAGTTATATTGCAAAATTTTTGAAGGCTTTATGACACTTTATTTGGGAAAATAAAACCATCTTTAGGAAGAGTGACTGTGTAACATCCCTTCCAGAGGCTGTATTCCCAGCACCCAGGGGAATATGTGTGTGTCCTATTTTGAGATAAGTCAAACAGAATCCATCTCCCTGAGGTAGAACACGCGCTTTGCACCAAAGGAGGTCAAGAAGCATTTCCACCCTGCAGCTGTGTGGCATTGCTGAAAAGCAAAGAAATCCTCAAGTAAATCTTGTGAGAATACAACTCCAATGGAGAAAAGCAGGTACAATCTGGTAGGAAGGCTTGCTAACTGCCAAGTCCTTCCTTTAGGAAAACAAAAATGTTTTAAAAAGGAGCAACCCTTATATGATGTCCTCTCCATACAGCTGTTGTAACAGCACGCCTGAAATATAGCGGTGAAAAAAATCACAGAACCACAGGTCTGTTGGCAAGAAGGGACCTTCAGAGCCTGTTGTCCATGCTCTTCCCCAAAGAGGGATTATCAGCAAAACCAGGTCAGGTCAGCCATGGCTTGTCTATCTGAGTCTTCAAGACTTCCAGGGATGGAAAGCCCATAGCCTCTCTGGGTGATCTGTTCTGGTGCTGCATTAACCTCTTGCTGGATTTTTTCCTGAAGTCCAGTCTGAACTTCCACCATGAGTGACTTTTGGCACTTGCTATGTTGTCTGCCATTACTGAGAAGTGTTTGATGCAGTTGCCTTTGTAGCTGCCCTTCAAATAGTTGCAGTCTGCTGTTAGATTCCCTCTGAGCCTCCTTCTTGCCAGATGAAACAAGCTCAGCTCCTTCCACCTCACTTCGTAGGCCATCTGCTCAAGCTTTCCTCTGTACTGTGCCCAGTTTCTCCCACCCACCGTCAGCTAGGGGACCCAGCACAGAACACGCTCCTCCTGGCATGCTCTCATCAGTAAGGAGCAGAGAGAGGCAGTAAATGCCCTCAATTTGCTGGCCAAGCTCTTCTTACAAGTGCTTTCTCTTGTTCACAACAAGGGTGCACCGCTGGGTCATATTCAACCGGGTATCCACCACAAGTGCCAGGTCCTTCAGGGCTGCTGCTCAGCCCATCTGTTATGAGTCTGGGCAGGGGAAGGAAGTCAGCAAAACTCTCCCTGTAGCCTATTTTTGGCTCTGCAGAGCCAAGACAGCACCACAGAGCAAGCATTGTTCAGGATGGAGCTCCCTTTCCAAGGCCTTCCTAGAGGTAAGAGGCAGCCAGTCCAGGAAGCCTCTCTGCACCCTACCTGTTCTGGAAGGTGGCAGAGCCTTTAACTCCAGCTATGACCAACTGAAGGGGAACATAAAGACAGCCATTCTGGGTGACTACAGCCCATCTAGCCAACAATCCAGTCTCTGGCAGTGGTCAATAGCAGACGCCTATGGAAGGAGATGAGAACAGAGCAAGCATGGAAGTACACCTTCCTAGACTGTGGTCCTCACCTCCAGCAATGCAGCTCAGGGACTATCATGAGAGCTCTAAGTCTCTCTTGTATGCTATTATACAATATATGCCTGATACACTAGGCAAGAGTGCTCTAACTGGTGCTGGTTGAAATTTTAAGCCGATGAACAGACCCCCTTTGGGCTCACCTCTGTGATCTCCACCCAGCTTCCAAATTCAGTGGTAATGCTGTACACCTACCACAGCAAAATCGTTATCTTAGCACACTAGGCATCACTAATGTTCCTTACCTGGGGGGCATCTGATGGTGGATGGGAAAAGGACTGCTGCCCCAGGGAATCAGCGGGCAGCAAAACACGCATGGGAAGCCTGCTGCACTCCGCAGCCTGGCACGCAGGAGCGCAGACATCTCAGTACTGACAGCACCACACTGGGGTGGCGAGGGATGGAGATCTCCGCTCCACCCATCTGCGTTACTGGGAGGACTGGTGCTACCTAGGCAAGATGCGGTCTGTGCCAGAGGTTTCGGGAAACTGGTTAAAGGCAGAAAGAATGGAAAATGTTCATTGCTGTTTCTGTTTAACTTTAGGAGCTGATCCAGCTGAGATAATAACAGAAGAGTTCACTTTGCCATGTCAAATATGCAGGTACTTTGCAGTATTAAGATTTGATGCCCTGTTCTTATAAAACTGGCCCCTGCTGATTATGGGAAGAGAAAGTTGCCCATAAACAATGTTTTATTTCTTATTTAACACAAATTCTTGGGCAAAAGGAGTCAATCAATTTTTCATAAAGTATAAAACAGAGATAAGTGCTTGGGATCATGTGTGAGTCCCTGTCAAACAGAACCGATAAGTCTGTGATGCAGTACAGGGAGTGTTTTGCAAGTATCGTCCAAGTGACCTTTTCATTAGTTTGCCTTAAGCAGTTAATCTCTTTTTTCCAGGATACAAGCTATTTTAAGTCCCATTACATCATACATGCATTTTAAATATTAATTTTTCTTCCATGTCATGCCTAGGAGGATTTGGTTGTTTTTTACCTTTTTTAACACAGTCCTTCCCATCTTGCTGAATTTTGCAGCAGGGTCAGAGTTAAGGAGCTTCCAGACAAGAACTGAAAGTGTTTGTTTGCAGTGAGTATGTGATGGCTGAGGGGCAGGATGTGAAGCCCTGTGATTTAGGAAACCCTGCCAGGCCAGAAGCAGGGATTGGACCTCTCCAAAGGCAGCCCTGTGATGGCAAGGGAACTACAGGGCCAATGAGTGGAGGCATTTACTGCCTGTGTGTGGGGTACCATAAACGGGAGAAATGTAGGCCTGAGCCAGTGCGCCTCAGCAGGGCTCCAGCTTCTACAGAAAAATACTTGAAAATGATTTAGAGGAAAAAAATGTGCTTCAAAAGTGTCACTGGCATGTTGTTGTTTCTGACTTGTAAATCATTTCAAGCTCCCTGTGCCACTTCAAAAAAAAAAAAGAGGTACCAGATGCTACCTGCCAAAGGAGACTAGAGTCTTCAAACAAAGCTGTTCCTGGCCCCACACTGGCCCTCGCAACGGGTGTAAAAAATGCCTCAACAACACCTTCGATGTATTCACATCTCCACTGTATTTGGATTCACTGATCTCATAACAACAGAGCCCCTGGTACGGAGATCAGCTTTTCATGGAGTTCACACTTTATTATTAGCCACAGTTGAAAGAACAATAATAAATCAGCTTTGTTCTTTCAGAGTTATGGGTAAAACAGAGATCACGATATTTATAAGCAAGGTTGCAAAGGGCAAAGCAGTGACATGTTTTGTTGATATCCAGCAGTAACATGCACTGCTGAGCCCTGGAAGCCTACGCTCAGCAAACCTCGCCTCTCCAAAACTGGCTCGTTTTGATTTGTGGAGGGGAGCTCCCGCCAGGCTGTCCCTTGCTTTGCACAGTTACGCAGAGAGTCCTTACTCTGCTGCTGGGATCACCCCGGCTGCGTGCCCTCCGCGCTGGGCGTCAGCTCTGGGTTTCCAGCCCCTTGCCCAGAAGATCACTGCACTGCTGTGATGGAGGACTGGTCCCTGCCCACCCGAATGGACCGCAGAGAAAGGACTGGGCAGCCTGTCCTCACCAGGGCCAGGATGTCTTCCAGGACCTCCTCTCAAACCCAGAAGCATAGGCTGTAGGTGGAAGCCCTTGCTTCTGTCTTTGGCTCACTTTCTGCTTCTCTTCAACCAAACTTGCTGTGGGAGAGAGCATCTGTGGAACCACCTCACCACCAGATGAATATAGTTTGTGTAAGTTAAAAAAAGGTGTAAGGGTTTTTGAGAGCAGTCCAGTGAAGTCTAACACAGAATACCTGGGCTTGCCTGGACCAAAGTCCCTTTCTCCAAATCTTCTGGAGGGCTGAAACTAGTGGGTCAATCACCTGGCATGGTCCCATCCAAAAAGGATCACCCAGACCATAGTGATCCCAGCCTGCTGAATCCAAAATGAGGAATCAGGGGCCTGGGACCATGCATGAAACAAGGAGAGGAACAAGCCAGTGTTACATGTCTGGTTTGGCCCAGTCCCATGCCATCTATTCTGGTTCCTCTGCCACATCAGTGGGGTTCTTCAGGCCTTTCTTCTCTGCGTCTCAAGTATTTGGGATTGCTCCTGTGAAAGTGCCAACCGGGACACCCCCAAGCCTAGTTCCCACCATCTCAAGGAACAGAGCAGATCTAATCTGCTCCAAAGAGGTTCTTGCTTTCACATGTCTATTCCCTCAGCAGACCTGGTATTTCAAGAATAGAAAAGGGATTGTCCCAAGTGTTGACCTGAGGAGTGGGAGCTGGAGACAATTCCTCTCCATCCTCCCCTACAAGAAGAGTGTCAGGTGGCTGAGACAGAAGAGAGACGAACAGAAAGGAAGACGAACCTGCCTGCCCCCGCGTAGCCTTGATTAGCTCCTCAGATCTAGCTACTGACTCAGTTCTACCCCAGGAGGTGGACAAATGGGACAGGATGCCAGTCCAGAGAGCTGGGCTGAGATAAGCATCCCCCCAGGGTTCACTAGTGCTGAAACTTCCCATGTCCTCATCAGTCTTGGCCATAGCTGCAACCGTGAAAAGCCTGAGCTGGCCATGCTACGCTATTTCTACACTTCCTGCAAAGCTAGAACAAGGAATTAAAACATTTGTGATATTTCTATAATAATGAATTTCTGAGGTTTTTGTGCAGCACTTCCATTTTTTCCCCTTCTTACTAATAACACACAGGTTTTTTCTTTATATTCATATTATGCAAACAATTTTACAGTTGTAACAGCACTCGCTCTGATAGTCCACCTCTCCTTCCCTCGTTGTTACATCTCATGAAGTCAACAAAAACTAAACCCCGGACTACTCGTTGGACAGATTTTTTATTCTGGGCTTCTGTTGCAAACTTAATAAAAATATTTGCTTTTCAGCAATGGCTTTTACACCTTTTTTTAGCCAAAGAGATTCTCTTCCCTGGATTTCAGAAGTGAGTTTCAGTCCACAATCACAATAAAACAGCACAGGTTTAAAAAAGTAAAGAAAAGCACTTCTCGTGCCGTTCTAGGCTGAGCGTCCAGATCTGATGTGCTGGCTGCTATGCAGTGGATCTCATCCAGCCCAGGAGTGCTTACACCAGGACCTCTCCCACAGCAATTTAGCCAACAGGGGGAGGGAGTTTAACTTAGAGGCACTTCAAAAACAAAAATACTTTCTGAATATGCAGCAAGTCAGCTGAGTGTTATCTCAAGCTAAAGAGCCAAACACTGTTCATAGCTACTTGATAAATTGTTAGCAAGCTGAACTTTCTCGATGCCTCCAGGACCAGCTGGCCAGCTCCAGGGTCTGCCCAGCAAGCACCTCGCAGGACCTGACCCTCGGCATCTCCCAGAGCACAGCCCTACCACTGAACAGCTACGCCTCCACGTATGAAATGCACCGGGAACATATGGACACGATCTCATGCAGACTGTTGTGGCTGCTGCAAACACATGAAATGTAAATTGTGAAAGTGAAATTGCAAGGAGAGCTAATCTCCACATTGTATTAGACAAAATACCAGCGTGCACGCAGATAAGCACCAAGTGTGAAGTGTCCGGCGGGAGGAGGTTTCACATTCCGCCTGACTCAATGGAGACTTAAAATAGCACTTCCCAGTGCAATACTTTAAACAAAGGCATCCAAGGGATTATTAATACCATGAGACAGAAACCGGTTTTATGTATTCCAGCACAGACGGGCAGAAAGGGAGCTTTACATGTTTAAGCCATGGACGGGTGCGTGTGAAGGCAGCTGCTGCAGGCAGCTCTGCCCTGCCTGAACGCCGGCTCTGCCTGTGCTCGGGGGAAGGAGCCTGGCTTGCAACTGGCTGCGCACGCCTGTGGGACCTCAGCCTTTCTGCAGGCCCAGCGGAGGAGGAAGGGGACACGACACTGCCCATGACACTGCAGTGGGCACGTTGCTGCTTCCAAACAGCTCGTCAGGGTGATTCTGCTCTGGCAGGGCATGAAGAGTGCAGCAGGGCAGATGCTATTGCCACACTGCGAAAGCCGGTACCAGTCCATGCACTCTCTCCAAGCTATAGCAGTGGCAAGAGCTTGGTGTGTCCCCTTAGCCCAGATGACACGTTGCTCTTTTGGACGCAGCCACATGAAGAAAAGGACTCGAGGTCTGGTCTGGAGATCCCCTTGCAGCAAATGTCCCCTGCCTGGGTAAGCAGCATCCCCTCCTCTTGCAATGGGCCGCTCTGCCTGCCTGGCAGACGCTCTCTTGCTCTCTACCTGCACTCAGACCACCTGCCCTCTGGGAGCTGCCACCCACGCTGTGCCCAGACGTGCCTGCTTGCTGGGGATGGCCCCAGTGCTTCCCCCTCCTCCAGCAGGCATGCCTGCGTCCTCTGGGAGAGCCCTGTTCTCTGCAGCCACCCTCGTGCCCTGTGCCCTTTCTCAAAGGGCAAGGGAAGTTTGGCAGCAGAGACCTCACTATTTTTTTGGCTGTCCCTTCACTGTCTCTGACCCCATTCCCACCATTCCCTGGAGCCCCAGAGCCTCCAGCTGCCATCTACATGAAGTTTTTCTTTGTAGACTGGTTTTTATCCGGGTCTTGGGAGAGAGAAGGACAGAGGAGGTGCATGAGACACAACAAACAACTTCCCATTTTTATTTTCCCTATTGCAAACTGCTGTACAGAGCATGCAGAGTCCTTATCATACCGAGAAGCCCAAGAAATGTCTCAGCTTTCTATATTTCTACCACTACATTCCTACATGTCACAGGCAATACCAAACTGGAATGTACATTTGCAGCGTGCTGAATGAAACATCCTGGCACACTGAAGTCCTGCTTCCAACGCAGAGAGGGTCACCCTCCAATGGATGCTGCAGGACCTGTCCCTGGGCACCTGGGGCACCCTGCGGCACGGAGGTGCACATCTCCTCCTCCCACGACTGTGCCAGTTGTGGCACATCCTCCTCCCAGGTTTGCAGGACACCCACGTCTGCCCAGCCTGCACCAGTTTGGAGTCTCCCAGTGGGGAACAGCTGGAAACACACCTGAAATCTCAAAAGATCAATGGGACTGTGAAAAAACTAATAGTCATCAAAAGCCATCTGAAACGTCCACACTGTGCTACGTCCTCCATGCTCTCAGGGATGGGGAAAGGAAAGCAGAGGGGCTTCATGAACAAACTGAACTAAATAGGCTGTTTTATCAGAAACAGACTTATAAGATGAAGCGGTAAATGCAAGAAAGGTTTCTCGATTCTCTGGATTTCCCACCACTGTAAGTTGACCTTGCCAGAAATAAGTAAAACAAAATTTGATCTTATTCTACCATCACAGGCATCGTCAATAGTAATTTTCAGTCCTTGTGCCTGCCTTTCCCTTTTACCAGCACAACCACTTAGGTGGCAAAAGAGGTCAGGGAGGTTAAAAAAAGAGGTCAGGGTGGAGGTTAAAAAAAAAGAGGTCAGGGTGGAGGTTAAAAAAAAAAAAAAGTGGTTTTTTATTCCAAACTCTAGATCTGTGTAACAATATAAGCCAGAAAGATATTGTAACATGATTTCCTTCAAGTCTGAAAATTAATTCTCCCTGTTGTCATTCACTATTCACTAATCTTTGGACTTACGAAACTTTGAACGATTAAATTTCACTAAAGAGAAACATTTCTGAGTGGACTGGGGTAATGCTTAACAGACTAGAGAGAGGGGATACCCCACTCCATAACAACTAATAGCAATTAATACACAAGATGCAATTAATACTCCCAGGCACACACCTGAATGAGCCCTTCTTAACTAGCATTTACCATCTTGTGATGCAAGCATGATGAGAGTACATCGAACTTAAACCCAGTCCACAATCAATCAGTGGCAGAATTATGGCAGCAATGTAGCATCTGGCAAAATCTGTGACAGAGCAAGAATTCTTACTGGCTAAAAGTTTTCCTGCAGACTGCTTCATCTCAGTAAAAGTTTCTGAGAGTTGACTGGCATGAGTGCTCCTGCAGGCTCTTCTGATTTTACTTCTGTTTCTTAGGGCTGTGCTGTAGATACAGTGGCACTGAGGGCCCCTCTGCTGTGGAGTCCCTGCCCACAGCCGAAGTGGTGCTGCCTGGATACTGATGTGTTTTCAGGGATGTAAATATTTAATTCAGTTGGGTTTTTAAGTACCAGCTCTTGATGCAATACCTTGATGGAAAACCGACAAGGACTGTGACTGTTGAGGACTGTCAGATGTTAATCTGGTGCAGGTACATCACACTAAGTCACAGATACACTGGTTATTTTCACAAAAATTAGCAAAGTTTCTGCACTGTGACTGATTTGTTCTTGTTCTTCAATTTGCAATGTTTGGGGTGAGGTGTTTGGCCCCATAGTTCTGGTTAACATCTCATCCGAAAATATGAATAAAAAGGATGTGTAATTATTTTTTTACATAAAAATATTGTTGTCAGGTTAAAATACAGGGTCTGTTATTACCTTAAAAACATTAAGGAAAGACAGAGTATTGTAAACAGACAAGCAGAAAGTGATTTATAATAAACATGTATTGAACCCAAACATCCGCACAGCTCACCCTGCTGTCTCTATCTGCATAATTGCTGATAGATTTAATAGCACTTGTTGCTTTTGGTCACTCCCTGGTGCACGGCTCACAAAGTGTCCGCACCAGCCCCCAGTGCGCGCTGACCTGCCCAGCATGCGGGCACTGCGGGGACGTTGTTCAGTGGCTAATCTTCCAGAATGCGCACTTTTTCCAGCTTGGATTCCGGACACCGAGCACGCTCCTGGGACGCAGTCCAAACACAGGCAGGGTGAAATCCTAAACTGTCCGTGAGACAGCATATGCAGAGCAACAGACTGACAGAAACCCCGGCGAGGTGTTTCCAAAGCAAACATCTTGTACGCAGTGATAGGATCTGAGCTGGAGTTTTTTGCTGGAGTCAACCTTTGTTGTTTTCCTTATGGCAAATACTAATGAACTCAATGGTAAAATATGGCGTTTCCCAAACAGCAAGTCTCCTCCCCGAGATGCACCATCTCCGGTATGGGCCTGTCATCAAGCCTTCGTCTTTAATCACTCAACACATGTTTTCAATCTGCATGTTCATATGGTAATAACTTCACTCTATTAGTTTTCATTTGTCAGACCAAAATGCCCTTTAGGTTGGAGCATGCTGTAGGACACTGTCCAGGCGGGTTATTCTTAGCAACAAACGAATTTACAAAGAAAAGCCAGGTCTGCAGTTCAGCCTTTGTTTTTATTGCCTGCACCACTCCCATCGCGCCTGACCTCCAGTCTCTCCTCCAGCCCCTTCCCACCCCAGCAGCCATTGTCAGCTGCCCACTTTGCTCTGTGCTTTACATAAGTTACTACAAAATGACAGAGACCTTCAAACCCAGCTTGTTTGGGCTTGAAAATTCCCTTTCTGCCTCTTTCCACTACACCCGTGGCAAACAAAATCGCGCGTCTCAGCAAGATCCTGACAAATCCAGCAGGACTAGACTTGTGGGTGCAAAGGGTGATGTGCAACAGTGCAGGTCGCCATGCCACTGCTGGAATACACTAGGTCTGCTCAGTGCGCCCTTTGGCTGTGCTTTGGCCCTAAAGGCTGCTAAAGGCAATGCAGCTTCTTCATAAATAAAGGCAGCAGGAGCCTGGAGGTGAGTTCTCCGCAGCCACATTGCACACTATGATGCAGCAGCACCATCATCCCAGGTAGCTACGGTCTGTTCCTACTATTGCAAAGTGGGGAACTGCATTTAGTAGTGTTGTTTGTTTATTACACAATAGAAAAGTAGTTCTTGTGAGGCAATTGAAAAGTAAAGATTACTCTGTCGAAGTCCTCTCAGAAAGTAGCTTCAATGAGAACTATATCAATGCTAAATCTCTCCTTTCTTCTTTCCTTTGGGACATTGCATTTCTGAGTTGTAACTGTGTGCTCAGGTTCATGCAATTACTGCTCTGAGCTCTGCATCCTTCCCGTCAGATCTTCTGAACTCTGAGCTCTGAGCTCTGCATCCTTCCCGTCAGATCTTCTATAAAAATTAATCCATTGCATCTCCTGAGCAGGAGGTGGTCTTGAAGTTGACACCCCCAGAGGAAATAGTTTGAGGCTGCCCAATAAATTACTGGTAAGAGGGTTGTTTTGTAATGGTTTCTAATTGCCCTGTGCTGATCGCAGATATCAACCCTATCTTCCAAAAGGCTAGTTAAGCCTATATATGGTCAGAAGATCATTGGGCCAGCATATTTGTTTTGTTTTGCTAGAATCAGATAGCTAGGGCCCACCACTGACTCCAGTGGGGTGGAGAGAGAGCACGGCAGAAGGGTGACATTTCTGAAATTATGAAGCCTATGAACTTGAATACGAGGAAGTTATTTCTCCTTCTTAAAGAACAAATGCTGGGAAGAAGGAGAGGAGTGAGAAACAGCAGCAGAAATATCAGGGAAAATATAAAAAACAAAGAGTCACCGCACAGCTCTCAAAGATGAACAAGAGTTAGTGGAAGTTGCCTATTCCAGTATCAGTCGAAAAATATTTCCCACAATCTCCTTTCTCTGCATCATTGGATATGGGAGTTTTTGGCTCTCAGTCAAGGGAGGATGCACATAGGGAGTTAATATCCATTGGCCATGTCAGCTTAGCTGTAACCAATCCTTTCTCACACAAGTGCTAAGTGCTATTAATCATAACATAAATTATTATGGCATAAGTTGCACAAAAGCAGTTTGCAGTTCTGCTGCATCATTGTCATTAAGGGGAGACTGAAGGAGCTGTTTTCTTTCATGCAGAGAAAAGCAATCACAAAAGTGCTTGAAACACTATGTGTGTGCAGCCATATCCCTGTGCCCGTACCAGCCAACCCCTCGTTTCTTCCTGCTCACGCCCCAGCTCTGCCCAAAGGCCTCTTCCAAGCCCTCAGTGGCAGGCAGCTGCCTGTCCCTGGTCTCTCCACTCATCTATGCACACAGTAGGGTTTGTATCTGCTGCTCACTCTACACGCTGATCTCAACCAGCCTGTACATTTGCAGTGATCAGCAGGACCTTTCAAGGGCACCGTGGGGACACTAAAGAGCAGAGTCTCCCTTTCAGGTGCAACAGGGGAGGGAAAAAATGGGAGGGTCTGCTCTGTGCTGTGTCTCAAGGGGTGCAAGAGCAGGGCTGTTGGGGAGCGAAGGCTTTGCAATGAATAGACCCAATACCAGCCGGAGGTCCTGGACCTCCTCAGGTGACTGAGATCCACATCATCTGTGCACCGCTACAGCTAACAGGAGAGAGGCAGAACTGCTCCACAGGGGCCCATATATATTCTTTCCAAGTGGAAGAGGTCTAGGTGAGACTTGGCAGGTTCCCAACGGCCAGGATGCTTGATGGTATGAATAGGAAGGGGCAAGTAGGTGAAAGAAGCAGCTATTTCTCTTTGGTGTACACTTGCTCGCTTGCAAGGTTTTGCTCAGTGCTTGGAGTATATACCTGAGGAATATGATATGGTTTTCAACCTACTTCCACCATTTTATTCTTGAGTTTTTTGAAGATGGCTGTCAGAAGGCACTGTTGCAATGGCAGTGTATTTCAAGGTGGTTTCAGATATCGAACAAAAATATTGTTATATTGAAAGAATTGTAACTGGTTTTGTTTACACATCTTACTGCTGATTTACAAGAGCAGAAGTACAAATTAAAGAATGAAACTCTATTTGTACTGTTTAAACTAATAACTTGCCGCAGCTCTCCATTGCTGAATGAAAATCTGAATCAGTCCATCTTGAAAATACAATATATGCTGTCAGAATAAATATTTCTCTTTACCAAAGGGGACTCAGAGTGCACGTATGCAAACAAACGTCTCTCTGAAGTAAATCCATTAATATACATATTGTCATAGCATTACATCAAACCACAGATATAAATTTGTCTCTGAACTGTCTCTGACATTAAAAAATGGAATAAAGGATTTGTTCTCTGTTTGTTAATAAGCAGAATTCTCCTTCAAGGACATATAATCCCACCCTATTATTTTCTGAGATGCAATTATGCACTGTCTTAAAGTAGCTGTGTTTGACTTCCATGTTCTGATGAAAGCTAAAATGCAACTTCGCATAAGAATATGCTAACTTATGGATCTCAAAGTTCCCACAAGTTCATACATTGCGTACCTGTACCTATGAATTGCCCAGAGCTGCTTTTCAGTGTGCCAGGAGAAGCCAAAAGAAGCTGAAGATATTCAGACACTTTTGACTATGCATTAAAAGCATGAGGCAGTTCTTACTTCAAAAATCACCAGTTCAGCCTGTTTCCCAGGGAGATTTCTGAACGGTTTTTGGATAATAGCTGACTACCAGCATCTCTCACTCTTGAACTGAAATCTTTAGGACAACCCTTGTTACAGGGCTGTGATCTGATGCATGGAATAGCTACCAAAAGCCATAGCGCTAAACAGGTAATTCAGCCAGAAGTAGTGGATTTTCATACTGTTCTGTCCTTTCCTCAGCCTAAGACTGAAATCTTGCATTTCTTAAGTGTTGCTGTAAACACTCTGCCCCAAGCCTTTGTTACGCTGCCTGTGTCCCAGAGAAGATCCCACAGCAGCCTCTGACTCCCTCCTCTGCTCCCTTCTCTTTTGGTCTCTCATGACAAATTAATAAAAAACACGCCCTGCAAATCTTATGTCCTTGGTTTCTCAGGGTGTTCCAGATCCAGCATCTACACGTCATTCTTGTTGAGAGAGAAACTCCTGCACAAGCTTTGAACAAGAGGCATCTCTTCTGATGGTCTCACATTACAGGTCCTGCCAGATACTCTGATGGATCTGGCAGGGATGCAGAGAGCCATACTCTGAGGTGTTTATTCTCTTCAGAGGAACATTTTCAGCCTTTTGGATTGCTTGCTCAGATAAAGTAAGAAATTCTGGAAGAGTCCCCTCTTCTTTAGCTTTTCAGGGTTCATTACCACCTCGTCACACACAGCAGCAGCATACCAGCTGGGTTACAGGTTATGCCAAAATAAGGGGTTAGCTTGCAATAAAATGTGGCTGTTGTCTCACCAGTCCACAGAGGCTTCTGAACAGGTGCCTGAAGGGGACTTGAGCAGGAACTACATCTTAGTTTCATTTCTTTATTGTATTGTACACAAGGGGAGAAATCCATTGGCAAGGGTCGAGAACTTGGAGTGGCAGGGACATTGGAATGACCTCATTTTACAGAAAAGAAGCAGGGTCAGAAGCAGAAAATGACTTCTCCAGTATGCTGCAGGTAATTAATGGAAGATCTGGGAACATGAGCCCTAACTTCCAAATGGGAAGAAACTGTGAATAATGTTTTGTTTAGGAAAAACTGGTTTGGGTGTATTTTTTTTTCTGAAGCAAACTGGAGCACCTAAGTGTCCTGACACTTCCCATTTTGTCCTCAGTCCTGCAAAACCCTTCTAGCAGCTCCTGGGCCAGCACATTGGGCCAATACAGGCAATTGCCTTTAGAGAGCTCAGAAGCTCCAGGAAACTCAGAGAAAACCTGTGCAGATGGCTCTGAGAAGGAGTCATTATATTTCATTGTTCCATGCTCCAGGTGAAGCCAAAGTAACACATTTCTTTGCGATATGGGCCTTACAGTCACATACCAGCAAACTTTCCCCAGCAATTCTTACAGTTTGAGATGTATGAAAATATATATGCACAGAGCTTCTGACACCCAATAAAGCTAGAGCCTCTCTGTACTGTAACAAATCTTCCTCTGGCAACAGACCGGGGAGAGGAATGAGAGGAGATCAAACCACGTATGACTGTTATTAGTAATTTCACACAGCTAGCAGCATCCCCGTGCTGTATAGAAGTACATGTACAGAACAAAGCCCCCAGAAGAAATGATTTATCTCTGAAAGGGAGTTTGTTTCTATTCATATTTCTGTAACGTGGCTTTTCCACTGGACAAACTCCTTGCCAGCAGCTCTTGCACATCCAGCTGCAGCTCGCTGCCTAGAAGTCCTGCTGGAGACTGTCTCCACAGCACTTGCTGCTCCTGTCTATAAATAACATTTCAGATGCCCAGGCCACACAGTCACACTGCAGGAAAGGTCAGGCATAATCGTCATTGCCCGAAGAGATCTCTCGCCACGGCTGCCCCATGGCTGAGGCTTGCTGTCTGAACCACAGCCAACACTCTGGGCCTTATCAGGGCTGGATCTCACTGGGAATTTTCTGATGAAACAATTTTATTGGAAAATGCTGATTCATAGACATCAAAATGTTTCATGGAAATGCACCAGTTTTTCTTAATTTACAAGGAAACCCAGACATTATTTGGATGTACTAGTGACTGGTCAGCTGCCAGGGTATCCCATGGCTTCCAGTGTGTCTGCCTGCAGGACAGCTGTGTCCTCTGGACTGCTTCAAACACAGGAGCCTGAGCACTGCAAAGGCCTCTGATGACCTTTCTCTGATCTAGCTCTTGGCAGCCCTTAAACCTCAGCATGAGATGGGTTGTGGGGGTTTTGGGCTCCATGCACTAAAGCCCTGGGGGGCCACCAGGTGCTTGGGGACTGTAGGCTGCCACTACCTTTCCTTCTTGGAAAGCAGGGCAAACCGTCTGGTTTCTTTCCAGAAATATCGATGAAAATATTTTTTTTTCAAAATGGCAATAATCCAAGTATCCTGGCACAGCCTTCCCACTCTGGGCAAATCATCTTCAACATCTCAGAGCTTTCCTGGAGCAGGAACCCTGCTGCACCCCTCAGCCTGATGCAACAGCCCTACCTGCAGCCTGCCTCCGTGCCTCCTGCTTTGCTCCCATATACCATGAATTCATAGCAGCACTGAGTCGCAGACACAACCATCCGGCTCACTGCCTCACCTCGAGATCAGCTGGGACTGGCCCATCCATGAGCAAAGGTTATCCAGAATGACTCTGTCACCAACTTCTCAAGCTCCTGGTCCCTGGCAGCCCTTCCCCATGTGGGCAGAGGAGTCCTGTGCTGCTGGACAACATCTCTGTGGTGTTGCACTGCCGTGGAAAACAGTCTTACACCAGGGTTTTGCACTGGCAGAGACCATCTCTGGTAAGACTCTGTGCTGGGTGCAGTTTTTAGGCTGCTCCCATTCACTCTGCATGCTGGAGCCTTGCTGCTGGTGGAACCCTTGAGGATTTGCTGGTTGGTCTTTCCAGGTGGCTGTATCCATGCAGGAACAGCCTACCAGGGTCCTGCTCCACATGGCGTGGCAATAATGTGCTCACCATCTTCATGGTCTTGTCCCTTTCCTTTAGACACCCAACAGCTGCTGTCCAGTTTGGTTTGTGACTTTTAAGGACCACAAGACCCAAATCTTACCTTCCTCCTAGAAGGGAGCTTCATGAACATCAGCTGAGATGTGTTTGATGCAGAAAAACTTAGGTCTCCAAAGAAAACAGCCTCTAGAAGTTTGAAAGCCCCCTGCCTTGATGCACTGTTCGGTGTCTTTGCAGACATGGTGTCCCCTTACCTTCAGTCCAGCAACCTTCAGTGCCTCCCTTGGTGGCAGCAAGCTCTGCACGGTCTCCTCTGGGTCCCTTTCTTTCCATCACCCTAAGGCTGCCCTTGTGTCTACTCCCTGCTCCTCTCAGGAATTTCCCATCTCTGCTCCAGCACCTGGCTGTGTCCCATCTCTCCCCCATGGGCTCCCCTCCTCTCCTCTTCCCCTCCAGGGCTTCACCTGCCCTGAGGATTTCGTTAGCCAGGATGTGGCAAACAACAGCCTTTCCCCTGCAGCCCAGCCAGGAATGTTTTACCAAAGCAGAACATCCAACATGACACCGTGCAGAAATCAGATGTCCCTGTGCCCCTTCCCTGCCCCTCTCTGCAGCTGGAGAACTGCTGGAAGGCTGAAATCCCCCTGGCACCTGGGACTTCTCTGTGACAAGGGGCAGATGATAAGTCTGTGGGCAGAAAGGAAACTGCTGATGCCAAGTCCAAGCAATTGGGGATGGCGAATGAGCAGAAAGTATCATGAATTTAGTAAAATCTTTGCTGGCTTGGAGTACAAAGCCCTGCGATGGAGCAGGACACTTTGGTCTCTGGTGGGGCTGGTTGAGGCATCCCCTTGCTCTCCCAGAGAGGTGCCATAGAGGCATTCTACTTTTGCACCAAGAAATCCCTTTCTCATCCCTGCACTAAGTACAGGGAGACCCTTCTCCCCAAAGAGCAGTGCGAACCTTTGCCACTATGTGCCGTTTGTCAGTCAAAATAAGCAATGCTGTGCCAAGGAGATGCATGAGAAGACACCACCGTTGTTCTGGGGAGCTGATGCGAGTACTTCCTTCATGACAAAATTTCCTCCACAACTCATAAAACATGCAGGGAGACCCTTCCGTGGGAGGAGGAGTGATAGGGCACAGAATAGGTGTAGTAGTGTAGAAGCTGGTGTAGGTATTTAGTACTGCGCTGCAGCTGCTTTACCCCATAGCTGGGTGTTGGGATGTCACAGGCATGGTTATGGGATGGGCAATCCTGAGAGACAGAGAGAGACAGCAATCCCACGGGCTGACAGTGTGAAACATAAGTGAACTGGGAAAAAACCAGAAGTGATGTACCCAGGGCCAGCACATGCTCCCATGGGGCTGAGTGGATGCTCAGGAACTCAGCTGGGTCCTTATTCACAGGGTTTCTTGTCCCTACATTTTCCTCCACTGTCACAGCTGGACCACATTGGCTGCAGCTTTGTGAGCAATTGGGTGCCTGTGAAATTCCTTGTACCAAAGAGGAAAAATGAAAAAATTTCAAATTTTCAGCCCTGTTCTTCCAGCCAACACCATACCAACACCTGAGGATGAATGGCCCTTGGCCCCTTCCATCTCCTACTGAAGAACCTGGAGGGGAGAAGCTCCAGTATGAGTCCCCACAAATACAGCTGCATTTCGCTGGTGATCATCTAATGTTGCTGCTCTCTTGCAGAGCAGAACAGAGAATTTTATTCAGGAAATAAAACACGGCACAGAAAGTCACAGCAGCCCAGAGCAAGTGAAAGGTTGCTCAGCCGCCTAAACATGAGCCAGCAGTGTGCCCAGGTGGCCAAGAGGGCCAATGGCATTCTGGCTTGTATCAGGAATAGTGTGGCCAGCAGGACCAGGGAGGTGATGGTGCCCCTGTATTCGGCACTGGTGAGGCCGCACCTCGAGTACTGTGTTCAGTTTTGGGCCCCTCACTTCAAGAAGGACATCGAGGTGCTGGAGCGTGTCCAGAGCAGGGCAACGAGGTTGGTGAAGGGTCTAGAGCACAAGTCTTATGAGGAGCGGCTGGGGGAGCTGGGGTTGTTTAGTTTGGAGAAGAGGAGGCTGAGGGGAGCCCTCATCACTCTCTGCAACTGCCTGAAAGGAGGCTGGAGCCGGGGGGGGTCGGTCTCTTCACCCCAGTAACAAGTGATAGGACGAGAGGAAACGGCCTCAAGCTGCGCCAGGGCAGGGTTAGGTTGGGGATTGGGAAAAACTTCTTTACTGAAAGAGTAGTCAGGCCCTGGAACAGGCTGCCCAGGGAAGTGGTTGAGTCCCCATCCCTGGAGGTATTTAAAAGACGGGTGGATGCGGTACTTGAGGACATGGTTTAGTGGTGGACTTGGCAGTGGTAGGTTAACGGTTGGACCTGATGATCCTAAGGGTCTTTTCCAACCTTAACAATTCTATGATTCTATGATTCTATGATTCTATGATTCTATGATTCTATGAAAGTCAAACTGTCTGGAGAAGGTGAAAAGTACAGGAAAGGGGTTTCTTATGAAAAACAAAGATGACTAAATCTCCAAGATCATTATGATACAGGCTGTTCGCCTCACTGCCAAATTTCAGAGTTTGAGAGAGTTTTGATCATTCTGGCCTCCTTTTCTGTCTACGAGGAGACCGAGGTGCAGTCAGCCAAACCAGCACTGAAACACAGCACGCAGCATGCAATATGCTGTAATGCAATAAAGTGGACTGAATTCAGAGCCAAATTTACCCTGTAAGTCCGTCCTATAGACTAATACCTTTCCCGGGCTGGAGGGGTGTAGCTCCCACGCTGTGTTCATATGTGTTCACACTATCACACTCCAAATCCCTCTTCCCTTGCTGGTGGCTCCCTACCTCGGTGCTTTGGGCACTTCTACCCAGAGTGGGTGGGTGGGATAGAGTTCTCCTCCAAATCATAGAAAACAGACTATTGCACGGATGTGGGGAACTGAAACAGTTGTAGCTGGCATCTCAGGAAAAGTGAAGCTGCCCACAAGTTTAGCAGAGCTGGAGTGTGGTTTTCTTTGTGGGCAAAGAGAAAGCGGCAAAGCTTGTGAAGCTGTGAGCACCTCACAGGTATTGGGGGGAGGAAATGTGGGGACCAAAGGGAGGTAAGTGGCTAAACAGGATCTGTCAGAAGGAGAGGCAGGAGAGATTATGGCCAAGACTGCATTCCTGAATTTATGGGAGAGGGAAGCTTATTAAAACAAAACAAAAAAAAAAGAAAGAAATTAAGACCTGAAAACAAGATTTAGTCTGAGCAAGGTAACATTCCCATTTATTTTGTATGCATTGCAGATGATGAACTGTGAAGTGCTGGAAAGGCACAAAGAAGCAAGCTTGTACTTTTTTCTCAGTGAATTAAAGATTAAACATTAGATTTCTACTACTTTTACATAAACAAACTCAAAGTTATTAAAATGCTCTCAGTCAGCTGTATTGGGTTATGCTATATATGGTTAACAAACTGACCTGTATCCACAACTTCCATAATGCTCCATTATCAGGGCTGGCTTGTTAATGCAATCAATGTGGGATTGTGCCTTGTGCTGGGTGTTGCGAGCCTGTGCAGGTGTAAGCTTTCCATCTGATACCGCATGTGCCATCTTCTGGCTTTTGCCTGTTGCCTCCATCAGGACGGCAGCTGGCAGGCGGGCGGCTGCCCAAGGTTGAGAGTGAAGGAAACCACGTGCCGGAAGGGTGCGTGGTGCCTGCGGTGTTTCTGCTCACAGCCTGAAAGGAGTCCAGGTCAGTTCTGGCATTGCCAGGGGTCTTGGCAGCCAGGAAGGAGCAGTGCTAACCTCTATTGCCCTCTGCCTTGGTCTTTCCAAAAGACTGTAGTATATCCAGGACAAGGTCTGAAAGGAGCATTTTGATGCTTCCCAAGCTGTAAATCAGCATCAGAGAAGAAAATTATGCTCAGCTAGGAAGAAAAACCAGGATCATGCTCCTGGGTCAGATGGAGAAAAGTTATTCCTGGACTCCCTTATTTCCTTGGGTAGTCAGTGATACTCATGCACTTCTTAGAGATACTTTGGGTACCTGCTCCTTCTTTTGCCCTGATACTGTCACCCAGCCTTGCTTTTTGCCCTGAAGCACCTCGCCTCCTTGTTTTCTGTGAGGGGGCAGTGGGACTTGCAGAGCATGGGGATGTGAAATCATATCCTTCCTTCCTCCTGCTTAAGATACCTCTATTTACGTATCTACTATTCTCTTTAATTAGTAGGTTCGTGGATTTATGCACCTCATGAGGTGCATTTGTCTACAGTCCATTTAAGACAGACTTCTTCACACTGGTGGCTGAATATGAGCTGGCAGTGTGCCCAGGTGGCCAAGAAGGCCAATAGCATCCTGGCTTGCATCAGGAATAGAGTGGCCAGTAGGACTGGATCATCCCTTTGTACTCAGCACTGGTGAGGCTGCACCTCGAGTACTGTGTTCAGTTTTGGGCCCCTCACTACAAGAAGGACATTGAGGTGCTGGAGCGCATCCAAAGAAGGGCAATGAAGCTGGTGAAGGGTCTAGAGCACAAGTCTTATGAGGAGCGGCTGAGGGAACTGGGGTTGTTTGGCCTGGAGACAAAGAGGCTGAGGGGAGACCTTATTGCTCTCTACAACTGCCTGAAAGGAGGCTGTAGCGAGGTGGGGGTCAGTCTCTTCTCCGAAGTGATAGGATGAGAGGAAACCCCCCTGTGCCAGGGGAGGTTTAGATTGGATATTAGGAAAATTTCTTCACTGAAAGAGTAGTCAGACACTGGAACAGGCTGCCCAGGAATCCCCATCCCTGGAGGTATTTAAAAGATGTGTAGATGCGGCACTTAGGGACATGGTTTAGTGGTGGACTTGGCAGTGTTAGGTATACAGTTGAACTCGATGATCTTAAAGGTCTTTTCCAACCTAAATGATTCTATGATAAATCATTATTGTATTTCTTTGACAGCAAAATGCATGCCGTGCAAAACAATAGCAAGATTTGCAATGGACAGGGCTAATCTCTATTAACTCCCCTACACTGAGAGTGCTGACTCTTGTACTACCCTTGCAATGACACTTCCACTGTAGGAATACTTTATTTTTTTATGAAAAGGGAATTACAAAATTTCCAGCCTCCGTGCAGCTCTTCCCAGAGCTCTGTCTCTCATCAGTATGATTCATTTCAGAATACCCCTTCGTACAAAGCACATCCCTAGGCAGCTGTCACATGCCCATTGGGCCAACCACCCAGGAAGGAGTAAGTCTTGGAAATAATCAGTCAAGGTACAACATAATTCTGTGTTCTGTGCAATAACTGGGAGATATACGTCCATTGTAATGTTCTAAGTACTGGCAACTTAAACAGTTTTTTAAAGACACAAGGCTGGAATAACACTCTTTATGGCTTTCAAAAATGCTAAACAGAATATCTGTTTTTGAAAAAGGGAAATTATAGATCAGCTAGTTTAACTTCCATTTCCAGAAAAGTACTGGGATAAATAATTGAGCCAACAAACAAATACTGAAACAAATCAGGGAAAAGAAATAAAAAACAGCCAGTGTGAATGTGTCAAATCTAATCCTTCTGTGACACTTGTGGAAGAAGCAGTACATGTCATCCATCTTCTGCTTAACAAGGCTGTTGACACTGTCTGACACGACATTCTCAAAAGCTTATTGGGAAAACATGGTCTGTATGAAACTGCTCAAGGTGGTGCGAAATGCTTAGAAAGGCACACTCAGAAAGAAGCTCTCAGTGGGTCACTAAATGCCACAGAGTCCCCTTGTCTTATCTGTGCCCTTCTACAAAGTGGAGTAGAAAACTATTTCATTTAATAAGAGATGAAGTTGGAAGGGGACATATGCATGCAGCAGAGCAGGATTACAGCTAGAAATGATTTTTAAAAAGAACTTAGGATGTGAGGACGTTTACAGAAACAAATCCAGTGAGAATTAGTTAGGAATGGCCTATTGCACATACGCAATGTACAGAGCAAAATGCTCTGCAGCTGTTCTGTGGAAACAGACCTGGATCATGAGCCAGGTCAAGACCATCGGTGATGCTACGCAAGCGTGAGAAGGGTGAGCACTGGGCTGGTACAGTGCAGACTGCAAAACAAATCACTTAAACCTCCTGCTCGGCTCAGCATGGGCATGGTCGCAGCTTGACCACTATGTTCTGCTGTGCATCACATTAAGAAAGATGAGAGACAACGGAAGAGAGCCCGAAGGACAGAAAGAAAGACCAGAAGTCTAGAAGATAAGACCTTCAAGGAAGACCCAAAGACTGAGGGTCAGTCTGGAAAAAACTGGGCTGAGGGGAACCCTAATAAGTTGTTAAATCTAGAGAAGGCTACCATGGAAAGAAACAAGAGTATTTTATTCTCCATATCCCTATTGGGTAGGACAAGGAGTTATGGGCTTGCACTTCAGGAATGAGCTGGAATGAAGATGGCTCAGGCAAGAGTTGGAATCTCCATCAAAGATTTTTAAGAACAGGGTGGACAAAATTCTGTCAGGAATGATTGAAGGAAAGCTGATCTTGGCTTTGGGCAGGAGAGGTTTCCTCCAGATGTACCTAGCGTGCCCATATGGTTGTGTGGATTTAGAGGGGGTGTGTAATGCTTAGTTCCAGGCTCATGACAGGACTGTGGTGTTTTATATCATTTGCTCCCAGATGCATGCTCTCAGCTTTAACAGCTGAACACTGTTTCTTGTCTAAGAGGACCCTTTTCCCTCAGCTCATCTGTGCTCCTGCTGCATAAGCCATTCCCCACCCTGCAGAGATGCTTGAAGGCAAGCAACTGTGAATCCCTGGCAGAGCCAACCAAGAGGCACCTCGGGGTTTCAGGTGTTATAAGAACTCGATTTCTAACCTCAAAGCACAGACCATGATGGGAGCCTTTGTAAGCACCAAAAATAAGAGCTATCCGTTTCTCTGGAGAGCGCAGGGGCAGCGGCAGCAGTGGTGCAGCAGCCGGGGAAGCAGCCGCGGGAGGAATGCTGCCTGTTTCTCTGGTTATTGCAGCAGAGCTGTGATTTACAACCCTCGGTAGGCTACAGTGGAAGCAGCAAATCACCTCTTTGGTGGGTTCAAAAAGCAATTAGACAAATCCGTGGAAGAAATGTCCACTGAGGCCATTAAATCTAAAGTCTTTCTCCTGGTTAAGGAAGGCCCTGCATCGCTAATTGCTGGGGGGGAGAATTGCTGCTGTGTGATTGCCCTGCTTTTCCACATTTCTTTTGGCTACCGGTGCTGTAGCTGGGAGGGTGAGCTGGAGTAACCTCTGCCCTGACCCAGCCAGGACCATTCCTGTGTTCTTCGGCTGCATTCTCAGTGCATTCTTCAGGGATGGCCACAGACCCAGGGGTTTATTAACAAACAATTGGAGACTGGAAACGGGACAGAATCCTGTGTCTCCGAGTCAGGCCACATCCCAGACTTGCTGTTTTCTGGATGCTGTTCAGGAAGAGCCAGGAGCCCTGCCCTGCTCTGAGTCTTCCCTAGGTAAGCCACGGGTTTCTGCTGCAAGGGCTCAAGACAGGATTTAGCTCCAAGCCTTGCTCTGCCAAACAGATTCTCCCCTGGGCTGGACAAACAGCAGTAAAACAAACTGGCAAAGCAAATGCCATCCCATGCGCAGAAGCATGCTTTTATTTAACTAGCACTAAAGTTTTCAGATGCAAATAGCTTATTGAGTTGGATAAAAGTCATGGCAATAAATGTTCCTTTCTAACTTCACCCTACAAAAATATCTTTGAATAATAGGATTGCGTTTTTCCAAAAATATTCTTTATTGATTTACAGCAGTATCACATTAAAGCAAGGCATTAGACTTCCTTCATTAATGAAATAAGACACACAAGTCTTATTATATTAGTGATTTTCACAGAGTAACTCAGTAAGCTATTTTTAATATTCTTATGGAGGCATGCCAGAAAGATAATATTTTTATGTTCTATAGCAGAGAAATATACTTTCAGACAGTTTTGACTGTCTTTAAAGTGTGCTTGAAGGCCCAGGCGTGTTTTCCATCCCTACGAAGTGACCAAGGAGAGAGTTTTATCATTAGCACAGAGCAAAACCTTAACAGAATGAAATCCTAGTTGCCACAGTGTCAACAGCAGTTCCCACACACAGTACCCAGAGAGGTTGGAAATAAAGGATAGTCACTCCTCCCTCTTTGAAAGGCAGTGGAACTAATCACTGCCGCAGTACTTTCATATCAGGAACGCTGCATTTCAACCAGCTACAGGTAACTGAGGAAAAACCTCTGCCCTTTTTCTGCAGCTGCCATAGAGACGGGAACCCTGTCTCCTTACCCAGTTTCCAGATTGCACTCACTGCATCCTTTCCAGTGCAATTCTCACCCTCGTTTCTTCTCTCTCCAATGTCTCTCCACTCTTTCTATATATTTCTTTGGTATTGCGTCTCAGGAAGAGGGAGCACCAAAACATTGCTGTCCTGGGTGACGTACAGCATAGGCAAAGCAACACCTCCGAGCAGCCTGTATGCTGTGGCTGGACTAAAGTGCAGGCATGATCTCAGTTTCCTTTCTGCTGTGTTGTGATTGTTCTTCTTCATATGATACCTATTCCGTACAGTCCCACATTGCAGAGGGCTATTTCAGGCCTAATGAGGGGCTCTTATCAACTTTCAGGCTCATCTTCAGTGGAGCAGATCTCTATTGAGTGAACAAGATCACAACACACACACAAACACGTCGGGGGCTGCCTGAGGCTTTTAGGGCAGATCGACATCTAAACCCACATTTTAAACCCTTGTTCAGTGCTAGTAAAGGCAGCCTCCTTCAGGGGACCTTTGGGCGTACAGCAAAGCTGCTGATCACTCCCATCGAGTGTCTGAGGCCGCACAGAGCTCAGGGGAGCATGCACCTATCAATGGGATGTTTCAGAGCTACCAGGTGCATATTTGGATGACAGCAGTCCATGCTTGGACAAACCACAAAATGCAGAGGGACAGATTCTGTGTCATCTCCTCTGTGGTTTCAACAGAAACATCCAAGGGCTGGCAAAATCTCCCACCTTCTCAGGATTGCTGCTCCCTTTTGATCCCCTTCCCTGCTGGAAAGGGTCTGTGTCTTCCTCCCTTTCTTGGTGTCTGTGCAGAGTTCACCAGGGTGGCAGAGCACTTTCAAAGTGATGCCCAACCATTACCCCTGTGTGACACACATCAGGGTCTGTAGGAAACTGAGGTGACCTGCACAGCTCTCTCGAATCATGCCCACAGACCTTTATGCCCAACAGATATTGCAAAGTAAGAATTAAAATATGCTGCCAAGGCTTCAAGTAGCCAGGCTGCATTTGCAAATTCTGGAAGCCAACTTAACGCTTACTCTTAGAAGTTCTTATTTTGAGCAGTGACTATGCCACTATAGCAGACATGAGATGTCTGCAGTGTTGGGCCTTGAATCTAAGAAACCTCCAGTCATCATCACATTCACATACCCTTGTGCTGGCCTGGCGTCATACCCATCACAGACTTTTTAGCTGAGCTTGACCCCCACATGTTGGGATGATGCAGAACTCTTCTGGGCTGTACCTGCCTGTGGGAACTTCTCAGCAGGACTGAAGGCACTCTTTTAGTCCAAAAGGAGTCTCTTGGCAGCACTCTCCTCTGCTTCCAAATGGGCCTCAATTGCAAACAGATGGTCATAATTTTGAAACCCCAAGAACCACAGGACAAGACTGCAGCATGCTTGAAAGCACCTTCAGGAATCTCTGGCAAGATCTCCAATGTGACAATGATGTTTATGGACCACATGCAACCATCAGGAAGGGATCTGTCATGTTTACGTTAATGTTACGATTCCTCTTGTTTTATTAACATCTTTGCTAGTAACCATGTTCCTTCCGAGCGCTGCTCTGGCCGTTTGCAAATGCAGTCCTGAGTACAGAACGTGCAGTGCTTCTGCTGGCTTCACATTAGTCTCTCCTGTAACCGATTTGGACAATAATACTGTAACAAATCCACAGCCACCTTGGTCTCCATGCCTGTCACTGTGCAGCAAACCATGGCTGCTCATAGCTGCAGGCGACAGCAGCTCTGGCAGTCCAGTGCTCCTGCTGCTTGGGCAGTGCTCCTCCAGTTGTGAACAGCCTGGAGCCTGTTCCAGGCTTGCTTTGTGGTTCTCCAGGACTTCTTGCTCCTAGTCCCCTCGCAAACAGAGAGGCTTGCCGCTTGGTGTTTATGGGCATGCTAAAACTTTGTCCAGCTTCCTGATGCCATCTCATAATGAACAGTGCCTATATGCCCCCATCCTTCTTTTTCTTCTCCTCTTTAACTTCCCTGGGTAGCTGGAAACTATGCTTCAGTGTGAGCAGTGCTGCTCTGTGTTTACTTTCACATTTCCAAACAGTCTTTTGCATTCTGACCAGTTCAGCCATCCTTGGCTAAACTGTGTACTGCTGAGGACAATGTCTATTGTCCTGCATTCTGCTGGCTGGCCAGAGGAGTGCTTCATATCTGGTATGAGCATTGTAGGACTGTGGTTTTGGGAGAAGCACCCATAAAAGGAACAAATTGAAGTTCATTACCCCTGAGCTGATTAGAGTTTAACGTCCACTGCTAACAGGAGTGTGTGCCATACCCCTAAAACCCATCTGCAATTGCAACTCCAGCCCCTGCAGCTCTATAGGTGCTGTTGACCTCTAGAAGGTTTTAAAAGGGATTGGAAGCACCATAATCAGCCCTGCAGCATCAGGAATATGGGGACAGTGAACACAGAGATGATGGGAGAGCCTGGCTTTGTGTTCACAGGAGCCCGTGCTGCCTGGTCAGTGTGGAATTACAGCCATGGTCATGATGGTGGTTAGCCACGAGATTTATTTTTTGGCTAGTTTTACCATGAGACAGAATCATCAGCCTGTGAAAGGCTCAGCCAGGCTCCTGTGCCCTGCCCTGTCCATCGGGATTCGGTAAGCCCACTCAGGGGAAGCAGTTTTGGTCTCAGTGAGCTTTATTAGCCTCCCTACTTCCCTGTCCCTGTAGTACATCTTCCCATGCGTGCCCCCACCTGGAAAGCCCAGAAGGCCTCCAGCCAGCACGATGGGCAAGAGGCACACAGAGCTGAGCCCCTCCCTGGGAGCTAACAACCTGGGCAGGCTGTTCCCCGTTGCAGGGGAGGCTCATTATCCTTCACCCAGACAAAACAAGTGCAGAACAGCCCTGAGGCAAGAAAACCAGCTGCTGCCCTACCCAGGCTGGAGAGAGGTTCATGAGGCCTAGTCCAGGAGATGTGAAAGCCAGCAGTGCTACAAGGTCCATGATCATAAAACACATCCCTCTCTGGAGCCTTGCAAGGGCTGACATTGTGGAAACAGGGCATTGAGCGCTCAACAGCTACTCAGGTACTGATGCTCATTTATTTGCAAAATCTCCAGGTTCTTCATCTGATTTCTGATCCTTCATCTGCGATGCGTGTGACAGTATTCTGGTTACCCAGCCTTAAAAGAGAACTCACTGCAGTCATTTACATCCCTTACTGTGAAAATCAAAATCATCATCCAGGGAAACAAAGTACCAGCAACACAACACAACTGGGCACCAGAAAATCCATAGTAGAGCCAAGAGGTTTCCCAGACCCCAACTATCAAAACATTCCCCTCCTGCAGAAGAACTCAGTGTGACAGTGTGGGAGGCTACGTCGGGAAGGAGGGTTTGTAAAGCAGAAACCTCAGCAATACAGGAAGGAAAGTACAGGTCCTATCTCACTCCCATGGGTCCAGAAAAGCCCAGTGAAGTGGTACTCACATTGATCTCTTGTGTCCCCACTTCATAGCCTCCAGCACTGCCTGCCCCTGAGCAGCAGGATTTAGGGTAATGGGGGAACAAGGACGAGGCAGCAGAGATTTCCCATGTCTTCTGGGAGATGTCATGCAGGAGAAACAATGGGTGTGCAGACCCAGGGTTGCAGCAGCAGCTATGGAGAGATTTTGCTGCTGCTCAGCAGCCTCAGAAGGAACAGCCCTCTCCCTGCGGCGTTCTCTACGTCCAAGCCAGAAACAGGCCTGATTTGGCCCTAAATGCATATATAACAAAGACACAGCTGTGAATTTCCTCTCTTCTCATTTTAAAATATATGAGCTGGTTTGCACAACCCCAGTATGAAGCAGCTTTTCCTATCCATGGAGCTGTTCTCCAAACACCACCCCAGCAAACTAACTACTGGGAAGCAGCCACAGTGCTAAACATCTGCGCAAACATATTGTGCCAGATGCTACCAGAAGACGACGCAGTGCTGGGTCTGGAGATGGATTCCTGGAAGTACCACCCCTTCAAGCCTGCCCAGAACCAGCCCTGAGAAGGCAGGATCTACAACAAACATGGGAACGGAGCGCAAGGGCTACGATTGCAGCCCTGGGAGATTTCGCTTGTTGCACAAACAGAGCAACTGGGCACACAAGGGAACATGAGGGCAGACAGAGCTATTGTGACAGGAATGTCAAAGGAAGGGAGGAACTAGCCCTAGCCAGCCCCACATAACCAGCTCCGAGCAGGTCTCCCATAGAGATCTTCCTAGCTGTTGATTAGCCATGGGAGCAGGCTCTGCATCTGGCACACTGGTCTCTCTGGTGCTCCCCAGCTCTCCATGAGGTCTGTGGCTCTGGCTGCACTGTCAGCGCACAAGCCCTGACCAAGCAGCGGCATGGATCATGCTTTCCAGGCATGGATGCCTGCACTGTCTCCTCCCAGCCCCAGAGCAGCCAGCATCCCCACCCTGTCTGCTCAGACCTCTCCTCTGGGCTTTGCAAGCGAGTGAAACATTGCAGTGGAAGTGCACGTAAAGCCCTGGTCCATCCCCTCCGCAGGAAGCTGGAGGCCAGCCCCAGTTCACCCCAGATATTGGCTCACCACTGAGGGTGGACCTGGCTCCTCAAGGAGCCTGGCGCCCTGTGGCAGTGCCGTCCCAGCTGCCCAAGGAAGTCCCATGCCCAGGACCTGACCCTGGTCCACATGGGGAGCGCCTGGTTTGAGTCCACTCA
This sequence comes from Theristicus caerulescens, assembly GCA_020745775.1. Lineage (NCBI taxonomy): Eukaryota > Metazoa > Chordata > Aves > Pelecaniformes > Threskiornithidae > Theristicus > Theristicus caerulescens. The sequence goes on along the minus strand of CM036571.1, from coordinate 13,624,325 downwards.
CCCTTCCCACGGCAGGGACTGGTTTCCAGGCATTTCACCCTGGGCTGCCTCTACTAATGACAATTTCCACGAAGTTAGTTAAAAAAAGAGCTTGCGCTGCACTGTGGGGAATGTCATGAGGATTATGTGGTGCCGTGTGGTTTCTGTGCCGTTCCTCTGTAAATTGTGCAGAGGTCAGGCAGCTCCGAGCGAAGTGCCTGCGGGGTTCACACATGCACACGTGCACGTCCACACTCACAAACACTTGCGCACACAGACACGCAGATACAACTTACGTACTTGCTTTCCTTGTTGTCTCCTAATTTAAAAAGTCATTCAGAGTGAAAATATGTTTCCTCTTTGTGAATGGACAAATCTAACACAGATGGTGCATTAACTGGAAACATCTTTTGTTCCAGTATGTTCATATATTCATCCTGTTCAAGGACAGAAGGCACCATTTATGATCATCTCTTCAATGTTCTCGATCTTTACAACTTGGTGATCTCCTACTAAAAGCTGTAGCAAATCATCACTTCTTCTCCTCTTACCGATACTACAAAAGCACAGGTTTAAGGGCTATCAGCGTCAGCAGTGAGGCATCAGTCACGACTTGCTGATGTGGAGAAAAGCTGTCCTTGCATTTGACTGTAATGAAGTCTGTAGTACTTTGCGTCTCCTGTGACAGCCTTCTGTGACTCCTTTGGGCTTGCTGCTCACCAGCTGAGAGCACTGAGGCAACCGAGTATGAAGCAAGGGCTAGAGAAAATTTCCCAGATGTTTCTGCATAAATGTGTGATTTCCTTTTACATAAGAACAGATCTTTTGGAAGGAACCAGTGCGTCCCAGCTGAAAGACCTGAAATGCTGGAGATTGCAATAAGTCCCTAGGTAAGCTGGCCTAATAGTCAAATTGCCGTGAAGAACTATTTAAGCCTCATTTCTTAGTCAATTTTTCTATTTGTCCTAGGGACTTATTGCAATAGGTGTCGTTCCCTACCATTCCTTGTTAGATTCTTCACTTGAGTATATGTGTACTTGCTCATTATGATGTCGATATTCCCATTACCTCCAGAAATACCTAATCCTTTCCAGAATCATCCTGATTTTTGGTGTCAGTGAGCTCAACATGCTACTGAGTCCTGCAGGTTAAACACACATGGAACAAACACGGTGTTATTCTTGCAAGAGGATGTTTTCTTTTTATGATTTCAGGGTTATCAGGTTTTATACCACAGATTACAGTTTCAAAACCAAGTTTCACGTGTTCAGATGTCATTCACATGCCATTCATCAGGCTTGATTATGAATTAAGAAATGTGTCCTGGATTGAACTTTACCCTTGACTAGCTAGCTCTCAAAATTAGCTACAAAAAGAGGGAAACGCTAAGTGCAACCTGACTGCAGGTGCTCCGAGCAATGGCCTCAAGACTGTGCAAATCATGAAAGCAACAGAGAAATAACTACAAATGTAAATGAGATGAAACACAAATGCAAACTGTGCATGGAGACATCAGTGCTCTTTCCCCAGTACAGCAGGGAGAGGAAAGCTTATAATCACTGACACACTTTGTTTATTTAATCACAGGCATGGTTACAAGGGAAGGACAACAGGCAGAGCCTGGATACTGAGTGCTAAGGCTGGTCTGACAGTGGAGCGAGGAGACCCAGTCTCCTGGGGGCTCAGTCCTGCTGGGTGCTGAGCAATGGTCCTAACCAGTGGGGCACTCAGCCCCACCCCAAGAACGGACTCATTGAAGATGATGATGCCTCAGCACTACTGTGTTTTGCAGCACCAAGGCTGTGATAAGCCGCAGGATGGGGTCACTCGTGGAAGCACCGCAGGACGTGGTTCAAAGCACGTGGAGGTGGAACAAGAAGGATCATGACACATGGCGATCCCCATTTCAGTTTGACTTCTGAAAGAGGAAACAAAGCAGCAGCAGAAATGGGAGTGACTCACGCATAGCCCCACCATGAGAGGGGTGAAGGTGATTACACAGAGCTGGGCATAGCCTTGTTTCTGGGTAGAGACCAGTCAGCTAGGCAGGGTCACCATGGGACCGAGAGCAGGTTTAGTCAAGTGATGGGTGAGACGGGAACCGACTCCAGTCTCCCAGCCACCATCACCCTGCACGTGACGTCCCCATTCAGCAGAGAAGGGAACCCCGCCCAGTAAGCATGGCCAGGGCCCCGCGCGTCCAGTGGGTTTCTGTGCTGGAAGGTGAACTTGGGACTTGACACATGAGAAAACAAGACTCGAGGAGACTCTCAGGCTACCAGGCAGGTGGCTGCAGGAGGCAAAGGCCAATCTGCCTGTGAGATGAGTTCTCTGCAGGGTGGGTCGTTTCTGTCTGAATGCATTCCAGGGTGTTAGAAACTGGGAGAAAACAGTTCTGTGGTGTAGCCCCCTCTCAACAAGCCAGTTCCTTTACCCTGCAAACTGCAGCTAGCAAGGGCCAGGAGCCAAGAGCAACGCTGATCATGAGGTGTCAGGAAATGTTTGCCATGACTTTATCCTTAAAATAACCCCTGTAGAGATTTTGCTCAGCAAAGAAAGGTCCTACCCAACCTCTCAGTGCACAAAGCAACACAGACCCCGAAGGAGGAATGACGGGTCACTCAATGAACTCCTATTAAAAAGGTAACTAAACTCCAGATGGCCAGCAGGAACGGAGTAGGACCACGACTGGCTGGGTCCAAGGCACGGTCTTCATCCTCTGCCACCACCGCTTTGATCGCTCAGCCAGACTGAGAGCTTGTGAGAGGTTTGAAACATGCAGGCAAGTGGGTTCCTCCTGACTGTCTCAAAGAAAAAAAATTAGATCCTAGGAAACAAATGAACCACTCAGTGCCTTAATAGAAAAGTGATGTGTGTGGTGCTTGTGCAAGTGAGATGCAGCTCAGAGCTCTGTTATGGAAATTTTGCTCTGTGACAAATATGTTATGAATGACTTGTCTTGAAAACACGCCAACATGTAGGTGCTGCTATCACAACATTCGATGACTTTAACTTACTGTGAACGTTCTTGTGATAAATCATGGAAAACCTTGCTTGTGCTATCTTTAGTCACTGCAATGTTTCACTCTCACAAGTCACTCACAGCTCTAAAAATACAGTTTATATCATTGGATTCCTGGAATTCTTTTAGTTCTTACATTCTGATTTAAGTGGCATTAAAGCTGGGCTGCGCAGTTCAAGGCTTCAGGCTGATATTTCATTGCGGATTAGATATCACCTGGGTTCAATACAATGTTTGCAATATTTATTTGATTTGGATCCAAAGGTAGTTTGGAAAATCTTCCTGTAGATACACCTCTTACCTGGCTATGTGGTACAAGAGCTAGATTTTGTTGGGGACTAGATAGTAATTTAATAACCATTCCAATATAGATTTAAACTAAAACACATGCTCACCACAAGAACTGAGTGGAGACTATGTGGGTTTTTCTCCCCAAAACCTGTAGGTGTCTTGCCTCTTCTGGCCTATGCACTGTGATGCTGTGATGACTTCTAGGTCAGACATCTCTCTCTTTTTTTATCACTTACGTGTCTTTCATAGTAGTTATTGATTCGGAAACATCAAGAGCAAGAAAGTCTTGACCTCCCACCAGCCTTTCTGGATTTGATTACCAGCTCACCAATGGCTGATAGTTTGAGCAGAATTTAATGCTTTCTAATTTGCCTTGATAGGGACTACGAAGCACGTTACTTTTTTTTATCCCAACTGGCAGCTCAACAAAGCCCAGCAATAAAAAGCTCCATTTGTGTAATAAACCATTGTACAATCTGCTACTTACGAACATGGGCCCTGAAAATGTGCAACCTTTCTTCACGTTACATTAAACGCAAACCAGATGGGCACTTGAAAATCCTCCCCTTTGTTGCAGGGGGCTAAAGGAGCTGGTGGTCAGAAGGTCTATTTCACTACACAAATAAACAGAAGAGTTTAACTACATTATCTTACAAAATCAGCAATGGGAAACCTATGTGGAAACATGATGAGCAGTCAGCAAACGTGCTGCTGAACCAGGATAGGCACAAAGGGAACTCTCCAGCTCTCCTAACTACAGTAGTCAGTGGCCTCTGGCCATGTGCCTGCGGACTAGATCCATCACCTGCAGTGGGAGCTCTGGCACCCAAACTTGGAGACACGTATCTGGAGACAAATGGGTAAAATTAATCTCTTCTCTGACGCGTGTCTTGGTCAGAGCTGGTCATCTAAACTCTGATAGTCACTGGAGAGAAATGGGACCCTCCAGAGGGGAGTTTCCGAGGCAGAGAAACCTCATCAGATCAGAGAGGATGTCTCAGATAACTCCCTAAGTGAAATACATCTCACTCTCAGAGTCCTAGGGCAGGGAACAAGGGACAGTAGCCCTGAGCCAGGGACTTTGCTGTCTCTGGACTGTACCAGAGGATGCCTGTCTCCTCACATACTGAGCACATGTACTGAGACAGATTTTGAGGCGCTCTTTGATCATAAGTAGCTGCTGCATGTCCTCTGACCCCTTTTCTTGTGATTGTAAGTGTTATCATGAAATTCTTTCTGAAATCCACCTGGCCAAATTGGTATGTAGCCATTCATCCACAGAGCCTGCATCCTCACTGCCTTCCCCACTGCCGAGAAGGTGTGCAGAGAAATCATTATCTTCAGTCACATAAGGAATGAGCAGGGTAAGGGCTGTCGTGATGCAAGGCAGAGAAGACAAGCAAAATGTTGTATAGCTGTTCCCACGGCACAGCTGCCACAGCCAGAGTACATGTGTGTAGCATGATGGGATGGGGTGAGATGGGATGGAATGGGGTGGGATGGAAGCTGTTACCAGCTGAAGAAAATGATCCTGGGAGCATTGATGCTTCCGAGTGTTACCACTGGCCCTGGTGTCAACACCTGAGAGGGTTTCAGATGGACCTGGGAGGGAAAAGCAGCTTATGGATCCTAAGGATGCTTAAGGTGTTGTCAGAAACTCCTATCCAATGAGCAAGCAACTTGGTTTATTACAAAGACACAAGGTGTTGAAGAGAGCATGTTTGTTTTCCTTGGCTCAGCAATTAGACCCCATGTGGAGGGGGTGCCCTGTAGACCCCTCTCCGACCCCAAACTGGGGGTCAGAGAGCACTGAGCCTGTGGATGACTGAGCCTGTGAAGGATGCACATACTAAGCGGCTCTGGATCAGGGCGGGATGCCCTTTGGTACCTGCACAATGGGGCTCTGGTTCACACTGTGCAGTGCAGACACTGTCCTTCATCATCCCCAGACTGAAGGCTCCAGCACCCGAGGGAGCTGGCTGCTGGGGACCTCAGTGCCCTGCAGGGGCCCATGTGACCACTGCATCATGAATTATCTTATTGCTTTTTGTACCTGCCTTTGTGTGCAACCAAACCAACTCTGGGAAGAACAGAGGTGTGGGTCCTCACTCTGAGAGATGCCATGCATTGACCTTGTGAGTCAACAGTCTCACTACATGGACAGGTGAAATGGGCTGGGTAGAGCATTGATTGAGAGGGTGAAGTCACCATGTTGAGCTCAAAGTGCCTGTCTCTGGCAAGAGAGAAGTGCAAGAGCCCATGGGTCCAATACCCAGCCAAGCTGCATGCACAATGGGTAGGGTAGGAGGTCTAGGCAGATCTCATCTCTAAACCCAGTATCACCAGCAACTTTAGGAAGACCCACAGCCATGTTTGCCTTAGGCTTTTCCAAGACAGCAGTTCACAGCTCTGCCCAGTTCAGGCCAGCGTGGACCAGAATTTAGGAGGAGAAGATGTCATTGAGCATATAAACACCATGGGCTGTGAGATTAGACACGGTTGTGGTAAAAGGGCAGCCTGACAGTGTACCATCCCAGGGGCAGAAAAGGGCCAGGGTTTGGGGGTACAGCTGAGCAGGCAGATGTCAGGATTCCTCCTTGTTGTAGAGGTAAGAGTCTCCATTTTCCTGTACCTATGCATCCACTCCTGGGGTTTTGTAGGTCCTGCCTAATGGGCTTTCTGCTTACTCAAAAGTGATTTGTTTTTACAAATTTAAATGAAATCCCCTTGGCCATTTTTGAGTAATACTAGAGTTAAAAAGACTATTTTCCTATTTAAAAATATTCTAGCTAGACTGTTTTCATTAAATCAAAGTTAAGTCAAATAAAGACTGCAGTTTGAAAGTTCAGACTCGGGCAGGAGCTAGTCCTCTCTGAGGAGCTGTGCCCTTGACAGACGGGTGTCTGTCCAACACCCGCCAAACCACCACAGATCACCAGCCTGCAGCTGGAAAGAACACGGGGTAGGAGCCAGGTCCTGCCTGACTGAGGTGTGCGCACCTTGCACCCTCAGGAGATGGGATGCAACAGGGCAGGAGGAGGATGGGGGGGGTCACACACCTTGCACTTGCTTCTCCTTGCATGTCCTGGCAGATCCTTAAAGACAACAGATGGGAGTTTCATCCCTTTCACCCAACTCATTCCCAGGCATTGTCTCCTTCAGTGGCATAATCTGGGATGGTGGGTCCCTGCTCCCTCCTGCTGCTCTCCCCCATGTATTTGTGGGGTGAGGGATGAGGGTGGGAGTGGTGAATACACCTGTACAGGTGCCCTTCATGAGGGTGGGATATGAGGAGACACTGACATCTTGCTTTTTCCCCATGGCAATACCAACTACTGACCCTCCACCCTGTGCTGAGGGGACGGGGTAGAAGGTCCCTGCTGTGACAACCCAACAAATGGCACTGAGCGGGACAGGGAGGCTCTGCCCTTGGCAGGGACAAATCTGCTTCAGGACTCTGCAGTGTCCTGCAGGGCAAAGGGAGGTGACCGCTGTGTCCCACTGCGGAGGGCAGTCTGTGGGGCTGCGGGATGTCCCCCTCCCTCTTTGCTCCCCAGGCACTCGTCAGGCTGCTCCATCAGCCCTGCAGAAGCTGTCACACCAGAGGACATGACATCAAAGGCAGGCCCGGGTGCCACACGACATGCGTGACACTTGGTGGGCCCGCCAGCTCCTGAGATGATGTGAGATGAAGGGAGCCGGCTGTTCCCAAACGGGGACGACAGGAAGAGCCAAGCCCCGATGCTGTCTAAATGTGTGAAAGAAAGGGAAAAGCAGCAAAAGGAGGAGAGCAAAGGGCTGGAGCGATGCCCAGACTGTGGGGGGCTCTCCTCTCTTAGAGACTCTGCAAACAGCCCAGCGTAGAGGGGCTGCAGGGGTGAAGCCATGTCCCAGTGGGCCACCAAGCTGACAGCCCCGGGGGGCATGAGCCCCTGACACAGGGTCAGCTGCAAGGCAGATGCTCGTGGTGCTGCAGGGCTTAGTGCAGTCAGTATCTGCATGTGTGCTGGTCATGCTGGGAGGCAGCTTTTGCCTGTGGGGACCTGGAGATCTTCCCATTACAAAAACCATGTAGGAAAATGGATGCAAAAAATAAGGATGTGAAAGCTACAGAGAAAATGTGATTTTTTTTTTACATCACCAAACAGTCTGCCCCTTTACAAGTCCGTGTCATCTTTCCCATTGTTATCATATTATCTTAGGTATATTTTGATATCTGGGACTGTAGAAAAGAAGTGCCCTTGCTGGTGTGACTTAGTCTGACTACGGGCAGACTCTGGGCCTGGTTCTCTGTTGTGTTACTCCAGTCTGACACCAGTACATTGCCATGATGACATCATTTGGATTATTTCTGATTTATAGTGATTGAGAAAAATTGGGTTCTGTACAATAATGCAAACAATCAAAGACGCAAAGCAAAAATAGTGCCTTCGAGCTGCACTTTCACACTGCATGATACTTTCAGGACTTAATGTTGAAAGCCTTAGAGTGCACAAAAGGAATTTTCTTCATTTCATATATTATACAGTTGCCTGAAAAAAGTGACAAGCAACTCCTCAGCCTGAGCATGCTTTGTGCAGGCTGAATTGTGGGGTTTTCTGTCCATCAGCTTTCTACCAACAGATCTCCACTGAAACTTGGCTCAGTATCTGCCAGGAGGACTAGTTTCTGGACCCATGACCAAGGAAACATAAATGACCCTTGCAGAGGCCCGCGCCAAATTCTGCTCTCTGTTACATTGATCTGAAGCAATTTTGCTGAAGACAAGGTTATCTGAAGCATCCAGTGCTCTGTGAGAGCAGAACAGGTCTATCAGTGCCTTTGCAAACAAAATACTCTCCGTTTCTTCTCCACTGATCCACTTCACATCACCCTAATTCCCGAGCAAATCCCATTACTACGGTCAGAATGCCAGTCTCTTCCTAAGACCCTGAAATGCTACATTTCAGCCAAAATTACACCAAACACTTGGATCGGAAAGAACATGGTAACTGCCTCAAGTCTGACAACAGCATTTAAGGTTGACCCAGAAATACTGAGCTGAGGAGCCACTGCCATTAAATGTTCCCATCAGAAACACCCTCAAAAGCACCGCACATAAAAATAACGATAAACCTCAAACGCAGCACATGTGAGAGATGCTAAACCAGCATTTATCCAGTCTCACTTCCCCTCTCTTGACATCGCTGAGTGAGGAACTTACCATTCTTCCGCTCCGCAAAGGGTGGTGGCTGGAGCTTGGTGCCATCTCTCACTTCGCTGGCAGTCTTTTCTTTGGGTGCCTTTTCTTCTTCATTTCCACTTGGTGCACTTTTATGGTCCGAGCGATCCTGTTTGATCACACCATTCATCACCGTGACTGAAGGGACTGGTCCAGATTCTGGCTGCTCCACTTTGGATGATCAGGTAGAGAAGCAGACACCAAAGTGACCTCTGGAAGAGAAGAGAAGCAGGTAAGGACGAAGTCCCCAACCAACCCTTGGAACAGTGAACAAAGACTGGCGTTTGTGAAACAATCAGACCACAGACAATTAATTACTCATCTGTTCTTCTGTGTTAGAAACATAGCAGGAGAAGACTTCAGGATTCCCTATTGCCTGCTTGATTCTGTTCACCCTGTCTGCTGGGTCTGCATCCTTGGCTGCTTTGCTGGAAGAATTTCCACCCATAAGCACAGAATATTTGCAGAAAGCCAGGGGTGTTACGAAAAAACACAGTCATGGGGCACCCACATGAGAGACCTCCTGAACTGTTAGAAATACTGAACAGAACTCCAAATGAGAACAATCTTCCTTTAAATAAGGCTCTGGTTTGCTGAGCAAACTGAGTGACAGAAATAATTCCACACAACACAGAATAGGCTGCTAATTACATGATACAGATAACAAACGATGAATAGCAAACACCAGCTAGCTTTTACACCAGGGAGTGTTACAAACATCCTGCAAAGTAAAATATGCATGCAAAAACTATTCTTTGATATCAAAGTTGTGGTTAGCACACATGGTAGAGTTAAAGCCTTTATGAAGAGTTCGACCAGGTTAGGTGAAATTTTTTGAAAGGTTTTGAAGGATGAGAAGAGTTGTTTGTTTGTTACCACATTGTTCCACTCCAAGGTTTATGTGAGGTTTGTGGTCAAAATATATCAGGAAAACTCTCAGGAAATTTTGCAAATTCATGTTGTGTTTCCACGAAACCTCTGCTCAAGGAGGTACTTCCTTTGGTGACACTCGTATCTCACCAGAAACAGGGAGGGGAAGGACTCAGCTCACGCCAAATGTATTTCTGGGATGCAGGCACATGACCCAGGAGGAGCTGTCGGTACTAAGCACGGCAGAAGAAAGCTGCAAGGACCGTTTCAACAAAGCGTTGTCCAAAAAAAATCTCCAGATGCTAAGTGAAAGTGAATGCCTGTAAGAATCAGCACCAGCTCCTAATGAGTCCCATCAGGAAAGAGCTGAGGAGAGCTAAAAAAGGTCATTTGTAGAGAACAAGAATAGAAAAGTGCAAGATTGATTCAGTGATAAAATCTGATTTAATACAAAAATGTTACCAATTTACTGTATAAGGAAGTAAGAATAGTGCATTGTATACGATACCATCTCCTCCACGCTACGTGTGCCAGGACTGTCTCACACCCCTCTTCCTACCCTCCACCAGCAGGGATTTTGCCATCTGCTCTCTCAATCCCATCCATCTCACTGTCCGCCCCCACCTGCCCTAACCATGCCCCCACAGCCATGTCCCACTAGCAGCAGGTCAGATACTGTGTCTGTCTGTCCTGCTTTACATGGTGTTTCATTGACGGGAGAGATTCCATGTAGGGTGCCCATGGGGTGGGTGCACTGGTCAGAGAGGAGGTCCCAAGGATACCTGTGTCACTTTGCAGGTGGGACACAAAACTGTCCCCATGTGCATCACCTGGGACAGACAGTGTCCATACCCAACCCTGCTGTCTGGGCTCTGAAACAAAATGCAGAACCACGTTTGATCCAAACTCAGTCCTTACCTGAGCAAAGCCCCACACTAGACCTTCCCTTCTGCTGTGCGCTTCCCACCACTGCCTTCTCCACTTGCCTTTGCAGCCCTTTCCCCATCTCCTGTGCTCAACTCTTCCTACCAAAGTCTGACATGCTGCCACTACACATGGAAACAGCCCTGCAGGCATCCAGACAGGCCAGGGCTGTGTTGTGTGCCACATCTTTGAACTGACAGTCTCAGTTTCCACCTCTGCTTGACCATTTTTAGCTCCCTTGTGTGGCTCGTTGTCTTATTTCTAGTGGTGCAGCTGCTGTGCAATGCACCATCACCACTGTGATGGGCAACTGATCTGCTGCACAGCCATCCACTGGTGGCTGTAGGGCTGCAGACCCACTTTCGCACAAGCAGCATTATCCCCTAACCTCTCTATTTAATTCATGACTAACATGGAGCATGCAATGTGTTTACATTACTATTTTAAAAATGTACATTTTTTAACTTTTAGAAGTTGCTGATATGATGCATCTTTCCAGTGGAAACAGTGGGTGATGACAGGACAATCCAGCAAACTGCATCTGCTTACAAAAATGAGACTTTGTTCAACTGAACACTAAATCTTTGATAAATTAGTCAGGGCTTTGGTGACGTACATGTTGAACCAATATGACAGTTTTATATGGATTATGATTATTAATGTTCTTGAAAAATAGAGAGCGTGAGCCAGACATCCAGTGCCGAAGCTGCAAGACCACCAGCAGAGGCAAGAGTCTTTCAGGAAGGCTTCTTACAGGCACTGTGTACAATCTTTTTGCACTCAGAGCATATGCAACGTTTTAATTTGCAGTGAGTGTACTGGGGTCCTTACTGTCTGAGCCAGGAGGTCACACTGTGACCCTGGAGACACATGCTTTCACAACACACTCAAGTACCACTGGCTCAATGGTGTTTTTTTCTGAAGTCAAATTTGGCCTCAAAACATTCCACATTGTTCACTCACTTCAGCCTGAACTGATTGTATTTACAAAGCTTAAGCACACTTTTGAGCCTCAGAGCACATCTCCCATCAACCACTGCTGCCAACACATAAATTGCAAGGCTATACACAGTACAGGCCATGTCCCATCTCTCTCTGCCTATAAATATTAAACCCATAAAGCTGGACTACCATGGTAGCTCATGGGTGCTTCCTTGTAAGACACTGCAGATCCTCTGGAGCAGATGTTTTGTTTACAAGCCTCCCTGCTTTCTGTTCAGAGAGCAATGTAGCATGGATGAGGATCAAATTTGCTTCCCTTTAGACATGTTTGCCCACCCATAAAGGCCCAGATGGGGCTTAGTTGTGTCTCTTTCCCAAGGACTTTGGCTCACACATAAATTCGGGGTCTTCTGAGATCAGTTCCTGTCAATCTGGTCAGGGAAGGGGCACTGCAGCCACAACCTACACAGTCAGACCTTTTCCTGTGGTAAGTCAGTGCAGATCCACAACGGCAAGACACCTCACCTCATGTGTGACTTTTCAGGAAAAGGCACGGGTTTCCTGGCTGCTGCAATGCCTGCATCTCACTGCCACTTCCAGTGCTCTTCAGGCCAAAGCTGAGGGCATGAGAACCCAACTCTTCAGCTCTAGTGAAGAGGAGAAGAGGAAAAAAGTATGAGGGGCATGAAGCCCCATGGTCCCTGAAGCCTGGAGCTGAGTGCTGAGCTTGTCACTAAGGGAGCCTGAGCCCTGTGCCAGCCCTGTGTCCCTGGGACACAGGCCAGGCTGGATGGACTCTCCTGACTGGCAGCAACTGACCAGGAGAGGTACCCAAGCACTTTTGGGTATGGCCAGGTCAGGCCACTCATGGCACCAGCTCAGATATTCCTTTCCTTGACTTCGAGTCACAGCAGTGTAAGGTGCTCATGCCTTCCTCAGTGACTGTCACCCGTCGTGTCCCTAATGCCTGCTGCCACTGAGCTTGAGGCCATGACACGGGCAGTTTGCATTGTCCCTGCCCTGCAGATTGACCACTCTGGGCAAACACCCTTGGGTGCTGCCTTCCTCCCACTCCTACCATTGCAGGAGCAGCACACCCAGACAGACTGCCCCTCTCCCCTTACCCTGCTGCCCCATCCCCCGGGCAGCCTGTGCAGTGCCTACAGACACCGCACACGTTTTTGAGTCTGTCCTGCTGGGGGAGATGTAGACTGAGGATTGTGCCAGCCTGCAGCCCCGGGAAGCCCTGCGCGCTGCCCAGACAGTCAGAGATCTGCAGTCCTGCTCTCCAGGGATGAACGTTTCTGCACTGAGGGAGCAGGTTTGCAAACCAGAAACCAAGGCAAGTGCAGCACAGGCACGTCCCTGGAGTGTGGCATGGACAGGGAGCATGGCTGCAGGTTCCCTGACCTCCCTGTGGGCCTCAGCGTGCCTTGCCATGCCGCTGGGGTAACTCACCAAGGAGATGGCCCCTGCATGGGGGCAGCTTGGTGAGGCCAGCTCTGCCTTAAAGCTGGCTGTCGGGAGGAAGACACCGTCCCTGTTCCCACCATCCCTCTCCAGCAAGGGGCTGTGTGGCTGCTGTCCCCTTCAGCCTCCCCTTCCCTCTCTGCTGAGCCCTGGCTGTGTCCCTCTGCCACCTGGCAGCTCCCAGCCCACCACCAGCAACCTGCAGGTAGGATCACAGTGGAAAACTGCTGAGCATCAGGGATAAACCCTGAGTTATCACTGCCCTCACCCAGCCTGGGTGCTTGGTGCTACTTGGGCTTTGCAGAGGTGCCATTGCAAAATCACCCAGCATTAACTGTAGCAGGAGCTCAAGCACACCGTCCACCCGCACACGTCACCTGGGGCTCTGCAGGCTGCTCTGAGTTTGTCACAGCTGGGAGGAATCTGTTTTTCCACAACTTTCTGTGACTTTTATAATTTTATCCCAAATTGGGGCAGGAAGATATTACAAAATAAAAAAGAAAAAAAAAAGGGTAGTAGGTCACTCATAATTTTTCATTGGATAATTTGGAAATATTTTATTTTTTTAACATTTTTAACCTCTTCTTAGGAAAAATGAACTAAACCATTGAAATTAAAAATTATTTTAAGAAGTGGGGAAAAACTTTAAATTTATCTCCCTGAGAAACAGTTTTGGCTTCAGCAGCTCATTTTCCAACAAAAAAATTGTTTGGCTGGAAAATTCCTAAACTGAAAAATTCACTGTCCAGGTCTCAGCAATCCCTTTCCACATCTCACATCTCCACATGTCAAGCAAATGCCTGGATCAAGCTTCTTTCTAGCTTTCCAGGAGGGAGCTTCGTGCCAAGGTGCACAACAGAAATAGGATCTGCCAGTCATAGGAGCAAAACAAGACCCTTCTTGTGCCCTGCTCTGGGATCTAACATAGGGACAGACACTTCTTCCTCTGCTCAGTACCACTGCAGTCCTGCAAATACACCTTAGCAACCCCAAAAGAAAGGAGATAAGGAGATGGAGAGTCTCTCACATTAAGCATGCAGGGCTGGATCCTAGTGTCTGAGCAGAGGCCTCCAGCACTGCCTGAGATACCCCTGCTTGGCTGGCAGATAGGATGCAGAGCCTGTGCAGCTGGGCCTGAAGCATCTCTTCAGGCTTGAGACACCCATGTTTAGGCTCCTGCCTGTAGTCTGTATAGGATTAGGCAAGCACCCCAAAGTGCACGTTGCTTCTAACCTTTAGAAATGGCTTGATGAATGACACTTCCACAACACTGGCTCCTGCGTAGGTTACCGTGATGCAACTCTGATGGTCTGCACAGTTATTCCCTGCCCAGCATGGACCCATACATCTAATCTTCACCTTCCACCTTCTCACCTTTTCCCCTGTGCCACCTCCTGCGTGCACCGAGATGAGAACAAGCGTAGCTTACACTTCCTCAGATACTGGATTCATCTAAATCTTCCCATCCTTTCCTGTTTGCTCTATCGGAGGTTGAAGTGGAAGCAAATACATTTAGCTCTAATGCATATGCAGCGCCTCTTAAGCAATCGTGACCCACCATAAACCTTTAAATACCCAGAGAAAAACCAGGAGAGAGATGTTCAGAGATGCAGTTCAGCTTTATCAAATTCTTCACGTGTTTGTTGTGGTATGTTTGTATTCCTGGGCTTCTGCATGAAGGAATGTTGCTGATAAAACCATCTCACTAAACATGGACTTTGTGCATTTTAGCTGATGTTTACAGTGCTCAGACAGTAAGAGTAGCTCTGGATTTCCGTGGGCAAATGTCCCATGGACATTTGCACTGTCTTGTTGTAGATGCTGATCAAACCCTGCTATGTAAAAGCTCCAGCAGGAATCCTGCCTGGTGCTCCTTAGAGCCGTGTCATATCTGGGACGGCAGAAGACAACCCTGACCACTTGCCCCAGCACCCAGAACAACAAGAGACCTTTGGTCCTCTAAGACCACCCTAGGGCTGCCAGGACATGCATCACTGCTATTGTCTCGTTGTTTTCCTTGCAGATGATGTCCCCGTTGGATGATTCCTCTCACTGAACTCCCTCATGCCTCCTCAGGGACGCAGAAAGCCCCATCCTGTGATGGCGCTGAGGGCAGCGGCACAGCATGGAGCCTACGGGCTGTTTCCCACAGATCTGCGCACTCCTCCCAGGCCCTGGAGAAGCGACCTGCTCACCACTTCAACCTCCACGCAAGGAGCTGCAGCTCAGGAAGAGCGCCGGGAAAGGCAACCAGGGGACTTCCCCAGTGAACAGAAAACAAACCAAGGAAACCTGCCACAAGCCTGGATACCCCCCCTCCACTGACAAGTTATTCCGTGCAGCTTCTTGTGCAACCCCTCTGTGGGGCCAGTGCCAAGACCCAGTGAACAGAGCTGTGCAAACATGATGCCGTGAAATCTTCACCCAGGGCAAACTCGCCTAGTATTCGGTCACATTGTGATCCCCACGCTCAGCAAGGTTTGCCAACTGTTCGCACTCCCAGGGGTTTTAGGATAGTATCTCCTTCCCAGCCTCCAAATTCCCAGAGCTGATAACTGCTCCAAGCTGCCCAAAGGCCATGTGGCCTGAGATGGCAGCAAAGAGCCCAGTGATGGAAAGTGGCAGCTGTCTTCATCCAGGACAGCTCCTGGCCTTCAGCCTGGGAGGATGATGAGAGATAGGGGCTGTTCTCAGGAAAGCATGTCCGCTCTGGCTTCAGCCCCATCCCCTCGAGCTATTTTGAAAAGGAGTGATTTCTCCTTCATTTTTCATAGAATGAAGCTTTAAGTGATGAAAACCCGTGGAGGAAGCAGTGATCAGGAAATGGGTTATTACCCCAGATCCTCCCAAGATCCACCTCTCTGTCAGTCCTCTAAATAAGCTGAGAATATCTGGGACAAAACCAGACTGACAAATTGTGTGCTTCTGAAATAATTGATCTTAAAGTTAATGTGGACTCAAAGTGATCAGATGCACTGAGGCAAATTCCTGGAGAACTAATTCCCTGCTTGTGCATCCATGTCCGTGGCACATCTGCTGGCACCCAAGGGCCCTTCCCAGGACAAGACTCCCTTGTGCGGCCCTGTGAGCACAGGCAGGCTGGTGTGACCTCTGTAATGTAATTTATTATACTGTAGTAGCACCTAGAAGCTAATTTATTAGTCTGGAGAGGACATGTCATGTACAGCATTGCAGGTGTTGTCATGATGTGGTAGCAAGGGAAGACAAACACAGAAAATGCCAGAATTGAGAAGAACCTTAAAAATGAGGCTGAATGACTATGGTTTGATACAATGGCATGTGGTGACCATCGCAAGAAAGCGAGGCTTCCAGGGGGAAGGGTTGGCACAGTGATGTAGCTAGAGTCTAACATTTTGGCAGGAGGTGTCTCCCGGGAGCAGAACCACCTGATGGGCTTTGACTGTCAGCAGGACATTGCAAAGAGCTGTCAGCCCTCTTTATCCTCCTGCTTGCAGTGCTGCAGAACTGACACCACTGCTGTCTCCTTCGCTTGCTAGCAAAGTGCCCATGAACATGGGACTTGTGGACACGCCTGGCAGAGCCTGCAGCATAGATGGGATCTGGGGTGAGCCCGTGGGGACATTTCTCAGTGATGAACTGTCTGGAAAAGGCAATGGCAAAGTACTCCTCCTGTTCCATGTCTGCCTGCTGCTTCTGCAAGACCTTGTGATTTTTAGAGAAATACCGGGTCAGTATTAACCTTCAAAAGGTAACAGCTTGAAACCTTTGCTAACAACAAGCTTTCGTGGGGGAACTGGCAGGACACCTGTGCTATACAAAATTCCTTAGCTGACATCTGTGCAAAATCCAGAGTTGTGCCCACTGCCAGCTGTGTGATCAGACCCAGAGCACCAACAGTCTCTAGTAAACCTCCAGAGCCTTGAGAACACCGTGTCTTGGGTTGATGACCCAGTGCAGCTCTCAGAGCTCTCTCTGTGGTGGGCATCCATCTGACCAAATGTCGCGGTGCAGGTGCAGGCACTCTTGGCTCCCTTTGCATTCACCAGGATGAAACAGGAATTTCTAGGGCATCGTCATCATGCCTGTCTGTGAGCTGAAGAGCAAGTGAGATGATCTGCTCCCTAAAACACCCATTTCTTGCCACTGACTGTAAAAGAACCTATGTGATGGACTCTGATGGAGGGGTCTAGCATTAGCTGAGACAGTAGCCACACTGTACCACTTCCAGTATTTATTCCAGGGTGTTCAACGCACAGCCCCAGCTTTGCTTGAAGTCTCTGCATTCACAGGAGCTTGAAAAAGAAATTATTTCTTTGCTCCAAATGGTATTTATCACAGTCCTGGTCCCTCTACAGCCCAAGCAAGCGAGCCCTCCCCACATCATGCAACACAACAGAGGGGGCACATCATCATCACTGGAGTGGCCAGGAGTGAAAGTCTGAGCACTTGTACATCACGTTGCCCAATAGAGCTGGTCATTTTGGAGAATCTCTGTACTTGCTCTGTGACTGATCAGCACCATACTTAGACGTCTCATCGAGCCAGCGCTCCCTATGTTGGCAGAGAGAAGAGACAGGCTCTTCAGAGAGCCTGCCAGTGTGGATAAGTTAGGTGCTGAGACATGGTGGAGAGGATGCCCCTTTTACATGCATTGTCCTCAAGTTTTGATGCCTTCTTTTATGGCACCACTGCTCCTCTGCACAGGCTCTGTATTGGCACAGAGGCTCCTGGCACCTTCTGGGGAAAGATGCCCCTGCAGCCAGCACGCTGCCAACAAGACCCATCCACAGGAGGAGTGTGAGTGATGGATGGCAGTGTAAGGGATGGATGGCGGTGATAATGCTGGGACCTTGTGCTGTGCTCCAGACACACACAGCAAACGCTCCAGAGGGAAAGCATGAAAAACAGAGTCATCCACATAGGGTGAAGGAATGCAAGCTTTGAAAATAAGAGCAGAGTCTGTCTGGGCAGTGAGATCACAGGAGCCATAGGAGTAAAATTTCACTTCTGGATGTCAAAGACAGAGGACGTCTTCATGTTGATGTGAAGGAGCCTGAGCACTGCAGCTGTCTCCACTCCTGTTCTTGTACACAGCTTATTCAGGTCTGGTCATGGCATTGAAGATACGGATGGCAGATCCAGGCCTGGTACTTTGGCCTTCCTGCTGACTTTGTGATGCCCAGTGCCACATGACACAACCCCTGTGGAGACCCCAGCACTTTGCCCGAGTGCCCTGTGCTGATCCTTGACTCATGTGAGCAAGCCCCTCGCCAATAAAGCCAGCCTGCTCTCTCATTCACAACCTCTTTCCACACTGAGAAAGAGATGCTAACACCCAGAAGGCCAAAGCTACAACCCTGCTCCCTACAGTCCCCAGAAATGCAGTACAGTAGATGGAGAAGTTGGGTTGAGAGCTGAGCCACAGCACAAACCTACGCATTTATCCACAGCCTCTGCCCTGACCATGGGCTAGCCCTGGGCAGGGCACAGGGGCTACAGGCCTTCATTGAACAAGTTGGTGTACTACTGCCCTCGGCTACAAGTGCTTTGAGTTTTGTCAGCCGTGGTTGTGGTTTCTGCATTGGGCTTGAGATTAGAAGTACTTAAGGACTGCAGTTCACGTGCTACCTGGCATTTGCCACCAGTTCTCAGCACTGCTCATGTGTCCGGGGCTATTTCCTGGCAAAACAGTCCGTTAAAAATACTACTGTAACTTTACTGGACAGCACGTGCAAATAATTCTGAGTTAGGTAAAACACCTCCTTATGAATCTGGGCCATGCTTGTAGTTTTTAAAGGAATCTTAAAGTTAAAAATCTTAAAATAAGAAATAATGTCCTAAGTATGCTGAAAAGGCTCCAAAAGTGGCTATCATCAGCCTCAAATTTGTTATTGCTGCTTGTTCTGTTTGCAAAACTGCTTTTAGGCGCATCTCATTAATTGTCCAGGTCTGACTGATGAGTCCTGTGTGCTGGGGCTGGTAGTGCTGGGATCACACTGGTTACTGCCAAGGCACTGGATGCAGGCCCTGCACACCTGGGACAGCCCTGTTCCCAGAAGCCTTGGTGGGCTAAGGACCCAGGCAGGATGAGGTTTTTAAAAGAAGTAGCACTTATTTCTAAACTATTATTTGATTTTATTTTGGTTTATTTATAAACATTTGACAATTGGCTGTTTCTGTTAGTGGCAATGCAACCTGGACTCTTTACAAAGGACAAGCCATGCTCCTAATTCGAAGGCAACAGCATTGTTTTCAGAATTTGGTTTAAATCCAGTCCCAACCAAAACTTGTATTTTTCAATTTTTCCAGTGAAATGGGAATCCCTGGTCTCTGGAAGTGTCCACTGGTGCTTAACACTATCACCATCACTGTTGCTGTTAACACTGCTCCTACTGCCAAGTCATGGCTCTGACGGCTGCAAGATCAGCAGGTTTCTCATTTCAGTGAAGCATGCAGGATTCCTGAGGCGAGGCCCTACAGCAGGCTTACCCATCCTACTTTGAGATTCCTGAGCTCATGGGCACAAGTGTCCAAAAAATCTCATAGCCTTGACTTGAATTCAGGAAAAAACTTACTGGCATGGAGAGTTGTCCTGGACTCAGCAACCTGGAGTCTTCCACTAGAAAGGTGGTCGTGCCTCTCATAGGGATGGTTTGCTTATGAGGGGTCCTGCAGCACCAAACTGAGACACTAGCTGAGGTCCCTCAACCCACGTAGTCCCACAGCTCAGCACTGGACAGGGCAGCTTCTGTCTCAGACCCCGCTCTGCTTGCCCTGCCCACGTGACACTACACAGCGTGGATACCCTTTGCACGGGGTTTGTGCAATGTGTCCATGTCCTAGGGTTGCTCCCTCCCCAGCGTGTCTGCTAAAGGCCAGTGGAGCCCAGCTCCCAAGCCAAGGTCTTACTGCCTGTGGACTGTGGCACCATGGCCACCAGGCAGGCCTGGCTATGATTGGCCACCCCCAAAAGGCTCTACCAGTGACCCTTGCACCCCTACCAGCAGCTGCCTCCCCACATTTCTGCAAGCAAGCATTGGCTTCTCTTGTAGAAGGTCATTTGAATGTCTTTCGTTATTGCTGCATCGTTTAACCGTGTCCTAATTTTGCGGCATTTGTGGTTATGTCTGATCTTTGTCTCTCTTATTTTGTTACATTTTAGAAATGTAATAAACAAAATCTTTCTAAAAGAAAAAAAAAACACGGCAGAGATTTGAAATGGAAAATGAGTGCAAACTGGACCCATGCCTCTTTATTAAATGCCAGAAGGAGGGGAAGAAACAAAACCCGCAATGACAAACTCTATTAATAAAGTGATGAAGGCGGTTCTCAAACAGGAGTGCAGCTGGAGGCAGAGCCAGCTCACTGGCCTTGGACGGTCCCTTTGCCCGGCGCGGGGGCCTCGCCAGCTTGCGTTGGCACAGGGAGCGTTCAGTGGGTGGGAAAGGCCACAGACTGACCTAGCAGGGCTTTGGGAAAGGTCCCAGACTGCTGGCAGAGGACTCATGCCCTCGGGGTGTGTTCCTGCTGCAGCGAGGACTAACCTGAGCCAGACTATGGAGCGAACCTACGTGTTGGGTGGGTCAGGCCCTGTGTGTTGCCTCTCTAGCCCCGTGGCCGTGGGTCTGAACACTGAATAAGAACATGTCTGGTCACAGGGGTCATGTCCAACTTTGCATTTCAGCTTGGTGACCTGGAACCTCTATGCTTTCAGCTACCCCAGAAAGCAAGAAGCCAGGACAGGCAGGGCAGCTGCTGATCTCTGTGACCCTGGCATCCCCTTGCTCAAAGTCTAGCAAAACTATGGGATGTGTTTGTCCAGACCTCTCTCTCTCTCTTGCCCTCGACTGTTGGCACAGGCAGGAGCTGGAGCAGCCATGTTTCTGCTGCATAGAGGGCAGCCATGTCTTGGTCTCTCCCACCGAGGCGTCTGGGCTTTGGTGTGCATCCTGTGCAAGCCACTGTCACTGCTTAAATTAACAGAGCTGCCCAGTAGGAGCTTTTAGTAATAAACCCCCATAGGGAATCCAGTGCATAGCCTGTTTTCTTGTGTTCATTGATGACATCAAAATACACTTTAATATGGAGAAGAGTCAATAGAAAGTGCCTACAACTGCATGGCAGGTCCAAAGGGAACAAGAAGGAATGGAAAGGAGGTCCTATACGTAGGGATAAAGTGCTGTTCAACCTCAACAGCACTTCACTCCAGAGCCATCACATTCTCTACCACACCCATGAGAAGTCTCAGAAACAGCATAGCTGGCCCTGTGCCAGCAAACAGACATCCTTTGTGCTCATCAGTGGGTCAGTGTTCCTGACATTGGATACCCACAATGCTCGGCAGCGCTGAGAGCAGGATTCTGACTGCAGAGCACAGGCTCAACAGTGGACTGGTGGCCAGTGGCTCTAGGACTGTGCTGTGAGGGAATTCCCTCTCCAGTACGTTGTACTCCCCAGCCACCACTGTGGATCGGCGCTGAACCCTACAGAGGTCTCCAGGGCAGTCTGATTTTCTGAAAAATGCATTGCTGCAATTGTCAGATCACAGACACTGCAACTGGAAACCAAGAGTGGGACATGGGTGGGGCAGCCACAAACTGGAAGTGGCTATAGGGCTTGTGTGAAAGGCTCTGCTTCAACCCTTCCCTCTATAGGTTTCAAGCATCCTTCACCTCCTTGCTCCCAGATCTAGTGTATCAAGCTGGGATGTTCTTCAATCTCCTGCTGGACTTGCCCAGTGCTCTATGGACCAGTGGACCAGGCCATGTACTCATAACCAGCCCAGGATTAGCAAGGAGGGATCCCCTCTCAGTCCCTCTCTAGCTTGGTAAATAGTTTTTAGAAATGCAAACCATCCTGAGGCAAAAGACAAATCCCATGGTTTCTCAGTGTGCTGCAAGAGACACAGGTCCCCACTTTGAATGAAGGATGATTGTGCCATGATCCTAAGCCTGAGGGCACCCTGAGGTGGGTCACTCACTCACTGTCCCATGGCAGCCGTGCCCATTAGAGTGAGCAACTGGGCCAAAGAAAGGACACACACCAAGTCCTGCAGGAGGCCCCAGTACCAGAGATCATAGGATATCCATGATTCATGCTAATTTCTCTACAGAGGAATGCAGGACTGGGGGATCAGCATGAGTCTTTGGGTCTGACCCCCTACAATGATCTCAGTGACCAAAGTAGCTAAACTTCTACCTGCTCTCCCTGCACCCACAGGACTTTTAAAAGTGAAACTCCTAAGTGAACCCACGTGAGCACACACTTCATCCCAGAAAGGAACGAAAAAATGCGGAGGGACCTGACAGTCCAGCTAGGGGCAAAATGCTCTGTGGCTCCAAGTCAAATGAACATATTGCTGTGAGCAAGATACCTCACCCAGGCACACAAGAGTGCTCTGACACTAGAGAAAAAGTGCATCAGATCCAGATCCTATCTTTAGCCAAAACAGAACGCTGTGAAAGAAAGTGAGGTCCTTTCTCCATCCTTACATTAGGGGGAAAGAAAACCCATGGTTCCTTCAGACAACTAACTAAAGCTCTGTAGCATGGGGATGATAAAACATAGTGCAATAAAGAGAATCAATAACTGAAGAACCTCTCTTTTTGTAGCATTCTTCCAGAGATACTAGCAAATGAAACATTCAGGGCCCATTATCCCATGATTTAATTTTTCAGTTTAGGATCATTCCTGTCATGTCATAAAATCCCTGCCATTAACTTATCAAGCTCCATCTAGAAACAACATAGGCTCCTTGCCCCTACTTTCCAGTTTGGAAGGCTGTTCAAGAACATCATTCTTCTACTGGCTAGAAATTTTAATCTACCCTCCAGTCTAAATTTATCTGCAAAATCACCCCGACTCAAAGCACGAGGCCTGTGACCAAAAAGGGCCATATTTAGGTAAGTACAGGTGGGGTTATTGCAAGAGGCAAGGCTTGGCATTAACTGGAACTCCAGGTCCAGCTGTTACTCTCAAGACTGGTCCCTATTATTTCAGTGACCATGGCCCACATCTCCCTGAAACACCTGTGAAATCGGTTCCCTGGCTGTGTGGGAAAGGATCAGGAGACACAGTAAAGCTGCACAGGAATTACAGACCTCTTTAGTCATGGATAACATTGATGTCAGAAAAAAAAGCCCCAAACTATTATCCCACAGCTGTACAAGGACAGATGCCCAGTGTTTCCATGCCGAATCCAGAGTCCTGTTGGAATATCCTTTCTGGAGAAGCTGAGCCTGGCTCGGAAAGGACACATGCTTAGCTACAAGACTAGATGCAGTGAAGTGTCTCCATTGATGGTTTTATCTGTATCCTGGCAGTAACATCCTTTGGAAAGCAGTGTCTAGGGGTGAGAGAGGAAAGCTCCCCAGATTCGTGAAATACCCCAGTAAGATCACCAACTATGGCTCTCCCTGAGGCAATGGTATTAGATGAATGGATCCCTATTGCCAAGCACAGCTCATATCAACAGATTTAAGCCCTCCCTAACCAGACACAAATGGATTCTCAGCACCAAAACCACCAGTAGGTGCAGCCAGGTTCAGCAAAGTAGAGCAGTACCAGATTGAGGGGCTCAAAGCTCAAACCCTAGCATCACCACTGGAGGTGCTGATGGAATAATAATGAAGAGTTAGAAGGTATATGGTACTGGGGAGACACATCAAATGGCTTTCATGCCTCACGTCTACTAGACTTATTTGAAGGCACCTGGGTAAAGGTGACTTGAGTGATCTTGGATTTTCAGAACATTTCTAATGACTTTCCTCACCAAAAGCTGTTAAAGAAACAGCCATTATAGAATATGAGTGTTTAGAAATAATGACCAAAGGGTAGGTTTGTTTTAATGAAGGCAAAAGGCAGGAAATTGTGCTAGGGCTTGTGCTGGTCGACATAATGATCTAGATAAAGAGAGAGAGAAACTTTCCTTATAATGCCCAGTTCCTCAGACCCCTAAAAAAGAAACCTGATATTGGAGAGCTACAGAAGGATATCCTGATATTGAGTCCCTGAGTGATAAAAAGGCAAATGCAAAATCATGTCCGTGAGGAAAAACAATCCACAGAGAAGAGCAACAAGAATGATCAAAAGAGAGGTGAAATGGGCTGGGACTCTCAGCTTGGAAGAAAACTGAGGCAGGAGACCTCAGTCTGGAGGACTGCCCGGTCAGGAGTGGCCCAAACAGCATCAATAGGAAATGGTTGTTCACTGCAGAAACCAGGGAGAGTCAATCAAGTGCTCAAGCATCAGGTTTAAAAAGGAAGGGATTTTGTCACCCACTTTATAGTTAAACTGTAGAACTCTGCTGCAGGATGCTGCATATGTGAAAGGGTTGGATGGGTTCAAAAGGCACTCAGATACATTCATGAAAGAGAAATCCATCGTGGGATATTAAACACAGAGATGCTAGGTCTGGTTCAAGGACCCTCTGAGTCACAGATGGTTAGAAAACAGACCCATAGGGAGAAGTGTTCCTGAGCATTCAGTGCTCTCCTCTAGCCATGCCCCACGGTTGGAAACCAGACACTCAACAAGACCGACCTGTCTTTTGACCCCCAATAAAGCCGTTCTTACACCTTCTGTCTTCCACAGATGAACGTGCTGCAGTGACTGCCTAGCAAATCTGTTTTGTGGCACGGTGGAGTGCAGGCAGGGAGGAGAAACACGTATGGCTCAGGAAAGGATGGAGATTTGTGGCAAGGGCTCTTGGGGCCTGGCTGAGACGCAATGCGCCTGGCACAGTGAATGCTCCAAGGCTGCAAGGAGCTCTATGGCCCCACCACATCCCCCTGCTGCCAAAGGACATTCCTCAGAGCTACTTGCTAAATAATGGAATCTAAATTTCCGCCTTCTTGTGGCAAAGTTAAAAAAAACATTAAAATTAACCAAATTATACCCCGGTCTAAACAAAGCAGGGCTGGGGCTGCCAATTTCACAATTATCCCAAATGACTCTTAATATGACACAGATAAATACTTTCCAATTACCCAATGGAACAAGGCTGCCCTGGGGAAAATGGAGAACAATATATTACAGGGGGGCAGAGACCCAGGAGATTAAGGATTTACACTCCACTAATCCTGCTGCAATCCACACAAGGCAGGGGAGGGACGCAACAGGGTGAGAGCCATCCTCGCCCACCCGCTGGTGCTGCAGGTGGGACTGTTCCCCCAGCAGTACATGGGCAATGGGCCACCAGGGAATGGGTCAGTGAGGAGGATTTATATCAGGACTTTGCAACTTCTGCTGACAAGAAAGCTGGGGGTGGGTTAAGGGCTACTGGTTGGCTGCAAGGTGCTCTACCATAAGGTGCTGGAACTAACACTGCTCTCCTCCCCAGCACAGCTGCAAGTGCAGTGTGCTCTCTGTCCTGGTGTACAAAGTGGAGCACGCTGCCCGGGGCTGTGGCAGATGCTGGTGAACATGCTCTGGACTGCTCCTGGTCTCATGCTCATCTTGCTGCCCACAGAAGTCGGACTGTGGGAAAGCATGGGTTTGAATTCAGGGTGAGGTAACTCTACAGCAGGGTGGTACTCATGCCCAGACTGCTTTGTATGTTGAGCAGCATCCTTGGATGGCTCTCGGCAATGTGTGTTTGCCTGTATTTTGGCCCTCAATAATGCAGCAAGCTGTCTCTTGCAGCATTTTCTCATTAAAGATGGTAGCTCACAGTCTTCCACTTTGCAAGTCTTCCACTTTGAAAGTAACTATGGGTTTTTATGCTCTCCACATCCAGGTTGTGCATGCACATGTCCCCTGGGAGCACGGAGCTGAGCTGCTCCAGAAGAAACAGTGTGTACGCTGCAGTAGCTCTGCAGGATTTCTGTCATCCCATATATACATTCCTGGAGACTCTATTCTCTGGCTTCTTTGCCCCATTAGTGCTTTCTGGCCTTATAAGTGTCCTCTGCTCTCACAGTGGTCCTAAAGGCCACACTCATGTGGATAACGTCGATTTGTTTCAGCAGGAGATCCCTCGTGCATGTACAACCCAGGCAGGAAAGCTGTCTCTGTTATAGATGTTATAGATGTTATAGATGAGGAACCCTGAGACTGAGACCCACCTCTCAAATGAAGGCACGTCTGGGAATGCTGCTTTTACAAACCCGTGCATTAGAGACCTTGCTACGCCTCACAAAAACCATAAACTCACCTTATGAAAACATGACTTAAGTGAAAAATAACCATGGGCTCCCCTTGATGGACCAGGTGATGTCCAGACTCAAGGGTTCCCTCAGACCAGCATTTTCCAGCTTTTCTCTGCACCCAGGAGAGCTACAGATGTTTGTCTCCAAATGACTACACCGTCATCCCTCAGCCCTAGGATCCAAGGTCTGGAGACAGTGCTGGACAACACAGGGACTGTGAGAAAGCAGATTGCCAGCTGTGACAACATCTGCTACTCCTGATTGTGTGGTCGGGGGAACTGTACCAGGGACTATCCTGCAGCCCTTCCCTGCGTCAAACACTGCTTCCTTATCTCCCAATGGCAGCTGCACAGCAGCTGGGAAATAGACCTGTCTGGGGCAGGAGAGGAGTGGGAATGCGATGGCCAGTGTGCTGTAGGCAAAGGTCATGGACATCCCAGAGCCTGACCAGCCTGGCAGTGGCACAGCTTTGACTGGAAAACAGTTGAGGACCTTTAAAAAGAGGTTGAAGACTGCTCCTGGACTGCACAAAATCCTCAGAAGTCTCAAGATAGGAGTGATTTTTCAGAAGAAAATATGCTACTGCTTTACCAGACTTGGTGAGAGGGCTGGGGTAGTGATGGGATTAAAAAGCCCTCAGGACGAAGACTGTCCCTTGCACCGAGTTTTTGGAGCACCATGCCACCAGAGCCCTGCACAGAGTCTTGGCACAGCACCCAGCACCACAGCCATCCATCACCCACACTGCTCTGGACAAGGGTCGCGAGGTCCCACCAATGCATCTCCAACATGAGCTGGTGTGGCCCCGTAGACCAGCTCACGGCTGGGCAGAGGTCCCTGGGGCTCAGGTCTGGCAGCAGCATGGCTGCGTTAAGCGTGGCTCTGGGCCTGTGTCCTGTCTCATGGTCAGCTCAGCTCTGCCTGCCTTGGCCAGGGGAGCCGTACCTTTCCCTCTGCACTTTGCTGCCTGTGCAGGGGCCCTCCTCTTCCTGAGCCTGCCCATCTCAGCAGACAGGTGGTTCCCCCATGGGGTGTAGGGTAGGTTCCCCTCATCCTGAGTCTCAGCAACAGAGCTCTGCTCATCCCAGGAGTTGAGCGGGAGCTTTATTCCCACCCACAAAGGTCCTCACAACCTGAGAAATGTCTCTTTTCTCTATCACAACAAACCCACAAGTTTTGGAAACTTTGCATTGGAGAAAGATGTTTCTCTCACCGGGGGAGCTGAGAGCCCAAAGCTTGCTCTGGGGCTAGCTAAAGGACCTGAGTATGTGAAGATGTGTCCATGTTGCGGGCAGCAGCACAGGGCAGTCTGAACCCTGGGGAGAGGAGCAAAGCCCATGCACTGATCTGAATCATAGAATCATAGAATCATAGAATTGTTTAGGTTGGAAAAGACCTTTAAGATCGTCAAGTCCAACCGTTAACCTCAACAACTTCCCTGGGCAGCCTGTTCCACTGCCTGACAACCCTTTTCAGTGAAGAAATTTTTCCTAGTGTCCAACCTAAACCTCCTCTGGCACAACTTGAGGCCATTTCCTCTTGTCCTATCGCTTATTATTTGGGAGGAGAGACTGACTCCCACCTCACTGCAACCTCCTTTCAGGCAGTTGTAGAGAGCAATAAGGTCTCCCCTCAGCCTCTTTGTCTCCAGGCCAAACAACCCCAGCTCTCTCAGCCGCTCCTTATAAGACTTGTTCTCTAGACCCTTCACCAGCTTCGTTGCCCTGCTCTGGCCACACCCCAGCACCTCAATGTCCTTCTTGTAGTGACGGGCCCAAAACTGAACACAGGATTCGAGGTGCGGCCTCACCAGTGCCGAGTACAAGGGGACGATCCCTGCCCTGCTCCTGCTGGCCACACTATTTCTGAGGCAAGCCAGGATGCTATTGGCCTTCTTGGCCACCTGGGCACACTGCTGGCTCATGTTCAGGCGGCTGTCAACCAACACCCCCAGGTCCTTTTCAGCCAGGCAGCTCTCCAGCCACTCTTCCCCAAGCCTGCAGCGTTGCCTGGGGTTGTTGTGCCCCAAGGGCAGGACCTGGAACTGAGCCTTGTTGCCCCTCACACAGTTGGCCTTGGCCCATCGATCCAGCCTGGCCAGGTCCCTCTGCAGGGCCTTCCTACCCTCCAGCAGATCAACACTCCCACCCAACTTGGTGTTGTCTGCAAACTGACTGAGGGTGCACTCAATCCCCTCATCCAGGTCATTGATAAAGATATTAAACAGAACTGGCCCCAATACTAAGCCCTGGGGAACAACACTTGTGACTGGCCGCCAACTGGATTTAACTCCATTCACCACCACTCTTTGGGCCAGGCCATCCAGTCAGTTTTTTACCCAGTGAAGCGTACACTTCTCTGAGCCATGAGCAGCGTTTCTCCAGCAGAATGCTGTGGGAAATGGTGACAAAGGCCTTACTAAAGTCCAGGTAGACATCCACAGCCTTCCCCTCATCCACTAAGTGGCTCATCTTTTCATAGAAGGAGATCAGGTTAGTCAAGCAGGACCTGCCTTTCATAAACCCATGCTGACTGGGCCCAATATCCTGGTTGTCCTGTACGTACCATGTGATGGCACTCAGGATGATCTGCTCCATAACCTTCCCCAGCACCGAGGTCAGGCTGACAGGCCTGTAGTTCCCCAGATCTTCCTTCTGGCCCTTCTTATATGGGTGTCACATCTTCTAACCTCCAGTCAACTGGGACCTCCCCAGTTAGCCAGGACTGCTGATAGATGATGGAGAGTGGTTTGGTGAGCACCTCCACCAGCTCCCTCAGTACCCTTGGAGGTATCTCATTACCCCGTGCTATGCCAGGGATGCTGAGACCCTTCCCCTCCCTGCCATCCTTTTGCCCATTTAAAAGGGCTCAGGGACCTACCGGCAGCCTCAAGCTCTGGGTCTGGTTAGCCCCAGATCTATCTCACTTTCCAGGAAGCCAAGGTGCTAAGTGCTGTAACCATTAATACTAGAGCACAAGGGAGGATATGGACGTCAGTTACCTTAGAAACCCACAGAGGGGTAATTTTCTGATTCATATCAGATCGAGAACCAATGCTTTGAAATTACATACAGGCTTGTTGTTTTGGTAGAGTAACCGAAAGCAGATGCTGGATGGAGCAGCCAGCGAGAAGTGTAAGGGCTCCCTGTGGGTACGCACAGCCCAGTGCATGGAAACAACCAGCCCGAGGAAGGATTTTCTTGCTACCTAAAGCACGCTACCACATTCAGAGCCAGCCAGCCTGGGCCACCACGAGCCCCACTGCCTCCTGCAGGCTGGCTCTGTCCTCCAACCCTCTTTCAGGGTCCCTTTGTCCCTTCGGACTGACCCAGTGACAGAGCACATCTTACATCGTCCCAGATGCTCTGCATGCCTTTCCTGCTCTGGTTTGGGTGGGTTTGGTGCTCCTATGAACTCCTGGGCAGATGAAGCTCTGTGGGGAAAAGTGGTGCTCCTCAGCCGTGGGGTCCCAGGGACAAGCTCAAAGGGGGACAGAGAGGCCACCAGGGTATACTCAGTACTTATTAGCTGCCAGGCCACCCATTTTCTCCCCCAGGCCATTTCAGCTCATCCCTGGTAGCAGTTAGCTGCTTTTCACAGGTAAGCTGAGCCTCAGCACTGCACCAGGTGCATGATAATTTTGCAAACCATGCTCTATCTGTTCCTAAGGGGAAGCCCTGCAAAGCAGCTTCATGTACTTTTTTGCTGCCACCAGCTGCAGGTGCATGCACATGGCTCACCCCACTCCCTGTGCAGCTGAACCCCCTTAACCAGCTGAAAACCTCTACAGGAAAATCCACCATCCCAAACCACTCTGTGCCAGCTGTGCACTAGCTCAGAGCACCCATGAGCTCTTCCAAGCATATGGGCAGGTGAGCTAGGCACAAGGAGGCTCAACGCCTTCCCAAATGTCCCTGGCATCTTCCTGTTGAACCTTTTCATTCCCTGGGACAATCTGCATGTCACCACATGGCAAAACCAAGCTGGCTATAGATGGGCTTTTCCCCTGTCCTAGCTTCATCCTTCCTCCTGTCTGCAGAGGCTTTGGCTGCTCTGCTGAGACCTGTGCCCTTGGGAGAAGTACAAGGAAGAGAGAGGGCAAGCTGGGACTGGTGGGCACTGCCCTGGGGAACTCTCTTGCATTATTTAGTACCGGTCCTGTTAGTACTTCCCAAGAACCATGCATGTCCTGCTCACGGCACGTTTCTCCTCTGCCAGAAGAGGAACAAGGGTCAAACACAGAGAAGTGAATTGTGGGGTACACAGGGGTGACTGCAAGGCCCAGGTGCAAGGCTGAGGGCACCACACGCTCCTCTGGAACCTCCCAAATCCTTCTGAGCCAGAACCTGTGATGGACCTTTGAGTCCCCGATCTCTAGTCCATGTTATCATAGATTTCTCTAATCTGATCACTGATCTTAGGTAAGATTTGCATGGGCCTCCTGACCACACGGATCTCAGCAGCATGCTGCAGAGTGACACAGAGAAAGCCTGGGAGAGGCAGCGATGCTGGTGCTGCATTAGGAGAGTGACGAGCCAAGTGAAGAAAGAAGGCAATGAAGAAAAGGGATGAATGCATCCCTCTGGTCACCAGATCACGCAGTCCTTCAGCTGGAGAAGCTGAAGACACCCTTTCCTGATGCAGACTGCACCTCTGGTTCCAAAGATGCTCCCCTGTACCGCTGCCATCTGCTCCCAGCGCCAGGTCTGTCTCCACAAGGCAGCGCTACCTGTGCTGGGGCGGGAGTCACTGGGCTTTCCTCTCCGGCACCGGCAGCCTTTATGCCACCTTGAGCTGGTTTCAAACTAGAGTCAGGGACAGATAGTGAGGGACGAGCCTGGGGCCGTTCAGTGGAAACTCCATTGATTACTCGGTGTGGTACCTTCCCGACATCACGAACACCTCAGCCCTGGGGGAAAATCTGGGTTCTATCAGCTCTTATAAGCAAGTGTTTCGAAAGGTTTACAGAAAAGTAAAGTAAACAGAGCTCTGAGTAACAAAAGAGCCCCGTTTATGCATTCTTTGATTCACTGTAAAGGATGGTGTAAACTGACTTTTTAACCAAGCATTAGGCAAGATTTGGGCCCCCGCCATTATATAATAAACAGTGACATGGCTATATTAAAATATTTACTTAATGCACTGAAGTGACTTATAGTATGAGTGGCTACTCAATAGGATGGCCTAAGTGTTAAGGCGTCAGGTGCCATCGCCTATATAAATATTCTGTGTGCACTTGTTTATAGGAAAACCCCATCTGGATTTGGCTAAAACAGCAGACACCCTGCTGACCCCAGTTTTTGCTATTGGAAAATATAACACAAGTGTTCACTCATCTAGAATAACAGCAGCGGTTAAGTGCCATCTGACAGACAGAAGGGTATTGGCTTTTCTCAATAGACAGCAGGCTTGGTGCTGTGAAGGGCTTCACAGCAGCAGCTCCCCAAGATTTACAGCATCCTGTGGACCAGAAGCAAAAGGCTCTGCCTCCCTGCTTGTAGCCCTTGGCAGACAGGAGTCATCAGGATGCCTGGGCGCATGCAAAAAGCCTCGAACACCCCCAAACCCTGCTGAAACACAGAGGTGGGCTGTGCCACTTTGTGAGAAGACAGGAGGCCAGGTCCCCTTCTCCATCTCTCTGGCTGCTCTGAAATGTTAAGCAGCTTCTGCCCATCTGTGGTGTCCACCCAGTTCTATGCACCCAAAGGAAGAAGTATCTGGGTCCAGGTAAAGCACATGCTGGAGCAGCAGTATGCCTGTAGCACATTGCCACCGCCTGAGCTGGCAGGGGGAGCAGGGAGCCTGGGACTCTCTGCCAGGAATTTTCTTAGGTCCTTGCTGGCAGGCAAGGAACGGAGAGATGTGGGAATCCTCTCATGGGCTGGAAGGAAGAGGTACCTACTCCCAGCTCCTGTCTCTCCAAGCTCCTCTCCCACACAAGGCCCTGACCCAGGCAAGCACTGCTCTCCTCCAGGGATGAGTTGCTGTTCCTTCCACACTACACTACACATACACACAGGCATACCAGATGCCTGCTCATCCTATGAACCAATTTCTGCACCTAATTCAATCTGAGTTCATCTTTTTTGAAGTGAGTGACATGAATTACGTTGGCTTTCCAGATAAGACCTCTTCAGGACTTGCCACAATAGCACCAGCATTCCTCTCTTTCACAGAAAATATAATCCCTGACAAAGCCAAGAACTGCACCTTTGTTTTTCACAGATTGATACATCTTTTTTATGTCTCCCAGCCAATCTACAATCAAATAACAGGGTGGAATCTTTCTCCTACTTGTTTTCAAAAAGTGGGCTCAGCTTAGAGGAGATGTGGGGCCATGCAGAAGGAAGAGACCACCCTGTCCTGGGTCACCCCACTTGAATGAGGGGCTATGAAAGGGTCTGACCTTCTCATCACAGCGTGGGCCAGGGCAGAGAGGACAACACCGTAACTGCTGATTATCTTGACTTCAGTCCCTATAACTGTCAGTGCTGAAACCACTGTGTCCACTTTGGCTCCAGGAGGTTTAAACACTGGTGGGAGACAGAAAAGAAGGGAAAGAGTGCTTATGCACTTGTCAGGTACAGCACAAGGGAGTCCTTCCAGGCAGCGGGCACTCATGCCTGGGAGGATTACATGTGGTAGGGGCTATGCCCATGAAGGTTTCCTCTCACGCTTGTGCAGTCACAGGTGTGTTGGTGGAAGGAATCTCTGGAGATCTCTAGGTCAAACTTCTGCTCAAAGTAGGACTAACAACAACATGAAATCGGGTCATAGCTTTGTATAGCTGAGTCTTGAACACTTCCAATGATGGAGACACCATGTAAGAAGTCAATTCAGAGTGGCTCCCTCTTTCAACCTCCATTCCCAAGAGCAGGCGGGAGGAGGAGAAATGTGTAGGTTGTTGGAGGCCTGATTCCTGCTTTCAGGGAAGGCCCTTGCCACTACAACTTCCTCCAGAAAGCTGCTGGCTCCAAAGCCCTCAGGTCTTCAGCTCTCCACATGCCCTTCCCTCAGTGCTCCTGGGTGGGACACATGGACGGCTGGGGTGCTCGGTGCTCCCTCGCTCTTGTCTGAAAGTCTCTTGCCAGCTGGACTTTCCTCCTGCAGGCAGACATGAAGCTGCCAGAGACCTGGCATTTCAGATTGCCAAATAAAATCTACTAAGCTAGTAAAAGAAGGGTACTTTTCCATTGGAAAATGATACTGAAGGAAAATTTATGACTGTCGGCAGAGCTCTGTGTCCCCTGGAGGCTCGGTCTGACTGTGGGCAGTGATCCAGGAGCTCTCTGCAGGGACAGTCCCCCAGAGCTCTCCTCCCCTTGGCCGGTCCTGCAGGAGGCAGCAGCTGGCTGAAGAAACCAACCCACTCCCTGATGGTTTTGCATGCTGCTAGTGGCTGCAAGGAATCCCCATCCTGCTGGTACCTCGAGGAAAAGATCTACCACAGGTCCTGGAAAACAGGTATGATCTCGCTACTCCTAGGTGAGCCTACCACCAGCCCAGGGCTGGATGCAT
Source organism: Theristicus caerulescens (assembly GCA_020745775.1). Taxonomy (NCBI): domain Eukaryota; kingdom Metazoa; phylum Chordata; class Aves; order Pelecaniformes; family Threskiornithidae; genus Theristicus; species Theristicus caerulescens. Next base: position 13,590,958 of record CM036571.1, on the reverse strand, counting down.
GCTTGGTGGCCCCCACCACTTTCAGACTGCTTCTCCATTTGCTCTAAACCAGTATGAATCCTAATCCTGCCCTGCTATGAACGTCCTCTTTTTCCCAGCCTGTGATCGGTCACTGAAGCAGTAAATACCCTCTGCTCCATCACCCTGCTAATTTATGGAAGTCTTCAGGGGTACCCCACTGGGGATAGACCCTGGTTGTATCATTCACCACAGCTTTTCAGGCAGACACCAGATGATAACAACCACTGCTTGCTACCTCGTTTTGTACCCAGCCTTAAGCAATTCCACCCAGACCATCTCCTACCTGCACGTACACAAGGATGTCATCTGACAGCATGCAAAATCGCTGCAGCATTAAGTTATTTGACAGCTATTGCTTCTCCCTGCCTGTAATACATGCATTAGTACAAAGGAAAGGAGGTATTTCAACATTATATTTTTCTTGACAAATCCACGTCAGCTGGCTGCTACACCTCATCATGTCCTAGCCTAGACGTCTGCAAATGGCATGTTTGACTATCTGTTCCAGTATGTCCCAGTACAATTGGCATTATGTGGATTGTCCCTTATATATGGCTCCTTTTTTCTTCTCCACCTGAGGACAGACACAAACTTGTCCCAGCCCTTGTTCGCAGGGACAGCTGCCAGGAGTTGTGAGATTGCTTCAGTTCCATAAATGACCTAAAAGCAGAATTTCAGCAGGCCCAGATGAGGTGAAAATAAGTGCATTTCACTTATTTAAGCACTCTCAAACTGATTCTTTTCTTATTCGATCCACGTTTCTCCCCCTTTGTAGCTAGTTAATTGCATTAATCACTTCATTGAAGTTAATCACTCTAGAAACAACTGAAGCAGAGAAAGCATTGAATTCTTCAGCCCCACCATTTCATCTGTTGTTAACTTTCCCTCTGCACTGCTCAGAGAGCTCGCTTTCATTGACCTTCCTTGGACTTCCTTGGCCCAGCACCTTTTTTAACTAGGAGGAAACTACAACGGGGCAACCTTGTGCCCTACCTGAAGGAAACAGAGACCTTCCCCTGGGGAAAGCCCTGGCAGCGTGCAGTGGGTGTATGAGGTGAGGGAGGGACAGCAGCGATGGACAGGTTCCCCTCCACCTGCCTCTCCCCGTGGTGGTCCCACACTGCCATACGTCTGCCGTGAGGTCCGGGTGCTGCTCCCGCAGCTCTTCTCACCCTCACCGGATTGCAGAGGGCTGGAAGTTGTAAAAGACTCCCAGAATCTGAGCCTGCAGCTCTTCCAGGTTTGTTTTTTCCTTCCCTATCCCTCACCGCTATCCCTTTTCCCTGTCTCCCAGCCTGTAATTATATAACAACCCGGCTAGTGTAAATACAATCCAAATCTCATATCCTGTCAGACAACACTTAGCAGAGCAAACCTGCCTGCAGAGTGCTGGCACAGTGGCTGCACACGCACGCCGTGTGTTGCACTATCTTTACGAGTAGGATAGTTTAGTCTAGTACCCTTTCTGTTGAATAACACCATCACGCATGGGGCCAGGACACAGAGATGACAGCAGCCTTACCTTGTCCTGGGGTTGTGAATTGATGAGATACCAGCTGAACTTTTGTGCAGGAAGGATGGTGTATGTCAGCCCCCTGCGTGCTGCAGGAGAGCAGACGTAAATCTTTAGGCACAAATTTTGTCACTCACAAGAACATGCTTCCTGTGGCTGCCACCACTGTTTACAGGAGGGTGTGGAGGGTTTTCTCACATGGCCATGCAACCCCAGCAGAGTGAGGTGGGCCACTGCAGAAGCGGGTGGAGGTGTCCTGCACTGAGCCAGGAGGAAGCGCAGTGTCAGGAGTGGTGCAGATGACCACCTTTTCCAGGGAGCTTCGCTACGTCTGAGGTGGGTGTAAACCTACTTCTCGGGCAGCTCCTCAGGACTCCTGACCATCCTGCCTTCTCCGGGTACCACCCCCTGCCCAAGGCATCGGGGCAGGAGTGTTCCCTGCTTTCCTCCAAGCACAGTGAAACGCTCTTGGGTCCTGCAGCAGGTGCAGTTTTTATGAAGGCAAGGCCTTCTTATCCTCTCCCACCACCATGGCTGCGTGGACTGGTACAGCCAGGCTCTCACTCCAGGAAGTCTGTGGTTGCCTGATGTGCAGTGGGCTCTCCCATCCCTTGGGAACAGCAGAAATCAAGAGTATCTTCTGCCTGCTTGGACCTAAAGTCACCAGCTAAAGATGGACCCTGAAGCTAGGACTGTAGACTCCAAGCACACAGATTAGGTGAGTGTGAGGTGGGTGGGAAACAGAGAAGTTGGGTAATGGTTTGGTACAAAACTATGGCATTTCCATCACAAGAGGCATCATGGAGAAGGACTACCAGTGCTGAGTGTGGTGGCATTGAGGCAAAAACTAGAGAGCGTGGAACTGGTGGGAAGAGTTGAGACACTGGAAAAACTGACATATAAGGAAAGATTAAACATGACTGCTCTAGGCAGAGAATCATACTGAGCCCCTAATTAGTACTGCCCTATGCCTTTCGTGAGAGTACTCACTTGTAAGCACTGAGCACTGGAATAATGATATCACTGGCTAAAATGCTAAAATATCCTAACAAGATTTTCTGCAGAATATTTTTATGAAAATAAAAAACAGAAGCAGAAAACAACCATCTGTTAATAATGCAGTTTCAGTGTTTAAAAGAAGATAAGATTTTTTTTTTTTTTAGCAACCTTTGCTATCAACTTACCTGGAAATCAAATGTCAAGGTTAAGGTTTCCTAGAATTGCTAAAATCTCCACAAAATCAGCTCAGCCACTTCTAAATGGAAGAAGGAGAACAGCTGACAGTTTCTATCACCTCTAGAAGTTGAACCAGAAAACTGGTATTTGGTTGTAAGTGAACTGAGAAAGAGAGAATAGCCTCTTGCAAGTCACCTAAATGCCACCCGCATCTGGGTGAGCTACAAGCTGAAAATTTCCAAAGATCTGAAGATTTTGTGCTGAAGTTCTGCAGGTAAGAGTTGGGAATATGCTGCTTGTCTGAGCAGAGTGCAACTGTGCTGTACTTACCCATCAGCCTCAATGAGACGGTCCCAGACACAAGGCATGGGGACAGAGCGGGTGCTACAACGAGGTCCCTCTCTCTCTGCCACAACTGGTCCATGTGCCCTCAAAGCTCGCCTTGTTGGCAGCTGATGCCACAAGAGAGCCCTGTCTGCATCAGGGAGCTCAAGAAATGCCCAGGGGCAGTGTCTTCCCTTCCCAGTAAGGTTTCTAGTTCTTCCCATACTTACCCTAGGGGATAACCACCTTGCAGCCAAACCCCATATGTCTGTGTGACCTGACTGATATCCAGGAGGTCTCCTGCCCGCCCCACTTCTCCTGTCAGGGTGGTGTGTAGAGTTAGAGCCCTGACTGATCTAGTGAAGCCCTGAGGGACCGTGTGGCCATACGCTGGCCGACATCTCAGTCCTTTTCTGGTTGTGTGGGCAGGCAGGCTGAAAGCGTTTGATGGCAGATCTTTGCAGACAGCTCAGCCACACGGAAGGGAAGGGAGACACGATCCTCTCCCATCTCTTATCCAATTTGTTCACACAGCGCTGTAACCAAGTATCACACTGTGCTCAGGGCATGGGTGAGAGCAGGTGTAACAGACTCTTCCAGTCTCCAAGTGCATTCAACATATTCCTGCTTTCCAGACTTAATGCTTCCCTTCTTTCTCTGATCAGTCCTGAGAGTGGCGAGTGTCGCGCCCTCCTGCCTGCATCACTCCTGCCATAGCAGAGGCTCCCATGCCTGATGTGAGTCCCTCTGCAACACACACAGAGTTTCTTCTGAGTTACAGCAGCTGCAGAGGCAGCTGCACCAGCTGCTGGGAGGAATCTGGCTGTGCCAAAGGCTGTCCTCCAGGTTGAGGTCTTCCAGACCCCGTGGTGTGTGTGCAGCTAAAGCTTAGCTTGGCCAGGTATGTTCCACGTGCAATCTGCTGCTCAGCACAGATTTGGTACTGGCTTTCCTAGGAACGACAATGCCATGCAGTAGCTAAGAGGCTGCTGGATTTTGGCACTCTGTCTTTTACCTGCAGAGAGGTGATCCAGAGCTGCAAGCACAGAGCGGTTGCTGCCTGCGTGTGTTTCAAGAGCATTATCCTGGCAGGGTGCTTGACTCTTTCACAAGTGATGCAGTGGCTCAGAAGCAATAGCCCTTTGACTTCAATGAGATTGCCATCACTAAAACCAGTGCACAAAGCCTTCCTCCTGATGGTGATGGTGGGAGTGAGACTGATCATGGCGCTGCTAAAGGACTGGTGGCTTTTTAGGGAGGAGAATATGGACCAGTGGGTCTTTTTCTCAGAGACAGAAAAAGCAGTACTGATAAGACAGTGTAGTCTCACTACTGGGAACGTGCTGTCTGTGCACAGACAGGAGTGCTTTCTCTTCTCTGTGCATGCACAGATGGCAGCCCTTCCTTCATATCACTCCAAGTCCAGAAGACAAACCTGTCTTCTCAGGCTGAGGGCCCAACACTGTGAAGCTGCCATGGCAGGGAGGGCAAAGCCCCAACTTGGAGGTCTCCCCAGCGGCTGCCTGGGTTGCTCTGGGAGTTGCTGAGGTCTCAGGGGGAGGTGGGGTAGGAGGCCCCAGGTTTCAAAAGCAACCTCCTTCCATGTGGCACTGGGAACACAGAAGTGCAAGGTAGGTTGTGGGTGATGGCCCATAAAAAGTGAGCTCCAGTACTCATCTGTGGCCTTTTGGCCTTTTTCTTGCTATATCCTGTGCTGCTGGTGAACCACAAGATCCCAGTGTCTCAGGCACTTCTGGGAAGCTGTCAGTTTTACTGTGGATTTCCAGCTTTTGGGGACACTTACACCTCATGGGGTACAGAGGGTATTGCATCTGTTGATGGAGAGAGCCAGCTGACCTTAAGTCTGCCAATCCCCCTCCACTAATGCTAGGGACAAGTCTGCAGTTATCCATGCAATAGCCAAAGCTCTGGCTTCATCCTTTGCACTGGCTACATCCAAGGGGCTCAGCAGGAAATGTCTCCCATGATGGAGAACTGAGCAGTGGTGCCTTGTTTGCCTTCAACACAGAGCCAGAGCATCAGGCACAACTGCAGCCAGACTAGATGATGCACCAGACATCATCCTCTAGACTGGTTGCAGCCCATTTACATTCATCCCCAGCATTATGTTAGTTATTGACCCAATAAATGTCTATTATTTGGTAAAACTATAGATAAAACCTATGTTATTTACCAAACTGTGGTCTTTCCTTTGCTCACAAAGGAGAAGTCACATCTTTGGCTTGGACAACTGTCCTGGATCACATCAGGGCTCCGGTTTACAAAGGAAGGCACAAAACATCCTCAAATATTTTTCTCCAGTTAACAGTGATGGAAGTCCACAGCCACTGGTAGGAACACGCAGGGAACAATGTTCCCTGGAGGACAGGATGGGACAAAAACTCCTTCAATACCTCTACTGGCTAGTTAGCTTAAATGCTTAAATGTGGGATTAGATGCTGGTTGGGGTGAAGCTGGCAAGGGTAAAGCTCCAGATAGCCAGTGTTGCACTTTTGGGTACGGCAGTTTCTTTCTGTACAGATCCAGATTCACCCTGCTTAAACCAGGCATGTCAATTAGTGTCTAAAGTTAGGAGTGCTGCTGCCTTGAGCCCTCTTCCTGGTCAATGGCAAGAGACAGACCTTCCCCAGGTTTACTCTGTCCCTTAGAGCAAATGTCTCAGAGTTGCATAAGTCATCAGCTGAAATCAGGTGGGATAGAGTGAGGCCTCTCAACCAGGTGGGGTCTTTTTGTCCCAGGATTGACCTGCTCTGAGTGGGCTCTGCACAGGGAGGTGTTTGAGAGGAGTGGTGCAAAGCAGCACTGTGCAGTGGGACTGAGCTTTCTCCAAATGAGCCAGCAGTGGAACAAGTCAACATGGAGCTGTTAGCTGACGAACAGGACTCCTGCACATGTACCAGCTCTGGATGAGGTGGTGGGGTCCTGTGTGGGGCTTGCTTAAGACCCACAACTTAGCCCAAACTAAGCAATGCTCTCCACCCTGCACTGCCTGCCCGGGCTCCTGCCTGTTACGTGCCTCACATTAGGCACCCTGAACACCCCCTGAGGCCTTCTGCATCCGAGCCTTAACCCTCCTGCACTGCCACAAACCCTGGCCATGCTAATCCTGGCCCTACCCCAGCTCTTGGGGTCAGTGAGAGGTGAGTGTGTAGAAACACACAGGGCAGACCCAGTGCTCCCATTCAAGCTGCTCCCTTGCATGGTGTCTGGCCATGGGTTTCTCTTCGTCCTGCCCATGTGCTCTGGGTGATGCCAGCAGAGACCCTCCATGTGGCCCAGGTTACGATGCCCTCCTTCTGCTTCTTCACAGGCTGCATCGCTCAGCACCAGTCAGTGCAGGGGCCCTGGGTCTCTTTGGGATACTAAGTGGAGATTGCATTCCCATTTGATCTTTGCGTTGTACAAACAAATGCAATTTAATGCATTTCCTTTAAAAAGGGAAAGACTCTGCATTTCAACTTTTATTCTACTCTTATCAAACTACTCTGCTGAAAGTAACTCTCTTGAGAAGATTTTCTGTCTCCTACGGAGAGAGGTACCACTGACTGTGTAAGGCTCCTGAATTGGAGGAAACCTTAAGATCAGGACTTCAGGTTTGTGGATGGCACATTCATGTAACCATGAATATTGTGTGTTTGTCTATTCCTTTCCAAGGAGCATTAAACAGCATAACAGATCTGATATCCTCGAGATCGTTGTTCTTTCCTGCTGCTTCAGGCAAATTTGTCCCAGGGAAGTCAGAGAAAATGCCCAGATGATTTACATTATCTCTCTTTAAGAAGTGGATTCACACCTTGCAGAACAACCATCAGGTCATTCTCCCTTCTGGGGCTGATAGGAAGGCAATACAGATTCATCAGATTCTATAGATTCAACAGCCCAGAGACAATATGGCTGGAAACCACCCTTTTTGGTGGTGCCCATCACATTGATCTGTGCCTGTAGGAGAGAACCTGAAGGCTAGTAGTGGTTAAGAACATGGAAGATGGGAAGCCTCAGGCCCAACAGTGGTCTGCCAGCTGTGCTTGGGTATGTTCCTCTGCTTCCTTGTGTGCCCTGTTTAGGTTGCCCACCCTTGGGAAAAAGGTCTCTCCCATTTACTTTCATACATCCATACAGTATCTATTAAAGTTCAGAAGCCTGGTTGACAGAGTCCCTTGGGAGGCAGTCCTGAAGGGCAAAGGAGTCCAGGAAGGCTGGATAGATATTCTTCAAGAAGGAAATCTTAAAGGCACAGGAGCTGGCCATCCTCATGTGCCGAAAGACAAGCCGAAGCGGGGGAGAAGACCGGCCTGGCTGAACAGGGAGCTGTGGCTGGAACTCAGGAATAAAAGAAGAGTTTATGACCTTTGGAAGAAGGGGCAGGCAACTCAGGAGGACTACAGGGATGTCGTGAGGTTATGCAGGGAGAGGATTAGAAGGGCCAAAGGCCAGCTGGAACTTAAACTGGCTGCTGCTGTAAAAGACAACAAAAATGTTTCTACAAATACATTAGCAACAAAAGGAGGGCTAAGAAGAATTTCCATGTTTTATTGGATGTGGGGGGAAACATAGTGACAGAGGACAAGGAAAAGGCTGAGATACTTAATGCCTTCTTTGCCTCAGTCTTTAATAGTCAGACCAGTTGTTCTCAGGGTACCCAGCCCCTTGAGCTGGAAGGCAGGAACGGGGAGCAGAATGAAGCCCCCATAATCCAAGGGGAAATGGTTAGTGACCTGCTACTCCGCGTAGACACGCACAAGTCTATGGGGCTGGATGGGATCCACCCAACGGTACTGAGGGAGCTGGTGAAGGTGCTCACCAAACCATTCTCCATCATCTATCAGCAGTCCTGGCTAAACGGGGAGGTCCCAGTTGACTGGAAGTTAGAAGATGTGACACCCATCTACAAGAAGGGCCAGAAGGAGGATTCAGGGAACTACAGGCCTGTCAGCCTGACCTCGATGCCAGGGAAGGTTATGGAGCAGATCATCCTGAGTGCCATCACACAGCGCGTATGGGACAACCAGGGGACTGGGCCCAGTCAGCATGGGTTTATGAAAGGCAGGTCCTGCTTGACCAGCCTAATCTCCTTCTATGAAAAGATGAGCCACTTAATGGATGAGGGAAAGGCTGTGGATGTCTACCTGAACTTTAGTAAGGCCTTTTTCACCATTTCCCACAGAATTCTCCTGAGGAAACTGACTGCTCATGGCTTGGATAGGCATACTCTTCACTGGGTAAAAAACTGGCTGGATGGCCTGGCCCAAAGAGTGGTGGTGAATGGAGTTAAATCCAGTTGGCGGCCAGTCACAAGTGGTGTTCCCCAGGGCTTAGTACTGGGGCCAGTTCTGTTTAATATCTTTATCAATGATCTGGATGAGGGGATCAAGTGCACCCTCAGTCATTTTGCAGACAACACCAAGTTGGTTTGGAGTGTCGATCTGCTGGAGGGTAGGAAGGCCCTGCAGAGGGATCTGGACAGGCTGGATTGTTGGGCCGAGGCCAACTGTGTGAGGGTCAGCAAGGCTCAGTGCCGGGTCCTGCACTTGGGTCACAACAACCCCAGGCGACGCTGCAGGCTTGGGGAAGAGTGGCTGGAGAGCTGCCTGGTGGAAAAGGACCTGGGGTGTTGGTTGACAGCCGCCTGAACATGAGCCAGCAGTGTGCCCAGGTGGCCAAGAAGGCCAATAGCATCCTGGCTTGTATCAGAAATAGTGTGGCCAGCAGGACTGGGGCAGTGATCATCCCCTTGTACTCGGCACTGGTGAGGCTGCACCTCGAATCCTGTGTTCAGTTTTGGGCCCCTTGCTACAAGAAGGACATTGAGGTGCTGGAGCACATCCAAAGAAGGGCAACAAAGCTGGTGAAGGGTCTAGAGAACAGGTCATATGAGGAGCAGCTGAGGGAGCTGGGGTTGTTTAGCCTGGAAAAGAGGAGGCTGAGGAGAGACCGTATTGCTCTCTACAACTACCTGAAAGGAGGTTGTAGCGAGGTGGGAGTCAGTCTCTTCTCCCAAGTAACAAGTGATAGGACAAGATGAAATGGCCTCAAGTTGCGCCAGAGTGGGTTTAGGTTGGATACTAGGAAAAATTTCTTCACCAAAAGGGTAGTCAGGGCCTGGCACAGGCTGCCCAGGGAAGTGGTTGAGTCCCCGTCCCTGGAGGTAATTAAAAGCCGGGGAGATGTGGTGCTTAGGGACATGGTTTAGTGGTGGACTTGGTAGCGCTAGGTTAACGGTTGGACTTGATGATCTTAAGGGTCTTTTCCAACCTAAACAATTCTATGATTCTATGATTCTATGAAATCTGGTCATGACTGAAGCTTCAAATTGATCTAAGTACCAAGTACCTCCTCCCTCAAATTCCTGGGTGTCTCAGCCTCTCTTCCTCATCTCTTGCCTGGTCTCCAGCCTGCTCTGTTGTCAAGATCACTGCCTTTTCTCTGGCCTAGCTCCTTGCACTGAGATCTCAGGCCAGACCTTTTGCTGTGCACTTCTTCACTCATCCTCCAGGTCCTCCAGCCCTGAGGTCCCATGTCACCTTGCTCCCCTTTATACCCCTCCAGCAGCATCACTCTTTCTCAGGCCCACGTATCCCAGACCATCATCCCTGTGCCTATCCTACCCATTCCCCACCAGAGTCCCCATACTGTTTCTCTGTTGCTTCCACCTGGGCTCCTGAGTCTGTCTCCACCTCAGGATCCTTCTCACATTTTCTTCCTCTGCCCTCCAGGATCTGTATTTCTTTTCAGGATGGCCACATCCAGAGCCTGCTTCTCTCACAAGCCTGTCCTCAGCAGGACTCATGGAGAACAACTCACTCAACAGGGCTGCAGCATGACCAGTGCGGACAAACTCTTGCAAGATTTTGGGTGCTAAACTTTCCATTGAGGCTATGTGAACTGGGACTTTTCAAACACTTTTAACGTTCCCAAATTTGGGCATCTTTTCTTTAGGATAGTAGGAGGCACATCTTGACATACACACCACCATCTCTGCCAAATGTCATGTTCTGCTCCATAGCCTGTATGTGCTGGACCTTCTCAAAATAAGAGTCATAAGAATTTTGGAAAATGGGCAAAATCAACTGTTTTTCTTTAACCTCATTCTCTGATGCAACTTAACTGATTTCAGTGCAATGTTTCAAAAAAATCCAGCACTAGGCAGATACATGGCATGAGGAATCCTGGTCCCCAGTGTTCATCAAAGTTATTGACAAATGAAGATAGACCCTTGAGAAGTGTTGAGTGACCTGCAATTATTACTCACTTGCTTGTATTAACAACAAGCCACACTTCAATCTTGAATATTAAATTTAAGCTTTAATTGCCCTGAACTTAGATTTAGTTTACTTCAGAGGTACCAGTCATTTTATAAAGGGTGATGCTGATGCCAAAATCCCAGACATTTTGTGTAAGATGAGATCAGAGGAATTAAAGTTGTCAAAACACAGTTCTCTAAAGTGCCATTGAGAGCACACTTGGTCTGCCCAGATCAATCAAGACAGGCCTGCACCCAGAATTGTATCTGCCAGCCCTTTGCCCATCCCATGATGACGCTTCTTTCCTGAAAGACTCTTCCATCTTCCAGCTGGAGTTTGTCCTGATAGAATAACAGATGCATGTGACTTGGCCCAGGAGCATTACAGTCCTGGGATTGTTCTTGGCACATGAGGATTCTCCTAAGCACTCCTCTGATGCCCTCTGAGATGTTCAAGCAGATCCACTCCTACCCCAGTACCCTACTCCTCCCTGAGTATGTAACCTGAGTGAATGAGCCAGCATATGGACACCACTAGAAAAATAATTAAGAAAGGTGATCTCTGAGCTAAAAGATTTGAATAGCCCACACTGCAGCTGGTGGACTGAACTATAACATTTAAAATTCACCCTGCGAGGGTATATTGCATACATCCTGTTTGAGACCAGAAATCTGCTTCCCTCCCAGTCTGCGAGACCAGACCTGAGCGCATGGACCTACCTGGAGTACAATCAAAGGGCACAGGCTTGAATTTCTGGTACATTTACAGCATGCAAATGTTTCAAGGGTCAAGAATTATTCAGTGACGGAGATTAAGTGCAGATCACAGCCAGATGCAAGACAGTCACCACCTGCTCGCAGTCAAATTATAGGAAGATGCAGGCAAAAATGTCACATCTGTTCAATAATTAATTATTGCCCTTTTCTACGCCTGAACCCTTGGAGCAATCCCTCTGCCTGCACCACGTAAACACCCTGATGGTCTGTGTAGACTGAGAACGCCGCACCTTTCATTGCTGTTTAGCTCAGCTAGACATGCGATGTTTCAAACCGCCGGTAAATGGTTTGCATTTCTGCACCAATATAAACTTGTTTGAATACAATTCAGCTTTTCATGCTGCATTCAGGACGCCACAGTGCCCTCTCCCCCACAGCTCCAGGGTGCTGCTGAGCGCCTGGACCTGCGACTGCTCTCTCCAGCCCCTCTGTTATTCAGCTCAATCATTTTTAGCAGCTACATGGATTGCCACTTTAGAGCCGCCTGGTTCACAGCTAGGACAAAGTTACTGTAGGAAAGATAATTTTTCAGCGGAGGATACTACACACAGCATTGCCAAGATCAGTATCACAGAATCAAGGAAAATTAAGACATATTTTGTACTTACTGACTTTAAGTTTGTCACTTCCCCCCTCCTTTCTCCCATTTTCTTTCCTACCTTTGTTTCCTATACGGTACTTTCACAGAGATAGTATCTTACATTTTCCTGTCTGAATTTCATTTTTCCAGCCCTTCTCTCACCTTTCTGTGCCTCCACCGTTAGTACCAGACTGTTGCAGCTGGTGCTTGCAGCATGTCCGCTTGGTAGGACCGCAGAGCGCTCCGGTAGCAAGGAAAGCACAGCCTGGCAATGGTCTCCTCTCTGACAACCAGAAGAGCTGAGTCGTGGGCCAGTGCAAGTGCCTACAGCCAGACCACCTCCAGCCTCCTGCCCAGAGCTTCAAAATGTCTTCTTCAACCTGAGGGGAAGGCTCAGAGCTGAGCAGGAGTAGCACTGCAGCTTCACAAGTGACCAGGAAAGAGCTGTGAAGGGGTCAGAGGGTGAAGATCACCCCCAAATCTGGTTCTACTGAGATAGAGGATTCCCTTAATCCATTAATCCCTTCTCCAGTTCCGTGGTACCATGGGGTCAGTGCACACTCAACATGATTAAAGTACTGCAGGAACGAAACACTAATAAATAACTTTTATATTCTTCATTTCTTCAGTTGTGACATATATAAAAGAGATAAAATGAGCCCTCTGAGAATCCAGCCTTAGCTCTTATCTTCTGTTTGAACCGTTAAGTGCCAGCTTGGTTATTACTCATGCTCTTGACATTGAAGTTTTTCCTTGGGCAGTAACTCTTGTGCTGAGGTTGCTGTGAGTAATCTCTGGGATTTAGGCAGCTGCATGCTCAGGCAGACGCTCACCAACACAACTGAGCCCCGATGCCTGCTCTCCTTTCCCTCTGCTAAGCCCCAGCAGAGCTGGCTTGAACCCATTCCCTCCACCTGCACTCGGGCATGGGGAGCATCAATGAAGTTAAGACCCCAGATGCAAGGAGAGCTCACCAGCCTGTCTTTCCTGGGTGAGAGGTAGGACGGCGGTTCACGTACACAACTGCCTGGTTCTGCCAGGCCAGGGGACATCTCCATTCACAGACCCAGGACCTGTGCCCCGGACTCCATGGATCAGCAAAGTTCACCAGCCTGGCCCAAAAGCCCATGAGGGCCATGGTGACTAGGAGACAACTGTCCTTTCCAGCTGGCTGGGGCACGGAGGCTCACTTGGCTTTCAGGTTGTTGATAGTAAGTTCAATGGCAAGTTATCCTGGAGAGCTGGTTTCAGAGATGTCCAATTTATACAAGAGGTGTGAGGTTCACACACACCAGGCAGGATATTACCAGAATCCAAGATGAGGCAAGGAAAATGAGATGGCTTTAGCTCATTTCCCAAGACTTGACACAAAGCCTGAGTTGTCCATGTTGGGCGGGGACAAAGAGCCTGGCTGCAAGCCAGTCACTGGCCTGTGGGTTTAGGACAACTCCTTTGACATTGGCCTACGAGGGGGAGCAGCAACATTGTATCCTCAGTGTTACTCAGTCCAGGCGTACTTTACTACACATTTTCCAGACCAGATTCCCAGAATAATTCTGTCTTTCAGTCTTTAAAATATATCTTATTACTAACCAGTAAACCAGTTTAAAAGGCACCTGTCTACTGCTGACAACCTTTCTGAGGATATGGCTGTGTAAATCAGTGCTTGTCCATGCTCATCACCTCCTGCTATGCCACCCTTATCGCAGGAAACCAAGTGTCTGCTGCCACTGTCAGGTGTTGATCTGCTACAGCCCATCCCAAGAAAGAAAACCCACAGTGCCTCCTGAAGGGACACCCAACCCAGGCTGTAATGATCATCCAGGATGTGAAACCTGGTGGCCAGGACACAGGGCCGGTGTGTTCCAGTCACCCATGTATCCAGCTGGAGGTCTTACCGCACCAGAGGGAAAGATTTTGGCCAAAAGTTTAATGGACCTCAGGGATGGATTGGCCAGTTCAGCTGGAGATTTGGGCAGCCATATCTCACTCCGTCCAAGAGATGATGCACTCAGACCAAGGCAGGATCCCACCCATGACCAGAGGCCCAGCACTACTGCTCAGAGTACGGGGCACCTTGCTGCATTGAGTGGTGTCTGTGAAGTCTGACCTACCGCTTTCTTAGTTCAAGAACGACAACGATATCCATGCCTGCAGTCTCTGCCTGTGGTCACCAGCTAAGGCTATGTACACTCAGAGCCAGTCCTGATCCAGAAGTCAGTGCCTTCCTCAGAGAAGGCATTCACCTGTCCCTGAAGGTCTGAAACCCACCTGGACACACTGGTTTCTTCCAGCTCCACCCACTGCCAGACCTGATCAGAGCAAACCAATAAACCAAATCAATAATCTCTTCCACTTCCAGACTATACCTTATTATCTCCACAAATGGTCCATCTCTCCAGTCCCATGCAGTAATGCCTGCAATCACAAAGTGAACTGCTAAGGAGTGGGCTTCAGTGTCAGCGACAGACGGGTACTGCACAAACACACTCATCACAATGCTGGGGTGAAGAGCTACTTTAACTCATCCTGGGCAAGATGGAGGCAGAGAGGTTTACAGGCAGGTCTAGGGCTCCTTTGGAGAAGGTTCACACACCCTGTGGTGGTTTAGAAGTGCTGTTGGGTTCCTGAACTTTCACAGCAGCATCCACAACTGGCTGGCCTTGATGGACTTCTGCCAGAGCTTTCAGCATGTGGGAATCACTGATCTATATCAAATAAGGCTGCATACCCCTTCAGCAACATGAGGTCTTGCAGGGAGACATCAGTCCCATCTGCCACTTGTTATCCTTTTAACCACACCAATTAAGTTCAAGGCTTCACCCCTCACCCCCACGCCCACAGCTTGGTGCAGCAAAGCTGCAGCACTGCCTGCAGCTCTGCACAGCACAGGACAGTGCATCCTGCAGCTTTGTGCATCCCCTCTCTGTGGCTGCAATAGGTCTTATCTCCACAGAGTGCAACGTTTGCAGTCTCCACCCAGTAGATGTCTTGCACTCAGCTGAGACACAAGTCCACACAGTGCCACAGCCCATGTCCACACTCCAAAATGAGACTGCTGAGGACAAGACTCTTCATTGCCTGAGCTTCTCTCTTTGGTGAGGAGAGGAGGGCAAACAAGAGGCAGGACACAACATTCAAGCAGAGCAGGAAAATACTCAGTACCTGCTGTGATGGGAACCAGAGCAGAACAGAGACCTGCCCATCCTGGCAGCCGTACTTGCCTCTAGAGTAAAATCTTATTCAGCAATGCATGTGAATTTAATACAGAGTATTAGAAATCAATATTCAGTTGCTTCCTCCCCTCCAGGGAATAAGGCCAGGTGCTTCTTTCTGAAAATGATTCTGAATCAGAGATGCATTTTTCCAGCCAGAAAAGTCCAGCATGAAAAATCTGTATGCTAAAAAGCTGCAATAAAATTGATCTTTTATCCAAAGCCCATCTTACTCTGTTGCCTTCCCTCTCTTATCGCTCCTGGCAGGAGGTGGTGGGTCCTGCTGACCTCAAGTTTCATGAACAGAACAAATGGCTTCTCCAGCAGCTTTCTGCTGGCAGGTTTCCCTTCTGAAGCTTCAATGGGCCCCTTCTCTGCTATGAGATTGGTCCTTGCAGACCCTGTAAGTACTGTCCGCAGCAAAACGAACTGCCTTCCCTCTAGACTTTTCACCCTGCCATTGTAAATCCCACTGGCTTTGTGCCAAAGACTACGCTAGACACAACCATAATACAGTCATTTTTCTTCTACATGTTGGAGAAGGAAACAGCAGAAATGCTATTCTTTCAAATAATTTAACAAAATACAGATCACAGCTCAAGGTAACTCTTTAACCTCCTCAGTGAAAGTCTTCACTCCTGCCAGGGCTGTGCTGTCCTGCAGTCTGTCTGACCACAGCTGCATGTGGGTGCTTTTCAGGGAGGGGAGCTCTGTGCTGCTATCAGAAATCAGATCCACTTACAACTGTGCTGGTAGTGAGTAGCCTGGAGAGATGGAGTGATAGCAGCTGTCCCTCGAGAGTCTTTATGCAGCGATAGGTTAGATGATGGATTTGCTTCTGGGAAGAGCCATCCTTTGAGACTCCAGGAAATCAGTGAGAGGAAATGCTGTTTCAGAAAATGCTTGTGTCTCTCAGTCCTTCTGGTCTGCAGCAGCACCCTGCAGTGTCCCAGGCAGAGCCTGCTCCCTGTGCATGCTCTCATTCACTCAAAAGGTGTCTGTGACATGCAGACTTGCATGCTCCTGTGTCTCCTGCTCACCCCATGCACACAGCACAAGGGCACATAAGCTGCAGTGGGTCTGTGCCCGAAGAAAGCAAAGCAGAGAGATTGGTCTCTGTCTTGCCCACAGGCCAGTCTGAGCAACGTCTTCAAATCACTTCAGAAGCATTTCATGTATTGACTTGAGGACCAGGGAGAGTACAGACTCCTAAACAGGCAATGGACAGCCCAGAATGGACTCAAGGGGTGGCAGTTTCCCCTGGGAAAGCTGATTCAGTCTTCCTCAAAATGGTGCAATGACTAAGGCATTTCCTCTCCATCTCTGGGGCTGCAAATATGGAGCCTTTGCTCCAGTGAAAACTGCTGTGATCCAGCAGTAAGCTAATGCTGACTTCAGCTCTATACTCGTAAGGCAAACAGAAGTCATGAGATATTTTTTGACCCTAACTTACAACTGTCTTGTAAACAAAGACTGTTTTCTTGAAAGAGTGACTGGAAGGGTCTTTCAGCAGTCAGTATATAGGAAGATGACTATATAAAAGCCCATGAGAAAACAGGAGCTCATTTTGGATTAATCCAGAAGCCTGAAGTGTACAACTCTCTCAGAGGAGATGCAGCATTTGGCCAGGTGGGAGCAGACACAGGAGACACCTCCAGCTAGGCTGCACTGTGCAGAGCCCCGCCTCGTCGGGCATCGTAGCCACATCTCACAGCCCTGCAGGTCTTGCTATGAGGTCTCTGCACCTCAGCACACTTGTGGGCCTCTCCAGCAGGATGCCTACTTGAGGGTCTCCAGCCTGTGGCTGGACAGTCACAAGTGGTGCTGGAGGCTTCACAACCCATGACTGCTGCTTTCTGAAATGCCACCAGTCTTGAGAGCCACTGAGACTTGTGGAAAGCACAAGCAGAGGCTCAGCCTTCCCTCTCCTGAGGAATGTGGAGCAGCCTTGACACTGACTTCTCATCCCCATGATGCCCTCTGCATTCCTCTGAGGGTGGCCCCATGGCCTCTCCTCATGGCATTACCACCCGGGTCCACATCAGCTCCCACAGGGCTGAGTGAGTAACAGTGAAATTCAGAGACTTCCTTGTCCAGCCTGGAGTTCACAGGACCTTTGAATTACTGACCTGTCCTGCTCCTTCCCATTGAGGCTGAGCCCAATGACTCTTGAGACTAACACAGCAATGCAGCACAGCTGAGCCCAGTGGACCCCCACAGAAATGACAGTCAGATTAAGTGGACCATGGAAAACATCTTGTAGTTCCAGGAAAGAAGATGGGTCATGTGCTTCCTGCTATTTATATCAGAAAATAAATTCTCTAGAAGACGAGCTTAAACATTAACCAATACTTAAAGGGTAGCTACAAAGAAGATGGAGACTCCCTTTTTACAAGGAGTCCCATGGTGAGGACAAGGGGTAACGGGTGCAAGTTACTCCCAGGGAGATTCCGAGTGGACACGAGAGGTAAATTTTTCACAATGAGAACAGTCAATCATTGGAATATTCTCCCCAGGGAAGGGGTTGACTCTGCTACGCTGAACATGTTTAAGACTCAGCTGGACATGGTGCTGGGCCATCTCATCTAGATTGTGCTAGAATGGTTGGACCAGATGATCCTTGAGGTCCTTTCCAACCTGGTATTCTGTGATTCTATGATTCTATGATTAGGCATAAAGCCACCATATGATGGCCAAACACTTAACTTCCAGGTTATCCCTCCGCTGCACACCGGTACACATTCCCAGCTACCGGGATCTTAATATACATTGGATCTGGGGACCGCCAATGATGGACTGTGTCCAGATCAGCCACCAAGTCAAACAGCTTTTGACACTGGGTTCCTGAAGGAAGGGCTCCTCCTCACTGCAAATGGGAGCAGAGGATTGTGGCTCAAGCCTTTTCCCCTGGGAGGGCACAGGCAGAGTCCGGGCAGTTGTCTGCCTGCACAGCACTGTGGCAGCCAAGCGCCCCATCTCCCAGGCCCCCAGAGTTGCTCAGGGCATGGATAAAAACCTCCTTATGCTTCCTCAGGTGCTTGCCCTGCTCCTGCATCCCATGTGCTGCTCTGGGACAGCCCAGGAGGAGGGTGGTCAGTCTGGATGAGCTGTCCTCCTGGAGCGGGGCGCACAGAGCAGTCAGCTTGGGTGCAATTAGCAGGTGGCTTTGCTGGTGACAGCAGCCTGCTGGTTGCTCCTCTCCAGAGCAGAGCTGCTCATCCGCACGCGCTGGTCTCTGCTGACACAGATATATAGGCAGCAGGCAAGAGCCCTGCGTGTGCCGTGTGGTGCAAAGCTTTACACAGCCCAGAGATCCTGCCTGGGCCCTGCAGACAGAAAGGGCTTTTCCAAGGAAAAACAGGACAGGAAAGACCTAGTAATCCCCCGAAAGAAACACCAGCACATTCCTCCAGGCAAACAGTTACGTGACAGGCGGCAGAAACGGCTCCCCAAAGCCGCTGGAGAACAAGTCGACAAGTACCATGTGTGGAAATTTCAGCTCCAGTTTTGCAGTGCAGGCTATAATCATGTAGGAGGTGTAAGCCAGCCTTGCCAAGAATTTGGGGCTCTGCTCTGCAGAGACGCATGCGCTGTGTCCACATGCAGCGTGCCCTCTGCCAGACCTGCCCTGCGTGTGCCTCGGCCCGGGGGTGCACTGCAAGGGTGCCTGCGAGCCAGCGGGTGCTCCTGGCTCTGCTGCAGAGCACTGACACGCTCACTGCACGTCCTGCCCCTGCCCAGTGCACCAGGCAGAGACAGGCGGAGGGGGACTTGGGGCTGACTGCTGGGGTTGCATCTCTCCGCCTTGCTAGAATCGGAGAGTATCCACCCAGCATCCCTGTCCCTCCTGCTGCCTCCATGCAGCAGGACAACTGATAAACACAGATTATTGTAGGGTCTAGCACAAGTCCAAGAGGTGGTGGGGGATCTCTGGGGTACACTGGTGCCAGCCGCTGCCTGCAAGAGCCACTTGGGCCAGACTGCATGCGAACAGCCTGGTGGCATGTCAGGCTTATTAGCATTGGGGCTGGCATGAGAAGCGTTTAGAGCTTGGAGGACCATCCCAGGTCCTGCCTGTGTAGCTGCGTGTCGCGGGCTGGCACACTGCAGGGACCTCCACAGCACATGCCCCAGGCTGGGGCAGCTCCGACGGCACAGAGAACAAGACAGAAGGTGACCAGAACCCAGTCTCCGTGTGTCAAGAAGGACACACTGTAGTTAGAGATAAGTCTGGAGAGCAGCAATGGAAATGAAGAAGGGAAGAAGCTGCTGCCATATAAGCAAATACCTGCAAGGAGACTCTGGAGAGGACAAGGCTGAGGCAGAAGGCGAGCAGGATTTACAAACTCATGGAGGTGATGGGTAAGCTGAATGCAGGACTGTTGTTCCCCCACCCCTGCTGTATTAGTAGCAAGGCACAGGGTGAAATTATTAGGAGACCAGTTTACAGTATATGAAAGCACTTCTTTGTACAACCACTAATGAATATCCAAGTACTGGGCTACCATGAGAAATCGTAAAGGCAGGTGCTACCAGCAGTTCAAAAAGAAATTAGACAAATTAATTAATTAATTAGACAAATTCATTAATTAGATCCCTGTTAAAGTGTCAATATAGCAACACAGAGATTTCAGAGTAGCATGTAGCTGTGGTGTCAGAGCCTTGAGCAGGGCTGAAGCTAGGCTGCAGGAGGGAAAGTGTCTAACACAGGAGGAAGGCCAAGCTTGCAGCTCATCCTTAGCTCACCCCCATCAGAAAATACTGACACAGTTCCCGGGGTGGCTCAGCAGTGGGTGAGAGCGCTGAGCGGCGCTGAGCGGGGAAGGGAGGTGACGCCAGGGCTGCTGGCAGTGCTGGTGTGGGGGCTTGCTGGCCAAACTGGTCTGTGAAGGTGGAATCCTTTTAATCCGCTGGGAAAAAAAATCTGTTTACAGCAAGGAGAGATGCAAGGTGTGAAATGACTGACAGGTGTGAAAATTTTTCACAATAAAAGTCTGGACAAATGTATTGGTGATCCTACACACACACATCCCACAGGTGTGTGGGCACAGCCTCCCTTCCCAAACCCAGTAAGTACCAGTCCTAATCTCCCAAACTGCTGAAGAGGTCTTTCCAAATCAAAGCTTTGAGTCCAACAAGGAGAAATATCAATACCAGACTCGACAGGGCAGGCACAAGAACATGGCTGTAAACAACCTGTAAACTCAGGCTGTAATGAGAGGATGGTCCCTGGCTGTCAGCATGTCCTGGGGCTTCACACCTCCTAAAGAGGGTGATGGATCTTGAGCCAGTGGGAGCAAGGACTGGACTCCAGCCCAGGCATCTATGAAAGCCAGTCCAAAGGGTCGTCTGGCCTGCAAACATCTTAGTGTGTTCTCAGAAAGGTGCCGTGAGCTGCCTTGCAACCTCACGTGAAGGTCCCCAGCTCTCTGAAAATGTGAATCCAGCATCTCCTGCCTATGGCTCTGGTGTCACCTGAGCTGGCTCTCAGCACCAGGATCCTGGTGCTCCATATACAACAGCAGAGATGTAAACATTACCAGGAGTCAGGTCTTCAGCAGGACTATCTCAAGCAAAAAGCCACTGCTTTTTTTTCTTTGGAAAGATAATCTGACACCAAATTTCCCCCCCCTCCCCCCTTTCTGGAGAAAAATATGAAAATCTAGAGAAACCTCCCACTCGGAAATGATCTCTGCAGCAGTAGATACAAAAACAGTGGAAAGACCTCAGTATCACACCAACTCACTCAGCTTCTAGAAAAATGTCGCCAGCTGTACTGCTCTCCTCCAGTGCATGGACTATAGCTTTCCATGTCTCATGTCTTTCCTTCTGAAAAGATAGTCCAGAAAACTTGTCACCACTTTATTTCTGAGAAAGCAAAGGGAGGGGAAGTAGGTTCCTGGAAATGGCCGAGATGGGACCAGTGATAGGGCTAAATGACCCGGCTCGGGTTCAGTTGCTTTAAGAACATTTCTGTGTGCACATGGTTTTGCTGTTGCTGTACATCTTATGTGGAAGTACTGAGATAAGTGCAGTGATGGGAAGCAGCACCAAAGGCGGGCAACTAGACAGAAAATAAAGAGGCTCTTTTTTCTTTCATGAGCTCTCATCCCTCATGGCAGGTTTACAACAGTTGACTCCAGTGGTGCTGGACTTGCAGAGAGCTAGAAAGTCATTACCTTTCCGGGAGCTGGCAGGGCACAGGAACATTTACCTGGGATGGGGCCCAAAGTGTCACCTTTCCAGAGCCTTGAACTTTCTGGGTGAATGACTTAGTTTAGATTAAAGGAATCAACAAAACCAAGTGCAAGGCATTCTCCACTGGTAAGACGGCATCAGCCCTGCCTGCGCTGCCAGCAGGCTCCTGGGAATTTAAAGGAGAAGCAGACAAAAAGCAAATACTTGGGAAATACAGCGATCTCAATTACTGGGTAACGCGCTGGGGCCAGGAAGATGCATGGTCAGAGAGGAGCTTTTATGGTTTCAAAGACACACTCATATTTTGATAGCTCAGTTACTTTTTTTTCCAATAACTACCAAGGAAAAAGAAACTGTCTGCTCTGAGATTATCTCTGCAGTGATATGTGGAAAGCAAAGCAGAGCTGTAAAATATCTACAGTTAGGGATCACAATCTGGAATAAGAAAACAGGAAACATGAAACCAGTGGAAACCCAAAGATAAATGATCGTCCCGCTAAAGAGAGTTTGAGACAGGGAGATATTTCCTGCTAAAGAAAGGAGGGTTTGTGGAAGTGACACCTCATCTTATACATCAGGAGAAGACTTTCCGTCCAAGAATGAGGCAAAAAAAAGTATTGCCTACCTTGGGGAAGAGGAAAAAGAGGACAGGGAGAGCATTTCAGCTCTGCAGACAACACCATACTGCATGTGAGATGGAGAGCTGCGATGCGCAGAGCTGACCTGTGACAGCTGGCAGGTAGTGCTTGCGTCCTATGGCAGAGAGTTATTTTTCTCTGGAGTGAGCTGAGGTCAGTGGGGGGACACTGCTGCCCACCCCCTTCTCTGAGCTGAGCTCTGCTTCATGTTGGGACAGGCGACAGGGCTGTGCTGCGGTCAGCTGTTGGGGAAAGCCGAGGAGGAACCATCACGGGTGCAGCACAGCCATTAAACGCTGCTCTGACCACACAAAATGCCAGGAACCAGGAGCAGGTGGAGACGTCTGGAGGAATAAGCACCAAAGGGGATTGAAACCACCTTCCAACCTGTGAGGCAGTGATTTCCCATCCAGTCGGGCTGCACCCCATGTGTCCTTCTGGGCTGGCTTCTCCAAAGGCCGTGGGAACTTCTCCATTTAGCCTTTCTGCACTAGCAGATGCACCCCGGCATTTCCTGGCTCTACAGTTCGTGCCATTGCAACCCTCTTGGTTTCAGAAGGGAGCATTTGGGGAATGGCTGAATGCACTTTTTCCCATTCAGTCTCATCTCTATGGACAGCACGGACCCTGCCTTACTGTGGCCCCAAAGGGCTGGCACCACTCTGCCTACTGACACCACAGCCAAAGGTGGAGAGGGGAGAGGCTGGGAGAAATCCTCATCCACTGCACTCAGAGGGAAAAATCCCATTGGCTTCAAAGGAGCGAGGGTTTCACTTGTTTTTCAGACTGCACTTTGTCAGAGATCCACTTGGGAGCTTTATCAAAACAACATCCAAGCGAGCTGCCATGACCCAGGGGACTGGAATGTGTCCCTGGGAAAGCTTCCCCAGCACTGCCGTGGCACGGCCGTCCCTGCTGCGGGGAGCGCGGCCGAACCTGCCACTCTCTCCTGCCTCTGATTGAACGTGACCACAGTCCCCAAACAAGCTGCCCACACCAATTGCAATCATGCACAGCGCATTCATTCCCCTGTTCTCCCATCTGCCTCCTGCTGAAATTGTATTGGCCCTGGATGTGGATCACACATAGCAGGGACTGGATCCAGCTGTACTGGCGTTGGGAAGACAGCACAGATTTATGGCACAAACTACATGGTCCACACCTTGCAGTGCCAAGGCTGGGGGTCTATTGACCCCTCAGACATCTCATAAATCCTCACCAGCAGGCTATGATTCTTCCAGCAGTACTGCCCCCCATGGCAGTGGGGCTTTGGCTCACGGCATTCGAGTACTCTAGGAAAAGAGTAGGCTTTGTAACGAGCCTTGCCTTGGGATATCTGCTTGATGGTCCAGTTCTCAGAGCCCTGACAAAACCCAACGAGCTGGATCACTGAATGTGCCAGCTCCAGCTGGCACCAAAAAATCAGCTCTCATTGAAATTTCTCCTCCCTCAGTGTCTGGGTCTATACTTCACTTCCTCCTCTCCTCCAAGCCCAGCTGCCTGCCTCCCTGCCCACCCCCAAAAAACTTGCATGGTTTTACACCTGTGTCTGGCTTTGCATGTGTTAAAGCCACAGCAGGGCTACATGCAAACCACTGGGGAGATGCAGCTGAGGAGGGTTCCCCTATCAAGCCTCCTCTGGAGGATTTAGAGCCAAGGACGCTTGTCCTCCCTATGTGTTTTTCTTTGGTATGTTGTAGGTCATTTTTTCTTTACTTGAGTGTGTTATTTTAACCTCATGCCATTATATAATACTAGAAACATAATGAATAATAGTACCAGGCTCTTGGACTATTTGCTTAGTGTTTCCCTGGGGTTTGACGCATGCTTGCTTTCCTATCCTCGTTCTTTCTGTCAGTCTTCTCCAGCAAGGCAGAGAGCCTGCACTCTCTCTGCTCTGTGCTGGGGATGCCGTTGGCACCTTTGTGCCACAAGGAGGAGGGACATCCTCCAGCTGCAGCACAGCAATTCATGTTCCACACTGCTCAGCCTTACCGAGGTCAGAGGTGCTAAACACAGGTGAGGCCAGAAGAGCCAGCGATGGCATCTTCTCTGGTTTGTTCTATAACAAAAGCCAAGAAAGAACCAAGAGGAGTTTTCCACACCTAAGCCATGTCACTGCCTCAGGGCAGTGGGTCTACAAGGTACCCATGCTCCCCCATGTTCCCTATTCTTTTGTGGCCAGGGTTTGTGCCTTACAGGAGGTGGTAGGTGAGCACCTCGACCCCACAAGCCAACAGCTGCACTAGGCCCTCTGCATGGAAGCACTGAACATTTGGACCAGCTCTCACCCTCCTTGGCTGGTATCGCTGTCCTGGTGTCCGTGGCAGGGGAGGACTCTTACACCTCAGAGCATTCCACTTTCCCTTTGCTTCTCTGGGTTTCTCCAATAGATTTGCAGCAAGCTTGGCTGTTTGTGGGGATCACAGCTTCCTTACACAAGCAATGGGGAAGAAAAGGATCTGAATTCCCACCTTCTTCTGGCTACCCTGGCAAACTCAGCGCCTAGTCTCGAGGAAGACACCTTATGTCGATGGAGGAAATGGCTCCTTATCTTCTCAGGCTCAGCCTTTCTGTATAACTGGAGTTCTTAATTTTGGCATGAAATCCTAACCAGTAATGAGAAAGTTGGGAAAAAACTCAGCCCTGAATGTTGATGGGTTTGGAGGCCAAGTTTTCTTCCCACCCACATATTTGACACCCCAGGCCTCACACGTCCTTGACCTCATCCCCGACTCCTGCTAGATGACGTTCTTCTAACCCTGCCTATGTTCTGGCCAACCCGCTGGGGGTTCCCATCCATCCTCTCTCTTCTCTGATGCTGACCCAGTCTGCAGCTTTCATCTCTTGGCAGTCTCTTTGTGAAAGCTGAGACTTCAAAGTAACCTGAGAGTGTGAAGAGGTCTCCTGGGTCAGTATACCCAGCTGCAGCAGGCTTTTTATCTGCTGGATGTTTTCTATTGCCCACACGCCAAGGTGGCATCTTCATGCTGAAGACAGAAACCACTGACGCAACCACTGTCAAACTGGTTGCAGGTTGGGAAGTTGAGATATGGAAAGCTGAGTCTCTCTTACAAACGGCAGGAACCTGAAAATCTGCACACAAGAGTTTATAAAGAATTGGGCCCTGAGCTCCGCCCCATTAATGTTTATTTTTAACAAATGTTGGAATACTGTTCCAAAGGACTGGAAAAGGCCAACAGTGTACAAATATTTACAGATCATAGAATAAACTGTCAGCCTCTTAACTTGACATCAGTCCCAGATGCAATTGTGGCAAGCTGATACAAGACTACTCAGAGAGAATTAAAAGATGTTTCTGCTCTTAAAGCATGAATTCGATATATAATTTTATGGAGTTTGGTCTGTAAAGGTAACAACGGACTTGCTGGCCTTCCCTGAAGACTGAAAATCAGTGATATTTTGTGCTTGAGATTCTTATTGACCAAAAATGACGTTTGCTCTGCTAACTGAATTTAAGTCTGCCCAACAGTCAGATCCTGAAATGTATCTGCTAATAGGGTGTCTTCATCTGATGGTACTGCAGAAGTTTCGGGGGGGGGGGTACATTAGTGTCCTGCTCTAAACCCTGCACAACAAAAGCTCTTTATCAGTGATCTGGGAAAAAATTTCCTGTTGGGGAAAAATATTTGCTGTTGTGGTTTTCAAAGTTCAGGAAATGTGTTGTAGTGGAGAAGCATAACTATTTAGCGTATGCAGCATTTGAACAGTGTAGTAATTGAGGTTTTGGTTAACTAGGCGTTACTGACCAAGCATTTTAATCTCACTAAAGCCAGATAAATTTTATACTTTCAAGAAGGAAGATGAAGATGTCATTGACAGGACAGCAGACTGTGCCCTGGAAAGCCATGACCGTGAAAATGACCTTGAGGTCACTGTTGATAATATTAGCACAAATTGCCAAAGTGATGCTTTGTCTATATGTGGGAATGCAATCTTGCCTGAAAAAACTGGGTAGCACTGATGAGAAGAGTGTCAAAGTTACCTCTTTATGACATTGATAAGACTGTACTGGAAGAGTCTTCACATTTTTAGCCTTATGAGTTTCTTTTAAGATACTGAAAAATGAGAAAAAGAAAGGGTTCAGAAAAGAGCTACAAAAAAGACATTGTATCTAAAGGGCATGTTTTAGTAAGAGATTAAAGTAGGTCAATTAATTTAACTTATCCAAGAACAGATGATGAAGTGACTGAACAGTGTTTATAAGTCTACATTTCTAGAAGAATAATCTTTGATTTAGTGGAAAAATAAAGAACGGGGCTTAATAGCTGGTGGTGGAAGTGAGACAATGCCAGCTGTAATGGAGGTGTCCAGTTCAACAAAAGCAGCATCTCAGCTTAGGGATATGGTGGTTGCTTCTTTTCCCTGGAGAAGAACACTGAACCAGTGCTGGAGAGCTGCACATGGACATTCCTGGGCCTGATCTCTGCCCTGTGGTTGCCCCTTACTTGCAGCCAGGGATCTGTGAATCTGTTCTGAAAAGCAAAGGCTTGTTGTGCTACCTGTTCCCTGGAATTGTGCTATGACTCTGGAAAGCATCGGCAGGATTCATAACCCTGATGCATTAGACCCCAGCAGTGATGGTTGTTGCCATTACAAAACAGGGCTTGGAGAGGACTGAATTTGCAGGCTATTGTAAGTATTGGCTGCACTGAGTCCAGGTATGTGACAGCATATTAAATTAAGACTGTGAATTCATCTTATGCTGCAATATAAGGCAGTAACGGACTTCATTGGCAAGAGAGACATGTAAAAGAGAATTTCATCTAACTAACAATAAACATTTCTTCCATGCCAACAGCTGCTTACAGGTTGTACCCAAGCATCTAAACCAAACCAACACAGATTGTTAAAAATAATAGGGGTCCACCCTTACTGCTACAACTTGACACCTTTCAAGTGCTGCGGCAACACCCAGGGTAGAAAAGCAGCTAGATCTCCCCAGCCGGGCATGCCTAGGGAATGACGGCAGCTGGCATTGCACAGAGGAGGCAGCTCGGTGCCCCTGGCAGACCAGGATGCTTCTGATCTCTGGCTGGCCAGAAGCAGAGGATTGGAGATGATCTTGGAGGCTCGTTTATATGTCGGTGGTTGCTCTCTGTAAACGTGTTGGGTCGTTATCTTGTCCTCAAACAGCAGAATGATTGCTGGTATGTTTTCAGTTTCAGTCATGCAAAATAAATGCTTTCAAACCAGAAGATCACTACTTGAGGTGGCTACACAGCATCTGCCCGTCTTTCTGCCTATCGCATTTCTATGAGGTGACGCACAGGAGCTTATTAGACACTGTACTGCATGAGGGGCAGCTCACAGTGCGGGTGCGCTGCATTCCCAATGCTTCAGCAGGTCCACATGCCAAACTTGTGACAGACAGACCTCACCGTGGCTTTTCCAGCTTCTTATGCACAACAGCAATACATGACAGGATACAAAATGAGCTCAGTCCCTTTGCTTGGTGGCCAGAGCATATGGTAGGAATCTTCTAGAGTCCGACACATAAGGCATTTGGACTCTGAATCCTATTTTCTTCTCACTCTCTTGAGCACCAGGGATTATAGGCTTAGGCAAGTCAGCTGGGGATAACAGAGCTGTGTCCAAGGGCATGAGCAGAAAACGAGAAGGAAAATCTCTCCAAAACCTATTCCTCAACTCCAAAGAAAACATGAAGCAGCAGCATATAGCATCAGTTAATTCTCCTGCCACTGTTTTGGAGACTGCTGTTTACATTAATGTGCTAGCTCACATAACAGAATGTATAGCTCTTGACTCCACTCCTAAGGACAGAAACCGAGTACAGCCGTGCCGTATTACCCAGAGGAAGCGTTCAACAAAAAATGGTACTTGGGCTGCCCTGCAACTGCAGCTCCACCTGGCAGAGCACATGCTCTCAGGTGTTTCATAAGACAAAGGACATGCCCAGACTGGCCCTGTTTGCAGGCATTGGCTGTCCAGGGAGAGCTGGACAGAGCAGGACCTCCCATTCTGTGGCCCTGGCATTCCTCAAGCTCTTTACCTCCACCTCCTAACTGTGATGAAGCCTCAAGACAAGGCCTAAGCCAGCATCATGCCAGACTGCCACGCACCCCACCACTCCCCAGATGCATCACATTGAGGGCAAGGACGTGGCCAAGGACATGGCCACCATTTGCATGACAACCCATGGCGAGGGGTTCCAAATACAGCAACCATCTCTGAAGGCTCCATTATTACCACAGTGAAAGCATCTTTACATGTCCCAAAGCAGCTAACAGTTATTACAGTCTACAAAATCAAGAAGATCTACACTTTCTACCTCCCAGCCGCACTGAAACACCCCTCTGCTTTCGAATGGACTGTTAGAACTGGACCCCATGGCAGTGAACACCAAGGCTGCCCAAGGCTGCCTGACCCAAAACCACCCTGCTCGGTCAGGCACCACACCAGGAGAAGGAGCAGCAAGCATCACTATCCAAAATAGGTGGATCTTCCCCTGGGTTTACAACTGTAATTCCCCTACTCACAAGTACCCCAGTTCCCTCCAAAAACTGTCATCTGGGTTCAATGTTACAAACCATCCAGTGTTTTGACATCAAACAACGATCCTCTGAAGGGTCTCCTAGTGCCTTCGTTCTGATAAGAGAGGAAAGGCTACTCAGAAACTGATGTTAGCTGCCTGTTTGAAACCCACAAGCTTGACATAAGCAACCCTCGTGCCTCTCTCACAACTGGAAATCATTTATTCTGAAATAGCAGCATTACAGACATTTGAGAATGGCCCCTAAACACATGTGGCATGGCATGTCAAATATATCATGTTCCTGGGTTTTTGCTTTCTGCTGTCACAATAGATGGGAACATCTGTGAGAGCTGTGGAGTTGCTGTGAGACAGTATCAGAGAACTTCCAGAGAACCTGAAGGTCCTGTCTTCTCAAAGGCTGATAGGAGGCGGAGGTGCCCTGCTGTCCAGTGCTAAGGCTATTGGCTGGTTCTCAGCAAATATAAAATCTGTGATGCCAGGCAGGAGCACTGCCACAGGACGCCTCAGTGGATATAGATGAAAAATTTCCCCACATAGCCTGGCTGTGCGATCAAAATGAACTTTGTGGTTCAGGCACTAGACCTTGCTGGAAGCAGCAGGCAACCTGTGTGAAGGAAATCCATGCCCAGGGGATCCTCTGAACTAAAGCCAGACCCTTTTCAGTCTAATCCTGATCTCAGTGAAACTGGTTTAAGGCATGAATAAGTCCATAGGGATGTGTCCAGACTGATCCACGGAGGGGCCACACATCAGCTACAATAGCAGAATCACAGACTCATCTCTGCATGGGGAGGGGTTGCAGTTTGATGAGTTCATCCATGGAGAAGGACAGCATGTAACCTTGGCACCACTTCAACTCCCTTGACCCAAATCTGCCCTGAAGTGAATTTGTCTGAAAGTAGGCTGTGAACTGTATGTATTTGCACACATCACAGTAACCAGAAAATTGTTGCAGGCACTGCACATTTTCCATCTTCCACTGAGGCAAGATCCTCCACGAGACATCCTTAGTCCGTGCAATCATCCCAATCCTTGGCCCTACAGCACATCCCAGAACCACATGCTACATCCAGGCAGATGCTTCTAGAAAAAATACACTGCCATAAATGGGGTCTCTGCTCCCTGCTTCCTTTCCAGCCCATGGACCTGCAGAGTCACCTTCACTGTCTCACCATACAGGAGGAGCTGGGAAAGGGACGTGCAGGGCAGAAATGCAGAGAGCACAGGGGTTTCAACCAGGCATTGAAACTGAGTTGGGCTCACTCTTATTTAACCTGGGAGAGCAGCATCTGTATAAGGTGGCTTTAGTTTGAATGAGGATCAGGATCCAGGACTCCTTAGGGCACTTAAGTTTTGGATTTGGGATGCTGTGGGCATCACAACACATTAGTTATGGACACTATGAGAAATGAGGGTCTGAGAGCACATCTGCCAGCCTTCCCACCACAGCTATGGACCTCGTCTTGATGTACAGTTCAATTCCTGCCCATTGGCCCTTCATGCTCTCTTCTGTTGCTTGCTTTGCTGCCACTCCACAGCTCTGGGGTAACAGTTTGCTGTTCCCCTCTCCAAAATCCACTTCCACTTCTGCCCCTTTTCTACTGCTCATGGCCATGATGCCTCAGGACCAGATCTTCCTGCCCCCCTGGCCTTAAAACCCTTTTCGTGCTCCCATGTCCCTTTTCCAAGATGAAAAAAGGGTGAAAGTTTCCCTCAAAATGGAATCAAATATCACAAAAGGTTTCTTAAAATATCATCTCGCACTGGAAAAGGGTGAGTTTTCTAATTAGAAAAGACATGTCAGGGCCTCATGGTGTTTGAGTCAGGTTGGACTACAGCCAAAGGCTTTCACCATGCATCAGCCCAATTCATAGGAATGGGACCTCATGGAGCATCATGGGTGATGTAGTCCAAACTCGGAAGGATGTCCCAGACAGGATCACGGTGACAGGAGCTTCCAAAACTACAAGTCCAGTGAGTCACCCCTGTGGCATCCCTGGGTCAAACTGCCTGGCTTTTAGCCAGCTTTCCACTGAAATAATGTGGGCTGTGATTTTTCACTAGAAAGTAAACATTTTTCCAGAGAAAAAGCCTTATTTATGAGAAGCCTTGTCTGAACATTGCAATAACCTCAGTGCTCGTCTTCGGGCTGCCCACCCCTGAGGGGTGACCCTGGGTAGCCTGGGCTGTGCATCCCTGCTCCCACGGGAGGCCTGTGGGTTTTCTGTGATGCACTCCATCTCTGCTCTCCCACAGACCCTGTTTTACAAAGCTGAAGGTACGAGCAGTTTCAGATGCAGCTTTTCACCATGGCAAGGTGGCTGGGGGATTTCCCTTTGCCTTCCCTGGGAGCTGTGTGAAATCCAGCCTCTTAAAAGCACTGTTCATTAGTGATGTGCTTTGTTATCAGGCAAGGCTAATTGCTGACACCATTTCCCATTCATAAGTGTTCAGCTTTGCAGAAAACCAGGAAAGCTCTTACCCGCAGTGCTAATTCCTTTGATGATAAAGTTCTGGATGTGCCATATCAGCCCTCAACCTGCCTACGCCAGGAAGCCTTTATTTAGCATCGACATTTATCATTGCTAAACATATAAATAATACCATTAGCCACTCTGAGCAGTGATAAAATTAGCAGTGTAAACAGAGAAAGTGAGTGACCTTAGTGGAGAACCATTGTTGATTTTGACCCAGCACCTACCAGTATGATTAGTCACAGCAGAACTGCTGAGGAAAAGGGGCCATTGGGGCTTGTTTGGAAATTAGAGACTTGCACTGTTTATTTTATGGAACAGATCTAATTCCTGCTGACTTTCTCTATAAGCACCGGGTCATGGCCCCACCTCCGTTCCTCCCCAGCCGCGTCTCCCCAGGGGCTCATCAGCTGGGAGCCTGAAGGCTCGCGTGAGTAACGCTCCTGAAAGCTGGACTCTCTTCCAAACCAGCGGGAGGGGATACCCTTCCTGAGCACGGGCAGGAGGTGCCACGCAAACATTGCCATGCTAAACCAAGGCACTTCTAGTGGCTTCTTTCTCTTCATACCCTGGCAATTTTCCACACTGATGGGATTTGTGTGGTGTCCCCTCTCTTCCTCTCCTCTCTTCTGTCCACCCAGCCAGATTTCTACCCTGCAAAGCATCAGCATTTGCCACTCTTTCTCTGGCAAAAGTCTCAGTGAACACTTCCTAAGTGATGAGGAGTACAGGAGCCAGCACAACTCCTGGCTGTGCAGATAGCCACACAAGTGAGGAGTCTCAGGGAAGATGTGTCTGCTGAGGGGTAGGACAACCTGGAAAGACTGTAGCATGGACAGCTACTCCAGCTGAAAAGGCTGCCGTAACAGCTGTTGGAGGTGGATATTCAAGCAATTAGAATTCAGTGTATGCTGGTTATGGGTTCACATGCTGCTTGTGCGTGTGCTAAGCTGTGAAAGAGCAAAATAAATAGGGAACTCCCGGGGCTTCACCTGGGCTACAGTAAGCGTGTTGCTTTGAAAAGATTGCCCAAGTGTAGCTGTGAAAAGTTGAGATGAAATCATAGAAAATCATGCAAACTTTGCATTTCTTAATTATTTTTTGAAACAGGCTCTTAAAGGTGGCTGAGAGTCCCATCTCCTGAAAGGTCTCAGATGACTTACAGTCCTGTGCACTGGGAATATTTTTAGATCCAAGGACCTTAAAATCCTGGAAAGGTATGGTCCCTAGCTGCAGAAATGAGACTTAATTAGATCCGCTGGGTTGTGCCCATGGCCTCAGTGCTGTGGTGTCCCATTGTGACCACTGAGGGACATCTGACAGAGGGACCTCTCAGGACAGCAGCTCAAAAATGGGCAAAGGAAGAGTCCTTGCAGCCAGCAGGCAGCTCATGGCCTCTAATGGATGTTGGTTGCAGTCTTGCAGCTTCCTGATGCCAAAACAGTTGACAAATCTGTGCTTATATTCTCGTATCCACTAATTGGCCATCAAGCTAAAGGCATCCTTCAGCTTACGAAACGTGATTCACCATCCCTGGGCAAGTAATCTCCGGGCGGTCAGTGATGATGCTGACACAAAGCAGCAGGGTCCTCAGGATCACCTGCTAATCTTCTCAACAGCAAGCCAGGATCCAGAGGCTGAACAAAATCACAGCACCCACAGATTTGAACCTTCAGGGTCATACTTCTTTTCCTAATCCCTAGCATCAAACATCATTGCCTCAACCTTAGCCCTGGGTCCTGATCTCTGCATTAGCCTGTCCAGCTGGCTGGGAGTAAGCTAGCACACATGAGAGCAGTGACACCTACCACCTACCACAGCTTTACTCTCTGAAACATCTCCCTCCCTCTCTGTTTTTCTCTCTCTCCCACATATGTAGTTGGTAGGTAACAAATTATATGTTTAATGCATATAAGAAACCACAGCCTTTTCACCCAGGTCTGTCATTTGAATGTGAAGTGTAACATACTCTACTCTTTTGGGTTGGATGGGGTTGGTGTACATGACACCATGTTTAAAGAAAGAGACAGACTATTACATCCTCAGTGCTGCTCTGGTCCAACTGCATCAACTGGCAGCAGAGCTGAGCAGAGTGGTCCCCTAGAGAAGCTGAAGTCCATGGAAAGGGTTGACTCTCCTAGGACATGCTATTAATAGAAGCAAAGAAACATTGATTGGAGGGACTTCAGGAGGGCTTCTAGTCCAAAATCCCCATTGGGTTGGGAGAGACATAGCTAGTCAAATGATAGCTGATTTGGGAAGTTCAGAGCTAAACAAGACTGATGTCTTTCCAGAAAGCTGACATGGATCTGTTACTTGATTTACTATAATTTAATCAAGCTGATCATTGTGCTGATTTGATGATCCTGTGTAGAATAAGATGCACTGGAACAAGCCAACCAGGGCTGTGGGAGGAGTTCCTGCCATTGCCAACTCAAAAATCAATACAAAACAATCGCCGAAAATACGTGCTCCACGAGTACTCACTTGGGGAAACACTCTGGCCTACTCTGTGCAGGAAGACAAGCCAGATGACGTCCCTTCTTGGACTAACCAGCAGTGAATCTCTGAGCCCCTTCTCCAACCATCCCTCT
The DNA here is from genome assembly GCA_020745775.1 of Theristicus caerulescens. Taxonomy (NCBI): domain Eukaryota; kingdom Metazoa; phylum Chordata; class Aves; order Pelecaniformes; family Threskiornithidae; genus Theristicus; species Theristicus caerulescens. The sequence continues at coordinate 13,557,649 of CM036571.1, read as the reverse complement.
GGCTTTACTTAGTTACCTAGTTCGGTTATTAATATACATTATATGGGCACTGCTGAGGTTTGATGGTTCCCTGCCTTGCTGTTAGGATTTAGAGATATCCCACAGTCAATAAATGAGAGACCAATCTTGGAAACTTTACCTGTGGTCCTACTATTGTCCTACTACCTTGGAAGAGGAGCATGGTTGGGTTTGGAGGTAAACTGGTTTCTGTGCAGAAATTCTCTTTCCATGAACAAGGCGGGTATGCAGACCTCAGGGAGAGGGGACGCAGAGTTTGTCCTGATCCCTAAGAGCCACAAAACCTCACTGACTATGAGAAACTCATAAGAAAAGAGAAGGGAAATGCCTTGATACACACCTCAGGGTACCCAGAGAAACTGCTCTTGGGTGGGGGGTGGTTCTTCATCCCACTGCTCTGAAGCCAACCTCCTCCTGCCCTTCACCCTGGCAGTGCCTTTCCACCAGAGTTGCCCCTCATCCTCAGCCTGCTTGTTCCCCTTCCAGGAGAGAGTAGTTATCTGCTCACCTCACCCATGTCCAGGCAGACCCTAGGCAGTCGCCTCCTGTTGTTCATCCTGGATTTTGTTAACGTGCTTGTCTTTCTCCTCCTGTAACTGCCTGCAGAAAGGCATTGGGGAAGACTTATGGCCTGATTGCCAGCACAAGCTGGCCAGCTCTGCTCGCAGCCTGATGGTCAGAGCTGTCTCAGGAAATGTAAGCGAGCTCTGACGCGTGTATGTGTCACATTAGTTTTCCTGTTGTGCTGCTGATTGGCGTGTTTGACCCAAACTAAACAATACCTGTGCCATACACTCCACAGTGCTTTCCCACTTGCAACTGCCAGGTGCTGGCAAGCGCAGCAGGCGGGAAGGTTGCAGAGCCTCACCAGAGCCAGCAGGCAGGCAGGTCGCAGCGTGCTAAGGCAGCTTGCAGTGAGCAGCAGTATCCTCAGGAGGGAGAGCAAACCGCTTTCTCATCCTTCTTCGCTATTTCCCGTTTGCTCCCTGCCTGGGTTCCCATCACAGCCACTCTCAGCTCTGGCCCCAGCCCTCATGTAATCCATTTCTCAAGGGCCTTCCCTGGGTTTGGATCTCCTTCTGAAGCCTTGCAAGCTGGGATGAACATTCTCGCAATCCCACGCTGGCCACAGACTCCCACACTCAGTGCCACCCAGGATTTCCTTTTCTTCCGTTCACTGGCTGCTCTTCATAAACCGAGCGGTCCTCTGTGTCACCTCCATGCACAGGACAAGAAACGGGGCTCTCCTCTGAGGCCATCACATTTGCTGACATGCCAGGTTGCGCCAAGTTAGCAATGGGTTAGCAAAGCCTCTTTGGCTTGAAAATGAGCATGGGGGAGTTCACTGCTCACAAAAGGGGTAATTTTGGAGGGGAAGGAGAAGCAGGAAAGGGTGTGCTGGTAGAGATATACCCATTATATGGACACCCTACAGCTGAAGTGAGGAGAAGCAAGGCAGCAGGAAAGATGATACAGACACCCCTCGCTAAGGTGCAAGGCTGACATGAACACAGTGCCACTGTGCAGCAGAAGGGACTCAGCTGCAGAAGGTTTTGGTGGCACTCATAACATGGCAATGGGATAGAGAAGAGGCTCCAGTCATGGGGCGAAGAGGATTGATGCACCCAGAGCGTGTACAGTGCAAGGATCAACACTGGTGAAGCTCAGTGACTTGACCTCCTTCTGAACCTGCACCCCTGATCTCTATTGAGCAACACTTCACACCTGCCAGCCCCTCGCTGGAGTTCAGCATGCTGTTCCTACGAGCACCCGCAGCCCCTGCCCGCAGCGGGGTGTCCGTGCCAAGGTATTAGTGCCATCGCTTGTGGCACACTGAGCAGGGCACCTGCATCCCACCCTGGTCTCACCCATCCGCAGCAGGGCTGTGGCTATCAGCTCGCGCTCGCCTGGAGATGCAGCTCAGCGGTGCATTTGCAAGCCACTGCCGTGCTGATGGGGATCTCGCAGAGCTGCCAGTTGCATTCCAGCTCGTTATGTTTTAATTTAGTCAATCCATAGGCTGCCTATTGTGAGGATATCAGTGCTGAGAAGCAAAGTCCAAATCCAGAACATTGCAGAAGAACCAAACTGCCAAAATGCAGAGACAGAGAGACAAAGTAAATCTGTCATAAGGCAGTCCTGACAGACCTCCCACCCCGAGAGGAGCCAGTTCCCAATTAGCACAAAGAACTTGGGCAAAGAGGAGGAACAGATTCAAAAACAAATGAAAGGGACCAAAAATGGTCAAGAAAAGGCCAGTGGAAATACTCAGGTCAGCGCTGTGCCACGTAGCACGGGGGCATCCCTCTGCGTCTTGGAGCTCTCCCCTGGCACGGACCTGCCCCAAACCTACCCCAGCAAATCTTCCAGCGACCCCAGGAGTGAGGGTCTGTCTGAGAGCAGCTCCTGTGCCTGCCTGCCATGTGGGGAGCAGAGGTGTACGAGAAGAGGCTGTGTGGGTCACAGGGTGGCAGGGATGCCATGGGAGCCCACAGGGGCAATGAGCACAGCTGATAGGGAAGAGATGTGGGGATGCTGGGAGAGATGGGCAGGCAGCTACCCGGGGCACTGAGAGGAGCCAAAGCCCCCTCCCAAGCTCACTGTGCTGCCTCTATACCTGGCCAGAGCTGTGTTTTGTCCCCAGGTGGCTCTGAAGACATGGCCAGCAAATGACAGGCCATGAACCAGCAGAGAAACCACTGCCTTGGTGCTTGCGTGGGGGCAGCAGGGCAGTGGTGTCCCATAAGGCTCCATTCCCTCTGACATGTCTGAGCTAGGGGCATTGGTGTGGGTGGGCACTTGGGTGCTCTCCTTGCCCTTCAGCTGCCTGTCAGTGCTGATGGAGAAGGAGGGAGAGCAAGGCAGTGGGGAGGAAGAATGGAAAAAAAAACCCTCCTCTACTGGTATAATTCATTCAGGCTCCATGGCTATAACATTATTCCAGCTGAGCATCTGCCTGTAGAGCTGGAGGCCAGAAGGGATATTGGGTCTGACCTCCTACATAGCACAGTGCTCCTCAGCGACTCCCTCCTTGCACCAGGCTTGCGCTCAGACAGCACATTAAGAGCCATTTCCCGTAAGAGGGCTTCTCAGCCCCAGTCCTGATCACATCCAGCACTGTGGCTTGCACTGATCTTGCCGTGATAAAATAGTTTCCGACTCACTTTAAAGCTTTCAGGCTACAAGTTCAATCCGTGTTTGCTGGCTGCCTCAATTGGGATACTTGGGATGCTGTCTGGGGAAGGAGCAGACATTCACACGCTGCAGCCCCTGGTGAGTGGTAAGGGGTGGATTTCAGCTCCCCTTTGGGAATCTGGGACCCCCACATCAAGGCTGAGCCCAGCCCTGACTTGGGGCTCATTGCTCAGTTGGTTTGTGCAAACACTGAATCAGTTCTTTAGCGTCTGGGCATATCGGAGAGGCCAGACGAGAAGAAGGGCTGGGGGAAAGATGGGGTCACCAGCTGCTGTCAGATAAGCCCACTGAACTTCCCAAACCAGCTAGGCACCAAGCATCGCTCCCTCCCTGACTGCCCTCCAGTCTGCCTCATCCTTGTCTTCCTCCTGGTGGGCTCCTTGCCCTGCTCCTACCCTCCCACCACCCACCCCTTTCCCCAGGCGCCCTTTGGCTTTCTTCAGCTCCCTGCAGTCCTCTCTGTTCTTGAGTAACCTAAACAACTCTATGGGCTCTATGAATTTTTTCCCCTTACTGCTCATCCTAGTTTCCAGAGCATTGCAGACTATGCAGATCATAACAGCTATATTTAAGGTTGCCTGACAGTTTCCATGATACGACCCATTGTTCGGTTGCTTGCAACACTGCCAAACTTTAACCCTTTGGGCTGAATAATTTGGGATAGCTTCAGCAAGAACAAGTTCAGTCCTTTTGAAAAGCAAAATTAGGGGGAAATACTTGGTTAGCTCCAGTTCTTATTGAGGCTTTGCTGGGAAGCCTGTCCTTCAGAGATTTGCAAGATTACTTGGGGAGGGTGCTTCAGTCTCAGGTTTGTGTCTCCACTCTTGCATCTCTTGTGAGAAATCCACCCAATTACATAAGGGCCTGAAAATCACATTTTCTCAAGCACCTCTGAAATAGCGCTGTGTGAGGCTGTCCCCTGTGACTGCAGTGCACCGAGCCTGCGCCCTTTCTCTCAGCCCAGACAAACCATGCAAGGGGGAGCAGGCTGCGGCCCCAGCCCCTGGCATTCCCTTACTGCCCTGGCTCCTGAGCCCCTGCGTCAGGATGCCACCTTGGCCCTAGCCACCGGGGCGGATAACGGGGACCCTGTCTCTCCTGGGCTGTTGGTGCTGGGACACTGCAATGCCTGACTCACACGTCTCCAAATTCCTCTGCTGTCAGCAAGATGCTGAGAAGCCAGCAGGAGAAGGCTTTGCTGATCGGCCCATACTGTGGGTGACACTGCCTGGTGCTCTGGCTATGTTGAGTCTGGGTGCTGGAGGGAAAACAACTCTGTAGTGACCTTTTGTGCATCGCTATGAGGATAGATACGCTGGTTTTGCTGTCTTTTTAAAAAATGAAATTGCATTTAATTACTACATTTTTTCCCACTTTTAAATATATTGCATGCTGCAGTGTCTACATGATTGCATGTGCAATGTCACCGCAGCTTTGCTTTATCTAATCACAAGATCTCAGGGAACAAAATAAGATTGTGCAATTAATAAAGCTGGTTCCTACAGAAAAAAATAAATAAATTGTGTCTTCATATGACTAAAACTATCTCACGAAGCATACACTCAGGGGACTAAGCTAAACTGCACAGGCAGGTTCAAATGGCATGTTCTACATTGCCCCTTCATATCATCTTCCTTTATTTTTGTACAAAATCCATAACGATACCTGACAGCACAGAACCGGGCAGGAAACCTAGAAGCCCTGTTGTAGGTCTGCATCAGGACAAAGAGGTCTTACTTCCCTTCCTGCCTCCAGGGTTTGACCCCTGGCTGTGCCCCAGATGATCCAGCTCCTTCAGCCCCCTCTTATGAGGGACTTCTGAAAGCCCATGCAAATTGTGTCAGCGATCCTTCTTTGCCCACTGTTTTGACATGCTCAGAGAACATTTTACAACCTTTGCGCAAACGGTGCCAGGCACATGCTGTCCTACCACGCTGTTGTCGGTGGCCAGCACACGTGTGGTTCCTTGATCTCTACGGAATATGTTACTCACAAACCCTGCACAAGCACCAAAGCCCCATCCTGGATGGAGCCCTAAAGTTGTTGCCAATGCCAGTTATGCCCTGTTCATCTCACCATAGTTAAAAAATCAAATCCGCACCCTCAGACACTAAAACAAGGACTTGGAACAAACACGAGCTGTAACTGATGGGTCCTGCACAAATTGCGTGCTTATCCCGTGTGCTAGAGAAACTGTCTGGGTTGTTGGGGGGAGGCTATGGCTAACAGAAATAGTCAGAATTCAAGAGTGATTTGCACGCAATTCCTTAGCCAAAAAGCTGACACCATTAATTTTTCCAAATTCCATTTAAGCTTTTTCCTCAGCAATGAATACACCCATGTCAAAGACAGGCAAAAGCGGAGGAAAAGGATGAAAGCTCCTGCATCCCTCCAAATTGTCCTTTAAGTTGGTGGATAACTCCCCCGCATCACGCACCCACCGGTGAAGGTGACACTTTGTATGACCGAACTCCCCATGTGCCACACGGGAGAGCACCAGGAACGCCTGTCCCCCACGTCTCCCTTATAATTCCTTGGAGAGCAAAGAACAAGCACTAGCTCTTCCTGTCCTCTTAAAAATAATATTACACAACCCACTTCTAAAGAATGATAGTCTTTCTTATAGTCATTCTGAAACTTGAATATTTTATAACGGATAAAATGATCACAGCAAATTCCAAGGACAGCCAAGGAGCTCAAAATGATCCGATCATGTTTCCAACCATGAGACCTTTGGAAGGAGCCCCAGAAAGAGGGGGAAACACATTAATTTTATGTTTTAATATTCAACAAACAGAGCTGACTCTGCAGAGCGGCAGCGTCCAGTTGAAAGTGTCGAGAAGTTTATTTTTCTTCAAACCTGCAATGGGGCTGAGTTTGGGACTCTGTTTAGCTTTTCAGCCTGTAGTTACATTGTGTAAACAGTTTATTTAACATCATTTTTGGCACTTCTTCAGTAAACCCACCATAATAATCCTACTGGCAGACCAAACAGATCACAGATTAGCAGACAAAGCTGCTGTAAAACACCAAATTACCCATCCCCTTGCTTTCCTGTTTTCGTGAGATGTGAAGTCCTCTACTTAGCCGTGTTTACGCCTCGTTTCATGGCTGCACCACCAGGTCACGGAGCTGCTCCTACTAACGCATGGCCTCAGCCTCCAGCGGCATTGCAACGTGGAAGCGGGGTGGGGGAAGGATTTTTCGGCCCTTTTAGAAGCTCATAAAACGTGCTGGGGTGCTGGCTGTTGCTTAACAGGGAAGGTATGCTGGCTTGATCCAGATTGGAAAAGACTCTAGACTAATGCTAAAGTCACCTATTGCTTACATTTCATTTTAATGTGCTTGAGTTCAATAAAAGTTTATCATCTCCATTAAAATGGTGCCTATTGGAACTGATTTAATCTCGTTAGCACAGAAAACCACATGAAAGGAATCAAGTTCATGGGCAAGACTGAGCACAGTTACTTTTGGAGCATAAATTTCATAAAAGCAATGGATAATCAGCCAGAGCCACAGTGCCTGTCACCTGCATTACTCACATATTTATGCCAATGCACTTTGCTAGGGAAGGTGCTGGGCAGGAGCCATATCGCAGTGGGACTGAGAGCCTGCCAAGCACAGGAGTAATCGGCTGCTTAATGTCACAGCATCAACACTCTCCTAAAGAGTCTATGAATTGTGTTACATTTGAACAAACAAATGTCATGTGTAGGGGTGCTGGTCAAACGTCTACTGGCAACAGGACAATGCAGCTGTAAATCTTGCCTTGAGTATCACCCTGCTTTCAGCACAGAGACCTTCTGCCTGTCTCAAGGGAAATGCCAGCTCCACCACCGGCCCGCCTGCCCGGCGAGTGCCCTCGGTGCAGACGATGGCCAGAAATGCACTGTTATGGTGGGCGTGGGTGCAAGGAGGTGCAGTGATGGGATTTCAGCCAGGCCCTTGTCTGTGAGCATCAGCCTGCTGGGCTCTCCACGGGGTGCTGCTGGCACCGCTGCCAGGGGGTGACTGCCGGGATGACCTTGAGCGAGGAGGGTTGGTGGTTTCTCAGGGACTCACCTCAGCTGGGCAGCAGGTATGGCACTACGGAGGCAGAGGTTTGCTCAGGGAGATGCCCTGGGGCTGCAGCCGCAGCTTGTCCTCCTGGCGATGTGGGCAATGGAGAAGGACACTCCTGTGACTCTGCTTTTACTGGCTCCATCCCCTGATGGAACATCTTGTTTCCATGATGTTGAGGGCAGACTGGGGAGAAGAACATGGGAGGGTAGAAAACCAGCTGGGAGAAATGTGAAACCTACCTGCTCTGCCTCCTTCCCCCGACCGCCTCAGGACAGGCTGCCGCAGCAGGGTCCACCTCTCACAGGCCCCCCAGAGCAGGCATTTTGCTGCTAGCAGCCATCCCCTCCTGTGCACCAGTGGCAGCCTGGCCTTGCAGACCCCTGCTCCACAGGACGGATTTACCATGCTGCTGCCTGCTGCTGCCTGCTGCTGCCTGCAGAGCTGCGGTTTGCTGACAAGGGCTCTCCGAAGAACAGGAAATCTCTTGGTGTCTGGCCAATATCAACACCACACACCTCTGTCTCCCAGTTCCCCCAGTGCGTAGGCAGAAGGAAGCACTGGAGAGTTCACCTCCTCTCCAGCATCTTGCTCTGTCAACAGCATCTGCTCTTCCCTGCCAAGGTATCTGCAGCCCTGTCATCCCTCTGGATTCCTCATTGCTGCCAGCTGCCCAAATGCCATGATGGGCAAAAAATTACCTTTTCCTTCTGCCAATGGTTAGATAATTTTTGTTTCATTTTACTGAGAACAGCCCCAGCTTTTGACCTTTCTGGCTGAGACCCTGAGTCTGTGTCTGCACTTGCTTCTGACTGACCCCAGCATCTGCGTGTAAGACACATCTACTACCCAAAGCTCTCTGTGGCACAAGCCCCACGTGTCCCATGGATTCATCTCCCCACAGCCTGCCCATGCATCCAGGTTTTGCTGCAAGAGCTAAATGCCAGGCGGGTGGGAACAGCAGTGGGCAGAGAGGCAGGACTGGGACACATGAACACCTCTGCTATGGAGCTTGCTCTTGCAAGCGATGCTGATTCACTCCTCTGAGCAAAGACGTTCCTAAATAATTCTTTCACAAACACATGCCCGAAAGCCTATCATGACCTGTACAAATCCTTAACACCTGAGTGACTGCACACCCCTCTGCACTCCCAAATCCCCTCCCCTATACGCGCTCATGGGATATGCCCACACCTGCACAGATGTCCAGATCCTGACCTGCTCACTCCCTGCTGGCAGCGCTCACAGAGGCCCAGAGACAAACATGCACAGAAACAGAAATGCAGAGCTGCCACATTTAACCAAACTGTTTGTTCTTCAACAACCTGGAAAAGAAGTGCTAATGGCATGTGAGGATAAAATACAGGCGTGGGATCCGGGAGGATCCTACAGGCTCAGCAGGAATAGGGAAGATGCCATGACTGCCATGTGTCTCTGCACTCCAGACATGCTGAGGCCGTAACCCAGCAGGGCACTGTTAGCCACATAATCTTCTAGGGGTATGTTGAATCTTACTGAGCTCCCTAAGATGTTCTGGGTGTGCCAGGGAAGCTGCTTTGGGTACCTGTGTCTTCCTTGGGCCCTACAGAACAAGTGCGGCTGGGATCTGTGGCAGGATCTGCCCTGCTGCAGCCCTGCGGCAGTGCACCATAATCATCCTCATCCTCATTGCAGCCAGCACTGCTCTCTTACTGCCTCAAGGTGAAAGGGCAGGAGTAGGCTCTGGCAGCTCTCCATGCAGCAAACTGACAAGTGCACACAGAGACCTCAAACTCTGCATCACCTTGGAAGCATGGAGGTTACCCAGAAAGGATGCAAGATCTGAAATCATGAATGCAGTCAATATATACATATATACATAGACCTATGTATGTATGCATCTACATATACATGTAAACGCACACACTGAAGGAGTATATATTCAACCAGGAGACCCTAGAGCTCACCAGTTACCTCTTGCTATATCACCATCTCATTTTGGGCATAGCACAAGACACAAAGCCTCAAAGCCACCTTTCAGCTGGAGGGAAAAGGATTTTCCTAGCATGAGCACATAGCCCTGAGGTCAATGGGCACAGGCAGCCCATCATGTCAGCACGGAGGAAAGTGGCACTGGGCAGACTCCATCCTTTAGGTGCGATAACACCCAAAACTGCTGTTTAGGCAACACCAGAAAGAGATGGAGAAATGGGAGACAACTGGGATGAAAGGGTCTGATTTGTGAGGAAAGATTTGAAGAAGGATTTCCAGCCTGCAGGTCATGGTTAAGACCTTGGTCTTTGCTACATGCTCCTATTTTGGAAAAAACTCTTGGCTCAGCCAAGCTGAGTTTGCAGGAGTGTGTGGTGCACACTGCAGCCATGGAGAGCAGAGGAGATTTCTTTAAATATTGCCTAGAAAGAGGCAGAAAACCTGGCTTTCTGAGCACCAAAAGGAATCTGAGAGCGAATAGGATCTCCTCTGCCTGCACAACTGCATTAACCTCTGTAGGGGAAGGAGATATTCTACTTGCTGGACAAGGGTGGCACAAGAACAACTGCCTTTGTATTGACCACAAATGCACTTATAGTGGACATTAGCAGTTTCTGATCACCACTGGTTCCAGCCAGCCCATGGAAACAGAAAGAACAAACCCAAGGGCAGCCCAAGGCCCCAGCTCCCCACACTCAACATGTCATTGTGGCAGACTGGCCACAACCCATGCTCCCACTGCCTGCAAAACCCCTTGCCGCAACACCAGGCAACGCTGTGCCCTCTGAGCAGGATCCCCGGCCATCCTGCCTGTCCATCGGAGCACAAACAAGTGTGCGCAATGAAGCAAGGCCTTCTCTCTGCTTTTGCTGTTGTTTTACTTTCCAGCTATCAAACCACTGCGTGTGCAGCTAGTGAGCGTCAGGTCACCTGCTCTGTGGCTGCAGATGGGCACTCACACGGAGGAGGTGGGATGAATCTCATTCCACTGGCCACCACAGCCAAATGCACCAATGGTCCTGCCAACTGGCAAGGAAGATGATTAATTAGTGTGGGAGCATCCTCCCCAGTCACCACTTACCCATTGGTGCCATATACTGGAGGTTCTGATGTACGAAAAACCCTGCACCCTGGTGCGACTCACTAGTGGCTGATGTGGACCAGACACTGGACTGCAGCAGTGTGACACTGCTTGACTGATACACCTCACACCCATAGAGCTCATGATGTCCCCAGAGAAGCACTGTGACAGAGAGACCACACGTGGCCCATGGATGCCATCACAGCACAAGCGCCCATGGGGAGACCTATGGCATCATCTCAACGGGCAGTTCAGGTGTGTGGTTACAAAGGCTTTGATGCGCAATGGAACAGGAATACTGATTCTTACTCAGGAGCTTTCATCTGAAGACATCCAAGCTTCTCCCAAGGGCCAGGTGGGCAAGAGGAGACCTGTGCACAAGTCTCACTCTGTTACTTATTCAATGACAGAAACCAGCTGCAATAAATTTATATGCATGCATCACTTCTGATAAGTGCAAAACATTTCAGGTCATTTGGACGTAAGGAGATCATAGTGACCCCCTGTCCTCAGAAACATTTACAAAAAGAAGCCCTTTCTCATCAGCATTCCGTGGTCAAAGGGGTATGAAGCAGGATTTACCCATTATTAAAAATCTCTCTGAATACAGGAAAGTTCACAGAGGGTTTGAGCAAGATTTTCCCCCTTTCAAGTGACTGCCTGCGTACACCACTTCAGAGGGAATGAACAAGCATGAAATTCAATTATACGGGCACCCACTTAAACACTTGAACCAAGACTGCTTCCCTTAATCTTTATGTCGAGGACAGGGTAAGACTGCGAAGCCACTCTCGGCATGACAGCACTTTATTTCCTCTGCAGTCCTGGTAAGATACACAATTCACTTAACTGAAGAGCAGGGATTTTGAGCTGTGTGCTCCTAACTCTTTTTGTAAGCAACACAGACTAGTAATGCTGCCCATCACTGTCAGACCCCTGCTTAGAAAGGCAACTGGTATTAGCAAATAGTCATGGGCTGGCTGAGACAGAGGTCTTTGCAAGGCTCCTATAAGCGCCAATGCATCTTGTGATCCTGCAGACACAGGAGCAGTGGGGTGATCTGGAGAAAAGGCAAAGCTCTGAGCAGCCCATGTTCCCATGGGAGGGAACGAGGCGAGCAATGCATCTGTGAGGTCTTGTGCAACATGCCTGTATCCAGAGGAAACTTTTGCTTCCACCCTGTCCGACAAACAGGCATCTTGGAGCTACAGCAAACCGCTGTTCACCTGATTTAAGACTTGGTGCTATCTTCTGGACTAAGATTTCATTTGTACAGCAAAACGCAGAGCTGTGTCAGCCCAGACTTATCAGAGGCATCAGCTTACTGCCAAAGATCTGTGATGCTGCGGCATTCAAGGAAGCACCTTAGTCTTTCTGACAGGCCCAGCAAATGTTAGGTGGACCGACATGCTGAATATTTAAATGGCATTTCTCAGTTTCTGCAAGGATGCAAGTGTAGATCATTCTGCTGTGATAAACTGGAAATTACAAAAACCTTAAAGATGGCAGATGCGTTTGAAGCTGCTCAAAATAGGTTTCCTGACGTGATTTAACAGGTCACAGCACTTAGAGCAGTGAAGCACCCTCAAAACAACGTGTTATCCTTTAGGCTGCTCTAAGCAGCAATGCACAGAGCTCGAACTTGATTAAAATAATAGTCTTTTCCTTTCACATCTGCCTCAGATTGCAAATCATTGGGGCAGGTCCCAAGGTCTGTGCCAGTACATGGCAGGGGAAATGACACCGTGGCCAGGCTCCCCTTCGGCTGTACCCCTGCCAGGGCAGAGGATGCCCCGCAGTCTGTGTTGACTGGATCATATCCCAGTCTCATCTGAGCCTATGAGGTCTAACTCCACATCAGTCAGTGACATTAAACCAGAGTAAAACGGGTATAAGATCAGAGCTGAATCCACTTTGTTACAGTGTTTACAAACCAGAGAAGTCTTATTTTGGAAGTCTTTTGCCCTCTGTAAAATCCCCAAAGCCTCTCTGATGCTGAGTTTCATTCATTTCCTGCTGAAAGCACTCCTTAAACATCACCTAGGAGCTTCACACAAAGTAATTCAGCCCTGCCTCCTTGAGCGTATCGATCAAGCAGACATACCATAGCCCTCCTACCTATTGTTGGCCATGAGCACCCACCATATCAGGTGGGAGACCCTAGGACCACAGTGTCTTAGAGAAATGATCTGGCTGTTTTTCATGCAATGGTGTCCTGATGGAGATTCAGTGAATACTGGAACTCTTTTAAGCTGTGATCTTGTGAGAAGGCTGTAGTCAAAGCTCTCAGAGGAGGGAGTGAAATTGGGGATCGGACATGGATGCTGAAGTGGAGAAAGGCTCTCAAGAGGGGAGCATTTGTCCAGTGCTGTGGTGCTGAGGTGCTTCTTAGAATCATAGAACAATTTGGGCTGGAAAAGACTTTAAAGATCTTCTAGTTCCAACTCCCCTGCCAAGGGTAGGGACACCTTCCACAACATCAGGTTGCTAAAGCCCCATCCAACCTGACCTTGAACACTTCCAGGGAGGGCGCATCCACAGCTTCTCTGGAAACCTGCTCCAGTGTCTCACCACCTCCACACTAAAGAAGTTCTTCCTAATATCTAATCTAATTTCACCCTCTTTCAGTTTAAAATTCTTACCCCTCATCCTATCACTACACTCCCTGATAAAGGGTCCCTCCCCACCTTTCCTGTAGGACCTCTTTAAGTACCGGAAGGCTGCTATAAGGTCTCCCTGGAGCCTTCTCTTCTCTAGGCTAAACAACCCCAGCTCTCTCAGCCTGTCCTCATAGGGGAGGTGCTCCAGCCCCCTGATCATTTTTGTGGCCTCCTCTGGACCCACTGAAGCAGGTCCATGTCTGTCTTATGCTGGGGGCCCCAGAGCTGAACACAGTGCTCCAGGTGGGGTCTCACGAGAGTGGAGTAGAGGGGAAGAATCACCTCCCTCGACCTGCTGGTCACGCTTCTTTTGATGCAGCCCAGGATGTAACTGGCTCACGTTCAGGTTTTCATCCACCAGTACCCCCAAGTCCTTCTCTGCAGGGCACTTCTCAATCCATGCTTGGCCCAGCCTGTATCCGTGTTTGGGATTGCCCCGACCCAGGTGCAGGACCTTACCCTTGGCCTTGTTGAACTTTATGAGGTTTGCACAGGCTCACCTCTCCAGCCTGTCAAGGTCCCTCGGGATGGCATCCCTTCCCTCTGGAGTATCAACCACACCACTCAGCTTGGTGTCACCTGCAAACTCGCTGAGGGTGCACTCAGTCCCACTCAATCCCAGACTTCTTCCTGAAGTCTGCCCAAGCCCGTGCTCACACATGAGCAGCTCAGCTGACTCACCAGCAGCCTGTCCCCGGGGTCAGGTTTGCTTTCTATTTAGCAGTACTGTAATGATTATTTACTCTTTTAAAAGAATGAAAACCCCATATTTCCTGAGGTGCTGGCTGAGGATGGCCAGTCCTATGGTCACGCAGGCTAGTTGAGACCCACACATCTGGCTAAGCCCATGAGAAGATCAAGATACTGTCAAATCTGGTTTCTGCAGGGGAGAATTACAGCAGAAACAGTTTCCTGCACAGAACTGACTGTTCCTGTGAGCAGGCAGTACGACTGACCTTTCATCGAGCCCAGCAGCCCCTCACTGAAGGTCCAGTATGGGTAAAAGAAATATCTCCTAGGCAGATTTTTTTAAGATGTTTTCCCAACCAGAGAGCATAAAGTATTCGGAGCCGGGGTTGCAGAGACAGAAGAATTTAGTCGCTCCGGCTTTCTGAACATGGCTTTGAAACATCAGAATTTTTTAAAAAGGGCAATAAATGTGTTTCCTCTGTTTGCATTAAACACTGTGCAGATTCCTGTCATGAGGAATGAAAACAGGAGTTGGGTCAGCAAATGATAATGAGCCTCCATGTGTCTTTCAGGGGGTCAATGCCAGATCACAGAGCCCGGGCCCACGCCAAGAATCCGAGGGAGGTTTCCTGGAGCAGCTTGGAGCACGAACAACCTCGACACGCCAGTCCCAGCACCCCAAACGAGTCCAGCATCCCAAAACAGGGAGTTGCTGCTCATTTGCAAATGCTTGCAGCTCTGATGGGCACCAGAGAGATCTGTCACACAGCACTGATCCCCATGGCTGGGCAGATATTTTGTCCCTTACTGGAGAGTGGTATTTTTGCCAAAGTAGAAATTTTAATTAAAAAAACCAAAACAAACACCTCATCTTTCTCCCCTTGAACTTTTGGGAGGATTTTCATGGAAGAAAACCAGGAGAACCCTTCAGAAGTAATCATTTCTCAGTTATTAAAAGCAAATAAATAAACAACCCCGTCACATTCCCATGCAAACAGGAACAGTTTATTAAAAAGATGAAAACGCTATGTTTTTGTGAAAGAAAAAATTATTTCCACACTACTTCCCTACAGCCCCAGAGGCTTTTGGCCTTGACTGGATGTGCCTCCATGCTACAGCACTGGAAGCTGTATGCCACCACGTCCTCTGGGCACACGCAGGGCTCAGGGGTGACCAGCAGCAATCAACCTGGGCACAGGTTTCGTGGAGACCAGGGACCCCGTTTGCACTAGTGCATCACCTGCCTGGTGTGCCACCGGCGCATGGTGACCTGGGTCCCTAACTCCTGCCTGCTGCACCATGAGCACTGGCTTTGCTTCAGAAGGAGAAATACCCTCTCAGGGGACACGTTCCCCAGCCATGAGATGGCACGTCACTCTGGATCTGGCACTGCTTGTCCCGCAGTGTGAGAAGGGGAGACAAGTGGCTATGGCTTTGGCAGCAGAGCCCGGTTGTTTCTGGGTGGCTGGAAGTGCTGTTGTTGTGCCCCAAGCTTTTTGGGATCCAGAATGTAGAGTGTTCCTATCTGACATCATGGATGTTGGGATGGGGATAGGAACCATTGTGGTGGGAGACCTAACCTCTGCTCCTGGGGGAAAGGATGACTATTTACTTCGCTGGGAGGAGGTGTCCCAGGGAGGAAACCCTCTATCCTTCTCTCCTGCAGCTGAGGATCCCACTGCCCTGGCACAGGGCCTGGCTGTGGAGCGGGGCAGGGCAGACTGGTGGCACTGGGGACACAAAAGCCTATTCCAGACCTGTGAGCTGCAGCGCTGCTAAGCAAGGTGGGCTCAGCAATGTTCATACCTTGCAGGAGAATTGCTGTTCCCAACAGTGAAGCAAGGTAGCAACATGCACAGAAGTGATTTTGCCAGTCTCCTCTCACCTGGACTATTCGACCCCTAAAGTGTCCAAGGCACTTTCAACATGAATTGAGCCACTTGGGCGACCTGGGAACACTGACCTCTTCCACCACCCTTTGCTTACCCCTGGAGAGGAACACGAGATCATTGCTTGTCCTGCAGAGAAATTCCAGCCAGGCTTGTTGCTCATTTTGGTGTTTAACATTCCCGTAGATTATCCAGCACTGCCTGAGAAAAATGTGCTTGGAAGCAGTGGAGTATTGTGTCTGGGGGGAGCAGTGGCTGCCCCCAGGGAGCTCTCCTCCTGCAGACCTTTCCTGCCAAGTCTCAGTTCTGACTATATCTTTCTTGCCAGCTCCCAAAGCCCTGGAGGTCCCATCTCTGCAGGAGGCTGAGATGGGCATGTCCCCGACCTCCTGGTCCTCACAGCGCTTCAGACCAGGGGACCATCCCACTCCCACAGTCTCTGCTGCAGGGGCACGGAAAGGCTGGCTCTGTCACCTTGACCTGTCAGCTTGGGGATTTGGAGGGTGTTATTTGGGAGTTGGCTGCATTTTGGCTGCAAATTTTTGTCATCTTAAAGCTGCGATTCAGGAGCCAGATAACCATCACTGCTTGCCAAAGCTCTGGGCTCTGCTCCAGCCTGCAGGCACTGGCCCAGGTTGAGGAGGACATAAAAGTCAGCCTCTCCTGGTACAACCAAGGGTCCGATCCTGCTGATATAATCAAATGCGGTGCTTGTGGGGGTGAATGATTCCACAGTAAGGAGCAGACTCCATCAGCAATAGCCCCCCATCAGCAGCAGCAGGCCCACACTGTTGCTCTGGACCTCTACCACCACATTCACCACCCCGGCAATACCCAAGCCTGGCCTTGGCTCCTGCAATATGTCTTGAAATTAGGCATGATAAGGACATTTCTCTCTTCCCCTGCCAGTACCTCCTTACTATTCAAGCCATGATGTGCTCGGCGTGTCTCCCCCTACTTGTGGAGGAAGATGGAAAAAGCTACTGTACTGATTTCTTATTTCCATCCTGGAATTCAGAAGTATTACAAAAAAACCATGGAAAACGCAAGCTCTGTGATTAACACGGACAGGTAATGCCGATCAATTCTCTGCTGTAAACCCGTCATGGCTTAGAGGTTGCCAAACCCCAGATTTGCCTGCCAGAACGTCTGCTTCTACTCAAAGACTTTGCAAGCACTCAGCTTAAACAGGTCAGTGACTCCTCAGAACAGGGTTTGGTAAAAATATGTTGCTTTATCCATGATGAAAAGCTCCTCAAAGCCACCATTCAGAAGTTCGAACCACTTCATTTTAGAGCAAGAGCTCACAACCAGTTATCTTTGGGAAAATTCAGCTACATTTGATCAAATTATGCGTCTCCGAAAGTCTGAGTTTACACATCATGTCCCATGGAAAAATAACATCTGTTCATGTAATCCCGCATGATATCAGAATGCAGGCAAATGAAATTGCCCAGGCAATCAGAAAAGTTTGGGAATTTATTCACAAAATTTGAGTAAAACATTTTGGCATTGGAAAATGCAGATCTGTCAAAATTTAAACCTGCAAGAACATACTGACTTTTTTTTATTTTGCTTGTTAAAAAATGAGAAAGGTATAAATTTGAAGATGTTGAAAGAACTCCCATATATACATCTGTGCAAAGCCTTTCCAGGTTTTCCTCTCACAATGACACATTGTTTAAAGGTTCGAATTGCTGCATTTTGGGGTTTTTTAAATGAAAAAAATACCAAAACTCATGTTAAACTTTTCAAATTTTCTGAAATATAACGTTTTTTCTGTTCTGACCTGAGCATTTTTTTAAAGTGCCCAGCTTTGAGGAAAAAAAAAAATATTCACTCTTTATTTGGAACACAACAGATTTTTTTAAATGTCAGAAGGGGTCACTTGCTGGAGAGTCACCTTCCTAGCTCATCACCTGTCCAGCAGAGCTGGATGGTGCTTTTCAGTGCTTAGATCTGTAATGGAAGCGTTGCCCATGGGTGAGTGTTGTGGCACCCGAATCGCATGCTGCATCCCACAGCCTCTCTGCTCACCTGCCATTCACCGTTCCCACATGTGGTTTTGTTTTAATAAGGTTGTGAGCACAGGGCAGGTGCTGTGCATGTTCCTGCCTTGCTCCTAATCAGAGACAAGATCCCCTAGGGATGTCCTGCTCCTGCTGCTTTGCACATGATTAATAGTAAGAGCGCAGCTATCCTGAGATGTGCACCAGTGCTCTCCGTGGGGCAGTGGCTGGGACACCACACGCTGCACCAGCCAGGTCTGAGCCGCAAGTGGAATCGCCCTCCAGCTGCAGCCATGAGACAGGGCTATCTGGAGCCTGGATAGCTCAGAGAAACAGGAACAGCGGAGAGGGCAAGAGGGAAACCGGACTGAAGGGCCACGGGCAAGTAGGGTGTGCTGAGGTTTGGGAACACACAGTCCCAGATGTGTCTCTGTCTCCCTCACAGATTTCCTGTTCTTTGGGATATTGATGGGCCATGTCTCAACCCTCATTATATCCCCTGCCCTTACAGACAGGTCCTTGCTGCGCAAGGGAGGGCTGCGCTGGAGTCCCCATCTGCCGGAACAAGTGCGGGTGCCAGGTGAGCGCACACCAACGAGGGCAGGCCAGGGCTGGGTGAGCGCGCCCAGACGAGCACGCGCTGATGAGCAGCGCGCAGGGCTGGGTGAGCGCGCCCAAACGAGCACGCGCTGATGAGCAGCGCGCAGGGCTGGGTGAGCGCGCCCAAGTGAGCAGGTGTTTCGGGGTGGCACAGTGTGAAGCTCTGGGAAGGTTTGTCTGAATGCACTCTGCAGACTGGTTTGGCATGGGTGAGGCAGATGTTTTGGGGTCCAGCAGCCCTCAGCAGCTCTGTACACAGGGAGAAGCCCCCCTTTGTCACTGCTAGTTGAAATGAGGCAGAGCCCTGTTGTGGCAGGGAGTGTCTCCCAGTGGAACCTTTGGCCATGGGCAGCCTGAAGCCCGTTCTTGGGCTGCATCCACCATTGGGCAGATCTCTGTACTGTTGTCAGCAGGGACAAGGGAAGAGCTTGCAGGCTGGAGGAGCTGGCTGCCTTCCTCCACTCTGTGCCAACTGCAGTGCTAGTTCAGGAATTTCCAAACAAACCCACATCTCCCCAACAAACCCAGAGGCCATGAGTATCCCCTGGCTTGCTCACAGAGTGCCACTGCTGCCCCACAGACACTCACAAGGTACAAAGGCAAGGGGAACACTTGGTATATCTCCTATTTCTAATCTGCAGTGATGCAGTGCTCTCTTCCACCCTCTCCTCCTCTCTGGGTGGCTCAGGGCAGGCCATGAGCCCAAGATATCATACAGGCATCACCATGCCCCTGCCCGCCCAGGCACCAGGCCTGAGCAACGTATCTGCAGAGGGCAGGGGCATGTGCGGAAGGGGAGCACAGGATGGCTTTAGGGCTTGGCGCCAGGAACTGCACGCTCTACACTGTTCAGGTGCAACAGCCAGGGACCTGCCCATGCTCAGCACCTGACTGGGCACGCACAGCACTCCTCAGGATGGGCCCAGACTTCCATGAACGTCCAAGAGAGACACATACCCCATGCCTGTTCTTGTTAACATCAACCAACCTCTCCAGGCAGCCTGTGCCGCCCTGGAAACCTCTTTGCATGACCAGCCCTGAGGAAAGCAATGGCTGGCTGCAAGGACACCATGGTTCACCTGTCTTCCTGAGGGTGGTAGAAGATGGGACACTGCTCCCCTCTGCCACAGTCTCCATGCACCACTGTGGGGCAGACACCCTGCAGCAAATGCCACTGACAGCCCAGGGCAGGCGACCAGGACTCCTTCCTGGGCCAGGCAGGAGAAACAGAAATGAGGGCATTTGATGACTGGCTGCAAAAAGCTGGGCTTGTTAACCCCAGCCATGTTTTGCAGGTCTCCATCCAGGCAGAAGGCAGCTGTCTTTGCTCACCCCAGCCCAGCCCCACCAACCAGACCACACTGGACCAGTGCTGAAGGACTAACACAGGCATCATGCAGGGTGTGTGTCTGGCCTGCATGGCCTAGAGCAGAGCAGAGGCTTGAGGAGAATTTCATCATTTGGTTTCCACCATGCTTTCAGTTCTGCTTAAGCCAGCTTTTACATTAAACACACGTGAGGTGATAACTGCCAGCAGCTGTTTGTACTTGCCATGATAATTCCCCAGTGTGCTGTTCGCCTCTCTTGTTGCATCCCTGCTGGTGTTGCTTCTCTCCCAAAGCTCTTCTGAGCTCTCCCTCCCCCTTATCAGTCAGCAGTGACATGTTTTATCCACTCTCTTCAGCTGATCACACTGGCTCCCTGCTACCCTTCCGAGGCCATACCTTCCTGCTCCATCCCACACAGCCCATCACCCTTGCGATCACTCCACTCAGTGCCCCAGAGCCACTTCATTAGCTTCTCTGGGTTTTTCCATCAGCCTCTGCTCCACATCATGCCAGTGCTGGCAAGAGCAACTTTTTCATTAATCTTCTGCACCACATCCACCACAGCAAGTTCCCAACCAAACCTCCGATGCAAACAGCGATACCCACAGCACACCTGTGGGTCTCAATGGCTCCATCCATACTACTAAAGTAAAAAAAGCCAGGGACTATTCCCCAGCCCCATGAACAAATGGCAGGGCCTAAAATCTCTAGAAATGATGACTAAACTCTCTTCATCCCAGAAGAGGCTGGCTGCCTTCAAACTGAGAAGGATGGCTGGGCTGAGCCAGGCACTGCACCACACCGCACCTGGGTGCAGGCAGGCAAATGGCTGGTGAGCCCTGGCCAAACTGCGCCCAGGGGGCTGCCTGTCCCCAAGGCCATGCCCTGGTCCCTTTGCTCACCTGGACGCAGCCAGCAGGTCTCAGACATGCTGCTTGGAATGTACAGAAACTGCATAGTGAAAAAAAGATCTCCATGTGCTGTTATTGCCTTTCATTCCATCCAAAGGAAATGCTTATCTCACTCCCGAAGGGCTGGGATATTAACGGCAGCAGCAACAATATGTCCAATACTGGGGGGCACATGCTCCCCCAAGGTCCCTACAGGCAAGCTGGCCTCCCCCTCGTCTGAAGTCCCCACCGAGCCGGCTCCTATTTCGGCGGCTGCAGAGGAAATCCCCTCCTCAGCCACTGCACCAGTCTGGGATACTCCAAAGAAACGACAGCAGCAGCTCAGCACAGCTCCGAGCCTGAACCTTCAGGAAACAGTCCTGTCCACAAGCCTAGTAGCAAACCCTGGCTGCCTTGTTCCCATCCCAGTCCAAATTCTCACAGCGTGGGTGGGTGGGAAGCTCCCTGAATTGCTTCCCCACTTGCTGAAATGGGCTGAAATTCAGAGCTGATCACATTTTCCCCTGCGCCTGTCAAAGCCCAAACGGGAAGCCCAGTAACCAACATATAAAGCTACTACTGATAGCAGCACACTTGTTCCAGACAAAAGATCAGGAGACGTATGTCATAAAAAGGCAAAGATGTCTTCCAGATGTTTTTGTGCGTTGGGTCTGCACAGATGTTTTCGATGTCTGCCCATAAATGTAAGAAATGTAAAACATTTGTGTCCCACAGATGTAGAGATTAAATTATGCAAGAGATGTGATAAATCTCTGGGTAATGCGAGAAGACCATGAACTATTCACATTCATTGTTTTTAGTAAAATCGGCCCCATTTTCCAGAATGCGGCTGTGAAGGAGACTTTTATTGTTATTAAAAGTGACTAAACATTACGTAGGATGTTGAAAAGCAGCACACATGGAATTATATGAAACTATATATTGCAAACAGTCTTGCAAGACCTTCAGCGTGGGGCAGCTGGCCGAGCCGTGAGGTGAACGCTGGTGCACCTCGGAGGGGTCAGACGGGACACAGGGGTGATGGTGTCAGAGCGGCCTCCGGCCAAGCTGAGCCCTTCGGTGGTCTCTGCAAGCCAGGCGCAGGCTTAAGCAAGCGTCTGTGGGTCCGGAAGATGCATGGCTGTGGGCTGTGGGCCTTCCTCCGAGCGCGCGTCCGCACACGGGAGAGAGCTCAGCCAGGCAGCAGGGTGGGAGAAGGCGTGTGAATGTGTTTGCCGGCAGGTTTTGGAGGGCGGGAAGAGGCAGCGCATCCCAGTAAGGTAGAGCTTGAAATAACCTACAGTGCACGACGCTGCCAGGGTAGAAACTAGTACCAAGATGCAGTTGTTGGTACTTTCTTGTGCTATTACCTGCCAGCCTAAACACTCACCTGAACCTCCTTCTTCTTGAAGGAAGTTCAGGTGCTGAGGGCATTTCCAAACCAAACTCAGTCCTAGAGCGGATTTTGCACGCACCCATTCAGCACAGCAAGTTTCAGGTGTGGGTGGAGCCAGGGGCTGAAATGTACTGCTCCAAAATCCCGCAGCACCTCTCTGCCCCCAGTCACACCCGCATCCTTTAACACCGACCGCCTGCTCCGCACTCCGGCCAGGCTTCGCTGCACGCCCACCACATCACTGCCCGGAGCAAGTGACACATCCTCGGGGAGCGAGGCCCGGTGCCCCGCAGGCTGTTGTGCTTGGGCATCCCAGCTCTCCCCCCTGTTACATCAGAGAAAAGTATGAGTTTTGCATCTATCTTTGTCAAGCATGTTGAGGAGAAACTGTGCCCAGATTTCACAGCTTCCACGATATGCCTTTTGCCCAGGGAATTTATTGTTATGCTCCCTGCATGGCAGCCACAAGGGAAAGAAAGGTTCCTATTTTGGGGCTTGAAATTCAGCCTAGCTATGTCTCAGCCTGCCCTGCACTGACCCCGCTGCCTGTGCCCGGCCGAGGGAACTCTGCGCACCCCTCCCACGTGCCCCAGGTTGGGCTGTGCACGCACCACGGCTGCGCGAGGGCAGCAGGTAAGCAGGCAGCTCTCGCCTGCCCTGCCGCCTTACCTTGTCCTGTGCTCCACGACACCTGGGATGTCCTGGAGCAATGTGTCACAGGCTGGCAGCGTACTGTCACACCGGAGGACACCAGGTGCTGCCCAGCTAAATAGGGATCTTGGCTCCGCTTTGCACCACTCATCTGCTCTGTGTGAGAATTACCCAAGACATCACTGATACCAGGTAGGAGTAAGAAGTGCTTAGAGCAGATTCCCAGGCCAGATAGACAATTCCCTCCAGCTCCAGCAGGTCTTTTGTCTCATGAACTGAATGCGGACTAGCTCAGCTACTTGATTAACATCCGCACCCCTTTTCATTTCGCTGGTGAGAAGAGCAGAGCAAGTGTTTCCAAACCCTCACCCCATCCCTGAGCCTGCTGGGAAGTGTCAGAGGCTCTGACTCTCCTGTCTCTAGGAAGACCTCAGTGTTTCCCCATGCCAGCATACTAAATGCTTGCTTGCATCAAGGAGACATGGCATTTTCTTGGGAATCCTCTCTGCTAAGAATATCCTCTATTTACATATTCGCCAATATGGGGGCGGATGGGAAGCAGGGCAGTGAACTGAATGTACTTGGAAGATGTCTGTGTTCGTTACTATAGAGCTGTGTGGCTGGCTGTGTCTCTGTTTGCAATCATCACATGTGGTTACGGCATTAATGACAGCCTCAGGGGCCGGTTCTGCCCTGCCACCTGCCACCCCCCGGTGCCCACTGCTCACAGAGCCCCTGCAGTGCCTCCCGATGGCTTTCACACCGCCAAGAGAGCACCGATGAGGTGCGCTGAGGTGCGCGTCAGCACAAGCAGGGTGCACGTGTTCATGTGTGTCTGTGTGTGCGTGTGAGGGTCTCCATGGCTTCCCTGGTGTCTCGTAACCACCAATACACATACCCGTGTGTCCAAGCAATGCCAGCAGTAGTGCCATTTGTAGGAACACTGCCATTTGGCACAGCACCAGGAGGTGGCATTTGCCCCAGCAGAAGGCAGCAGCTCCCCCCCAGGGAGCAGGTGTCATCTCGGGTACCTTCTCCTCCTTGGTGGGCTTGGCAGTATTAGGTTTACAGTTGGACTTAATGATCTTAAAGGTCTTTTCCGACCTAAATGATTCCTGTCTGCAAAGCCTGGGCTCTGAGCCGGTCAGTGGCAGCGCACGCATCCTGATGGCAAGGGGTTGGTAGGTCGAGGTGCACTTCTGCAGAGTGATTCATCTCATCTGAAGGCTATGGCAGGTAAAATGGATCAGTCTGGGGATTAATTCCTCTTTCTACATCAACCTCAGAGGGAAGCTCCTGAGACCAGCTCCTAACTTCTGCTTATGAGCTACCTAGCAAATTACTGGTTCTGTGTTTTGGCCTCATATATCTGTTGCTAGGGAGAGAGGATGGCTCCTGTACACCTAATGGAGAACAGGCTGGTAATAAAAGCCCTGAGTAGATCCTGTTTGCCCAGAACAAAAGGTCAGGCAAAACCTTGGCAAGATGAGGTTTTCCAGCTCCTCTGCAGAGGGCTGGGGCATGGGCATGTCTACACCCAGTCAATGAATCATGTACTGGAGAGGTTCATTACTCTTTGATAGGGATGGCTATCTTTGGGATCTTTAAAGACCAAAGCTGAAGGAGAAGGCAGAAATTAATTTCCCTCAGGCTGCGAGTCAGGAAGGCAAGGACAAGTTTGAATAGGAGAGAAAATACAACTGGCTATACTGGGTCAGCCCTATATCCCCCTGTGCCAGTATGCCCTCTCCACTGGTGGCCAGTTATGTATGCTGAAGGAGTACGTGAGACAGCAAGGATCTCTGCTGTGTTACTGCTCTGTACAATTCCCAGCCTTTGGATCTCGTGAGCGAGAGGTTATCTCTGGACCCTCGTGTTTAATAGTCTCGATGATTTTTCTTCCTGAATGTAATTGCTTTTTGAAGCCGGTTATACTTTTGGCCTTACAGTGTCCCATGGTAATGAGTTTCATGATGAATTATGAGTTGTGTGAAAAAGTACTTCCTTTTGTTTGTTTTAAATCTGCTACCTGACAATTTCATGGAGTGCCTCCTAGTTCCTGAACAGAAAGAAGCAGTGACTGATTGTCCCCTAACCACCTTCACCAGACTGCTCCGGCCTGCTGTACACTGCCCCTGTCACCCTGCTCAGATGTCTCCTGTTGAAGCGAAAAAGCCCTTGTCTATTTATTGGTTCCTATGGACACCATTAAATGCTTGTGGTCATGGTGGCTGCCCTTTTCTGGTTTTCTGAACCCTCCTGAGAAGGGAGGAAGAGGAGACAGGAATGGATACACCAGCCAGCCTGGGGCGTGGGGATGCTGTGGACTTACCACGGCAGAACTGCATTTTCTGGTTTGTTCCCAGTTCCTCCTCTAACATTCCCGACATCTGATTCCCTTTCTTGCCCCCTTCTGAGACGATGTTTTCCGTGACCTAGCCCAAGAACCCCAGATTTCTTTCCCCAGTGGTAATTGCTAATTCAGAGCCCAGTGCTCAGTTAGCAGGGAGTCCAACCACTACATTTTTTTCATTCTGTTCCAGTTTGGGCTCAGATGTGACTGAAGGTATTCCAGTTCAAGTCCAGGCTAATAGCAGTTCGTTAGCTGTTTGCATGCAAATATGGCCCGGGGTCACACGAGGTGCCCACAGCACAGGGCTTCAGCCAAGGCTGGGCATGAGCCCCTGCCACTTGTTCAGCTCTCCTTGGCACCTCTCCAATCCCAGCACAGCTTCTCTTTTGTCCCTGGCCTGAACGCTGCTGAGGAGCCGCTGTGCTGTGCTCTGCTGGGCCACAACTGGTGCCAGCACGGTGACAGTGGGATGGGGGACAGGAGCTGAGGGTGTAACGAACACACAGTGAGATACACCAGAAGATGGTGGTGGGGCATGGAGGGTGATGGCCACCCACAAGATTTGCTGGCAACAGCATTCAAGTCCTCCACTATGGGTAAAAGGGAATCACACGGTGCCCGAGTGTCCCACGCTGGTCAAGCAACAGAGTGAGAGGTCACCAAAGCAGGTGTAGAAAGCTACCACGCTAGGTAGAGCCAACGGTGGTGTCACAGCTTGCGTTGCAGTGGTGGCATTAAGGTGGGGAGATGTGCATGGCAGGGGAAGGGCAAGAGCTCACACTCCCTGAGGATGCAAGTGCTGAATGGGACCCCGCTGCGAGATGTTGGGTTTCAGGCCAACCATCTTTCCAAATGCTTCATCGGGTTCACACTCAAGAATACTTCCATGTTTGACATTTCAGTTTAAGAAACAATAATCGCTGACTCTTGCTCTTTGCTTGGTTATGGGGTGGGTTTTGTGCAAAGGATGGGCACGGTGTAGGACGCTTCCTTCTCCCTCCCACTGAGCATCAGTTTAGCTCTTCAGCTCTTGCACTGCAACATTAACTTCCTTCCGTCTTTTCCTACACAGATTTGAGTCAGGGCCACTTTCTGATGAGTTTCCTACTATTTATGGTTTGAGAAATGTTTTATTATTGGCTTTTATGCTTTTAGCAAGTTTTTCCTAAAAATATTTTTGGCCTGTCCTTATTATGGGTATTACATCTAACAGACATACTTTATACTCCATTCTATCTTCCTTCTTTGGAAATTATTTCAATTTTGATGAATATCTCTTTCTTCTTGTAACTTCTTTCACTACTAAAGCATGACAATTTTTTTTTTCTGGATATTTTAGCACATTCTAGATTGGTTGTATATATTTATTCCGAGCCTCTAATACTTTGTCTTTAAACAGTTTCTATGCCTTCTGTAAATATTTTACCCATTCAGCTATTCTTTTGAATTCCTTTTAAACTACTTTTGTATTTTTATCTTGTTCCCATTCTTAAAATTAGACTTTGGGTTGGATTTCTTTGTTTCTTTTCCTTTTCTTTCCTCTTCCCATCCTAGAAGGATTTGACTTTTTTGGGAGAAGTTCTCTTTCATCATGGGCCCAGCAAGGTCCAACAGATGGTGACTGCAGAAATCATAGAGGGAATCTGTGGTCCAGCAGATCCACCACCGTCAGAGATGGAGCCTGAACCTCCCTGCAAAATTCTCTGACAAGACCTGAAAGAACATGTGGGAGAGGAAAGGAAACTTATCTGTCGCAGAAACTCTCTACCTTATGTACTAAGCAAGGAGGAACGTGCTCCAGATCTTTGCACACCTGCAGCTGTGTACCTATGCATCAGGCTAAGTAAACGGTAAAATGACTAACCCCATTGCCAGCATCCAGGGGAGCACTGCACATGCGTGCTGGGGGAGCCTTGGCTGGCAGACACTGCCCCGGGACCTGGCTTATAAAGCTGCGAGGTGATGCTCAGTCAGGCAGGATGCCGGATAACAGCGCCTTACCTAAGAGTTTCACAGTCCCAAGCCTGGTTTCCAGAGTCTCAGGAAAGCTGAGAGGTGCCCACCCCACAGCCTGCTGGAGGTCCAGCCTGAGCAAAGCCCAACAGCATTTCCCCCGTCAGGGACCATGGCCATGCGACCTGGGAAGAGCACATGTGTAGCCACGAGGTCCCTAGGGATCGCTGGCAGCCCGAGAGGCAGCCTCGCAGCTCATTCCCAGAGTCTGATATGGCAAACCTTAGAATAGATACCACGGAGGATCCCAGAGAGACAAAACAGGCTTATCCACCCCCTCAGTCATCTCTGCTCAGCTCAGCTCTGAGAAACATCAGGCTGCCGAATCACAGAGCTGGCTCCGTGGGAATAAGGAGCAGCAGCCTGGCAAGGGGTAAGCCGGGCATAGGACAGTTATTATTTATCACTTGCAATGATTGTAGATAAGCCCACCTATTGCCAGGTCTTGGCCCAGCTGCCCATCTGTGCCCACACCTGGTGAGGACGAGGCTGGGTATGGCTGGAGAGACTCCTGGAGAGGTGGCTGCTTTTGCTGAATAAGGTAAATAAATAGTAAATAAAAGTTCATGGACTATTCTCTGTGCCTAAGGACAACTGTAGTGACATGGTTTGTGTCTACACACCTAAACTCTCTTTTCCAGAAAACACAGGGGCTCTTCTGTCCTGCCCGTTGGGAAGTGTCCCTCGCTTGTTCTTGCCCCCAAACTGCCCAGGAGAGCCCTGCCTGCCTGTGCCAGAACCACGCTGGGGGACACACACGGACATACGATGGATGGTTGCTGCTCAGCGCCTGGGCCGTTAGCTGACCAGCAGACAACCAGAGCCCATGCAATCCTAGCAGGGACAGGGAGCTCTGTTCCTCAAGCCCAGCCAGAACTCGCACGCACCAGGACCCATGCAGCGAGGTGAGGCTTGGGCGTATGCTGAGACGGAGGAGGTAGACTGCCTCTCACCACGCAGTGCACAGGCTGACTAAAGCCAGGATGTCCTGCTCTTATCTTTGCTAGAACTGCAGTATCACCAAGCTGGCAGCTCCAATGAGCTTTAACCAGAAGAAAAGAAAACTTCAGGGCTTTCCAGCTCTGAATTATGGACACAAGTTTTTGGAAGAGGGCCTAGATCTAGTCCCCTTGGGACATAGAATGGAAAGTCTTGGCTACAAGTGCTTAATCTCCCCGGCACGTCCCATCTGCAGAGGTGCATTTCCTACTCAGGTATCGGTATTGCACGCGACTCCCCTCTGCGGTGCTACGTGCCTTCCCCTGCCCAGCGCTGAGCTGGGCTGTGCTCCCCTAACAGGCCTGGGGCACTGTGCAGGGGGCTGTGCCCACCAGGGCAGGCGAGACCGCAGCCTCCTCCATCCTTTCCCTGCCGGTGCAACCTCCAGTGCAGTGTGACAGCTACTGCCAGGAGAGCAAAGGACCCAGCTGATGGGTTGTGCCATCGGGGTGGATAGTGTGGGCAAACAGCCATCCTGAAAATGTTTCCATTTTCTTGAAATGGCAGAACTTTTGCCCTTTTTTTCTGGTTGGGTAGTTGCGTTTGGGTTTTGTTTGTAGCTTTTTCTCATGACTCTTAGGGATCTTAGGGGTTTGCTGTCAGAGAACAGGGTGCTATGGAAGTTTCAAAACACATCTGGTTAAAAACTATTTCACCCTGTCAATAATAATAATAATAATAATAAAATAATAATAATAATGATAACAACAACAACAACTAGAAATATGGAAGACTAGCAATCATATCTCACTATGAAATACTAGCAAGCACATCTCAGCCTGTTTTATGCTCTGATGCATACTTGCAATTAGTTCTTGTATGCAGAAGGCAAAGCGCACTGTTTATGGTTTTACTGTAGCATCCAAGTACTTTATATGCTTATTTTTTGTAACAAAATTACTTTGTCCATAAATCAGGCTAAACTCAGAGGCAGCTTTGACCCATTACCTCAACCTTTTGCTGTAGATCAGCTGTTCATAAACTGTGTGCTCAGATTTGATGTCCAGAGTTGCATTAGGAATAAAATATTTGGGAAACACAATTTGCATCACAGCTTTTTAAGTAAGTATTTGGCTTCCTGGAAATGATGACTCATGGTTTGGATGTGCAGAAATGTACCAATAACATAACCTTTCGATCCTCTAATGCCAGACAGATCCGTATAAACTCAGGCTTCGCGCTGCCTAGATGAATGGTACAGCGAGCCGTATATATAGTATCACTTGAGACTCGGTCTTTTTGCAATGTGTGGGAAAGATAAAAAAAGGGGCAGAACACGACACTGAGGTCAGTCAGCTCCCAGAGCCGTGCCCTATCAGTTCATCTCTGATCAGCTTCTTCCTCTGCCACCCAGATGATTTAATAAGAAACGGTTTCTGGAACGAGTCCTGTGTCCTGGCCCATTTTATAGGATCTTTTCAGTGCAGTGGCATGTATTAGGTATAAAGAGCTTTACAAAGAAACCTTCCGAGTGTGGGTCTAGTCCCTGGCACGGTGAAGTGGCTGCACTGGTATTGCTCAGAAAATTTATATAAAATTGTCATCAAAGAAACCTCATTTGTTCCCTAACATGGCCGGTTAGCAAGCAAAAGGCTAGTTTTGCAAACAGCCACCCTGGCAAGTGGATGTTCCCCAGCCAGAAAAGGTTTGTGCTCTGTCAGCCATCAGGCACGTGCGAGGCCATGTGCTCAAACCCACCTTAAAGGCTTGGTGGCCTTCAGCTCGGTTTTGTAGACGTGCATGTAGAAGTGGACCCTGCTTAGAAGCCGGGTGCAAAATACAGAATAAACCAGAATAAACTCAGTTCCTCTGCAGGAAAAGTGAGCTCCACTTTCAGCCACAGTGATCTTTTTCCTGCAGGAAAATGCACCTCTACAAAACCAAAATCACAGTTTTCCAAGGGAATTTTTTTCTTTCCCAGCAATTCTGTTTGGCATTAACCCTGTGTCTGCTTCAGCCTTTACGGTGCATCCTTGGCATTCCCAGTCTGCCTAGTCAGCTGGGCTCTTTGCCCAGATCTATCCCCCATGATGGGCTTGAGCTGACAAGCAGCTCGGATGAGCCTCGTGGGAGCCACATGGCCGCTGAGCATGAGAGAGCCATCTGGCCAGCAAGCCCTGGGCAGAGGGCAGGCCGGGCGCTGGGCACTGAGCTCCGAGGGGCAGGGCTGTGCTGGGGCAGGCGCTGTGTAATGTGCAGGCCAGGCAAAAGAAAATATTTTGTCACTTCTGGGATGGTTGAATATTTTGCTCTTTGAGAAATGATTCAGTTTTCTCAGATTGAGTCAGGACAAAGAAGGGGAAGAGCTTCCTTCAAAACAGCAACCTTCTGCTCAGCTCCAGCTGGGACAGGAGGATGTCTCAATATCGCCATCCCGGGACAACAGCCTGGTGCTGCTCGGGGGCGTTTATGGATAATCCTGGCAATCTCAGGGTCACCCCGCACCACCAGACCCACATGCCAGCCTGCACCTGAATTTGCCATGCACCTCTGCCATTGGGGCAGTGCCCAGCAGAACTGTTCTGCTGAAGGGGCATCCGGTAGGAACCACACCTGGAGTCCTAGTAAAAAATGCTGTTATTGTCACAGAGTAAGAGCTCTGTCCCTCATGAGCAAAGCATGGTGTGTCCCTAGCACAGTCTGTGCAAACTTTAAAGGACTACTAGCAAAGGCATGGGAAAAACCACCTCTTGAGATCTCCTGTGCTCTTGTATACTTTCTGTTTGGCTCTCTCTAGATAGCTGCAGCCCCCAAGTGATGTCCAGTGCAAGCATCTGCCCCAGGCTTTGTCACCTTAAACAACCCCAGCCCGACATAGCTTAACAGATAAAACATTGACCATAGACCAGCCCAATGGAAAGATACTGTGAGAAGCAAAGCACAACTAGATACTGGTTTTTGGGACATGCCCAGTTGCCAAATGTGGAAAGGCTTTGTACCTTGTCCCTGCAGACCCCTGGTGCACCAAGCGTCAGGGACAGAACATCTGCATGTCCCTCGAAGCAGATGGCATCGAGGCCAGGGGTGCTTGGTGCACAAGTAGTGTGTCTGCAGTTCTCACACACCAGGTCGCACACCCTGCCTAGCCCAAGGACGAGGCAAAGCCCCAGCAGGCCATCGTGCCCCTTCTCTTTGCAGATGCAGAGATTTTACCACCCATTTGGCCCTGCCAGACTGCAGAAGGCAAAGGGGATGCTGCCGCTCGTGGCCTTGCCTTGCGGCCTCCCACTGCTCCCATGCACGCGCAGGGCTGCAGCTGGCACGCGGCGTGTGCTGCAGATGGATTGCACAGCTGTGGGGATCTGGCAAGCAGCTGGCTGCCTCGGTGCTTGTTAGCAAGGAGAGACGAGCGGGGATCTCTTTGCCCCGAGGGGCCCTGGAGCAGCCGCCTGCCCCAGCACGCTGTGTGCCATAGGCACCTAGGCACAGGTCCTCGCCGGGGACAGTCCCTCTGCTCCGTGTGGGAAGAAAGGGAAGCGCAAACCTGCCCACATTTCTGTGTTCATGGCATTGTGCTAAGATTTCACTCGGGCTCTGCCCAGCGCTGCAGCCAGTTGCCTCCTCTGCCTTCCTTAGGTAGGAGGGGAGATGAACACGGCCATCCATGCAGGATGTTTACTGGGAGGACTGAGCCCATCTGACATCCCTGCCGATCCCAGAGCACATGCTGGCAGCCACGGACGCAAGCCCCAGGTCCTGACAGCCCCAGCTTGCCGTGGTTCAGTATTTCTAAGCAGGGAAACTCCAGCACAGCAGTGGCAGGGGCTGCTCCAGGCTCCCTCCACACCTGCCAGCGGCCTCTGCTGAGGAGGGCAAGGGTCCCTTCGCTCGGGGCTGCGGGTCTTCCTCCTGCTTGGCCCAGCCTGTCCCTCCCCAGCAGGCAGAGAGCCAGAATACCATCACCTCCAGCAGGCAGTTTTACTGGCTGACACTATAAATGTACTGTGCTCTCATGGATTTGATGCTGTTTTTATGAACTTGAAGCTCAGTGCGGCTGTTTAGTTTGAGATGAGCGAGGAATGTATTAATAGTTGGGTAAAGCGCACTCCGAGCTTCTAATCTGACCGAGCTGTTTGCTTTAGGGAAAAAAACACTTCACTTTTTCCATTCATTACTATTCTTTGTTAGTGGCTCAAGCACCCGCCCACAGCACACCGGAGACTGCGTTAACCCCTCTCCCACTGCACCCCAGCCACCCACGGTGTCACGTGGAGAGGAGAGAGCGTTTGGCAGAGAGCATCACCAAGCCTTTTCCCCCTGGACTGTGCTGAAACCCACGGGCATGAATCCTAACCCGAGCTTGCAGGGGGAGCAGTGACACAGCGCTGGGCTCAGCCAGATCCATGGAGCAAAGATTCCGTGTTGTAAAAGCATGGCTGCTGGCACTGCACCCCCGGGCCCCCAGCAGCAGTCAGGCTCTCACCCGCAGCCCACCCCGGCAGGACTCTTCAGCCTGGCAGTGCCCACAGCCAGGAGGAGGACGCTGGTCCAGCAGCTGTGTCCACCCCGCTGGTGGCCAGACCCAGCCAGAGCCTGGGTGTCATAACCTGGCAGCTGCCCTGCTCTCCCATTGATGAAGAGAAAATGGAGCACGTTCACCAAACCGTCTCTTTTCAATTAGAGAGGACGCGTCGTGTTCCGGGTGCTTGTCCTGCGCCTGCCTGCCCGGTCCGCCTGGAGCGCAGCGATTGATTTACGTTCAGATGAAGATCTCAGTGGCGTCCTGCTAAGTCTCTTATCCAGCATGAACTTTCCATAAGCAAGGCTCTATTTTTAACTCTGCAAGGCCTAGGAGAGGGGTTGTCTTGTGGGGACAGGGGGGCGAGGAAGTCACTCGGCACAGCCTCCAGCTGGGCAGGGTGACCCCCGTGGGCTTTGAGCTCGTCAGGGGGACTGGTACCAGCAGACTGTCCTGGACACTACTATGCCACCCCAAGTGCCAGCATGGTGGGAAAGCAATGGCAAGATGGCGTGTGGGCTCCAGCTCGGCAGCCTCCTGCTAATGCGGAGGGGTCAGTGCAGGAGCAGGCTCTGGAAGAGACTGTTCTGGTGGAGGAATGAATTGGGGTGAAACCAGGAGAAGCACAGTGTAAAACCCATGCCTGGCAGCCTCAGCACAGCCTGGGGCAGGGATCAGTGGGCAGCAAGGCAGCATGCAGACATGGGCAGTCCCTCACAGGGGTGGTGAAGCATCTCTCCAGGAGAAGAGCACAGGGAGGAATGGGAGCCCAAGAGACTGGGGAGAGAGCTGGCACCAGCACGCTGGTAACGAGGACAGCTCAAAGGCACAACCCACTGCACCGACAGACTCGATTGCGCTCGCACGCACTCTAATAGCTGCACTTGCTCCCAGACACACGTGCACGAGTGGGCTCTGACCCAGCCAGATCTCCAAATCTGTGGGGCAGGAGGGCAATGCTGCCAACGTAAAGCCCTAGGGCCACATGCTGCAACGTGCCACTGAAGGAGGTTGGCCCAGGGCTGCAGGTGCATGGCAGACACTAGAAGAGCCTTTGCTTTTTCATGGTGGGGTAAACATGGGGACAGGCAGTGGGGTGCTTTCCCATTGGCCACCATGGAGGGGACATCCCATGGCGGGAGCTTTGTGTCCAGCCCAGAGCTAGCAGGGCAGGACCATGAGGGGTCTCAACACCGTGCCACAGGGTGCCCATCCCCATGTGGGTGCAGGTAATGGCCCCTTCCAGCATTTAGGATATGATGGTTTGAAGCCATCACTGATGACCCAGTGGGTGCCAGCAGCCCATTGCCTGGGGTACAGAGGTCCCCCATTACAGAACCTGCACTGAGCCTGGCTTCAGCTGCAAGGACGCAGCTCTGCCACCGGCGGAGGGCAGGGGAAAGGTCTCTGCATCTACCAGCTCACTCCCCAGCAAGGGTCGCACGCAGCCTGCACCTCTCCTCCTGGCATGCAGGGCCAAAGCTCAGCTGCTGTGAGTGCCCAGCATTGCAGCTCCACCAGGGCTTCCCAGCTCTGCTTGTTTATTATGATGTTTTGAAAGAGAAGTGCAAAGGTCAGTGGAGCCGGACAGCATGCTGTAAATCACAGCAGAGGGACGGCACGCTGCGGAGGCTCTTCCAGAGGAGAGCAGCCCACACACCAGCTGGGGAAGCAGAGAGGCCATCCCTGCTGCGGCAGCACCCACAGGGGTGCCATGTGTCCGTCACAGTCCAAGCAGACCCGGGGCAGCGCTGCCTGGTAGGAGGAAGGTGACGGTGCGGGGCCAGCAAGAGCCCCTGCAGCAGCCACCGGTGTGCGGGGCTGCCAGGGCTGGGATGGGGGCTGAGCTGCAGACAGAGATTACATCTCCCTGGGTAATAAAACCCCTCCAAATTCCTGCCTGGCACAGAAAGGCCAGGATTCCACCAGGAGGGGGCCGGAGGGACAGCAGAGACCCTCTCCCCAGGGTGGTATGAGGAGCAGTGGAGCCCCTTGGCCCCTGCCCCAGGGGACTGCTGCGTTCTCGGTGGCCCTGGGGCTCAGCAGGGACCAGCACCCTGTGCACCTCATCTCCCCCAGACCCAAAGCCTCTCTCCTTGTCTGTTTACTGAAATCCTCGAACCACTGAATGATCAACAGATATACCCCTCCGCAGCAAATTTTTATTTTCCATGCACGCTAGATTTTCACACAGCCACAACCCCACAATTAGCCCCTGCAGCATGTTCCCAAGCACTCTGTCCCATCCAATTTTAAATTACTCCAGCAATAGAGCGCTTGCTCTGTCCCCTGGGAAACCACTCTGCTCCCATAGATCTTGCTGCCCGAAGACAGGATTTTGCTGATATCTAGCCCACATTCTCCTCCAGTTAAATTCACTGTGGGGCTCTCAGCTGTACTGCCACAGGCAGTTACATCTCCTGACTTCCATCGTTCTTCGAGCATTTGCCTATTTGCAGTGACCTTTCTGGTCAGCTGTTTTCCCACTTTTAGCTCTTCTGCCCTTTAGGCTTGTCAGCCTCTCATCGTTTTGTTTAGCTTTGCACAAGAGATGGCAGCTCAGCAGGACCGTGCAGAGGATTCCTACCGATGCTTTCCAAACCTGTGTCAGGGTCTCCCTTCCCCAGCTTTACGGTGCAAACTGCTGTTTGATGAGGAAGTGCTGGCCCCACCTTCTGAGCGGGACTGGAATGATGATGCTCTGTCTGTAAAGAAGGAGGTTTGCTCCCCTCAGTCACACAGAGGGGCATCTTCCCATCCCCTGTTCCAGGCTGAGTGTTTATAATTTCCCTTGCAAAACGAACTTTGCTTTATTGCTGATACAGAGAGAAAAGTAAGTGTTAATATTGGGTTTAGCACAACAGGCTTTTGGAAGAGTCACTGGTTTACACAGGTTATGGTGCACAGGTCAATTCAAAACTTCCCCTACACTAATTTACAGTGGGGGCTAATGACTTATATCCTGACAAATCAGAGTACCAGTAAATCAGGCTGTAAGAAGGCAAGCACAAGAACACCGAGTTTCCAGCTATCAGAAATGTCAACACTGAGAATTTTCTTCTGATTCTCATTAAATTAATTTGTAAAAGTCTTGATATTCTCTGGTCAAAACTTAAAACTCATTCTCTGGGTCAAAACTTAAAAAAGTAACTTTCATATTGTCTGATTACTATACCAAAGGTAATATGATGCCTAGTGTATAATAACATCTAATGGCATACTAAAAGATCAAAAATAAAATAAAACACAAGAATAAAACAAATTTACTTAATGAAACAGCATTTTTGCATTGACATGCTTCTAACATTTTAGTTGTGCATATAAAGCACAAAAACTTCAATGGTTCATTTAGACATTTTCCTAACAATGAGCATGGAAATGAAGCCATTTCTATGTGCTCTCCACAGCAGCATCCGAGGGAGAACGCTCAACCCAAAACTCCTGCATGGGGAGCCCCGTGAGGAGCCCTGAGACCAAGGACCCCCTGCAGCTGAGCACCCAGCAATCCTCCCATCCTCCCTGGCCACGTGCTCCCAAGGCACAAACCCTTTCTTGCCCAACTTTCCTAGAAATTTTCTGGGGGAAAAAAATACACCTTGAAGCGGGAGGGGAAAATATAGTGACATAGAAAATCTCAGCCCCAGTTCCCAGTATACTTAATTGGAAAATATTTTTTTCGCTTCTTTTCTCAGGTTTTTTTTTTTTCCTCCCTCACTTTTCTTGTGAACACACAGCCAGGCCTTGGAAAGATGAGGAAGCCAAGCGCTCCCCCACCGGCCCACCATCGTTGTGCCCTGATGTGCTGAGGATGGTACGGGTACCAAGGGCATCGCAGGTGCCGGGGTAGGTGCAAGGCCAGGAGTGCAGTGGGCGAGGTGTCAGCATCTCCCTGCTTTTCCTGAGCGATGGATATCGACCTGATAAGCAGCTTGCCAGCACCCTGCCTGTCGGGAAGCAGAGAGCCCGGCTCTCACTGAGTTTCTACTGGCACATTTCACCTCTAATTTGGGAAAAAACCTGGCATCCCACCCTTGCAGGGCTGCCAAGGGCTGCTCTAGATAATCTCTTTAAATAGAACGACGCAAAGTCTCTACTCCGCTGATGTCATGGGCAAAATTCTGGCTGGATTTGGTGAGACCCTGGCCCACCCATGGTCATCCCAGTGTGAAGGGGATGAGCCCGTCCGCCCATCATTGCCTGTCCTGGGGTGGTGTGCCCCCAAAGGTAGGATGGGGACAGTGGTGGCAGGTCTGTTCCCACTGTCCTCAGGGCCAGGGCTGTGCCATGTGTGTGGCAGTGGCTGCCGGTGCTGGATGGGGTTGCATCCCAGGTGAACCCTGTTGCACAACTGTCTGACTGCCTGGCATCATGTCCCTCGTCTGACAATTTCCCTGTGGCAAATGACACCGATGCCACCACCCTGGCAAGCTGCTTTCCATCCTTCCTACGTATGACAATGACACTAGAGACAACAAACTGTTCCTACAGTGCTCATGCCAAGATGTCCCTGTGCCTCAGCCACAGGATGGTAGTGGGGGACCCCAGGAGCAGCCAGCAGTGCCCCTTCCCCATGCAGGTGGTGTCATCCCTCCCCACACAGAGGGACATTTCTCGGGGACATGGTCACTCCCCCACCAGCCAAGCACTGCCTCCACAGCCCTCTGGCACACTTGTGACTTGGACAGTTCACAAAGAAAAGGGACCAGGCCACTCTCAGGTCTACCACCATCAAGCAGAGCTCCCTGCCCTGTAGGACCACCTGGAGAAGGAGGAAGGATCTTCTGCTCATAACCCTGACCTGCGTTTTGGGGGTGCACGCTGGAGGAGACCTCAAAGTACATGAAGTTCAGTGCTCACAGCTGCAGCATACATCAAACAGCCTCTTTTGCAGGCTTATCCTGGTCCGTCTGAGCCCTGGTCCCAACCTCAACCTTTTCCAAAACCTCCCATCTTGTCCCTCATAGTGAGCCAGCTCCCAGCCCTGCCGGTTCCTCCTGTGACCCTGTATGAGCCCTGACCGGCCCTCAGTAGTAAACTGAAGTTGCTTAAAAGCCTTTTCTTATTTCTTACAGAAAGTTTTAGTTCCCAGGAAATGATTGAAGACCAAAACCTCCAGCTGCAAAACCTCCTTGGCCACAGAATCTCGCAGGTGAGGCTGGCTGGCAGGGACAGCCCCTGGAGGAGGACGGAGATGGGGACAGGGAAAGTCCAAGCAGTTCAGCTGCCAGGAGATGCGCAATGAGAGGCCAAACTGCAGTTCCAGCCCATTCACTTTTTGATCAAAAATTGGAAAGATTTAATGGAAAACTAATTATTTCTGCAAAACATGTTTTCTTTACATGCAAGGTTTTTTTCCTAATATCTCCCTGAGTTCCCTCCTAAGAAATGGGGTAGGAGCCACACTCCTGTCTCTCCAGCCTGTTTATGTGGGACACTCTCCAGAGGCAGGGCTCGTCTCTCGCTGGGGGCTGGTTCATAGGGCTTGACGTCGCTCAGGCGATGCTCACACTAACTGCATCAGAAGCAGCAACTGTCCCTCAGGCTGAGTGGTTCCCAAGGCAGCACCACACCAGCGGTTTCTTGACTGAATGTGATTCATGCAGGAATAAGCTCTATAGATGCCTCCCAAATTGACAAAATACATTTTCACAAAAATGCACACACATACGCTTGCACACACAGACACACACGTGCACCAGGCAGTTAACCTGGGGAACCTCTTGCTGCAAGATATTGTAGACACTCTGTAGATGGGACGTTGTGCTGCTTTTGACCCCATTTGAGCAATACTACTGCAAATAAAAGGCAGTAGTGCACTAAATCAGTATCTATGCTGCACAGAGACTGGGTAACTACCTGGCAGAGTATCACAGTATCACTGTGTATTACAGGGATTTCCAGGCCTTTCTCTGAGCTAGTGATGAGAGAGGGCAGGACATGGGGCTCCTCGTTATGCTAATGAGAAAATTACCCCTAGATCTGGTCTACTGCTTCCAACAAGAAGACAACTCTCCATCTACTCTTAGCAAAGGGATTTTTTTGCAGAAACCTAAATGCTAGGTGATGCCTAGTGGGTTGTGTCTGCATCAGTAATGCCAGGGCTCCCCAGTAAATGCCTCCCAGGTAAAACCAAGGTGGTCTCCCTGGGATCATCGGCTGCTGGGAGGTCCCGGTGCTGCCAGGGCAGTGGAGGTGTCCGTTCCATGGATATGGAAGGGTTATAGCAGCTGGATCTGATCCTGCCTGGGGCTGAGCGCCTCCTGCAGCCATGCCACAAGTGCAGAGCTCCTCCTTTCCTCTCTGCAGTCCCTGTGTGCCCTGCAATCAGTGGATCCAGGACTGGGCCTCTCCTGGCTCTCTTCTTGGCTGGTCTGTGCTGAGTTAGGGGAACAGAGATTGCCCTATCTCAAGCAGCCTGTTCTGGACCTGTCCTTCCCTGCAGCAGCCAGGGGCTGGGCTGTCAGCGCTGTGCTGGGTCCACCCTGCTTTCCAGGGAGAGTCAGGGCAGGTGAGGGGTTGTCCCCACAGCCTCTTCTCAGTCTCTTAGCAATGAATGAGTTGCACCAGCTCTTGAGGAATCATCCCTGTTGCAAGAGCTGGGCTAGGCCAGAACGCTCTTTGTAAGCAACGGAGGACCGAGAGTGCAGCAGTAACCAGACAGCATCCCAGGATGGGACCTGGTGGACACTGACAGCCGCCTGCAGGAGCTGCTCAGGAAGGGATGTATTTCCTAGGCTGACTCTAGGGGTCATCAGCCTTCAGCTTTTACGTATAGGACTTGTCAACTCGCTTATTTGAGCCCTCTGAAGGCAGCTGTCCCCAAGGGCCACCAAGAGACCCAGACAGCTGGTGGGTAAACAAACACTGTGTTTTGCTGAAGGATGCAATTCCAAAACCCAGCTCTGCCAAGCAGGAAGGGTTCCCCACCACAGAGGCATGATGCAGGCTGGGGCAGGCAGCGGTTGCTGGACCTTCCTGGGAGGAAACCACACATAACTTCTGCTCTGTGGACAGAAACCAGCTCTGAAAGGAGCCAGACCTGCCAGCATGACAGGTTTGCAGAGCACAGGGCTACCTCTGGATGGTGCTGACCCAGCCTCCTAAGGTGGAAGGGACTGGCAGTCATATCTAAACCTTCCCCAGCCAAGCTGTTAATAAGCTGTCTGCAAATGCCTGCTTCAGCAGTTACAACAGCTTCAGGGCAGGGGCTGTTTCCTCGATCTGCAAGGGGAAGATGAATAGCGAATATCAACAATGAATTAACCAGCAGCTCCCCTCTGTGTGAGAACCGGTTAAAAATACCTCCAGGTTTTTTGAGGCAGTGGCTGTAGTTGTTTTCCAGCATCCCAAGAGAAGCAGCTCCTTCTCAGGCTGTCAAGGAGCCCAGCTCATGGCAAAGGGAAGGCTTTGGCCAAGTGCACCAGACCATGAGCTAAAAAGCACCTGGAAAGGACTCAAGCCACCCCAGACTGTCCCTGCTGTTGTTTCCCAGTCTGCTCAGGATTGATTACTGCAGAGGTAAATGAGGATGCAAACAGAGTGCACAGCAACTCAGCACCAGGTGCCCTGCTCTACACTCAGCCTGGGCGCAAGCACACACTGCTCCCCTCCAAAGGCTCTGCACTATAGTATGGAGTGCGTGGTCCTGTGCAGAGTCAAACCACGTACCACGCTACAACAGCCCAGAGATTCTGTCTGCAAGGTATGGACAGAGCACAGCTTCACAGCAAGAAGCCAAAGCGAAGAGCTCCTAGCTGCCTGAAACAAAGTGCATCAGCAGTATTATGTCAGTGGAAATGGTCCCGTGGGATGTTTAGATTACACTGTACTAGTGTTTTCTGGCTGGAAAGCCTTTCGACCAGCTTCTTAGAAGAACTGTCCTTGGTGTGTGGCAGGAGAACATGCCCATGGCCATCCAGAGCAGCAGAGCAGAACTGAGACACAGGAACGGCGCCCAGCCCCTGGCACTGGTGGGCAGGAGTGCCAAGCAGTGAGGGGAGGGGGTGCAAAGGGAGAGGAGAAGAAAGGCTGGAGCAGGGGTGGCAGTGGCCACATTACCCTGAGGTACAGATGCAGGGAGGATTCAGATGTAGGAGCAGTTTTGCTTCCCATACCCCTTGCACTGAAATGCCGGCGCTGTGGCTGAGCTGGGCTTCAGGCACCGGCTGGCAGCAAAGTGCAGGAGGAGCGAAAGGAACCCAGGGAGATGGGAGCTGCAAAATGCTAGGGAAGAGGACAG
The DNA here is from genome assembly GCA_020745775.1 of Theristicus caerulescens. NCBI lineage: Eukaryota > Metazoa > Chordata > Aves > Pelecaniformes > Threskiornithidae > Theristicus > Theristicus caerulescens. Next base: position 13,517,149 of record CM036571.1, on the reverse strand, counting down.
CACGGAGGGAGGTGTCATTATCTGGATGTTAACATGTTGCTCCAGTGTGGCCAGACAGTCTGTCCCCTCACTCCTGCGGCAGTGATGCATGGCTGCCAGAGAAAAGGGGGATATTTGCCTCCCTGTGGGGAGGCCAAAGCAGGGGTAAGAACGCAGCAGGGTGCTTCCTCGAGGACCCAGTGCATGCCACTGACTGACACCCAGGAGAGCGAGTGGAGGTGGGCTGAGGGTGAAAAAGGTGGCTGTGAGTTGTCACCTCTGAGCTCAGGGGACATGGGGACCCGGTGGGGTCACAGGGTGGTGCTAGGGGACCCTGAGTGGGATCTCTGCTTTCAAGGATGGAGGCTCCACAACTTATTCAGCCTCCACGGCTTTGTTTCAGGAGGAGGCAGGGATCAGCACTGACCCGTGGAGGGGCATACTACCCACGCTGGCCCCCTCCCGGCTCTGTTCCAGAGGCATAGCAAGTGAGGTGCGCATGCCTGCAACTCGAGCTGGCAGGGTCATAATCCATTTCAAAGAAAATTCTGCCATTCAGAGATTTGATTTTGTCTCTAATCAGGATGAAAACAACAAATTTTCAACTGGCCAGTCACATGTAATTTGAAGAATCACACCAGGGCCAATTGAAGTAATTCACTTTGAATTTTTTTTCTTTTACTTCTTATTTTTATGAGGTATACTGCAATAATAAAGTCAGTAGGATATAGAAACAAAAAGTCAAAACAAAAAATCAGAGTGTTTCACCAGCTAATGTAAAAGCCAAACATCTTGACATCAGCAGAATGTTTCATTTCAATGGTTTTTCTAAACAAATTTAGTTCCTATGGAAAGTTTCCATTGAGATGAATTGGCAGAAAAGTGTGACCAGCTCTCCTGGCAGGGCACAGCCTGTCTCTGTGGTTATACAGATCCTTGTGCACAGAGGAATGGTACACAGCCCACCTCTGAGCACACACAGGCACCCGCATGCCTTCTCCAGTATGTTCCTCAAATTCATCACCTAGAAATCCCTGCGTGCCTGTTATGGAGTTGAACTTGAGCTCTACATCCAGCTATCTGCCTGGTACTTGTTATAATCTGGTGGATATGGAGTCACTGAGCCATAAACCACCTTCAACTGGACCGCTTCAAACTGGAACAGGATCTCAGAGGAGGCTGTTCATCTGCTGTTGAAGTCTACCAGGCCCTGCCCATGGGAAGACGTCCCTGCTGTCAGTTTGGGGCACAGAAATGAGCATGTGGGCTTTGTAGCTCACTCCCTGCCAAACCAGTGCTTCCAGTCTAAGCTGGGCAGAAGGTCAGATGGCCTCCCAGGATATGCAACTCCATCTGGCATGGCTGTGGAGTCAGTCAACATGGGGCATTGATGGGCGTATTTGTGGGTTTAGATGCCGCCCCATTTGGTGGCAGCCTCTGCTCTGCCTGATAACAACCATCTGGCACCCCTGGACAGAAGCAGAGGCTCCCCAGACTTCACCCACACAAGGCATTGGAGAAGGCCACAGCTTGCATTTCATAGAGGAGGCAGCAGTGCCCCATGTGGCACAGCCATGTGGCTTTAGTCTTCTGCAGGCTCTTATTGTCTCTAAGCAAGTGAAAAAAAGCCTGCTGGTCAGGACTGCCAAAGCCCTGACCATCCCTCCCCATGAGGCATGCTGGGCACCAGGGCAGAGGAAGGTTGTGCTTGCTCCTCGAGCCCTGGTGATCCTTTTGTGGGCATCTAATGGTCAGCTCAGGTGTCCCCATCCATGGGACTGGCTGCAGCGCCTGCCACCCTGACCAGACCTGAGCTCTCAAGCTGTAACCAGACCTCCCTGGGAAGGGATGTGCCTCCCCACTGAGGGCGAGGGATGGCCGCATGGCTGTGGCATTGCTTGTTGCAAATGTCGCAGGGCACAAAATGTGCTGGGATCTCTGAGCACCACCAAGCTGCTCCCTCACCTTGGCTGCAAAGCCGGCAGCAGCCTGCCTGCAAGTGCAGTGCTCACAGCAGGAACTGGGCAGGAAGAGCATTGCCATTCCAGTAAAACCTCTAAAAGCATCAGAAAACGTTCCCACCCCACACCAGGAGCAAACCAAAACCTTGAGCGATTTCCATGAAAAACCAAAGACACTCCCAAATGGATTGCCATGGCACGAAACCAGCTGGGGTGTGGGAAGGAGGGCCAAGGTCTTCTCCAGCGCTGGCTGAGGGGGGACTTGGCTGGAAGTCCCCCAGACCCCAGCTGAGCACTCGAATCACCAAGCTAGTGGGCTTGTACAGCCTGTCCCACTGCAACTCTCCACAGTATAAATAAAGGAATAATCACTTGAACTTGAGCCCAAGTCAGTACCTTAACAAGCAGACTGCAATCCAACTTTCCCTTCGACTTAATGAATATTAATTAACTGTACACAATTGAGCAGCTCCAATAAGACAGGAAAGGCATGCGCTTGTCCTGGAGTGTAACGAGCGCTGTGCTCTCCTGGGACATGAGGAACTAGGGTCAAGTCTCTACTTTGTTGTCTTCCCCTCTCCCAGCTGTGTCCTGACCAGTAGGTGATGGCAATTGCAGGGTGGTCTGCCTCTGTCTTAATGAGACATTCCTTCCCAAACTCCAGTGACCTTTTCAGATAAGACTTCAACTCGAACTGGTGCATTCCTATGCAACATTTTCCTTTTGATTAATCAACTCTTTCATTTTTCCCCCCAATGAAACTCTGTTGTGATGGAAAATTCCCAGCTGACGCAGAGGTGAAGTTGCTGCTCGCAAGCAGGCTCAATGCCACGGCTGTAGGCTGTTGTTCTGCCGAATCCCAAGGGTGGGTGGGCACAATAGCCTTGCATTGCTTTGGCATGCATGGGAAGACAGGCTATCATCTCCTGCATCAACCAAGCTGATTCCCAGGAGAGCTGAGACATTAGGAGACCCTCCTCTGCTGTGAAGCAGGCAGGTGAATCCCCAAGGGGGATGTGGCCCAGAGCAGGGCAAGCAACTCTCCATCGCCAGAGCCAATGTGGTTGTCCCTGCACCCTGCCATAGCCTCCCGCACAGCTGGGAGCAGAACGATGTGCTCAGGCAGGACCCCATCTGAGGATGTGATGGGGGCTTTGGGGAGTGGGGATGGGCTGCTTCTCTCACGCTGGGGAGAGCACAGCCTCCCAGGAGCATCCATGCCAAGAGTTCATGATGCTCTCCAGATGCTCCCTCTTCTGCTCACAAAGGCAGAGATTGACACAATAAACAAACTATTTGTAAAATTCCTCAGTGAGGGCAAAAAACCCCACATTAAATGGAAACATCGATACCCCCTGAAAGAGTGCAGGAGGGGGGAGCATTCCCAGGACCTGATGTTATACCAATGGGTATGGAAATGGAAACATGCATAGGAGTGGATTTTCTAGCAGGGCAATTCACCAGAGAATATGAAGTTGCCAGTCCACAGTCCCCAGACAATGTATTGACTCGTTCAGCAAAGGGGAAAGCAACATGTCTGCACGCGGCTCGGCGAGCTGGGGGGCAACTGTGCAAGAGGGAGCACAGACACGTTCCTCACCCGTCGCCGCACACTGCTTCTGCCACCGACAGGGCTGGGCTTCTCCTGGACTCTGCTCCCGGCCGCAGGCAGCATCAGGTGCCATGGGCACGTTCACCACCTCCTGAGAAGGCTCTGACCACCCAGTTTGGTGTTTGGTGATTTTATTTAAAGCCCTGTGTCCTGAAGATTCATGAGTATAGGAGAAGTTTCTCTAAAACTAAGTAGCTTGCTTTCTGAATTTCAAAGAATGGCTCAAAATCACACCTTTAAAAGGCTTGGGCACAACAAATCAAAGCAGAACCCCAGAATGGATTCTTTTAATCCTCTTTTAAAAGCCAAGGCCTGTTTCAGATTTAAATTGGTATTTCCAAGCTTACATGGAAGAAATTCTGGGAAAGGCACCATGGCTCCTCTGTGAGATCTGTCCCATGCTTCCCACTGACCTTTCAGCCACCACATCATGCCACCAGATTGGGTCTGGTTCTAGGAAACCCTTGCTCCTGGCAGCGTTATCCTATCCATAAAGACCCTGAAATAGGATTAATCAAGAAGGATAGACCAGCTTGTCAGGGTCTGACTTCAAGGGAGAATCTGTCCCAGTCTGCCCATGGGGATTGCCTATGGTCAGCACAACCGGTGTGACCTGCTCTGTGACAGCCCAGTCCCAGCCCTGTGCTCCTTTTCCTCTGAAAACCATCTTCACAGACCTAGGATTCATGGGATATGGCAGATGTCCACCAAAGTCCAGTGCTTGCTATGATGAGCTCTGTGGTATCAGTTTTCTGTTTGTTCCTCATTTCTCATCTTTGGAAGCTTTTCTGGTATCTCCCTGCTTTGATGGCTAGAAAACGCCTTCTCCTCTTTAACGTTCATGCTTAGATTGTCTTGTGACAGCAATGTCCTACAGTTTCAATAGCTGTCTTTCCACCTAGAGTGTGTCCCCTTCTGTTTCTATTCTGGAGTCACAGCCCCTCACAGCCTTTGCTCTGGATTGTCTGAACAAGCCGAGCCCTCAAGTCCCACCTGGGGTGACAGACTCTCCATCCCTCAGCTCTTGGGAGGTGACATTCCTCTTGTGCTTCGACTGTACTTTTAGCCTTGTATTCAGCACAGACTTCGCCAGCATGCTCCCTCTTTTTATGGCAAAACCGTTATTTAATGTAATTTAAAAGTATAAGATCGCAATGCTTCTTTGAAGAATCCTATCAATTACTTCTCTCCAAACTGATACTCTTTTCAGCATCATGACCAACCCATCTCTTCTACCCAGACCCACTAACTACTGTCCTGTCTAGGCTCCTTTCATCAGCCAGAGTCAGGAGAAGAAGCAGATTCCAGCACTTCTGCCGTAGATACTTGCATACACAGCTGCAAACTCCTGCCTTACACCAGTCAGTGATGTTCAGCGTTGCTCTAGAGCATCCTATGACTGCAGTGACTAACGAGCCAGAAAACCACCACATTTATTCCCAGGTAAATCACACACAATGATGCACACACCACCAGGAGACCCATCTCCAGCCACCTAGTGTTGGGAAGAAGGTGGAGGAGCCCCTCGGAGAGATCCTTTCCTTGTGCTGAGATGGATAGCAGTGTCTTGTCAGCATTACAGAACTGAACTGTTGCTGACAATAATCTTCAGCTACAGGCCATTCGGAGCCGGGTCTGCAAACAGCCTCATTGCAAGTGTGGCCTATACAGGAACAGCTCCAAGAGTGATTCAGAATCAGATCTTGCATGATCCTGCCCCCACTCCCATAGAGAAGCAGTTTTCACACGACTTAGGTGGGCCATTACTGTAACTCACGTCCAGCAGCTGCTCCACTTCTTGTATCAGATAAAGTACCAAGGACTCATGTCCAGGACTCGCTAACAAGCAAAATGTGGAGCATGTGCGAGCGGGAAAGAGGAGAAAGGCTTTGGTTTGCTGTAAATTCCAGTCGGCTTTGCGGAGGCAGGAAAGTCTTTCCTGAAGTTATTTCTGTCTTTCCGTTCATTGCAAGGAGGGAAATGGCATTGTAATTTCTAACCAAGATTTCACTATACTATTGCTTCTTCCTGATTTACCATCCTCAAATCCCAATGGAAGTGCCTTAGCTGGTCTGGGCCAACTTTTACTTTGGCAGTTCAGGAGGAAAAATCACAAATGTCTGTGAAAGCCATCAAAATATTCCCTAAGTTTTCATCACTTGAATGAATAAAAGAATAAAAAGCAGAACAGAGAAGGGGGAGGGCTGGAAGGGGTGCAGAGAGCAAACAAACATCATTTAGAAAAGCATGCTGTTATTCCTGGAAGTTGGCTTGTGGAAACACAATTTACAACGCCTATGAAAAGTTTGGCTATTCGTACCATTCCCATTTGGAGCCGGTAACCACAATGGCAAGCTTTCCTTTTGCATACAATTACATAGCGTGATCTCCAAACCCAAACAGCGTCGCCCATCCCAAAGTGCTGGATTTCCATTTACGTTGCTTGGGTAAATGAGCTGCGTTTTACACAATGGGTAAAACTTGGCACCATAAATGAGGCCAATATAGAAAATTGCATTTAAATTTTGTTTCCCCTTCCCCCTTTTTGCAAAAGCAAAATATTTTGTAGTTTGTTTCCAGTTTTTTTTCTACAAAACATAAAGGAATTCCTGCTGGTGACACAGGGAGATTTGGAGGGAGGGAAATCAAAGAGCAACCACTGAGAAACAGATTAAAAAAAAAACCCAGACCAAACAGGTCAAGGAAGGTAGTTTTTAAATTGTATTCCTCATCAAAAAAGTAATAGTGGGCAGACATGGGAAATTCCTACTGATTTTTGTGATGAAACAACCCGGTGACGCTCAGCACAGGGCTACCTTTCCTGTGCCCCAAGGCAGGCAGAAGAGCTTGGGTGATGTCCAAACCTCTGTGCATCCTCCAGCTCGCTGGAAGCATCAGCACTGACATTGGGACTCCTTCTGGCTCGATCCTACTTCCAGCCAAGTGACGGATGGTGCTGTCAAGGTCCAGTCCCTCCTCCAAAAGTTTCTTTGGCATGGGATCATGCAGCCAGCATGGAGAAGCAGATGGGTTGTTGACTCTAATTCTCCAGACTTCAGGGCTGTCTCCCCCTTCCTATAGCCACATCCTGGTCTCACTCCCTCGGGGGCTGAGAGCTCAAAGGGAGATAACAGAGCTTCTTCAGCTGTCTTGCACTGAGCACCCTCTCCACCTTCATCTGTAACTGCTATCTCTGGAACATCACATTTGATCAGTCCAGCACTTCAAGGGATGCTCCAGTCTCTCAGGAACCAAATCACCTTGATTTGGATGCAAATCAGATACCAGAAAAGCCTCATTTTTTCTAGCATAATCAAGAGGGAAATTCCCTTGGCTACATTCTCTGGGCAAGCAGGGAAGTGGGGTATTAGCCCCACAGCAGCAGAACACAGAATTTGGCTTTACCTCCTAATGTAGCCTAATGGTCTATGAAACAAATCAAAAGGCTTTTGAGCTCAAATGTGTCTCTTTTTTCCATCCTCTCTGTCCCTTTCCTATTCACTGGAGGAGGAAAAATCTACCTGAATAACCTTTGCTGGATGAACAACGCAGAGAGACAAGCTCAGCTCCTGCCTTCCCCTGTGGGTGAGGGGAGATGGTCTGGGGGGGGATTGCTCTGGGGCTTTGCTCGCTCCCGGGGGCACACCGGGAGAGCACGCAATGAGGATTTATATACCCTGGGAGACCTCACTCCTTGGTGACTGAGCAGACTGAACGAGCAATTGGATTCTCCCAGATTCAACAGGTCTCCAACCCTCGCAGCTCTCAGCCACGCTCATGTCCACGTTAGCCCGTGCTTGGGCGCAGGGAGGAGGGAGAGCTGTGCTCAGCTCTCCATTGCTCCTTTGCTGTCCTAAGTGCCCAGCCTGAGCCTGCACCAGCGGGTCCTCTCACAAAGATGGGGCCCAGTCACGGCCAGGGAGCAGCGACCCCCGGTTCTGCAGCACGGGCACAGCACCGTGGGCAGAAGACAGTCGTGGCAGCGGACGTTGTTTGCTGCAGTGCTTACTAAATAAACAGCCCTTTAAAATAAATGCCAGAACATGCATGTTCCTGAACTCGGACTCATACTATTTAGGGACTCTGCAAAGCAAATAAAATGCCTATTACAAAATAACTATTTAGAGAAAATACTGCAGAAAGATCTAGAGAGAACTATGTGTTTTAACATGGTCTGTTTACAGTGCATCATTGCTGGTCTGTCTAGAACTGTGCTGTAACACAGCAAAAATGCATCTGCATTCCTTTGGTGCAAAAATACTCATGTACAGACATCACAACAGTATCACAGCTATTTTCCTTTCTCCTTGGCTTTTTGTTGTGTTGTTGTTGTTTTGGTTTTGTTTGCTTTTTGGTACTTTCCCAGCTTCTAGAAGATTGACCTAATATATACTTGGCCCAGGCTAGTACTGTTAGTCAAATCACTAGTAATTAGCTCTGCTGCTAAAGTGCTGGGAAGGCTGGTAGCTAGGGGAGAGATCATCGATGCCTTCATAGCACTGCAGCCTGGGGATGCTGGCATGGAGGCTTTACGGCACTGCAAGTAAACAGCACACAGCGACCCATGTTACTCCTCCTCCAGCACAGCTCATCCCTCCCTGGGGAGGGAGTCTGGAGCTGGGACACACTGTGGCTCTCCCACTGTGTCCCAGACTCACTGCCGGAGCCCCTTCGACCACTGGCACCAAAATGAGAGAGAGGAAGAAGAACTCTGCCCTCGGGGATCTGCTCTGAATAAATGGATGAGGAGAAACACCTGGTGGCAGATGTAAGTTCAGGTATTCCAGGGGATCAGACAAACTCTGGAAAACATCTACAGGAGAGTTTTGCATTCAGGTCATTTGCCAGGGTGGATGAAGTAGATGGTGATAATGGCAGAGAAAGGTTGTTAAAACGACTTGGTTAAGACAGTTTCCCAAACACAGACATCTCCACCTCCACTTCCACGGAGAGATGGGCAGGTGGGCAGGCAGGTTGGCTCTGTCACTTGATTTTAGCCAGCCTGGGGGCTGCAATGGGAGATCCTGGAGAATCGAAGGCTTCTCACCGTGTTTTCTGGCCATGAAGCTGTTCAGACATGGGCGACTGAGAAGCAAAGGCAGCAGAGCGCTGTGTTTCCTCAGGCTGCTCCTGCGCTCCCCAGCAGCCCTCAGGGAGACTCTGAGCTCCTTCTGACATCCCTCTCTGCCAAACTCTGCATGCCAAAGGCCCTGGCTACTTTCAGCACGGTCAGAGGCAGTGGCACAAGGCAAAAACCATTCATCCGATCACCTCTCTCTCGAGCTGGCTACTGCCTGTGCCCCGCTCTTGGGAATCTGCCCTTGGCTCCTGGACGGGAGTCGGACACCCTCCCAGGCGGGTGGCTGTGCACGGGAACAGAAGCTTGCAGGGAGTTTAGCTACATCATCCCACGCTTTCCCACTTCTCATTTCTCCTGCCTCTATATCCCTGTAACATCCAGGCTATTTTTTTCCTTCCCTTTTGCTGGTTTATTGCTCCCCAGCCCACTCTGGGTGAGCAGAGCACTTCTGGGACAGATTATTTACTAGAAGGTATTTGGTACATTGCTTTAATAATGAGAACAATTTTCTTTTTCAAAGCCTTACAAATATGTTTAAAATCTAAATACAATGAGGCAATGCAGCATCATTTAATAGTTCCAATAATATGCCAAGCCTGAGAATGACAAAAGCTGCCAGCAGGGTGCTACAAAGCAGGGTTCAGAACCCCACCGCTTCCCAGCTAAGCAGAAACAGATTTCCAGCAGTAAGACATTTGTTAACCATTTTCAAGGCAGCAGGACAGGGCGCGGAACAAGCCCGGCTGCCTGTGTGTCACTGCGTTGCAAAATCCTTGGCACAGGCGCGCATCAACGTCCTTGGAATTAAGGCCCTTGTGAAGACTTAAAGGCTTAGTGGGCTAATATACTTAAGATGGATTTTTCCAAATATTATTCTAAGTCATTCAGAGACACCGTGTCCTGGTGCTGATAAGTGTGAATGAACATAGCTCTAGGAGTAGAGCCGGCGTGTTCCAGCAGCTTTTCCTACAGGGCTGTGCATACAAACAGAAGATAAGCTGGAGCAGTGGGGCTCAGCCCCCAGGGCAGTAGCAGGAGGCTGGGGCCATCCGCCTGGTCAGAGATCCCGTGGTGTGTGGTGAGCCCCTGTCCAGATCCAGCCCTGGGACTGCTCAGTGCTGCCAGCTGCGCTCTCGGGGTCACTCCCGGCTCAGGGCGGTGCAGGGACACAGATGGTGTCCCAGGCGGGGCACCCAAGAGCGGGTCTCGTCTCCATCCATGGGTGAAACTCTGCTAACACACATGGCCGCAAGCCTGGGACCACCGTGGTGTCGCTGGGGAGGGCACAGTGCAGGCTCCTCCAAGTGGAGATGTCAAAGTGTCAGGATCAGGCCCCACAGAGCTGGTGAGGATGCTCACCCAGCATGCGTGCACATCTCGTCCGAGGACGAGTCCGGTAGTGACAGCCCTGACTCAGTGCAACGAGGTGACACAGCCCCAGCAGCTTCACTACTGTGAGGCTGCGGGTTGGCTGCGGGTTGGGCACTGCCCCATCAGCCGGACTCGTTAGCATCAGCCTCCGAGAGGGCACTGGCTGGGGGCACGGGGAACACAAGCCCACATCCCTCTGCACCGGCCCCCGTGCCGCCATGCCCTCCGCAGCCCCTGCAGCCCTGCATTGGGTCAGCCTCTGGCTCCCCGCCATGCAGCACTGCGGCCCGATCCTGCTCCCGCTGAAGGCAATGCTAGAGCTGGCAACCCGGCCCATAGACAGGGTCCCACCACATGCTGCAGAAATTGAGATCCTGCTCATGAACGAGGCGCCACTCTTTATTTCCCCAGAGGAACAGGATGAGAAAATAAAAGAGCGACTATTGACAGCAGCGTTAGTGAGCCAGCGGAGAGGATGGAGACCTAATGCAGTCTTCAGCAATCAAAACCAGCCACAGTTTGGTATTGGTCTCGCATAGACCAAAAGTCCTAATAAACTGTTAATGGGAAAAGTGATCATATTTATTACAGGAAAACAAGTTTATGATTACTACAGAGATGACATCATAACCCCCCGTGCCAGTTTAAACAATATTTGGAGAATTCATTTGTTTTGTACTATTTAAAATTATAGTGTGGGAGCCTATTTTAAGTGCATGTGTGAGTGCGTGTGTGTGTTGATGTATCCATGCTAATGTTTATTTAAATCTTTTATTTATAAAATTGATGTTCCTACGCCTAAAATGGAATTTTTCTGCTCTAAAACATCTCTTAATTGTGGAAAATTATTGTATATATTTACGTTTTTTCTCACATTCACATCTGTATGTTTATCACCGGGCACGTGCACGTACACATCTGCACAGTGACACGCAAGCCTGGACCTCTCTGCTCGGCAGCCGGTGCTGCCACCCGCACTAAATCTCCCATAAAATGGCAAACACAAGGAAGTGGGCAGCAAAGCCACAGCACGCCCCCGCTCCAGACCCCACCCTGGTGCTCCTGCATCTGCCGACCAGCCCAACAACGGGCAGAGGAAAACCCCGCTGCAGCGGGGCCTGTCCCCTCCGAGGCTGCCACCAGTGGGGTCCTGCGCCCCTGCAGCTGCCCCGCTTAGCCCAGCCCCACAGACGCTGTTAGCGTAGCACTGACGTACCACAAGCCATCTGTCAGCAGGGTGATGATATCTGCTGGTACCAGGACTTTCGGCTCCCACCTTCCGTATGGGAGAGAGATGCCCCCCTGCTTCTGCCACCACTCCCAGCACCACTGAGCATCACATCCTTGCCCTTTCAAACTAAGCTGCCTTCCTTTCCCTTGCAAGCATTTGCAGAGAGGACTGCTCCTTTGGTGGTCTCTCATACCTCTTTACACATGGGCAGCCTGAGGTTTTTGCCTGCTCCAGCCCTTCCACGCCTCTCCCCAACCCCATGCTCCCAGCCCAGCTCTGCTCCCATGGGGCTGAGACCCCTGGCCAGGATGGAGCCGCCCCTTGGGGCCGTTCAAAGGGAAGCACCAGGCTCCCTGCAGCCCCATTGCTGGACCCAGGATCCCACCCTGACCCCATCCCTTTTATTTCACAGCAGAGAGGGTGCTGGTGCCCTTAACAGGAGATACATCCTGCTGCCCACCACGGGCAGCACTGCAGGACGGCCTGGCAGCCAAAACCTCCCCATGCCCCTGGACAGTGCTGCAGTGTGCTTTTTGGCAAAATTTCCCCTGCTTGGCTGTAAGATGAAGGGCCAGATGGCCAGAGATGGGCCTCCTGCCTTTCACCAGGAGGGACCTGTCCTCCCAGGCAGGTCGGAGCTGGTCTAGACACCAGGGCCATAAATCTGCTGGCTGCCACTGTGTGCAGCACTCCCACCATCGCTGGGACCGGGGGAGGCAACCCCAGCACAGTCTGATGGGGAGCTCAGTGTCAAAAAAGGCTTATGAATGGATTGTCTGAAAGAGCTGGAAGGGTCCTACAGGAATACACCCCACAGCCTCCCCTCCTGGGCACCTGGGAAGCTTCAGCAGCACTGTGGAGCACCTTGGGACCTCAGGAGAAGAGCCCACATGCATCCCAGATGAGGTGGGCACCCAGCATGCTTTTCTCAAAGATTTCAGAGCACTTCTTTTCCTTTGCAAGTGGGGAAACTGAGGCACAGCCCAGGGCGATGCCTTCCTCTGGATGATGCAAGACTCCGAGTCACAGCCTGTTCCTGACTCACCCCTTGTGCCATGGACCAAAGAAGGGCCAGGGCAGAGCCCAGCACCCTGCCACTGGGAGCTGCTATGGGGCACACTGGAGCAAGGCTCTTCTCAGTGCTCAGGACCTGCAGCCACAGCTGTGGGGTTCAGGACAGCACCATGCCCTCCTGGTCCCCTCTCCCCACACACCTGGCAGCACCCAGCCTTGCCATTCTTGGCCAACAAGCAAGAACAAAGGGATGCATGCAGGACTGCAAAAAAAGAAGGGCTCAGATGCAGCGAAGATGAGTCTCTGTGGAAAGCCCAGGACAACTTGGTCTGATGAACCCTGTCTCTGGTGTGCGTGAGTGGCGGGAGAGCTGGGCTGAAGTCCCAACACTCCGATCCAGCTCCAAACCACCGCCATGCCCAGCCTCTGTGGGTTTGGCATCTCCCTTGAGGACCCAGACCAAACTAGCTGGGTGGGTAAAGGTCACACACACTGCAGCTGAACATCTTCCTGGCAGAGGCATGGTTGAAGCATTAAGTAATGTTGAGTAAACTTTGTTTAAAGGAGACAGCTGTGCAACTGGAATGAGCTACAAATGAGTGAGATTCCCAGTGACGTGTCTCCGGCTTTGCTGGAGTCTCCCACCGCCCACGGCGCAGTGCTTGGAGGGCTCTGTCCCCAAGGAGCAGGCATGCAGCAGAAGTCTGGTTGGAGTTTTGGTAGAAGGTTTTGGCTCACAGTCTCTCCTCCGTTCAGAAAAGACTGCCCAGCGTACAGGTTTGAACAATACACAATCGCTGACCTCTGCCCCTAGGCTCCCTTGGGATGATGCACCCATGCAAAAACCATCCCAGAGGGAAGTGTGCTTCCAGCAGATCAGGGTGGGAGATGGCATGTGCCTGAAACATAAACTACAGCCCACCGGGAACAATCAGACAGCCTGGGGCAGAGAGACCTGAAATTCCAGCTGAAGCTTTAACACTGGAAGAAGGCAACTTCCTTTGAAACAGTCCAGGAAAAAGGTCAAGACTTTTCCTTTGGGCGCATTCTCCCAACTTTCAGGTTTCAAAAGCTCCGAGTCTTTCCCAGGCCTTGGAGAACATACCTGAACCCTGCTCCCACCTCCACCAGCCAGGAAGAGGTGAAGCACCATCTGCAGCAGTCAGAAGATGACTTAGGCCTGGGCAGCTGGAGCAGGAGGGAGAGCTGAGCTGGGGACACTGGTCCTGAACGAGCTCCATCCCTGAACAGTCCCTGAATGAGATTCACCACTGAAAGACATGGCTGATACTTCTAGAGAAACAGAGCAATCCCAAGTATTCCCTGGGAGGAGGCCTGGACACAGCTGTCCTGCAAGGAGTCCAAGGCCAGGAAAGGGATCTTGTGACCACAAAATTCATAAAAAACCACTGGCTAATTTTTCTGAGCCAAGGTAGCAAGGCCAGAGCAAGGTGGACATCTGTATTGTATAAGGACGTTGTGTAACTGAAGGGACCGAGAGGCCTGGGGAACGACACCAGGGCAAAAGACCTAAAAGAAGCAAAAACTCTCACTGATGGAGAGAAGCCACATTAAAACAAATATTTCTTATGGTGAGAGTGGCTGAGTGGCTGAGGAGAGGATGTGGCAGAAAAGTGCCAAGTAGATGGCTCCAAGCAAATGGAAGAGATGATTGTGCTCTGTGAGAGCATTGAACAGTGAAGGAAATGGGAAAGCCCTGAGGTCTCGGGCTGACAGGAGCCCCAGGAGAGAAGCTGCTGCTTCTGCAGCCCTCATGTTACAGGTGAGAGAGGGCACAGGGTCAGCGTCCCATGGTCCTTCACAGCCAGCCAGGCTCACAAGGTTCCTGTGGCCTCATTGAGCTTCCAGGAAAGGAGACAAGGTTTAATGAGCATGTTGGGGAGAAGAAGGGCCTGGGGGAGCATAGTCTGTCTGTGTGGGTGTGTTTAAATGAGTTCAGTTCAAGAGATTCCTTAGATTGTGGCGTTATCTCTCACGGCAAGGGATGGGGACCCAGCTCAAACCGGAGGATGTCCAAGTATCAGGCTCCAGCAAGCAGTGGTGCCTGGGAAGGGGCTAGCCGAGTGCCAAGGAGGAGGTACTCAGCTGGGGTCCTATGCCCATTCCAGCCTATAAAAGGCTCTTTGCGTGTCAGAAACAGAATTGACTTCCACTCCTGACAGCTCCTAAGCTCCAATGTCTCCTAATAAACTCCATATCTTTATGCAAAGGAGTTGCTCCATGTATACAAGATATGCAGAATGATGAGGCTCAGAGCCAGCCTGAACTTCCAGGACAAGGAGTGCCTTTGTATGCTGGAGGTCTGCTTCGGGAAACTTCTTCAATAATAGGAAGCCTGGAAAAGAACAGCTTCTTTGTGGGACCAGTAGTTATCAGGGGGTCTGGGTATGGTAGGGTGACAGCCTGTTTCAGCAGCAGTCGGGGTGGGAATTGCTTGTTGCCTCCAGTGAAGCTCCAGATGGACACTGAGTGAAAGGAGTCCCTGCAGAGTTGCAACACCGAGAAGCAACCTAAGGGGATATGCCCTCAGTGGTGGATGGTAGTAGAAAACAGCAGTGACCGCAAAGTGTCACCAACAGTGACTGAGCTGGCAAAGAGGCCTGGGCATCCCAGAACAGCTACTGCAATGCTCAGTCCCTCCTTCTGCAGGGCCAAGAGCAATGCTCAGAGAACTGCTCTCCCCCGCGGCATTCCTTTTCCCCAGGCCTGTCACACTTTACATTTGTGCAGCTTTCCTCTCAATTGTCCCTTCTGTTTTTTCCCTAGTGAGTCCCCTCTTCTCCATGCTACAGGGACAGCACTTCTCCTGATGGCTGGTTACCGGCACAAAAAAAAATTAGCTACCATCTCCCACTCCTTCAGACTTTCTTTCAAGAAAGAATTATGCTAAAGTATGGAAGTGTGAAAGAAAAAGGAAGGATGAATCCTGGACACTGGGGTTCACTTCCAGACAGGCTTCCTATGACTGTGGCCCTTTTTTGTCTCCATTTTCACAGTTATAAGAGGGGGCAATGACATCTTTCTGCTTTGGATGCTTACAGTCAAAGGCAGAGCTGAGCAGTGGAGAGATGTAGGCTGGTGGCATCTCAGGGGGGAAGCTGGGTTCGTGCCTACCCCAGCTGTTTCTGTCCTGGACACATACAGGAACGAGACCTGGTGATCACAAGCTTTGCCACAGAGACCACGAGTGTCACAAGCGCTACCAAGCACCAAGAGCCAGGGTCTCTCCCTCCATCAGCTTGTAGTGATCGGTGTAATGAGTTGTTCCTCAGATAAGAACATGGGAATAATATGCCACTGCAAAGAGTCATTCAAGGTCAATGTTATGAGCTTGTCAAAAGAGAAACCATGCCCTGAGGAGGGCAACCACAAGGAACAGAGGTGACAGTACCCCCCATATGGCTGATGTGCCAGGAACCACATCATTCCCCATCTTCTGACAACCCAGTGGGGTATCAGCCCTGCCATGACTGAGGACCTCGGCTAGAAATAGCTCCCAGCCACAGTCCTGTCACTTGAACAGCCCACGAACAGTGACTGATGGAAGATCCACACAGTCATTGCTGGCCTTGAATACGGTTTGAATACACTGGATAAAACTGTGGGGAGTTTTGTAAAACATAAATAGGATGAGTTAGGTGACCAAAGGGTTCTCCCCATCACCATTGCTGCACCACATCTCACTGCTTACTGCCACACAGACCCATGAAACTGGAGTTTTATACAGAGTACCTGCTTTCTAAAAAGGCACCGAGTCTCCATCGGACCACACCAAGTCAGGGAAGAACCCATCACTGCTGCAGCCGCAGCCCCTCTGCAGTCTCTCGCTGCCACACACTGCTCATCCCCACCCTGGAAATGTGTGCACCTGACCTTCATATCTCTGCTTCTCCACCTGCGGTGTCCAGTCACCAGGGTGGGTTGTGCACTGACCCATTTAGAAGGTGATAACCCATAGCGCAGACATATCTCAAGGCTCCCCTGGATCACCCAACTCCACACAACTCCCTGGGGCAGTTTCTTCAGCCTTGAAGTCAATATGTGACTTTTCCCCCGATTGCAGACACTCTGAGAAGCATCGGCTCAGGTCAGCGAATGACATTCCCTCTACAGGGGCCTTCCTGCAAGACTGTGCAGAAAGCATGGCTCCTCCTCAGTGCTCTGATCCCCGTCTAGGCATCAGCCCTTTCTCTGCAGCAAGCCCACTTGCATTGACTTCACCTCCTTACCAAAGTCCCTGCTCCCCTCTGGCTGGCACAACATGCATTCCTGAACCCACCTGGAGGACAGTTTTCAGCTGCTGGATGATGAACCTTCTCTGGGTGAGCTCTATGTGCCACGCGACCCAGCTCAGCCTCCTACAGCTGCCCTCTCCGTAGCTCTCCAGGAGCTATGGTCCTCTGCAAGTGTTAGCAGGAGAAATACTCCTCCACTACTGGGTCAATGAAGAAGCAGTGGCACCCCGGCTGAGCAGTGACCTGTGCAGACACATCCACAGCACTGCTCTGCACCAGTGACCGGCTCTGCTTCAGGTTCACTGTTAAAATCACAATATCCCGCTCCTCCTCTTCCTCCTGCCCAAACTGAGATGCCTCTGCCCTGGGGTTTATTGAGCCCAACAGCTCCCCAGCCCAGGCACAGCTGGTCACTCCATCCCCTTCCCCAGACAGGGAGGCAAGATCCTAAAACAGCAGCCGGTAGCCAAGGCTGGGTAGGCCTGTGGGTGTTCAGTGCCACAGTCTCTCCTTTCACTCCCCGGCTGCTCTTGGCCATGCAGGGCCACCGCAGGAGCTGCAGTCAGCCTGGCACTCAGTGCCCCACGGCTGTGTTAACTGCCACGCGCAGGCTGTGCTGAAGTGCTCCTGGAGAGGGCGGCCGGGGCCAGCAGAAACCCGCTTGAGTTGTGAGATGTGCTTGCTGGCAGCCAGCAGCAAATATGTCCTTGAATCTGAAGTCCCCTGGGGAGAATAAATGCTCTCCATTTGCTGGGACGGCTGGGGTCTGCTGCACCGACCCACGCTGACTTCTGCTCATGGCCTTGTCCCAAGGCTTCTTGACACAAAAAGGCAATCAAGAAAACCCAATGCGGAAGAATAAACACAATCCATGATACCCAATTTGGGCTGTTGGACACTGGGAAGGGGAGAGACACTTCGGGTGGATTTCACAAGCCTTTAGATAATTTATATTGGGGCACTGGGGTTAGTGGCTCTGGGCACAGTCCCAGGCGCCAGGGTCAGCCAGCTCCCGCCGCTGTCCCAGGCATGGAGGTTAGCTCCTCGGTTTGCCAGTTCAGATGCCAAGCCTGCCTTGAGGGGTGATCCAGCATGACAGACCAAAGGTAACCTGAAGCTGCAAAAAGTCAGGTGTGAGGCAGGAGAGAAGCAAGAAGCAGCAGGCGGACGCTGATATCCAGAGCAGCAGCAGATCTCAGAGCTCTTCTCTGCTATGGCTGGGGATGGGGCAAGTGGTTCTGCCCAGCCACAGGTGCCAGATGAACACAGCGCAAGAAATTGATGCTCAACCACTGCTGCACCACAACTCATGAGGTTCCTGGGCCCACTCCTGGGGAGGAACTGTTGACCTTCGCAGGCCCCCCGTCCCACCGGCATGATGGGCATCCTGGGGCTGGCTCAGCCAAAGGTGGCACGCTGGGTAGAGCCCCGATGAGCTCCCTGTCCCACCCAGCACTGCCTGCAAAAAGCATTCTTTCTGAGCACCCCAAGAGGGTTTCTTTTGCAAACCTTCCAGATAAACCCAACTTATTTAGCTGATAATATATAAACAGTTTATCAGCTTTGCGCATTTGCAGTGCAGCGGGATGGATGTTGTTCTTGGAATTCTGTTTGGTCATAATATTTAGAAGAGGGCTCTGATAGCAAAGATAAGCAGCTCGCCCGCAGCAGATGGCTCGCGAGACGCTCAGCGGAGCCAACATTCTGCAGGGAATGAATAAACTTGTAATGCAAGTTGTTTGTAAGTGGTTTTAGCTAAATGTCACATGTAAGACTGCACAGACATGCTCTGTCCAAGGTGTTTGAATTTATAGGAGCAAGGATTCAAAGTCAGGGGCCAAATTTGCTTTTAAACTTCCTTAAACAAATGTACAGAGGATGAAATACCTCTGGATTTGCTCTTTGAGCAGGGGTGCGAGCAAGACGCATGCAAAGACACAGCCCATCCTTCCCCAGCAGGTCCTTGCCAAGGGGCTGTGCCTGCCACCATGCCCAGCGTGGGCAGACAGAGCGAGGCAGGGCACCGTGACCTCCGCTGAGATCCCCCTGGCCCCCATCCACTTTATGAATGACCTCTGCTGTGGCTGGCTCATTCACCTTTCCACATAAGGGAAACAGGGAAATACTTTCTTCCAAGCAAGTACCCAGTGATCTCTTGCTTTATCCCCTCTGATCACATGGCCAGGCTGTGAATGGGCTCTGGGCAGCCATGCACATCAAAGGTATCCTGGAGCTGAGCTCCTCCGTGGCAGCCACATGGGTGTCTCTCCTTGCTGGAGAGGTGCTTGGTAAAGGAGATGCCAGGACACACCGAGCTCACAGCTCTGCAGAGGGAGGAGGTCATGGCAGGAGCCATCTGGGCTGTCCTGCATTTGCAAGCCTCGCATCTGTGCTGTGTGCGTCCCGTGGGTGGGATTAGTGCTGCAGAGCAGGACCGGGGCTTGGGCTCTGTGTGAAGCCTGGGGACATGCAGCCCCCTGCTCCCACACCGCCAGCCTTGCCAGCCCTCATCTGGGGGTGGCAGTGGGCTTCTCTGCCCATTTCACCTGTGCTGTCCCTCCCTGCACACTGCCACTGCAGAAGCCAGCAAAGGGTGCAACACACCCCACTTCTGCTGGTCACTGGGAGCAGTGGTGGTTGTCCAGTGCCTGCCCACCCCACCATAGTCCCCCAAAAGAGAGCTTTCCGTGATAGCAGCCCTGAGTACCCCAGTGTCCAATGCGTCCCTCCTCAGCACAGCCTTCCCTCCCCTTCCCCTGTTTCTGGGACAGTGATGCTGTTGAGCTGTGAAAAGACGTAACTGTGGGAGACCGCACCAAGGAAGGTGCCAAACTCCCACCTCACAATAGGAGACACCATAGGCAGTGCTGCCTGTCCACTGGAGGAGGCTCTGTGGGGCTGTAGGCGCAAACCACGCTATCCTCAGATGGAGCAGGGGAAGCCCTGCTCCTGCACTGTGATAGTGCTCCCCTCCCTGGTACCCAGATGTAGGATCAGGTACCACGATACCAGCACAGCTGCTGATGCCCCATGTGCAGCAGACTGTGCCTCACCCACAACGCACCCCTGGAGCCACCATGCACAGGAGAATCGACACTGCTTCATTTCACCTAGCTCTTCCTGGCTGACTCCTCTCCACAGATGCATGCAGCACACCAGTGTTCCGATAAACTAAAAGGGCTCTTTTTACTACAGTCTGGAAGGAAAAACACACAAAAGATGGTGTTAATACATATTTCTTCTAGTTTTTTTTAAAGTCTTCTTCACAACTCAGTAAAGGCAGGCAGTCGCTCTCTCTCCTGTAGAGCCCATACAGGCTGTCTCGTATCAGAGTATCATCTGGTGGAAAAGCAATCAGCACCAATTGCATGAGCTCAGCTGGCTGGAGGAGCTTGACTGAGAGCCTCCTCTCACACGTTACCTCAACACCCAGAGGTGGCTCCAGGACTGGCTGCTCAGGATTCAGACAAGCATCCAAAAAAGGAAAGAGGCTGAAGCCAAGGAACATTTGTCTTGCCCCATGTTGCATGAGTTAACGGACTTGGTGTTTCCAGCCCACTCCATTCATCCAGCCTTTCCCTTCCAGGTACTAAAGAGTCACACAGGTCACATTACTCCAGTATGTCCTCATGCTAGAGCTGCAGAGAGCTTTGTTTCCAAAGAGTCAGCCTCCTGCCCCAACATAACAGTGCTGGGCTTCTTTAAGTGCATCTCCTAATTGTCTAGATTTATGAGGCCTCTACTGAAATGTTGAAGACAGTATTTAGAGTCCCTCAGTTCTTGTTCTGTTAATTCATTCCTTTTTTCCCCGGGTTGCGATTCCAGCTCAGCATGTGAAGCTCTCCCATTGCCAGGAGGCTCTTTCATTTCCAAAATGAGGCAGATTGAAATCTCTGCAATTCTGTTCCTTTTCCTCTTGTGGTCTCTCTTCACCTTTTTCACAAGTTGTTTCACTGGCAAATTAACTGAGGGCTGGGCACCGTGCAAACAGCCTGGCACTGGGGATAGAAATTCCTTTGGCCAGCAATAGTGACTTTCTTGTTTTCCTAAGGAGGACATCACTTTTGCAACCTGTATGGGCTTAGTGTTTTCATGCATTCAGAAAACTTCATCTCCTCTGAGAGCTCATCAGTAACTTCAGTCCTACCACCCTTATCTCCCCCACTGTCTCCAGGGCTCTTCCTGAGTGACAGATTCAGGCTGAAGATCAAAATCTTACTGATTCTGGTCACAGGCTTGAACTTGGTCTCTACAGCCAGAGAAATACCAAAACCAACAAGTTTTGGGTACCCCAAGATTGGTAATTTCACCCTGAGGCATCCTCATGGAGTAGTTTCCCTTGACACAGACTAACGGATGCATACACTCAGGATGTAGGTGATCCATGATCCTTCTCCAGAAAATGTTTAATTATGTTAATAAAAAGGATTGAACTGAAGCAATGTGATCAATTTACCTCTGAACTGAGAATCAACATGGAATGGTCAGGTACCTGATTCCTACTTGGGCTTAATTCTTCTGCACTTTCCCAGACCTTCTGCTGCAGTCCAGCTCAGCTAGTGCAGATAGATCTGTCTGTCCTCTCTGGCCCTTCAGCACCTCTGCAGATCAGTCACCAAGAAGTACCCTTCCCAGCTGCAGCTAACATGGGTGGCCAGAGGCACAGGCTCTTTGGAGACCAATGAGTGAAGGCAACTATGGCATCTAGACTCAGTACCTCAAGAGGACACTTCCAAGGTCCCCCAGCAGACCATGGACCCTGGTCACACTCAGTGAGCCCTGTCTCTACTGCTCAAGGAACAGGAATTGTGACCTGGAAACTTCAGAACAGCAGAAGAACCAGAAGCTGAACCAGCAGCAGAGCAGAGCTCAGCTGCCCCCTCCCGTCCCATGAGAATCCCTCCACAGATGGGGTCCTTCAGAGCTGCGCCAGCAGCTGTTGCTTTCCCTTGAGATGCAGCCATTGAACAATCCCTCTCTAATTGGCATTGTTTGCTAAAAATAAACTCCTCCTGCTCAATGAAACACAGCCAGGGAGACACAGCTCCCCCAGGGCTTGGGCTCTCCATCAGACTGGCTGCCCTCATGCATGGCCGTGATCCTGCTGCAGGGATGCCCAAGCTGCTGGTGGTGCCATGGGCAAGTACAGTCCTTCATTAGCTGGGTGAACTCTTGAAGACTGTCACTGCATGTTCTCCAGGTTCCAGCTCTTCCACAACACGTGGGACAGCTGCCTTGGCAGTAGCTCATGAGTATCCAGCACAGAGTTACTCCCTCTTGACCCAAGGAGCGTCCTATGGGTTTGGGTCCACCCTGTCTGGTGCCTCTGGATAGTCACGTACCCCCTTTCATCCCCAGCAGTGAGAGCATGGCCCCAGGCAATCAGGACAGAGACACTTCTATCCAAAGGAGGGGAGGAAGGCAGATAGAAAACTTCATATGCTGAATTTTCTAAAACTAACTATAAATGGTAAAAACTCAAAGTCTTGCTTTCTCTGGAGGTTTTCAAGCAAAATAACCCCAAGAACGGCAGCTTCAACTTTTATTCGGATGAGAAAACATTCTTTTATTTTGACATCATCTGCATCCGTTTTTATCATAGGGATAAAGTATCTTTTATCTGGACATAATGCATCAAGTTGCAGAGTGAGTCATAAAGTGAATCTATACAATTGAGCCAACGTGCTCTGCCTTGGTGAAGACTGGCAAAGAAGTCTAAATGTCACACTCAAGGTACATGGTAATAAACAGGCATCTCTGCTCTCTGAGTAAGTAGAGTCTGCTTCAGTTGAAGTGGCAGAAGAAGCCGTTGGTGTCACTTCAGAGACACTCATGTGAGGCTGTTGGAGAGCTGGGCATGGACCAGATTGCATGAGTGAACCTTTCTCACACCTACTTAATTCAGCGGCAATGCAGAGTTTATTGATCTGCTGCAGATTTCGTTACACACCCTGACATGTAGGCAAGTGTGGGAGCGGCTGTGGGTTGATGGCTGATGCTCTGCCAGCGAGAACTGAGCAGAGTTTCCATCAGAAACATACTTGGGCTCCGCATGTTCAGTGTCAAAACAGTCAGCAGATTAGCTCAGGGGCTGGAAGACACCAGGACACAGGTCTGCACTGCTTGTATGGGAAGGCAACGCTTGCACACACCGCAGAGATGCACCATAAATGTAAGAAAGCGGGAAATAAAGCCTAATTCCTTCCTGGATTGCTTCAGACTCATGGTCCAGAGCCACCCTTGGTGGCAGCTGTATCCAATATTTGTTCACGTTTTTTGTCAGGGGCAGGGGCAGGGACAATCATGCATCACATTGGTTCTGGAGTGTTGTCATGGACAGCCTGTGTCTATCAGGATCTAACCTTCCTGTGGGCAGCAGCCACACCCAGCCTTTTCCTTGTCCTGCAAAGGCTGCTGAGCTAGCTGAGGGTGAGGAGGGGCATCCTAAAGCTTTATAGTGCTTTGTGCCCCTGGGGCTCCCTGCACCCATCCTTTGCCACCATGCAGAGTCCATACCAGACCACAGGCAGGGCAGGGCTGCATACCCCACCTGCTGCTTCAGGGGAAGTGTCACCACAGCACATGGCCTTCCTTTAGATGAGTCCCCAAAACTCTTGTACCAGGCAGAGTAGTAAGAGCAAAGCGCTAATCTAGCCAGGTTGTGCTCCCCAAAGGCAGGCAGATACATCGAACCCATGTCGTGCGTAAGCCTTCAGGCAAGCCCATGGTTGCCTTTGCAAGGCTCAGGACCAAGAGAGGCAGCACAGCTTCCCAGAGCAGAGGAGGCTCAGTGCTGGACACCAGCCTAGCCTCCAAAGAGTTCAGACCACCATGCCAGGGGGCAGCGGTGGGAACAGTCCTCCCTCCTCACCTGGCCAGCCAGACCTCCCGACGCACCTCAGTGGAGAGTGGGCTGCAAGGTGGGCACTGAACTGTCCTGGAGATGGCAGGAGTTTACTGCTGGTGGTTGACTGCTGCCCTGGGGGTGATGCAGAGCTGACACTAAGTGTCCTCCACTCTCATACCCACTATGTGAAGATCCGTTCTGCTCTCCTTCCCCTCATGGACACATCAGAAAAAGGCACTGGCACCTCTGCAAGGGACAGTCATTCTTCCTACTATGGGAACTTTCAGCTCTGCTCCGCTTAAGCTTCCCTGCCCAGCTATTCCCAGAAAACGCGCTGTCCCGGGGGGCACGGGTGGGCGAAAGGTGCCCATCATGGGGAGAGGGCACCACACCACCTGCCCCAAGATCTGCCAGTTTGGATACCATGAGCCCAGGCCAGGAAGAAAAAAGACCTGATCTTTGTCTCTATGTGTTGTTATTTCCCTTGTAAAACCATTAGTCAAACAACAGAGGAGGACATGAGAAAATAAAGTGACTTGCTTCGAACTACAAACTGACCCAGCTACCTGTCTGTGGGTTTGGGGGCTCACCGAGGCAGGAGTGGTTTATTGATGTATAGATGAGGGCTGAAAAGAGCTCAGCTGATCTAAGAGCAGCTTTTGAGGGCTGCCTTTCTAGAGATGCCAGTGAACTGCCTTTGGCTGCTAAATGAGAGGAGGATTATGGGGAACACGAGGAGTCAGAGCTGTGGGTCCTCCGCACGGGACCAAGGCTGGGTTAGCAGCAACATCTGGTCTGACTCTGACTTGGGCCACAGCTCGGCACTTCCCAGGTGACAGATTTCCTCCAGTCAGGGACACTAAATCAGAGATCCCTCACTCCCCTGGGCCAGAAAACATGACTCAGCTTTTACCTACCCTCTCCTCAGAGGGGTCTTTTACTCCCCAGAGCCCTCACCCACCCCCTTTCTCAACTCCTACAAAGCCGTTGGATTAAAATTCAAAGGTGAAAGCACAGCAGGAAACACTTTGATACCAGGAGACGGACCAGCCGAGGAATGTTACAGGATTTTTCCGTGGCTGTTTCTTCTCAAGCATGTACACAAGCAGCACTGGGTTATGCAACTTTGCATCAGTGCCTTTTAGCTGCTCCAGGCAGGGGAGAAGCGGGCGTTATTTAGAATACCCCTCTCCTTAAATCAAGCGGAGAAATGTGTGCTGGCACAAGCAGCAGGACTTGCAAAATGTGCCAGTTCCCAGTGTTCCCACTAATTTGTACAATATACCATCTTTCCAAGAACAAGGGAAGTTCTGAAAGCCCACAGCAGTCTAATAACGTGTAGTCTGATGGGGGTATACGTCGTGAGGGCGGATGGTGAAGTCCTTGTGGATGTGGCCTGGCTTGGCTGACAGCATAGCCTGACCACATGGCAGGGCCTGAAAAGCCACTCTGATAAACACATCCTTCAGTAGCCTTGTAGATTTGGATTCACTTACCCTGGAGAGGCAGTTCCCCTTAACCTTCCCACAGATGGTCTCCTTCCATCCCTGTGCTCCAGGAACACTCCACTGCTACCAGCTCCTCCACCACACTGAGCCACCCCAACAACTGCAGGACATACTCATGGCACCATGCGAATGGCAGGTTGGAGGCTGGAACAAAAGGGCATGGGAAGAAAGACACCCCCTCACAGCTTCCTCCCACATACCTGATGCTCAGGGACTTCAGGACCCAACAAAATTGTGTCCTTCAGCTTTGAAGATCTCAGCTTTGGTGTCTGGCCCCATGATCTCCCTGGGGCTGGGTTGTGGGAGGGAGGGCGCTACCTAGATCTCTTCGTTCTGGTGTTGGGGATCTGCTAAAGCTGTATGAGACCCCCGTTCTCAGTGAAAATCTCAGCTGGATGAGAAGGAAGGATGCTATTGAGGGAATCAAACATCTCCTCTCCTCTCTGAAGACTCAGAGACTCTGCAGAAAGCGCAGTCCAACGTGGGTGTTTGGTGGAAGGACTGTGCCTGCAGCACTCCTCATGCTGTTCAGTAGCACTCACATCTCTCATCCTGGAAATCATCACTAGCAGCTTGGAGTCATCATACTTGCAAACCTCTAGAGGGAACATGGGAACTCTGCTGCCCATGCGCACTGCAGCTCTTGCACGTTTGGCTTCCCTCCGTCCTGAAGCTTCAGGCAGGAGTGGGACCATGGCTCCCTGTGGTTCCTGATGAGGGAGGATTAGCGCGAGCAGCTTCTGCAGGCTACATCAGCTTTGCTCCTGCTGAGCTGCTGCTTTCACGCTGACCCAGAGGGAGACCTCTGCTGATGTTCCTGCACGAGCTGTGCCCTGAGCACAGACCACGAGCAGCTGGGCTGAGCATCTGTGCTCTCCTGGCCTTAGGATGACAACACCCAAGTGAGGGAGGAGAGCTGCACAGCGCAGCATCCATCTGCTGCTGCTTTGGTCAGTCACCTCCAGCCTTTCCCCAGTATCCTGCAGCTGACGGGATGCCTGTGCAGCTGTCTGCAAGCTTGGTGCAAGCATACACAGTACAGCAAAAACACACGGCATGCTACAGTTCAACCTCCTGCTTCCAGATACAGCTGCTCTGAAGGAATCGACTCGGTGGATGTCTGCGGAACTCAGCGCCAGACTGGGTGGCAGAACCAAGCCCAGCGCTCCCAGCCAGCCCAGCCTCCTGGGGACTGCACCACGCTGGCTTGGCTTTTATTTTTAGTTCCTCCTTATCACTAAGGAGGCGGCTGCCAGCTGCTCCCTTCAGTGCAGCACAGGAGAAATAATCAGCTCTGGCAGCGACCGCGCTGGCAGCAGAGCCAGGGGCTGGTGAGCCAGGCGAGTGTGCGCCTCGCTGCCCTCAGCTCCGGGGAGCGGAGCGGAGAGAGGCAGCCCTGAGCACAGGCAGGAGGGCTTCCCTGCGGATCCTCATCCTGGCCACATGCAGCACAGGAAAACACAGTGTTCAGTTTGCAAGTGCTGGGGGGAGAGGCGTGAAAACCATCCGTGTCCCTGTGCTCATCCCTAGCAAAGGAAAAGTTCCCTGACTGCTGGCTGCTGCGCTGGGATTTAGGATACTGTTCGCACACACCTTGGGGATCATGCCCCAGTTTTGCTGTGGGTAGAGCTGCCAGGATTTTTTGCCAAGCTACGACTGCTGTGACTCCTGTGGTCCTAATTCAGTGCTGGCTCTGGACCACCTGCCTCAGCTGAATCCTTGGAGGAAGGAGCCTAGCGCAAGCTGGGGAGAAAACATGGTGAGAGGTGAGCCACCTTTGGGCATGTGGCAGGGACCCCTCGGCTGTGATGCACATCCATGGAGGACACGGTTTACCCTAAAAATGATGTGGGGAAATCTTTCTCAAGTAAAGGGAAGGTCATCCAGACCACAGCATACTCCCAACAAGTTGTTGTTGAACAAAGTTGTTTCCATAGCACACTGATAATTAATGAAGAGAAAGTGTATTAATTATTTCCACAAAGCTCAGAAAAGCACAGCACCAAGCAGGCAGTACAGAAAGATTGGGGAACTCAGTGGGATCCCGACTGCATGTGTCAAACAAGTGCAAACAGGACTAACTGCTGAGGTCCAGTGGGGCTTTTGAGATGGGACAGAGACGGGAGAGGCAGAGTGGGAAATCCAGGCTGCAGCTGGAGCAAACTTTACTCTGCCACCTCCAGGCAGATGAGTGCTGCAGCCCATCTAGAGAGCAGAGGCAAAAGGTGCTCTGAAAAAATTCGCTCTAACCTGGGCTGGCCGAGGAAGGAGATGCAGCACAGTGATCTGGATCACAGCCCAGCAAGCAGGTGCTGTGCGAAGTCCCAGAGTGCACCGCAGCCTGATGCTCTGCCAGATGCCGAGCAGTACTGACCATGAGCTTTGAGGAAGGTAAGATGAAAAAACATTTCAGAGAAGCTCAGGTAGCTTCTGCATCACCTCCTAGAGGAGCCCATGAAAAGTCATCTCCTCTATCCAACACATCCTGTTCTGGGCCAGCATTAGGGAGGAACAGAGAAAGCTGAAACCCTGAAATCGTAGGAGGTCCCTTGTGGTTCCTGGCTCAAGCTGATGCAGATCCATTTCAGCTGAATGCAAGATTATCTTGACAGCTTGAAAGCTATTCTTAAATGTAGCTCATGCACAATGCACTATGTAGCTAGGGGAGACACTGTAAATCACTGCTTGGTGGACATGGGATACCAAATAAGTGAAGAGGAGTTAAGAGACCATAATATAGGTGTGACTCACTTTGACAAATGCCTTCGAGATGGCAATTCAAGGCCTCATTATTGCAGCCACACGAATCAGCAGAAAAGGCTGTACTACGACAAAAAGACCTGGATTAATGGATGATTCAGTGGACTCAGACTTGCTACCACATCTTGCAGCACCTCACAATTCCCACTGGGGTTAAGGGCTGCTGGGCTGATGGACAACAGCCATGATGCCAGAATAAGGGAGGCTTCTAGGGCCAAAGTCAATTCATCCTAGAGTGAGAAGTAACAACTCCACCTCCAAGAAACAAGGCAGAAGAGCTCCAGGCAGAGTGCAGACTATTCCCAACAAAACTGTTAGGCAGCAAAGGGAATCCCAGGGTAAACAAGACTCTCAGCCTTCCTTATGGTCTGCACTACCCAAAGGTGGCAAATGTACAGCAGCTGAGTGGCAGCCAGCAAGTCCCTGACCCCGTTCCCTGTTTCAGCCTGACCCTTTGTAACAAGTGGCTTTCCCGTAGCCCTGTCCCTTGGGCAAAAGCAAAATGCTGCCGGTCATACAGGAGGAGCTCTGCTTCTGCTCTTCAGGAGCTGAGAGGCAAAGAGAGGAGGAGAGAGCAGGCAAACTCCTACACTTCGCAGCATGTCTGATCCTGCCTTCCCTTCAGCAGAAGGGAACTTGACTCAGCCACCAAGCCTCCTTCCCTTTCCACCTCTGCAGTGCTGGGCATGAGAGGGGAGAGGGCAAGAAAAACCCTGGCAAGAAAGCAGAGCAGATGCAGCATGCTGATGGAAAACGGCTCAGGCTGAGCAATGTGGGGTTGGGGAGCAGCTGGAAGCTTGGTATCCTCAGGGAACCACTGCAAACTGCAGCGAGGCGCCCATCCCCTCCCTCAGGAATCAAGGATGTATTTTGTGTGGGGAGCCCAGATGTGTCCAGGCAGCAACTGTCCCCCACCATGGGGTCTATAACCACCCAGAAACCCTGGTGTGATGCTCTCTGGGCTGTGGCGGCGGAAGAGTGTCAGAGCCCACAAGGCTGCTGTTCGGGAGTGCCCATGCTATGACCTGCAGGATTTGCTTATGGGGTGTGGATACTGTATCAGGTTTATATTTTCTTCACATCACTAAAAGCAGCCTTGTCATCAGCAGTGCTTGGACTGGAGACAGCTCTGATGGTCCTGGGCCTGCAGCAGGAGCCAAGAAGCAAGCAGCAGTCATTTCCCAGCCTTGGTCAGGCCGGCCCTTTCTCAGACAGCTCAGCCAGTCCTTTGGACCAACCCTGCAAACCAGAAAGGGTCTTTAAATGGTGAGTTTTGAAGGTGCCAGCATCTAACTCAACTGCTTCTCTTAATTTTTGCCTTCTTGCCAGTCCTCTTGTTTTACAGACAGGACATATCACTTTTTCTAATTGCTCAAGGACTCTTTGGCCAGGACCCACGTACGGGTTTCCGCCATTAATAACAGACATGGAGCCATATCTCAACCAGTGTCCATCTCCCCTGCTCACAGCTCCCTCCCTTTCAGGTGTGTCTCTGCCAGAAAGATTTGGGATCTGTGGCAAACTCCAAGGCTCGCTGAGTGCCTTTGGCCTCCTCCACTGATCTCCAGCCCCAACAGAGTGACTATTTGCTTGCTCAGTGCAAGTTTATCCTGGAAGCCCTCATCGATACTCAGCCACATTCGTCACTTGAGTCTCTGCAGACCCTCTGCCAGTTCAGGTGGGGTTTCTTACTTCTCCCTTTCCCCCCAGCTTTTAGCTCTGCTCAGGCCAGCTCGGAGAGATGCCTGGCTCTAAGCCACACATCAAGAGCTGGTATCAGATCTGGATCACTGAGTCTCTTTTTTTATGGGGATAAGTTTGGCAGCAATTGGTCTACTCAAGCTGACTGCTAAAACCTCTCCTCTCGGCTGGTTTTCACAGCTATTCGTTGCACCAGGATACTAAACCAAGCCAGAGGCACCTCCTGGAGAGATTTCACTCCAGCAATGGTCTTTGACCCTATGTGAGAAGAACAGTCCTCCACGTCCTGTACCAGCAGGAGATGATCTACTGCCAGGTCCTGCCCATCTCCACCTCCTCAGCGTGTTCCCTGCTGGCGCTCATGCAAATGGACTTTCTGCCCCAGCATCTTTTCCACAGGTCTTCTGTGAAAACTTCCAAAGTGATCTTTAACACTTCTGGTGAGGTCTTCATTTCTCCTACAGCTCCTCTCCATTCCTGGGGCCCATCTGGGTATTTTTTGCAAATATCCCCATCATCTATCTCATTTTAGTTCACCAAGAATATCAACTCACAGAGCGTGTTATGCACACACTTAGTCAAGCCCTGGAGTCCTACAGGTTTGCACTACTAGACAGAAACATTAGCAATTGACTCAGATATTTCTTTTATACAGTCTTGCTTGTTTACCATCAATTGTGTACAAAATCATGTTTTTTCGTACGTGCTGAGCATCAAATCACAAGGGAAACTCACTGTGCTCGCAATCTCCAGCCTTCCCTGAGTCACTGCTCTTCCCAAAAAGTCCTCTCTTAGGAACTGGTATTTTCTCCCTGTGCAACAAATGCCAGAGCACAGAGCTGCTTCTTCATGCCACTGATACTTCAGTGCTCTTAGTTCATGTCATTATGAAAAGTCACAGCAAAAATGACCATTAATCCTAGAAGTCTTTAAAAATACTATCTATTGAAGAAAAGTTTTATAATGGAAGGGACAGAGCAGCAGGAGACAAGACAGACAATTGTGCACCGTACACATTCATAAGAACACACCACAGGTTCAGGAGATGCATTTCTTCTGGATGTAGCAGAGCAAATTAAAATACCACAAGCCTGACCTGGTCAGCTATGCGAGAGCTGCTCTGTTCTGACCCTAAGACAAGGGGATCAAAGAAATCTGCACATTCACTCTTTTTTCTAAGTGTAAGCTTGGTACTCATAGCTCCAGAAAGTTAGGAACAGCTTACAGAGATGTCCTCACTGGAGGAACGTTCCCTTCACATTTCTTGTTTAATGTTCCAATGAGATTCTTTTTTAATTAGTAAAAAAATCAAACAAAAGCCACACTGTGCTGCAGTACTGAAAGTACATCCCAGTAATTCAGAGTAATTCAGAGTAAACTACCTTACAAGACAGAAGTACGAAGTCCCCAACCAGCCATTTGAGTCCTAAGAAGTACTAAGTCCCCAACCAGCAAAGGAAATTCCTGGTTAAGCTACTAAGAGACCCAGCCAATGGTAAGGATACACACAGTTAACATACCCAGATGAGCCTGATGAAACCCTAAAACACTCCTAAAAATTCCCGAGGGGGGTTAGCATCTACAGATACCTTGCAGAGGAATCATTCAAAGGACTAATGGCATCTTTCTGTCCCTTATTCTTTAGGATTCAGATTTTGTTTTCATGTGGCCACAGCATCAGAGTGTTGGTGGGAAGGGACCTCTGGATGGACCTGCTCCAGCCTCCCACCTGGAGGCTGGTCCCCTTTCCCTGCAGGGAGGATGAAAATGGGGAGGACCAAGCAGTTGGTGGCCTTGCACAGTCACATCGATCAGCACTGGCAACAGCAGACTGCTCACCCCTGTGGGATCCTGGTTGCTGGCAAAAGGGTGGGTGACATCCCCTGGGCCCCAAGGATATCTCAGAGGACAAGAGCCAGTGGCTTTGCACGAGGGGTCCCTGTCCTTCTCAAGCACTCCCAGAAGCCTAAAGAGGGAAAGAACCAGGGCATCTCCTCTTCATGCTGGAGGAGGATGAGCAGCCCCACCTTGAGCACATCTCCTGGGGTCATGGCTGTGTACACCCATGGCTCTCTTCTGAGCAGGTGAAAGGCAGCCAAAGGCCAATCTGTTAAATGGCTCCACAGTGGCCACCAGTCACAAGACTGGGACATCCAGTAGGCCACAGCAGCTGTAGGCAATGGATTTGGGTGTCCCAAAAGACTCTCCGGTCAGCCCAGTGAAGGAGCCCAGCAGCAGGGTTGTAGGGGTCTCTTTATGGGCTGCTTTCCCCTTTGAGTTTGTCTTCTTGGGGTGGGATGCCCTGTCCACATGCCCCTGCAGACTTGGACAACAGCCACATTTTGGTGAGCGCTGGGGTACAGCCAGCCAAGACAAAGCCCAGGACTTATGCTCGGAGCAGACTGGTGGCCCTATGTATGCATGGTGACACCACAGTGTCAACCTCCTCTTCCCAGGTGCTTCTAACGGCTAGAGAGTGACCCATGGGTCACGTCCCTGACTGCCCCTGGACGATCAGCCCCAGCCTCTGGCAGCCCTGGGTGGAGCAGTGGGTCTGAGGGTTTCCAGATGGCCCTGGGAAGCAAGGGTGGCCATCGCAGCCTCCTGCGAGGGGCCTGCACCTAATTTGAGCTGTCCCCAGGAAGCAAGGGTGGCCTGGGAAGCACGCTTTCGAGCTCCGTGCATTGAGCAACGCGTGCTGGCCCCGGTTAGAAGGGCTGGCCTGCATGTGCATCTTGCTTGTTTTTCATCTCCCAAGGGGTCAGGCAGCCCCTGCAGTGCTGTTAAATGCGGACTGTCTTTCAGGCTTACTCCTTGCCAGCAGTCTCTGTGTGAGGCCAGCACAGTTTGCTTGCACAAGACAACAGAAAGTGATTTTTACACTTGACAACAATGAAGTATTCTTGCGTTTAACAACAAGTATGTGCTCTCTAGACTTGATGCCTTTTGGAAAAGCCCTTAAATCCATCAGTCCCATCCCGCCCTCCCATGGGGTGCAAGTGACAATCTGCCTGTGCTCTGCTTCTGCCTGGGGGGGATGTTCTGGGGCAAGTTGCTGACGTCCCGTGGGACAGCAGACACCCCAAACCACAGAGGAGGAGGAAGGAGGGCAGGAATGCAAGCCAAGAGCTGTGGCTTCAGCTTGTTGATGGGAAGAAAGGCAGGGAGGGCTGAGGGAACAAGACGTGGCCAAGGTGCGTGCTGGTGCTGCAGCGCGGCGAGCCCTGGACTCACGCAAAGCAGACCTTGGGGATCCCCGCCCGGGTCAGGACGCAGTGAAGGGCTTCAGGGCTGTCACAGTGGGGCCACGTGCAGCCTGGCACCCTGCCACCGCTCACACCACGAGCACTGCGTGGAAACAGGCAGGCAGCCGTGTGTCACGAGAGGGCAGCTGGGGAGCACCGAAACCCCGCGGCGTGCACGTGGATAGGGCTCCTTGTACTGACCTGGGGCTCCCTTGCTGCAGCCGCCTTAGGAAATGTCCTAAAGCAGCAGCGTGGGCTCAATCACAACCCATTCCTGGGGTGCTGTTATCCCAAGACATGCTGCTGTGATTAGGGAGTGCAAACTACATCATGTTGACTTTCAAAGAAAGTTTGGAGTGTTTAATTTTCTTTCCCCTTTCAGTATGATCACAGAGTTAAGATCCTTTGAGTGAGGAGCTGGCCACGTTAGCTGTACTTCAGGCCACTCCATGGCACTGGAAACATCACTGGAGAGCTGATTTGGCAGGATTTCATCATGAACTGCCAGTCTGGAAGTTGCAGGTGCATTTGGCAATGTCTTGCACGGCTACGCATCGTTCCCACCTTCCAGGAAGCCCACCCCGGGGAATGCCGGCAAGGGAGCCAGGCACCACCAGAAACTCATCCAGAACAAAAGCTCAACCCAATCTAAGAGCCATTCCAAATATTTGTCTAAAAAAAGGGAAAAAAGAAGAAGAAAGAAAAAAAAAGGAAAAAAAAGAAAAAAATTACACATAGGGAGCTTCAAGCTGAATCAAACTGAACGTCATCATTTCTCATCATCCTTTTAAAGGTCCTTCTTTGTTGGTTTTCAACTGGAAAACACCACTGATGATAAATCACTTGCATTCAAACAAAGCCACCTGGTTTTGATTCTGATACTTGCATTCACTAAACCAATTTTTTTTTTTTCCCCCAAGAACAGACCTTTTCTGTGCAAAACATCCATTTCAGTGAAACCCTCTTGTTCAGCACCTGGCCTGGGAAGCAGAGGAGGAGGCTGAGGACCAAACCTTGCAGCCCAGGGAGAGAGGATCCCACGGCTGGTGCCCTGGCCGCCCCGGGGGTGTACGTGTCACCTGCCTTTTGCAGGACCTCTGTCCTCCTGCTCACCGCTCTGTTCATCCCAGCCAGCGCTGGGCTGCAGCCGCCCAGCACGGCCATGCTGTGCCCTCCCAGGGCTGTGCAGAGGGCAGACGTGGGGCTGCTGCGACCCTGGGTGAGGGCTGAGTCCTGGCACCGGGCGCACTGCCAGCACGGGGTCCTGGGGGGTGACAGGCATTCCTCCCTGCGCACACGCCAGGCTCACAGTCCTCTCCCTCACCCAGGGCTAATGAAAGCTGTGGACCACTTTGCTGCTGTGCCTCCATCCGCGCTGAGCAGGGAGGAAGGCTGGGGGACTCAGGGGGCTTGCAGCCGGGCTTCCCCACTGCCGGGGAAACCATGCTCGCCTCTGTCCTGGAGGATGCCACACACTCCCATGCCAGGGACACCGTCATGTGTGAAACATGGTGGCTTTCCTACTGCTTACCAGTGCTGTCATGCCATCCCCAGCTCTGCCCCATCCCGTGGTGGTGCCAGGGCTGGTTCCCTGCTGTTGGGGGTGGAGCCCATCCCACAGACAGCCCCCTCCATCCTCACACTGCAGGGACCTTCCCTCCCCAGGCACTGGCCAAAACCACTAAAGTAATTGCACGTGGCTGGTATTTACAGTGTGCACTTGGTCAGAAAGGAGCGGCTGTGGGGTGCAGTGCGCATTTCATCTTGGCTCTGCATAATGAGGCATGAGCTCACTGTATCTGCCATGACATCACATGGCATGGTAACCCACAGCCCAGGGTATCGAGCAGGGTGAGCACATGGGGTATATATTCCCCTTAGAAACGTCTGGCCTATAAATGCCAGAATCTTCCTGCACGGAACTAAAAACATTTATTCTGGAAGAGTCTAGAGGCTCATGGCTAAAGGCAATAAATACAGATTTAATTTCATAGTTAATACCCTGTCCAGGGTAAAATGCTCATTTTTAATATCGTTGCCTGCGATCTGACATTACCAACAAGATGTTGCAATACAATATCTGAGTCATTGCACAGGAGATAATGGTATTTTCTTGAGTTCAATCTGGAGGAGAGTTGGCCCCATTAATCAGGCTTGAAAAAACGATGCCAGAGAGTCTGCCAGAGAGTCTGTCTGGCCCGCTCTGAGCACAAGTTACGTGACCCAGGGCTGCGGGGAGAGGGGGGAGCATGAGCAGACCCGGATGTCACGATGGGGGATCTCTCGGGAGCGTGTCTCACGTGCACTGGCCCTTTCTTAGTGTCAGCCAAGAGGCTCCTGAGTTTGCGGTATGGGGGAGTATGGGAGACCGTGTCGCTCTGGCTCTGCCTTTGTTTTTATGCTGTGCCAGGGGTGCTGCCGTCCCACAGAGTGACCAGGGTGCCTCGGCGCAGCTGGAGTTTGGGATCTGGGGAGTCCTGGTGGCATGGAGGAACTGGCCAACATGATAGCGTCCCTCAAGTTTGTCCATCACCAGGCCTGAGCGCCCCATCGCTGTTGAGCCCAGAGCCAAGCGTGCACAACACTTGGTAAAGCAACTGAGGAAGGAATGTCCATTATGGACAGGTCAACAAAATCTCCCAGGTAGGGACATGGGGAAGGGAAGCCATGAGGAAGCACCCCATCAAAGAAATACTGCCCTTGAAAGTGTGTGCAAGTCTTGTAGATCTCAGGGTAGGAAGCAAAAGAAGAGAAGGACGGGAACCGAGAGGGAAGCCTGCCTGGCCTGTCTTGGGCTCTAGGAGTGATAATGGAGCTTGAAAGGTCTGGAGCAAACCAGGAGCTCTCGCAGGAATAAAGGGCTTTCTTTTCTGCAGGCAAGCAGAAGCAGCTCTAGTTATCCAGCAACGCCAGTGTGGGAGGGAGACCTCTCTGGCAGGGTGCTCTTTAATCTGGCAGGCGAAACCCAGGATCTACGCAGAAATATGCAATGTACTTTTAACACTGAGCGCTATTGGCCCATTGGCCCAACTTGGCTGGGGATACAGCAGATTTGCTTTCAGCAAGAAGGCTTTAATTCAAGACTGGGTACCTCATTGTAAAAGAAATGCTTTTTCTTGACCAGACATTGCAGACAGGATGCAAGAATCAGCAGATGAAATTCCCTGGCCTGCTATGCAGAGGTCAGAGCAGATGATTCCTTCTGTCCTTGAAAGCCAGTAAATGGTTCTGCAGAAACTTAATGTGTGAATGAAGAAGTGACTCATGAGAATAAGACACGTTAACTCTTGTAATCTTACCTCCAGAGGCAGTGTGCCATGTCTGGGGAGAGCAGAGGCTGTAAGACAGAGCTCAGCCGGCCCTGGGGTCTAAGCCAGAGGAGGGGTGAGGGAAAGCACAGTGTTCGTGAAGGCTCCGTACAACCAAACCGTCCCGATCAGGAGGGTGCACAGATAGGGAATGTGCTGAGACCTCCTCACCTGGTCATCTGAAAATCTCCTGCAGGTCAGCAGAGACCCAACCCCCTGGCTTGAGTGGCCAGTCCACTCTCCTGCTCCCCATGGTTTTCTGTGGGTTTCAGGCAGGGAGGTGCCTGCAGTGGCCTGTCCAGCTGGATCCACGGCCATCTACCTTCTCCTACCTTCTTCTCATAAAGCAACCTGGTCACACAGCAGCCAGCCATGGGGTGCAAGCACTTTGGACTTGCCCTCTTCCCTGTGTGCACCACCTGCCATGCAAAGCTGTCAGCAGCCCCAGGGAAGGTGCAGAGAGAGGTCTGGTATCTTCTCCCCAGCTGGTCTTCACCCACTTCCCGCAGGAACGCATGAGATCTCCATCACACGCAGGGTGGTTTGGCTGCTGGACTAGCACATGCTGCCCAACAGTATTTCCCTGCCTCTTCTGGGGATAAAACAGCCCGTCACCTGCTGCACCATTACTGTGGATGGAGAGCGAATAGTGGGACCCATTTCTAGGACAGAGGAGTCCTGCCATGAACTGGGCAACTCATGAGACCTTCCAGCCGCAGGCATCCACCGCAGAGTGAGTCGCAACTGCTTGCTCAAATGTTTCATCAATGAAATGTGGTATTTTTTTACATCAAATTTGCAGTTTCAAAAGGAAATGTACATTTCCTACCAAAAAAAAAAAAAAAAAAGGAAATTGGGTTTCCAGTGAAATCTGAACAACCCCAAAGTAATTACAGAGTTTCTCATTTTAGCTGTCAAACTAAAAATGTTGGGGAAATTCAGAGAACCAAAAAAGTTTTGAACTAAATATCGCAATCTTCAGTTGCCAAAAGAGGAACGATGCCATCTTCATGGTTCTGGATTTTAGACAAGCCTCATTTTATTCAAATTAATATATATTCTGACAAGAAACATTCCATGAAAGCAACTTTTCTCAGGAACAGTTTCCATTTCCCAGTTCTGTGACCCTAAAATGCATGCCAAATGTCTCTAAGAGTCAATGTTTTATTTTACTTAACTGAAAAGCAAAATGACAATAAAGTGAATATTTAAAGTGAAGCTCTGTTCTGAAAATATATCTACTTAATGCTAAAAAGATTCAGTTTCACAGAGCTGAAAACAATTATGAACCGAATCAATTGGGAGAAGGAATTTAATCAGAAAAATATGAATGCTAAGTGGGAATTGTTGAAAAACATTTTGCGCGTTGCCCCAAAACCACAATCCCACAATTGAGAAAGAAGGCAACATCGGTTAAAAAGAAAGGCGACTCTGGCTTGGGAGGGAAGTGAAGACAACTGTGAAAAACAAGAAAACCATATATAACTTAAGAAAGTGGAAACTGATAATAACGAATGAGAAATGAGAAACTCTAGAAAACTGATAAGGGAAGCCAAGAGCTGAGGACAATGGATAGGTTGCAAACCTGAAGCTAATGAGAAGCAATTTCTCTTGATATAAAAGGAATAAATACAGCTCTTCTGAAGTTGTTGCTTGTATTAGTCTGTCTCTGGATGGATGCGCTAGAGCAATCAACAGCAATAGAAGAAAGCTCATGTTTGCCAATATTTACAGAAGTATTTGGCTGGACCGGATACTGGTAGGGCTGTCAGCCTGGCATCAGCTCTGGGCAGTCACCTCCAAAGGCTGCTATGGCACGCAAAGGGTAGAGATTTAAGTAAAAGAAATACAATTAATGCTAATTCACATAGACTTACGGAAAATAGAACATGTCAAACTAAGATTCATCTTTTTCCTGAAATTACAAGTTTGATTGATAAAAATAATATTGGTGGTGTAACATACTTAGACTTCTGCAAGGCAATTGACTTGGTACTGTATGACATTTTGATTAAGAAACTAGAACAATACACAATCAACATGGCACATATTAAATAGATTAAAAGCTGGCTGGGTGACGTGTCTCAGATGTAATTGTAAATGGGAACTCCTCACCCAGCAGGGGTGGATTTAGTGGAGTTCCCCAGGGGTCGGTTCTTGGCCCTATGCTATTCAACGTTTTTATCAATGATCTGAAAAAATATTAAATCATCTGTGGTAAAGTTTGCTGATGACACTCAGATTGTGAGACCGGCAAACAGAGAAGAAGCCAGATCACTGCTGCAGAATGGCCCGGGTTGCTGGTTAAACTGGGCACAAGCAGATAGTTAATATAGCCAAATATAGTCATACATCTAGGGAACAAGAACGCAGATTATCAGCCACATATACAAGGCAGGGTGCTCTGTCCTGGGAAATGGTGATTATGAGACCCTGGGGAGTCTGGTAGAGCTTGAGCTGGCTGTACCCTCCTTGCATGTGAAGGTGGCCAAAAAGCCACCGCATTCCCTGGACAACAGCCTCCAGGGGCAGTAATGATACCACCCTGCATTTGGGTGCCTGTGTCCACCCAGCACTTATCGTTCACCAGGATGTTGAGAGATTGGGGGAAAAGCTGTGAAGATGGTTAAAGAGAACCAACCTTGCCGTGAGAGACCTCCAGAGATCAATCTACTCTGCTTGCCAAAAAACAGGTGCTGAGGTATCTAGATCACACATATTTCCCCACAGAAGACTCTCCAGCCTCGCAGATAGAGCTTTATTACGATCCAATGTCCAGAAGCTGAAGCCAGGCAAACTGAAACTAGTAATATGGCATAATGCTCACTGGCATACCAGCAAGGGTAATTAACCACTGGAACAACTTAGTAAGGCAGTGTGGGAATCTCCATCATTAGCAAATGTTACATCATGCTTGGTTGCTTGCTCTGATTCAAGCAGGAATAAATCTGGGCTCGGATTGTACCTGGTAGCCAGACTAGATAATCACAAAGTTATCTGAAGGCCTCTTAGTCCAAACAACGATGGAAAGGAACTCTGAAAACAAAACCCTTTCAGTCATGCCTCACTGAGAGCGAAAGCTTCAACACGGGCATTTTTCCTAGTGATAAGTTTTTGACAAAAAAAGCTATGTCCGTTCCTTAGACCTGCCGAGAACTTATAGAGCAAAAGCAGAAGCAACCTCTCCTTTCAAGATCTGCCCTTTAGGACCTCCTTGTCCCTGCAGCCTGCGAGCCGTGGGTGTTTTGAACTCAGTGAGACACACGGTCCCATGGTGGGACTGTGTCACTCGCCGGACCCCGGGTCGCTGAACAGGCCTCCAACATGAAGGGTCAATTATGGTCAATTTTAGAAGCAACAAACAGTCTGAAAGGTGACATGCCG
Source organism: Theristicus caerulescens (assembly GCA_020745775.1). Taxonomy (NCBI): domain Eukaryota; kingdom Metazoa; phylum Chordata; class Aves; order Pelecaniformes; family Threskiornithidae; genus Theristicus; species Theristicus caerulescens. Next base: position 13,477,892 of record CM036571.1, on the reverse strand, counting down.
TGAATTTGGGAAGGGATGGGCAGCTGGCCAGGTGCACCTTTTACTGAGCATTGGGCAGTCCTTGGTGACTTCTTTCCCCTTCTGATACGTAACACCAGGGCATTTGTGGCCTCCACCTTACCTTGCCCTTTACAGTTCTAATCCTTCTGTTTTTTCTTTCACGACTCCCCTTTTCCATCCTCCTCCAAATTAACTTTTTATGAATTATCTTCTCCAAAAATAAGGCTTTTATTATTGACAAGATTTCTTTTCAAATTCTTAGGTTTTTTTTAATCCCAAATTAACTGAAAACTGGGCTTCCTAAACAAAGGTTAGCTCGGTGTACTCCTACCTGAGCTCTAACTTCCCCTAATCCTACATCTCAAGCAGTCTGCCTCTTTAGATGTCCAAGCAGGAACACACCTGACTCATGGTGGCCCAAACCCAGCTATTAACTTGCCATCTGACGTCCTCTCCCATCCGCTTCCTCCCTCCCTCCCTTCCTTTAGCACTGCCACCTTCCCAGATGCTCAGATGTCATCTTTGGTTCTTCAGCTGTGCCCAAGCTAGCTGCTCCTACCAACATCATCTACTGAAGACTGACCAGGCTGTGAAGGCTTTTCTTGGACCCCAAGCATGGGAAGAACTGCTGTCATCCATATTTCACGACATGTCAGGAATCCTTTAGCACAACGGTTTTCCAGAAACTCTGACCTCTCAAAACCAACAAGGATGGGAGTCATCTTCTTCTGGAGTCAGACCGCTTTGTCACCCTCCACAGCCAGGTGAGCAGGTATAGCTTTTATAGTCAGTGGTGTTTAGGAAGTAATTCATCTTGCGGTAAGTAGATGTCTAAAACAGGGCAGATGATCCACTACCTAGAAATGCCAACTTCTGTGCAGTGAAACAATGGCTGGGGACTCCTGGGTTCCCCACAGCTCTGCCTGATAAACCCTGAAGTCTTTTCAGTGCCTTGGAGCCAGGAGGACTGTGGCTCTGCCCAGCAACTGGAAATCTCTGCATCCTGCTCACAGTGAAGGCAGCTCCAGGAGGTGTGTAAGGACTGCAGAGCCAGAGCCTCCACCTTGTGCAGACCAGAGCATGGAGATGGTCATAGAAAGAAGCACAGCCATGGCTACAAATAGCCAGGGCTTCTTGCTCCATTTCATCAGGGCTTTGTGAACCCTCGTGAGCTGCTGGAAGAAGGTGGCTTGCAGAAAAGGCAGCCCGTGAAGGGGCCGTTATCCACACCGTTGCAACAAGGCAGAGGATGAGGGGAGGAGAACCAGCTCCTGGAGCCCTGCACACAGCTGTTTGGCCCTTGTCTGGCTTGCACGAGTCCCCTCTGCCCACTGCCCTCCTGCCTGCAGCCACGGGGAAGAGGCAGGAAGGAGACGGGCAGGGCACTTCTTGCCGTAACAGGGCAGAGGCCAGTCGAACCTGCAGCTACGACTGCCGTCATTCCCAAGTGGAAAGAGTAGCTTCAGTTTGCTCCAGCTGCCTATGTGCCAACATCAAACATGTTTTACAACTGACCTGCAAAGAATGTGTGTCACTGAAGAGGATATGTAGCCCTGGAGAACATAAAACACAGCTGCGTTGTTTAATAGTATCTCATCCACCAGATCGGAATAACAGGCGAAGATGATCTCAGGGAGATAACTCTACTGAGTGTGTTAGCAGGAACGACTCCGCTACCTTCGCCAGTGGAAGATTCTTATAAATTCACTCCTCCTGCCATCCTTTTGCAAAGGGTCAGAAGATGTACTGACAATAGCAGCATGCAAATATTTCAGAACTTGGCCACACGCTGAGCAAACACTCTGGATAACTTCACGAGTAGATTAAAATGCCAGATCAGCGAGCAGTGGTGCACTTTAAATATGCTCACTAATTTATTAAGTTTATTCTTAGCAAGCTTGCAGACTTCAGAAAGTTAAATTTCTCAGTGACAAATGGCTGGGGAGCTGGGCAGCCAGAGCGTGCGTGCTGCAGTCGCATGGCCCCGGAGAAGGCAGTGCAGGGGAGCAGATACCACCATATACACTGTACGGGTGAAAATCCTCAACGAAAAGCCGGCACGGGCTTGTTGTCAAGACTGCTGTACAGCTACAAAGTACAAAAACAGGGCTCTTGGCACATCCTACTCTTCTCCAAAGAGCTGCTGCCTCCCACTCCAGGCTTAGACATCCCTTATCTCTTTCTCTAGGCCTGGCTGTGTGCTATGGGTTAACTGCCGTGAGCACCAGTCCTCAGCGCACTCTTTATGTCCCGGCGTTAATAAGTCCCTTGTGCTCTAATAACAGCAGCGCTCCTCTCGCAGCAGCAGGTCACCTCCCAGGGCTGAGCCAATTGCACTTCTCCTCCAAGGAGACCATCGGCCATGGTCCCAAATGACAACCCTGCTCCTTTTCCCAGGTGCCCTGATTGCGCTGTGCCCAGGACCTCTCCACCTTTCTACCCTGTCTGCTCCCTGTGCTCAGCCCACATGAGCCAGAGGCTTGGGCTCAGGAGCCTACCAATGTCTCATCCAAGTCAAGACTGGTGGGAGGTGTCTCAGATGGGACACAGCAGTTACTAGATACATCTTCAAACAGCAGTCATGGGCCACCACTGCCCCTCAGCCTCTGCTGTTCTCCACGGCTCTTCAGACCTGGAGCGGGATCTGGAGTAGCAGTTTCCTCAGGAGGAAACCAAGGCTGGCACTGCTGCTTGAGATATATTTTTTTGGTATCCTTCTTGTTCAAATTGAGCTAAGGAGTGTGTTTAGGAACCCTTCTGAAAGGCCGTGTGTCCACTTTTCACTATCACACATCCCTGAAGGTGAAGCATGATGGCAGGACAGACCTCTGGGACAATGTGGAGAGTCCCGTGCAGCAACACTGTCCAACCTCTTGGACCCTAGCAGGACCTTGGTGGCCCGACAGCACTGGGTGCCATGTGGACACAAGACAGTCCCTGTCAGGAGGGCCCTGAAACTGCTGCACTGATGGAGGTAAAGGAGTTATGCACCTTCTTCATGTCTGGTTTGATTACACTGCTAAAGAGAGGAGGAGGAGACCGTTTTCCTGCAGGAAAGCACCACGGTGGGATGGGATGCACACAGCCCGGGGACCCCTGGCTGCTCTGCAGGACTTGACGATGGAGCCTGGTGGGACACAGGCCTGGAGCCACTTTACGGAAAAGCCCCAGAGAAACAGAGAGAACGCAGAGCAGAGGCACGGGGATGTGTAAGCAATGGCACAAGGGGTTTGCCAAGCTCAAATACCACCTAAAGAACCATTCCTGCCATTTGAACTCCACTCAGCAGTGGGGCTGGAGGGAGCAGCAGGCCTGGCTGTGTTGACAGCAGCTCGGCACTCCACAAGCTGTTTGCAACCACTCCTGCCCTTCGCCGGGCCAGCCACAGAAACACCAGGCGAGGGGAAGCCCGTGTGGCACAGGGACACGCGCGCTCGTGCAGCAGAGAGAGGCAATCTCCGGGGAGGGAGCAGTTTGTCAGCCTTGAGCCCGGGGACTCCGTACGGCATGCCGGGACGGCTCCTCGGGGTGGTGATGACAGCCGCTGGTGGAGATGCCTACGTGCTGTTTGTTGAGCAGAAATAAGACCCTGCGAATTTTCCAGGGACAGAACGCAGCAGGGTCCTTTGAGCTGGAGCTCACAGCTATGTGAGGCTGTTTCACAGCATTTGCCACATCTCTGGGGAGTTGTTATTCATCGTCCCACTTCAGAAAAGAGTTGAGACTCTTCTTCTAACACTGGGAGGGAAAAGACTTTCCCAGGAACATTTCCTGAGCTGAGAGCAAATCCCACATGGCATAGCAACCCTCCGTCAACTCCAAATGCATGTTATTGTTACTTGCACTGCAAAACGAGCTGTTGGACCCAAGGCAATACGTGCTGCTGCTGGTAGTTAAACAAACTCCATATGCCCCGTCCAGCAGCTGGCTGGCCGATGTCAAAGCCCTGCGAAATGACCTGCTCTGACAGGCCTTCTCCTAGTGATCCGCTTTGATTTATTGCATTAGCCTGCAGTGCAGATAGGGAACATCACGCACAGACATGTGCTGGATCTGGATCTGCACCCAACTGGGTCCATGTGCTCTCATCAGCTCTTTCATCCCCAGGTCCCTCTGCATTTCAGCAAGTCCTTGTAGGAATGTCTTGAAACCGGCTCCTACGGTGAGATGCTCAGCCCAATTTCCTGATCATTTCCCTACCTCGGCAGCAATTTAGCTTCTAGAAATGCAGGGAAGTTGGAAAACTCAGTTTGGGAGTAACACACTGTAATGTGCTGTGGGAACAGCATCACCCTGTTATTCACAAACTTGTCCTAACAGCAGAGAAGCGCCTCTAATAAGAGTATGACAGACTGTCATCCTCATTAGGCCATAGCCACTTTGTTTTCTTCCCCTTCGCTGGCTACAGCAGCATGTGGGGATGGATTGGCCTTGGGAGGCCTGAAAAATGATGTAAAGGGTAAAACCAGTTCTGCAGTTAATGGGATTGGGGAACTACAAGGAGAGAAGAAAGCCCTGGGGACTGGTCCAGGGACACCCAGAAGCTAGGTGTGAGCTGCTGCACTTGGGTGACAGATCTGAGGGCTCAGGGACAGCTTTGCTGCAGGACAGCCCCCTGGGCAGCGTGGCTGGCATTGCAGGCACACCACTGGGGAAGGTGGGAGAACCAAACCAGAGTGAGCTGGAGTGAAACGTTGCAGATTTCTGCAGGTCTTGCCTTTCCCCAGCCTCCCCAGCCTCCCCCCGCACCAGCTCTCCTCCAGGCCACCCTCAGCACCCACTGCACGCAGGGCTGGGACAAGGTTGGGCAGTGGCATGGAGGAGACAGGATCCTGTGCCCACACTGATGCCAACGGAGAGAGCAGCAATGGCTTTGCACAAGCTTTAACAGAACAAGTGGGATGTTACAAAGGGAACATTCCAGGGTGCCAGAAGCCTGACTTAGGCAGGTGTATGGTGAGCTCAGAGTTGTGTCCCAGATATTTACTGGGAATGGAGAATATCAGGCAGACTGGACACCATTCATGCTCCTAACATGCAAAAAGACATGGGCAGGCTTCCCCATTAGAGGTCAGAGCCTGCCTGTGGTCTGGATGATGCTCACTGAGGTACCCAGTGCCAACATGAGGTCCCCTCTCCCTCCGGAGCAGAGCCCTCGGGGACAGATGATGAGGAACCTCCCTGGGCACATGCTCAGCACTGGCAACACTGGTAAGAGTCCAAATGGGGTCAGTGCAGAGCCGTCACAGGTCCCACATCTGCCTTGTGGCTCCCAAAGAGCAGCTCTCGGCACCCCAAGGTCTCCTGCTGCCTGCACTGTGCGATGTTGGGACAGATCCAGAGAAGAGCAGGAGCTGGTGGGGGCTGGGGTGCACCAGGCTGGGCTAGGCCCTGGCCAGCGTGAGGGGTGGGTGGGAAAGCCTACTCGTTTTAGCCTGTATTTTATTTTATTTCACTTAACTCCCTCCTGGCTCTGCAAAGGCATCATCACACATCTGCAGGCCCACCGGGATGCCCCGCCAGTTGACACCGGGAATCACATTGCACAGTGTGCTGGTAGATGGGCAAACATCCTAGCAAAAACAAGCCACCTGGGAGGTTGCCCACTGTCCATTAGGCAGAGCTCTGTCTGTAGGGGAGAAACTTTACCCACAGCACGCAGCACACTCCAGGTGCAGAGTCCCACTGCCGTCCCTGCAGGAGAGGCAGCAGACCCCACACCTCAATGCTCAGAGTGGGCACAGCCCCATTCCTGAGGGTGGTCATGGCTGTCACACCCTCACAATGAGGTCCAGAGCCAGGAGGTCCCCGGGGATGGCTGATAAGCCCTCTGCATCTGTTCCAACAGTGCCTGGGCAAGCAGGGTGTATTTTTGGCTTGAGGTTGGGACATAAATCAACATGAGTCAGAAAAGGCGGACGTATGGCCCCTGCCGTGGTGCCTTCTCCAGGACAATGCCAACAACACCGAGCTGGTAGCTGCTGTGTGCCTGGGACACATGGCACAATGGACACAGGCAGGTCCCAGGTGCAGTGGCCAAAGGATCGTGAAGGTCACTGCACTGGGTATTCTGCCTTCAGGATCAAATGCCAAGCACCAATGTGTGGAAGGGGGCAATCCTGAGAGCAGGATTCCCAGTGTGCTCCATGAACCCAAGGAGAAGAGTCTGCTGACCAGGAAGCCACATGCACCACACACACAGCACAGCCTGGGAGATCCAGATGGCATGGTCCCACCTGAGGTTCTCAGAAATTACCTCATAGCTTAAACCAGATCATTAGCAGCACCAGCTGGCAGGACAGGAGATAACCACAGCAGGTCATGGTGAGGCCACATGCATAAACCCTTAGTCATAAGATCCCATCTTGGGGCCATGACACCAACACGTAGCTAGAAGGTCCCAAAGGCTCTGATGGCTGGATGATCCACTCCCATGCATGATGCCCCATGTCCACAGCTACCCCTGCAAGCCAGAAGCTCCCATCTCCTGGCAGCTGGTTGTAGGTGCAGAGTGGGCAGCGTCTGTACTGACAGACTGTTCCCCCACCCATGCTTGGACATGGCCACAACCTCTCCCTTTGCTTCCCCTGACTGCATTCCTTGCACTGTTGTCTCTGAGACTGAAAGCCAGCTTGGGGTTGGCTCAGAAGGAAGGACAAGTGTGGAGGGTCCCTCTCCCTGCCTGTCCCACGAAATTTGCACTCCTGGTTGCAGAACATCCCTGTTTCAAGGCAAGCAGCAGATGAAACAACTCCCCTGGGAAGCGAGGGGTATGGGTTGAAACCCACTACCACCTACGGTCAACTGAATGAAAGATGGGCCATCCCAGAGATGGCAATAGCCCTACCTCCAGACGGCAAGGCTAGCAGCAGGCACCTGGAGCCACAATGACCTGAGAGGAGCGTTTAGGATCCCACTCCTGAACATCAGTGCCTATACCACCTTTGGAGCTCATGTGCAATTTGGGCGATCTCCAAACAGAGGTGCTTCTACAGGAGACACAGAGTATGGTTGAAGGCTCAGGCTCTGCAGACTTAGCAGGGAAATCTGCCGTTGTTGGATCACCTCAGCCAAAAAAAATATGAACTTGCCTCCTGTCCCCTTCCAGAAAGGTCCTGCCTGTAACCCACCACAACAGTGCTGTTGCAAGTCTCGTGAACAGCAAGGAGCTGGACACCATGACCCGGTGTGCTCTTTTGCCTGTTTCCCAGCTATCAGCTCACTGCTCCTCTCCAGACTTCCCACACAAGGGCTCGAGGTTGGACACAATCTCTGTATCTGATGCCTGAATCCAAGGCACCCACTGGCTCCCAGTCCCAAGGGTGGGCATGGGTCCTTGAGGAGAGCCTGGGAAGGAGGCTGGCAGGAGAGGCGGGCTTTGGGGTATTTTCTAAAGGACAATCTTGTCTATGCAGTGTCTACCCTCTGGGAGCCAGGCAAGTGCAGGGAAACACAAGGACTGACTGCTTTTGTAGGGCACGCAGCTGGGGCTGGAGGAGGCCAGATGGCATCCTGCAGGAGCCAGGGAAGAGGCAGGCAGAAGAGCTGATTCCTCGGCACTGGTGCCTCTTACTTCTACTCCATTGGGTGCAAAGGTCTGTGCTGTATCTCTGAACCATCCTCCAGCAGAGCTGTGCTGATGAGCCCACAGGTGAGGGAGGGGAAACGTTGAGCTGGCACCATGAGTGATGTCCCCAGCCATGCACGGTGGGACATCATTGAGCTTCCCCAGGAGCAGGGGACCATCGGCAAATTATCTGCACCTGACAGCCAGCCTGTGCTGGAGGACACGCACAGCCAGCCTGCCGGGAGCTCGAAGGCAGGTGGGGAGGTGACTTATAACCCTGTCACAAATGTATCACATCTGGCAGAGCAACATCCCGGCAGGTCCCTGCCCTTCAGCTCAGGGAGCTCCATCCTATGTTTGCACCCCTGGTCCAAGGTACCCCTAACTTGTGGGGTGCATGCATACTCCGAACCCAAGAGCAGGGGCTGGATCTCTTCGCCCTCTAATAGCCAGTACATTAACTTAGCTCCTCTCCAATAGCAGGCGAGAAGGCCAAGAAATAAAGCAGGTACATTCCAGGAATACTGCGGCAGCAAACACTGCATGAATCACATCAGGCAGCATCTTCTTCCCAAAAGACGCGTTTGTCCACCCAGGGCAGGCAGCCCACCTTTGGAGCTCAGCCTTTCGAGCAGGAGACAGGTCCTCCACACCAGGGGTGGAGAAGGAGCAGGGTAACTGCCAGGCAGAGAGAGGCTTTGCTCCAGCCCTGGCATGTGGAAGAGCCACACAGCGTCCCCTGGCCTTCATCCCCCCTCCATCAGTAACTTCAGCTGCTCACCGGCATCAGATGAGCTCCACAGGTCTTGGCACAGGGGACTGCTCCTACCACAACACACAAACCTTCTCTGTTCTTCTGAAATGTCCCTACCTGAATGCTAAAGAGATTTAACGTGGCCACATGCAAAGCAGAGGGACCCTGGAGAAAAGCAGCAAAGTGATAAGGTTGCAGGAAGGGGCACAGCGAAAACTGATTGAGTAGGAGCTCTGGAGGTAGCGCTGTGGCTTGGAAAGCAAATATAGCACAGAGAAAGACATCCAGAATTAGGGAGATCGTTACTGGTCGTTGTGCCTACACGACAGGAGGGATGCTGGAAAATGGGAATGTGTTCAGAGAAGAGCTACAAGAATGATTTGCAGCCTGGAAAACTGCAGTACCACAGAAGGTAGAAGCAGCACAGTCTTTTCCTATGCTGGGCAACGCTAAAACAAGCCTTGGTCCCACTCAGCAAGCACCTGGTGGGCAGCTCTGCAGCCCAAATCAAGATGAGCTCCAGCTGAGCCTGGGTACTTGTAAATGCCAAAGCAAAGTGCCTGTTGCAAATGGTGTGGTTGCTTACTCATCCAAACCAGCTTTGACATGGAAAGAGGGGCTTTCTCAGCTGAGGTCACCCAGATCTGCTCTGCCCATGGCTGCAAGGCAAGGGACTGCAGGAGGGAGCGTTACCCAAGGAACAGGCTGGCCTCCACAGACATAAAGGATGGGACTGGTCTCCTGCCTCCCTGACCCTTCCTGGGTGCAGTAACCATTCGTGCAGCGCTGCAGCCAGAGAGGGGGCACCGGGGAGCGAGGTGGCAGCAGTGGGGAGGCAGCGATTTTACTTGGAGATGGGGGTGAGCACAGGAGGGCCCAGCTCCTTCCTCTCTGCGGGGACCGTGCCAGCCCAGTGAGGTCTCTGCTGGTTTCCTCTTGGCTGTCAGGCTGCGAGCGCGTTGCAGCAGCTGTGCCAGGCTTTTAACGCGAGCACAGCGCTTGCACAGCGGGACCGGGCCGGCTTGGCTGGCTTCCAGCCCCAGCTGCAATAAAACGGGAAATAAGGGAATTGGAGCGAGACCACAGCGACCACCAACCAGCTGCCACTGGCAGCGATGGGGCAATCTCCCCCAGCCGGGCACGAGCAGGCAGCAGCGCATCACTCCGTGCCCGCCAAGCCCGAATGTGCTGGCAGCCCATGGTGCAGCCGGAGCATGCACGGAGGAGGATGAGGGTGGGGAGGAGGCCACGTGCCTTGCCCTCCTCAGATGCTCCTGGGGAGCAGGGCAGCCAGGAGCGCTGGGATGCTGTGCGCAGCAGACAGCGCAGCCCCGCTTGCAGAACAGTATGGAGTTTTCTGCTAGTTACATGTTTTATGAAAAGTTGTTGGCAAAAATGTGCATTTTCTTTGGCTGCATTTTGCACGGATCTGGCAAAAATGTAACGTTAGTGTCTCCCCTTGAGAGAACTTTATTGAGTGGAACAAAGTCGGATATTTTTAGCTACCCATTGTTAGCTGAAGAACAAAGCCATAACTAAGATATTTTGTCTCTTACACTGAAACAGGACTATCAGACAAATCCATGTACAGTCATATGTGGCTGCCCATTCAGATGGAGCATGAGAGGGAAACTATTTTTAGCCTGTACACTCCACACAACAACCACATTTCCCGTCCCCTGCATGCTGGACCACCAAAACACATGGACAGCACCCGAAAGAGCAGCATCAGAGAGGGGGACGTGGGGTCACTGCCTTCTGCTGTCCCTCGGGCCATCTGACAAATGAACACTTACAGGAGAGATCAGGTCATGAAATCCTAAAAAAACTCTCTAATTTTTCTGCCTTTTTGGTTTTTTGTTTCCCCACTCAGAGCTGAAATGATGCGTGTTTCACCAACAGGCAACAGGGAAAAGTCAACCAGGACCTAGATGGATCTCAGCAAAGCAGCAACTGTAATATTGAAACCCTCATCCCTTTTCCAAAACACGTGTATATGCCCTGAGGGCTGCTCCGATGAGGAGAGAGGTCAACGTGGGCAGCACTGGGTCCCGCAGCCTGCAAGGAAAGGGAACCGGCACAGCCCCATCCCGGCAGCGCTGCCGCCTGTCCCGCTCCCGCGCAGTCGAACTGTGCTGGAAATGTAACCGTTTCGCAGCTGCCAAGGCGGTGCTTTCGAAAGCATTAACCCTGGAACACCAGAAAGCCCTGCACGAGGCTGACAAAACCTCCCCCGAGCACTTTAGTGCTCAACAAATGACATCAGTAGTTTATGACTGGCAGCATTTTGCAACGCATTCATTTAAAAGAAACAAAGCAGTCCATAAATGCCCTGGATTTCTAAGCATGAGCGATGCCAGGAGCTTTTTCTAAACAGTTTTTGTGGGTTGCATTGGTGACTCACGGAGAAGTTGCATTAAACAGCTGAGTGTTTGGTGCGAGCAGAGCAACCCTCCACAGTTAACGGAGCCCTAACAGCCCTCCTCTCCAAGCAGGAGCGAGAGGAACGAAAGCAGGGTGCCATCGCACAGCCTGAGCCGCTGGGAGGGATACCCCGTGCGCCGGCTGGGGCAGAGGGATTGGAGCAACCATCAGAGCAGCCTCCAAAAGGCTGCAGCAAAGCAAGAGCCTTCGGGAACCCCACATGGCCCTTTACCACCTTCCTCCCTGTGCAGAGCCAGCCGCTGCGCCCTCTCCACATTTCCCTGCCGGCCTCTCCAGGAAGGCCAGCTCCTGATTTGCTAAACGCACCTTGTGCCTGTTCCCGAACAAGTGCCACGCTCCGTGTAGGTCTGCACATAGTCCTAGACCTGCCAGGTCCAAGTGGCCACCAAGGCCCCACCGATAGCCCAGAAGTAGCAGGTAGCGGCAATGCCTGACTGTGCTCTGCCTACCTAGAGATGCCGCAGCACGTAGGTGCCGTGTGTCAACGTAACCAAACACGCCTGTGAGAAAGCAGCTAGAAGAACAGAAAGACATTAAGTAGGAAACGTAAATTACCTGCAAACTTTTCAGCTGAGCTAGAGTGTCCTGGAGGAGATGCTGCTTTTGTGACTCCTCGCTTTCTCCGCGGATTAGGGCTGCTTTTATCAGGGAGCAGTGATTGTTTTTATAAACTTGAAGCACAGTAAGAACGGGTTTAAAATAGAGTGAAAGGAGCTGGTGCGGGTGGAATTAGACAGACTCTGAGAGCTGCTTTTCCAAAAATAAATTAACTTCTTGCAGCCCGCGGTGCAGAGGAGGGGAGGCCGGGGGCTGGCCGGGCGGGCGTGCGGGGCGGTGCGGGCCGCGGCCGGGGGGCTGCCGGGGGAAGCTCCCACCTTGCCCGGCTCCGGCCGCAGGTGAGGGGCGGGCAGAGCATCCCCGCGGGCGGGCGGCGAGCGGGGCCGGGGCGCGGCCGGTCCCCGCCTTGTGCCCCGCCGGGCTGCGGCCGGGGGCGGCGGCCCCAGCGCGGAGCCCGGGGGCTGCCCGGGACCGAGGGCCCCCCCCGCCCGGGCCGGGGCTCGCTGGGCGGCCCCGGCTGCAGCCCAGGACCGCGGGCTCCGCTCCGGCCCCCGCAAGAGTTAAGGAAGAGGAGGAGCCTCCCCCGCCAGGGCCGGGGTGCGGCGGCCGCGCTGCCTTCTGCCGCCTCCTCCACCTGCCCTCTCCGCCGGCACTCAGCAGCCCAGCCGCTCTCCTGCCCTGCCTTTACGCAGGGAAGCTCCGGGGGTCAGCGGGCAGCCTTTCCCAAAGAGCCCGGGCCGCTCCGGGGCTGCAGGCCGCCCCGAAGCTGCCGGCTCCGCCGAGCAGGGGGACCCCGCGCCCCCGGCCCCGCTGCGAGCCCTGCTGCAGCGCTGCCCCCGGGCTCTGCCGGGCTTTTGCCACCTCCTGCACGAGTCCCAGCCCCCCCTTCCTTATCGCTGCACCCCTTTAAGTGTCTCCGTATTGGTAGTGGGGGCAGCTGGAAAAGCCCTGCCCCAGCAGCGAGGAGCTGGGCAGGGATCCCGACCGGGAGATGTGCGAGTTGGGTGTCAGTCCCTGCCAGACTCAGTGCCTCACATCCCCGGTTGCCCAGGGAGGCCAGTCTGGATGAGCAAACAGGTCTCCTTGGCACTGCAAACTGCCAGGGCTTTGACGAACCGGGGCTTGCTGCAGCTCACGTCCTAAGTCAGAGAATCACAGAATCATAGAATTGTTAAGGTTGGAAAAGACCCTTAAGATCATCAAGTCCCACTGTTAACCTACCACCGCCAAGTCCGCCACTAAACCATGTCCTCAAGTCACAGTGCTGGGCTGGCCGGGGCACCCAGAGGTCTAATCCCCAGGTAACTGAGCACTAGAGGGGTTTATTTAGTTCAGCCCAGCATTTCCAGAGGTGCTGTCACCTCGAGCAGAGCAGGCTCTGTCCCCAGGCTGATAACCGAGCCTGCGCGGCACGCCCCGGCTGTGAAACCCAGGGCCCGGGCCATCGGGAGGCATGGCTGGGCACCCCGGGCTCTCTCGGCAGGCAGGTCCTGTGCACGGAACACCTCAAGACCCGTCCCTCTTTACTTTCTTTCGGGGTACATCCATCGTTGCCCAGTGGGTGTGAGACATCCCTACAGCCACAACAGCCCCCACCCTACAGACCCTCAAGCCAGTGGGAGCGCCAGGCTATGGTGAAGGGGTGCCAAAGGCAGTTTTGGGGAGCACCCTTGGCTGGAGAAGGGGAAGAGGGTGCTTGTAGACCCTGTTCTCCTGTGTCCCAGGGACACAGCCTCACCTCAAAATGGAGCTGCTCTTTATCACGTTCGCTGCATCAGCAGGTCCCAAAGGACTTGATTTCTCCAGACTCGGTCCTTGGGAGTGAAGAATGAACTGCTGCTGAATGCCCTTTGACTTCACCTGTGTGTCAAAGCCCTAAAAATATCACTTTCCCTCCTATAAAACCCCTTTTCATTTCAGGGCTTCGGTTAGCCTAGGCCGTCCTGTGCAGCTGTGCTGGGGTGAGCTGCGCCGATGCAGCCTGTAACACTTTACCGTCCCTTACATCAACTCTTTCCCTTTGAATCTCAGTACTTGGCTGAAGCCTGGAGGTTTGCAGGCTCTTGCTGTTGGGAAGGGAACCTGGATGGAGAGAGGGTCTTCCCGGGTGCAGTCCTCCTCCCTTGGGCTAAATGGTGTTTTCTGAACCCAGGAGCAGCCCAAGAGGCAGTGCCTCTGCTCAGGCTGTGCCTCTTCTCCCCATTAACACCAAGCCCCGAAGGCTCCCTGCCTGTGCTCCCTGTGCCTCGTCTGCCTCTGCCCTACACGTCCTCTCCTTGGGGCTTTCTCCTAGTCGATAGAGAGCAGAATGGCGGCCACCCGCCCGTCCCACGGGTGCCACTGCTGTGCTGTGCGCTGGGGACGGTGCTGGCGGCAGTTTCCCTCCCCACCCTGTCCCAAACTTTCACCCTTCCAAAAAAAACCCAACACTGTAGGGTTTTTTGACACCAGCAGGTAGCTCCCTTGAAGAAAAGCTCTCTTCTGATCGATCCCCAGCCCGAGGGCAGCCTTCCGCAGGCAGGCAGCACGTCGCTCCCCGGTGCAGGGAAAGTCCTTTTCCTTCTATTTATTTATATCTATCTTGCTGTAAACTCACCCGCTGGCGAACCTGCTGTTCATACTAACAAACACGTCTCTGGGTCTGTGCAGAAGTCGCTGGCCAGGCAGACATCTGTAGCGGGGGGATCTCCCCCAGCCCTTCCCCAGCTCTTCCATAAATCCTCGGCTCCCACCAGGTCTGTTTTCATGGCAGCTTGTAAGCGGAGCCCTTTTGGCAAAGCCGCTCCTGGTCTAGGAGAGACCTAAGCCGGAGACCCAAAAGGGCCTGCACCAGTAATCTAACGGGCACAACGGTCCCTGTGGAAGTTACTTTAATATCACATCTGGACACTCTGCCCGGGAGAGGTCTGTTTGTAGCATGTTCGGACAAGACAGAGCTATGGTCCGGAAAGTGTCCTTTAGGAGCAGGAGGTTTTTAGGACAGGGACACAAAGGGAAACAGTGACATTTCTGAGGTGGAGAGGTGAATGTTTCTGTACTAATGGGCTGTATAGTACCTGTATTGTTATTTAGGCTGTCATCATTAGGGTTCAGAGTTAACAGTCCACACCTGGCAGTGAAACAACTCACACTTCTCTGAGCTTTCTTCCAAATAAAAAAGTGTCCATGCTGCCACTGCTGATGGGGGACACTTGAGTTTCCACTAGAAGGTCTTCAGGACAGTTTTGCCACAAGAGCTGAGGTGGGGCAGGACGACTCTGCAATGACACCAGAGCTATGGGCAGTGCTGGCAGCCGGGCCAGGGTGAGGGGAGGAGAGGCAGCTCTGGGGGTGATGGTGGTGGCTGTTGGAGGGACACCTTCACGCTGGCTGTGTTCAGGGTCAGCTGCCTGATGGGTGGCTGGATAACACCACGGGCCAGAGGATGAATTTCTTCCCCCCCAGCTCCACACGTGGTGAGTTTATCCCATCGGTGCCGTGAGCTGACAGCACCCCACAGCAGCTCAGCCCTGGCATCCAGGCCATGCAGGCTGGGGTGACAAGAGGTGGTGTGGCCGTGCTGCCCGCAGACAGCTTGGGTTGCCCCCGCCAGCAATCCCATGGGAGCATGCGAGCAGCCGGCACGGGTGCACGGGGTCGTTCGCCGCCCGTGCCACACAGCCGCCCTCCCCATCTGCCTGTGGGCACCGCAGTCCTTCACGGGTCACAGCAACGTGGCGGTGGCGTGGTGGTGGCGTGGCTGTGCCACCGTGCACGCGGATGGGTGCTCGGGCTTTGCTGGGGACGGGGAGACCAGGCATGTCCCAGGGGCTTTCTGAGGGGGGGAAGGTGGGATACGGAGGTTGGATCTGGCAGCACCCCAGATCCAGGCAGGTGCTGGGGATGCGACCTGGGGTGGCTGGCACTCCACGTGCCTCACTGGGTTTCCATCCGGCTCCAGCCTCCCAGCACCATGCAAACTGTGTATCCGACAGTTTATTTTAGCCACTGAGGCGAGGAGAAGGAGGGCAGAGGCTGGAGGATCAGGGGCTGAGGCTGTGTGGGCGGGAGGGGGGCCGTCAGCCTGCTCCAGCGCCTGTGACACGCGTTTGGTGTCATCCGAGTGGGAGAGCTGCGAGCAGGGTGAAATATGAGCTGTGGGTTCCCGGCCACAGCTGGAGGAGTTCGTCCTGCAGCCTGGCCCCGTTCCCTCTCGGGGCAGGTCGGCGAGAGCCGGTGCGGATCCCAGTGCCGGCTGCGTGCAGCCACGCCGCCCCGAGCGGGCCCAGCCAGACCTCAGCCGGACGGGAAGACCCCGCGGCCGTGGGGTTCAACCCCAGCCAGGCTCAGCGCCGGGGCGGCTGCGTGAGAAACACCACCCTCGAGGGGCTGCTCGCTGTCAGCTTGGCTCTGGGATGCAGCCAGCAGGCGTGCAGGGTGATTTTTTCCTCCCAGCCCTTACATCTCAGTTGCTCCTTAGGTGCTGGAAGAGTTAAATGTCCTTCGCCTGGCATCCAGCCTGATTCCGTGCCCGCGCACAGGCAGATGCACGCTGCACGCACCCCTGTTTATTGATCATCTTGGCACATCATCTCATTCCCGTCTGCAGCCCAACCTGGCCGCCGGGGAGCTTGCAGCGGTGGACATCCCACAACGGGCTTGCAGGCCGCAGCCCAGCCCTGCTGAGAAAGCGCTGGGCCTTCCAGTGCTGCTGCAGGGGAATTACCCAAAATCGGGATGCCAGTGCTACTGCGAGGTGGTCAGATACCGCCGGGATGCTTCCAGCGTGGTACAGCGTGGCTCAGCTCTGCAGCAGGCAGCCCTGGGTTCCCATGCAGTTATTTCAGCTGTGCGTGTGTGCAAGGAGGGGGGGTCTCAGGGTGATGGTGCCTGTGTGTAAAGGATTGATTTGCACCGAATTCTGGGTCGTGGGTACGTCTGTGCATGGATGCGCGTGAGTGTGTGGAAGCACTCGCATGAGGCCGGGACCGTAGGGCAGTGCGAGCTCTGCAGCAGCACCCCAGGACACATCATCCCGAAGACCACAGTCCCTGCTTCAACCTGAACCCCCCCAGAGCATCACCCAGCGTTGGGGAACTGGACGAATCAGCCAGCCAAAAGTCAGTGCTGGGGGTGCTCCTCCTGCGCTGCCGTGCCCTCCCTCTGCTGAGCTGCACCCAGCCCCAGCCCCCGAGAAAGCGTCTTCCCCACCTGCGATCCAGGGGTTTGGAGGGGGGACAGGCTCCAGCCGATCCCCAAGGTACTTTAACTGAGAAAAAAAGTAACAATCAGAAAGTATAAAGGAATGAAAATGACATTTCATTGCCTGTGGAGCCCCAAGCCGCCATCCAAGGGGCGGCACAGGAGCCCTTAGCAGCAGAGGCTCCCACGGTGCAAAATCCGAGGGCCCTGGTATCGGGTGCCTGCCTGAAGCAGAGACAGGAACCCCAGTCCTGAGGGGCAGCGGGAGGGCTGGGTGCACCGGTCATGCCTTAACACAGGGCGTAGGTTCTTCACCCCATGCCTGCCCTTTCCTGGGGGTTACAAATGCTTCCTTAGACCCCCGGCCAGCGCTGGGGAACGCGGAGATGCCCTCCTGCATCAGGATGCGCTGCCCAAAACCCAACTCCCTCGCTTGGCCATGGGAGCGGGGCATGTCGGATGCCAACGGCACCTGCCCACGCACGGAGGGTGGGGCAGCACCGGGGCCATGGACACCCTGGAACCGGTGCAGCCACTCCTCTGCGACGAGACAGTGGCCGTCGGCTCCCTCCCGGCCTCACCACGGACCCCACGGGGCTCGGGGCCAGGGGCGCGGGGCACCGGGGATGCAGCCGGCAATGCACTCCCCACGCTATTCTTAGGAAGGGTAAAGTTTATACAAGAAATTTAAGCTTTAAACCCAGGCACCATAAATAGTCTATTTTTCAAGGGCTCCAAGTCAGTTGTAGGCTCAGAGCCAGCGCCAAAATTTGGCAGCTGTCTTTGTTTAATGATTAATTAAAATGAGGTAACAAAACGAGACATATCTATTAACGAGGGTATTTGCAGCGTCAGTAGAGGATTCCAAATGGCTGATTTTTTCCCCTTTTAATCTTCAAACTTCTCGTTAGGAAAACAAGCTCTTCCTCTGTCCGCAGCCGGGCTGGGTGGGAAGGGCTGTGCCGCAGCCCCTCGCCCTGGTAGCGGGAGGGGAGCAGCGGGCAGGCACGGCTTTATCTTTATGGTCTCTTCCTTTAAACAAAGCAAACCCTCCGCATAAAGATTTTTCCAGTTTGGAAATTTTATTAGACCTTTAAGTAAACTTCAATGGAGAGACCCTTGGCTGTGACAGAGGCAGGAGGGGGAAGGCTTGCACGTCGCTTCGGCTCTGTGCCGGCCTTTCCCCAGCGGGTGCCACGCAATAAGGACTAAAATGGGAGTGCTGGGGGCAAAGGGGCATTTTCCAGGCTCTTTTTCACTTGTGTGAGACAAACAGGGCCAAACCCACGTCCCCCCCCCTGCCTTGGGGGAGCAGCGTGTGGTTTTCTGGGCACCCCGGGGAGGTGTGACCAGCCAAGGTGACAAGGAGGATGGTGCAGAAGGATGGAGCGCTCCCAGCCCATCCCCGGACGCTGGATACATCTCCGAGCTCAGAAAACCAAGCGGAGCAGGGAGCTGCCTCGCGTGGGCAGTGCCCGTGGTCAGAGGAGGGTTAAAGTGTGCAGAGAGGTCCAGAGGCAGCTCTGGGGCAGGGGGTGTTCGAAACAGGTTCACCCTCCCCAAGGCTCCAGAGACTTAGCCACATGGGAAAGCACCCAAGTATGAGGAAAAGGGAAAAACATCCCAAAATAGTTTAGTCTTGTTTTCTACACTGAGACGCCCAGACAGGGTGGGAGTTCTGGTTGTGTCTGAGCTAAAAATTACAGTAAATAGAGAAGTGGCTGCAAAGCCCCATGTTCTGGATAAGAAGGACATGTGCAAACGCCGTCCGTCAGGGTGAAGACGTGCTGGCGATGAAGGCCCATAAATAAACGAGGAGGGGGATGGAGTTAAACGAGGAGGGGGATGGAGTTAAATGAGCACTGTGTGAGGGGTGAACCCTCGACCGCCTGCTGAAGTGTGTCTTCTCCCCAGCACATTTCACAAGATGACAGGGAGTGAGGGGAAGCAACTTCATAGGTAGGGACTGCTCCGAGCAGAAATGGGATCCGGGCGTCTCCCTCTGTACACAGGTCCAGGACCACCGAGGCTGGTTCTGCCCCACTGGCTGGAGAAAAGAGCGGTCAGGATGGACCCGCTCCGGGCTGTGCCACTCTCTGCACCGCTCTCTGGGCACATTTCAGCTGGTAGTAAAACCCCAGCATAAATACGGAGCCTGATCTTTGGAGGAGGTGCAGGGATGATGGGTCGGTGGTCCCTATAACGAGCAGAGAGGTCCTGGGCATTTGCTCCGGCGGGACCCTGCTCCTGCAGCACACAAGCCATGCGAGCGGGCAGGATGGGGAGTGGGGGCTGGAGCGAGGCAGACTCCGAGTGGAGGAAGGTCCCCTGCTCCTCCTGGGGGGATCAGTCCCCCGGGGGAGGAAAAGGGGGATGCTTTCCATGGATGCTCCATGTCCCACTTCAACTGTTCAGGGGTCGCCCACGCTAAGCACCAGCTTCAGGCCCCGTAGCGGGTCCTGGGATGGGCGAGCTGGCGAAAACCCAGCAGCGACTCGGGGTCCTGGGCTGTCCAAACTGCGGCTGGAGCTCCCATGCCCCAGGGATGAGGGTGGGAAGTGGAGCTGGTCCTGGGTGTCGTGCCATCCTCGGCGAGGCAGGGTCCCACTCGCAGACCTCTGGACTGCAGCCTAAGGACCGCAGAGGAGGGGTCCTGCTCCGGGGAAGGGGCCAGGACACCGTACGGGGCTGAGGTCCTGCCTGTGCCGCTGCTGGAGCTGGCTCTGCTCCCCGGGGCAGGGCTCCCGCTGGGAGCCGGGCCCTGCGCGGGGGCCGGGGCGAGGGGTGCCTGAGGTGGCACCGGGGGCAGCAGCAGGGGAGAGGGACGGTGCCGGGGCAGCCGGAGGGCGAGGGCACGGCGCTGCGGGCTGGGATGGAGCCCATGGGGTCTCCGGCCGGGGCTGAGCCTGCAGCGGCTGCAAAGGCCGTGGGGCAGCCCGGGGGGAGCAGGGCAGCAGGGGACGGGGGCGAGGGAGGCGGGGGGGCTCGGGCGGCCCCGGGGGCTGGCAGGGGCTGCCCCGTCCTCACCCCCCGCCCCTACCCGGCACCTTCCCCCTCCGCCCGGCGCGGGGCGGCGGCAGCGGCGGTGCCTGCGGGAGCGCGGTGCCATCTAGGGCCGAGCCCGGGCTGCTGCAGGGCCCGGCCGGGGCCGCGCGGCGGCGGCGGGGCAGGGGCGGCTGCGGCCCCGGGCCCCGGGCATCGGCGGCGGGGCGGGGGCCGGCGCAGGCGGCGGGGCCGCTGCCGGGCCGGCGGGGCTGGGCAGGGCCGTGCCTTGGCACCGCACCGCCCGCGGCATCGGTCGTCTCCCTTCGTGCTGAAGGCGAGAGCGCAGCGAGGAGCCGGACCCCTCGCTCCCCGGGGGCGAGCAGCCAGCGGAGCAGCCCAGGGCTCTCCCCGGCCGGGGGCCTTCTGCTCGGGGGAGGCAGCCAGGGCCCGGGGCTGCCATGCGATCGGAAGCCGCGCTGCACCCCAGCGCACACCCTCGCCTCCGTCGGGTGGTGCAGGCACAGCAGAGGTGGGTGCCGCATGGGGACCCTCCCGGGCAGGGTGCCTGCGGGCACCCGACGGGCGCAGCAGTGCAGATCTGCTTCCTGACCGTGCCACCTCTGCATCCCCACCGCAGCACTGGTAGCTCTGGGCCGGTCCTGTCGGTGTCCCCAAGCCATGCACAGCCAAGGAAGGGAGGGAAGGCTGGGCTGGGGGTACGGTCTGCAGGAGGAGATGGAGGTCACCCTCTCACAGTGCGTCCCCACAGGGCTAGTCCTTGGTGGGTGATGGGGCAGGAGGTGGAGAAGTCCCAGTGCTCTGAGTTTGTCCTGGCCCCTGCCGGCAGAAGACCCTGGATCTTGCAGGGGAGCACAGCTGGGGTTTTCTTGACTCTTGGCATTTAACCTAAGGGCACACACATCAAGTCTTAAGTCAGTCTCCCAAAACTGTGAGTAGCCTTCTTCCCATCATCGCACTGGTGATGATGACAGTGCTGTGGCTGGACATCAGTCTGGTCTTCAAGACCTTGCTGTGCTGTGAAGCCTCCTGCCTGTCCTTGGGCGGATCAGGCAGTCTCCCTGCCCATGCGGGTGGGAGGTTTCTCCACCCTACCTCCAGCTCTCCTTTGGTCTCAGAAGCACGCTGAGCCTTACTGGCTCCTTGAAACTTGGCCCTGAAGAGCCCCTCAGATTGGCTTCAGTTTGGTGAGGCTTGGTCCTGGGGCTGGAAGCCAGTCACGTAGGCACAGTGTGATCAGACCCAGGTCACTTCTCCGGTGGGACAACAGCAACCTCCTGGGTCATGCAGTAAGTACAGCCATGTCCTGAGAAGAGAAAAGCAGGACGCAGGAATAAATCCTCCTAAACAAGGCTGTTCTCTGCATACTTGCAATTTGCCACATCCTGCAGCCGTCAAGAGAAAAGCTAACGAAGAAAAGGCTGGACCCGGGCACATGGAGCCCAAGGGCAGCTCAAGAGTGATGGACCAGACAGCAAGGGGCTCTGGGGCTTGCACAAATCAGGCCCAAAGTCTGCAAAGAACATGGAGGAGAGAGGAGGAGGAGGGTCCAGTGAGGCCGAAGCTGAGGCTGCCTGCATGCCCTGCCCGTGTGTTCTTGCATTTCCAGGTGCTTGGATTTCCTTAGCATTGATTCTAGAGCGAATTTCCTGGTGTCAGTCTGATTTCTGCTGCCTGCCCTTCTAAAGGCTTTCCCTCTATGCTCACTTCAGTCCCAGTTTAATGGAGTTTTGACCTGGAAAAGCAGAGAGCGCAGGGCATTTCCCAGTGCACGTCCTCGGGGTAACGGGTGTGAGTGTGATATGCGATGCACCTCGGCAGAGCTGTTTTTCCAATGCTGCATGCGGTTGCCCTCTCCCAGGTCTAAGCCACGCAGCTTGTGGTTCATCACAGGAGGGAAAAACCTCGGTTTACACATTTCAACTGCCCCGTCTCCCGCTGTGGAGAGGGAAGCTGTTCGTACCCCTGCTCATTTAACTCACTTAAAACCAGTGACAAGTTCAGCTATATGATGCTGGCTGGGTTTTCATCTGCCACGGACAGAGGACAAAGAGTAAATCACAGGGAGAAGGACCCTGTTCCTTCTCGAAACAACAGGAATTGATTTAATTTATACTTTAACAGCCAGAACTGAAAATAATCAAGAGCCCCTGCAGCTGGGTGCGGCGTGTTTGCCTTCCTTTTATTGAAAGAGCAGACAGTAATATCCCCCCGACAGAGGTGACTGGGAGAGAGAGATTTGCCTCTGCAGGGGGTCGGACATACCCATACATCTGCTCTTCTGCAGAAATAGGACCGGGGGGTCTGGGTGAGACTACAGATCAGAAATGTAAACTCTTTTTTTAATGAAGCTCCCCAGGTTACACCTTGCTGTTTGTTCCCTGAAATCATTCTAAATTCAAGTATTTTTGTGGCCCAAGGAATTTGTTTCTCTTTCCCCATTAGTCGCCTGGACTTTTGCCTATTTATTTTCTGTCTTTTTGAAGGTTTTACCGGCTAAGGCAGTCCCTGTGACGTCCTGAGCCACTTTGTGAGAATCTCCCCACTCCTCTATCAAGTATTGTCATTATTTATTGGTGAGAAACAAGACTTTTTCAGCAAAATGCCACTAATCTGAGGGATAAACCACCAGAAAGTTCACCTCCTGGGGTAATCCTATCAATTACCTCCATTCGAATACCATATTTATGGCAAAACCAGCATTGTCAAATTGATTTCTCCTCCTGGATTCCTTGGCTGTCTGTTCTTGATTACTTGATATCCCTGATAACTGCAGTTACTATATCACTCAGAAACAACAGGTTTGCTGGTAAAATCCACCACTGTGGTTCTGCAGAGCCAAACTCAGCAGGATTTAAGAGAAATCCTCTGAGCTTTTTATCCTGCATGTTGCAACGCTGAGCAAGAGGGGACCTTCTGTGAGAGCCTGCTGTCCCATTGCCCCGTGCAACCCATTTTGCAGGCTCACCACAACGCACATGGTGATTTTGAGATTTTTACTCTCACTACTTGGAAGGGAGTCCTCCGGGGAGCAAGGCTCACTCAGGAACCTTTGCTCACATGTAATTCCCTGTCAAGGGATGCTAGAGGAGAAGATTTAGGCATAACTGAATAACATCAGTCCCTTCTGGGAGCTATATAAAATTGTGTGAGCAGACAGTTTGCTCTAAGGATGGTGTTTGTGGCACTGTGGTTCTAGTGTCATCCCTCTTTTGTTCACTGTCACGTGGAAAGTCTCTTCATGGTGCATGGGCTCTTTCTCAGGACGTAGGCAGAAAAGAGCGTTTTTCTGGGGAGGCTCCAGCCGTGCCCGTATCACATCGTACCAGGGATAACCGGGGTGGGCTTCCCTCTGGAAAGCAAACGCATGGCAGGCTGCTGCTGCCACTCAGATTAAGTCCACGGGTTGTTAGCTGCAGCAAGAGTCTTGGTCTGTGTCTTTTCTCTGTGGATTTTTTTCCTTTTTGCAAATACTTCTGTAGTCCCCTGGTTATAGCCCAGGCGGAGTTTGCTGTTGGCTGAAGAGCCCTACCGAGCATCACCGTAACATCAGCAAACTAATATCCTGCAGGGCAGTGCTGCTTCTCCCCCAGAGAAGCTGGGGGAAGACCTAAATCAAGCTCAGGCTCCATGCATCCCTGTGTTGGCTCAGAGAGAACAGCTAGTGCCCAGAGGCCTCCATACCATGGCTTCTTTCCCTGCATCCCCCATGCTCCAGGTTTTATTTATAATCATTAGGACAGAAGCAGCTAGATGTTCCTGCTTTCTGCTGGGTCGTGGCTGATGCTGCTCACACCACGTTGAAAGGCCCATTAGCATGGGTTTTTCTCTCTTTGAAGATGCACATGCGAATAATCAAGTTGCTTCTTGATCTTCATTTTGGTAAGACCTGGATGAGGCATGCTGGCCTTTCTGCTGTGTCTCTGTGGATGCAAGATGTGAACACGGCACACGGATGGGTAGCACAGATCACGGAGCACTGAGGATGCTTCTGCTTTGCAACTGCCTTGCAGGCAAGGTCTTGCCCGTGATGGTGAGGGCAAGGGCATGGGAAAAGCACAGAGGATAAGGAACCTTGTATCCACACTTCTGCTATCGTCAGCATGAACATGGAACAGCCCAGGTGCTTTGAATGCCCCTCCAAGGTGCACGCTGGGGACTGGAGGATGGACGCCAACTAGTAGAGAGGAGATGGGTTACTGGATCACCTGTCTGGAGGACAGACCCTGGGAAGCAAGACACCAAACAAGGATCCCCAGACCAGACAATTGTCTCATCAAATACAAGCATGGACCATGTAACAGCAGGAAAGGCTTAGGGACATCCGCATGAGTTCCCAGAGCATTTCCAGTTTTCTCCGTTGCTCTCCCATCGGCATCATCCACCTACCAATGCTCATGACACCAGGCAAGACGTGGTCCCAGCCCTGGCGCGGCGGGGGAGCCTCCCCTCCCTTGGCACGGCCGACCCTCCCAGGTGCCAGGCACGCACCACACTCGCCGCAGCCCTGTGTCCTGGCTCACTCACCAATGTCGAGCCACGGGCTGCTGCAGTGTCTGGCTCAAGCACTCCATTTTACTGGCCAGTGTCACCGCAGTCTTGGACAGCTGGCAAAGCTCCTCATCCTTATAAGTTACAGGCTGCTACAGCCTGGCTTTCATTGCTGAAAAAGGAGAGTTCCTTTACCTGCGGGTAACTAATGTGTGGGGACAAATAGGAGGTAAAACCGCAGGCTCACCTTGGGCTACCTGAGACTATTCCAGGGGAAAATCACACCGTTTTTAAGAAGTGATAGTAATTTCATGATCCAAACTGGCATGAAAGTGGATGCCATTATGGACTCCCTTGCTCAGTCCCTCTAGACTAGGAAATGATGCCATTTTGTAGGATGTTGTGATGCCCTACAGGTTCCAAGGACATGCTAGGCTGGTGTGTAAACATAAGTTGTGGAACAGCTACGAGCTCTGCAGTGAAACAGAAGACTGAGTGCTGCGATGTGGGTAACTGATGGCTGGACAGTTTGTGTGGTGATGGAGGAGGCAAGGGGAATGGGATGTAGTAACACCACATCCAAGATGGCTTGGAGTACTGGCCAGCCAAACCAGCGCCTGTGTGCCGCCCTGCCTGCACAGGCGTATCCTGAGCTCACTGGTAACACAGCTTTTTTGCACATCTTCTGCTCCACTGCTCAGCAGGGCTGAGTTCAGCCATGGCCAAGCATCCACAGCTAAAAGGGATGGTGCACGCTGCTGTGGGGTCGGTCAAGGAGCAGCAGGAGCAGAACAAGCTCTGGATGCCTTTCGCGGAGTCTCCTGCTCATCTGAACCTGACTCCAGAGAAAGAAAAAAACGGTTCTTTGTAATCCGGCGCTGCGAAACGCCAGCCCATCCCCAAGCTCTCATTAACATTACTCCGACATCCAGTGCAGAAGAAGAAATGCAACATTTAGAGCAAACTCCCTGCTTGGCCCACAGCCACCCCAGGAGTGTCAGACCCACGCTGACTTCTGCACTGACCACGGCAGAAAGCACACAAGCTGAATCCACTGGACCATCACTGGGGAAAAAGCCTCCATCTGCAACCCAGAATGGCCTCAGCCCTTGGCCCTGACTCTGCATCCTGCCAAGGAGACTCTACCCCAGCCTATACCAGCTCTTTGCTGTGTCAGACCCCCCTCAGCTGCGGAGCAATCACCCCTGCCATGCCTTCATTGGCTTGGGTAGGATGTTCCAGACATTAGTCCATTTGGGATTCAGTTTTGTGCAGTTTACGTGAGCTGGACTTGCCTCAGGTGCTGGCAGGGTGGGCGGGAGTGTGCCTGGCCCAAAGGGCAGTGGGAAAGGGGGTCTGGGACCGCCTTGTCCTGGAGTACCAATGCCCAAGGTAATGCTGTGCCCCACAGGGAAGTCCATCAGGCTGTTGATGTGATGTTCCTGACCATCGTTTTCACTCCTGAGCGGCAGAGTCCTCTCCTGTGCTGGCCCAGGCCTTGAAGCACCTTAAGGGCAAAGGCACCTGAACGTGCTCTGGAACGCTCTACCAGTTCAGTACAGAGGGCACAAGCACCCAGCCCTGGCTACGGACTCTTCCAGCCGCATGCCCCCCACACCCCTCGTCTCCCAGTGCCTCCTGTCACAGGGTGACATCTCCGTCCCTGGGCAGCCATGAGCAGTCTCTTGCAGTGTCACAGCTTCATGACGCAGGACAGACCTGTCCCTCAGCATGCCCTCTCCTGCTCCCTGGTGTCTCTGGGAGAATCCCCTTGCCTAAGACCAGTACATTGTAGTTATTGCTTTGCCCTCAAGGTCTTCTATTTTCCACTAATTTTGCTTCTTATCTTGGCCAGACTGGTTATCTTTACAAGCAACAAATTTCACAAGAAGCCTGAGTGGGCCACTGACCCACCTAAACTCTTCATATTGTCCTGTGACGTCTTTAATCTACACGCAAACCTGCTCTTCTAATAAAACTCCAAACTAGGGGATAACGGATAATCAGTGTAATATACAGTCTCTGTTAGCAAACAAATCGAAGCATCAGTATCATCTTGGGAAAGTCCCAGAGATAAACATCTTCCCCTGTCTGTTCATGGTATCTGTCGGGATATTACTTTTAAATCTCTCTTGTGGCACAGCTGATGTTATCGCTTCAGCCGAATTAGTTAACCAAACTCTGCATTACTGTGTGTTATTTAAGCATTAATGGGCCAGATGGGGTGCATTTCCTTGCAGCCCTGAGGCAGCGCTGATTTTATAATGACTCTCCAAGCTGCGGCTGATTACTGCATGTGATCTTCACAAGCTGCAAAGATGAGGCATTTGGGGGAAATTAGACTGTAATTTAGCATTTATTATCAAAGGGGCAGGAGACCTGTGCCAGGAGACCCACTTGCTCCCAGAGCAGTACTCTGCGTCACACCCCTCCCTGGCCCGGCAGGCGTTCAGACTGACCGCGGCTTCTCAGATCACCGACAGTCGCTTGCAGGCAGCGTGTATCAGCGCCAGCGCCGCGTGCAGGAGCTAAGGATGACGCCGGGACAGGCCATGTGCCTCATACAGAGCACGAGGAGCACCGAAAGAACACACAGCTTGGAGGCTGCAAACCAACTTGGGCTTTCCCTGGCCAGCAGGCAGGTTTTGATCTCTGTAGCCTCGGTTGGAGCAGAGAGCGAGCCCTTGGCCCCTCATTGTCACCTCTGATGGATGCTGCTCGTTGCTACAGTGCTGTCAAACAGCAGCGTGCTGTTGGATGTGCTCCTGACACCCCCCGCAGCCACCGCACACGGGCACTGTCAGACAGCCCGCCTTGCATGGACCCGAGCCCCTTTTCAGCACGGGACCTCCTGTGTGCAAAGGGCATGAGCCATTTTCAGTCAGTCCCTGTAACGCTACATAAGTGATTTTGAGAGATACAGAGGTGTTGTCTGCAGCATTAACGTCCCTGGGTGATTCCTGGTCCTCATCACAACCCACACAAACCTCACTGCCTCTGTGCATCCAAAACGTGTACATGCATTTGATGGATGTAGTTGGGGCAAGGGCTGAGGCCATTCTGGGTTGCAGATGGAGGCTTTTTCCCCAGTGATGGTCCAGTGGATTCAGCTTGTGTGCTTTCTGCCGTGGTCAGTGCAGAAGTCAGCGTGGGTCTGACACTCCTGGGGTGGCTGTGGGCCAAGCAGGGAGTTTGCTCTAAATGTTGCATTTCTTCTTCTGCACTGGATGTCGGAGTAATGTTAATGAGAGCTTGGGGATGGGCTGGCGTTTCGCAGTGCCGGATTACAAAGAACCATTTTTTTCTTTCTCTGGAGTCAGGTTCAGATGAGCAGGAGACTCAGCGAAAGGCATCCAGAGCTTGTTCTGCTCCTGCTGCTCCTTGACTGTGCATCCAAAGGTGCACCAGTAGACCACCGACGTTACTCCAGATGACTTTGAGAAGGAAAGGATGGCTTTAACATCCAGAATTTCTGAGATAGAGAACTATTCCAAACTTTTACAAGGTCATGTTGAAAATTTGAAACCAAGATCTTTCCCAGCTTAATCAAGCACCCTGTCTATAAGACAAAAGATAGTTTTCCAACGAAATCTGAATCACAGCAAGAATTAAGTTGGCAAAATGTGTGAGTCATTCACTTTATAAGTACTATAGAGACTAAGCTCTGGGATGTCGCTACTTCTCCGCCAACAACAAATCTGTTAGGCTAGGACCACTCGCACCCAAAACAAGGACCAAAACTGTAAAATAAAAGACATTTCCTCCTGAACCATGAACCGGTCTTTGAAATTCCTCCTCAATGTGTGAGCTGCCCAGTCTTTGAAATTCCTCCTCAATGTGTGAGCTGCCCAGACAACATCGCCGCTGAAACGGCAAAGGACAGTCGTGTGCTTTCGTCAGTATGAACCTCAGATGAGATTCAGAGTTTTTTATTTATTTCCTGTGAAATCTCTGTAAGACTGTTGAGATATTACAGGCAGTTTTGTCACTGTACAGAATTTTAGTGAAGTCACAGCTCTAAACACTGGTCTGCACACAAAACCAAGCCAGCAAGGCTGGACAAAATTGCCAGGATTCATTTGATGAAAAATACCACACACCATCTTAGTTATTTCATCAGCTAAAGAAACATTGTCTGGAAACCCCGTGCCAGCTGGTCAGAGCCCTAAAAAAGCTTTTGTGCTCCCAAAGGTGTAAAAAAGAATGCATTAAGTGCAAAAAAAGGTATTTTCATACTTCCTAATTATTCACCTGAGCAGAAAATCATTGACACAGGGAGGAAACGATGCAGCAGGAATGCACAGATAGAGCACTCAACTTTAGGAAGCTTCAACTTTTATTGGGAAGCAATTTAAGATCTGAACTGATGTCTCCTTTCCTGTGTGGCTACAAGGAGCAGAGCCAAGTGCTGTGAGCACAGGACTGTAACATGTAAAGCGTGCGTGAACAAAGAGTTTGCCATTCAAAGGAAGAAACCCTTTATTTCATCCAGAAGTGGGGAAAACCAGGGAAAAATACCATGCTAATTTGAGCTATTGTGTGAAGAGATGGGAGTCAGAAGGAGAGATAGTAAGGGAGTTATAGATTTGAAGAAAGACTGACAGAACAGCTGTAAACAGCCATGGCAAGATCTGGAGGTTTGGACAGGTCCCCACTCAAAGTGCTTGCTTGGATCACTGGAAAAGATAGGGAAGAACATTGGCAGTAAGAATAAAGGGAGACAATGTTTGGAAAGCAAAGTGCTGAGAAAGATAAGGTTTGCCTTTGGAAGTAAGGAAGAAAAGGGATATTGATGATTGGGATTGTTTATGTTGGGGTACTCTGGTTACAGGAAAATTTAGTGGTTCTTTTTGAAGCAAACAAAAAGCCCGAGAGAACTCAGAGTGGGTTTAGAGAGCTCAAAAATAAACAGAGCTGTGGCCTGGATCATCTAGGATTTGTAAACAGGCCCCGAACAAGGCTCATATGGAAGAGGAGTTTGTGAGCAATGGGGAAAGGGTGAAGAGGAGACTGAAGCATCACAGGGTAATCTGGGTTCGGAGGGACCTTGGGAGGTCCAGCCTCCGGCTCAAAGCTGGGTCAGCTCCAAGGTCAAATCAGGGTGCTCAGGGCTTTACCCAGCCTGGTCCTGACAAGCTCCGAGGAGAGGGGCTGCGCAGCCCTGCCGGGTACCGGGCCCAGCGCCTCACCGTCCTCACGGGGAAGAAGCTTTCCTTCCCTCTGGCTGGCACCTCCTGACACGCTGTGATGAGCCCGGCTCCGGCTCCTCCATGGCCTCCTCCTCGCGAGTACTGCAAAGCCACCAGGCCCCACCAGGCCTCACCAGGCCCCACCAGGCCCCGCACCCACCGCCTGCCCGGCCTGGCCCGGGCCTGGCCCAGCCCCGCAGGCCCTGGCTGCGTCCCGGCAGGCCCCGGCACGGCAGCTCGCCGCGGCGGGTTCAGGCCGGGCCCCGGCGCTGCCCGGCGGGCCCGCCACGGCCCCGGGGCTGCAGCGGCACCGCGGGAGGGCCCGGGCCGGGGAACGGGGGCGTTGCTAGGCACGGCGGTTGCCAGGCACCCGCGTTGCTGGGCACCCGCGAGGCGCCGCTAAGCACCGCCCCTCAGCGTAACCGCGGGCAGGGAAGTTCCGATTGGGTAAACGCAGTCACGTGAAAGCGGACGGTGGCCGAGCTGGGTCCGGGGAGCCGCGCCTCAGGGGCGGGTCGACCGGAGCGGCCTCTCGCTTCTCATTGGCTCACCCGCATCACGTGGCGAGGGGAGCCGCCGAAGCCGCTGCGCGCCTATTGGCGGCGGGCGGCGGCGGGGTGCGCGTGGGCGGATGTGGGCCCTGTCGCGGGCGCCGTCGCCGGTGTGCGGCCTGGCGCGGCGGCTGGCGGCGGGCAGGGCCGTGGCCATGGCCGAGGGCTCCTCGGCGGCGGCGCGGCGGCCCAAGGACGTGCCGCGGCACGTGTGGGCCCGCGAGCGGCGGCGGAGCGCGGGCACGGGCCTGGCGGGGCCCAACACCGTCTACGTGCAGGTGGTGGCGGCCGGGAACCGCGACGCCGGCGCCGCCGTCTACGTCTTCTCCGAGTTCAACCGGTGAGTGTGAGGCGGCGGGGCCGCCCCGCCGGGGCCGGGGTGCCCCGCCCGGGCCTGCCCTGACGCCTCTTCCCCTCAGGTACCTTTTCAACTGCGGCGAGGGCACGCAGCGGGCCATGCAGGAGCACAAGTAAGTGGGGGCGACCGGGGGGGGCCGCCCCGGGGCTGCGTCGGCCCCCGCTCACCCCCATCTCGCCCCTCAGGCTGAAGATCTCCCACCTGGACAGCATCTTCCTCAGCCGGGTGGCCTGGGCCAACGTCGGTGGGCTGCCAGGTGAGTGGGGTGGCTGGCCGGGTGCCGCGGTGGCAGCCTGGCACCGGTTCCCCTCGCCAGGTCTGGCCGTAGTCAGCAGCTGTCGAGGCCAGAGGTGGTTGCTTTGCAAGCTGCTCGGCGGGTGGTGCCTGGGGTCTTTTATGTAGCAGCGGAGAGAGGGGAAGTGCTGTCAGAGCAGCTGGATTGCACGTGGGGCTCTGCCGCAGCGTGGTCTCTGCGACAGCGCATGCGAACGTGTGGTGGAAGAGGTGCTGCCTCCCCAGCGTGCGTGGCTTTATCTTCCCAAAATCTTCTAGAGTAGAAGGCATTACCGGTGGTGTATTGGCAGCAGGGAGCTGTTTGTGAGTCAGACTAATTTGAGTTCAAAGGCACCTACAAAGGTTTCTGGCCCACCCCTGTCCTCAAAGCAGGGTGAGGTTAGAACAGATCACTTAGGATCTTGTCCATTAAAATTCTGGAAATCTCCAAGAATCATAGAATGCTTTGGGATGGAAGGGACCTTTAAAGGCCATCCAGTCCATCCCCCCTGCAATGGGCAGGGACACCTCCAACCAGATCAGGTTGCTCAGAGCCCCATCCAGCCTGGCCTTGAACGTTTCCAAGGATGGGGCATCTACCACCTCTCTGTGCAACCCCTTCCAGTGTTTCAAGGAGGAGATTAACAATCTGTTCAGGTAACTTGCTCCAAATTGTGACTATCAAGGTTTGTAGATATTTTCTTTATCTGTGGAGATAAGTGACTTGTTGAAACTGCCACAAAGCTGAGGCAAAATTGAATTCGGATCCAAGTTCAGTCTTCACAGAGAGGCCCAGCACTCCTGGCCGCTGAGAGGGATCTTTCTTGTGTGATCTACCAGCAGTTAGTGGGGCTGTGGTAAAGCTGTTTCTCTGCTTTCTTTTAGGTATGATTCTCACGTTAAAGGCTATGGGGCTTCAAAGATGTGTTTTCCTAGGGCCGCCAAAGCTGGTAAGTAGGGGAATCTTGCAGGAGGGAGAGTGAACCCTTCAAATGTTAAAGCTCACCTTGGAATTGGGAGAGCTGGTATCAAAGGGGTGAATCATCGTGCAGGTGTAAAATGCTGTCTGAATTAGTGCCAGCCTGAAGGGCTGGCTTTAAAAAAACAAACCTCTTCAGTGACACACAGGATAGCATCAGACTTCTGCTCCTTAAAATTATCTTGTCAGCTAATATTCTGGTAAATCATGTTT
The DNA here is from genome assembly GCA_020745775.1 of Theristicus caerulescens. NCBI lineage: Eukaryota > Metazoa > Chordata > Aves > Pelecaniformes > Threskiornithidae > Theristicus > Theristicus caerulescens. Next base: position 13,446,330 of record CM036571.1, on the reverse strand, counting down.
TGGAAAAAGGGCGTCCTTTGTTCTGTCTGCTCCCTCCCCATTTTCTTTTAATAGAAACTTGATCTCTGATCTCCTGCTTAACACAATGCCTAATGCCATGTCTAGGCTGAAAATTTCCAATCCTCAGCATTGTCTTATTTCCTTGCAGTATGTGCTGACTAATTATATTGATGGAAAGGATGGGGAGAGTGGTTCTTTATTTTCCTTTCTCTTTCTGAATGAGTAATACCCCCCGGAGGTGGGACACCTGCCCAGCGCTGTCTGGCTGGCTGGGTGCTGCCCAGTTTTTGCCTGACTGGGTGTTGAGCCTTTGACTTCACTGAAAGTAACTGTAACTCCTGAAAGCGGTGCTTGTAATCGCAGTGCCTGGGCACGGCCTCCTGATACGCTGTCTTTTTTTCCAGCAAAACTACTTGAAGGCGATTCGACTCTTTCCCGGGCCCCTGAAAAGGATGGATTTAGGTATGTAGGCCAGTGATGGAGCTAATATGAACTTGTAACTTCTTTTTGTTTCAGCTGGAGCCAAGGTTGAGTTGAACAGTAACAACTTCAGAATAAATTCTTCTGGTTTAGATCCACTCAAAGAAAGTTTTAAACATTTGTTTTGATCTGATACACTGTTCAAATCCATCACAAGAACTGCCTGGGAGAAAAACAGTGTTTCCAGCTCTGTTTCTGGTCGGCACTTGCCAGTCTGTCTGACCAGCACACAGCATTTGCTTTTAAAGCACTGTAAAGGCAATTTGCTTCCAGAGTCTGCCAGTGAACTTGCTTACTGTGGTATCATGGATGACTTTTTGTGGATGATGGGCTTTTAAGAACTTTAATTATTCATTGATCTTTGCAGTTGGGCAGAGAAAGGGAAGGGGAACATTCAGCAGGGTTTGCTTAGGAAAGGAAAAAGATATTTTCCTGATTTAAATTCTTGTTGAGTATGAATCTCTTCCTATGAACTTGTTCATGCTGGTTTCTCATCTCTTTCCAGCTGTGCAGTTGCACACAGAGCCTGAGTATAAGGACGAGACGATGACAGTCTACCAAATACCTCTTACAGGTGAGCATGTGACGCTGTAGTCAGACAGGAGGAGCACTTGTTCAGTAACCATGCTTAAGGTGGTTAAAGGAGCGGCTTCTGTTTGCAAGCCTGAGGAAGGAGAGGTTTCTGAATTTGCATGCTTTTCTCAGGAGAAGGATCTCTTTCAAAGAAACAAGACCTGCTGAGTCAGGGCCTTGGTTTGTTCCTTTAGGTGTGGGTGTGTAGAATGACATGTGAAACATCACTGGATTCGGCTTTCTTAGCCAACTGAGTTGTCTTGCTGCTAGAAACTGTGATACTTAGAGTACAGGCACAGGCTTGACAGAGTTTAGCTGTTTTGAGAGAATCTGAGAGACTGGGATGATGCGTGGCTCCTGAAATAAGTGACTAGAGTATGCAAGCGCAAGTCAGACTAGGGGGAAGAGCTCTGTATTCTGGTGCAGTTTAAACATGACTGTCATAGAAGAGGGAATGGTACTCATGCTTTTCTTATCTGTCCTTTTTGCTTAAGTGATCTTTGGTTTTATTGGATTTGGGACAGGGAAACCGCTAGCTGCTGAAAGTACGTTGCCTCAGAGTCCCGGAGCATCAACCCAAGGTGGAAATAGCCCGAAAGGGGACACAGGGCCTGGATCCCCAAGAGCTGCACAGCAAAGCTTGGAGGAGGGCAAGGAAAAAGAAAGCCCAAAGAAAACAGGTGAAAAAAATGGAATGACCTTCTTACCTTTAATGAAATAATGCCAAAATAAGGATACGCATTTGTCCTGCGAGCTGTTTGCTCTCTGGCAGTGAGGTCCGTAGAGAAGCTCAGCTGAAGGATTACATGGAGCAGAATGAGTTCTGGTACTTTGGAAGTTGATGCAGAACTAATAAGGCCTGGAAATTGAACATGTTTCCTACTTGGGTTGTGACTAGTCCCTGTAGTAGTTTGCCTCTGTAATTTAATTACGAGTGGATGTTGGGGTTGATTATTTTTCAGTCTTGGGCTTTATTTTGCTTTCTTGTAGCTGAAACTGTGGGCTCTCTGGCCTTAGGTGCTTGTAACCTTTTGCTGCTGGGCTCCAAGTTGGCTGGATGATGTTATTCCTGTTAATGCTTTAGCAAACATTGACACATTTTGGCTTTAAGAAAAATGACAATCAGTGATGATTCTGAGTAGTTTTGCTTTCTTTTACAGGTGATGAACAGAAGTGTGCAAGTAGGCATCCTGATCTGGTGATGGCTTTCCTTTGTAAAGTAAGCTTGGACACAAAGATCTTTAAATCAGTGTAGAATAGAATATAGAATAGAATAGAGTTTTTCAGTTGGAATGGACCTACAACGATCATTAGTCCAACTGCCTGACCACTTCAGAGCTGACCAAAAGTTAAAGCATGTTGTTAAGGGCATTGTCCAAATGCCTCTTTAACACTGACATGGCACTTAAACACGCCCCACTGATGGTGGGGCATCAGCCGCCTCTGTAGGAAGCCTGTTCCAGTGTTTGACCACCCTCGCTGTAAAGAAATGCTTCCTAATGTCACAAGGACATTTCATCTCTCTAAACAAATTTAATTGGAGATAGCATTTTCAAGCAGGGCTTTGGAGCTATTTTGTGATTCTGCTTTTCAAAGGTCAGAGTAACTGTAGCATGAGTAGGAATGTGTAAAAACCAGAGGCTTTTTTTTTTTTTTTTAAGAAGTGCTCTTTGTAGAGCAGCCAATTAAGAGTATACAGGTTCCATTCTTGCTTAATGCTTACAGTAGGGAAGTCTGTCCTGCTTACTTGGCTAAAGAAGGGAGCAAGAAGCAGCAACAATGTGATCTTGGAAACCAGAAAGTCTAGTAAAAGCGTTTTAGGGGTAAATTAGTCCAGTGGCTGTGAAACTGAAAAAAAAAAATCCCTTGGCTTGTGGGGAAACACTTAAACTGGAAGTATGTGGATCTTGTTTCCTGGCCCTCTTTATTTGGGTGATTAATTCTGTTTTATTTGACTCTTTTTCAGATTCACCCAAAGAAGGGAAAATTCCTAGCAGCTAAAGCACAGGAGATGGGCCTGCCAGTGTAAGTACGAGATCCCAGCCTGGGGGACGGGGCAACACCGGGCATGTTGATGTTGGCAAGTTAATTATTTCTATGGCCTTGTTTTCAGGGGAACTCCAGCCATTCTTCCCATAATTACAGCTCTCAAAAATGGGGAGAGCGTCACTTTTGAAGGCAGAGAGGTAAGATGTATCTGTGCTTTCTGCTGTGGCTTTGCCATCCTCCCTCCTTCACTGGGCTCCCAGGGTGACAATCTTTTTGTGCAGAATATTTTGCCTACCAGTAGGTACTGGGACATGTGTGGGGTTGCTTTTTTTTCTTGAGGCAAGGGTGGATGATGGCTGTCTGCCTATTTCCTCTCATCCCCGCTAAGAGGCTGGCATGGGTTTTGCTGGTTTTGAGCTTTGAGTGGCTACTTGGGGCTGGAACAGGGACCAGTCACTAACCACAAGTTGTTGCTGAATGTGACTCCCATGGGGAGCGTGTCCAGGGCTGTTGCAGGGGTGTGATTAGGGAAGTACGCTCTGAAATGAATTCATTTGTGAGTATGGCTGCTATTGTCAGAGCTTCTTCATCTCCCCTTCCCAAAGCTGATACAGGTCTAGGAGTGACCTAGTGGCGTTAATCACTGCTTGTTTTAAATCTGGGGTTTGAATGCCTGTGTAGCTGTCACTCCCTCCTCACTGTGTTTGCACCTCTTAGACCAAAAGAAGTTCAGTGGTTCCTGTGTGCAGGGTGTTAATCTCAAACACTAGTCTGAAGTGAGAGGCAGAGCCAGCTCTGGCCATGTCCCAGGTGATCTGTAAGTGAAGGTCCTAACCTGGGAGATAGGATTGATGTATCTTTGTGTCATAAGAATTTCACAAAGCCTTTTTCTCTTAAGCACGCTTTTACTACCATCTGAATCTGCTGCGGGAACCTAGAAGGTGCTAAAATTCCCTTCCTTACATTAGGTTGTGGTTTGCTCTGAGACCAGGGTTGGGATTTGTTGTTACACAGCAAAATGCAAACTTGTGTAATGAGAGCAGAAAGGGAGCAAGAACTGCACTGGTCGGGTTTGCTGAGCATGGAGAGAGCCTGCCTAGGGGCTGGCTGATAAAACAGCTCCCGAGAGAATCAGACATAATGATGCAAGCAGGCCTGCGTGTATAGCTTGATTGTGGTGTGATCTTTGTGTATCTGCCTGCAGCTCTCTCCTGAAGAACTGTGCACCCCTGCTGATCCTGGCCCGGTGTTCATTGTGCTGGAGTGCCCTCACGAGGGCTTTGTGGATGCTGTCTGCGAAAACAAGACCTTCCAAAGGTAGCAGGGCTGGGCGACGTGGAGTGTTTTGGGGAAGACATCTGTGCTGAGCTGTGCCAAAGAGAAGCTCTCGTTCTATTATAGATGTGTTGGTTCTTGTGGCTGATGTCTGAGCTGTTTGGCACTGTTAAGGAGCTAGAGATGGAAGAAAGGACTGGTGGTGCATTTTGAACCTTTTAGGAAAGGCAGGCCTGTGCAGGACTGGTGGGGTTCTGTGGCTGTGACAGGCCTGTCTTTTTCTCTCTTTCCAGAGAAGGAAATGTGCACTGGTGTCTTGCTGGGGAGCAATGTAGACACTGCTGCTTCCCTGTGCGGTGGAAGCCTGGGCTGCACGTAATGTCTCTGTAGGGCTTGTGCAGAAGCATGTTAGGCTTCTGAAAGGTTCTGCAGATGTTCTTGCTCTTGGAGGAGAGGAACTGCCCTGGGGGGGAGAGTGGAGGTGTCAGCAAATGGTGGGCTTGAGCCTTGCAGAGCCTTGTGCCACCGCGATGTGGAGCCTGCAGCTCCTGGGCTGTGCCCTTAAGGTCTGTGCTCTGCCTGCTTCAAGGGGGGGCACCTCTGGTAGCACCGAGATGGGAGAGGGGAGGGGATGCCAAAGTGACGGAGGACTGAAGCGCAGGTATTCTGTCTGTGTTTGAATGTGTCCCAGGTACCAGGAAGGACTTCCTGAGAACCGGGTGGCCTTGGTTATTCACATGACTCCTGAGTCAGTGCTTCGAGACAGCCGCTACCAGCAATGGTTGGAAAGGTATGTGATCTTCTGATTGCTTGGTTTCACATCACTGTTGGGGAGCAGCATGTTCTTAGGGTGCAAATGTTTTTCCCAGACTAGAAATAGCTGTTGGCTGGCAGCAGGGCTCTGCTGGCTCAGATGAGATTTTTAGCTAACGGCTCAGGTGTGCAGAGATGCCCAGCTCTAACGTGGGCTGAAGCTGTTGTGCATTTTATTGTCCTCTTACAGATTTGGACCTGGAACTCAGCACTTGGTGCTCAATGAAAGCTCCTCCGCGGTGCACAACCCACGCAGCTACAAGATCCAAACCCAGCTGAACCTCATCCACCCAGAGATCTTCCCTCTGCTCACCACCTACCGGAGCAAGGTAGGCCAGGCCCTGCTTGCCTGCGTGCCTCGTGCCCCTGACCAAAGAACGTGTTTAATGTCACTCTTCTCCCTGTAGGAAGAAGAGGCTGTGTGTAGCGTGCCCATTGTGCGAGGAGAGTGTCTCTTGAAATACCACTTCAGACCACAACAGGAGTGGCAGAGGTCAGTGGGAATCTTTGACTTACCAGTTTTTGGGCGTTGGCTTGAAGCAGCTTTTCAGCTTGAGTCTGCGCTGAGGGAGGCTGGTGTGTCGGCATCCTTCTCAGATTCTTACTGGCAGCCCTGCTGGGGTAGCTGCCAAGCTGTCGGCTGTGTCTTGAGGGGTGTGTCCCTGTCCCTGAAAGTCTCAGACAAGGTGTAGGATGCGGATGAGTGAACCACTGAAAACACCACCTGGCCATAGGTTTGGAGTGTTGTTTCTGTCCCTCGCTCCTGTAGCCTCCTGTGCTCCTCTGTCCTCTGCTTTGACCTCCTACGCTGTGCACCCAGCCGTGGCTGTGGCAGAGCAGATGGTGGCAGGGAGAGACTTTTTGGGGAGCCCGGTGAAAGTCTTATCAGGCTTTCTGGGTCTTCAAATGGTATCAGAGCTGAAAGCCCCAGGTGGTTAAACAGTTGCAGACTTCTCCCCTGGTGCTTGCTCTGTGGGCAGGTAGGTGAAGCTGCTCAATGAGGATCCTAAGGGCCGGGGACCACGTGGTGCAAGGGGATACCAGCTGCCATGGCTCAAATTTCTGGCTCTGTTGGGCAGAACAGGAGGACCCAGATGCCAGGAAGAGGTTAAGTTTCTCTGCTTAAGGCATCCGAAGGCCTGTAGTACTTGCACGTGCTCTGATGCAGGACCAGGACGCAGGTCCCTTATGCTTTTGAGTGGTTCCTGGAGCCCTTTTGGGCGGTTGTTCCTCTTCCAGGAGTCTCTGTGCTGCCTTGCAGTGCCCTCTAGTGTCTGACAGCTCTCTGGATCTAGACAGCGCAGGGGAGCATAGTGCTATTCCAGGAGCTTCTCCAGTTTGGTGGAATGATAATTCCTGTGGCGTGGCTCAGTCCAAACAGGCCTTTTTGGCTCACACCACACTCATGGGTGTATCGTCCCCCACCCCTCAAAACGGAACTTGGAAGGAGCGTTTGACCCTTTGTCGTAAGGCTGTTCTGGCACAGTAATTTGGCATTTTGCTCTGAAAAGTGCTGTCTTTTCAGTTCCTACCCTGCCCCATCCTGACACATGGCCTGTTCTTTCAGAGATGCTGTGACTGTCTGCGATTCCGACGCATTTGTTAGTGAAGCCTTGGATCTCCCTGACTTCCAGGCTCGTGTGAAGGAGTGCAAAGAGAGCCTGTCTGCTGTACCAGGTAAGAATCAGCAACTTGTCTTGGGAAGTAGGAGGTCTTGGTGACCCACTGCTTTAGTGCCCAGACAAAGCTGTGCACATGCAGCTTTCCTGCTGCCTGAGAGGTGCTCTTAAGTCCTCCTGCAGCTGTGCAGAGGACAGGCTTAGCGCAAACTGAGCTTGTTTCAGTTGGATTTACACAGTTGCGTGCTTCTGGTTTTCTAAAGCTGCTAGGTTTGGGGATTGAGCGCTGTTGGGGGCAATTAGAGACAAAGCACCTGTGTGTTATTTCTCTGAGCTGACCAGAGCTCTGCTCATGTTGAACGCTGTCATAGCAGCCACAGTGCAAGTCCCTATGTCTGGGAGAAGTCTTGCTCTAGAACCAGCTCCCCGTGGGGCACTCTCCTCTGAATTTCAGTTGTCCTGTTGGCAGTGAGGCTTTCATGGTATGACACAGCACTGCTCGCTCGCTGTCTGGATCCTGATTCTAGGGAGAGTCAGGGCCCTCTTGAACTGCCAGCTCTGTCATGGGCAATAAGCAGAGTCCTTGTTTGCCCGCCTTTGAATATGCAGTTATGTGTTGTGATGTGTTTTCTTGGTGATGCTCGTTCTGTCTTCCCTTGTAAACCTTGCTGCTGTAGGAAAGCCAGAGGCTGAGGGAGGCAAAAATGAATGTGCTGGGCATGTAGACACTGGAGTTACTAGGCTGTTGAACTAAATGGTGTCTGACTGGGCAGTGTGTGCATAACGTTTATTTACAAGTCCTTGTTGTCTGTTTTCTCTAGGAAATGTGAGTGCTTATCCTGAAATTGTGTTCTTGGGAACAGGATCTGCAATTCCAATGAAAATCCGAAATGTCAGTTCCACGCTGGTAAATACCAGGTAAATCCCAGTGTCCTGCATTCTGCTTGGAGAGGCTCAGTGTCTCAAGAGGGTGTTGCCCAAGGGCTGTTTGGACCAGTGTGTTGATGACACAGGGAGAGTGCCCCTGTTGTGGAGGCTCTGGGACTTCAGTTTCAGACACCTGCCTCTCTGTAGGTGGGGAAGACTTGACAGCCACCTGTAAAGCCAAACATTTAATGTTTTCATTCATTTTCCCATCTCCCCCAAGGGTGTGTTCAGCATCAACACAGACAGAACAGTCTTTCTAAAGCCTTGGCTAGTAGGACTGGAGTAGCATTTAGAGGTGTAGAGCACTGAGAGCTCTCTGCCTTCCAACCCAAAAGATCCCCCTCCTTGAATGGGCCCTGGTCAGAGCTCATACGGTGGCTGCTAAATGTCTTTGTCGCTTGTCTTGCCAGCTCTACCCGATCCCTGCTCTTGGACTGTGGAGAAGGAACGTTTGGGCAGCTCTGTCGCCACTATGGAGAGCAAGTCGACCAAGTGCTGTGTAACATAGTAGCTGTGTTTGTGTCTCACATGCATACTGATCATCATTCGGTAGGTTGAGTGTGTTGGAAGGAGAAGGGGTTCTGTGCAGGCATGCTCTGCTGTTTGGGATTCAGAGGTAGCTGATGAATGTAGGCTGCCCTGCTGTTAGGGCTGCGCTTGCCCTCTGCATTCCCCAGGCACTACTGAATCTGGGTTTGTAAGCCCCTCTCCCTTCCTGTTCGGGATCCCTGCAGGCTTGCTGGGATCATCCAGAGTTGTAATTTTTTAGCAGTGTCCAACGCAGCTTCCTTCAGTGCTTTGCAATGAATAGTCACAGAAGGACCAGCTGGTCTGTTCTCAGGGCAGGCCGTTTGCTGGTCTGCTGTCTTGTGTCTGGAAGCCACGCTGGGTCTGAGATGTTGGGTAGAGACTTTCTGCTCTCTGCCTTCTTTTGGGAGCAGACACAGCAGCACTGGGAAGGGCTGAGGGGCTTCTGTTGTGGGCTGCTGGCCACCAGCTCGGGGGCATAAGCAGTGACAGTGTTACAGCAGCTCAGCAAGTTGCAGTTATTGGAAAAGCAGTAATCATATATTTCTGACTATAGGTTTTCCAGAAACTGTAGCTTGCTGCGCTGTGGTAGCCCTGTTGCTGCTTACGCCCCAGATATTTCTGACTACAGCTTGCCGTCTTGTTTGTTCCCTTTGCAGGGGTTGGTGAACATCCTGATGGAGAGGCGGAGAGCTTTTGTAAGTAGTACTGTTGTTTCGCTGCTCCCGAACTTGCCTTGGAGTGAGGGGAGGGGAACTTCTGAGTAGTGGAAAAGCACCGTTATTTCCCTAGGTATTTCTTTGTTCTGATTTGGTGTATACCTAGTGCTGACTTCCCACCCCTGCCACCTTTGCTTTTCCAGGCAGCCCTGGGTCAGGCTTTCAGCCCTCTGTTTCTGGTAGCACCTGAACAGATCTTGCCTTGGCTACACGAGTACCACAACCACTGTGAAGAGATCCTTGGAGACATCAAGTGAGTATGTGGAGAAATATCCTTACTGGGTCCTTATTCAAGGCAAACTACCGTCATCCATTCCCCACACCCCTTCGTTGAAGGCAACTCTGACTCCTTCCGCTGTGTGTAGAATTAGGATGTGCAGTTTGCAAAGGGGAGGATAGGGTTTGTTACTTAGTTGTGCTACGTAATAGGGGCTTACATGCAGGCTTTACTTTTCCGTAGGAAAGGGGAGTTGGGCGAGTGAAAAAAGGTTCCTGGAAGAGAGAGTATTTGACAGTGGAGAAGAAGAGGTTGGATGAGGTACTGGGGCACTGGATAGTGAAAGCAAGGAGAAAAACAGATGGGTGCACAAAGATGTCTTGTTTGTAAGGTGCTGAACTGAGAAGGAGAAATAGGCTGCTTAAAGATTAGGTTTTACTTTGTGCCTGTCCTTAGTTCTCTCTTCTCCCCTCCCTCACAGAATGATTACTTCCCAGTCTCTTGTGAAAGGCTGTGAGAACATCAAACCTAAAGCCAAATGGTTTGTCAGTTCTCTGTTAGAGAGCTACGACTTGGCTGAGGTAAGCTCACGAGCTGGCAGGGTCAGTTGCTGTGGGGGGCAAGAGGGGACGTGAGGTCTAACACTCGTATCCTTGTTCAGTTTCAGACTTGCGAAGTCCAGCACTGTAAAAATGCTTTTGCATGTTCAATGATCCACAAATCTGGCTGGAAAGTAGTCTATTCTGGTGACACAATGCCCTGCACGGCCTTAGTACAAATGGGTAGGTGACAAAAACCCTCTGCTTGAAGAATCTCTTGGAGAAAGGTCTCGAACTGTTCGTATCTGAAGCGGGCACCCCCACACCCTTGGTGCAATGCCTGCAACACAGCGAGGGGCTAAGGTGGGGAAATGAGAGATCGTGTAGGCAGTTGAACTAGTCTGTATTCAACTGACGGTTGAACGTATGATTATTTACACAGGGAAAAATGCTACCCTGCTGATCCATGAAGCAACGCTGGAAGATGGCATGGAAAAAGAAGCAATAGAGAAGACACACAGGTGGGGTGTGTTCTGCTGTCTGTCACTATTAGGAAGGTGAAGATGCGGAGCTGGGCTTTGTCCTTGGTGGAGAAGGACCCAAGTCCTGTAGATGGTTCTGGTGTGCATAGAGCTCTTCAGCACTCAAAATGGTGTGTTGCTCATTGCACCAGCTCTGTAACTCTCACAGCTCCTCTGAACAAGGAGATATGGGGAAAGCTTTTTAAGTGGACAGTAGTAACTCTGCAAATAGACTAGCCCGAAGGAAAGGTCCTCTGCTTGATTACATTTCAGGACTAAGCTCAGGAGGTAGAAGAGTCATCACACCCGCTCCCAGCTAACCGCGCAGTTCAAACAGCGCTGCAGCCAGTGATACCGAGTGCTGCCTCCAGCAAAAGCGGGCAGACCTGAGAGCAGCTGCTCGGGATTACATGTGAGTTACAGTGCAAGAGAGCTGGACTTGCTGGCACCCCTGGGACAAGTATTTTAATAAGCCCCTGTCCCCAGTTTGTGGAGCTCTTAACTGTAGAGCCACAAGTGATTACAGCTGCTTTCCTGCACTCAGGGTTGTTTGGAAGTCAGAGACTCGCCACCAGCGCAGGTCGCCAGAGGCAGAGGTGCCGGGGCGTGCCTGCCAAGAGGCACCTTGTGCCCAGCAAGCGTTAGATAGCGTCTGGTGTTGGCTGTTGGTGTGATGTGACCTTAGATGCAAAGCAGCCTGCCCTGCCCCGCTGGAGATGCATTGGGCCTGGCTGAGATGAAGTTAATTTTCCCCGTAGCAGCCCTCACCGTGCCGTGCTGCGCATTGCTGGCTGGGTGTTGGTAACACCCCGGTGTTTTGGCTGCTGCTGAGCCGCGCTCGCGCAGCATCAAGGCTGTCTCTTGGGAGGGAACGCGGCCATGACAGCTGGCCCAGGCTGACCCAGGGATGCTCCATACCATGTGACGTCAGCTCAGTAATAAAAGCAAGGAGAAAGGAGGAGGAGGGCGGGCATTCGTTGTTTTACAGCGTTGGTCCTCCGGAGCAACCGTTACTCGTGCTGGGGCCCTGCTTCCCGGGGGGTGGCTGGACATCGCTGCTGATGGGAAGTGGAGAATAAAATCTGTTTTCCTTTTGCTTTTCCATGTGCAGCCTTTGCTTCTGCTTTCATTAAACTGCCCTTATCTTGACCCACAAGCCTTTCGTTATGTTTGCTCTCCCCTGTCCAGCTGATAAAGCGGCTTTGGTGGTGTCATGGTTTAACCCCAGCCAGAACTGAGCACCACCCAGCCGCTCGCTCTCTCCCCCCACCCCAGTGGGATGGGGGACAGAATTGGAAGGGTGAAAGTCGGAAAACTTGTGGGTTGAGATAAGAACAGCTCAATAATTGAAGTAAAATGAAATAGAATAGTAGTAATAGTAATAATAATAATATAATAACACAATTAATAATATACAGAGCAAGTGATACACTATACAGGTGCTCACCACCCACCGACCGATGCCCAGCACGTCCCTGAGGGGTGATCGCTGTCCCCCAGCCAACTCCCCCAGTTTCTATACTGAGCATGATGCCATACGATATGGAATAGCCCTTTGGCCAGTCTGGGGCAGCCCCCCTGGCTGTGCCCCCTCCCAGCTTCTTGTGCACGGGCAGAGCATGGGGAGCTGAAAAGTCCTTGACCAGTGTAAGCGCTGCTCAGCAACAACCAAACCATCAGTGTGTTATCAACATTATTCTCATCCTAAATCCAAAACACAGCACTATGCCAGCTACTAGGAAGAAAATTAACTGTATCCCAGCTGAAACCAGGACAAGTGGGCACCTGGCATCCAGCCAGGGTCAGCCCAGCACAGAGGGGCAGCGCTACCCAGCCCGTGTGTGACCAGGGTGCGCGGTGCCGTGTTCCCGTTCCTTTTGCAGCACAACCTCCCAGGCGATTCAGACTGGGATGAAGATGAACGCAGAGTTCATCATGCTCAATCACTTCAGTCAGAGATACGCCAAGATCCCGCTGTTCAGTGAAGACTTCAGCGAGAAGGTTGGAATCGCATTCGATCATATGAGGGTAAGTTGGGAGCTGTGAGCCAGGCTGCGGGCAAGGTTTCAGTGTCACTTTGGGGTGGCTGCTCGCGAATTAAATTCTCCACTTGTAACGTTATATCGATACTCTTCAGAAGGAGATGATGTAATCTCCTCTGAAACAGCTCCTTTTACTGCTGGCAGCAGACATCACCAGCGTGGGGAGAATGGGTGGCACGGAGCGAGGCAGGCGCTGACGGCTCTTGAGAACAGAAGTCCACTCTTAACACGCTGGGTACTTGCCGCACGTCACCTCTGTTCTGTGCACGCTACTCCCAGCTGAAAACCTAATTTTGCTTCCATCTCCACTCCCTGGTGTGTTGCAAAGGACATCCAGGAGCCAAACGCTGCTGCCATTGGATTGAACGCAGTCATAGCAGTGAGAATAGCTCACTGATCAATCAAAACTTGTGCAGCGTCCACATTACTTCTTGTAAATGTAAAGAAAACGTAAATAACTTGGCATGTGGGGTCTGTGAACTGACTGCTGCAGGGTTGACAGCAATGCCCTGCCTGCTAGCGTAAATGCAGCTGAGAAATCGTCGGCGAGGTTGGGGCTCCTCTGTGCTGGGTGCAGCACAGAGAACGCAGTGCTCTGCCCTCTCAACAGGCGAAAGATGGGGCGGGGAAGAAGGCAAACACAGAGCAATTCTCACGCAGGTGTTCCCGTGTCTGATGTATTTCAGGTACGTTTTGGTGACTTTCCAACCATCCCGAAGCTGATCCCGGCTCTGAAAGCTTTGTTTGCGGATGACATAGTAGAAATGGAGGAGCGGAAGGAAAAACGGGAGATGCGCCTTCTGAAGGAGGCTGCTCTAGCCTTGGACAAACTGGCCGATGGTGAGAACAAGGAAGCGCCGTGCCAGAAACGGAAACAAGCCAAGAACCATCAGGAACTATCGAACAAGAAGCTTAAAACAGTAAACTGAAAGAAACAAGGTTGAGAATGCTCTGCTCTGTAAGAGGAGCCTCGCTCTCCGCAGGCCTTGGGAGCGCGGTGCCAAGGGCTGCCCGCAGGCACCGTGGATAAAGGGGCTGGCCTCCGCGCCTGGGTTTGCTTGGCCGTCAGTGGATCGCCGGGGGCCGGAGCTACCACGCGTGCTGTTGGCGGCACGAGTCCTCGTGGCGACAGCACCTGCCCGTACGGTTCCTGGTCCTGGGTCTCACCCGTCCATGTGTCACTTCTCTTTTAGGCAAAAGTTCTTCTCTCTGAACTGTTTTAATTTTTGGTTTTATGCTAGAATCTCTTGCTGATGTAACAGCAGCAGTTGGGACCTTTGCAACAGATCTGTTTTGAGAAGCCCTTGAGGGGCCGCGGATTCACCAGAACAAGGCAAATAAGGTCTCTGGGTTATGAGGAATGTAACTAGGTATCAAACCCAGCTCAGAGGAGGAAATTTTACAATAAAATGGGACCCAATTAATTTTGAGGTTAATTTAGGGATGTGAATGCTGCTCTGTTCCCATTTTATTTTGATTTTCTCAGCTTTTTTTTTTTTCGTAACATCAGTTTTCCAAAAACCTTCATTTAGAATCTGAATAAACCACTCAACATTACAGGGGAAGCTGTGTTTTGTCTAGATTGCTAATGAGGGCTTAGTGAGGGAAATCAAATACCTGAATTCCTCTGGAGAATGACCTCCGTTGGCCATTTCTGCGTTACAGCATTGCTGTAAAGACCAAGATCTCGCCCTGGTGCTGGAGCCTCATGCCTGTTCTGGTTGTGTTTTGTGTCAGCAAAATCATATCTGCCCCTGCTGCCCTACAGCCAGGAGCTTCACTTCTGAGAGAGGAAGGTGAGAAAGGTCTGGGGTTAAGAGAAGGAGGTTTTTGAGGCTTTCTGGGGCTCGGCCTTGCTTCCTTCCTTCCCAGTGCAGTAACTGCAGCTGTTTGTAAGCAGGAGGGGGAGCTTTGCCCTCTTTCAATCAAGGAGTTCATTTTCAGAGGCAACTCCAAGGCACTCGGCTGCCAAGCGCTGCTCAGCAAATGATACCAGCACATATCAAAGATTTAAGACTTCATTTTAAGGTGATGGAAAATGAAGACACAAACCGGCAGCAAAGCACCTTTTGTTGATTAGCTGTGCTTTAATATTCTGTTTGTCTAAAGTGGAAGCTGGGTAATTGGCACAGCTGGGTACTACAGAAAAGGGCTGCTGGGCTTTTAGGAAGAGCCAGGGGGCTGAGGAAAGACGAAGCAGGTACTCGTTATTGTGCAGGTGTAAATGGATCGCGTTAGGGTGCCCAGGGGAGGCAGGGTCAGGGCTGCGGGATGATAAGCAGCCCCTGGACCACACAGGCTCCCTGTGCTGCTTTTCACAGAAATAAAGAAGGGCCTTTTGTTTAGAAAATAATGAACCACTTCTCACATAAAGGTGTTAATAAACTGCAGCTACAGCAGTGTTAGGAGACCCCAGCGCGCAAGCTACGGCTCCAGGTGCTGATGCAAGTACGGTGGTGGTGTGCAGCAACCTGATCGGGGCTGGTGCAGAAAAATGACCCCGACCTGGCTCCTGAGCCTCCCCGCCGCGGGAGCCGGAGGGAAAAGTGCCCCTGGGGAGCCCGAGCTGTGCCGGTGCAAGGGAACACCGGGCCGGGGAAGCTGCAGCTCCCGGCCGCGCCGGGGCCGGCCCTCGGCCTCCGGGCGGGGCGGCGGGGGCGGCTCCTCCGGTCCCCGGGCAACGGCGGCTCCTCCCCGCAAACACCGGTGCCGGATGGAGGAGGAGGAGGAGGAGGCGGCGGTGCCGGAGCCCGATCCGGATCCGGACCCCGACTCCGGGGCCGGGCGGCTGCTGCGGTGCGCGGCGCGGGGGCTGGGGCTGCCGGCGGGGCGCCGGGCGGCCGGGCCGCTGCTGCGGGACTTCTTGGCCGGGGCGGCGGGGCCGGTGCTGGTGGCCTGGCGGGGCCCCGCCGGGGAGCTGGGGCTGGGGCCGCCCCCGCCGCCCCCCCGCCGCCGCCCGCCCCAAGGCGCTCTTCTTCCTGCGGCCGCCCGGCGCCGGGGAGCCGCTCTGCGGGGACCTCCCCGCCGATGCCCTGCGGCACTTCGCCGCGCTCCTGGAGGAGGTAAGGGCCGGGCGCTGCGGGCAGCCCTGCCAACGGGCTCCTCGGCCTCCCGCCTGCCGCTGCTGATGCGCTCCTACCCCTAACTCTGCCCTTCGCAGCACCTCCTGGCCCACAGGCCTCTTAGAGTTCATGTAAACCTCCCGAATCCCCATCCACACCAGCTCTGGGCGTCATTTTCTAATGGTGATGTCCTTGCGGGACCGACCCATGTTACGGAATCACAGAGCGGTAGGTGCTGGAAGGGACATCTCGAGGTCCTCTGGGGCAACCCCCTGATCGAGCAGGGCCACCTAGAGCTGGTTGCCCAGGACTACGTCCAGATAGCTTTTAAGTATCTCCAAGGATGGAGACTCCCCAGTCTCCCTGAGCAAGCCGCACCAGTTCTCGGCCACCCTCACAGTGAAAAAGCGTTTCCTGATGTTCAGAAGGAGCCTCCTGTAGTGCAGTGCCCGGTTACCTCAGGTGGGCTGATGTTTTCCCAAAGGGATCCTCAGGGGGTTCGGGTGCTCTCCCTTCCCTGCGTTGTCTCAATTTATTCCTGATGGCCTCTGACCTGGAGAAGTCTCTGCGTGAGGCCGTAATGGGAAAGCAGAGGAGCTGCTCGATTTGAGAAGCTCTGGTGATGCTGGTATATTAAGCTGGTGATGGACAGATTGGATTCCCAAGAGCAGGCTGCCAGACTGGTTATCTTGGGTTTGTGGGATAACGCGTTGTGTACACGGGGAGCGTTTGTTCTGAGGTGTTTGATGAGCCCCACGGTCTCGGTAACTGCACAAACAGCGGTTTTTGCGTGGCGGCTTTGTTTGTAAATAACGGCAGGTAGCATTATGATAGGCGTTGTAAACACCATCTGCTGCAGGGAGACTTTGGGGCAGCAACACTTCAGCAGATCCTGTGTTCTGCCTGCCTCCAGCAGTGGGATTGTGCAGCCTGACTGCGTGTTTGCAGGCTTTTCTCTCCCCCCCTGTGCCGACAGATGCGGGATTTCCCTAGGGAGCAGATCGTGCCTGGGTCTGGTCCCGCTTTCTTCTCAAACTTCGCTTCAAGGAGGACAGAGTGGTGGTGGTGGTGGTGGTGGGTCAGGGGGATGGGGTGGGTCTGCGCAAGGGTCAAAAGGGTCTTGAATTTCCTGCAGTTGGGGACACGCGTTGCTCTGCCCGCTGCACGAGCGCTTCTTGCTAAGAGTCTTTTATCAGAGGTTTTTAGGACGGTCTTAGAAGAATTTGTGCAGCGATAAGAAATAGTTTGTGTCAAACTCTCCGTGGGTTATTTGGGACATCAGGAGTAGACACACCAAAACTGTGCCTTTATTCACCTGCGGATCACAGCTGGGGCGACCTTGTCTGCGTGTCGCACTTAACTCCTGCGATGGCTGGAGGGAACGCACCTCCGCTGTGTGGAGCTGGGCTCATCGTGAGCCCGGGTAGCATTTTAATGAACTAATGAGAAAACAGCTACCGTTAGACCAGTTACAACATTACTAGCACTAGCAGTCCACGTGAGTTAAGTAATAGAGAAAAATCTTGCTAATAATGTAGCTAAAACCGTTGAATGTGGATTCAGCAGTATCTGCCCGTGCTCCCTGGGGTTGTGCTCCCCCTTCCCACGGCTCCCCGGCACGAAGGTTGCTGATGCCGGTCTTGCTCAGGTCGACAGTGCCAGTCGTGGTTACAAGGAGTCATCAGCATCCTGGGATGGCACCGTGGTGGTGCTGGGCTGCTTTATTCCTTCTCAATTTTGTGATGATTTGTAGTTATTTTTATAGCTTTTCGTATCCCAGCCGGCTCCCCCCTCATCAGCCCCAGCTAAAGCTGCTCCCAGCAGCCTCCCCCCGAGCCTGGCAACACAAAGGGCTGTTGTTTGTCACCAGGGGCAACCTGGCTTGGTCAGGCTGTTGCCAAAGGCTGGTCCCAGAGCGGAGCCAGCCCTGGGTAGGAGACAGTCACTGCATTGCTGTCGCAGCTCAAACAAGCCAAAAGCAGCTCTGGTCCAGGCAAGTCCAGCCCAGCCTTGAGACCCCGGTCAGTACAAACCCTGGGGGCTTTCATTGACAATGACAAAAATCGTATTTAGTGGGCTGCAGCTTTGGAAAATAACCTAAAAAGTGCCTGTGCTCAAGACCAGCAGTACAGTCGGGATGGGGACCTAGGTGACCCTCACCAACAGAAGATCCCAAGAGGTACCAGAAGACCTTCCCTTTGGGCACACTGGGGGTTGCCATCAGGGGACAGCCTGCGGGTTCTGCCCAGCCCTGCTGGTCTTGAAAGGCTGCCTGCAGCCCGTGCCCCTGCCTGCCTGCAGCCCGTGCCCCTGCCTGCCTGCAGCCCGTGCCCCTGCCTGCCTGCAGCCCGTGCCCCTGCCTGCCTCCCCTGCCCGCTGGCAGTGAAACGGGGAACGAGCGCCAGGAGGTGGTGTGAGGGCAAGGGGACAAGAGCCCATGGAGCTGTCTCCAGTTACAGGTTTGAGAGGCTGGGAGAGCCTGGGGACAGGGCTGCTCACTTTGTCTGCTGGTTTCCACCCTTCTCAGCTGCTTGGATTTGGGGGAGAGGGGGTACCAGTACACAAAGTGGGCCTGTAGAGAAGCCTGTTCATCCTCACCTGCCCTTGTTTTGCACAGGCAGGGAGCTGCTTGGGACAGCAATGAATTTGGGTCTCCAGGCTCAGCTGAGCAAGGACCTCAGAGCCTGGTGGCCTCTCCGTCTCCTGCAGCACTTTTTTCTCCGTTGCTCTTTTGTGACTCCTGCTATAGGTGATTGTGCCCATCCTGACCAACCAGAAGAACCATCAGGGATGGCCACAAGTGGTGTCACAAGACATTATGCGTCATGTCCACAGCCTAAAAAGTACTGTGCTCATGGTTGTTGGCCAAGTAAAGGGCAAGACCTTGCTGCCTCTTCCAGCTGGCTCGGAGGGACTTGAGGACATTGATCTGGAAAATGAGAAATTGTGAGTACCACCCCTTGCTTTCTGCTGGGTTTTCTCCTGCTGATGCACATGCTGTGTCTTTTGGGGATTTCCCACCCAATCATGGTGACTCTTCTTGCTCCCTGTCATCTGCTGCTCATCCAGACTGCCAAGATGGGTGTATTTTGCTCTACCTGCTCTCCAGTTTATAGGCTCTGTCTTTGGGGACTGTGCAAACAGTCCAGGCAGGAAAGGCTCAGAAAGTGCAAAGGCATGTGGGTGCACAGAGAAGCAATGAACTGCTTGGATCATTGGGAAAAAACCCAAACCCTGCAGGCGAAACCTCTCCTGTTTTCCTGACCCCACTGAACGGGAAGGCAGGATTCTCTCTTTTTTTGGCTTCTGTCTGCCAAAGCATGCCACCAAAATGCACTGTTTAGAAGTTAAATGACTCGCTTGTTAGTGATTCATGCTGCCTGCTTGGTCAAGACCATTCTGCCTCCCTTTAAAACTGGATTTATCATGCAAAGGTACAGGGAAAAACACCTACAACTTCCTGGAAGTTTCTAACTGTTTATGGTCCCATAGAGAGATTTGGAAGCTGTTGCATCTGTCCTCCTGGAGAAGCAGGGTGGCTTCCCAGACACCCGCTGCATTTCCTTGCGTTTCTCTTCAAGAAAATGGACGACTTTGATAATTTTGGTTCTCTCTATTCGTAGTTCTCCCTGGTAGCTGTTACGATTCTGAAGTTCACTTCCAGTCCTTGAGGCGCAATCCCCAGGAAAGCCACCCCAGAGTTTCTGGCTAGGTAGGGCAGCCATGGGAGGCTGGGCCCCATGTGCAACTGGTCTTCATCCTGCAAAATCTTCAGCAGCTGAGGAATCCCCACCCTTTGCTAGCTGATACATCTGGCAGGGTGCTCACATTGCAGCTGGGGGGAACTTCCACCCTGGGCCTCCCAAGAAACCAGGTTGGTGTCCAAAACTGGGAGTGGACGGAGTCTGACGGTTGCAGTGCTGTAAGCCTGGCCCAGGCCAGGATAAGCGAGTCTGGAAGGTCCCTAGAGGCAGATGCGTTTGCACGTTGTGTCATCGTCATGTCCGGGCTGCGTGCTTGCACCTATGGGGCCTCAGGAGATGTGTTAGTGAGCGCAGTGGGATTAATCACTCCTGGGACACGACGTGGTGCGGGTGGGATTGTGCAAGAAGGTGCTGCTTCCAAGGCAGTGGGGTGACCTGTCCTCAACCTGCCGGCCCACCTTGTGCTGTTTCTCTCTCAATTAAGTGAGTTAATGACTGTGGGGAGATAGAGTAGATTCAGGGAGGACAGCACCAGGAGAGACAATCTTGCTGGAGGTATGGCTCTCCAGGTCAGACCCTGAGCCCGAATGGGTCTGATACGTCAGTGACTGGCTGTGCGGGGAGGTGGCAACTGGCTCTTCATTTCCACCGTTCATTTTATGAACGATGTGTTGTTGCCTAAACTGCTGCAGAGCCTCATCCTTTTTTTCCAGGGTGTAATTCCTGTATTAAAACAACAGCAAGATCTTACAGGTTTTGATGGTTTTGCGGTTTTGAAATGCGTATCTAGATCAACCTGTAGAGCTGGCATAAACCAATCTGAAGCCAGACATAATCTGTAAAATCCAGCTGCTCACAGGATCGTTTTAAGCAGATACAACTGAGCAACACACATCAACACGTGGAAAGCAAGGTTAACCACATGGTCTGTTTTCTGCAGCCTGGAGCTGATAGATAAATCTCTTGTACATGCTGCTGAGTCGGCCATCATAGACTGGAGCTACCAGATCCAGGAAGCACTGAAGAAAGAGTCCTCAGAGCCTCTCCTGCAAGGCAGCAACCCCAACCCAAAGGTGGAACTGGAGTTCTGGAAGAACAGGTACCCTGGGCAGCCTGGCCAGGGCATGGTGGTCACTAGCACTGGTTTTGGGTGGAGGGAGAGTGCTGGTGGCAGACAGAGCTACTTCTATGAGTTGAGAAGAGCAGGCTGCCTCAGGTTCATGTAAAGACTAAGCTAAGGAAAATTGCTCCTGCACATAAAATAATCATGATCTGCAAAGTGTCTGGGAGGGTTTTGGGCAGCTGGCTGTGGTTTAACTTAGCCCCAGCCCAGGGGTTACACCTTGAGGGAATTTCTTTGGGAATGCTCTTTCCATCACTGTTCACTAGGAACCAGCCACAGGAGTAAGAGCTGGTGGACACCTTCTGTAGGGCCTCCTGGAAATGGTGCAGCTCAGCTGGCTGCTGCTCATCTGTCGATGCCCGAGGGCACTTAGATGCTCAAGAGCCAGGGAGTGGAATTTCCCCCTGCCCTTTGAAAACCTTTGTGCCACGTTGATACAGGCTGATTCAGGGCAAAGCCGTGTCTGCTGGAGAGCTGTTGCTAATGCCTGCAGAAACATCTGATGGCTTCTTTCAGCAGTGTCCTACCAGTAGCAGAGCTGCTGTCATGGTGAACCCCAGCACCGTCTGTCCTGCAGGGTTTGCCCGTGCCTCCGCAGGAGCTTCCTCCCATTGACTTTCACTGTTGGGACTCGGTCCCTGTGTAGCTGGAGGAAATCCTGAATCAGGCCCGGGGAGATGGATGGTGCGGGGGGACAGCTGAGGCTCCCCAGTGTGGGCTTGTAACGTGCCTTGGTTGCTGTAGGTGTGACGACCTGGAGTGCATTTACAATCAGCTGAGAATGAGGAAGGTCAGGAACATGATGGAGGTGCTGGAGAGAGTCGAGAGCAGCTACGTCCCAGCCTTCAAATCTATGCTCATGGATGTTGAGGCAGGTGAGATGCTTGGGCAACTTCATCACATCTATGTGATGACTTCTGGCCATTGTTCATAGCCTGCTGTTCCTGCTTTCAAGCCTGATGTGGCTGTAATGGCACTGGTCATTCGGAGTTTGCTGTGCCTGTGGGGTCTGCACCACGTTGCTGGCCTTCTCTCTGGTTTGTGGAGTGAAACTGGTCTGCCTGTGCTTCATCTGCTGCTTTTGTTTCCAGGCTGGGACAAGCTTGATCACTGGTCTGTTAAGCCAGACCCTTCCCAAGGTCAGAGTGAGGGGATTTGGGAATTCACTCTGCTGTAATAAAGCATTCGCATTAGTTCCGCAGGACTCACCCCAACTTTCACCAGCTCCTGTGGTGTCGGTCAGCAGGAATGGGGGTTCAGGATAACAGGACAGATCTCATAGCCACCTGAAACTACCCAGGACCTTGTTAGACTGCTCTTTCCCAGGCTTTGGCCGTTGCAGCCCAAACCTCCTTGCTAAAGGAACAGCAGTTTGCACTTTAGGATGGGGCCCTTTGGCCATGAGGATTTCAAGGCCTCTGATGAAAGCAGGCAGGTGGTGTCACCTGTATCACACAAGAAGAAAGCAGGGTCCCTGCAGCCGCACACAAATCCAGGCAGAGCTGCGCAGAGGCAGAGCTCAGCATCCCGCCTCGCAGCAGTGCGGTGGGGAGGTCTGTACCCTCTGCAGGGGCTGCAGCAGCAGGGGCTGCAGCAGCAGGGGCGAGCGTGATGCATGGGGAGCACACGTCTGTCCACATCCCCGTCCAAGGCCCGGCCAGCCCACAGCTCTCCTGGCCACCTTGTCAGCGAGGGATCGTCGCAAGGGTCCCGGTGGGGTGGGTGACCTGTAGGTGGTGGTGTGCATCAGCAGATCTGCCTTCTCCTCTCCCTTATTTTGACAGTCTGGCACAATGCAGTAAGACGAGAGCTTTGAGTAGAAAAATGAAAGGATTGAATTTCCCAGTTTAGGGAATTAAAGCCCCTTTTAAATTTTTTTTTTAATTTTTTTCCTTTTCATTCATAAGGAGACTTATAAAGAAGGAAGGATTTTTTTTTTTTTTGCCTGTAGGTGAAGCAAAATTCTACCTTAAAAAATGTAGCACTCTTGAATCAAGCATCTTTCTTCTGGTGAGCTTTGCTTAGGGGAGTTCAGTCCAGCCAAAGGAAACACTGCAAATTCCCCTCCATAGTGAAAAACAGTGCAGTCCTGCTGCTCCATCCCCTGTAGACCATCACAACCAGCCCTCCGTGCCCATCTTCAGCCCCGCTGCTCTCTGGCAAGACAAAACCGTTCAGGCTTTGCCAGCTACGTACACGCTGACAGGTAACACTGTCCTTCACCCCTTCACATGGAAACGTTTCATCCATTAAGGACCTGTGTCGCACTCTACACTGTGCAATTGGTATGGGCTAGAGAAACACCCCTTATACGAGGAGCCAAGAGTTCATTGTCAGACTAATTAGCACTTTAAGAGTCTAATCAAAATACAACAAATATTTGGTTTTAATCCAATTACAGCAATACTGACCCTAATTGGATAATTTGGACTATAATTGTTAATTTCCACTACAACACAGTTCAGATTTCTATGCATCTGCTCTTAAGTCCCTGCCCCTTGCCTTGGTGCTGTGCCCTCCCTGCTGACGTGGTGGTGTGGCCGTTGTCTGGCTTCTTTGCTGGGAAGGCGATGTTGAAAGTGGGGGTTTCTTCTTCCTCGGTCTTGGGTTTTGGGGGTTGTTTTTATATGCGTTCAAGTACTTCCATCACTTCTCTTCTTGTTGGTCCATAGGTTTAATTGCACAACGATCACTTGGTTTTGTTAATGCTCGCACGCTGGGATAATTCTTCAGGGTAAAACCGCACAGCTGTACAAAGCTAAGCTAAAGCTCTCAACCAGTCATTAGTTACCTTACTGTTGACAGGTTTGCTGCTGCGGCCAGGACAAGTGGGACCGTGGTCATCTGCTAGCGGGCAAGGGGCTGCTATAGCCAAACCTGAGCTAAAATGAGCTCAGGCCAAGACCTGTGATGCCGTACAGCCTGTGATGCCGTACAGCAAGGCCTGTGGCCTGCTCATAGCGATGGCAGCACTGCATTTTCGGTGCTGCCCGGCACATTCCCCCCAACTCATTTAGCAGTTGTGGACTCAGCCTCTGCACAAAGCCCTGTCCCAGCTCCCTGTCCCTTGCCATCGTGTCAGTTTATTTCCCGTTCTGGTTACTGCCGTAGGTGAGCAATGTTCATGGGGCAGCAGGTAGAGCGTGCTCTGTGCTTGTCAGGACTGTTTGTCTTCCCAGGCACCTTTCCACGCGGCGAGGTGAGGCCAGCATCCAGCTCATAACCCAGTGCACCACAGCTTGGTGGATCTTACCGCTTCTCCCATCTCTTAACACAGCTTTGACCGAAGCTCAGGACATTCACCTGCACCTGATGCCCCTCAAGCGCCACTTGGAGGACATCGAGAGGGTTGAGTTCAGCGAGGTGAAGCCTTTCCTGGTGCCCCTGCTCCATGTGGTGTGTTTGATCTGGGTCACCTCCAAGCACTACAACGTGCCCGGGCGGATTGTAGTGCTGCTCCAGGAAATCTGCAACCTTCTCATTCAGCAGGTGCGTGGCTGTGATGCCTGCGTTTGCCGAGGGAAGTTTTTTAATGAAAGTCTCCTCTTTCCTCCTTTCCCCCGTCCTTCTCTGGCAAAGCGATTCTTTAGGTGACGTTTAACTTGAGAGGCAGGTTCAAACATCTTCAGTGCAAGAGGTCGCTGTCTTCTGTGACGGCAGAAGTGACCTCTCAGGTGTGATTTTGCTCTTCCAGGCCCTGGTGTACCTGTCTCCAGAAGACCTTCTGAAAGGGGAGATGGAAGAGAGCCGGGGCAAGGTGCAAATGGTGCTCAGCATCCTGAACGCTTTCAAAGAGGCGTTTGAGGAGAGAAGGGAAAAACTGCACACGTATTATGAAGCAGGCCAAGAAGTGAGGGAGTGGGACTTCCACGCCACCATGGTGTTTGCGAGGCTGGACAGCTTTCTGAAAAGACTGGAGATGGTGGAGGTGAGACTCTGGTCTTGAAAAACATCGCAAGCCTTCAGGAGAGCTCTGTAGCCATGAACTCACTTGCTGGCATCTTCCCTTCCTGTACTTTCACCTAATGCCAGGGGACAGGGCCGCTCCCTTTGCTGTTAGGTCTCCTGTTACAGCAAGGCTAGGACCTTGTTTTACCATGTCCTGCTCAGTGCATCTGTAAGCTATGCAGTTGTGTCCTTCTGGTCAGGTTGGTAGGTGTGTCTTTTGTTCCCAAGAGTCCTGTTGGAGTCCTTGCTCCTGTTGGGGCAAGGGAACGGGGATTACTGGGGACTGTGGTTTGCATGGCTGTAAATAAAGCAATGCAGTCTCCCAGTCCTCCAGTTGCCATCAGAGACACCCTAGAGCGGGGTCCGGCCTGACTCGGAGAAGGCACATGCTCCCCTTGAGGCTGGGTGCCGCTTGGCTGTGCCACGTGGGCCTGGGGAGGAGCAGGGACACATTCCTCGCCAGGTCATCCCTTCCCATCCTAACGGTCTGGCCAACTGGGGTGTCGTGGCTCAGGGGTGTCCCTGTTTGCCAAGGCTTGTCACTGTGAGGTGGTCACCTGGACACCGGGACACCTGGTGTCATCCCTTAGCTCCCAGTGTGGCCGAGGGCTTCTTGAGCCGGAGGGGACGTTATTCTGCAGAGAGCAGGTCTGAATGTGTGGGGGCAGCCCCATGCATACAAGCGCTCTCTGTGCTTTCCTTGTCGGCTGGCTGTGTCTGGAGACAGACACGGTATATACCCATTATACAGACACGGTATATACCCATTATACAGACACGGTATGTACCTGTTATACAGACACGGTATGTACCCATTATACAGACACGGTATGTACCTGTTATACAGACACGGTATATACCCATTATACAGACACGGTATGTACCTGTTATACAGACACGGTATATACCTGTTCTCTCTCAGGCAGTTAACAGCACACATTCAACTGCTATCCACACGCTTCCAAAGTGAACCTCTTTGTTTATCGTTGCCACGTTCCCAGCACGTAGGATCAGATGCACAGTGTACAAGCTGCTGACATTTGCCTATTCAAAGGAAGGTCTGGGCTGTTTTTCTCCATCTCTTGTTCTCTGCAGTGGGACAGAAGGTTTTACTGGTTTAAATGTGTTGTATATTTTTACGTGTTCTTTAATTAACTATGTTGAAAACCATCATGACTGATGTCTATTTTAAAACTCTTCACGATGATGGTTTCCAGTAGGGTTTGGTGTGCAGTAAACCAAATTATGCTGGCCAGTGTAGAGAGGAATATAAGTAAGCACAGGAGTAACTGCAGGTCATCGTGAGAACAATATGAGTGACTAATTATGCACTGTCACCCTGCAAAGGCTCTGGGCACTGATTGCTCATTGCTTGGATACTATGGATATGGGCTACCGAAAAAAACCCAATAGGGCAGTTTTGAGCTGCACGTGCACTGCCGTGGTGGCAGAGCACTGTGCTTTTTGGCCAGTGCCCGTGTCCTCCTTCCATGGCTGTCCCCCACCTCCCGGGACAGTAAAAGGCTGCAGTATATGCAGTCAGAGGGAGGGTCTCTGGAGTGAGCTGTAAAATAATAATGAAAAGCATGGTGCACACCAGCCTGTTAATGAGGAAAGCTTCTGCCTCTCTTTCTGTCTCTATTCCCCCCCACCTTCATCTCAAGCAACCTTGTCAGACAAAGCAAGGGGCAGCTATTATTTCCATACTATTTTTGCCTTACAAAGTATTTGTTAAAGTGAATGTGCTCTTACTAAATAGCGTGCATGCATTTGTTTTCGAAATTTCATAAAAGCTCCAATTATACTGGCACACGAGTAGCCCATGAGCACGTGGAGAGAGAAGGGTCTCTTTCCCCTGGTTCATCTCACTGTTTTGCGTGACATGGCTGTTGTAAAACCTGCTGCCTGGCTGGGTCGGCTCTCTGCTTGCACCCTGTTCTCTCAGAAATGCGGGAGGGTTCTCAAAGCAGCGACCGTTCAGCTGTCAGGGACCTGTGAGCAGCCCTTCCCTTGGTTGGAAGCTGGTCCTGATAAGCCCAACCATGCCAGGAGCTGTAAGTGTGCGGCATCTCCCCGCCTCTGCCTGGAGCATCACGGGGTGGCACCGAAGCCTGGTGATGCCTCGGCTTAGCGTGGGAAGCTCTGGGCCAGGGGCTGTGTCCTGGGCTGTGACTCATTCAACAGCCCCTGTCCACGAGGCACTGACAGTGGCTGAATGCTGCCCGTTTGGGGGCGAAGCTCCGTACCCGCTTAGCTCTGTGTTTGGGGCTGTCCCCTGAGCTCAGTGCAAGCAGGATGGCCACCAGTACCTTCCTGTGCTTGAGATCAGCATGTTTCTCCTGGTCCTCTGAGACAATCGACATTCAACAGGCCCTTGCTTAACCCTACCAAAAGAGATGGATGGGGTGGGGTGGTGGCAGGGCTGCCCAGCGCTGCTGCCATAGCCTGGTGAGTGGGGCATTTTCCTGAGAGGTGGCACCGTGGGGTCAGGCCCTGCCAGGCTGCAGAGGATGGGAAGGGAAGGACCCATGGCCCCATCTCAGCAGAGAGGACAAGCTGGGGCGGGCTCAGTAGCACCTGCTTGGACACACAGAGGTTTTACTGAGCAGAAGCTTTTGGGCAGTTCAGGTACCTGTAAACATTAGAGGTCTCCTCTTGGTTAAAACCTTAAAATTGGGATTCTTAGCTATGCTGGATGACATATCGGGGTCTCATATGTTGCTTTGTTTCTGTCCCCTATATGCCCTTAAAAGCATTTTTACGGTTGGTGTAGTATTTCCAGTGGCAACAGCAGGTCCCACTAGGGAGGGACATGTTATGAGCAGCCATTGATGCCCAGGACAGGCAAGATCTGGCTCCTCCCTTCCCATTTGTGCCACTCAGCTTGAGCACCAGCAGTGTGCTCGGGGAGGTCCTGCGGCATGGCAGAGAGTGCAGCTCCGTGTTGTGACACTGTTGTCGTCATCTTCTGTCAACATCTTAACCTGTGTGTGCCTCCATTGACTTTGAAGGATCTCCTGGCAACTGCCTTGGACCTGATGAAGCTGGAAAAGATCGAGTTCAGTGGGATTAAAGGGAAGGCCCTGGGCCAGCAGGTCCTGGTCATGTATGAGGAATTCCAGGAGGCGTACAAGGTGTTTGCAGAGCGAACCTATGACTGTCTTGAGCTGACCAACACGGTAGGTGGGACCAGTTTGCAGGAACACCAGCAACATGTGCATGTTTCCAAAGCAGCGGTTTCCTCTGCGCTAGAGCCCTGGCTCATGTGCAGTCCTGCCGACTTCTTCCCAGCTCCTTCCTCCTTTCGTTATGATCTGATCTGTCACTGTAGGGAACAAGGGGCTTGCTGGCCTTTCCTGCAGAGATTTGGGAGTTCTTGCAGGTCTATATCTAGCATATCTTGCTAGTTCAGGACCTTAGACCAGCGCAGCTGGGAAACCTGGATTTCCATGCCTTTTACACAAACTTTCCCTGTATATGATGCTTGCTGGGGTGTATGAGCTGTACCAACATCCGCATCTCTGCTTCACTGCTCTTGGTGCCTAGCTTGCCTGATGAGGGCCAGCTCAGGTAATCTCTGGGAGTGTGTTTGCTCTTGTCTAGATGAATGCATGGCATCTGGTGCTCTCAGAATTTAAGGACTCCATGTTTTATTATCAGTAGTGCTTTAATTAAAGGAATATTCCCAGCCCTCTGGGTCATGGCTCAATGGCCATCCGGATCACAGATGCTCACACCAGCACGTGTCGTACAGGCCGGGCAGAGCAAGCGTACCATGGGCCTCCTTACTGTCTATTCAGAAACTCCTGCTCTTGGCTTTGACACCAGAGCAGTGTAGCCTGGGTGAGCTGTGAAGGAAGGGTGGGAATGGCATTTCTGAAGGGACCTGTGTCCCATGGTTGTGTCTGACCTCAGAGGATCTTTGATTTCTTCTGCCGCTTGTCCCATTTGCCGTGGGGTCAGTTTGCTGTGTTTGGCGAGCAGGACATGGTTAGGCCTGTTCACACCTCCAGAGGAGGGAGTGCTACGCTGGAGTAGCTATAGGGAAGCTCCGTGGTGAGGAGCTCCAGTCTCCCACTGCTCATGGGGCAGCCATTCATGGCAGACATCCAAGTGGAAGGTAATCCTGGGGCAAAGCCCTCCCTCCAGCAGGCTCCTGCCTTGCTCCTTTCAGAAAGGGCTGTGCTGGGGTGAAGGGTGGCTGGGCTGGCGGTGGGACATGGGGCTGGTGTGCCCTTCCTTCGGGTGTTGGGACCTGTCTGGTGTGGTGATGGGTGGCTTGGGCTTTGCTTCCTGTAGTTCCCAGTACATCTCTGCAGTGGGTGGCATGTCCCCAGTGCTGCCTGGGAGGATCTTGCTGGAAAGCTGCTTGCTTCATGTCACCCCTCCTTCAGGAGGGACGGCACAAAAAGAGTGATAACTGGTTCTGCAGGAGCTGGCTTGGTTTTGGTGACCCCATGGCCTTTTGTATGACTCTGAGTCACACTTGTTCTTTCAGTGCTTGAGTTTTGCACTTTTTGTTGCTGTCTAGAGCCTCTTTTTTAGCTAATACATGGTGTCTGGTCCTGCTGGAGCTCAGCAGTGACAATAGTAAAAGCTGTTTCCTTGTGCTTTGTCCTTTCAGATAAGAGACACATGGCCTCATTTTTAGTGGCTTTGCCCAAGCTAGGACAGAAGGACTGAAGTCTCCCAGTCTGTCAAGTTCAGTCTTTGTTTTGGGCTCTTTTACCTGTAGGAAAACAAACCTAGATTTTACTCTTGAACTTCAAAGGATTTATTACAACTGGAGCAAGAAAAACAGTCCCAGAAGATGATGGAAATTACAGAAACACAGAAATGTTGAGGTTGGAAAGGACCTCTGGAGATCACCTAGTCCACCTCCCCTGCTCAAAGTGGGCTCAGCTTAGAGCAGGACTGTGACCAGTCAGGTTAAATATCTCCAAGGTTAAATACCTCCAAGGGTGTAGACTCCACAACCTCTCTGGGCAAGCTGTGCCAGTGTTTTGAAACTGCCTTTATTGTTGCCCCACTTAGAACCAACTTGCAATCAACACCAGAGGCTTCTTTTGGCTTGAAAGTAGATTGGATTTGGAACTCAGAAGGTGCATCTGTGGGTTTTCTGGATGATGGGGTAGTCTTCAGGCCAAGTGGGGGTGGAGAGGGTGCAGAAATAGTCCACCTTGCCTCTAGGCTGAAGTTAGTGCTCGTTGGACTGTGGAAAGCCCTCGGGACCAAAGGGTCCATCCCAGAGAGAGGGCCATGATCTCAGCAGTGGGACAATAAAGAAATGTCCTCAGGCTCTGTGGGGCTTTGCCACATTGCAATGGCTGAATGTTGGCCAGAGGAGTCGTTTAATTCATGGTGAATACAAAGAGGAGAGATCTCTGGATCAGGAGGTTGCAGTTACCTTCCTTGCAGCCTCACGGTTCGCTGTTTTGCCTTCCTGCAGGAGTTTGAGCAAGACGCCTTTGATTTCCAGCAGAAAGTAGAAGACATCGACCGGCGGCTGGGCACTGTTTTCATCCAGGCTTTCAATGATGCCTCGGACTTGGAGCACGCCTTCAAGGTTTGTCTGTCGCATCTCTTCTCTTTTGTAGAAGGGAAATCAGGGCACTGACGGTTTGTCTCAGTAAGAATCTCACAGAGGAGGCCAGGCAGTGCTGTAGCTACAGGCATACGGGGCTGGTGTTTGCTGGTGGGAATGGACAGTGGGACAATGAGACCTGCAGCTTTTGGGCTGGTCTGGGTTGGTGATGCTCAGGCTTGTGGGTGCCTTGCAAACTGTCAAGCCGTGGAGCTGGCAGCAGTGTGTTTGCTGAAAGCTTTGGAAGTATTTCTGCTCTTCCCATTAAGATACAAACAGAATAGACCTTTGTTCAGTTTTAGAAAGTGTAGTCAAAGGAATTATCCAAATGAGGCTTTCAGATGCCAGGAGTTTTACTTGTGTCTCTGTCTGTGAGTTGGAGGAAATTATGCTTTTTTTCTAGGATTTCCTGGTGAGAACTGTTGTTAAAAACCAGGTGATTATTGTTAATATCAATTTTTGTTAATATTGTTAATACATGGATGTATTTCAGTTTTGGAAACTGAGGTTTTCTAGAAACAAGGCTGTTTTGTTTACCAGTTAATCTATCTTGTAGAAAAAGTAAATGGTATTTTCTGAAAAACTTCAATATAAATGTTTGTAGAAAAGACTGTAGAAAGTGATAGTATTTATCTTTCTAAGGTTTTTGAAAAAATAGCAAATTTTGAAGCATTTGAAGAATGACAGGTGGAATATGGTTCACCCACAGAGAAAGTCTGAGCATCTCTGTAACAAAGGGAGGGACTGCTTGGAAAAGCAGGGTAAAGACAAGAAATTTCATTTTTACGGTGCCCGTCGGTGCAGACATCTGGGCTAGTAAGGAGAATCCCAGTGGGCGTCTCTGCAGAAGTTGGGGTTGTGAATTTTTTCCCCTTTCTTTCCCTGCTTCTTCACCCCCACAGTTGCTGCACATGTTCGGGAGCCTTTTGGAGCGACCAGTAATTGCTGCAGATGCTGCTGACAAATATTCTGTCCTCATCAGCATGTTCAACAGTGCCTTGGACCACGCTAGGCTGATCTACTCCAGGCACATCCAGGCAGAGCTGGAGCTTGGTGGGTGGCATGTGCTGAGTAAAATTGATTTTACAGGAAATTGAATTTAGATTAATTTTGGGGGGAAAATAATTTGCTTTTTCTAAGGAAACCAAAACTTCCCAAATTGCAAATGTTTTCAGCCTCTATAGCTCCTAGTGGAAATGGAAATGCCCAGGAAAGCTCTGTTCTTAGTATTAAAGCAAATAATCTGTTGAGGGGAAAAATATCCTTTTTTAAATGTGTATACACGATATGTGACTGGGAATGAAGACACATGCTGAGCTTTTCCCCCAGCAAGGCTGTGACAAGAGGTGTCTCTCTACACTTGTGTGCTGCCTCCAATGCCCCATGGGACTTGCAAACCCACTCATGTGCTCCCCAATATGAATTTATTGCGTTTCCCTTGTAATGTTTTAAATGCAAAGTACGCGAGTGGGACTTTGTAACCAAGGGTTTAATCAGCCTTTTCCAGATTTATTATTTCCCTTGAATGTTGGCACAGGAGGGAATGGGTAGACTCCTATCAAGTTATGGGGATTAGAGTGTGTCTTTGTGAACAACAACCCGTTTCCTTGCCTAAGGAAGACTGTACTGGAACCGGGCAAGTCCAGAAGAGGCAGCACTGCTGGAGCCAGTGCAGGTTAACAAGGGGAATGGAGAGATTCATGGAGGATGAGTCCATGAGCTGTGAATTTGGGGGGGTGTTGTTCTGTGGGTGTTGGATAAGAAGATTACAACTAGCTCCTGGTCAGAAATCCCTACATCAGCGTTTGTGGGGAGCAGGGAAGGCATCCCAGGCGAAGGATGCCTCTGTATCAGCTCTGTTTCTAACATATGCCAGGCTTCTCCTTTGATCTCAGGTCCTCATTCAAGGTCCAGAGGGACTAGGAGACTTGCCCTGGTCACAGACCTACATCAGTGTAGCAGATGCTTGGATTTAAGGAAGAAAGCTGGGAAATCAGAGAGCAGTTTTGTGCAAATGAGGTTCTGTTGGTGTAACTTTGGGGTTACAAGTGCAGCGTTCAGTCAAATGCTGTTTCAATGTGCCCTCCCCAGGATCCCCCCCTGTGCACAAGAACATGCCACCAGTAGCTGGAGCGCTGGGCTGGGCTCGGGAGCTGCGAGCACGAATCCAGGTGCCATTTGGTCACTTCAGGCACATCACACATCTGTGCGTGTCTGTTCCAGCTAAGTTGCTTTATGACCATCTTGATACCTTTTCTGTAATCAATCTGATTTTCTTTCTGTGTTGAACATTATCCAATGGTTATAGCTGAAATAATTCTTAGTCAAAGAGGTGTGAAGTGATTGCACTGGCGCTTTTCAGCTTCCCTGTGATCATTTTTTTTAAGAAACTCATTAATTGGATTTGTTTTGAGGTGGTTAAGAGGCACAGTGGGATAGTACATGGGCTATTGAGCTTCCAGATGTAGTCCTAGGTTGCAATTGAAAGAGGTATCAGAACCTTTCCCACTGCGATCCCACTCAGCGTTTCTCCTTGGGAGCAACCCAGGCCTTGGCTGCAAGCACTGGTTCTGGCATCATCCAGGCTGTGAAGGGCAGAGAGGTGCTGGACTGGACTCATCTAAGATGGATTGATGGAGCTGAGTTTCCAGGTTGGTGAAGAGCTGAGGACTTAGCTGGGCACTGGTGGAAGAGAACTTGCTTAGCATTAACCAAAGGAGCAATCTCCCAAGATAGAGGAAAGAAGCTAGTGCTGGAATGCTTATCGCCCGAATGCTTGTTATTGTGGTGGCCTTGGAGAAATGTGACCCCACGCTCACAGCTGCCACATCTCATGGCATCCTATGAGACAGCATTTATAAAGCCCTGTAAGCAAAGCAGCGTTGGACTTAGGACAATTGAAGGTGCTCCAGGGAATGCGCCTTGTAGCTCACAGGAATGGCTTTACTTGTGCTGGACAGGAGTCTGAGTAAACGGATCCGCTTTTTTTCCATGCGCTTGACCAATATAAGCCATTTCCATCACTGCGCAATATTTGTAGCCTTCTCGCACTGTGTACTGCCATTAAGTAAGTGTCTTTAAGTGCACAGTTATTCTGCAGCAGTAAAGGCATCAGTGCAATGAAACAGGCTCTTGGACTGTCCCCAACACAGAGCCCAAGTTGTTGTGTCTGGCTTGAACCTGAATGGCAAAGTTTGTAAACCATGAAGAAGGACCCAGATCTGCATTTTGCATTGATTTTCTTTCCTCTCTTTAGAGCAGTTAATAACATTCCCTGCAGCAGGGGTGACGTGATGCTGTTTCCTACGTGCAACTTGAAAGGGAAAAAAGATTAAAAAGGAAAAATGAAGATGGTTTAGCTGGGGTTTGCTTAAGGGACTTGTTTACTTCTAGAAGGTTTGATCAGTGCTTGCCCAGTGGTGACTGCTCAGGCACTCCCTTTGCTAGGTTTTGTTTAGGTTAATTCAGATTTTGTTAAAATGTCCTCCAAATCAACAACCATTTTCAGGAAAACTTGGATATTGCAGATGAAACAGTGGGAAAAAGATGGCCTTATAAGAATTACTCTGGCCGGCTGCCTCCCTGGGCTCGGAGGCAGTTGTACAGCCCGGGCAGAGCGGCCAGGGCTCTGCCTCCCATGCTCCTGGATGCCTTTGCTCTTCCCTGCCCCTACGGATTGAGGGGCACAAATTTGACATCGCCAAGAGCTGCAGCTAGCAGGAGCCACATGCTGCTTCCTTCTGAGCCTCTTTGATCTTAGGAAGTGCTGGCTGGTAAGCGGAGGTTGCCATGCTCTGAGTACGGAGTGTGAAACTTCCTCCAGCAGCGCTGAGTCCTTCTGCCCCCCGTATGTGGTTCCCATATTGCAGGTTGCTGTGCAAACACCTGAGAAAGAGCGCATGGGGCTTGGATAGCCTTTGTGCAGTGAAATGATTTTCGGTGATGTATCGGGGGTGAAATCCAATGTCCCCAGTCAGTTAGAGGCTGCCTGCAAACTGGTGGGTGATCTTGGGAAGGGGTAAATGGAGACTACAGCCTCACAGAGCTAAATGTAACGCTGAGCTTGTCTGTTGTGCTACCAGCTGCTTGGACTCTGCTGAAGGAAGAAGGGTGATACAGAAGTATGAAGAAATGATCCAGCTGCTCGACAGGTAAGTGGTGGCTCAGGCAAGGCTGTAACTGTATGAAAAAATGTTCTCCTCTAAGCCACCTTCCAGCATGTTTGCCAGCCCAGGGCCTGGGGATGTCCCTTTCTAAGCCAGAGGGAGTTTTCTGGTGAGAGAGAAGGAAGAATCCTGTTGCTATATACCACAGTCTTTCTGTGACGTCTTGAAATGGGAAGTTTGCATGGGAGGAACAGGAGCCACGCAGCCTAGCAGAAACATTGGAATAAGCATCTGCTGGATGTAGAAGCTGCTGTGGTGGAAAACCAGGGCTGACCAGAAGTCTCAATCCACTTGTGCCCATTCACAGAGTGTTTTTACAGTGGCTGTAACGTGTATATTCCACAACTTGGAGTGGGATTCATTGCTCCTGACTTAATATCTTAACATTTGATGTTAAATCTGAACTGTTCATTCTGGGCTTTCCCTTGGGAAGAGTCACCTCTCCAAGAAGGAGATGTCTCTGCAGGGCCTGCCCTCCGTCAGCAATGAAGGGAGCTGGGACATCTGGCTGTTGGGTACTGCAGGGCAGTTGGAGGGAGCCCTGTTCCTGATTACCAAAACAAAGGCTGAATAATTATGGTACAGCCTTTCAGAAGGGAGCAGACCAACAGAGGATCCCAGGTGACTTCAACAGAGATGGTGTTTTCTGGGTGACATTTCCCAAAGTGCTTAGGTGACAACGTGATTCAGAAGAGACTTTGCTGCTTGGGTGGCTGGGACTCTGCATGACATGTGAGACACCAGGACCCCTGTTCAGCCCTCTGTGTTCCCATCCCCAGTGGTGTCACTGAGGTCTCCAAGAGCTGAATTTCCCTGAGGCTGAAGGTCTCTCTGCAGTGACTGTGAGAGAAGTGAGGGCAACTGGATCCATCCCCGGCACTTGTATAGGTTTAGGCACCTGTCCTGCTTAGACACTTTGGAAATGCCCAGTAGCTGCTTATCTATTACTTTAGGCTAAATGTTTTTAAAAGTCTGTCTCCAAATCTGAATCATCTGCTAAAAATGGTACTTGAGAGATCTTGACTCTCCTGACTTGATGCTGTCAGTGGTTTTCAGGTGTTTGAAGGCACGTTGTTTATGGAGATGGCATGGATGGGTTTTTAATATTTCTTCATGTTCTTCAGTCCTCAGAAGTGGACTTGGCTTTCATTTGGTTATATGCCTTGGTCTGCTGGCTTGGTAGCTACATGGTGGATGTTTTATTTTTCTGGCAGGTATCAGGAAAAGCTCTATGTAGACTGGTCCCAGACAGTCTCTGAAAAATCACAGTACAACCTTACTCAACCACTCATCCGGCGAGATCCAGAAACCAAACTGATCACAGTCAATTTTGATCCCCAGGTAAAAATTACTGCCAGTTAGCTTTCCTGCCTGCGTGTGGGCATGTCTCCAAGCTGTGCCCCACTGTGCAGGCGAGGTCTGGTGGGATTGGTACTAGATCTGTTCTGCTGAGGTCTGTGGAACCCCTTCTGTGATGGGTAACATGAATTTACCATCCTCTTTGTGGGCTCTGTCTCCTGGTAAAATATCAGGATTGCAGTTTAAGCAGAGCAAATTCTAGTTAAAGCCAGTGGCAGAAAGTCCCTGAGTAGCCAGATGTTTAACTGGTGTCAGCATCTCCAGACCAGATTTGATACTGCTGTGAGGAGTGTTAGGGCATCATCTACAGAGGTGGGTTCGTGTTATGTGTACCTGAAAGCTGAGCTTCCTGAAAGGGTACAAAAAACCCAGGAAAGGTTTGTTTTGTTATTCCAGTGTTGTGGCTGTTGGATTTCATTCATTGCGGTGCATGAGGCTTATGATAGATTTAAGATCTTTTTTCTGTCCCCTAGAGCTCCCCTAAAACCTGTCTCCAGCACAGGGAGGATTGACCATCCACCTCACCCAAAGCAGAAGCAGAGGTCCAAGCCAGCAGTCTGCATAGATGGATTGAAAGCTTCTGGGGCCTGGTGGGAGCCAGGGTCTGTCAACTGTAAAAATGCCATTTGCCAGGGAGGCGCTGAATCTCAGGGGCCGGGCAAATACTGGCATCAAAAACTTCCCCTGTTCCCTGGGGCATGCTGCTGTTAAAGGAAAGCGTTTAGGTTTTAGAGCTCATTCAAGCTTGGCCCTCAGTCAAAGGATTTGTCCATCTCCTTGGAAGCTCCTTGCTAATGTGTGAGCCAAATGGCCCCAGGGGATGTTTTCCACCCTTCACCCTGGTGACAGGATTTGGAGCCTGTGATGTGCTGAGCATGCCTGTTCTCAGCTCTTATACCAGTCTTTGAATGCTTCTGCACTGGTCTTCTCAGCTTTCCACACTGAGGACTGCCTGATGTCCTCAAGAGCCTGCTTAGTAGCCCCTTCATGCCCTCCACAATAGATAGGAGCACCACATTTTGCCTAGAGGGAGGATGGAAGAGTCTTCCAGGGCTCACCTTCCATGGAGGAGAGGGAAAGAGGGGAAAACACCCTTGACCATGGTGGGGATGTCCCAGATGTTCCAGTGCAAAGAAGGGAGGGGAGCTTGGTTCTATCTCTCTTGCCCTCTTGTTCCCTCAGTCCTCTGGTTTTCCCTTTCCGCCTACCCCATCCTCCTTCGTCCACCTTTCCAGAGTGCCCCCTGCACCCTTCTTCACCTCTTCTTTCTTTCCTCTTCTTGTCATCATGTTCATTGTCACTTTAGTATTGTAGATACTCTGAGCGTGTTATGACTTATCCTTCTGACTTGCATTGCGTGTTCCTCCCTTTGCCGTCCCTTCAAAGGGAGTGTACTTCCCAGCTGCCTTGGCCAGTTCTGTTGGATGTTGGGCTTTGGCTAATGTCAGGCAGTGGTGGAGAGGTTTCAGTAACCCCCGCCTGTCACCCAGGGCAGTGACAAAGGCTCCAGGCCATGCTGTCCCTGTGCTTGTGGCTTCATCTGCTTCTCTTCATACCTGCAGGTTTCCAGCTTTCCTATTGAAAATAAGGGCAGGGAACTGGGACCAGAGGGCATAAATGGGATGGGGTCAGAGAGAGGTTTCTTCCCCATGTCTTCACAGGAAGGGATGATACAATCTGCCAACCTAAGGGAAAGGTGATTTTTTTAGGGAGCTGCACCCCAAGCTCAGCCGCAGCCAGGAGGGGTCCTCACCCCTGCCGTTGCCTATACAACGTACCAAATCTCTGTCACCCTGCCAACGTGTGCAGTTCCACGAGCATTTTACCTCTCACTAGCCACTAAACTGAGCAAAGATTTTTAATCTTAGAAGTGATATAACACACTGGAAGATGTCGCTGCTCCCTTTGTTGCAGGGACTCATTTATACTTGGGTTTATAATTTAATAAACCCCCTCAATCCAGTCCCATCGCAACTCAAACATGCACTGGCACTGAGTGCTTTTGGTTGGGCTGGGAGAAGTCTCCAGCAGAAGTCTTTGGTGGAAGGTGGTCACAGGAGGGTTTGAGTCACTGCGTTTGGGGCCATGGTATTTTCTTTTTTTTTTAATGCCAGTCAGCCCAGCAAACCAACAGAACGGAAGCCATCTTATCTTTCACTTAGATAACTACTAAGCTCTGCTTGCAGGCACGGTATTCTGAAAGACTCTATTGATGAGGATAGCTGAGAGGACCAGAGATCATCATGGCTTTCAGAGGCTGCATAGAGTTTGCTGGCTGGATAGTTAACAGAACTGTCTTTGGTTAGGAAGAAAACCAGAGGCAAAGATCAATGGGAGACGGATGGTATGGACTAGGAGGTGTCCAGGCCCTTTCCAGAGCATGCTGCTTTGTGAATAAAACAGCAGGAAGCCCCTAAGACACTCAAAATTCATTGGAGAGTGTCTGCCAGGTAAATGGGGAGGATTGCTCCATGTTCAGCTCTTTGCCTTGTTTCTCCAGCTGGTTTCGGTGCTGAGGGAGGTGAGCTACCTGTCTGGCAGCCAGATGGGAGCCATCCCACCAATGGCAGCAGAAATCTATTCCTCCAAGGAATCATATCGGCAGATGGTGGCCAACTTGGAGCTGATGGTGAACAGATACAACAAGGTCCTGAAGACAGTCCTGGAGGTCGAATACCCTCTAATACAGGGGCAGCTGCAGGATATTGACTTGAAGCTGAAAGAGACAGAAGAAACACTGAACTGGAAGATGGAGGGTGAGCTAGCTCTGTGTTAGGGGGAAAGAGCGCATACACTTGGGTCTCATCAGATTCCCCTGTGTGCCCAGCCTCCGTCACCTGGTTCCCACCTGCAGTTCCCAGCAGGGCAGGTGGCTCTCCAACAGAGCCAGCACTGGGGAGATGAAGGGCAGCTTCCAGCTTCCTGCTCCTTTCCACATGCCCTTGATCTGCTGGCGTTGTGGACAGGATCCTGCTCCCTTCAGGTTCAGCCTGGGCTTTTGGGGAGGAGAGGCTGCCCTGTAAGCTGTGCTGCCAAGGAGATGGCAAGATTTGGGTTTGTAAGAGCTGGCAAGGCTGGGGCTGAAGCATCTGCTCACTGCCTGTGCTGGCCCCCCGTGACAGCCCAAGTGACCCCTTGTGTGGCTGCACACAACGCTGTGTGGCTGCTGTGTCCCCGAGGCACTGTTTTCTCACCCACTTGTGCGGGGAGCGGAAACCCCTGGCCCAGCCACCTGGCACTGGGATGGACTTGTCCCAGCGAGAGGCAGGGCCACCTCGTTATCTTTTCCAGAAGGATGAAATACTGCAGCTAGAGGTGGGGTTTGTGCACGGTGGCTTTGCGGTGATTTAACCAGTGTTCTCGCTTGATCAGTTTTAACTGCAAAGCAGAGTGGAGGAAGACAGTTTGTTTCCTCTTGGTGAAAGCAAACTGCTTACAGGTGGAATATATATTTCTGTCATCAAGCTTGTGGTATGAACAGGAACAAGTGTCCTCCCTTGGGAACATGCAAAGCAGAAGTTCTCACACTGAAAAAACTTTTTTCTCCATTGCACAATAAAGATGAACGGATTTTCCTGCAGATGAACTCTAAGTTCCCTGCTTCTAAATTCAGCCCTCACTGGTACCTGGGGCTGGCACAGCCCATGTGTTAGGGCTACAGGTGCGAGGTCCCTGCCCTAGTGATGGTGACAGGGACACTCAGCCTATGGTAGTCATCCGCCCCAAGCTGCTTTCTCCAGTAGCAGAACATGGGAGATCAAATCTGGGCAGAGGGAAGCGGGAAGTGTCAGATACCCCCACGGTGCTGGTAGTCCTGGCAGAAAGCAGAGGCTGTGGCTGTCTGTACCATGGCTTGTTGGGGTAGGAGGGAGCTAGAAGTGGCTCTGTTCTTTGAGATGATAAGTCTCTTGTGTTAATGATGGGTGAGAAATTCATGAGACCAAGGGGAAAAAGTCAGAGACTGATCTTGAGGGTGCACAAGAGCTTGGCCCAGCAGCTCTGAAAACATATAGTCAATCATCTCATTTTGTTACCAGGTATCTGGGGTCACATCTCCATGATGATGGATGGTGTCCACGACCTTGAGCAGAGGATACAGAAAGCCAAAAACAATGTCGAGGAGATCCAGACCATCGTGCAATCATGGGTGTTGCCTATATTCGAGAGGAAAGATGGTAAAAAGGAATCACTGCTAAGCCTAGAAGACTGTCAGGACCGTCTGGAGAGGCGTTACAGCCTCATCAGAGAGTCAGGGCAGAGGATTCATTCGCTGGTGAAGGTGAGGGGGGACCTTCTCCAAGGGTTTGTTGGCTCTTCATAGGCTCTGTGTGTTTCTCTGCTCTCTTGAAAATGCCGAGAGATGTTTCAACTCATTTGAAAATCTTACCGAGCGTTAATTACCATTAGCTTTGATGAGTGAGCTGGTATGGCTGTGTGGTGTGGGGCTGCTGGCTGGGCACCGCTGGGGACCCAGTTTGGGGCAGGCACGGGAGCAGCCGCAGCCTAGGGAAGGAGTCTGGCTCCAGCAGTTGTGGCTGTTGTGGAGCCACTAGAGGGGAGTCGTGCATCAGGCTCTGGGGTCCTGCTCAGAGGAAAAATCCCCCTCCAAAATATTTACCTGAAAATAGAGGCAGCTGGCTGTGGCTGACCTTTCTGTTTCAGACTTGTTGTCCCCCTGCGGGAGCGGGAGGTGACGCCGACAGTCCGGGGAGAAGCTGAGTGGCAGGAGAAAAGCTGCTGTCCGAAACCTCCGCGTTTTCCAGTGACTTTGCCAGAACTGAGAGTCCTCTTTGCAGGCCAGGAGAAACCCAAAACTCTGCTCTTCACCTCCTCAGAGTGAGGTGCTTTGCATGTCAGGGACAGCACCTTGGCCTGGAGGGAGATAGGTTTTAGATCCAGCCCTCTCCTGAGGGTCACCATCTGGTCTCAGACTCTGGAGAAAACCAGCTGGCCCTCTCCAGGACACTGAGTTCTTGCTGCTCACCTTGCCTTGCTGTCTGCAGTCAGCCCTGGACCCCTCTAACCCCCTTCTCTGCACACTGAACCCGTGGTGAGGATTTTACTGTGCCCATGTTGTTCTGCTGCCACAGCTGTAACAGGTTCAGCCACCTCCAGCTACCACCCAAAAGACCAGGGCACTTCCTAGATTGGCCAAGGAGAATATGGGCTTGTGGTCACGGCAGGAAGGCTGGCACCACTGGTGTGGTGGCACTGCCAATGCTGCTCACAGGGGCAGGACCTGGGGAGGAAAAGGCACCATGGCCCAAAATGGGGGGTCCCCATGCCTCTGTCCTGCCTGTGCTGGCCGAGCCTGGAGGAGCAGCAGCAGAGGGGCCAAGAGATGCTCTGTTGGGCTTCTCCTGGTTGTTCAAGTCTCCCTGGGGGCAGGTGAGCCTTGAGGCTGCTGAGAGAAGCACAGTGAGGGTTTGGGTACACGCACCAACAGGCAAAGCCAGGACAGCTAGATGCTGGCTCTCATTGTCCTTCTTTCACCAGGATGAGGCCTCTGGAGTAAAGGCTCAGTAAAACACCAGTAACAAGGGGACATTATCAAGTACAAGGACAGGGAATGGTGAAGAGAGGGTGGTGCTTTCAGATGGGCATTCCCATGCAGTTCATTCCTATGAAGTTGCCCTTTCTCTTGTGTCAGCTCAATGTGGCCAGGGTGAGTCTGCAAGGGGCCAGAGCTCTGTCTTGCTCTGTTGAGAGTTCAAGCACCCAGCTATGATGTGTCAAGTTGGGGAGCAGCAACTTTGGGTTGGCTCAATCCCAACTGGCAACGCCACTTTATCTGATGTGTGCCAAGCTGCCAAGTCAGCGCTGGGAATGGCACCCTCTCCTGTGCCCCCGTACATGAAATGCTGCCAACGTCGACCCTCTGGCAGCAGGCAGTGTGTGTTGATTTCTGCTCACTGCAAGCTGGACCTTATTTTTTTTGAAACCATGCCTCTGTTGGGAGCCCCTAGCAGGCTTAGGAGAATGAGCATTCAGAGGGCATGGCAACGCAGGAGACAGGATCACAGTGGAGCATGGGAGGCTGCTGGGAGGTGCAGGGAGTGGGTACACAGCCTGGCCTTGTGGGGATGGGAACAGGAAACCCAAGAAGGATGGGTCCCTGCTGTGACCTTGAAAGCCCTGAATTTCCTGACTGGGAGCTTCCCTGGCGGAAGAAAACACAATAAGCTGAGGAGGGAGGTTATTAGCAAACCCTTTGTCTTCTGATCCCAACCTTTATCTGTTTCTATGTGGTTTATTTATAATCTCTTTCTTGAATTTAAAAGTTCTCTCATCTTGAGTTGACCATTTGTAGGACAGAGGTGTAAGCAGTCCTCGAAGGCCTCATCCACTCAAGGTAACGTTATATGGGCCACCAAGGCTGGGTGCATTGGGATGAGCCTTCGAGACCCCTGAGTGCTCCCTGCCTTGGGTGTGCAAAGAAGCCTTGAGCCCTGTGGCCTTGGGGAAGAGGCAGGAGAACATGTTACGGAGCTGCTAAGCCTCTTCTGCACTCCATTTTTACCTTGCAGTTATTTTGAGTTGTTTCAGATGACAAAGCAGCCCTTGACAGAGGGAGCAAATTGTGGCCATGCCACAGGCAGCATCCCTCCACAAGGCTCGTACCATGTGCTCACTGGCATCAGTCCTTAGCTGTAGGCAGCTCTCTTGTGGGACGGACTCAGCCCCGCTGTATTTGAAGGCATCTTCTTCTTCTTCCAGGAAAACCAGAGCCTCTTACTTGCAGACCCAGCATCTGACATCTGGAAGGCCTATGTGGATTATGTGGATGAGATAGTCCTGGACGGATTCTTCACTGCCATTGAGTGCTCGCTCAAGTACCTACTGGAAAACACAGGTGACTGCTGGTTCCTCTCCCCTGGTTGTGATGGCTGCTTTGGTCTCACCAAAGGGAGGTTTCTGTTTTGTGCTCTCCCTCATGCCTAAGATTTACTCTCTTCTTCCTGGCTTTCTGCTGTGCCTCTTGCACTGTCTACACCAAGTGCTGGGGGAGCCTCCAGACAGGGTGGGTGACTCCTTTCCCCAGTCACTGGAGCAAAACATTGCTCAGGGGGAGGGGGTGGAAAGGACTATGCAAAATCTGCAGGGATTAATGAACAAACAAAATTGAGGTGTCATCCCAAGTCTGTCCTTGGGCAGCAGCCATCTCCTGCCCTCTCATGAACAAAGCATAAGGTTGACATCAGCTTTCATCTGTGGAGAGTCTCAAGAGCCAGTTCTGCTGATGAAAGGCATGAAAGAAAAACCTCAGTCCCTGAGCATTAGACCAGTGAAGAGATGAGATGGGTTCAGAAGTCACTAAATCAGACCTCTTGCCTAAGGACACCGTGGCGTTTCACTCACTCTGCTGAGAGCAGCTTGTGTCCACCTAAAGCACATCTCCAGGAACGCTTCCCTCCTGGATGTGGAGGCACACCAAGTTGGAGAATCGAATCCAGTTCTTCACCATCTTGTTAAAAACATGCTCATAATTTCACATTTGCATTTGGCTTCAGTTTCCAGTTGCTGGTTTTTTTCATGCCTTTCTCCACTAAATTAAAGAGCCTCTTGGTTCCTGTTGTTTTTCTCCTCTGCAAGTACTTATGCGCTGTAATTGTTCAGCTCTCAGACTCCCTTTTGATTAGCTAAAGAGCCTGGTCTCTTTAAGGCTTTCCTCCACAGCAGTTTTTCCGGTCCTTAAATCACTCATCTCATCTGTTCTCCGGTATCTCCTCTGAGTACCAGAATCAGCTAGTTTGCCAGCATCTCCTCTGTGTTGTGTGCAGACATAATGTCACTGGACCCAGTGAGTAGGTGTCTGCGATCACACCTGCCTGGTGTCCCTGTGGGACATGTGTGCATCTTGTGGTGGGATGTTAGTGGTGGCTCAAGATCACTTTTCTTCCCTTGAAAAAGATCCTGGCACCTCCGTTCTTCCCTACCAGATCCCAAGGCAGGGCTTGCCCCCCTGTTTGAGGTGCAGCTGGATTTGGTGATCCCAGATTTGATATTTCGCCCCTCCTTGGACCCCGGCACAAATGATGGCTTCTATGACATGGTGGAAAGTCTTCTCAATGACATCTACCGGATCTCATCGCTGGTGCCCAGGCTGGCCGAGCACAGCGGCTTCCCCCACTACCAGGTCTGTGGCTGTGGAGCTCCCTCGTGCTGTCTGGCAGTGAGGAGATACCACGCTGCTCCCACATCACTGTGATCTCCTCTCCTGTCCTAGGCTGACATGGAGGACATGGCTGATCTGGCCGACATGCGCCATGACCTGATGGGACGTGTGCAAGCCGTGATGGCAGCCTGCTGCGATTACCGCAGTGCCTTCGACCACTACTCCTACCTCTATGGGGACGACAGAAAGGAGTTCTGCCGGCAGTTCCTCCTCTATGGGCACATCCTCACCGCTGCAGAAATTGAGGCCCATGCAGAGGACGGGGTCCCCGAGACGCCTCCCACGCTGCAGCAGTTCAGAGAGCAGATTGACTCGTACGAGAAGATCTATGAGGAGGTGAATCGCATCGAACCCATCAGCATCTTCCAGAGCTGGATGAAAGTCGATGCTCGGCCTTTCAAGGCGTCCTTGCTGAACGTGATTAAAAGGTGGAGCTTGGTGTTTAAGCAGCATCTCGTGGACCACGTCACGCACAGGTAAGAGCTGTTCCTGACTCCTCTCCCGGGGACCTGTCTTGAACAAAAGGGGTTTCTCTTCTCTTGGCTGGGCTTTATCGTTTCACACTGATAACCAACAGGCTAATACAGGAGCAAGAGAAGGGAGCCCATACTGCATGCCAACTCCATCACATCCCCTATATCTTCCGTCCCTGGTCTCTGCTGGGAACGTGGTACGGCTGAGTGTATAAAGTGGAAACAGTTATATGGACTTGGTACCATTGACATCCCACGAGCCGATGCTCCTGGGACCCACTGTGCGGTGTTAGATAGGACGTCTGTTTGTCCATTCATCCTGATCCAACTAAACTAATCTCTGCTAGGGCTCTGTGCTTACTTTGTTGAATTTGAAATTGGCCATCAGTAAAGCTGCATTAATGGCATGAGATACTTGCTCTATTTCTAAATGCATTGCTCTTTTGAGCAATGCACTTTTTTTTTTTTTTTTTTTTTTTTTACAAAGTAATTTGGGTTGCCTGGCATGAGCAGTCATGAGGAGGTAGTTTCAAGGTTACAAAAAGGAGGAGTTTTGGATGTAAGTTTTGAATTAACATGTGTTCCCTGCTCTGAATAGCTGCTCAGTCACCAGGTCTGTGCAGGACGATGCGTCAG
Source organism: Theristicus caerulescens (assembly GCA_020745775.1). NCBI lineage: Eukaryota > Metazoa > Chordata > Aves > Pelecaniformes > Threskiornithidae > Theristicus > Theristicus caerulescens. Next base: position 13,401,857 of record CM036571.1, on the reverse strand, counting down.
GTGATTTATTTACGTAGTCACAACTGAAGGATGTCATAGGTCTTGGATGCTTACAAAGAGTATTTACGGACATAAGTAGTGGTGAAGGCTGCTGCGAGTGGTGGATTATATCATCTCGTGTTCTTTTCAGCACCGTAATTCTGTTAGATAATTTCTGTGCAAAGAGGTTTTTGTGTAGCTTAGAACAGGCATTTAGGAGTTCTTATTAAGAGTGTCTGACTCAGCATTTTAGTCTTTATTAGGCGAAGTTTTTAAGGATACATTTTGGCCCAGCAGCATCCACAGAATTTAAGTGGGCACTTAAAAAGTAAGTGTTTTGAGAAGAGGAGAATGGCTGTGCTGGAAAGGACCAGAGATCCAGGAGCCCATCATGCCTCTGCCAACAGTGCCCCGTAGCTGGCGAGATTAAGAACAGGGTGAGCAGGTAGGGAAAGGTCCCCCAAATACTCTCCTTGTCTCTAACAATTTCTAGCTCAAGGACTTTGAGAGACAAGGGTCATGCCTTTGTATTTAAAGACCTGGATGGATTTTTTTTCTCCCACAAATGTTTGATTGTTTTTCAATTAATTGCTGTAAATTTTTATCATCTGCATCATCCTGCAGCAGGGAGTTACCCTGTGAAATGAGGCAGTGTGTGAAGAAGAATCCCTGTTTGTTGTAGCTTTGCAACCTGTCAGGTTCATTTGGGGACCTTGAATTCTTGTATTGGAAAAGATGAGATGAAAACTGTCCTTTCAAACTCACTCTCTCCAGACCACTCCTGAGCTCACAGGTCTCAGTCGTACTCCTTCTCAGATACCTTTTCTCCAGCCTGAGAAGTCCCAGCCTATTTATCTGTTCCTTGCAGGAAGCTGTACTACATCTCTGGATCCTTTTGAGCATAAATCGTGGTTCTGATGCCCTCAGCATGTTGTCATGTGGTGGACAGGGTTAGCCAGGCCTTTCCCCTGCCCATGCCAGTCCAGCTGCCTGGCGTAAGGCTGATAATTATTTTAATACTAGCTGCTCTCATTTTGTGCTTTCCTGCTTTGTGTTATATAGCTTGGCTGACCTTGATGAGTTCATAAGAACTGCGGATAAAGGTTTGAGCAAAAAGGTTGAAAAAGGCGATTATGATGGCTTGGTGGAGATTATGGGTCATCTCCTGGCCGTTAAAGAAAGGCACAGTGTCACCGATGCCATGTTTGAGCCCCTGAAGCAAACCATTGAACTGCTGAAGACATATGAGCAACAGCTGCCGGAGGAAGTCTATAAGCAACTGGAGGTGGGTGAAAACTTGTGGTGGACACTCCAGTTTGCCAAGCAGCAGATGTCAAAGAGAGTGTGAGCTTAAGAGCATTGCAGGAATATTTAAGACCCCGTTCCCTGTCATTAGAGGGCCTCAGTGGATAGTATTTTGCTATTGTGGGATGTGCCTTAATAGCTCTAAATTTTGGAGTTATATTGAGATTTTTCTTTTAAAGCAGAGATTAAGCCTTTTGTTATGTATGAAAAACATAGAATTGCCTGCTCCAACTCCCAGCGATTACTCTTGAAAAAAATTAATGCATTTTCAAATACATCTGTTAATTAGGTTGAATTATAATTATTTTTAAATAAGCCAGTTCTTGGCAACTGTGGAGATGGGAAGGATAATGTTGGCAGAGGAGTTGCCTTCTCATAGGAATTCAGTCCTCCACCGGGTCTGTAACACCAAATCTGTTTGACCCAGAGGACATCACTGGGAGCAGGTTATGAAAGTATTTTGGCACTTTTTCACATCTGGCTGTGGTGAATCAGTTTTCTTTTGGGAATTCCTGTCCTTTCTGGACAGGGGACCATGACATGGAGGTTAGAAAAGACTGCGAGGTGCCCAGCCAGCCTTGGGGAACAGGAGACAAGCACTGGCAATAGCCAAAATGTTACATGTGTGTGGCCACATGCTGATGGATACCCTGTAGTCATGGGGTGCTGTGGGCAGAGGGGTCTGTGTAGGACACAAGGGTTAAAGCAGGACCTTTTGGGGAGATGTTCCTGCCTTATGCACCTGTGCAGCAAAGGCTCCAGTTCTCTGCTGCAGGTTTGGATGGGAGCTGAGTGGGGTTTATCAATGCCCTGGTTTTCTGCTTGTGCAACTGTGATCCGTGGGTGGTCAAGTCAACAAATCTGGAATAGTTAAGGGTCCTAAAGATCCCTAGGTTCCTACAGACTCCCTGAAAACCAGGAGAGCTACATTACATGGATGCTCTGGCTGCTGCAACAGCTTCAGTCCAGCATAAAACATGGTGCTGCGGAGAACCTGGCTCTGCTAATTCCTCTGCCTGAGCACTGCTTGTTTGGTGCCTGTTTGTTCAAGTACATTCAAACAACTGATTTATTTTTCTGATGGCAGCCATTCAGATGCAGGAGATAACAAAAGAGTTTTGTTCTTTCTGGCAAGTGAGAGCAACACATAGTTGAATGATTCATTCACTCCTGTATATGGTGGGAAAACCAGAAATAAGTTCCTCTAGGTCCTGCTCCCTCCATGGCCGTGGAGGTGGATGAGCTGGAGCTGGTAGTTTGTATGAGAAGGACAAGGAAGCAGCTCCACATGTGCCCTGCTGTGGTCATGGATAGTGATTTCTACTGAGACTGGAATATAAAGTGCCAGAAAGAGACCCCTCAGGAGGGACTGGCCCTGCTCTGGCTCTCTCTGCTGCCTCAGACCTGCTTCCAGGTTATTTCCCTTCTTTCCATTGTTGGTGGGTCTCCATTAATCTCCTCAACTATGTTAACTGGGATGAAAAGAAACCCAAAATCTTTCCTGTAGGCTTGCACAGTCCATGGGGAGGTGGGCTCTCCAAGAGCAAAGCACTGGGACTTGAGGACAGCAGAGCCCTTGGCTGGTGTCAGTGTCTGGGCTGAGGGTATGGCCTGAGAAACCTAGTGAGAAGAAATAAAATCCCTTTCTGAAGAAAATCCAGAGGGTGGATTGTCACCAGTGCTGTGCACTTGCAGCTTGGATGCAGACCTCAGAAAGAAACCAGTCTTATTTAATATTAATATTATATACACAGGCTGGAGGGATTTGTCCCAGAGAGCTCTCTAGAAGTTCTTCTGGTATAACATCTTCTGCTTTAAGAGCTGGCAGGAAATTTCCCAAGCTCTGTTTCTTAATTAGCTCTGGGAAGCCAGACGATCTGATGAACTTGCATCTGCAACCCATCCTCCTGCCTTCAGCTTCTCCCAGCAGGCTCCAGGTCCCACTGGGCTTGGTGTTAGGACCACTGTTCTCTCTCAAGCATTGAACCACCCTGGGAGCCCAGGAGCTTGTCTGGGACCCTTCTTCTGAAGTTATTGAACATGTTTTTACAATCAGAGCAGTCATTTATAAAGTCTCAGTCTTCATTAGTCTTCAAAATTTTGAATAACTGGTAAGTTTTATCCCAAATTGTCTGTTTAGCCTTTGCATCGCAACGAAACTTCCTTACAGTTTTAGACACGGAATCTGTTGCTTTTCCTGTTCTGTGATTATCCATAAACAGATCAGATGCATCTTATATCAAATACCAAATACTGCCTACCAGCATTTAAATTTTGCTTGCAGGAACTGCCAGAAAAATGGAACAATATAAAGAAGCTGGCGATAGCTGTGAAACAGCATGTGGCTCCTCTGCAGGCAAACGAAATGACAGTTGTGCGCAAGAGCTGCGCGGCATTTGATGTTGAGCAGCACAGATTCAGAGAGCGATTTCGGAAAGAAGCACCGTTCAGGTACGGGCAAATTATAGCATCAGAGAAGCCTCGAGGGGAAAAAAAGGTTATGGGATCATCTCCGAGTGTCCCGAGGACGTATGCTTGAGCCCTTGCATACATTTCCTGCCTCTCACAGTGTTCTATCAGTTATGTGTGGGGTGTTTTATTCCTGGGAACACTGTCCAGTGTTAGCAAGAGATTGAATTTGGATGGTGAGTGCACAATATCGCTTTAAGGTGACGTCAGTAGTGCCATGTGGCTGTACCGTCAATGTGTACTACAGACGTTTCATCTCTGCTTTGTCTCTTAGAGGCACTGTTTGTTTCATGTTTTCTTCAGAAGTTGTTACAATATCACTTATGAAGAATAAACATTTCTTTCTAGGTTTGACACAGAAAAGCCTTATCAACTGCTGGACGCAAAGCACGTTGAGATTAAACAAATGGAGTCAGCCATGACCTCGCTTTATGAATCAGCTGGTCTGTTTGAAGTCATGGTGCCAGATTATAAACAACTGAAGCAGTGCAGAAAGGAACTGTGTCTTCTCAAAGAGCTCTGGGATATGATCTCCCTTGTGAACGCTAGCCTTGATGACTGGCAGACGACCAAATGGGTAGATATTAATGTGGAAAACATGGATCTAGAGTGTAAAAAGTTTGCCAGAGAGATTCGGAATTTGGATAAGGAAATGAGGGCATGGGATGCTTTCACTGGGCTGGACAGCAAGGTGAAGAACATGCTGACGGCCCTGAAAGCCGTGGCAGAACTTCAAAATCCCGCCATTAGAGAAAGGCACTGGAATCAACTGATGCAGATGACGGGTGTGAGGTTTGTGATGGACTCAGACACCACGCTGGCTGACCTCCTGAAGCTCAACCTACATAACTTTGAGGATGAAGTTCATGGCATTGTGGACAAAGCAGTGCGAGAAATGAGTATGGAGAAAGTCCTGAAGGAGCTAAAAATGACTTGGAGCACCATGGAGTTTCAGTATGAGCCTCATCGCCGGATGAACATCCCATTACTGAAGTCAGATGAGGAGCTCATTGAAACTTTAGAAGACAACCAGGTGCAGCTGCAGAATTTAATGACTTCCAAATATATTGCTTTCTTCTTGGAGGAAGTTTCTGCGTGGCAGAGGAAGCTGTCCACTGCGGACTCTGTCATTTCTCTCTGGTTCGAAGTGCAGCATACGTGGTCTCACTTGGAGAGTATATTCATAGGCTCAGAAGACATACGGGCACAGCTTCCTGAGGTATGAAAACCCAAATACTATTTTTTGCTGTTTGGAAATTGAAGAAGAGCCTCCATTATATTAAATAGAGTTATCTATAATGCCAAGTTCCCCAAAGCAGGGCTTTTCTCCTGCTGCATTGCTTTTTTGGAGGCTCCCCTAGTGCTATAGTAGTTTCCCCAGTGCTGCCCCAGGATGTTTTTGTACCATAGGTTGTGCTTGAGCCATGCTGAGAAGCTTATTTTCTCCCCTCCACCACTGCATAGCAAATACAGAGTTCCTGGAGACTGAACAGGAGGCTGCTAGCTTCCTTCAGTGCTGCAGGCGTGTTCCCTCTGTCCTCGGAGGGGAGAGGACTGCGATAATTACTGAGACATTGCAAATCATCAAACCAGAGCTGGACCAGGCAGCTTTGGCAGCATCCCCTTCCCTGCTTTCAGCGCTGGTGCAGGGGGACAGCAGCTGTTCTCCTGCTCCTGCTTCGGAAAATGGAACAGTCATCATTGGTGACCTCCTTGGGAGTGTCTTCGAGTCCAGCTTCCAGTCTTATTCCAGATTCCCTTGATTATTAAGAAAATTTTCCAGGCTGGTTCCTGGCCCTGCTGGACCACTCACAGCCATGCTGAGGAACCTGCCTTTCACTCATGAGTGAGCTGCAGTTGACTGTGTCGCTGCCGTCCCCATCCACGTGCAGCATCACTGACAGCGCTGCCGGGGGACTGACACCCAAGAGGGGGGTGCACAGCCCAGTGACACCCAGACAATGCACCACCCTGTCTCCATCCCTTCACTCTGGTCTGCTTGGACTATTCCTCCCTCTGCTTTGGGGAGTGCTGGGCATCCCTTGCTTACTGGGCAATATATGCAGGTGCTAATAACCAGTGCCCTGAAGGCTGTACCGCGTGCCAGCAAGCTGTTAATATCCAACAGCTATCTAATGGCATGTATGAAATCACATCGTGATTTAAATCTGCATCCTACTGGGCAGCTGTCTGCATCTCAATACCCATCTGGCAGGTAGCACGAATCAGCAGCCTCTTCCCTTCCCTAGAAGAAAAGATGAAGCTCAAAGCCTCCAAAGGCTGAACCTCCTCAGGATGCATCCAGAGCCGGGGGAGGATGTGGTGGCAGGGCATGGGATGCACATCTGAAGCTGGCTACAGGGCTTGGGTACAGGGAGGGCTTAACCCTCCAGCCAGGGCCTTGCTACCGGGGCTGAACACAGCTTAAAGTGGAATTGTTACCAGGAAAGCTGGGAGCACTTTTATTCAGTGGCCTGGCTCACTCGGGAGGCCTGGCTTGGGAAAAAGGGAGGAGCAGAGACATTTTGAACATAGCTTTATTTATTCTTCACTGTTAACTCCAGAAATTCAGGGTCCCTGTTAGGTGCAGAGCATAATTGTCAGCATGCTTCTCTGCTGCCAGCATGGGGTTTCCATGGTCTTCAGCAAGGAAGGGCTCTCCTCTGCAAGTGTCATCGTGCCCGTTTCAGAGATGAGCACTGGGAATCCTACACTGTAGCAAGAGAGGAAGAGTGAACTCACATGGAGTCGGTAGCCTTTCCCCCATATGAGAGCATCTCCTGCTGCTGTGGCCAGGGAAACTTGGGATTTCATCTGTACATGGTAGAGGAAGAGTTATCAGGAGACATTCAAAGGGGAATTCAATCCTGTGAAAATGGTTGGTCTTAGGCATTGGCTTCTGCATGGATCACTTTATACACAACCCCTTTGCGATACAGTGAGAAGGCAGCGAGTGCCCGATCGGAGACTTGTTTCGGGCACATGGCTGGAAGAGCCCTTCTGAAATGGTGGAGAGGTCCCTCTGCACTGGACAGGAGGCTCTCTGCAGAGAGTCTTTCCCCTCAACCCAAGGACAGCGCCCAGAGAACAGGATCTTTTAGCACAAAATTAGTGTTTTACCATGACTGTGTTCCTTGTATTGCTTTTTAGGACTCCAAACGCTTCGAAGGGATTGATGTGGATTTTAAAGAACTGGCCTATGAAGCTCAGAAAACCCCAAATGTAATTGAGGCCACCAATAAACCAGGTCTGTCCCAACAACTGGAGGACATTCAGAGTAGGTAGGTAGAACTTCAAAAATCCCGGGATTTTGGCAGAGACTGGGATCAGCTCTAATAAGTGTGTTTAAACTGTGCTCCAAGGCTTTCTTCCTAGACTGTGCATTCCTTGCATTCACAAGTCGCAGCATTTCTGATCTTTCTTGAGTCTTTTTATTTGTGATCCATCACCCTGAAGCCCCCAGAGTGGAGTCTGGCTTTGTGTACGTGAAATTCTCATCCTGAATATTGATTTGCACACGTACAAAGCTAGGCATTCAGCTGGTTTTAATAACACATGGCCTCACTGCCACCCCAAATACAATGTCTTAAATATCTATTTAGCAGTCCAAGCAGGGATATCTGCAGCAGAGCTGAGCCCATGTTCTTTAATTTACGAAATTATCTCTGCGTGTATACCCTTGACACATGGTATAACTAGATTCTGTGAGAAAGACCTTAGCGTCCTGAGATGGATACACTTCTCACTTAACATATGAGCTCGTCTATCTGGAACACACTTAAAAGTTAATATGATAGCAGTTGTGTCAGTAATAACTATCCACTTAAAATAAAGATTTATTTTATTTTTTAATCAGATAAGGCCAATGTTCCTCACAGAGGACTGGCTGCATGTTATTTATGAACTTTGTAAGCTCAGCAGCAGTTTAGCATGTAAACACTGAAAGATTCATTTTAGATTGGAGCAAACAAGTTTCCTTTCAGGCTTTGCAAACACAAAAAGCTGAGTAGGTCTGAATCAGACTTTAAAATGTGGCTCATCAGAATAAAAGTAGTTATGGAAACTTTCAGCCCAGTGTGAAATCACCTCTGGCAGTTATGAGCTTGTCTAAAACAGTAGGTCAGACTGCAAACCCTTTCTATCCTCTTCTTCCACCTGTGTTTCTGCTTTTTTGTGAGGCTTCTCTGACTCTTGGGCCGTTTGACCCTTGGGAGTGGAGAAAGATCTATGAATTACCTTGTGCTACGTTGATCTGTTTGGAAAATGCTGTAGAGGACCAGCCTACAGGCTTAACTCATGTCTGGCATTTCCCCATAGTAGGGGAGAATCTGCTTGATAATCCAAACTGTAGCATGAAACATGAAAAGACGTTTACCCACCTGTCCTGGGCTCTGTTTATCTGCTTTGTATCCCCAGGTTGTCTCTGTGTGAGAAGGCTTTGGCTGAATATTTGGACATGAAGAGGTTGGCCTTTCCCAGATTTTACTTCATTTCTTCTGCAGATTTATTGGATATTCTTTCCAATGGCACCAACCCACAGCTGGTAAGCCTTGTACTGCATCACCTTTGCATTTTCCAGCTGTCAGTAATGTCACGGTGGAAGATGCTGTCTTGGGAGTCTCCTGTAGATTGTCCTTTCCTGAGTGCTTTTTCTCCCACTCTCACTTGGATTAATAATAGTTCTTTCACAACTGGCCTTCATCTGTCATCTTTGAAAGGCAGCATGTGCACTGTATGTTGTCTGATCTAACCCTGGTGATGCGTGCAGATGGCTCTTAAAGCATTGCGCAGAGTAGAGCTATGGTTTTGGTGCCATAAAAACAGTGGGTTTGTTTCTGCTGGGCTACAGTGAGGTTGGAGGAAACCATCTTTCCTGAGGATCTCAGCCAAAACTTGCTGCTGACCTTGGATCCCCAACCTGGGGTGCCACTAAACAGCATCTGCTGTTGGAAGAGCCACAGACTGGGCATTCAAATGTGGAAGTGTTGACAATTCACGGCTTGGAGAGTTCCCTTTTTTTAGGCAGAAGAGGCATTTGCTAGTCAGCCACTTCTTCCTTCCCCCATGCAAAGGCCTTTGGGATGCCCTGGTTACTGGGGGGGAGAACAACGCAACCTGAAAGAGGTAAGACAGCTGGTGGTCAGACAGTGGCTATGACCAAGGCAAACAAATAGATCTCTTGGGTTGCCATCCATCCTTGCACAGCTCAGGGGCCAGGCTGGGCATCTGACCTTCTGCACCATCTGACTGAGGAGACTCCTCCTCTCCAGGCTGGGTTTCTGGGGATGGTGCCTGAATGCCAGGTGTGGGGAAATCACTCCAAATATACCATTCCTTTTGTTGACTTTGGTGGATTGCTGGATCATCCTGTGGAGGAAGCAAAGGAAAGATACTGTGTTGAAATGCTCCGTGGAGTAAGAAGAAATTCCTGGTGTTTTCTGTTATTCAAAACTATTTGCAGTAAAATCAAAGTAAATGTCAAGTAGGATCATACATGGATACACTCTCAGCCTTTCCACTGTAGTTTCAAAGTCTGATAATTCCTAAAGGAGGATTAAATACACAATGATATTATCCTCTTGAACTGGGTATTGAACTTGTGCAGATTCAGGTGTATTCAGGGCTCTGATGGCAGGATCTCACCGAGTGCTGGAGTACATCCGAAGCCCTGCAGACTGGCCAGGGTCTGGGAACGGACAGTGGGGATTTGTGTGCAGAACCTTCTAGATATAAGAAAAGGTTTCTATGGTTTACTTAAGATTTGAAAGGAGATACGCTTATCTGGGGGGAAGCTGAGTGCCTGTTGCTTCTCAGAGGTACTTAGCACCTTCCAGGACTTGGCCCTGCTTGAATGTGCGTAAGAAGACGACTGAGCTATGTCCATCTGCAGGACAGCTTGTGAATCAGTAAGAATTAAATGGACAAATCCACCTGTCTTTTTCTGAAGGTATTAGAGCACCAGGCGTCATGGGCTGTTCTCATTTCTCATCCCACCCATGGGAGTCTGTCCATCTCCCTGTCTCTGGCTGCCATTGAGAGAGTCAGCTCCTGTCTGGGGCAGCTTTGTGAGCTGACCCTTGCCGTGGGAAGATCAGTCCTGGCAGAAGCCTGCCTTTGTTGGCAGTGGTGTGTGACACACATGGTGATTTAGTTGCGTGTTATGTAGTGATCTAGAAGAAGCGTTGGTAACCTGCTCAGCTCCCAGCAGGCAAGTGCCGATGTTGAGAGCCTGCAGCAGCGATGCTAGCATCTCCCTGTTGGCTTTTCAAACTCAACCAGGTGTGAACAGGACAGGATTGAAGTATTCTTTTCCTTCCGGAAGAGTGCTTTTTATCAAGATGGGGGTTTTGTAGAAGGACTGGGTTGTTGAGCTGTTTATCGTGGGTCTTGGGCAGAAATAAACGTCTTTTTGCTCCATGGAGGAGAATTCAGGACTTTTCAGTGGCACAAAATTGATTTCTGGTAGTGAAAAACCAGAAAAGTTTATAGTGAAGAAAACTCCACAGTGTGCTGAGAACAGGATGAGGTGGAGCAATGGCCTCTCATCACTACATGTAGGGAAACTGGGGCTAGGAGGTCATGCAACGTTTGCATGTCTTCTGTGCTTTTGCCCTCTATGGGAGATTTCCCAGTGGGGAAATAGGATTTATTAAGGCATGTTTGTTTTCTAAATGATGTAGAAATAGGTGGAAGTATTGGGAGACACAGCAAGAGGCTTGCCTTGGCAGTATCCTGGCCATGTATGAGAAGATGTGGTGCTACCAAGATGTCCAAGATCATGCTTTGTGAACATGATTGTGCCTGTGACATGTATGGTGATCTCCGTTCCACTTGTCCTGTCTCAGTTGCTTTATTTATACAATTCCTTTTGCAGGTGCAACGTCATCTTTCCAAACTCTTTGACAACTTGGCCAAGATGAAATTCCAGCTGGACTCTGAGCAAAAGGCAACCAAGGTTGGCCTGGGAATGTACAGCAGAGAAGAGGAATATGTCAGCTTCAGTGAACCCTGTGACTGCAGCGGGCAGGTGAGAGGGAAGACCTTGTCTATCAAAACTGTCCAGTGGAGTCTGCTCTCCTGCCCCCTGTGTGGGCATCTGTTGCCAAGACATTTTAGAGCTTCACTACTCTTCCTTTATGTGTGAGAAAGGCTGGAAGAGGTGGCGTGTAATTTAATTCCTCCTTACACCACAGCTCTTGGTCCCACTCTGGATAAGTCCTCACTAAGGTGGGGCATAGGTGCCCACAGTGAGAGAAAGGGCTGTGGCCTTTTTCTAACTAGTTTTTTTTATTTGAATTTTTCTAAGACGTTTTGAAGGTTAGTCTTACAGCTTGTTCCAAATATCCTCAATAAGGGAGGGGATGCAGATTGAAAATAGACTATTCCATAGTACCTCTGCATGGATATCTTTTGAAAGAGAAGGCTTTTTTTCCTGTTTTCCAAATCTTCCTTCTTTCATAGGATGAGTGAAAGTACAAAATTTAAGAATTAAACTACTGCTCAGCTTATCTGTCCCTGTAGTTGCACCTTTCTCCATGGACTATTATAGGAAGCTAAAGTATGTAATACCAGCTACTGAGCTCCCCAGTGATGGAGCTTGCTGCATTTAAACTATCTATCTTCTCGATGAGGGCTTTGCCTGTGAAATACTAAATTCAGCAGGAATTGTGTTCCCAAGTTTGGCAGTAGCTTTCTCCTGCTGCTGGCAGATTGTTCCCAAGCCCCATGAATGATTCTGTCATGGCCTGGAGGTGGAATGTGCTGAACTAAATTACTCATTGGTGGAGTTCATTTTGGTTTCTCCTACAGCTGGAGTTCAAGAAAAATCTGCCTTGTACTCTTGGTGTCTGGAGATAGATGCTAATCCTGCGGTACCAGAACTGGCTAAATCCACCCAGTCTGAAGGAGGCTGTGAGGCTTGTTTAACTCGAGAGTTGAAATGCCTGTCCCATTCCCTATCTTCACTAATTACCAAAGGCGCTCAAGAAGAGCAAATGTGTTACTGTGATTTAATCTCTTCTCCAGGTTGAGGTCTGGCTGAATCACGTACTAGACAGCATGAGGGCTACTGTGAGAGACGAGATGACGGAAGCTGTCATGGCTTACGAGGAGAAGCCAAGGGAACAGTGGCTCTTTGACTACCCTGCCCAGGTATCTGCCACTGCTCCTCATTTCCACTCAGGCTGGCACGTGAGAAAGGCAGTGCTTGGCTTCCCCTTCAGTCGTGCCCTTCTCTTCTTTCAGTAATGGCCTCTAGCTGTGGATGGGGATGTTTCTGGCTTCCACTGTGCTGTCCAGGAGGGAGGAAGGATGAGTTGTCCTTTATCCTGGCAATCTCCTGATGGAGTTTCCAGCCTGAACTCCATGCTCTGATTGGGGATCCAGGGAGGATATGCTCTTGGCTGGGTTACAGAGCTCAGGGGCTTGGGCAGTGCCTGCTGCACCCTGTGGGTCATGGGAAGTCTATGCACCCAGAGGAGTGCAAGGTGCTGCAGGAAAACAAAGTGACAAGGCATAACGAGAGAAAAGAGCCCCTCAGGTGCACCTCTGACAGCCTCGTGGTCTCCGGCTCTTCCTCCTCTGCTGTGGCAGGCATGTGAAAGGTGCTGATTTACTACTAAGTAGCTGCTAAATGTGTCTACCACTGATATGATGTTTTAAATTAATGTCACGGGGCAGATCCCTGTTGTCCTGTCTGCTGTGACTACTGCATGAAAGCATACTTAAATTCATGTCATGCATACTTCATCCTTGATCTCCCTGTGGGTCAGACACTCTTGAATGTAAGGAAGCTCTGGTGTTTTCCCTGATACTGAACCAGCCCATTTCCCTAGGTGGCTCTTTGCTGCACCCAGATCTGGTGGACAACCGAGGTTGGGATTGCCTTCGCCAGGGTGGAAGAAGGCTATGAGAATGCGATGAAGGAATATCACAAGAAGCAAGTGACCCAGCTGAACACCCTTGTTACCATGCTGCTTGGGCAGCTCTCCAAGGGTGACAGGCAGAAAATCATGACCATATGCACCATCGATGTGCACGCTCGGGACGTGGTGGCAAAGATGATAGCACAGAAGGTTTGTGTTTGCAGCTCAGCATGGTCCTGTGTTGGGCGTTGGAGTGGGGGTTATGGGAGTGATAGATCAACCACAGGCCATTCAAATCACTGCCTGTCTCAGTGGGAGATACACAACTAAATTTACTTCTACAATGTTTGTGGTAAGGAGGCAGAAAGCCACGGTAAGCCTGCAGTGCTGTTCTGTATTGTGGTCATGCAACGCCAAGGGGCTTGTTGTACTTGCCACATTGACACCAGGAGTGAGAGTGTGGCCCTGTGTCCTGTTGCCAAGGCACGTGTTGGTAGATGATGGCATTGTGTTGGGAGGCTGCTGGATGCAGTCTCAGTTATGTCTTTAGAAAGTAAGAAAAAAGCATTTTGGCTTTTCTTTTTGTAGCCTCCTTGGTCTGGTGTGGGGCCACAGGGACTCCTTTGGGACTCCCTTGTCCTGCACACCTCTCTCACATCACTCCCCTGTCCTTGACACTGTGTCAGGTGTCCAGCCCTGCAGGTGGGTGAGAAGGTGCCCTGAGTGTGCTGGGTTGTGACTTTATCCTCATCTGTGTCCTCTCGGAGGCAGCTTGCAGGGTTTCTGGCTTCAAGGCTCAGCTGGGGTTGATGGTGCCTTGGCCCAGTTTGTGGTGAAGTGGTCCATCTGCTGGGCCTGCCTGCTGGTTGTGCAGAGAGCGCTGGCCATGGCTGTCCTTGTCACCCTGTCTCCAGCCTGTTTCCCTGGTGCTGTCTGTGGCCCCTTCTCTGTCTAGACAGCCTCTGCTCCTTCTCTCACTCTTTTGCATTGTAAGAGCCTCTTCATGGCTTGCTGCTTCTTAAATAGCCTCTTCAGGAGGTTTTTTGTGCTGCTCTTTCTCTTTAGTATTCACTTTTTCCTCTCCCACCAACGTGGTTACTAATTTGGTTCCTACCCTCTACTGATGGGAGATGGGGAGGTGACATTTCTCACCACACTACAGGGAGGTGACCTTCCTCACCACACCTGTCTTTGCATTGAGGACCAGTCCATCCCCAATGAAAACTTCATTGCAGTCACTGTTTGGCACCTGAGCTGTGTGTGCCTGGCATCCTTGGCCTTCCCATGATGGTGCTTGTGGGTGCATTGCAGGTGGACAATGCCCAGGCGTTCATTTGGCTGTCACAGCTCCGGCACAGATGGTCGGATGAGGAACGGCACTGCTTTGCCAACATCTGTGATGCCCAATTCCTGTACTCTTACGAATACCTTGGCAATACCCCTCGGCTTGTGATCACTCCACTGACTGACAGGTAAGTCCCCAGGAAACACCATCAGAGCTGGGCTTTGCCACGCAGTTAGAGAAAGAGCTGCCAACCAAAGATGGATTCAGTTTGGACACGCGTATCCCTCTTGTTCTTTCTCTGTGTCCCGGCAATTCGGTGGCAGAGCTCTAACTCTCACCTGGTTTGTGATTTGATGGTGGTACCCTCTGGGGTATCTGTGCCTCAGATCCCGGGGTGGGATTCAGCTCACAGATTAAGATGCTCACGTGTGGGTGTTTGCCTGTGCACAAGATGTCCACCTCCCAGAGGTGGTGAGTCTAGAAAGCTTTCATCTTGTTTTGAAGTAGACATCTACCACTTGGTTCAGTTGTCTCAATAGGGACACCTAGGGTGACTTGAGATGCTCTGCGTTGTCCCACCTGGCTTCCAGCTGCCAATCCAGAAGCGTGCAACTCTCCTGTGGACCCCTTGTCATATCTTTCCACCCTATGTGACATTTCAGTAGCCAGGAACATCTGAAATGGCTCTAGTCATGCATATTAGTCAGCTGAGCCAAGTGCCCATGCATTATCAGGTTTTGTTGGCCGTATTGACTGTAGCTCTGTGGCTTATAGCGGGAGTATAGACACCCACATGTGGGCACCTCCCTGGTGTCCATCATCAGCATGATGGAGAAGCTTTGGGGCTTGCTGCAACATTGAGTGTGATCATTCATAGGCCATCTGAGCCGGTTTCTGTCAGTGATGGGGAATGGGATCCTTTGGGCTGAAGAGCACTGGGAAACAACAGGAAGGTCTTTCAGAAAAGCCGACCTTTTCTCATACTATCTATCTGGGAGATGCCCAATATCAATGAGTGGTATGAAGATCCAAAGAAAGCACAACCCAGATGTGAAGGGCTTGGGCAGGTCCTGGTGGAAGACAAGTATCTCTTGGAGAAAACACAGCTGGGCAGGGGTGGTAATTAATGCCCAAGAGGACTTTCAGCTTAGACATGCACCTGCTCATGTACAGCTTTTCAGAAGAAAGGCTCTCCTGAGTGCATTGCCCTAATGCCATTTCTCTGCAGCCCAACAGTGACCTGTTGGACCAAGTCTCAGTCTCTTTCCTTTTTTCCTTCATCCTTTGTGGTGAAAGATGTTACATCACCCTGACCCAGTCGCTGCACCTGACCATGAGCGGAGCACCTGCGGGCCCTGCAGGCACTGGCAAGACGGAGACTACGAAAGATTTGGGGCGAGCCCTGGGCATCATGGTGTATGTGTTTAACTGCTCCGAGCAGATGGACTACAAGGTACTGCTCCCACCTCGGCCGCAGTGCCATCACGTGGGGTTGGGGATGCTTGGGGCCCAATGAAACCTGAAGGATGAGAGTAATCCAGCTGAGATCACTTTGATCCACCACCTCTCCTCAAATCCTTGCTACATTCCTTTCTGCTGAACACCTTTTTCTCCTCCTCCCTTCTCTAAAACTTGCACAAGGTTCTTCAGGAGGCAGAGACCTGATCTGTGCTCTCTACCTCATAACGCCTTTCCCTTCCCTTCTGGAGTTAGATTCCATTTGAAATGCTTCAAAAAATTTGGCCTGTTCAGTTGAGACTGAGTCTGTGCTGATACTTTGACCCTGGTTGTTTCTTCTTGGCATTCTTGCAGGCCGACAGGCCCTGGCATGGGAAGGGATCTGTCCCGGTTTTCTCAGGATCCTCTCCCAGAATAAGGACAAAATGTGCTAAACCTTCAGCCGCTGCAGAACGCTGAATTGTTAGGCTGAGTCTTGCTCTCTGCCGGTCTGGCACGGTACAGTGATTTTGGTAGCCTCGGATCATATTTTATTCAGCTTATGGGCTCTCCCAGGAAGCAGGGCCATCAGTAATTCAGCACAGGTGACCTTTAAATGAAACTAGTGCACAGATATATTGAGAAAGTGCAATTAGCAAATCAAGTGGCAAACTGTGCAGAGCTATAAATATTATAATTGAGTTGTGCCTGCTGTTTCCATGCACTTTTCTAAATACCCACAATAGACTGTAAATTGCTATAAATAAACAGCCTGGGAAATAAAATCCATTTTTTGCTGGAGTTGATTCCATTTGTGATTTCACTCTTGTAATTTTTCTTTTTTTTCCAGTCTTGTGGGAATATTTACAAAGGCCTTTCCCAGACGGGAGCCTGGGGCTGTTTTGATGAATTTAACAGGATCTCAGTTGAGGTCCTTTCTGTGGTTGCTGTACAGGTAAGTGGAGAAACGCTCATAAATAAATACAAACAAGGCAGAGCCATGCTGCAGCCTTTGGAGTGAGGGTAAATATGGAAAGTGCATGTGGCTGGTTTCAGTTCCATGTGTAGGCAGGTGAGGGATTATATCCCAAGATTAATCACATGAATATCACAGCACTGACAAAATGTAGCGGTGATGCGCTGCAAACATTTTTGTCACTTCTTTTCTTCCCCCAGTTACAGCATTTGTCTTGAGGCAATTCTTTATAGTATCTTTTCCCAGATCAGTATACACCATGGCTCTGTATCTGCTCCTCCTGAGGAAGACACTCGTGTCATTAATATGCTGTGAGATAATTGCAGTGTATCATTTTAGGGAGGAGCCCTGCCTTGACTTATGGCTACTCAGCCTGCCATGGAGGGAATAATTTTCATGGAGGCGAAGGGTGGTGTTTGGGGCAGATCCATGGCCTGCTGGATTTTTGGGGGTTACTTATTGCCTCCAGTCAGGCACAGGTTGTGTGTCATATTCAGCAAATAAGAATACATTAAAGATTAATTTTCTTAACGCTTACCTGTCACCAAGACTGTGTGGTCTTTTTTCCGTCCTTCTCTTTTCATATGGCTGTAGATTTAATTCCAGTGTCTGTAACGAGAGCTCTGTGCAATGGCTTTGGAGGGTGTTCCCAGCCGAGTGGCATAATTCCTAGGAGGACTGCGCGCAGCCCCGTGGGTGCGGTGCGGTACTCCTGAAAGCCGGTGTCGGCCGGGTGACACTTGGTGACTGGAACCTACAGCAGATCTGCAGCCCTTGCCTAAATGCTTGCCTAGGGTACCCTGACAGCATGGGATTAAAGCCAGGAGAGAACTATTTGAGCTGTGCCTGGCTGTGCATAGGTGTTTTCCCTGTAGAATGATGTCTCTTCTCCTCTGTATTTTAACCATTCAGTGCATTTTAGTGGTGAGTCCCGTGTAAAACACAGCAGCAGTCCTTGGAGAAGGGCTGGAAAGACGACTGCCCTCCCCATCATGCTAGAGAGTCCTGTTTTCTTGTGCTTGTATATATATATGACACCTTGCCTCCTCCTTCCTTCCTCTTACTGGCCCATGAGGAAATCTGGCAACATTTTGCACAGGGGAAAGGATTGCAGGAGGAGAGGTGCTCCGTACCCTGCTCACGCCTGCCCAGTGGGTGGTGAGGGGACACCCAGGGTAAGCGCTGTGGGTGCGAATCCCCTCTGGCAGGGGCTGAAGCCTGGGACAGCCCAGGTATAACCACGGGGCAGCAGGATGAGAGCAGGCCCTGCTACCGCTCCTGGCCCTTGCTTTGAAGGAGAGCTGTGTCTGGATGTTGTCCAGATCCTAAATCTCATTGGTACCCTCTGAAAATGCCAGGTAAATCGAGCTACCAGGGGAGTTTGAGCAGAGGGTGGGTGCTTAACTGCACTGTCCAGACTGAGACAGCTCTGACATGGGCAGAATGGAAAGTTTTGAGCCTTGAGGGACTTCAGTGCTCAAAATTGATATGCCGAAGTATTTAAGTTCTTCCGGACCCAAGTGCCAGCTGAGTGCGGGTTTTAGGATCCCAGTGTCTGACTGAGGTGCTGAATTCTCCCTAGACCCCCTTTTGGGCTTGGTATTGCAGAAAGAAAGATTTAGAGCCCAGAAGTTTCTACACCTTTGTAAATGCTTCGGTCAAAGACGTTGTTCTGAACCCCTCCATGAACTCCTCACTCTGCTCATCTCTCTTTCACTCATAATTGGTACCTTATGTGACGTCCTGAAGAAGCCCCAGGCGGGTACAGGAGTTTATGTATTGTTCCCTCTCAATTTCTCTTCCGTCAGGTTCTAGTTTAAAGTTGTCATTGCAAAAAAGTCTTTGAGGATCTTAAAATAAAAAGGGAAGCTGAACAAAAGAAGCCCAGATATGACTCAACTGCTAATGATTCCCTCGCTCCTGGCTGGAGCGTGGCATCTGAAGAAAGCAGCCCGGCTGTCATTCCATCATCATGTCTCCTGGCTGCTATTAGGAGTGTAACCATGGCGATGTATAATTGGCTGTCTTAGTCATGCAGCTAATGTCGATATGGTTCCTTACAGGGAAAAATTCGATTAATTGCTTAACTTTAAGATGGCAAACAGCAGTAAGGTTAGAGTAGTGAATATAGAGAGACTTCTCCCTTGCTGAAGTACTGTTTGCAAGAAGGTGATCTAGCTTTAATAAACTTGCTCTCTTCGGAAGGTGAGGAATGAGAAGAACAAAGCTGCAATCAGGCAAATATAAAAGACAGTACAACATTAGTGAATAAAGGTGTCAGGGGAGGTCTTACAGCTTCTGCCGTGTGGTTTTGGTTTTAAATTAAGCATCTGATGTCTCAAAAATCTTTAAAAGTAATATCAAGTGATCAGTTTGCAATTGAGCTGAGGCCAATTTTATTGGGAGAAGCTGCTCGTCTTCTGGGCCTAGGCAAGGAACAGAGCAGGCACAGGAGGGTTTTAGGCTGTCATGAAGAGCAGTGGTGTGTGGGGAGAGGTGAAGATGGGTGGAGGGAATCAGGGGCCTGTATCGTCAGACTCTTGGGACTGCGTTTGGGTGTTGGCTATGTTGTGCGTGCCTGGACAGCCTGCATCTCATCTTAAGCATCTGGCCTCCTGCTAGGAGAAAGTTGAAAGAGATGATTTAGCATCTGGTGGTATTTTTGCTGTGAGATGTGCTGAGAAGCGTCCCACAGGTGATGTCAAAAGCCAAGGTGAGACACAGGCAGCTTTGGAGGCATTTCCTTCTGAGCTGCTCTTCCTCATCCACGTCCGTCATTGTCTTACAGAGCAATGGTGCAAATTCTTGCAACTCCTTTGTAGTTTGACTGCCCAGTCTCTTCAGCTCTCTTTTCTGCTTTGTCAGAGTTTGATCGTGATGGGAGATTGATACTCCCACACAGATTTACTCCAAACAGTGTATAGAGCTTTATATGGTCAGCAAAAAACCAAACCAAAACAGTGATAAGCCCCAGTTCTCATGCAGCCAAGTGTAAGGAAGGCAGCACTGTTGTCTGGTGTGTTTTTCATAACTGAACACCAATACTATAACACCGTCTTGGTTCCTAGGTGAAGAGTGTGCAGGATGCAATACGGGAGAAGAAGAGATCCTTCAGTTTTCTTGGAGAGGAAATTAACTTAGTTCCCTCAGTAGGCATTTTCATCACCATGAACCCTGGTTATGCAGGGCGAACCGAGCTACCTGAGAACTTAAAAGCTCTCTTCAGGTGAGTCCAGGTCAAGGTTCGTGACCTGTATTATAAGACTGGCAGAAATTGTCTTTTGGAACATCCAGGCTTGACTTTATTTCCTTGGGGAATTCACTTGCATTGGGGATTCACAGATAGTTTCAGCCTTGTGCAATAAGCCTGCATCCGGGAATGCACAGGCAGGGCAAAGGAGCTCTGTTCCTTGCGGTGGGAAAGGCTGTGTGTGACCTGGCTCACTGGAGAAGACCTGGAAGATAAAGCTGCAAACCCCCTGCCCCTAAGACCTGTAGTCAAGAAATACTTGTTCTGCAGTCTTTTCTTGCCTGTCTTTTTAGGCCATGTGCGATGGTTGTGCCAGACTTTGAGCTGATCTGTGAAATTATGTTGGTGGCTGAGGGATTCATCGAGGCCCGGGCGTTAGCCAGGAAGTTCATTACTCTGTACCAACTCTGCAAAGAGCTCCTGTCCAAGCAGGTGAGGCCGCTGCTGTGGTTGGATGGTACAATGAAGCCTGTTGATCTCCAAAATCAGCAGGTACATGGCACTCTGCCACTCACCTCCATGGCTAAAGCTTCACAGCTTTTATTTAATGACTGCAGTCGTGCTAGCTGCTGGGAGAAGAGAAGGTTTGTGATCATCAGAGCAATGAAGTGCTTTACCAGAGGACATGCAGAGACAAAAGCACTTGACCAGCTGCATTAACGGGAGAGATTTCTCAATGGGTTCAAATGACACTATGTTTGGGGTAGTATTCAGTGACCCTTTGCTTTCCAGTCTCTTAGTTCCTATTGATTCTCCTGCCTGCAAGGGGTTTATGATGTTTGTCCCTCTCTGAATTCAGCCTAACAGTTCCCTGTCATGTCAGGTGTTGACCAAGTAGGGTGAC
Source organism: Theristicus caerulescens (assembly GCA_020745775.1). NCBI lineage: Eukaryota > Metazoa > Chordata > Aves > Pelecaniformes > Threskiornithidae > Theristicus > Theristicus caerulescens. Next base: position 13,381,448 of record CM036571.1, on the reverse strand, counting down.
TTCCAGTGCAAAGCTCTAATTAATCAGATATTTTCCTTGTCATCATTTACATAGATCAAAGCTGGGTCCAGAGAAGAGTGGAATCAGGACTTTACATGGAAAACCTGATCTTGGCTGTGCCAGCATAAGGCTGGGTGGGAGTTGCCTCATCACAGAAACTTTGCAGTGTGTTTTGGAGGGCTTGGTGGAAGCCGTGGGCTCCTACACAAAGCAGTCAGCTGTCAAGCTGTGCTCTGGAGGGTCTTAACAGAGCAGACATCTAAAGAGTTGCTCGTTGGTTTGAGAGTTCCTCTCATGCCTCTTTGTGGTTCTTTTTCAGCAATGTCCTTACTGGCCCCTGCTTGGTGGACTGCCTCTGGGACCAAACATGCCTGGTAATCTTGTGATGGGCAGGATGGAGAAACTTGGGTATTTGGAGCCTCATAATGGTCTAACAAGTCTTTCACCTTGGTAGCTCCTGCAGATCCAGGGTCTGGCTGGCCTTGCTTTAGTTGCTTTATGATTTACGTGAAACAAATTGCTTAGGTCTCCAGAGTGCAAGTCCTACTGCTGTCTTACTGCCAACTCTGAGCCACACGATGGTATGAACAGCTGAATTATTTGACTCTTTCTTTAATACTGTCCCTGATGGGACTCTCACCTACTGCAATGGAAATCAGGTAACTCAGGCTGGTGGAGGTCTCTGGCCACAATGCAAATAATGGATTTGGATGTATTTCCATTGCTGACTTGTCTGGCAGTTTGGAGCTGCTGGTTCCTACCCCTGCATGGTGGTGTGCTGTCTAAGCATAAGCTCATCCCTCTTTTTTTTTTTTTTTTTCCTTTTTCCCTCTCCTGTGTAGGATCACTACGACTGGGGCTTGCGTGCAATCAAGTCAGTGCTAGTTGTTGCCGGCTCCCTCAAACGAGATGACCCAGAGCGACCCGAAGACCAGGTTCTGATGCGCTCACTTCGTGACTTTAACATCCCCAAGATTGTGACTGATGATATGCCGGTGTTTATGGGGCTGATTGGGGATCTTTTCCCTGCGCTGGATGTGCCTCGGAAGCGTGACCTGAATTTTGAGTCATTTGTGAGGCAGGCTGTGCTGGACCTCCGGCTGCAGGCTGAGGACAACTTTGTGCTCAAAGTAAGACCAAGTGATCTTCAGCTGTACCTACACCACCATCAAATCATTTGGGTTTTCTCAACCATCTTTGCTTCTACAAAGAGGGCTCTGCACAATATTCCCCTTGCAGGCAGACCTTAATGGAGGACAGGGTCAGCTACGATGGGTCTGATGCGGTAGCAACTGCCCCTAAAGCCAGCAGTGGCTCAGTCCCTGAGTTTACAAAGGGGCTAACTCTTGTAGGCTCATGGAAGTGTGACCCCTGGAGAGCAGAGCCTCGTCAGCTGATGGCTGTCAGATGTAAATAGTGCTGGAGGTTTGTCTGCAAGCTGAGGATTTCACCTATCATGATTAGAGTGGCTAGACCAAACTCAATGTCAAATCCATTTGTGTCTCTGGGTCACATCTTTCTAAAGAAGAGGCCCAATGGGAGCTATTTGGTAGATCTGAACTTCAGTTTGGCATCTTTGTCTAAAGTTTGGGAGTGTTTTTTCCCAGGTGGTGCAGCTGGAGGAGCTGCTGACGGTCCGGCACTCTGTTTTCGTGGTGGGTAACGCAGGCACGGGCAAGTCTCAGGTGATGAGATCCCTGAACAAGACTTACCAGATAATGAAGCGACGTCCTGTCTGGACAGACCTTAACCCCAAGGCAGTCACCAACGATGAGCTTTTTGGCATCATTAACCCAGCAACAAGAGAATGGAAAGATGGTAAATGTCTTTTCATGCCTGAATCTGTAGATAAAGAAGGATATTTTTGATGAACTTCCTGAGCAGCAGCAGGATGACTGGTTCTTTGTATGCCAGTCTGAAAGCCCAGGTGCTTGTCTGCTGCTCACAGCCATGTGAGAGTTTGTTGTTGAAAGGATACATAGGATGTTCTAGCTTTTTGATCTTCAGATGGGAAGTATAGCGTCAACCTGCTTTATCCTATTGCCGTAAGAATAATTATCATGTCCATTAATACCAACACTCACCAGTTCCTAAATGGGGCAGGCAGTTTTTCGGGGTTGGCTGGACTGGTGATGGAAGAGAATTCCCTCCTGCCCTATAGTGTGCACTGGGGCCCCCAAAATGTGCCAACCACAGGTTTCCATAGCTGGTAGCACACACACAGCAGCCTTAAAGTGGTGTTTTTCCACTTAATATTGCTGCCCAATCTCTGTACTACACCAGCAGTTGCCAGTCTGTTGATCCTGATTGCTCCTGAGGAAAATAAGATGAGCATTTAAAACTTGCTGAAAGATTACAGAAATCTGGAGTAAAAATGTTCGGTTGTGACTAATACGTAAAGGCAGCTTTGATTTAGGTGTGCAGCTGGTTTGGGAGGTGTGGGGGAGGTAAGGGAAGATGTTGCCATAAATCATCCTCGGCCAGAAGTCCACCAGGAGATGAGCTGCCACCCACCTCCCCTGGCCTCCGCCACAGACCCCTCCTGACCCCCTGCTTTGCTCCAGTGCCAGGGTTAATCTCTTTTTAATTGTAATTAGGGACCCTAAATCAAAGTGACAGAGGGAAGTGCGGGATACAGCCTGAACTCTGCAGAATGGCTGCAGCAGTGACTGCAGATTGAGGACTGCGGGTGGCACTGAACAGCAGGAGGGACATTTTACAGGTGGCTGTCCAGTGGTTTCTAGCCTGTAACGTTTCAAGGGAGCTTATGGGACTCCTCCCTGAGGTTTCAAAGTGGATATGTTCTGCATTAACCATTCCTGAAAATTTTGTTTCTTGTTGTCAAAGACCAGCAAGGCAACCTCCACCTCAGCCTAACAAGAGATGATGCGTTCCCTTATGGGTCAGCCCCTTCTTTTCCTCTTCTTTTTTTCATCCTGTCGCTCCTTTCATTATCGGGAGTTGAAAAGGTTATATATGTTAGGTGGTAAAAGGTCCCACAAGGGAATCCTAGAAGTGTTCTTTGTAGAACCAAATTCTTTTAAATCCCAGGACTGCTCTGAGGTGTGGAGGCACAGGGTTAGGAGAGAGGCACTTGTCTCTCCTCTGCTGTCGTGGTGTGTATGAGGGAAGCATTGATGCTCTGAGACAGTAGCTGTTTCTGATACTAATGATGTTGGAGCGGTTTCCAAGGCATGTGTCCAACACGTGAGGAACGGAGTCAAGGCAGAGCCAGCGAAGTGTTCTTTTTTTTTGACCCAATCTCAGAATTGAATACCTGTTTCAGGTGAGCTGTTCTGCATTTGTTGTGCACAAGCTTTGTCTTCAGTCATATAACGCCACTAGCTGTTCCTGACCTGGATCACAAAGAAATAGCTTGTCCTGGAGAAAAAAAAGTGTGCTTGTCACAATTCACGAGAAGAGAGGCTTTTTTTAATGTTTGCCTGATGTTTTTTCATGAAGACCAGCATCTCCCTAGGTATTTTCACGTGTAGAGAAGAGCGATAGTTTTGTGGAGTTTTCATTTGCTCTGCAGTACTGCTGCTCTATTCCCAGCCTTCTTGCTCTTCTTAACATTCATTATTTACTCCCCTCGAGACACTGTATCCTCTCTGTCTCCTTGATTTTACTGACATTTTGTTCTGTCATTCAATGTCATTCTGTGCTTGTTCTCCCCTCAATCTCACTAAAGCCATGACCCAGCGTTTAATGCATCTTGATTTCCCTGATATACTTCGAGCCACAAAAAAACATTTATAAGAATTTCCAAGGCATATTCAGATGGCTTTCTCTGCATTGTGTAACTCATGTCTTCTTTTGCTTCTGAGTATCTGTTCTTCACTTTTCTTATCCCTTATGATTCTTGGTGGGAATGAAGCTTGTGTGTAGGTCTGCAGTCATTTTCAGTGGTGGCAACTGGTAATGTTTTTTTCTTCAAAGCAGACTAGACCCATATCGTGATATAGTAATAATTATGTACAGATGCGTAGAGTTCTGAATGCTTAAGAGGAAAGCATTAAATAGGATAATTTTTAGTGAGTTGCAAGATAAAACTCTTAGAGCAGGTGGCAACTTCAGTGTTCATCAACACATTCCTGTCACCCTCCCAGGACTGTTTTCATCAATCATGCGAGAGCTGGCCAACATCACACATGATGGTCCCAAGTGGATGGTACTAGATGGAGATATTGATCCGATGTGGATTGAATCTCTTAATACTGTGATGGATGATAATAAGGTAATGAATATAACTTAAAGAAGCAGGTATTCCTTGACTGTGTGGTGTGATTCAGCCTAGGAGAAATGCAGATGCTGAAATAACACCTCTTAGATTAATGCAGTTGTGTTTCTTCAGATATACCAAACAATATTGCATAAAGAAAATCGTGCACAAGGGAAATAGCTCAAAGTGTGTTTTCATTGGAATTTCCCTTTCCTGGAGAACGGGGCTCATGAGTAACCGCAAATGTCCTGACCATAACTTCAGGCCCTTTAAAAATAGAGTGGGGTCATAATCCTACACCTTTTTTTCCCCACGCTAAGGGAGTGCTGTTGATTCTGGGTTGTGGAAGAGAAGGATCGTTCTACTACCTGTTAGAAATCAGCTCCTTTGCCTCGAGGAACTGGGCTGACAGCAACCAAGCTTTTTAGTACAAAGTGCTGAATGCTTTTCATTCCAGTTCCTGGGGAAGACATTAGTCTGTCTGTCTATCTGCCACATGCAGGTGCTGACCCTGGCAAGCAATGAAAGAATCCCTCTGAACCCAACGATGCGGCTGGTCTTTGAGATCAGCCACTTGCGCACAGCCACTCCAGCAACTGTGTCCAGAGCGGGTGAGTCCTGCCCTGAGCTTCACACTGGGATTTTGCATGGACCAAGTAGGATCTAGTGCCATTAACCAGTATTTTGCTGGCCAACTTGGTCTGTCTTGAAAGTTCCCAACCTGGGATCACAGCTGCCTTTGGTGCACAGGGTAGGTTCCTGAAGCACATGGGCAAACTGAGGATCCTGACCCCAAATCCATATGGGGAAGCTGTCATCATCTTGGAGGTTTACCCAGAGGTCTCTGACTGTTGATGGGTGACCAAGGCTTCAGCATTGCTGAGAGAGTGCTCCTGTTGTGCAAAGCCATGTATGGACTTGATGAGGAGGGGGACAGTCTCTATCCCAAAGAGCTCATGATCTTCTGGAGAAGTGTGTGAAATAAGGGAGGAGGGAATGAAGATGTCCCCTAGTTTTACACACAGGGAAATGAGGCCCAGAGCAATAACATGACTCAGGGAAGACCATGTCCTGAATTTGAGGGAGGGTCATGAAAGGTGTCCTGGTTTCTTGAGTTAAGTCTCTTCACTGTTAATGTTTCTGCTCCGCAGTGGGGCAGGAGGAGAGGGTAGGTAATGGGGCACCCAGGCATATTTGACGGGGTTTTAGTTGTTTGCAAGTAGCTGAGAAATTCTGCTGGAGGAAAGGAATAGTCTCTGCTATGCCCTTACTATATGTTCTCTCTTACTCTGGGCCTAAAGGGATCCTGTACATCAATCCATCGGATCTGGGCTGGAACCCCCCGGTGACCAGCTGGATTGACAAGCGAGAAATCCAGTCTGAAAGAGCCAACCTGACCATTTTGTTTGATAAGTACCTGCCGACTTGCCTGGACACCCTCAGAACAAGGTACCATCTGAAGAGTGATTGTATGTCCGCTGGCGAGGGCAGGGGGACACTCACCGCTTTCCAGACCAGCTGTGCTGAGCTGGGGTTGTGCTGCATGTGGCATGAGTGGCTGGTTTCCTCCTTGCCCCTGAGAGCCCTGAGCACCATTGGCTTAAGCTCAGAGAAACAACGGGGTGAGGTGGGGGAGCTGACACTCCTGCCCATCCTTTGTTGGTCAGATCTGGTTTTCATCGGATTTTGATTTGATTGTTCCTGTACTTGTACCAGTTCTGTATCTCTTGGAAAGTAAATCCAGGACATCCTAAAGAGAAAGTCTCTTCAGTCTCCTAATGGCTCAGGCTAGACCTGAGTTCACTAAACAAGTTATTTTTCAGTAGATTTCAGACCATTGCTGAAGGAAAATTTTCAGTATGCAGCGTGGAAGCTGGAGACAACAGATCCTCTTTTAGCCTCTTCCCGCTTCTTTTCCTGTCCCTTGGTGATGAGAAGGAAGTTGGTGTTTGTGGGAGAGGGCGGGTTTGCTCTACAGGCAGTTCTCTCTTGAATTTCTTTCCTGATGCATTTGAACAAAATTAAGCCAGTCTGTGTGAGCATCCAGCCTGGGCATGTTTCATGGTTGGACACCGATCCAATGAACATGAAGAACTTGGATATTTGGAAGGGCCCTGGTGCTTCTTGGCTTGAGTTATCTTCACAGCCGTGCCCACAGAGAAGTCATATCATTCTTGCTTATCGTCATGGGAGACAGCTCTCTTACGCATACTGTGGTGAGGATTGGTCAAAGTAGAGTCCCAAAAAAGTTGAGTAAGGGAGCTTCTCCCATCCTCTGCTTGCTTCCCAAAGTCGCACCTTAATTTGAAATAAATAAATAAAATATCAGTGTATAATTGAGCATGGGAGTTGTCAACCACAATGGGGATGTGTCAGAAGGGGCTGCATTAGTGAAAGCAGCGGTCTCTGGAAGTAGGAGGTAGGCATCTTACTAGGGAGCTGCTCCCTGGGTAACCAAGCTGGGTATAGCTGTTGGCAACAAAGTCCATCGGATATTTCCCACTCTATTTGCTGAACATTGTGTCAGACAGTGAAATCCACAGGATTAGCTGCAGGCAGCCCTGAGCTGAGTATTTTGGTAGCTTGCTTAATTCAGAAATTGTAGAACCAACCTTTCAAATAGCTATAATTACTTTATGGAGGAATTCAGTGCTGCTACAATATTAGTTTGGAATTCTGTAAGTGTAGCTTAAATGAATGTAAAATGGCAAGATGAAAGGGTTTCTTTTATTACTCCTCTATTTGACCGCTTTTGAACTCATCGTGTTCACAGGAAATCATTGCCTTTAGAAGTCTTCCATTTTACCTCTTTCAAGAGCATCAAAGTTTTAAAATGCTTGAAACTTCTGATTACTGTTATTACTTGTATGTGTGCCAGTGCCAGCAGGTCCGAGGGAGAGAACGGGTGTTCTCTTCATTGCTGTACCCGGGAATAAGACACGTACTGCTGACAAGTAAAATGCTAATATTCTGAAAAAGCATTTCTAGGCTTGCCTTCCTGGGTTGCGAGTGACTGTGTTGCTGGACCCAATTATATTTCCTGTGCTTTCAATTTCCATCCCTTAGATTTAAGAAGATCATTCCCATTCCTGAGCAGAGTATGGTTCAGATGTTGTGCTACCTCCTCGAATGCCTCCTGACGGAGGAGAACACACCTCCCGACTGTCCCAAGGAGCTTTATGAACTTTACTTTGTCTTTGCTGCTGTCTGGGCCTTTGGTGGATCAATGTTTCAAGACCAGGTAAGAAGGAAGATGCCACTTCAGCATCTTTTAGACAGGCCTTTTTTTTTTTCTTTTTTCTTTTTTTTTAAATACTTTCCAAAACATAGTGCTATATCAGTAATGCTGTTCTCCTGGGGCTCTCATATAGATGATAATAGACCAGAAACCTGAATGCAACAATTCCTTTTGTGAAAGACCTCATTATTCAGGGTGTAACACTAGAGGAGAACGACTGAGGGGTCAAGTGATAAAGGTGGAGGGATGTTTGCTTATGCAGACACATTTAATTGGGAAGAACATTAGGTTAATTTATAGAGGCCTGTGGATGTGCATAATGGGGTCAAATTAAGTCTGACTTATCAGATGAATGTATCAGTGGAGCAGTCCTTCAGCCACCTGACTGCGCAGGTGGATGTTGGGCTATATAACACAAACCAGCTGGTGCTTTGTCACCACTGACTTTTATTAAACATAGGTGGATGTCAAGAATTGGCTGTCCTCAACTTCTGATAGAAGTACATAAGAAAGAGGGGTGGTCAGCAGGGCAGGATGGGCTTTGGGAATTATGTGCTTCCACTTAAGTGGAAGTAGACGGTGGCTCTGCTCTTTGAAATACTCTTTGCTGGGAGCAAAAGGTTGAGATTGATGGTTGTAGACACTCAGCTTGAACTCCCCTCTGGGCAGCCAACTGTTGGGTGATCTCTGGCATGAGCTGCTGGGCTCAGTCAAGCTGCTGGTGGATGGATGTCCACACCCAAGACTGTAGTGCTGGAGAGCACTATCTAGAGACCAAGATCTTCTTGGACCGGGAGGATTGATCAGGCTGTGGTTCACTAGTGGTGTCTCTGACGTTCAAAGTACACTCATGTCCAAGAGGCAGAGGAAGACAGGGCACTACTCTCCATGCTGCTTCCCACAGTACATCTATCCTATGGATTAATTGCAGCTGTCAGCCTCTGAATCCATCAGCTTGCATTAGACAAGGTGGGTGTGATCTCTTGCATGGTGATATTATTATAAGGCAGTTTTCTCAAGGTCAGCATTTGATACTGCACATTTTCAGCCTCCTTTCAGGTCCTGGCCCTTAAAACATGGGAGAAGCACAGAGGGCTGAAACAGAGCTGCTTTGGGGGGAGCTGTAGCATGTGAACAACAGGGATCTTCGGAAGGATTTTCTCCAGACTTGCCTGGGGGAAGCAGGGTTGTGCTGCTGCCTCTGACCTCCCTGTTCTCTGTCTCTCCCCTACGTCTTGTGCACAGGAGAGGAGAAATAGACATTTCCTCTTGCTCCTGTGCCCTGTTCTGCCCGGTTTCCTGGCTGCATGGCTCAGCTCGGCACAGCAGGGCTGTCTCTTGATTTCCAAGTAATTGGAAAAGCTGCTGCTGCTTTACAACTTCCAACTGTTAACAGTAATAATGGACACGAAGACAGCGGGTTGTGTGTCAGAGCCCTGCTGCCAACGCTGCTGACATCGGGGCCACCCTTGGCTCCGTCCCATGGTTTCATGCCCATTCTTGCAGGACAGCTTTCCAACCTCTGTTGGCATTGCTGTTTCCAGATTGATGGCTGTGCAAGCTGGAGATTTTTAATGTGACTGGTTCAGAGGCAGGCAGGAGAAACGTGAGGCACTTGTGGAGGGGTCTAAGAGCACATGTGGCACCTGAAGACCTAGATTTTGAGTACCAGGTTTTTAGCAAGCGGCACAGTGAGGAGCCACAATGTGAGTAGCTGCAAAGCCTGTGGGTGGGAGTACATTTGGCATCTGCTGGAGCTGCTCACTCTGGTTCTGCTCAATCCCTGCTGGGAACCTGTCGGGTGATTGCATCTCCTGGTCAGAGGATACCCTGTTCCCAGGTCTAAATCATGTTGTCCTGATGTGTGGGTCTGCCCAGTGACAGGACACTGCTGTTGAGGGCTCAGAGATCCATATCTGGTCTCTAGTGGGCTTGTGTGTTGTCTGGAGTATGTGGGAGGTCTCTCCACGGACCTGACATCGGAGATCCTTCCCCAGCTTGGGTGGAGGCACTGCCATTCTCAGAGGCTGCTCAAGTGCTCACTGGGGTCTCTTTGTGTTTTTTCCATGTGCCTCAATGCTAGACCAACAACATCTGCTGGACTCTTCACGTTTGCTTCATGCCAAGGAGCAGATGTTTCAGGAAGTGATAAAGAACACAGGCCAAGCTCAGCTTGGTGCTCACTTGGTACCATCACGCTTCATGGCCATTGAATGACCTGTGCGAGACCAGCTTTCTTGGTTCTTGTGGAGGACTTAACCCTCTATTTCCTATGTGCCAGCTGGGAAATACTCAGCCTTAGTGTTGTCAGTGCAGGGTGACTTAAAACAAACCAACACAACAAAGCCTGGGAAGCACTATTTGTCCTTGCTTCAGCAGTACAAGCTGCTGTCTAATTAATTATAGGAGCTTATAGCTCCTCGAGCAAGTCGGCTGGAGTGTGGTCGTGTGACAGATGGACACTGCATTCCCTGCGCCGTAGCAGAGTCAGTCCCTGGCATCGCAGGCTTTGCTGCCTCCTGCCTGCCTGGCTCCCCCGGGAGTGGTGGCCTTGGCACAGCACGCTCTTGCTGGGTTGCAGGAGGAGCTGTGCTGCGCAGGCACAGCATCCCCCTGGGAGGTTTGACTTTGAGGCTGGACTGTGCATTGCTGCTTGTGATGCTCTGTAAATGTCAGAGCTGAGAGTGCGAGGATACAGCAGTCCGAGTGAGGGGAAGCCTGATGAAAAATGATCCAATATAAAATCTGTTTATTGCTCTCCATTGAAGGTGCCCTTCATGCTGACCTTTTGCTGTCGAAATGTCAGGAGAAAGTCTGGAAGGCTTCCTGCTACTCTGAGCTTGTTGGTGGGTAGTGGGGCCCCTGTATAAAAACAGATGATAGATTTGCCATTTCCAGGCTCTGAAATTAGCGGAAATCCATATGGGGTTTTTATTAAGGAAGCAGTTTGAGTTCGACACCATTCTGGCAATAGAGCTGGGGCTGGAGCAGCTCCACTTAACTGCTTGGTTAGGGAGGGCGGGCAGCCCATCACAATGCAGCTGCAGGCAGTTTGCCTGCGCAGGGGTAAGGGCACCCTTGTGAGAAAGCTTTTAGCCGTGATGCACGTCCCTCTCCGCTGCAGGCTACTCTGCTGCTGGCACCGAGGAGTTATACCAACAGGAGAATGGAGAATTACAGTTATTCTGCCTCTCTGAATAGCACGAGACTGCAAAATCGTGGATACTAATAATGTGTTTTTCAAATCCTCTGGTCTTCTGATGGATGGTGGCTCAGGAGACTTTACAGAGGACAGTCTGTTCAGTTCAGCTGCAAACCCAGCTTTCCTGATGGAGGCTTAGCAGTCTATGGGCAATGTATCAGCGGTCCCACTTGGGCTTCTGGCCTGGGAGAGCACATTGAATGGCTATGGGGAGAAGAGACCCGCAGATGCTCCAGGAACAAACTGTGCTCTTAAAACTGGCTAAATTATGCATCCGGCACTTCACAGACATCTTTTTAACAACACTTTTCCCCTCCTTCCCCCACCCACTTCTCCCCAGGGCAGAAGGCTGTAATCCCCGTTGTCTGCATGGGAACACCTTCAGGTGGAGTGACTGGCCCAATGTCATCCAGGAGACCTGGGGCAGGGGAGGGGACTAAGCACATTTTGCAAGTCCTGACCCAGCATCTAAAGCAAAACTGTCACCCCAGCTCTTGGAAAAATTCAGATGCTCAAAAATCTCCATGCATAAAAAGATATAATGGGGAAAGACAAGAAAGCGGGTGCTTCCAGGGCAATATGGCAGTGTAGAAACACAGCAGAGCCAAAGGGGCACAGTCATAGAATCATAGAATCATTTAGGTTGGAAAAGACCTTTAAGATCATCGAGTCCAACTGTTAGCCTAACACTGCCAATTCCACCACTAAACCATGTCCCTAAGCACCACATCTACCCTTCTTTTAAATACCTGCAGGGATGGGGACTCAACCACTTCCCTGGGAAGCCTGGTCCAGTGCCTGACTACCCTTTCAGTGAAGAAATTTTTCCTAATATCCAACCTAAAACTGCCCTGGCGCAGCTTGAGGCTGTTTTCTGTAATCCTGTTGCTTGTTACTTGGAAGAGACCGACCCCCACCTCGCTACAGCCTCCTTTCAGGTAGTTGTAGAGAGCGATAAGGTCTCTCCTCAGCCTCCTTTTCTCCAGGCTAAACAACCCCAGTTCCCTCAGCCACTGCTCATAGGACTTGTGCTCTAGACCCTTCACCAGCTTTGTTGCTCTTCTCTGGCCATGCTCCAGCACCTCAATGTCCTTCTTGTAGTGAGGGGCCCAAAACTGAACACAGGATTCGAGGTGTGGCCTCACCAGTGCCGAATACAGGGGGACGATCTCTTCCCTAGTCCTGCTAGGTCTCTCTCTGGTGCTTTGATACACTAGTGTCTGCAATCCTGCTTCTCCAAAATATTGTGGCTTGAAAAGAGGCCAGAAGACAACAACGAAGTATTAATAGAGTGGTGTGATTTACGAGGAAAGGCTTTAGTATGCATGCTTTGACTAACCATGACCACAGATGTAGACGGATGTTGTGTCCTTGTCTGTTGGAAGAAATAGGCACCAAGAATCAATCAAGCAGTCTGTTTAGTCATAGGCACGTATTTCTCTTTTTCAAATTGATCAATCTATCTAATCTCAGACATACCAAGAGTGATCAACACAGAGGATGAATTATTTAGGTGAATAAATAGGAGTGATGAGAAGAAATGAAGAAAATGAAAAATTAGGCTTAATAATAGGAAAAAGGATAAGATCATTATGCTGTGGAATATATTTTAAGGACCAGTCCCACTCTGGTGGACTGGGATTGATAACATTCTCCCTCACGAATGAATTTCTCCAGATAAGCATATTTTCTCCACTTTTTGTCTTGAAGCTTGTGGACTATAGAGTGAAGTTCAGCAAGTGGTGGGTGGCAGAATTCAAGACTATCAAGTTTCCCTCTCAGGGCACAGTCTTTGACTTTTACATCGATCCAGAAACGAAGAAGTTTGAGCCTTGGTCTAAACTTATTCCCCAGTTTGAATTTGATCCAGAAATGCCATTACAGGTACGTCAACCTTGCATACTTTTTGTCTGGGAGGAATACATGCATTTTAGTGACTGTACGAGGGCATTTCAATGAAGTCTCATTAAAGGTCAAGCACTTCATAATAACGATGACATTCTTTATGAGGTACAACTAAATTACCTATCTTTCTTTACTGTGCTTTGACTGTGAAGACACATCCTCCATCCATCTTCCAAATATGAGTGATGCATGTGTGGGCAGGCTCAGAGCCACCCCAGTGACCCAGGAGCTGGTGTGCCCAGGATGCAGGACAGGAGGTACATGACGGAGGGTACATTTGGCCAAGGAGTGCAGCCTGCAGGATGTGAGACAATGTAGTGACAAAGCCCCAGAGACACCATGTTGTCAACCTGTGCCTGGCTGAAAATAGAGATGTTTTTATGATTTGGACGAAAAATGAGTTTCTGCAGGTAGTGAATTGCATTTGCCAGCTATGCTTTTCTTTCCTCTTAAAGTGCCACAGTGAGCAGATGACTTGTAAAAATTGTTACCGTTTTAGCAAAATGTGTGTTTGTGGGGAGATCCAGATGCTGCTCCCAGCATCTGGCTGTCAAGGTTTAATCTGTACAGACAGTTTGATTTTAATGGCTGGCAGCAGCGTATTGTTCCTTTCCTAGTGCAATCTAGAAACTGGGGTCACCTCACTCATTCCTGGCTCTCCCAATTTTACTTCTCCTCAGAACATGGCTGTGGGGTTGTGGCAAGGATGGGGACTCTTACCTGCTCATTATGCCCCTCTCAGGCTTGCTTGGTGCCCACCGCTGAGACGGTCCGTGTGCGGTACTTCATGGACAGGCTCCTGGAGCGCCAGCGCCCGGTGATGCTGGTGGGCAATGCCGGCACGGGGAAGTCTGTGCTGGTGGGGGACAAGCTCTCCTCACTGGACATGGATGCATATGTGGTGAAGAAGGTCCCTTTTAACTACTACACCACCTCTGCCATGCTGCAAGGTAAGGCAACAACTGAGCCATGGGACTTCTGGCTGGCAGGGTACCGAATTCCTGGGGCGTCTGGTGAGGTTTGGAGTGGGATGTGCACTGTGATGCTCAGGCAAAGACCTGTGGGTGAGCTGTCTGTGTCGTTTGTGGGCACTGCACTGACACCTGCAGGCTCTTAAATCCCACTGTGAAACTCTCAGGTCAGCAGACCCCTGGTTTTGTGGAAGATGACATTTTCCAATATGAGGATTTGAATTCTGAACACCATGACTCTGATTCAGGGCTGTGCCAAAGCACATGCTTAAATCTGCTGCTGTTTTGTACAGCACACAGCTCATACTTGACTTGAGGTGTGTCTCTAATGTGCTTGAATTTAAGCCCATGCTGAATAGGATGGGTTTCTTGGCTAGGATCCAAACCGTCTTCAGGGTGCAATGATGGGAATTGCATCCCAATTAGCAGTGAGGTTGGTGCTAATGGATATGTGCAGGCTGTAAGCCAGGGCTGCCTGTTCCTGGTGCTGTCCTCCACGTCCTGCCGCAGCCTGACGTGCTCCCATGGAGCTGATCCTGCATCCCCACCTTGGCTTGCACCACCCACAGGGCTTGCTGACCTTGGGGGCCTCAGAGCCCCAGGGAATTGCTGGCTCTCGGGAAGCCCATAAAAATATTGCTGATGAGGATTTTGGCACATCAGTGAAAAATGGTTTGGGACCAAGATGAGGCTCTTCAGAGGTAAAGAAAAAGGAGGGAAGCCTTGAAAAGTTGCTCACTTTGGAATGATATTGTCACTTTGAGTTGATGTAAAGAGCAATAAAAGAACTTTTTACATGTATTTATTAAGCAGGAATGAAACAACCTGGTTTGTTTTGAGTTGAATAACAGCTATGGGTCACTGTAAAGCAAAATGTTTCCTTTATATAGCTTGGTTTGCCCCAAAGGGCCTGAAATCCTTTTGCTCCCCCAGTCCTATACAGGACAACCATCTGTGAAGCATCAGTGAGACCAAGGATTTAACCTTGTTCATTTGGGTTGTTCCTGGCCAGCTGGTGCTGGGTGGGGACATGCTCACAGCCTGGATCGATGCTGAAGGCAATAAGCATCTGGGGCTTCATCCATGCTCTGCCAGGCTCCCAACACCACAAACATTTTGAGAGATGTCAGAGCTTAAAATTGCCCTCTGAGACCGATCTGCTTGCAGAGAGGTGACAGCACAGGCTCAGCCTGTGCTGCGTATGCTCGGGCCGTGTCGTGGGGCCAACGTTGGAGCTTTCTGGGGCAGGTTTGCAGAGTTTCTGGGCCTCCTGGTGCCTACCCTCCCAGCCTCTCCTGCCTGTGCCAACCAGCCCCATGGGATGGTGCCCGTGCCTCTGCCCACAGTGTGAATGCAAATTATTTGGGTTACATGTCCTTCAAGTAAAATAACGGGTAAAATCTCACCTTTTGGCCAGTCTTTGAGCCCTAAGGGGTGTGATGGTTAGAGCCTCCCTTTTCCCCTCCCAGGTGCCTCTTTTCCTTTTCTCCCTGTGTGGGGTCTCCCTGAAATGCCCTTGAGCTCGTAAATGGGATGAGCTGTCTGTCTGTCCGCCCAGCTGCCTGGGTGAGGGAATGCACACTCATTTGTCTCCATCTGGACGGGGTGAGTGTGTGCAGGTGTTGAGATTTATACAGGCAGACCTGGCAGCGCGTCCCTATTTACTCTGGCCGTGAGCTATGGGCTGAGACGGCGACTTTCTTCCTCTGCAGAGAGGAGCAAGTCATCTTGCGTGGGGATGAAGATGTGGCTGTGAGATTTGCATTGAGAAGCATGATTTATGTTGCTTGGCCTGGTTCCCTACTGCTCATTTTTTAGAGTTAATTTGTCCCTTTTTGTGTAGTTTGTCAGTTGGCTGCTTTTTTTTCCCCAGCAGGCACCTCTTTAAATTTGTAAAACATGGATACAAAGCAGTTTTGGAATGCTTTTTTTTTTTTTATTTAAAAACCTGAAAGCCAGTAATTTCTTAGACAAGGTGCCTGTTGGTGCAGAGATTTATAAGGTGCAGAGCCCCTTTTGGGGAAGAACAGCTATGTAGTTCAAACCTTCCTTGCAGGCCCTGTGGCTTACAGAAGTGCCATGTGCATAGGGATTAAAAGGAGCCAGACACCCTCTCTGCTCAAGCCTGGGCCAGTCTGGGGTTTGCTTTGGTGTATTGTGACTAACTGCCACCCTCTGTGGCATTTTTTGCTCTCTCAGCCTGTTGCCCTGGACCTCTGGTCTGCTGCTCTCTGCTTCGTGCTCTCTTGGACCTCTGCTCCTCCTTGCTCCTTCTTCAGTTGTAGCCCTGGCTTCCACACGTTCCTGCCCTGCTCCTGTCATTCAGTGCCTTCCTACTCCAGATCTGCCTTGAGAAAATTGCAATAAGCATTGGTTTTTTGGTTTTGGGTTTTTCCACCCCTCCTGGATCAACAGACAGCAGGCAAGAGGAGTCTCACTTGCTAAGTCTCGTTTGCACTGACTGTTTCTTTCAGGTGCTAATTTGAGTATGTCAGGATCTCAGAGCCAGAGACACGGACCCTTTATTATTATTGTGAGATATGGCTTTGAATTAAAATGCAACTTTCACAAACATGTCACTTGATCCCCAGTAATTGCATTTCAGTGTGATGAATCTCCTGCATACTTGTTTAACCTCAAAAAGGGCTGATTTTATATGTTAATTAAGGACTAATTAAATTTAAATTAAGTGCTTATTTGAAACACTTAATTTAACTTGCTACCAGAAATTTCAAATATTGTGGTTTTATTGAAGGGGGAGAGAGACTCCACTGAGGAAAGATTCATCATTTTTCTTAGCACAATTCATTCCTTTGTGCAGCAACTGTCTATGACAAGAAATCAGCTGAATTTTGAGTAGTGGGAAAGACAAGCTGTCTGCAATTCACTGAAGCAGTAAAAAAAAATGGTGTCTGAAAAGATTTGTGGTCTGAAAAAAACCAGAATATAAATCTTCCTTAATAACTTTTGCACATGATAATGAATGGCTTAAGTGTACATTTTCGCAAGGAGATTTTTAGAAAAGTTCCCAGTCCCGTTTGCATTTGCCAGTCTTCCCTAATTACAAGGAATTGCTCCTTACCGTGCTGCTATACAGCACCTTATGGGTCTGTTGACAACCCAAAATGGTGTAAATGAAACAAATTCTGCCTCCATCTTCGGGAGAGCGGTGAGCCCCTGAGACCGAGGATGCTCTCCAAGTAAGCACATGGCAGAAACCCCATCCCAGGGTCTGGGCAGAGGAGAGCTGCTTCTGTTTGCTTTTCCACTTACTGAGTCAGTAAAGGTTGCTTGAGCTGCAATCAAAGGAATCAATAACCTATAAAACATTATGTGCAGCAATGTGGGGTGATTTTTATTAAATATCAGCCCAGCATTATAAATATTCCCCACATTTTATACTCTAGAGCAACACATAACCTCAGCCTTCTGCTAAAACACATTAAAATCTTCCAAAGCTTTGAAATGAGAAACATTTCTCTCTGTGCTTTCCCTTGCTCATGCATGACCCTACTTAAAACTAGGCGGTAATTTGGCAGCTTGTGTTGGAAATGAGTCTTGTCACATTATCTGGATGTTTGGGTAACACTGGGGACAGGATCAGGGAACTTGTGAGTATTTGGTGCATTTAAATGAAAAATATTATTTTGTTTGTCCTGAAGACATCCAGGAATTTGGCCCCAAAATCATTTATTACTTCTGTCTAACAGGAGTAAAAAAATGCATCTACACTCACAAAATCAGCTTTACTCATGGGCTTCTGTGCCTATAGCATCTCCTTTTATCCTTCCCAGTGCCCGGCCACTACCGCCCGTGTTAACAGCGCAGTCTCTGTGGAGCTGGGGCAGGAGGCAGAGGATATTCGCTGCTCTGTTGTATGGATCAGAATAACCCTAACAAGCAAGATTTAATTTAAAAAATTACACAGAAGGGATTCAAAAGGCTTTATCTTGCATGAAATCTTTTGTTTGGTCTGAAGTAGACCTGTTTTGTAGGAGACTTAGTTTTGCCATATTTTGTTCGAAAGGAGGAATTGAGGGCTTTCTGATTTGGGTCAAGTCAGGCTGAAGAGCTGCCCAAGGGTCCCTGCCAGCCCTGTGCAGGGCTCCCCGCTGCTCTACAGCCACAGCTCGGGGACGGCCACCATCCTGCTGGTGAGTGGCATCTTGTGCCGAGGTCAACTCTTCTTCCCCAAAAAGCAATAAACAGCCCAGATGCGAGCTGGACGGGTCCAGGGGCTTCCCCCTGTGCTGCGAGAAGAGCCCTGCCTGTCCTGTGCATAGCTCAGCTCCTCCTGAGGCAGCTGTAGCTACACACAGCATGGCATCGAGCTGGGTTGAGAAAATATTTTTATTTTGCAGCAATGACCCCTCCAGTAGCTTAGCTTTGCACCTCTGTCTCCATACAGGTGTGCTTGAGAAGCCTCTGGATAAAAAGGCTGGCAGAAATTATGGCCCTCCAGGTACCAAGAAGCTTATCTACTTCATCGATGATCTGAACATGCCTGAAGTGGATGCTTATGGCACAGTGCAGCCCCATACGCTGATCAGGCAACACCTGGACTATGGCCACTGGTAGGAGGCTGCTCGGGCTTGGTCATCCGAGACTTTTTTTTTCAGCTCCAGTGTTGGGGATGGGGTTTGAGAGGAGGTCAAAGCGCGATTCCCCTTCCCATCCCGTGTCTGCCACCGCATCTGCCTGGGCTGGGCTGGAGCTGGCTCTGGGTGAACCAAGCGTTGTGCACCCTTGGGGTTTCCCCTGTTCCCAGCAAACAAACTGACGTGCTCGTAGCCTGGTTGAGAGGAGCTTCGCTCTGCTCTTGCTGAGGCTTGTGACTGTGGTCCCGGTGCAAAGCCTGCAAGGGGAGCGTGATGCTCAGCCTCGATGCCCTGCGATACGGAGGAAGGCCATGGATTTGGCCTCAGGTGGGATGAACCGCCCCTGCTGTGAGCACCTAATATTGTTTTCAGTCAGGCAGCAGCAAACAAGCATTTTCTAGGCAGAGGTAATTTGAAGGAGAAACAGTGACAGTGTTTTCGGAGGAGATCAGCGCATTTTACACTGTAGCCAGCAACACTGCATGGGTCAGCAATATTTGCAGCTCTCCCTGTGGGGAATACAGGGCAGGGACTCATAGCAGTTTCCATTCTCCTCAGCTGCATGCGTGCCTGGGCTTGGCCAAAAGATTCCCAAGTACGGAGACAGTGGAAGGGAGGCAGAAATTTTGGGCTGTGGATGTCGGGAAGTCAGGCAGAAAGAGGGCTCTGCTGCTTGCATGGGGGCATTGGAAGGACAGGGGGATGCAACACGCTGTGTGTCCCCTCCCAGGCACGTCCAGGCTTTCTGTCCATGCTCTTAGCAGCACCCACCACGGTGTTGCGTACTCGGTGTCCCCTCTTGCGGCCCGGTGGGGCTGCAGCTCACTCCAGGGATGGCGAGGAGTGAGATGGGCAAAGCTCACTGCAACCCTTGGGCTGCCCTGGCCCTGGTAGTAATCCTGCTGGGACTGCTCCTGGGGCTGCACCCCTGGCTCCGTTGGCAGATTCCCCATCCTTCCCATGCAGGCAGCGGGTGGCCAGCTGTACCTGGCAGCAGGCAGCCTGCTTGCCCCTGTCCCAGGCTGGCTTGAACCAGATGCACTGCTGCAATTTTCTACAATTTCCATGCAAGTGACTGGTACAACCCGTGGGCTTTGCTCAGTGCTTGTTAATAGCTTATAGAAATATTAGCTACAGGTTGGTGAAGCTGAAAAATTTCCACCAAGAGCAAGACTCATGTGTGCCAGGCCATGTACAAGCATGCAGAAAAGCCTGGGCCCTGCCTTGGCAAGATGCAGAATCTGACCCCACCGAAGACAACTGGACATTGGCAGCCCATGGACGTGTGCCCTGTTGCTCGCAGGCTGCGGTCACTGTGCCGGTCCTTTTGTTTTGCCCAAAGGTACGACAGGACCAAGCTGTCACTGAAGGAGATCACGAATGTGCAGTACGTGTCGTGCATGAACCCGACTGCGGGGAGTTTCACCATCAACCCACGTCTGCAGGTAAAGCTCCGTGCCATAGCAGGCACACCACTGATCTTATTTTTGGGTGGATTATTTAAGCGTGAGGCCAGAGGAAAACCACTGGCAGATCCTGCTGTCATTTTATCAGTAGAAATGGCATGAATCTGTCGAGTGACTGTAATTCCTAATGGGGAGCAGACTTGCTCCCTTATTCCCATATTTGTTTTTCCTCACATTCTGCTGCTCAGTCGGAGGAAGAAGTCACAAGTCGCCAGCCAGCTTAACACCTACTTTCAGGACAGCCTTCTGGTTCATGCAGACAGATTTTGCCTTCATTTAGCTCATATTTGCCTCTGGAACATAGTTCATTAAAGCCTTTTAGTTTCTAAAACTTCCTGATGGAGTTGGCAGTGTATTCTCATTAAAAGGAGGTGTAGGGGGGGAACCCAAACAAACAAAACCAAAAAAATCCCCCCAAAACAGTACAAGTACTGATGGTAACAGAAGTATAGATTTGGGAAGAGGTCTTAAACCTCAGGGCTTGATTTTTGGGAGCTGCGAGGCCTGACCTGGGTCATAGAGCTGGTTGTTATTAGTTCTGAGATCACTTACCCTTTTCTCCAAGCCACGAGGAGTGGCAGAGCCGAGTCGGAGGCTGTTCCCTGTGCTGCAGATCAAAATGACTGAGCAGGTCCTGTTGGCATCCGAGGGGGACAAATGGCAGCCAGAGGGATGGTGCCCTTCCCAGCTGCATGGCGGGTGTTTGCCATGCTGTAGGAGGAGAAGCTTGGCATGTGAGCAGTAGTGAGAAATACCCTGAGAAACGGGTGCCCATGCAAGAGCAGCCGTAACTTGGTGGGGTGGCTGCCGCAGGGACGGGTCCTGCTCATAGCACTGCAGGCAGGGACCTGCCGGCCGTTGGGGAGCCTGGATAGCAGACAGCAAAATTGATTCCCTCATGGTGAAATCTCATGACAAGACTCAGCCCAGGCCCTGACTTCTCTTTAGTAAGGGACTCTGATGTGTTAAAAAGAAGTGTGCCATGGCTGGAAACGGGCATCTCCTCTGTCTTTGCAAGTTCTAAATCGATAAAGGGGTCTTCTGGGAGATGGCACCTTCCAGGGTCTGTTCCTAACAGAAACAGCAACTGGGCTTCATCAGAGGTCGGTGGGACCTTCAGAGACCTTCAGCTCTTCAATGGACTGAACTTCCAGCGTAGCAGTTGTGAAATGCAGTTGAAAATCCCTTGTTTAGCGAGCAGAATGATGTCACTTGCCTACTGTTGTCTGCTGGGAAACTGAAAGAGGGAAATAGCCTTGTTCAGGTGGACTGGAAGTCATAGAATCATAGATCATCCCAGGTTGGAAGGGACCTCAAAAGATCATCTGGTCCAACGTTTCATGGGAAAGGCAGCCTAGATGAGATTATTTAGCACTGTGTCCAATCACATCAAGTCCCCAAGGGCATTTTGCTTGAGAGGTGGTTGCCCATATCTCTGACTGTTCCATGTCTTCCCTCCTGTTCCTCAGCGTCACTTCTGCGTCTTTGCTCTCTCCATCCCTGGTCAGGAGGCCTTGTCCAGGATCTACAGCACCATTTTAATGCAGCACCTGACAAGCGGGAATTTCTCAGGGGCTGTGCAAAAATCAGCTCAGCAGCTGATTGCTCTGGCCCTGGGACTGCATCAGAAAGTAGCTGCTACTTTCCTGCCAACGGCTATCAAGTTCCACTACGTTTTCAACCTGAGAGACTTCTCCAATATCTTCCAAGTAAGTGCAGTTGCTGTTCTGTGGCATTTGGAGCTTGTTCTGAGGCCATGGCAGGCTGTGGACACGTGTTCCCCTGGCCCAGCTAGCCTTGGTGAGCCAAACGCAGTCTCCCACCTAGCAATGACACAGCATGTGTGTCCCCTGAGTAAAGGGGATGACCTTGGGCCATTCCCTAATTCCTGATTGGTTTTGGATGGATTCCAGAGCCATCACCCATGGCTTTGAGGAACATCAGTTAGAAGTTTATTTACTTTCCAGCCTCCTGTGGTCAAGGGGAGGGATGAATAGTTCCAGAAGGAGGTGCAGGTTTTGGGTGGGTTGAAATGCTCTGGCTGTAAAAGGGACCAACTGAAGGGAGCTTTGGGCTCCTGACTTCAGCACTTAATTAAGTGACTGTTGGTGAGTGTCATGGAGCTAGGCTTGTCTTTGTGAACCTCAGTTCTACACGAGAAAATGTGGGGATTAATGGCACTGCTCCACCACACAGGGAAATTATTTTATTGCACTGAAGCAGGTGGTGGATACTTACTGGGCTACTGGCCCTGAGGATAGGAGAGCGGTAACTAGTTCAACTGGTCTGCCTAGAGCCAGTACAGCTTGTTGGCCTATACTGGCATGTCCTCTTAGCTTCTCAATGGTCAGGTACTCAGCATGTGTATGAAGGATGGCATTTAAAGAGCTGATAAACAAATCAAAACCAGCTTTGACTTAATTGCTGAAACTGAATTACCACTGGAGCTGGTTCTGTACCAAAAGGAAGTTGTTCAGCTTTAGAAATGTTTTCTTCCAACAGTGGAGATTCCCACACCCCCCACCGAAATCTCATGCTTTGAAGCAGTAGATATTAATGCTCAGAGCCTTTCAGAGTTTAAGGCTGATTAATAAAGTTTGAGAAATTTCTCAGCAGCCAAATCAAGAAGTTTGAAATACCATAACCTGTTGCAAAACCTCAGTTTGTAATTTGTTGCTGTCCTTATTAACATCTGTTTTACAAAGTAGGTATTGAAAGTTCAGTGCCTTGTGGTCTAATCCATCAGACAGGAGTTGAAGGAATGACAGGCAATGGCAAATCCAAGAACAGGACCTTGAAAAAGTTAATAACTCCATTGTGTCAAGAAGGAATAAGACCTGTCACTCGTGCCCAGCTAAACATCAGCAGCCTTTGACATTAGATGTGGGCCATGTTAAATCCTGGCTTCTAGTTAATCTGTGCTTTGAAAGGCAGAGACAGAGAAAAGAAGCATTTCAATGGGAAGCTTTAATTTTAACTGTAGTCTGCTTGAAAGGTGCTAAGGTTCTGGGATATTAGAAAATGTCCTGCTGGATCCAGATGCTGGGCCAGAAGGCAGGAGCAGTGACAGGAGCTGAGATGGCTTCTCGTTTATCACGTCTGCAGGCGTGGGGGAGTCTGGCTCCTTGGGCTCATAATGTTTATTTAAATTGTGGTTCAATTTTTCTTGAAATCCTTCCTTACCTTTTGCTATTCATTCTCGATTGTTCCTTATCTTAAATATTGTTGGGTTTTTGAGATCTCCTGATTTCCTGTTTAGCTCTGCCGGCACACAATTTTTTTTCCTGAAATTGAGTGTGAATGAAGCTCTGGACTCTGGGAATGCATTTCCTTGTGTTACATTCAATACATCTTCATATATTCATAATTCAGCTTGAGCTCTCTTGTCCAACCCCCTGCTCAAGCAGGGCCAACTTCAAAGTTAGGTCAGGCTGATCAGACAAGTTTTGAATGTTTGCAAGGCTGGAGTTCCCATAGCCTCCCTGGTACTTGTTGCACTCCTAAATCCACTCTATGGTGAAGTTTATATATTTTTATTTCAATTGGAATTTCCCTTGCTGCAATTTATGTTTGTTGCCTCTTGTCCTTTTGCTATGCACCTCCAAAAAAATTTGTCTGTCTTCTCTGTAACTCCCCATTAGGTAATTGTAGACAGCAGTAAGATTCCCTTTCACCTTTTCCCTGGGCTGAACAAACCCATTTCTCTCAGCCTTTCCTTGCATGTCCTGTGCTCCATCATTTTACAGTCTTGGTGGCCTCCATTGAACTTGCTCCTATATGTCAATGTCTGTCTTGTACTGGGGGACCCAAAAGTGGATTGAGCATTGCACAGCTTTTCTCCAGTCTGTCAAAGTCCCTTCCTTTGGTGTAATAACCTGTCTGCTTGGCCAGCATCATCTGCAGACCTGCTGAGAGTGCACTGCCCAGGTCATGGAGGAAGGCATTAAGTAATACTGCCCTGGTACCAGCCCCTGAGGAACACTGCTGGTAGGTAGCTGGCCTCCAGTTAGAACTTTGAGCCTCATGGTCCAGCCGGTTCTCCACCCACCTTACAGTCCATCCAGCTGGTCCATGTTCTTTTATGATGCTTGATGTGATGGCATCTGAGAAAAAAAAAGAAGGAAAAAAAAAAAAAAGATGGAAACAAAACAAACAAAAAAACCACCAAAAAAGCAAGGCCATCTGAGTTGCCAGGGCCTGTGGGAAGATGGAGAATTGGTGGATGTAAGGCTTGTGGGTCGGTGCATAATGCCTTTTTCAAATTCCTTTTAATCCCAGACAAACAGTCAAACACTGAGTGCATAATAGCTGCATATACAAAAGGCATTTGGGGATTGCTGTTTTACCAGCTATTCTGTAATTATACAAGCAGCCAATGATAACTGTTAAAGGCACAAACCGTATGCAAACTGCAGCTGTGGAGGAGTCAACCCCTGGACTTGCTGCCTCTGTACTGTGATACTGCTGGCCCTGCACAGATGGTTAACAATGGCTCCATTTGCAATCTGTCCAGTGGCTCTGGCACTATCATACTATCTTACATACTGATACTGTACCTAAATATTTAAGTAGGGCCTTACAAGCCCAGCTTGATTCCCTTTGTCAAAACTTCCTGACAGCTCTTATGACGAGGAGTCCTGTGCTAATTGTCTCATTACAAAACACTCCAAGAACCTGTATCTTGATTGCTTCAGCTAATGAAGAATGGATGAGTTTGGACCTGGTATGCATGTGAGTGTTGTGCAGAACAAGGAAGACTGCCCCAAAGCAAGTCAGCAGTAATTCCTTCCAGCAGACAGATATGGGAACTTACTGCTTTCATGTTTGTCCTTCTGCACCCAATACCCGTTGCTACCTGGCCTGAGCTGATCAGGCTGATGTCTATGTTCCTCGGTGTAAGGGTTCAGCTGAAGGTGACTCCAGAAGGTGTTCAATCCAGATGACGGCAAAATGCCAGAGAGATTTGTCTAGACAAATAAAGGTATTGGAGGTATTGGTGAAACCAAAGGGAAAAAGAGCAACCTATAAACCCAGGGACTGAAGGCTTGACTGGCAGCAGTGGGCTTTGTCAAGCACTGTTCATCTTTGTCCTAATTGGAATGATCATTGCTGGAGATCTGAGCATCTGGGATTCCTTTTTGCCTGGTTAGTCATGCCCTCTCCCTCAGCAGAGAATAATGGGCATTTCTATGTGTAGTTCAAGTTCAGCTCATCTTCATGGAAAAACAGAGAAGAGCTCAGAGGAACTGTGTTTCTGAAGCACCTTGTTGACTGGAGGCGAAAAGAGTCTGAGGTGACTGTCCTGTTGTCAGACATCGGCACTTTGCAGGTCTAAGGTGGGGTTTGGCTCCAGATTAAGATGCTCAGATTCAGGTGTGTGAGGATATCTAGGTTCATCCAAGGCTGGGGAGGGCAGAAGGCTGTCCAGCTCCCACTGCCAGGGCCACAGGTGTGGTTTCACTCTGTTGCCCGAGTGTGGGTGCTTTTTGAAACATGGCAGGACATCCCACCTGGGCTCCAGCAGCTGTTCAAGGACACAGGTGTCTTCCTGTGTTGCATCTGCCTGCCCTGTGTGGGTGTCTTGTCTGAACTGCTTGAGCTGTGTTGCTTTTGAGGCTCCCTTGGCTGTAGAGTAGGTGTCCCCTGAGATGAACCATCTAGTTGTGTTGACTTGGGAAGGTCATGGGAAATCCTATGTATTCCCACACAACGATGATTTTATCCACTGTTCTCACTTGATTTTTGTCTCTGGGCTTCACCTTCAGCAGGACAACCCTAAATGCCTCAGCATCGTGCTCAGTGGTGCTACTGCTTCTCTGGCATCAGCTGGCCGAGAGCCATAGGGTGAAACTTTGGTTCAGGCCCTCACATAGAAATAAACCGGTCTCTCCTGTGTGGCACCAGAGTAATATGTGTATGCCCACCATGGAGGGGCTGGCTCCCCAAAGGGGAACACGAGTCTCCAGGGAGGTAGGGACTGGGAGAAGGGCTGTGGGTGAAGAAGGGGAACCAAGGGGAGAAGGAAGCCAGCACCAGGCATGGTTTCTCTGATGAACAGACAAACACATTCAGGTCACTGCTGACCTGGAAACCCACTAGGGTCTGGATTGAAGGATGCTCCTTTCTGATTTTGAAAAAGAATAACGAGCCTCAAAGTTCATGATCATCTTCAATCCCCTGGTCCCATGGACTGGTTTTGAATGGTTACAGAAGGCTCAGCAAGTACTGTGAAACCTATCTGTAATAAACAGCTTAAATTTGCTGTCACATCTTGCTGGAAATGTTCAGGCTGAGGAGAGGCTGGAAACCACAGTGCAGGATGATGGGCAAGGAGGGGAAGGAGCAGGATTAGCCAAGATCTGCAGGAATGGCAGCCATGGTTCCTTGTCCTTGGAACCTTACTGTTACTGATGTTACTCTTGCAGGGGCAAGGTCACCCTTCAGTCCTTTATAACCCTTTGGGCTCATCAGAAGGTGTTATCTGTTACTTTCCCTCTGCAGCAGGTCCTGTCTGTGGTTAAAGTCTGACGCTACTTTGTCTTGCATTTCTATGGCACCTTTTCATGTCTCTGGGTCCCACCGTGCACTGCAGAGTTAAATTGATTGGTACGCTCCAGGCAATTTACCCTTGATTAAAGAAGACAGGTCTCTGCAGTGACAGAGTTGTGGATTATGCTTTTTAAAAATATATTCCCTGCTGGCTCACACCGGAGAAAGCCCTGTTGCTGTCTTTCTTTCCATCTGAAAGGGTTACCATGGTATTATGCTCTAAATTATATCTGTCATCTCTGTAAAATAATAATCATAGACTCAGCAGGGTTGTATTTTGCTTTTTATTCCCATTTCTAACAAGATTTTCAAGCAGCATGTCACATTAAGATCTGCAGCAGTTGAGGAGGAACGGCCTCTCTCTCTTCCTGACAGCAAGATGATAGCAGCGGCTCCGGTGTGCCTCGCTCCAGCTGAGCTTTGCCTCCACACAGGCGTTAGCGGCCGGTAGACTTCACGCTCCTTTGCATAGGGAGGGATTTTCACATTTACCTGTGGTTGAACTTGCTAAAGAACCCTGCAAACTTCAGGCTTGCAAATGCCAAAATGCACCTTGTGCATTGCCTGCTGGTGTGTGGCTGGAGAGGGGACAGCAGCGGCTGCAAGACTGGTGCAGAGTCGGCCGCAGCTTTGTTTTGTTCCTTGGTCTGGCACAGTTGTTTGGCACGACTTAGCCTTGGGCTTGGTTGGGATCTGCTTACCTGAGCCAGTCTGGTTTCAGAGTTTCCTCCTCCTTCTGTCTTGCCCTCTCTGCTATTTCTCTTCCTAACAGCGGCTCCATCACACGCAGCAGCCACAGCAGCATGTGGTGCCACTGGGGTGGCTGGAGCCCCTCGTCAATCCATCCTGATTAGCATATTTTGAAATTGGTACCATATCTTGAAATAGGACTCTGGGTTTGTGGCCTAAAAGCTGTTGATAGTAATGCTGTATTTGTCACTGTTTTCATGTCATTGCTGTCCTCAAAGTGCTGAGGCTGCCCCAGGAGCCCAAGAGTAACATCAGGAAAGAGGTGAGCAGGGTGCTTAGACCAACAGCGCAGGATGGCTGGAAAGAGGCCACTACGCTGCACAAGTTATTATTATTTTAAATGTTATTTAGACTGCAAAGAGAAAAAGTAATTTATTTTTCTTACCTTTTTATGCCTGGGAGATTTCTGATCACCCCGTCTGTGGGAGCGTGTTAGCTCTCTCTTCACATTCACCCATGTGCTTTCCCTCCCAGCCCGGTGGGCAGGGGAAGCTGTGCTGTGCGTCCTGGTGCTTCACGCCACTCTCTGGGTTGCCCATAGCAGCACCAGCAGGAAGCCAGCCAGCCAGCACAGAGCCATGCAGGATGCAAAGCTTAAAAAGTGGAAGTAATTATCACCTTAGCAAGCCTAGTGTCCAGAATTCACCTTACCTTGCTTTGGACCCTGATTTCTGGACATGTGTTATAGTTTTGCAGGTTTTGCCAGAATGGCATGAATGTTTCTGGTGCTTTTTATTTTATTTATTTTTTTTAAACCCCAAACATTCAGCTTCCCTCTGCATGTAGGTTTTATTGTAGGCAGCAGTATGCAAAGTCTTTGACTTTCCATGATCGTCCTGTATGTGCAGAGGCCTCTTCTATTTTTATTGGCTCTCTATGTGCAATGTATTTCCGTGCCAAGATGAAGCATGCATCTCCTCCATGCATGTCACTGAGCGCATGTTATGGTGCAAAGTGAAAGAAAAATTTAAATGTCTCTCTACACTGGACCATCTGACCATTTGACTTTGAATATCTTCTTTGAAGAGCGCTCTGTTACCAAAAATCATTTAGCTGTGTGATGTAGGACTTTTTGGTACTGTGGGCAGTACCAGAGCTGGCCATCTCTGGCTATCATTTGGACAAGTGCACTCTGTGCTGGGTTAAAAACTGGCTGGACGGCCGAGCCCAGAGAGTGGTGGTGAATGGAGCCAAATCCAGTTGGCGACCGGTCACGAGTGGTGTTCCCCAAGGCTCAGTCTTGGGGCCGGTCCTGTTTAATATCTTTATCGACGATCTGGATGAGGGGATCGAGTGCACCCTCAGTAAGTTTGCAGATGACACCAAGTTGGGTGGGAGTGTCGATCTGCTGGAGGGTAGGAAGGCCCTGCAGAGGGATCTGGACAGGCTGGATTGTTGGGCTGGGGCCAACTGTATGAGGTTCAACAAGGCCAAGTGCCGCGTCCTGCACTTCGGTCACAACAACCCCAGGCAACGCTACCGGCTTGGGGAGGAGTGGCTGGAAAGCAGCCTGGCTGAAAAGGACCTGGGGGTGATGGTTGACAGCCGCCTAAACATGAGCCAGCAGTGTGCCCAGGTGGCCAAGAGGGCCAATGGCATCCTGGCTTGTATCAGGAATAGCATGGCCAGCAGGACCAGGGAGGTGATGGTGCCCCTGTACTCGGCACTGGTGAGGCCGCACCTCGAATCCTGTGTCCAGTTTTGGGCCCCTCACTTCAAGAAGGACATTGAGGTGCTGGGGCGTGTCCAGAGAAGGGCAACGAGGTTGGTGAAGGGTCTAGAGCACAAGTCTTATGAGGAGCGGCTGAGGGAGCTGGGGTTGTTTAGTTTGGAGAAGAGGAGGCTGAGGGGAGACCTTATTGCTCTCTACAACTGCCTGAAAGGAGGTTGTAGAGAGGTGGGGGTTGGTCTCTTCACCCCAGTAACAAGCGATAGGACGAGAGGAAATGGCCTCAAGCTGCGCCAGGGTAAGTTTAGGTTGGATATTAGGAAAAACTTCTTTACTGAAAGAGTAGTCAGGCCCTGGCACAGGTTGCCCAGGGAAGTGGTTAAGTCACCATCCCTGGAGGTATTTAAAAGACGGGTAGATGCAGTGCTTGAGGACATGGTTTAGTGGTGGACTTGGCAGTGGTAGGTTAACGGTTGGACCTGATGATCCTAAGGGTCTTTTCCAACCTTAACAATTCTATGGTTCTATGATTCTATGATCTCACTGTAGAAAAATGAGTGATCCTTTTATTTGCGAGTGTCTTCAAATTAAATCTAAAGTACCTGAACTTAAAGATGAAGCAAATGGTATTGCCTGGAAGCTGGTCTTGCATGGAAGGCTTCTGAGGTTTTGGGGGGAACCAATGGTTGTGCTGGGGGATACAACTCAAGAGAGCTGTCTGGAGTGTGTGGCTGTGCTAGATGGTTTTTGGAGACCATTCCTGGCCAGAAGATAGTGATAACACAGTATTTGAGGTAATGCTGTGCGCTAGGACTCATTAATGGGGCCATGGTGGGAATTGTCCTGCCCCAGGCCAGGGCTGCTAACTGCCCAGACGTGCTGACGTTGTGAAGTGTGAGCTGACCAATACTTGAAACTGTTTGCAGAGCTCTGATGGGCAACAGAAATATCTCCTGGATTTCCTTCAGCACATCTGTGGTGGATGCAGAGCACATGAAGTCCTGCTGGGAGAGGACACACTCCCTGGCAGGCGGACAGGGTCACGGGTGCTCTTCACTCTCCTCCTTTTCATGGAGATCATGGGAAAAAAACCAAGCAGCTGGCTGAGGTCAGGTCCTGCCTTGTCAGAGCCGTGACAGCCCATCTCCGCTGGCATGTTGATGCGTGACGACAACACGGCAGACAAGTCTTGCTGGGATGATTAGCATATTCCCCATTTCCGTGTCAAATATGCATCATCTCCTGGGGTGATTATTAAGCTGCTGAGGAGCCTGTCACTCAGAATTACCTGGTAATAAACCCTGATCTGATGAGTCTCGGCCGGAGGGTGGTGGTTCCCCCGCAGCCCGGCTCCACGCTCCTTGGTGGGGTGGCGGCGATCCCTTCGCACCCTGATGGGCACAGCCGCTCCTCTCAGCAAAGGCCTCTTCTGGTACGTCGCTATTTTATCGCCAATGTCATGATATTTGATGTTGTTGCCTAGAGAAGCCTCGGTGTGGTGGAGAGGACTTCCTAACCAGCTTCTGACCTTTCTGGTGAGGAGGAGAAGCTGAAAGATTTGGCTGAAATACAACCTGAGGACTCAACAGGCAGATGGATAAAAGTTGCATTGATATGACAAAGGGCAAAGGACTATCCATTTTTTTAGTTTGTTTTTGTTGTTTTTTTTGTTTTGGTTTGGTTTGGTTTGGTTTTTTTCATGCTGGCACCACATCCATCACAGTGATCCATGATTATGCATCCTTCATGCGTCCCAGCCGTAGACACTATGGCATCTCCAGGAAGCTCAACATGGAGCATCCCCATCACTCTTTGGGGTGCAGCTGGTTGTGTTCATGGAAGAGCCTGGTGGCTCTGCTGAGAGGAATGAGGAGGGGGTTGGGTCTGCAAAGTGAGAAAAGGGGAGATGTTCACCTGTTAAGTTAATAAACTGACTGCAGATTTGTGAAGTGTAGATTTTCGTTCCTCTGAGGTAGCCTTACATGGGCTTACATCAAGAACACAACAACTTTTGTGGCTCGGGGTGTCTTTAGAGTGACTGAGTGATTTTTTTTTTTTTTTTTTAAATTAGTTTAGGACTTGATGGGTTTCACTTTTCTCTCTTTGAGTCATCAGCTCTTCTCACTATTTTTTTTTTTTTCTGAAATAAATAAAATAACAGTTTGGCAGCTGTAATGACAAATGTGAAACCCAAATGATTTGAGCCATGGGCCACTGAGCTGAGAGGGACTGCTTTACATTGCTTTTAATTAATACATTTTATACTTTATGTATAAATAATTAGATGTTAGGAATAAAAGCTGTCTATTTAATTCATGCTATTGAAAACTCTCTGCACTGTTAATAGGCTTAGTTATAGGCGACACCTCTTTGAAATATAATTCTTTTATGCATTTTAAAATTGTTCATGGTAAACATACTGTGATAAGCAGACAGCAACTAATATTTCCTGCAGGCAGAATGCACCTAATTAAAATTAATTGATTAAAAAAAAATCATCACCACTAAAATTTCCAAACTATTTTTTCTTCTTGACAAAGCACCCATGGTGTGGTGTGGGGATGCAAAAAGCCACACATCTGGGCCGGTGCCTGGCTCTGCACGCTCTTTGCTGCTGAGATCAGGACCACCAGCCCAGCCAGGCTGCGTTGGAGATGCTGTGCGGGGTATCAAAATGAGTATAACGAAGATAAATTGCCTTGGGAGACCGGGGGTAACAAAGGGCATGTTCTCCAGGGGCTGATGACTAGGTGCTTATTCAGAAGTTCAGTTGCAGGTTGCTGTAATAACTCTGCATTTAGAGTGATTCAGCCCCATTCCAGTGTGATAGCCTGGATGCTGGGGGTGAGGTTAGTCCCTTAGGTCAAGATGGGGTCTTCTGACTGTCTCTTCTCTCCACAGGGACTTCTATTCTCTACCCCTGAATGTCTGAAGCAACCCCAAGACCTAGTGAAGCTCTACCTGCATGAGTCAAACCGGGTGTACCGGGATAAGATGGTTGAAGAAAGGGATTATGGTACCTTTGATAAAATCCAGCTGGAGATGGTGAAGAAATTCTATGATGTAAGTGTTGAGGTTCGTTAACTGTGATAATAGCGTACATGCTCATAGGAAAAAAGTTCCTTGGGAAAGCAAAGTTTGATGGAAGGTCTGCCCATCTCTCACTTGCCCGGAGGGCAATGTTCTTGATGGGAGCCCAGAGGCAAAATCTCTGTCAGCCATATTCTGGGCTGCCGATGTTGCAATATGGGTAAACGATGCACTCCCTAAGGGCATGGGGAGAGGAGATTTGGGCTCTGTGAATTAATTAAATTCCTTTATTTAAGTGCTTTGAGTCTCATGTGGCAAAAGCAGAAGAAGGGTCAGATCCCCGGTCCTGATGGGAGCAAAGTGAAATGCAGGCACAAATCCTTAGTGCTTTCCCTTTTTCCAAATTATCTTTCAAATGAAAGCTCTAGACCTGCTTTCCTTCAGGCCTGTCATCACCCAGCAGTGCCGCCATATGAATCACACGAGTGTCACTGAAGTGATAAGTAGTGCAGACAGCGCTTTTTCCTCCAGGTGTTATCATTGTCCATGCAACAGCCTAATGTCAACGGCTATTGCTGCAGGGCTTTTCTTGTGGCCACATTCTCTTACAGTAATGAGCTGAGGTTTTGTGATATGCAAAAAGTAGTCAGAGCAAAGGAAATCGGTACTGGAGCTTTTTCCTTTCCCCCTCTTTCCCTCTTGTCCCTTTTCCAACATGCAGGTGCAACTATATGGACATAAAAAGGTATTTGCTGGAACACCATACTTGGAAAGATGGCACAGAACTGCAGTGTTTTTTCCTAAACTTGTTATATACATATACATATATATTTTTTTTTTTTAACAGGACATTGAGGAAACTTTAGAGCAGACCAAGCAAATGAATGTGTTTTGCCATTTTGCTAAAGGCATCAGTGAACCCAGCTACAGGCCGGTTCCAACGTGGGAGGAGTTGAACCAGATCCTTGTGGAAGCCTTGGACAACTACAATGAAGTTAATGCTGCCATGAACCTGGTACTATTCGAGGATGCCATGTGCCATGTGTAAGGGGATTTGCTGGCTTTATGGTGTCATCATAGCATTTGTCTGCACAGATTGCTTCCATAGAGTTTCTGGAGGATGTAGGTATCTAATTATAGCTGATGGAGTGGAGGTGTGCAGAAGCTTCATCCGCCCATGTGGCGTGTTGTCGTGGTTTAACCCCAGTCGGCAGCTAAGCACCACGCAGCCGCTCGCTCGCTCACTCCCCCCCGGTGGGATGGGGGAGAGAATCGGAGGAGTAAAGGTGAGAAAACTCATGGGTTGAGATAAAGACAGTTTAATAGGGAAAGCAAAAGCTGCGCACGCAAGCAAAGCAAAGCAAGGAATTCATTCACTACTTCCCATCGGCAGGCAGGTGTTCAGCCATCTCCAGGAAAGCAGGGCTCCATCACACATAACGGTTGCTTGGGAAGCCAAACACCATCACGCCGAATGTCCCCCCCTTCCTTCTTCTTCCCCCAGTTTCTATACTGAGCATGATGTCATATGGTATGGAATAGCCCTTTGGCCAGGCTGGGGCAGCCCCCCTGGCTGTGCCCCCTCCCAGCTTCTTGTGCACCTGGCAGAGCATGGGGAGCTGAAAAGTCCTTGACCAGTGTAAACTCTACTCAGCAAGAACCAAAACATCACTGTGTTATCAACATTATTCTCATCCTAAATCCAAAACACAGCACTCTACCAGCTACTAAGAAGAAAATTAACTCTATCCCAGCTGAAACCAGGACACGTGTCCAGCACACATATCGTGCTGCTTCTCTATCTGGTGTTTGGAGGGCACTTTTGAAACCATGAGGATGCCTGGGGCTGTCAGATGGAGGGGCTGCATGCTGGCAGCTATTTTAAAGTCTGGTTGCTGTTATGATATCTTTGGCCCTTGATGCTCTGCATATGGCACGAACATTTATTGCATGTGACAATGTTCAGTTGCTTTGTTGTCTTCACTTGACAGCCAGCTATAGAACTAGTTACACTGGGGTCTCCCTAGATGCTTTCACGACTGGTTTAGAGCCATGTTTACACAGGTTCTTAGTGGGATTTTCGAATGTATATAAAGCGAGATTATGTGCATTCAGGCTACTAGTTTAAATGGATTGAGGCATTTAAACTGCTTTGATCCTTTGAAAATCCTGCTTGCATTTAGATGCCTGGAGGTCCAGATTTCCCTTTGGAAATTGAACATGTGGGACTATATGAAAATAGCAAGCCTCCAGTTCATAGTTACGAAGCTATTTACACATCTGTAGTGTAGATAGTGAGGCGCACCTCCAGCTTGTTGGGAATCCCAGCAGAGACAGACTCATTTCTGGGTGCTGAAATGTAGATCTGGCCTTAGATCACTTCAGAAGATGGACCTGCCCTGTAAATCATAGTTTTAACTGATTTTGTATGAAAACATTGTGTCAAGAGGTGCAGATTTGTGACTCTAAGCTAGGAGGAAGCCTCTGTCCTGCTGCGCTCCAGTGTGTGTGATTTCAGTTCTTGCTGGACCTGGCAACTTAATGCAGTCACTCTCATGCAAATGAAAAAAAATATATATAAACTGCTACTCCTTTTAATGAGGTGTTTCACTGTTTCTGTTCTGAGAGCTCAATAACCTGTTACTTTTGCAGCGTAGTGTGCCGGCTATGCTGGGGCACATTTTCCCATATAGTATGGGCATTTACTCCTTTCTATTAATGAGCCATACGCAACCTGATGTCCATAGGTGTTTCTGCTTACATTGCTTGCAGGAAGGTGACAGTAATGTTAATCTTGTGCTCCTTTTGCACTTTATATAAATTGGGATTTGCAACAAAATCTGGCACTATCCCTCCAGTTAATATGGCGAATAATCAGGAAAGCGAGGTTTGAGTATTCAGCATGATTTTCACTGGAGCTGGGTGAACTTCATTCATTGCATTTGGAAATTGCATTTTGCTGAAATACACAGCTTATTCCATCTCGAACAGCTTATGAATGTCAGCTTGAATTTGCTGAAAATTTTCAGTTGGGAAACAAAAAGAAAAAAAAAGAAAAAAAAAGGAAATGTTAAGGACTTAATTTCTGTAAGGAAGTGGGAGATACCTGTCAGTCACCTCCTAATCCAGGACTCATCGTGCACATTTACAAAGCACGCAGCCCCGGAAAGCACACACTGTCATCTTCGGGGAGAGCGAGCCTAGAGAACTGAAACCAGGAACATGAAAGCTCTCGGCACAAACTGGATTGCTTTTCTGGGTATAGTTTCACAATCAGTGGGAGTCTGTGTGTAGATCATAAGATACTTGAGTTGTAATAAAGCAGTACAGTATTTCTCACAGTTTATTTGAAACATTAATTAGATTAGTCTGGGAAAATACTCAGTTAAGTGAGCTGAATAAAGGGAATGATGTGTAGAGGGGAATGGTACTTGCATTTAAGACACAGGACAGTGAGGTTTTTACAGGTAGGATTCTCTAAACCCCCCCCCCCACTTGGGGTTTTAATACGTGGGGATATCAGCAATTGCTTAAAGAGCATAAATTGGAGGCAGGCAGAGTTCACCATGCAACTCTCAGACAGGACAAGTGAACAGACCTGGAAGATAATAGCAAGCTTGCTTTTAAGAGTGAGAAAATCTCGCTATTAAGTAGTGGTGGTTTGGATAAATAAGAAACATGGACTGTGTTTTCTAGACATGTTTTTATGCCGTTCTAGACATATATGAATATGCTTTAATGCACAGCAGGGCTCTTCACCTGAACATGAACCACATGTTCACATTTCACAATGCTTTGTGAAGAGAAACCTTAACTGGGGAGGTGTATCAGAGCCTTGAATTTTGTTCTCAGTTTTTGCATGTTGATGTAATGTGCTTTTTCCCCTGTCTTCCCTGCAAAGCTGTCCAGGCCTTCACCTTAAAATAGTTCTGTCCAGCAGGACTTGGCAGGTGGAAAAAAAATTGGACACAGTCTGAATTGACACCAAACTATTTTTTTCTTCAGCTACATCCTTTGTATAGGGCTCAGCAGAGATGGGGATTGATTGCTGACATGTCTCTCAGATTGACATTTTTCATCCCATTCAGAATACAATTTCTTAGTGAATAAAATATGTATTGAAAAGCACCAGGCAGAGAAATAGAAAAATACGCCTATTAATGAGAGATTTTGTATGCTTCGATTTAGTTGCCGCATCAGCCGTATCCTGGAGTCCCCCAGAGGAAACGCTCTCCTGGTTGGCGTGGGCGGAAGCGGCAAGCAGAGCCTGACCAGACTGGCAGCCTTCATTAGCTCTCTGGAGGTTTTCCAGATCACTTTAAGGAAAGGGTATGGGATCCCTGACCTGAAGGTAGGTGATTTTTAAGGCTGGGGTGGGGAGGAAGGAAATAAAAAGCAGAACTTGCCCTGAAAACTTTGTTTTGTTGCATATTGAGCGATACCATTGCGAAGATACTAAAAAGCTTCAGACACGGTATTGGACCGCGGAGAGGAGCAATGCTTCTTGGAATACCTTGCTGGTGCAGACAGACCTGATGTCCTCTGTCAACCCTCTGAGCTGGCCAGGCCTGAGAGCACCCCAGCCCAAGGCTTAGTGTCAGCGCTGGGCTGTGCTAATGAACCCAGCGGTGCGGAGATCCACTTCATGCTTGTTCAAGAAACCATAGAGGGCTAGAAAAGTTCTATTAATTATTATTTCTAATTAAACCAAGATGTGGTAATTAGCTCATCTGTGAGGTGCATGTTGTGGAGTGATTTGGAGTGGAAAAGGAGTAGGAGGGAGTAGGAGGCGTGTTCCTAAATTGTACCCAGTTTTTCCTCTGGTATTTTGTATAAGGGAGAGACTGAGTGAATGGTGGATGGATCACTATAGACAACATGTGCCTGTGCTTATATTTATGCACAAGCTAGTGAGCTGAGGAGATACAAATCAACATTTTAAAATACCACCGAAATGGTTTAAAAGTATTTTAGCTGCTGGCAAAATGATTCTTATTTAAAAATGTCATAAAAATCATAATCACAGTAACTTCTCTCCATTCTGCCTGGGAGACGCGATGGCCGATGAACCCCGGGGTTCCTTCCCAATCAGTGGCGCGACCTGATGACCTGTGGTTGTGTACAAGTTGTTTTCATTATGTCGCACAAGCCTGTCCCACCATCCATTGGGTATTTTCAGCCAATTTTTTTTTGTATTTTTGGTATTTATAATAATATATAATATATAGTATATAATATATAATATATTATTATATTATATTATATTATATTATATTATATTATATTATATTATATTATATTATATTATATTATATTGTATTTTCCAATAATAACATTTGGTATT
The DNA here is from genome assembly GCA_020745775.1 of Theristicus caerulescens. NCBI lineage: Eukaryota > Metazoa > Chordata > Aves > Pelecaniformes > Threskiornithidae > Theristicus > Theristicus caerulescens. Next base: position 13,344,504 of record CM036571.1, on the reverse strand, counting down.
ATTGGTATTTTCAGCCAATTTGTATTTTCAGCCAACTCTGTGTTTTTCAGCCCCACTCGTGGGTTTTTCTAGCTCCTACCTGCCTGTTTATTGAGGAAGCCTGCACTCCCATCTAGGAATATAGCTCGATACAAACATTAATAAACTTGTTTTCAAAGCATCTCTTTGCTTCTCTGTCTGTGGAGGTGGAAGATAATTTGATGTTCCCTTCACTCTGTATACATTTTCAAAGAATTTATGAAATATGGAGACATTTTTTTCTTAGATATGGAAGAGCAAGATGGTGACAGATTACCCTGTCTGCCATTGACTCCTCCCACTGCTATAACTGATCTAATCCAAATTTCCAGTCATGAAAGTAAATGATTCTTTTGGAAGAAGCATGTGTGTGTGCTGAATTTCTAAGAGAGTTTCTGAAACATTGTCCAGTGCATTCCTTCAGGGTCCTCTGCGTGTCTTGTATCCTGCTTGGAAGGGCAGGAAGGAAAGGATGGAGTTTGAGCTGGATGATGGTGTTTTTCCCACCTCACGAACAACTTGGATTTCAAAAAGATGGTGTCCCTCATTAGGAGGACACTGCCCCCTTTGAAATGAAACAGCTTTTCCATGCGAGCAGGATCTCTGTCAGCATCACTGCACCGAGTGGGAGACTGAAGGGTGAGTCCCTGCTTGGACTCTGGAAGAGAAGGAAGAAATACACAACTGAAAAAATCCATGTTTGTACAAGGTGTCCTCCTCTGTCGCATATAGAGTGATGCACTTCACTCGTAAGAGTGAATATTGTCTATTGATAACAAAGTTTGATAGTAAATGTGACAGTGGTTTAACAAGATTCGATGGCAAAGTACCCTGGATTATTTACTGCACAGGGGACAGGGTCAGACAAGACTGTCAGGGAGGCTCTCCCGTTGAGTCACGAGGTTCAGAAAGGACCCCCTTGCCTTCTGAAGTCCTTCTCAGAGAGAAGTCTAGGTGCAGCTGGATCCAGACTTAGCCTCAGACTTGATCAATGGTTTATGTCTAAAGGATTATATATGCACAATCGATCCTTTATATCACTTAGCTAAGATTTCAAAGTTCAGCATGCTATTAGTCACTTACTGAGGATCTGTTGTGGCAAGGAATCTCTCAGCCTCGAGGAGTAACCTTGAGAGGCATCCCTACTCCAGGGGAGATCCTGGTGTGCAGCCTGCTGCCGTGCAGGAGAGCTCAAAGGGCTCTTGGGCTGCTCACTATTTATGGGGGTTAGATGATTGACTCATAGTCATATTTTCATACTGACCACAGATGCCAGTTTCTTCCAAATCTGGCTTGAGTCGGGCACAGACCAGCACTGTGGTCAGGTGGGTGCATTACCATAAATTAGCCCTTGGCTATTGTGTTGTTATCTGTCTCCCCCGAATCCACCTTGAGCTGGATGCAGCCATCAAGACCAGATGCACCCATCATGGGCACCACTGGTGGTTATCACTTGATCACAGTTATGGGAAGAGTTTAGGGCAGGGGGTGGGGGGAGCACACCACCGCATCCTCTCTTCCTCACAAACAAAAAAAATGTGTGCACCTCAGAAAAAAAAAAGATTCATGTATTCTTATGAAACCAGAGAAATCTACAGCTTTGGGATACTAAGGAGCAATGTTTCCAGTCACTGCTGTCTCTCCCAGTCCCTGTGGTGCTTTAGCCTCCCTATGTGTGTGACTTACTGTACCCACAGCCCGGGGCAAAGTGAGCCTTTATGAACTCTCCTTGCAGCCTCCACAACCAGAGATTGCCTTGATGTCTTCAGCCACATCCATTGACCTCTAAGTGTTTCAGCCACAGGCATTTCCCTTTGTGTAGCAGTGCTGGCCAGGGCTTTCTTCTAATTTTTGTGTTATACAGACCTGGGCATAATGTCAAGTCTTACTGGGTAATGTCTTACAATGACGATAGCAACAGACTCCCCCATATAACCTGGGAAGCTCAGCCGTGGAGTTGGAGAGTGGCCAAAGTGCAGTTTCATGCTAATTAACTGCAATTGCTTTGTTCTCGGTTAATGGGAAGATTCTGAAATATCCCGCTTGTAGGTGTGGTACCTAGACCGTGCTTTGCAGAGTGTGGGTGCAGCCCCTAAGTTCACTTGCTTTTCAACCTCCAGGCAGACCTGGCAAACCAGTACCTGAAAGCCGGCGTGAAGAACATAGGCACTGTGTTCCTGATGACTGACGCGCAAGTGGCAGACGAGCAGTTCTTAGTGCTGGTGAATGACTTCTTAGCATCAGGTAGGTTTCTCATTGCTTTGATTTTTCCTCTCCCCCTTTTCAATGTAGTTTTGCTCATGGCACCTTCTGTAGTTCTAGAATATACAGAAGGGCAATATATGAAGTAAACTAGAAGATATGTGGGTTAAGCTCAGAGTGAAAGCAGTGCTAAGGTCTCCTTGGTGAGGATGCACTCCATCACTTGGTAGATTTTTTTCTTTCTCTGATGTCTTGTACCTGGTTTTTTCATACTTCATGATATACTGTGTGTGGTTGTTAAGTGACATGTCTGTTGTGGTATTGCAGCTGAGGACAGAGCCAAAGGAATGTATCGACAGGTGAGGAGTTTGACCTATGGATCCTGTGCATCCACACTCTAGTTGTCCAATAAAATAAGGTTGTTCCTGGCTAGAATATTTGACTGGGGTATCTGCAAGTTGGTGGACGATGCAAAGCCACCAGATGACCATGTCTGTGTGTGTCAACCAGCTGCTCATCCCATTCCAGTCCTTTTCCTCTTTGTTTTTCCAGATGCATTTAAGTTTTTGAGTTGTTTCTTGCTGAAACAGTTGTAGGATAGTCAGTCTACATGCCAACACTCTGTTTCCCTGCAGAACACTGCACAAGTGTGTGTGGATAAGCACTCCCCGTGCCGGGTGCATCCCAGCTACAGTGCCCAAGGGAGTGTGCAGCTGTGTCACCATGACCACACTGGGTAACCCAGGGTGGGCGTATTCCCCAGACTCCCTAGTAAATCACTGCCACTAACTGCATGCCACTTGTTGCCTTATTTATGAGTCGGATGTGGGAAGATACCAGCTGGTTCAGGTGACCTCCATGGATGGTGAGAGGCGGAGAGTTGACAGCACAGTGGAGTGATAGTTTGTGGGTAATTCCAGAGTTGACATATGTGGCTATAAATTGGCCAGATGGTTTCAGCAGCAAACAAGCTCTGCCTGTGATGAATTTGTAACCAGGAGTAAGGACAGGGGTTGTTGTGGAGGGTGGTGAGTAACTCCTACCACCTCTTACGTGTGGTGTAGACGACACAAACATCTCATGACTCAAGGTGAAGCTCTGCAGTGTCTTGCAGCAAGGAGCAGGCTGAGCAGCCCAGCTTTGGCATGGCCAGGTCATCTTACGGTGGCTTTGAAAAGCGTTATGTTTTCTTGTGGTTGCTATGCGGAGAAGTGGCGACAGTTGAGAGGTCCTCACTTAGAGTCCAGGGAGCAGCGTAGAATTGCAGCCAGACTGAGGAAGGCACCGTGCAGGGACTGTGACTTCCCATGGCGTGAGCTGGTGCCGCCCAGCGGGTGCCAACTGATGGGTCTGGGGGCTCTCTGCTCTCTGCATGCTTCTTTTTCTTGTTTCACTTCTTATCATCACCTAAGAAGCTAGAACAAAATATATATTTTAGTCTTCCTTATAAATGAGCAGATTTCTGATTAGTGTATTTTCCTAAGTGATTAGTGCTCATATTGACAGTATCTCACTCAATAATGATGATTTCAATCAAATCAGAAGCCAGAAAGCAAGTGAATAGGTGATAAATTAAGGAACCACTAAAAAAATATTTGGTTGGGTACATTTTTGGCAATCAATCAGTTGCATAACTATTAACTTTAGAAACATTTTAAAAAGATTTCTAACTTTTAAAATGTTTTGGTGATCTGGGAGTTATTTGACCACTGCTGGAAATGGCATTGAACAGCTGCAGAAATTGTACACATAACTAATTCATTTGCAAAACTAAAATGATTTCATTATCGTGTACAGCATATTAGGTATTTGATTTTTTTTTTTTGTAATCTCATTAGCACTGTAGATCTGAAAAAGTGGACTTTCTGTGCTTTAACTCTATTCTGTGTTTGTTTACCTTGTGCATTTATAAGAAAGTTTGCTCTCACAAGTGTTGATTTTTTAGCAGAATGACCTTCTGTGCCACTTTTCTGCTGCTGGAGACTGTGGGCACCTGGCACAATGATTTTTGTCAAGGAAGGGGCTTCCCTGAGCCCCTGAAGAGGGCGGCAGCCACTTCACTTTGCTCTAAGACTGCAACAAAATCCAGACCAGTAAACTGAAACACGCCCTCTTCTCTTAGGTGAAATCCCTGATCTCTTCCCCGATGATGAAGTTGAAAACATCATCAACAGTGTGAGGAATGAAGTTAAAGGCCGGGGGCTGGTGGACTCCAGGGAGACTTGCTGGAAGTTTTTTATAGAACGTGTTCGACGACAGCTGAAGGTGAGACAGAGGCTGGGGGAGTTCGGGTCCTCACCATCGACCTTGGTGCAGGGGCACAGGGTGGAGATGCTGTGGGCTACCTTCTAGAGAGGTCAGATTGCAGCCTGAAAGGCTTTTCTGCCTGTTTATGATATGAACCATGATTCTCTCAGCAAGTACTATTAAAGCATAGGAAATGCTGTCTGTTGTCATCGCTTCTTGGGCTTTCGAAAGCACTGTGGGAGTTGAAAATTTTCTCTTTCAAGATCTGAGCAGGACCAGCCTTTCCATTTTCAAAGCCATGCACAGTGTTTTAACTGGGGTACATCAGGACTACGTCTTGCTGCGTGGAAAAGTTGCACAGGGGATCAGTCTTCATGTGGATGATAATCCATAGCCAGAAGAACTAAAAAAAATTATCTTTAAAACAGAGTGCTGGAAACTGAGTGGTATACAACATGGTTACAGGATTTCTTCCACTGCAGCCCATATTCCAGCATAGAAAGGCCTTATAAATACATCCTAAGATCCCAAAACAGTTTCGGGACTTCCCAGGTATTGCCCAGCACATGGAGAAAGTACAGTGCAAGAAGGAGTTAGACTCTTCCAGAAGATATTTACCCATCTGCAGGACTGCACAGTGCTGTGGTCCCAGAGCAGGGATGTAGGGTGGGCAGTGAAGATTTGATCTTTGCTTAATGAAAGCATATCCTTCTTCTTACTCACTGCTGTTTTGTGTTTGTTGTGGTTTAACCCCAGTCGGCAACTAAGCACCACACAGCCGCTCGCTCACTCCCCCCCGGTGGGATGGGGGAGAGAATCGGAAGGGTAAAAGGGAGAAAACTCGTGGGTTGAGATAAGAACAGTTTAATAGTTGAAGTAAAATAAAATAGAACAGTTAAATAGGTAAAGCAAAAGCTGCGCACGCAAACAAAGCAAAGCAAGGAATTCATTCACTACTTCCCATGGGCAGGCAGGTGTTCGGCCATTCCCAGGAAAGCAGGGCTCCATCACGCGTAACGGTGACTTGGGAAGACAAACGCCATCACCCCGAATGTCCCCCCCTTCCTTCTTCTTCCCCCAGCTTCTATACTGAGCATGACGTCATGTGGTATGGAATAACTCCTTGGCCAGGCTGGGTCAGCGCCCCTGGCTGTGCTCCCTCCCAGCCCCCCGTCCACCAGGCAGAGCACGGGAAGCTGAAAAGTCCTTGACCAGTGTAAGCGCTACTTAGCAACTATTTAGCAATACTTTGCACTACTAAGCAAGAGCCAAAACATCAGTGTATCATTGACATTGTTCTCATCCTAAACCCAAAACACAGCCCCATACCGGCTACCAAGAAGAAAATTAACTCTCTCCCAGCTGAAACCAGGACAGTGTTGGTGGGACATGTTCACTAAGGTAGGGTGGCCTGTTCCCTTTTTGATGTAGGCAGGTACATGTTTAGGATGGGGAACAGCTGGAGCTTTGATTTTTGAGGGAAAATTTGGGGACCATGCCACCGTCAGATGCTCAAGGAGAGTCCTTCTCTCTCTCCATCTCCCAGTGTACAGGAGAATTTCTGATGAGCGCTGATGCTGTTTTGTAGCTCTTCTAACACCTTGGTTGTCTTCTGCCTCGTGTCCCTCCCTAGATATATTCCTGTTAGCTATTGAGGTACACTGGAAGGGCAGCATGAATGTGATTTACTTGAGGCTGATCCCTTTCCTTGTCTGCCCTTCTCCTTAACGGCGTGTTAGAGCAGATGGATGGGGTCAGCCAGCAAGTGCTGTTTATTCTCCCCAGCGTTTTGTGACAGCATCATGTGCTGTGCAGAGAGCTGATTGATCCGTTGCTGGTCCAGGGCATGCTGGACCTCTGGAAGCAGCACAGGAGTGGGGCTTGGCCCAATGGAGCATGAGCACCAATACACCTTCTGCCTCAGGGTCTTCAGAGAGAGTAGTGTAGGTGCAGAAGAGGGGTTTTGTACGTGGATAGCTTCCTGAAGCTTGCCTGGCCCTGAGAGAGCAACTTAAAGGTGGTGAGGCTTATGCCTGAAGGTGTAGCAAGGATTTCTATGTGTCCGTCCGCTGTGTGTGAGCATACAGTGGCCATGTCAGAGGAGCAGAAGCTGCCTCTTCTGAAATGGAAAAGAAAAGTGGTTTTGTTACAGGCTGGCTTTTGCAGCTTCTAAACAACAGATTTTAGCTCATGGTGGAGGTGGTGACACCTTATGGAGACGTCTGAGCTGACAGCAGCCTGCCCCATGGCACTTGCAAGGCTGTGCAGGTATCAGCCAGGGCTAACACGTGGGAGAGGGATGATGCATTGAGTGAGATACGCTGCTTCCCAGACTGGCCCTTGCTCAGGTATTGCTACGTCATTGCATGGTGGCAACTTGTCCATGTCCTTCTTTGTGCCTGATTAGCAGAGCTTGTAAATCCAGCTGCAGTGTGCTTGTAGGAAAAGGTCTGTGATGAATGGTGGTGGCAGGTTTTGGTCCTTGGGTCTTATTTTGCAGTTAAAGCTGGTAGTGGAGCAGCGAAGAGGAAAGGTACTTTGCCTTGTCCTGACTTTACACCCTGGGTGAGGAGTTTCCTTCTGGAAAAGGGAGAGCTTGTGCCTTACGAGAGGAGCTGAGCAGACTGGCTGTGGGGGGAAGGAGGCTCCCAGCCTGCAGGGAAAGGCAGGTGGATGAGGGAAGGGCGCTGAAGACTGGAGGAAGAAGAAATGACGCAGGGCTGGGAGGATGCTGAGCAGGAGAGTAACAGCCCCTTGACCAGGCCCCAGCGTAATGTGAAGAGAGATTTCCCAGAGACCTATGAACACCGCACAATTTGTGGCAACTCAGAAACTTTTAGCAGCTGTTGGACTGAAATAAAAGCCCGAAAAGCAAAGGACCTGCTGGGCAAAAATGCAATAAGCAGGGAAAATGCATTCAGAAATGCTTTTATTTCTACTCTGCTTTGTTTTGAGATTTCTCTATTTTAAAAAAATTCTCATTCTGATAAAAGCAGATTTTGAGTTTGAGCCACCTCAACCCTTTTCAATGCTGGCTTTTGGGGAAACAATCCAGGCAGGCCTGTGGTCCTGCCAGGAGAATTTAGATCCATTCACTTTAATTCCTGGTTGCACCACTTGAATCTGGACGCCTGTTCCCTGCTGGGCGAACATTTGTGTAACTGCTAAAGCAGGGAAGAGTGGTTATATTAAACCCTGACTGCAGCCTTGAAAGTGTGCCAGGCTTCTGCTTTTGACCATAGCAATGCTTAACACAACTGCTTGTCTTTACTGCAGAGAAAAAATATGTTTACTGCTAGATTATGCCTTTTCCAGGCCAGGCTGGCTGGCCTGAAGTGCAAGGGCTCAAGGATTGAGGTTGCTGTACCCTTAGTTGGTAGCGCGAGATTTTCCTTTGGAAGCGGCTGGAAGAGCCCAGGCTGGGCTGCGCGGCTGGAGCCCGGTGCCTGCTCCCTGCCATGTCTTCTCACCTTCTCCTTCCTCGGGCTCTGCAGGTTGCGCTGTGTTTTTCGCCTGTCGGTAGCAAGCTGCGCATCCGCAGCAGGAGGTTTCCCGCCATCGTCAGCTGCACAGCCATAGACTGGTTCCAGGAGTGGCCACGGGAGGCCCTTGAGTCCGTCAGCCTCCGCTTTCTGCAAGAAACAGAGACCGTGGAGGTGAGCACCTCACCCATTGGCATCTGGGGCTGCCCGAGCCGTGCCTGGGTTTGAGTTCCTCTGCGGGGTGCAGGCGCTGGCCACCCCTGGCTGCACGGTGCTGGTGGCAGCCAGGTGTGACCTTGTCCCTCCGTTCAGTGCAAGCAATGCCTCACACAATGAGGACAGTATTGCACAGAGGGTTTGCTCACCTTTATTTCCCTCCAACACTTATCCAGGACATCTGGGGGACTGTTTGGAGAGGAATTGCTGGTAACACTGTAGTGCATTAAACTTCATCGAACCACGCTTAAAATATGGTCCACATTTTTCAGAGAGGGGCATGGACCTTAACAGAAGTATGGCCATGGGCAGCACGCTCGTGTTTGTGCACTGGTAGTATTGCCAGTGAAATGACTGCTTTGCTAGCAAGAGAGGCAGCTTACAAATTGGTGCAGAAAATAACTTAATGCTTATGATTATTGCAGGGAACATATGCTTTTCTCTCCACGTGCTTGTCTGAGCGTCTGTAATTCTCAAGGGCAGAAATATGTCAAGTTCTCATTGATGACAAACTGCTACTAGACTAAAAGAGACTCAGTTCTGTTTATTTAGCTTTTCTGGGCAGGATTTTGGAAGAATAAAGTCTACAATGTTTCTTTTTATGAGTGTGCACTTTCCCCATTTGTACAGAAGAGAAACCCAAATTTATACTTAAAAGGCTGTTATTTTATAGAGCTGAATGCTAGAAAAATTGCTTGGAATAAGATAAAGTATGAGATAAAAAGATATAAAAAGAGGTATAAAGTACACGAACAGACAAAGTTATTTTAGAGATAACAAATGAAAAGGGATCAACTTAGATGTTACATCCTGGATTTTGCTGCAGCAGAAAATAAGTTAATAAATTCCTTTATATACAGCACAGGTCTGTGCTATATATAGCTGTTCTGTTTAAAATATTTTCTCCTTGTCCTCTCATCTTACTTTTAGGATTCAGTGAAAGATTCAATAAGCAAATTCATGGCCTACGTCCACACAAGTGTCAACGAGATATCCCGATTGTATCTGAGCAATGAGCGACGATATAACTACACCACTCCAAAGTCGTTCCTTGAGCAAATCAAACTCTATCAGAATTTGCTATTGAAAAAGGGCAAGGATTTAAAAGCAAAAATGGAGCGACTGGAGAATGGCCTGAAGAAGCTCAACAGCACGTCTGCACAGGTAAGCAAACACTTCAGGGTTAAAAGCTGATGTTTTCCTTGTTTCTCTGTTAGAGACATCTCTGCATAATGGTTCAAAGGAGAATTTTACAGACTGAAACTGTGCAGGGTGTAAAATTTGTGCTAGATCCTGGCTCTAGTCTGGCTTGAACTGGGTTCCTGGAGGAGCAGAAGTTATATTCTGTACTGGAAAGGAGAAGGAAAGAGATGTTTGTCCAGTCTCTGCTGTGTAGGTGATGCTAATCCTAAATGAAAGATCACAGTAAGTAAAATGAGACAGGGAGACAGTTGGCTGTGTACATCTTCTTTTAATGGTTATATTTCAGCTGTAGTGACAAAATAGCTTATAAAATAGAGGAAGACGAGCGATTTTTGGAGTTGCATCCAGGAAATCTACAGTAACTTCAACAAGAATCCTGTCTTTCAAACTAAATAGAGCATCCTTTTAAAATAAGACTGATGTTCATTTTCCTTGCATTATGCTATCCACCTTTAAGGAAAACTAATGCATGTCTGAAATGTAGATTAGCCATCCCAAAATCACCCTGCTGAAGAGCAGCACTGGCACTTTTCTGTGATAATGACTATATGTTGTTCTGAGTATTTCACAAACCTCTCTGTAGTGACTCAAACTGCCTTTCAGAGCTTTGCTGTCTACATCTGTTGCTAAACTCCCATTTTTCTCTCTATTTCATATTCTATTAAGTCTTATAAATGTTCACTTACAAGCTTCTACTGTGGCAAATGGGCCCTCTCCTGAAGGTGCTCCAAAGAGATGCAGGGGGTTGATGTGAATGAAGGACTAGCAGATTCAACCCTTTCCATATATATGCTCTGGATAATGCTGGTGGCATAAATCATGTCTGTCACGCTCAATAGGATACATGCCTTACTGGAGGGTGATGTATGGGCTTTATTAGTGCCTCTCAACTCTTACAGTCTACATCTCACTTCAAACAGTTGCTTTCTTCGTGGTGCAGGACAGGTCTTTGAAGACACAGGAGGGGAGTGGGCATGTTTCATGTCCCCTTTGCAGGTTTTAGCATCTCCTTTGGAAGGATGCAGCTGAAGTTGAACAGTCAGTAGCAGAGAGCACCCATCACAACCAGTGACGCCAACCAGAGCAATAAGTACATGCCCTCACCGCAAAGCAGACCTTACATCTACCTTACCTATGGAGGAAAATAATTTTGCTGACCTGTGAGGTGCTGCTGTTTTTGATGATGCCCCAGTGGTGGACAAGATGGGTTAGGTCTATTTTTTATTGGGAGCAACTAACATGAAGTTAACCTTTTGAGGGGAAACAAGTCTCTGTAGTGCCGGACAAACATGGGGACCCTTCTGTATTCTTCAGGCATATCTTCATATGGGTGTTATGTTGGCAAGGGTTCCCTAATGAGCCACAAAACGGGTGCTGAGCAGTGGTGGAGGACTGGGGAGGAGATGGGAAGCTACAGCACCTAGGGGTCTTGTAGGTTTTGCTGTTGCAAGAAGGGTAAAAGAACACAAAGTTCATATCTGCTTGGAGTAAGGCTGAGGTGGGAAGTGCCTGTTTATGAAGTTGATTAAGATGCAGAGCAGTGAGGACAAATATGTCAAATTTGAATCTAAAATTAGCACTGGGGGCCTAAAATTAAACACCTAAATTATCAGGTGTGCGCAATAGTCAAAACTGCTGTTGATTTGAAACCAGAGTATGGATATTTAGCAGTATTGGAAATCATACCAGAACATTCAATCTTGAATATGGATTTGAAAGTCTGAACTTTACATTCACCATGGAAATAGTTGGTCTTGGTGCTGAGGAAATGACAAGTCTTCTGTCTCACTCAGGTGTGTCATCTCCAGGTTGTGTTCATGGCGCTTGGAAGGGATACGTTGTGTTTTTTTCATTTTCGAAGCAAAGGAGGATTTTGGTACCTGAGTATGACCTGGCTGTGCCTTGGGTCTGAGGACTAGTGCTCCCATCATCAGCATTCTCCAGATTTCTGCTGCTTGGATGCCGTGACAAGTTAATTATGAGTTTTATGTATTTCTATAGACTGTTCAGTGTGGCCTCAGCATGAGGGGGCTGTTGTGCAAGTAGTTGAAAAGTATTTTTTGACTTAGCCATTCCAGTTTCAAATAACCTGTCCCCCTCCTTTTACTCTTCTCTCCCCCCAGTGCTCTTTTTTTTTTCTTTTGAGATTTGGACATCTTGATACCGTTGACCAACTTTTCTTCTAAAGAAAAGTTTTCCATTAGCTTACATGCCTAACCATCTTTCCCTGAAGACAGTGGCTGTCCTCAGTACTCAGAAAAGCAGAAGCTGGCTTCCAGTTATTAGGACATAATAGACTTGGGAAGATGTGTGGGATGAGTCATTTGTTTTTCACAGTGATGTTCGCCATGAAGAGGTCAGCACTCTGTTCAGAGCCCGTTGCTGAGTAATTTTTAGGATGACTTTGGTTAATATTGCATCACTGGATTCCAGATTCAAGTCTTGCTTGCTCTATCAATTAATCGCTGACCTTTGTGATGTATTTTGTGTTCTTGAAACAAGGCAGGGACAATCAGATAAAATGAGTCTTCTGGGAGCCTGCCCTCCAGGTTTTCTGTTCTTTAATAATTCTTCTTATTCTGTCCTGGTGATAGGCAAGCACTTCTTCCTTCCCTGTTGGAGTCACAGTACATTACCCTTGAATCTCTCGTTTGTTTTGGTCTTTCCCTTTCTACCTCACATTACTAATTGCTTATCAGATTTTCCTGGAATCAAGAAGCTGCTCACAGGTTTTTCACATTTTTAGCACTGTTTGGGACCAAGTACTGACCCTTTTGTGGCCAGTAATGATATTCTGTGTGCTAAGGCACGTGCTGGATCTGTCTGCTCACACCTTAATCTGGTTATTATCCTGGTGTTGCCTATGGGAAGAAGGTTAATAGCATTCTCTTGTTCTGTCTTCTCTTTGGGATGACAGTCTGCTGTGATTTTCCATGCCATCTCAGTCTCTCTTTGTACTGTTATTCTCTTGTAGTTCTTGTTTTCTTCTGCTAACCAGCTACTTGTTACCCAAAAGGCATCTTCTGCTTTCACCAGTGTTGGCAGACACTGGAAAAGTCAGTGATGTTTTTCTCACCTCCCCTGGATGTGGTAATGACTCTTCTGTGGTGTGTCTGGTTAGTAATTTATAAAGCACATGCCTGTGTCTGCTCCACAGCACAGCAGGGTCCAATGTGCTGGCAAGAACCAAGCAAGACAGGTCACTGCAGCACACTGAACTCCGCTGTTAGCTGTGAGAGCTCATGTTGTTGAAGAGCTGTGAATCCCCAATCCCGTGGTCTTGTTTTGGACATAAAACAGCCTCTTTTTGCCCCTGTACTTGGAGCTGCTTCTCTTTATCTTTTTTAGCAACTCCCTGTGGCCCTGGTGGCCCTGTTGTCCAGGCCTGTGTCCACATGTCAGGTGCCCTTGCTGCATGCACACATGCCCCATGCCTTTTAGTGCCTTCCTGAGCTCTGTCTTGCAGACTGATGGGTTTCTGGTATTCAACTTTCCCCTCACGTTGAGTGTTCCTGGTTTCCTTTACAGTGAGGTGTAGTGGGTTGACCTTGGCTGGACGCCAGGTGCCCACCAAGCTGTTCTATCACTCCCCCTCCTCAGCAGGACAGGGCAGGGAGAAAATAAGATGGAAAAGAACTCGTGGGTCGAGATAAGGACAGGGAGAACACTCACCAATTACTGTCACAGGCAAAACAGTCTTCACTTGGGGAAATTAATTTAATTTATTGCCAATCAAATCGGAGCAGGGTAATGAGAAATAAAACCAAATCTTAAAACATCTTCCCCCCACCCTTTTCTTCCCGGGCTCAGCTTCACTCCCGATTTCTCTACCTCCTCCCCCCAGTGATGCAGGGGGATGGGGAATGGGGGTTGTGGTCAGTTCATCACATGTTGTCTCTGCTGCTCCTTCCTCCTCAGAGGAGGACTCCTCACACTCTTCCCCTGCTCCAGCGTGGGGTCCCTCCTACAGTAGACAGTCCTCCATGAACTTCTCCAATGTGAGTCCTTCCTGTGGGCTGCAGCTCTTCATAAACTGCTCCAGCATGGGTCCTTTCCACGTGTCCTTCCCACAGGGTGCAGTCCTTCAGGAACAGACTGCTCCAGCGTGGGTCCCCTGCGGGGTCACAAGTCCTGCCAGCAAACCTGCTCCAGCGTGGTCTCTTCTCCATTGGGTCACAGGTCTTTCCAGGAGCCTGCTCCAGTGTGGGCTTCCCACAGGGTCACAGCCTCCTTCGGGCATCCCCCTGTTCCAGCGTGGGGTCGTCCACAGGCTGCAGGTGGATATCTGCCCAACTGTGGACCTCCACGGGCTGCAGTGGGACAGCCTGCCTCACCATGGTCTTCACCAAGGGCTGCAGGGGAATCTCTGCTCCAGCACCTGGAGCACCTCCTCCCCCTCCTTCTTCACTGGCCTGGGTGTCTGCAGGGTTGTTCCTCTCACATATTCTCACTCCTCTCTCTGGCTGCAATTGCACAGTTCTTTTTTTCCCCCTTCTTAAATATGTTATCACAGAGGCGCTACCACCATCGCTGATTGGCTCAGCCTTGGCTAGCAGTGGGTCCATCTTGGAGCCAGCTGGCTTTGGCTCTGTCAGACACAGGGGAAGCTTCTGGCATCTTCTCAGAGAATCCACCCCTGCAGCCCCCCACCACCAAAACCTTGCTACACAAACCCAATACATGAGGCCAGATCAATAGGGTTTCCCAGCTTCAGTCTCCAGAATGTCTTCATCTCTTATTTGTCTCCATCAGTCTTCCTCCTCTCCATCTGAGCACCAGCTCCAAGGAACAGGCATTATATGACATGATAATATTTTCCATGCTGTTCTCCTTTTGCATCATGGTGTTTTGCATGTGATGTTGCATCATGGTGTTACCTGGGACATTGTTGGTAGCCCCAACCAGGAGTGCCATGGAGCCAAGAATGACCAGGGAAGAGCAACCTGGAAATATGTTGAGGATGGTGGATGGCCCTGCTCCTGATCTAAACAGTTTATAACACTGCTGGTTTTCATAGGGTGGACTAGGAGTGTGGGGGGTGTCAGTGCAAGGAGGGAGACAGTGTGTGACTGTTCGAGAAGCTCTGGGCTGTGAGAGGACAGAAGATGGGAGCTGTGCTGGGAAGGTTTTCTGTGCACCCTGAGATAATACCTATTAGTGGTGGTCGGGCTGGCCACCTCTGGGTTTTGGAAGTGTAGTATAATGGCTGGAAATACATCAAGCATCTGCATTTTCCAAAGAAAGAGAAAATAGCCCTGTGTACAAACTGCCGTCCTTTTTGGATGGAAGGTCCTTTTTGGTGTGAGAGGGGGAAGTTTGAGTACCTTCTGTTACTGTGATGTTTGGAGAAAGAGGAGAACTTTTCATGCCTTTATTCCTAATGTTGCTCTGCCAGGGGCGGTTGCACAGGCCATTGATGGGAGCACGTTTAAGGTTTCTGCTGTGCCTGTGCCTTCCCGAAGGCAGTGGCATGAGGCCTCCCTGCTCACTGGTGTTTCATCAGACGTTTTTATGTCTGGGCATTAGGATGTGTGGGAAGGGAGGAGAAATGGATGTGACAGAATGTTTTTGCTGTGGATGTGAGTAGAGCATTAAGGGAAACTTGTTTGCTGTGCTGAGGGGGTGAAACTGGAGGAGTAAAGTTCATAAATGCACATTCCCTGTGCCACCCCCAGGACATCGCTAAAGACAGTGAGTTTGGTTATTTAGGCGTAGCTCCTGTTTCTCTCTTTCCACTGCACAAACGCTATTAAATTGTCCCTGCTGAACTGTGTTTGAGCTTTAGCCTCACCGGGGAAACACGATTGTTTCCTTTCATGTTCCAAAATCCCGCTGTAGGTAAGGGAGGCCAGAGGTCACCGTATGACCCCTGGATGTGTTGTGGTCTTTTGGCAGAGGGTCCAGCAGAGCCTCAGGATACACATCACAGCTCCAACTTGCATCTTTTCCACTGGGAATTTAACATGTAACCCAAGCCCAGCTGGGCAGGGGCCTTCACAGTAACATACACGTCTGGGCTTCCAAATATTTCTTTCAGGCAAAGCCCTAACTGAATTTGTTGCTTTTTTTAAATCCTGACAAGGTTATAGCAAGTCATTTACCCTTCCATTATTACATGTGCTTGGCTGAAAGCAGATTTTGTCAGGGCATTTTCTGTTCTCACGGGCTGCGCTGGGGGCTGAGTTTACATCTGCTCATTTTGCAGCGCTGTTGAATGCTAGGGGGTTTTAATCCCTTGCTTGTTTTGTCATGGTCGTGTAAACCCCAAAACCTTCCATTCATATATGTATCCAGCACGTAATTACTGATTTTTGGGCAGAAGGTCACAAGCCATATCTGCCATCAGCAAAGCCTTACACTTCAATTTCCTGCAATCCCCGAGGACGTGGAGCTGAACAAGAAGCTGCTGCTGAGTTTGCCGACTGAAGAGATTATGTGCTCCTGTGAGCTCAGAGTTGTTTGGATTTACAGTCGTGTCTTTGTCCTGGTGAAAACAGCATTGTAGTGCCAGGCAGCAGGAGATGACAATGGATGAAGTGCACAAAGAGACTCCTAAGAAACCGCTCTCCACTTGAAGCTGATGCTGAACATCAATAGCTTCGGTTTATAAGATTTCAAATTGTGCTCTCTCTTCTGGTATAAAAATGGAATTATCAACAAAAGCAAGTGTCTGACTTCCCCTCTGGTAAGTATTTTTATATAGGCAAACAGGTACCCCAGGAGCTCTAAGCAATTCTTTATGAGCCTGACGAGAGGATAGTGAAAAACTCCGTGGTCTGCACAGAGCCTGTGTAAATTCATTGAAACAGGTGCTTTTAGAAAGAGACTTTCTGTCTTCAAGTGAGAGCTGGTGTGAGCTTCCCCACCATGCAAATGCTTCAGCCTGTTGCTAGAGAGGGGTCCTGCCTTGCTGGGGCGAGCAGCTGCTCGGTGGAGCCGTGTGTGAGGAGCTGCCACCACTGCCATGCCTCTTGGCTACTGGCTGAATGGGAGATCCCTTCTCAAGCTCACTTGATATCGCATTTTAAAGCCCCTTGAGCCTTGGGCCTCTGACAAGGGCTGTACCTGTCAGCAGATCCCAGTTGTAATCTTTCTGGTGTGAAAAATGCCCTTCCTGCCACAAGTCCGTAGGACCTAATGGTTGTAAGGGAATTGACAGGGTGCTGCCTCTGCCTTGTGTGTGTGGGGATGGAGGGGTGGGTGAGTGGCAGGGTGCCCCTGGGCGAGCAGGCGGCTCAGGGAGTGCTGGTTCCTGGTGCACAGGTCCTGGTGCACCTTTACTCACAGCCATGGAGAGCAGGAGGAACTGGAGGTGGGCACTTCATTTG
Source organism: Theristicus caerulescens (assembly GCA_020745775.1). Lineage (NCBI taxonomy): Eukaryota > Metazoa > Chordata > Aves > Pelecaniformes > Threskiornithidae > Theristicus > Theristicus caerulescens. Next base: position 13,327,808 of record CM036571.1, on the reverse strand, counting down.
CACCTCTTCTCCACTGTTGGCTGGCTCCATTGCTTCTTGTCCTGTCCAGGGTTGAGAAGTGAAAGAAAGTGCAGCTGAATTGTAGCATGTGTCATCTCCACTGCAAAACACACGTGCACAGCGCATGCATGCCTCCTTTACCAGGGATGTGATGTAATATCAGATCTCATGTTCAAAGCTGGATGTATCTGGCTTTGTAATGAGAGAAGCTTCCTGCAAATGCCTGGTCCACAGTGAGGCTCCTGGGCTGTACAAAAATAATCCCAAGAATACCTGAAATAAAAGCTTCCACCTCCTTCCCATTGGATTCTGCTCAAAGCAACATTTGTGTTGCCCTGGCACCTCTGTCCAGTTTCCAAGCAGAGGCAGTGAGCAGGGGTGGGACAGCCTCCTTGGCAGCTCATCCTCCTGGTGCTGGTTTCTCCCCTACTGGGTTCTTCTCTGCTAGGAGGCTGCTCCGGTGTGTGGACCATGCACATGGGCTCTCCAACTGTGACCCAAGCAACCATGAGCAAAGGAGAGCAGCAGTATCCTGCTAACAGCTAGAAATACTGCTGTGCTGCCGGGGCATGGCTTGCTTTACACACAGGTCCTCCATGCTTTTGGGTACTGCTCAGTCCCACTCAGGTGTGAGCCCGTGCTGCTGGGCAGGGCAGGGAGCAGGTTAGTGAGTGTCCGTGCTCCCAGATGTGTTTCTTCCCTCTAGGTGGATGAGCTGAAGGCCAAGCTGGCAGCCCAAGAAGTGGAGCTGAAGCAGAAGAATGATGATGCTGACAAGCTGATCCAGGTGGTGGGGGTGGAGACGGAGAAAGTGAGCAGGGAAAAGGCAATCGCCGATGAGGAGGAGCAGAAAGTGGCACTTATCACCCAGGAGGTCGAGCAGAAACAGAAGGACTGCGAGGAGGACCTGGCCAAAGCTGAGCCTGCCCTGGCAGCTGCCCAGGCCGCTCTGAACACCCTCAACAAGGTAGGGTGAAGATTCCCATGGGAATCCAGTATCTTCCCTCTGCATTGTAGGGGGGCAATGTCATTTGATGGCCCAAGTTTTTGGCATTGTATTGACCCTCCTCCAGCTTCTTCCCAGCTGGTGCATACTTGGTCCCTGGTGTAACTCAGAGCAGCCAGGAGGCTGCACCAAGTTACCCTTTACTCACGGCCATGGAGAGCAGGAGGAACTGGAGGTGGGCACTTCATTTGCACCCCTTCTCCACTGTTGGCTGGCTCCACTGCTTCTTGTCCTGCCCCATAAGGAAGGGGAGGTGACCTTACTGTCACCCTCCTTCAGGACCCAGGGAAGAGTGTCTCAGAGGGATCACCAGTTCTGTACCTCTGTCTTGCTGTCTGGGCACTGTCTCTGGTTCAGACCTGTCTGCTAGCATGGAGCAGGACATGCAGGATGGAGGGCTGGGCTCCAGGGCAGGGGCACAGCCCAGATCTTGCTCCAGATTTTTCTGAGGCTGTGGGGAATGAAGCTGTAGGAGGGGAGACAGGAGAGGCTGATGGTGCTCTCAGGATGACTGGTTGTCAGCTGTCCTGAGGGTCCTGTGACAAGGAGCACTGTGCCCTTAGCTGGTCACAGCAGAGGTGCAGGAGGTGTTGCAGGACAGGCAGGGTGAAGCCCGAGCACCCCTTCGTTTCAGTGAGAGACACTATTGATGCTGTTTGCTTGGGGTATTTCTGTGCAAGTGCACAATCAGCACAGCGGGAGCTGAGAACACTCCAAAATAGCAACAAGGCAGAGTTTACACCCAGCTACATTGTGAGCCTTTCTCCCCAGCGGTATAGCTGGTGCTGAGACCATTGCACAGACAGATATCGTGTGAGCCCTGCAGATCAGTGTTGGTGGGTGTGGGGCTGGCAGTTTGTGGTTGCAGCTGGCAGGGAGCGTGGGCATCCTCCGAGTTCCCACTTGACCCATTTCCTGCTTTGGAAAGGGATCTGTGATGGAAAGGCTCATCTCCCCCTCCAAGTCTGCGGCACAGTGGGGCAAGTGTCTTCCTGCAACCCATGGCAAATGCCTTGCTTGTCCAAGGGAGAAGACAAGGTTGGGCAAGAAGGACCAGGGATCCAGAGGTGCAGTGGAAAGAGCTGGTGACTTCTTGGTCTCCTCTGAGTGTCTTTCCCTCATGAGTTCCCTGCTGTGGTAGGGACAAAACATGGTGGCCTGAGGGTTGGACTGATCTTCTCCAGCTGTATTGGGGTGGGATTTGCCTTGTCCTCTCTTTGTCCAAGATGTTCTTCAGGCCTTGTTGAGTGTGATGCTCAATATCTGAAACATACAGCTTGGCTCCACAGGTGCACTCATGGGGTGGCTTTTGGTTTGACACAATAAGAAGTGCTGTCACAGAAATCTCATTCCATGTTTGGGTTTATCCAGTACCGGGGCTTCTCAGGTGGGGAGAGGACCTGTTCTTCAGCAGTGTCTTTGGGCTGGGCAGGACACTGTTGTGAGCGGTGGGTAGTTGGGTACTGAGTGCAGGGTGACCTCTTGGTAGAGCTGTATGTTGCTGCAGACAAGGTGACTCCAAAGCAAGAGGCAACTGAGGAAATGTATAACCAGGAGATAAGGACTGCTCTGACTGCAGGAGACTAATTGATTGGTTTAGGGAAGGCTTTTGGTACCTTGGAAGGTTTTTCCTCCAAGAGCACTCCAGGAGCTCCCGTTTGGAGCCTGGCACTTTGAGATGGGCCCCAGAGACATGTACCTACAATTTATCTTGGTCTGCAGCTCACGCAGCATCCTGGATCAGCAAATTCCCACTGCACCCAGGGCAGAGCAGTGGCCACACACCAGGTGCAGCTAGAAAATCAGTTATTCCCATGATCATAGCAAGGCATGGCTCAATCATGCCTCAACCATGGCTCAATCATAGCCCTGTTGGGAGAGAAGAAAGCAACTTGGAGGCATGAGGAATGGGTTTTCTGTTTGATTAGCTTTCAGGAAACATGGCTTAGCTGCAGAGATGTGTTGCTTTTTTTCTTGTTCCTGGAAGGGAAAGGACTGTACAAAGGGAAAATATTTGTCTCTTCATTAGTTTTGGTTTCGTGCTGGAGCTGTAGAATAACTCATTAGGCAAAGATTAGGGAGATGCTGGGATTTTCTCTAGGGACCTGTAAAGCAGCAGTAGCAGAGCACTGGAAGGCATGGTCTCCCTTACCTTCTGATTGGAGATGCATCAGGGAGCTTGACCTGCTTGCTGACATGAATGATCAACAATATTTATGTGTGTATATATAGTTTCTCCCCAATTACCTAAGTCTTCTTATTTGGACAGCACTGTTATATGCAACATTAATAAGGAAAACAGTGAGAAAAGCTGTCAAGTAGAATGCAGTAATAAATAGATATAGTCAGCTACCAAGGAGCTCAGTAAGTATATGGATACGTAGACATTTCTGTGCTGGTGTCACCTGTTAGTTTGAAAGAAGAGCAGCCATGTCGATTTATAGCATCGTCTAGGTTGGAAAAGACCTTCAAGATCATCGAGTCCAACCGTTAACCTAGCACTGCCTAGTCCACTACTAAACCATGTCCCTAAGCACCGCATCCACCCATCTTTTAAATACCTCCAGGGATGGAGACTCAGCCACCTCCCTGGGCAGCCTGTGCCAGTGCTTAATAACCCTTTCAGTGAAGAAATTTTTTCTAATATCCAACCTAAACCTGCCCTGGAGCAACTTGAGGCCATTTCCTCGAGTCCTATCGCTTGTTACTTGGGAGAAGAGACCAACCCCTACCTGGCTATGACCTCCTTTCAGGTAGTTGTGGAGAGTGATAAGGTCTCCCCAAGCCTCCTCTTTTCCAGACTAAACCACCCCAGCTCCCTCAGCTGCTCCTCATATGACCTGTTCTCTAGACCCTTCACCAGCTTCGTTGCCCTGCTCTGGCCAAGCTCCAGCACCTCAATGTCCTTCTTGTAGCAAGGGGCCCAAAACTGAACACAGGATTCGAGGTGCGGCCTCACCAGTGCCGAGTATAGGGGGAAAAAAAATCTTTGAGTCTATGATTCTAAACCAAAGACACTGTTCATCATTCATTACTGTAATCAGAGCACCCGCTGTTCATGAGACACTTCCCAAGCAATGGTAGTTATGAGTAACAAGTGCATGTTATTTTTTTTGGTACACAAATTATTCCAGCAAAACTGAAAATACGTCACCGCATCAGTGTGTGATCAGGTGAAGGGGGCCATGCCATGTGTATTACCTTCTCATCAGGCACAAATTAAACCCAACTTGATTTTGGCTCCTTTTTTTGTGGTGGGAGGATTGTCTTTCTGGTGCTTTATATAATCCCCTTTGGTGCCTTCAAAACCATCTGTAGCCATGCTGCTCTCTGGAAGAGGAGGTCCAGCTCAGCCGGCCTTCAGCAGGATTTAATTCTTTGTGTGTTCCTCACAATTTAAACTTTTCTTTTCCTTTTTTCCGTTTGAGCCAAGAAGCGACCGCAGGCTGGCTCAGCCCAGCTTTGGCTGGGCAGTGGCTGCACCGGGGGAAGCTGCTGCAGGCATTTGTGTCCCTTGCTTTAGTGTTAATGCCTTTTGCAGGGTTTGGTGGCAATGCAAGTGCCTGCAGCAAATTGAGAGGCTATTTAAGGTGTTAAAAAGCGATAGTTATATACATATGTGAAATAATTATATATACATAAAAATAAGGTAATTATTGTATGGACCATGATGAATGACATGTGGGTTATAATAGACCCAGCACAGAATACCTGTAAAATAAAAATGCAAACCCAGACCTGATAGTGAGTTTGAAAACTCATAAAATCAGGTTTTAGAGACAAAAATGCCATTTTACCTCTTACAGTGCAGCTTGTCTGCTAGCCCTATGAGATGCCTGGGCTTTTTCTCAGCATCCGAATCCCCTGGGCCCTAAGGACTGCAGGACATGGGGCTCAGCGGATCTGATGTTTCGGCATCCTCATCTCCTTTTTGGGGGGGTGAGAACGGGGAGATCATGGCACACGGACTCTGGGACTACCTTCCCCTGCCGGTGGGTCTCTGCTTGGCACAAAGCACTTTCCAAGACAAGGCAGCAGCTGTCCTGTGGAGATGGGTGGGCAGTTTGTGCCCCCTTGGAAAGGAGGATGGTGCTTGGCCACTGCTGCTCACTCTCTGCACAGGTTACAGTGACAATATCAAAAGCACCCAACTGCCTGTGCAATTGCCTGCAAGGAATGTGCCCTGGAGATGATCCAGAGGCATTCGAGGATGCCATAGTGGCCGGAGTTCCTGAGGCAGGTGGCACTTGGTGTCAGTGTCCTGTCCAGTTTCCATCCCAGGTGGGGGGAAGTGTGCAGAAGAAGAATTCAGAGCCATTTGTTAAAATGCAACCAATTGATGCCATCAGGGAAAAGGGCAGAGCTCCTTTTACCTGGTACCCAAGTTCATCAGCATGGCACTCACCGTGGACCTCGCTTGTCCTCTTTCCGTGGTGCCAGCGACTCTTGCGGTAAGGAAGGAAACGGTCCGCCCCATGCTGCCCAGGTCTTCCTCAATCTCCTGGCCAGGACAGCATCATCCTCCCTCCCATTCAGGGTAGTCGTGTCACCGTTCCTGTCATGTCATGGAAGTGCTCACCTCCTAGGGAAAAAACAATGGTACCAGCTCAGCATCTCATTTCCACTGAGATGCAGGCTGTTAAACACAGGCTGCTTTGCCAGAGCCCTCCCAGCCCCACAAGCACCAGCCCCTGGCACGTGCGGGGCTGGGGAGAGGCCACGTCACACACGCTGCCCCTGGCTGAGCTGAGCAGGGTGCTCAGGACGGAGGAGGGCATGTTGGGGCACACGTCTGTGCTCACGGTTGGCTCCATGTCATTGAGCATGTTAATTAGAGACATTTTACACTGGAAATGCACACAGCTCCCAAGGGCCTGTCTTTATCAGCTTGATTATTAACAAAAGTTAAAAGCAAGCAAAGACACATTTAGGAATAGATTCATAGCAGATACCTTTGTCCAAAAAACAGATGCTCAAAAGTACCAGACTATCCCACCTTGCTTCCCTAGACAGAAACTGATAGAAGCAGAATATCAGAGAATATAGATTAAAAACTATTCAAAATTGATAGAAAGAGGAACTGACAGAAGTTCATAGATTTTTCTTAAACTGGTGTTGAAACAGCCCTCATCTTTGTTTTGACAACAGTGTCATCTGAGAACAGCTGACTTACCTGCACTGGTTTTTCCTATGCAAAAGCTAACTGGCACGTGCGTGGAGAGAGGATTTTAGGTGTCAGCAGATCAAACGCTCAGCATCGCATTGTTGTCACAGTTGCAAGTGTGTTAGGAAATGCGTGCTTTGTCCGCAATTCAACTTTTTTTGCTTAGGTGAAGATTCATCCCACTTACTTAATACTAGGGACTCGCTAAAACCACCTGTGTTCCTAGTGGAGGAGGTGGGAACTCCCCCTTGGACAAGGGTGTCCCCAGAGATTAGCTGATTCTCATGGGGAACTGCCTGTTCACCCCAACGACTGCTCTCCTGCTGAAAGTGCTTGGTTAAAGTGCCTGAATTTGGGCTGGATGATGGCCCCGTGGAAACATGGGTGCACACAAATAATTTGACAAGACCTTAACACATGGGTGTCTGGCACAGGGAGTAGTTGAGCATGAAGGGAAGCTCTGCAACACAGTTTTAGAGGGGCTGGGGGCTATTTATAGAGGTTATTACTTGGAAAGGTTTCCTTTTTCCTTATCCTGATCTTCTGAGAAGGCAGAAAACCTCCTGCTCCCCCAGGCAGGAGGGCAGGCAGCAGGGAAAGGGTGGGAGGCTGGGGAGGAACACTGTGCTGTGCTGGTCCCAGGTGGAATAAAAGGAGCTGGATGCAGGGAATTGAGCACATGTGCTGTAAACATGCATAGAGGTGATTTAAAGGCAGCAATGTTCAGGCCGAGAGAAACCCAATTTATCAGATTGATAGCCTGGGAGCCTGACTCTATTAGTGGTAAAGTAAAAAGAAAGTCCATTCATTTTTGTCTAATAACCTTGTTTTACCCTTTTCAGAAGAATCTAACGGAGCTGAGGTCGTTTGGGTCACCGCCTTCAGCTGTCAGCAATGTCACCGCGGCCGTGATGGTGCTGATGGCCCCAAGAGGAAAGATTCCCAAGGACAGGAGCTGGAAAGCAGCGAAAGCTGCCATGGCCAGGGTGGATGGCTTCCTGGACTCCTTGATCAAGTTCGACAAGGAGAACATCCATGAGAACTGCCTCAAAGCCCTTCAGCCTTATTTGCAAGATCCCAAGTTTAAACCCGAATTCGTGACCACCAAGTCCTATGCCGCGGCTGGCCTCTGCTCCTGGGTGGTAAACATTGTGCGCTTCCACGAGGTGTACTGCGAGGTGGAGCCGAAGCGGCAGGCGTTGAGCAAGGCCAACGCAGAGCTGGCGGCTGCCCAGGACAAGCTGGCCAGCATCAAGGCCAAAATTGCTGTAAGTGCTTGCCCTTTGGTGGGACCCATCTCGCTAGTCACTGCCTGGGGAGAAATCCTCTGCTTTGGAAAAAGCTGCTTTCCTACACTCATGTAATTTTAAGGGCTGGGTGGGAATCCAAAGATTCAGTAGATTGTAGTCTTTTGTATCCCTTTTATTGCTGTTTTCTACATTTCATCTACGTTTGCTGTTTTCTACGTTTCATCTACATTTTCTACATTTCTCCAGCCTTGTTTACACCTTAAAAGTAAGGCTAATTATTAATTCTTACTATTCCTACCTAATTTTTAAAATGTAATTTACCTCTACTCATGGGTCCTCAGAAAATTCATTATTTCAAACCAGCATGTTCCTGCTGTGTTGCTCCAGGGGCAGGGAAGAGGAACAGGAGGCTGATTCAGAGCGGTGGTAGCGCAGCGCTGCGCCGGGCTGGCTCCCTGCGCTCAGTCCCTGGTGATGGGCATGTTTTGCAGGATGAAGACTGCTCTAGTAGGAGTCTAATAATTTGTCACATCACGGCTCCCTGTCGGCATATCTTGTGCATCATCGTTATTTAAATTTTTGCTACTTCAAAACAAAAAAATTAAAACCAGTCATTGAATAGAAGAAATTACTGTGCGATTAAAAGTGCATTTCTACAGAGAGTAGCTTCTAGCCTTTCACCTTTTCCTTCGGAAAATTATCTCTCTGTTAAAAGACATACAGCTTTTCTCCCCCCACCCCTCCCTGGCCAATACTCACTAATAGCAAAGTGTGGAAACCAGCCCTGGGGACCCCACCAGCCCATCCCTCAGACTTGCAACGCAGCGTCCCATCGCTTGCTGTTCTCCAGGTCCCTCCTGATGCAGGCAGCCACCGCTTGCACCCCAACGCCTGCCTTTTTTTAAGGTGCAGTGGATCTGGCATCGCTCTTCATGAGTGAAGGACCCTCTGTGGCTGTGCTTTCATACTGACACCACAGTTCATGCAAAATCCCCATTAATAACCAAGGTGTGCTGTCAGCCGGGCTGACAGATTCGTCTTAAATAAGTGACTTTGAGATATACACCTAGAGATGGGCAGCATAGTCCCTCCAGCTGAGCTCGTCTGAGTACTCATCTCTTCCACCAGCACATCTTCATGTTAGAAAATACATAACTCTTTTGATGCCTTATTATTCTTAAAATGCTTACTACACTTTTAAACTAAAAATATAAAAAAAAAATCTCCAGAGCTCTCTGGTAGCCCCTGCCTGCTGCAGATGAAAGGAGAGCGGGCACAGCACCTGAAGCAGGGATGGATTTAGAGGTCTTTAGCCTCTAATTCTCCCATCTTAGATGTGAAATATGGTGCTGGGGAACTTTTTCATCCCTTTATGCTGCTCGTTTCCAAAGCTTTTAAAGCCTGAGCATTTCTTTTTTCTTTTTTTTTTTTTAAGAAGTGGGATTTTGTTAAAGAAAATGGCAATCTTTAGGGGGATTAGTGGTACTCCACTGGCATGCACTTGCAAAACTGACTGTTTTAGGTGAATTTTCCCCTCTGCAGACGGATAATGATACACTGCTCAGCGTGGAGGTGGATATGGAGGTATATCCTTGCTTATCAACCTGGGATATCTTGGATAGACTCACTGATGTGAGGCTGATTCATACCTGCTCACAGCTGGGCCCTGAGCTGTTACATACCCATTTTTAGTAATAAATGAGACTATTCTGATTGTCAAAAATACTTAAGTACCTTCTCCTCTCCTTCGTCTGCCTGGGAAACAAGGTTGCTACGAATCTGGGGAGGGGAGATGTAGAAGCAAGATGTATACTCACAGGTGCACAGGGATATATTTGTGTGTTACTGTAGAGTGTGTCTGGTGGGGTACTGCAGGTATGATCTGTTCTTCATAGCTCACAGATACTCGTTTGTCAGCTCGTGCTTGCGTAATGGGATTTTATATATATGAGCGTATGTATGCACATACCTTCATATGCATGCAGAGACAGAAACTTTTTGTGTTATTAATTCCAAGGCAGGTTGAGGAGAGTCTGCTTTGTGTTTCCAGTATCCTGGAGAGCTGCAGATATCCCTAATATAATCCTTTTTCATTTTCAGGTTTGTTTCTAGTGCGTAGCTCAAACAGTGTTAAAGCGATTTACAAGCAGTTTAGCCTTAAGCAGTTTGCATCAGGTGCAGATAAAAATCAATTATTACTTTTACTTCTCTTATCAGAAATGAAATGCTCCAAGTGCTTGTGGGAGCCATTGATTTGTTTTAGCCCAGAGCGTGAACAGCTCTGCCCAAGCAAAGGGCTCTTTTTCTTTTTCTCCAGGTGGTTTGGGCCCTTTCTGCCCCTTCCCAGCCCCAAAGCACTTTGCAGCCGACCTAAACGTGAGATGGTCCCACCATCTGGAGCTGGTTGGGTTCCTCTGCAGCAGTCCCATGGCACATGCGCAGGCAGCTTTAGGAGCAGAACAACTTTATTGACTTATTTGTCACATTCCCTTCTAGAAACAGGGTGCAGGAGGTATGGCCTGGAGATGGTTCAGGCATACCACCAGCTGCTCAAGGAACCCCTTGGGGATTTGAGCATAGTTTGGTGAACCAGCAGAGCCTCAAGGACTGGACTGAGACCAAGGGGGCTGCAGCATCAGGAAATATAAAATTCTGTTTTCTTAGCTGCCCTGTTCATTGCTTAGCCATCGGTCATCGGTACTTGGCCATCTATCAGTGACATAGACAGCAGGATCGAGTGCACCCTCAGCAAGTTCACAGATGACACCAAGCTGAGTGGTGCAGCTGACACGCCTGAGGGATGGGATGCCATCCAGAGGGACCTGGACAAGCTGGAGAAGGGGGCCTGTGTGAACCTCATGAGGTTCAACAAGAACAAGTGCAAGGTCCTGCACCTGGGTCGGGGGAATCCCTGGTGTCAATACAGGCTGGGGGATGAAGGGATGGAGAGCAGCCCTGCCGAGAAGGACTTGGGGGTGCTGGCAGATGAAAAGCTGGACATCAGCCGGCAATGTGCTCCCACAGCCCAGAAAGCCAACCGAATCCTGGGCTGCATCAAAAGAAGCTTTGTGGCCCAGCAGGGTGAGGGAGGGGATTCTGCCCCTCTGCTCTGGTGAGACCCCACCTGGAGCACTGAGTCCAGCTCTGGGGTCCTCAGCACAGGAGGGACATGGACCTGTTGGAGCGGGGCCAGGGGAGGGCCACAAAAATGATCAGAGGGATGGAGCACCTCCCCTATGAGGAAAGGCTGAAAGAGCTGGGGTTGTTCAGCCTGGAGCAGAGAAGGCTGCAGGGAGACCTCATTGCTGCCTTTCAGTACTTAAAGGGGGCCTACAAGAAAGATGGGGACAGACTTCTTAGCAAGGCCTGCTGTGACAGGACAAGGGGGAATGGTTTTAAACTAAAAGAGGGGAGATTTAGACTAGATATAAGGAAAAAATTTTTCATGATGAGGGTGGTGAAATACTGGAACGGGTTTCCCAGAGAGGTGGTAGATGCCCCATCCCTGGAAACATTCAAGGCCAGGCTGGATGGGGCTCTGAGCAACCTGATCTGGTTGTAGATGTCCTTGCCCATTGCAGGGGGGATGGACTGGATGGCCTTTAACGGTCCCTTCCATCCCAAAGCATTCTGTCATGATAAGGACCCCCTTTCCCAGTTTAAATTCACACCGGGGCAGAGCCCCAAATAAATTGGTTTGTGTGTTCTTTGCCTCTGCCCTGTGCTGAGGATGTGAGTTACAAGCACATAAAACAGCACAGCACATCGCTGCTCGGTGCTGGCTCCTGATGCCACAGCTCCGTGTAGTGGCTGCACCCTGGGTGCCAGCCTGGGCCGTGTGAGTTGTGGTGGAGCTTGGCCAGCCCTGCCCGCAGGGTGAATCACGTCTGGAGAAGGGTTTTCCTTAAAACTGTGCTGTTATTTTCTCCTTTTTTTTCATGTGCAGCGCCTCAACGAGAACCTGGGAAAGCTCACAGCCAAGTTTGAGAAGGCCACTTCAGACAAACTCAAATGTCAGCAAGAAGCTGAAGCTACAGCGTGTACCATCGCTCTTGCAAATCGACTGGTGAGTGTCAGCAGATGCAACTCTAATGACATGAATGGGAGGTATCAGGTGCTGCTGAGATGCGAACCATGTGCACACAGTACATTACATCCTCTAATTTTTTTGGAATACATTTCCTGCACTGCAGCAAGTTTCAGTAATGAAAATGAATTTGCATTGGCTGTTTTCATACATCAGGGTAGGCACTGCTCGTATTTAAAGAGACTGGCTATACTCTCTTCACAGCTCTCATCTCCTTTTTGTTACTTAAATGCATGATCAAGTACTGATGGGCCAAAACTATATGACTCAAAAATTGTATCATAAAAACAAATGTGGAATGTGCCAGTAGCTTTACAGGTTTTGAAATGACAAAAAGTTAAGTGAAAAGCTCTAAAAAACCAGTGCATGTTCCTGTTATCAGCCCATCGGTATGCCTTGCAGTCTGTTGTATCTTCAAAATATGCAGCCTCCTAGTCCTCTGTGGGGGTAATGGCCTTGTCACTGCTTCGTAGATAAGAGACTGAGAGATAATGGCCTCTCTTCACACTGTCCTGTTAGCTGGAGCCCCAACTCACATCCAATGCTGCAGTTGCCCTTAACGCTTTGTATTTTGGCTTCTGCAGCGGCTGTTAGCTCAAAGCGAACCAGTTCTTCCTCCAAGCAAGGAAACAGGGCTGCAGGAGCCCGTCCCGTGCTTGAGCTCTGCCCTGGCAGGCAGTGGGGTTGGAGCTGGTTCTAGCAGCTGGCTTTGCTGGGTCAAGCTCACCCTTTAGCACATGAAGGTAGAATTGATGCCATCTCGGTGGAGAGCCCCAATCTTTTAATGCTTTTAAAACATTTGACTCGCTAGACCTGCAGGGAAGAGGCAAGTAGAGTTACAGGCTTCTATGGGTTACGGACAGGCAGTGCACTCCCACGCTGCTTCTGCTGCAGCTCTTGGCGTGCAAAGTGCCTGCCTTGCCCTGCTTTGGGTGCGGGATGTGTGTGCAGCTCAGCATGTGGCTCCTGCCTGAGACCTGGCAAAACTCACTGAAACACATGGCCCCTTCCTTGTGGCTGCACAGCCTGGTTTCGTAGCCGCAGTGCAAGAAAGGTTGCTGTGCTACCCTTCCTCCCAGGAGCAGTGGAGATGTGTTCAAACCACTCGCTTTTCCAAGAGGCCGTACCTCTATCTCCAGGAGAGCGTCCTGCTCAGTCTGCATGTATTCAAGGATGGAAGTTGGTCTTAGTCTGTCTTCTTGAAGCTGCTTCTGTGGATGGAGCTGGTGACAGCTAAGTCAGAATACAAAGGTATTTCTAGAAGTGATGCCAGATGCAGGTTTCTCTGTTTTACCAGCTCATGGCTGTGTTGGGCTGTAATTTGTATGTAAATTGTCTTTTTGTATCGATCCCAATATAGCATGCAGTGATAAAGATAAAAAGATAGCCAAATGGTTAAGCTTTTTCCTTTGGACATGGAGAGTTGTGCTCAATTCTCCACTTCATACTCTCAGACCTTCTTAGGTGACCTTCAGCAAATTGCTTTAGCCTGGATTTTCAGAACTGTTTAGATTTCAGGTGGGTTTTCATGGGCACATGAAAAAAGCTGTATTTATTGGACATCGAAGTACCCCCAAAAACTGCACAGTTCACCTGCTGCATGCTTAGGTCCTGGGAAACTTCTAAAAAACCTTCATCTTTAATCTTTTTGTGCTTGCATTGGAAAACAGGAGTGTAGCACTGCTGCAGCACAGGCGGCTGCTTTGCAGACAAATGCAGGCAGGACTGTGATATACTCCGATAAAAGGGGTCAAAGACAAACAGCAGATAAGTCCCTTTCTACACTGATGTAGATCTCTTTTATGCAACCACTGTAGCAGTTTCATGCTTTCATGTTCTTCAGGTTAAATCTCACTGACTGCTTCCAAAACCTTTAATTAAAAGAGGAAAGTACCTTTTTCATATGAAAGAGCCATTTATGTTTCTGGGGAGATTTTGCAGGATGATTTTTTTCCCTGCATCTTTCCACAGCCTAACAAAATCCTGTTTAACCTGTGATGTGGAGGTAGATTGTGGCTCTGAGTCATGTGGGAGTCAGTAAACACAAAATACAAGAAGAAAATGTTTCATGAAAAAGAACCACAGAAATGACGGTTTCACTTCTTTTCATGTAAATATATGTGTGTGTGTGTAAGTGTTATGTTTTACACTGAATACAGCTTAATTTCACCTCAGTTAGTACCACTGTAACAAACAGAATATCATTTCTTAAAGGTGCATGTTTAGCATGTCAATTCTCAGCTTAAAATGTGAATCTTCATTCAGATGCAATTGTGATATTGTAATAAGTAAAAATTGTGGGATTTGGGTGGTGGTTTTTTTTTTTTTTGGCTTAGCTATATTAACAAAATTGTCCTTGTAAAACAAAACAAGCAAATATTTTAACAAGATAGATTGTCACTTGTGAAGTATGTTCCTACATGGTTTTTAAAGTTTAATGATTTCCTTTAAAAGAAAGTATTTTGATTCTGAAGTCAAGATAGGCCATTGGAATCAAGTTTTAGAAAAACTTTCTTTGGTTGCAGTTGAGGTTTTTGCGATGATGTGTGCGTCTGCCTGTGGTCCGATAGCACTGAGTTTGTGTCACAGGCAGTACAATCTCAGTGAAGCAAGAGGAATATATTTGCTTTTAAGCGTGTTCTCTACCTTACTGATTAACAGGGACTGCTCACAGGCTTAGGGTCAGCACCTGCTTAAAAGCAGTACTTGTTCACGTGCTTTGTTGGTGCTGGACTATATCCTTAACTGTTAAATTCCTTAGCATGTTTTTCATTGTTTAGGCACAGTCTTGATGATTTATTTTGTACAGCAGTTTAGCTGCCTTGGCTTCAAAGCCTCCCTGTTTCTTTCCTCTTGATATACTTTGGATGCACTGGTGGCTGGTTTTGGAAAGAAACTTTTCCCTGTCCAGACTTCAGGAGAACAAAAGCAAACTTTAAAATCTTGAAATCATTAAAGCAATTAGGAAGTGGTTATGCACAAACTGCTTTTCCCACCCCGCTCTTATTTGATGCTGTGCGAATGGGAGAAACCATGCGTGGCTCTGCCTGGTCACTGGTGGGTGACGCTGGCCACTCTTGTAGTTATTTCAGTCTCCTATATATACTTAAAATGAGAATGTTTAGGTGACTGTGTTTCAAGTCTCTCATTCTGAAACAAACTGAAAATGGTAAAAGGAAAAAGGAGGATGCGTTGCTGTGCAGTCTGATCTGTGCATCAAGAGAACCGGGTGGAGGAGGGTGTTTCGATTTTTTGGGGCAGATAAAAGACATCGCTCAGGTTTAGGCTTTCTACTTTGAATACGATTGTTGTTTTTCAGCCCTGCCAGTCCTTGCTGAGCCATTTTCATTTAGATCGAATTTGGACGTCTGCTCAAGTACGGTGCATTGCCATAGCGGGGACCATGATTAGTCACATCTTCCTGTGCTCATGAGGGTGAGGCCCAGGGAGGCTGGGAAGTGGTTTTGCTCTGCGTCTGAAATCATGGAGAGCTTCCCCAGGCTGCGTCTGTCTATGTGCGTAAATGAGACAGACTAATTGTTTTCTCCATAATCTGCCAATGTTGTCATCTTCTACTCCCCGGCTGCTGCCAGGACACGCTCTGCCCCAGGTTGAAACACTCTTTTCTTTCATCATTAGAGAAAAAGCAGAGCCAGGTGGAAGTAAATCTCTATTCCTCCATCTAGAATCACACAAAACTGAAGCATCATATGACTGGCACAGTCTTTGCAGTGGTGAGGAAGACGAGTGCTGGGCAATGCCCTAGATTCCACTAGAAAAAAGCGGCTTGTTTTTTATTGATCTCTAGCTGGCAAATATTATCTGCCTCACTTGTGCTGGGTAAATTTTTCAGTCTGATAGTCACAAGCATTGGTAACAGATAAGAGGCTGAGAGCTTGGGGAAGCCAGTGTCAACCCTGGACTTTTATAAAGCAAAGAAGGAAGGAGTGGGATTGTTTGCATTCTGGTTTTGTCTATGGCTTGCTTAGAGATGAATACACATGTATACACACACAAAACAGTTGAGATTCTCCTGTTGCTCCAAACAATGTACAGTCTAAAAAAGAGTGCAACAGCAACCAAGGGAAGAAAACCAGATATCTGCCCCATTCAGTGTCTGCTGCTGCCACATCTCCAAATGCAAAGATTTGGAAAGAGATTTGAGTGATGGTTGGAGCTCTGCTATGCTGCAAATAGGCTCATAAATTATCTTTCTGCTGCTCCCTCCCTCCCTCACAGCAGTCTTAACCCTACCCAACTGTGCCAGAAAAACACTGGAAAAGATGGAAAGACATAGCAGCCCCCTTAGCAGTGCATGAGCCACCCGGACAGCGCTTCCCACAGAGGCCCTCCATGGCTCTTGTCTTGGGACTGGAGTGTAGATGGAGGGACTGTCACCTTCAGCTTTCCAGCCTGAGACTCAGAGCGGTGATTATTTGGCTGGAAGGGTTTCACCTCTTGCTGCAACTCTGAGGGCTCCAACTGCCCACTTGCATGGAGCCAGAAACGCATTGCACAGGCAACTGCAGGCGTGTGCCATCCTGCTCCTGGAGTCAATAAAGCCTCAGGGCCTGCAGGCAGCATTAGCCACTGATGGGCAAAGTCATCCAGACTAAATCCATAAACTCTGTCTCTCATTTCACATGGAGATGAGCACAGGCTGTCGGCTCAAACTCATGTCTGGAACCAAAATCCCTGAATGAATGCCCCTTGGGCTCCTGTTTGGAGCTTTAATGGGGAAGAACGTGGCTCTTGCCAGCCCGGTTGCAAAGAGAGAAAGGTAGCTCTGGCTTCTCGTGCTGCCAAGGTGCTGCAGCACGTGGTGACGCATGATTACCAGGGGTCTCTGCTTACTGTGGATCCTATGGAAAACAGTGGAAGAATAATATGATTAGGAACAGGGATGATTTAAAAGTCTGGGCAAGGCCAGGGTTATTCCTGCTGGTGGAAATTATTAGAGTTCAATGTAACTTGCTGGGAGATGAGAAGAGGGGCAATCAGTCCCTGGGAAATCAGCTGTCTCTGCCTGCAGCTGGGATACAAGCTGCAGCATTTGTATTGTGGCTAAATAGAGTATCCATTCACTTAGAGTTTTTATTTAGAGGTGAAATCTTATCATGCTTGCTATAAGATGGACAGAAACACTGCATCCCAGACTGTGTTGGTTACATCTCCTCCCCACCCCATGGCCTGAGAACAACTTGACTTGAGACTCCGTTGGGTTCCTTAGAGCACCGTGTGTCTTGGCTGGTTGCAGGACAGAGCTGCTGCTGTGAGGAGCTGCTAGCAGGCATCATAGCTGAGGGAGCGCTGAACACAGCCAGCTGTAAATGCAGACAAGAACAAGTTATGCCAGTGCCAGTTCCACTAACGGTTTTTAAAGGCCTGGTTAGAAAGCACAGCTTGCTGCTACTGCTGTCAAAAATGGATCACTTTTGCAGTGTATGCAAGGAAGTACTTGCATCCCAACTTACTGCTGTGCAATGCACACCATCTCCTGTATCATCTCTGACTTTGATCTAGGAATAGATCCTGACAGCCCTTACTGATGTGCAATTTATTTGACATTCAAGATGTGTCACCTATGTGACTGTGGACAGAAATAAGTTCCCAGACTTTGAAATAAATATATTTGAGGTTGTATGAAGAATACACCTAACTAAACATGGATGGTGTTGCTTTGGATTGAAAAGTGAAAGAGGGGGATGAAGGCAAGCCAAGCTTTTACAGTGCCTTAATTTTAGTTTGGCATCTCATAAACTTTAGATGACCTAGGGAAGATGCTCTAGGATCCAAGGGACAGGGACCAAGGAATGTCTAGGGATCTGTGCACCAGAAAAGGGAGGATGGCTGATGGGTGGTACTTGTGAGCGGATATGTGCTAATGTGGCAGATGAAATTTAGTGATGACAAATGCAAAATAATGCATGCAGGGAAAACGAACCGTAATCATGCGTTTACATTGATAGGTCCTAATTGCACTATTATCACTCACAGAAGAGCTCTTGGAATCGTTGCAGAGAGTTCTCAGAAACAGCAGCATGGTACTCGACTGGAGGAAGAAAGGCAAATTGAATATTACGAATGGGTAGGAAAAAATCAGGAAGCAGAAGTTAAACAATCATTGTATCATTCCAGATCTATGGTGTGCCTACATCTTGCATGCTGAACACAGTGGGGTTACCCCATCTCAGAAGGCTGTAGGTGACCTAGAAGAGGTACAAAGATGTATGCAACAGCTTCCATATGTGAAGAGAGCAAATAGATTAAGACTCATTTTGGAAAAGAGACAGTGTAGGGATAGATGTGACAGAAACCTATAAAATCATGAATAGTATGCAGAAGGTGAATAGGGAAGGATTGTTCACTATCCCTCATTATCAAAGAGCTAAAGGTAATCAAATGATATGGCTTTTAATTTGCTACTTGCTAAATAAAAAGAATTTCAATGACTTCCAGGATCTAAGGTGGAAGACACCTGGGATTTCTTTAAGATACTAGAACTGGCAGTAGTGTGTGACCCAAGCAAGGGAGAAGAAAAGACCCCCAGGACCTAAGCGGATTAAAAAAAATCACCTCAAGAAATTAATTAGGAGTATGTAGAGAGTCTACAAGTATTAAAAAACCCAGATTAATAAAGACTTCTTGATCTTAGAGGTTATGGGAGTAGTATGAGAATTAACCTCAAGGAGGCTGGAGGAAAGACCTTGTAGGTAGTTCATCTATAAAAGCTACAAAGGAAAGACAGAGAAAGTGGACTTCTATGCACTGTTACTGGAGTTGAGATTAAGGATAATTTAGGTATGATCCTTAAGAGTAACCGAGAACTTAAAAGTAGTGCTTTGCTTCTTTTTCAACAAGTAGAATTACGTAAGAACAGATCTGTGGGCTGAGACCAGGGTCTGTCCGGCTTCAGCTGGACTCCAGCAAAAGTCCAGACCAGAGGCGGAACAGGGCAGGTGCATCCTGTGCTGCCTGATCCCTGATATTTTCCAGCCTTCATATGCTCCACTTTAGGGAATGTGGGTGTACATGACAAGATAGACCTATAAGACTGAGAACATAAAAAATGGGAATTCCTACAGATAAAGAGGAAGCACGACTGTAGTTGAAATAACTGGATGGTGTAGATATGGGAACCACAGAACGGGATGAAATTCAATAATACAAGATGCAGACATGTAACTATGGATTTATAACAGATTGCTTGTCTCTAAAGCAGGAGCACATCGCCAGCAACCAGCGAGGACCACTTGAATCTATTTGTTCAGGCTTTGCCCTACACATTGTGCAGCCCTAAGAAAGGCACATGTGGTCCTAATCACATCAAGAGTAGGCTTTCTAGCAAGGCTAAGGGAATATCAGCACAAGGCACTGGGGAAATCTTCTCTGCAGCTTTGTGAGTAGGATGGTGGTTCACGTTCATGAAAGAGTAACTCAGCTGAAACAGGTTTAGGGACAGCTCTGAGATTGAATGAGGCAAAGAAAAATCTGCGGCCTCTCTTTCTGCTCCTGGAAGGAGTCAGATTGCCCAGAAGGCAGTTTTCACTGATTCAAAGGGGCAGATTTGTCAAGGCAGGAAGGCCATCGGAGGTATTATTGCAGGTGTCTGTTAGTTCTTTTTTCATCAGAATAATCATAAACAATCTGGATTAGATGGTGTGTAAGTAGGTCTCACAGCTTTTCAGTTATACGAATACAGTATTGATGGAGACTGTCTATAAAGAATTGTAAAAATGATACCAAGTGATGGAGGTAGGAAATGCCAGGTAGTTAAATGTAAAGTAATGTGTATTGGAAAAATGAGTTTTTACTTTACATGCCCTGTAAGTGATGCTGAGCTAGTTATTATCATTCAGGAATGAAATGATGGAGTTAAGAGTTCTGAGAGTATGTGAGCTCTGTGTTCCCAGAGGCAAAAAAAATCCCTCAACAAACCAAAAACCCAAGCCGAAATTGAATGTTAGGGTTTATTAGGAAAAAAAGAGAGAACAAAACAGGGAAAAATCACAATCTCACTATATAAGTCCATTCTAAATAAATCTTGAATGTGCAGCCCTACCTCCACCCCCTCTGCTGTACCACAAAGGATGTAGTAGAATGGGAAATGGTGCAGAGAAGGTAACAATGAAAAGAAACTGGATAATAAAGATTACATCATTCGGTAAAGATAAAGATTGCAAGGACAATCAAAAGGCTTCTTCTGTGTGAGGAATTACTGAATAGGCTAAAGCTCTTCAACCTTAAAAGGAGACAGCAGAGGGGGTATCAAGGGCTTGAAATCATGAGTGGTATGGAGAAGGTGACATGAGCGTGATTGTTCGCTGTTTTTTCACTGCGCAAACAGGTTTTAGCAATTGAAAAGGTCAGGCAGCACATCAAAGGATGTACTTTTTTTTCACAGAAAGCATAGCTAAACTGCATATCTCCTGGCCACAGATGCTGTGGATGCCAAAGGATTGGTTGGTATCCACGGCAGCTTAGACTCAGTCATGAAGGAAAAAATCATCAGTGGCTATTAAGCACAAAGATATAAGCTCTGTTTCAGAAGGTCCTTAAACCTCCAGTTGTGGGAAGCTGGGAGATTATGTCAGGAACTATTACCAGGTGCTCATTTGTGTAGTCTTCCCAAGTCATCTGCTCAGGGCTGCTGTCAGCAAACAAGATGCCGAAGGATGTGGACCTTGGGTCTGGCCCGATAGAGCTGTTCCTGTGTTTTCTGTATTTCAGAGAGGAACTAGATCGACTTCTTTTGCTTAGCCAAGCAGAGCACGTTCCCTAGAAAACACTGTCTGTTTATAATAGCACCTGGAGGTACACATGAGCGTGAAAGGAGAGCTGTCTGAGCTGGAGGACAGCGTCTGCATGAGAAACAATGGCACAAACTGGCCAGGAGTAAATTTGTGTTGGAAATCAGAAGGTGGCTCCTAACCCTCAGAAGGTAGTAAGATTCTGCTAGAAATAGGACTTGGTCAAGTTGGAATGTGTGATGGTGGAATTCAGTGAGGATCTGAAGGTGGTGCCTTCCCAACCTGGGGACCTGCGTTCTCCATATCAGTTTAAGATGGTAAAATAACCCGGTTTAGGGAAATGAGTTATTCGAGGTGTTCATAAGGCTTACCATAGGGATTTGTGTTAGAGCTGGTCCTATTTAACATTTCACAGTGACCTCGAAGAAGGAGACAGTGTCGTATTAGTCACATTTGCAACACCCCTTATTTGGGGAGGTTTGCAAAAGAGAAGGATATAGAAGAACTGTTGCTCTCTACAACTGCCTGAAAGGAGGTTGTAGAGAGGTGGGTGTCGGTCTCTTCACCCCAGTAACAAGCAATAGGACGAGAGGAAATGGCCTCAAGCTGCGCCAGGGTAAGTTTAGGTTGGATATTAGGAAAAACTTCTTTACTGAAAGAGTGGTCAGGCCCTGGCACAGGCTGCCCAGGGAAGTGGTTGAGTCCCCATCCCTGGAGGTATTTAAAAGACGGGTAGATGTGGTGCTTAGGGACATGGTTTAGTGGCAGACTTGGCAGTGGTAGGTTAACGGTTGGACCTGATGATCTTAAGGGTCTTTTCCAACCTTAACAATTCTATGATTCTATGATTCTATGAATTTTTAATAAAAATGAGAAATATGAGAAATAACCCTAAGCTTATGTGGACTGTATACTGAAGAAGAAAAATAGAAAGTACTGGTTGGCCCTGGTAACAGAGGCCTGTGAGCAGAGGGGATCTGTACATTGCATCGATGTTCCCAGAGCACCTTGACAACTGGAGAGTGATTGTGAATTTGACCATAAGGTTTGGCATTCTCAATCTCTAATCCACGAGGCCAACTTAAAAGTGTTGTGGGTTTTTCTGGCTTGTGAACCTGAAGGTTGCATTCCATTCATATTTCCAAGCTGTGTTTCTCAGTTAACAGAGCTAAAGTTTTCTCCTTTAAAAAAAAGGGAGGAGGGAGGTGTCAGGATCTCTCTTATAATCACAAAACTTCAGGAATGAGGGACCAATGGTACCCTGAAAAGGACCAACGGTACCCTGAAAAGTACCAATGGTAAAAGAAGTTGTCCACGCACAGAGAGATATCTTATTTTACAAGGAGATGCTGTACCCTCTTCAAAGCTAGTAAGGCCCCAGTTGGACTGTTTGTGCATTGGATGCTCATGAAAAATGTCCACGAGGAAGTGTTTTCTGGACAGAGCCTTAAGGGAAAGAAAAATATAGACCCAAGGGGATTGTGATCAAAATCCAATCTACCTGGGATAATAATAAATTGTGTGAAATAGCTGAAGGTTGTGGCTGTTGGACAGGAGTGCTCTGTGTGAGGGAGGGTGTAATGAGGTGTGAATCTGTGGCATTAAGGCAATTAACAGCTGATGGGCTGCCTCAGAAATCCTTATGCAGATATCTTTATGTGAATTCATGCTGAGGAAGTGATGGATCCTCCCTTGATGATTTTAGAGGGGTTGTGGAGCAAACAGCTGAGATTTCACTGCAGGACCAGTCTTTCACTGAATGAGATGGAGACATTAGCAAAGTAACCGTTGAATATGTCCCATCCCCAAGTTTTAAACTTTAGCAAATGACAATTGACATCAGAAACAAGGTACGGACATGGCCAGATCCTGAGGTATTGCTTAAAGAACCACTGTAATGATCAATTGAACTTGGGAAATTGTAGGTTGGGGGACTCACCTCTGAGAACGTGAGATGGGCTGAAGCTGTGAAGGACTTCAAACAGCAACAAAGCACCTTGTGTGGAGATGTCTTGCTGATTACAGCCTTTGTCTCCTACCTGGGCTACTTCACCAAGAAATACCGTCAAGACCTCCTGGATGGAATCTGGAAGCCGTATTTGCACCAGCTAAAAGTAAGCTCTGGTTTCTCTGAAAAGCTATTGTTACTGGAATTAACATGGCCATAAATTCTGATGTCCACAGGGGATCCCCCAAATGAGGGGCATTCTTGTATCCCCACCGAGCTGGACTGAGAAGCAGGACATAGCCATGCTTGATTTACTCTTCTCTGGGGAACACGTTGTGGTGTCCTTGTTCCATGCAAGTGACCTGATTCCTCCATGTACAGAGGAAAATCCCTGATGCAGCAACCCAGACATGGAGCCCAGTACCAATGCTGTGCAGTTTTAACCTGGCGTCAGGGATGGCTAGAAGCGGGGGGGTAATATGGAGAAGGAATTGCTTGGAGCAGGCAGAGCTCACTGCCAGCTCTCTAGTAGGCCTGGAAAAACTCCAGATGGTTCTTCATGCTGGACACAAGCTCTGTTCATGCTGCCCATGCCTCTCAGCTGGTTTTACCCATGTCTTGCTGTTTGGACCAGATGTAGACCGTCGTGCTTCAAACTTGTTTAATATTTCACTAATTTTTAACAGGCCTTCTCATACATCAGTAAGTGCAAGTGCTCGGTCTCCTGCAGGATTGAGATTTTGCACATCAGTACAGTAACTGGATGTTATAAATCCTGGTGAAACACCAAGAAGCTTTTAAATGAGGTCGCAATGGGGCAGTGATGCCCAAATCAAAAAGCTGAGAAAATCAGCAAGTTCCTTAGGACGAGAGAGGAAAAACTTCATTCTGCATTTCTTAATACTAAGCCAAAAATTTAGTTAAGAAAGGCAATATTCTTCCAAAAATTGCCTGACTCTGTGCTTAGAAATTTCAAGGAAGTGCCTGTATTTCTAATGGAAAATAAAAGGCCCATTCTGCTCAGATAACCGGCACAGATAACTTTCTGGTTGTCACACCTAGAAATGGCCTCTCATGTCAGAGAAATGTTTCTGGAACTGCTAATGCTGTTTTGCAACACAACAGCAGGCTTATGAGGGTGTTAATTATATTCTTCCAAGCTGTCTCAGGGAGCTTGTGCATGGCAGAGTGTGATCTGAGCCTGCTTGGCTGGGCTGCGGCCCTTCGGGGTGCTTAGTGCTCTGCAGGCAAAAATCTTTGGGTTGCTTGCATAATTTGCATTCATTAACAACAGGGAGTTGTTGGGAAACACTTGATACTAGACCCAAACTATCCTGTAGGATGGGAAGCCACTGAAAAATATGACATCAGTTTTTAATTAAGCTAACTTTTCTTGAAGTATTTTCCTTGCTCATCTGCAGAATATGTTGCAAGTCGCACTTGCTGCTTTTTGCCAACACACAAAGAAGCATTTCTCCTTTCCTCCCAGGTGCCAATCCCTGTAACTCCATCCCTCGATCCTTTGACCATGCTGACAGATGATGCTGATGTAGCGGCTTGGCAGAACGAGGGCCTGCCAGCTGATCGGATGTCCACTGAAAATGCCACCATCCTCACCAACTGTGAGCGCTGGCCCCTCATGGTGGATCCCCAGCTGCAGGGTATCAAATGGATCAAAACAAAGTATGGCGAAGACCTCCGAGTGATCCGAATTGGGCAGAAGGGGTAAACATCAGCCTTATCACATAATAATACCTTTTAATGGTTACCTGCCTGTCATATTTGATGAACAGCATATATTTAACTGCAACCATCTGAGCCAATTATATTGAGGAAAACCCTCAAATGTATTTGTGCATTAGCTGCTTATTCATTACTAAAATGATAGAGATTTCTCATTAAATAGAGGGTCTGTTTAGTGCTTGGCTCAGTTACCATAGAAACTCCTCTGAAACTGCGAATGGAGAGAGCTATGTGCTGGAGGCTGAGTTATGTGTAGGACTATGGCATCCTCCATTGGGCTCGTCCTATGTGTCATGTCCTGACTCAGTTTCACCCAGGAGGGTGAGCAGGGCTTCCTACATCTTAGAAGAAGAGAGAGGGCCTGGGCACGGAGGGTGAAGCTACCATGAGGGTCATCATGCCCTGAAGACCAGCTGGGCTAACTCGCTCCCACGCTGGCACCAGCTAGGATGTTCTCATTGCAGCATGCCTGCATTGATCTGGCTAAATCTTTTATGGGAAGGTTTTTCCCTCTCCTGGATCTTATCTCAGGTCAGTGCCCAGATTTCTGCTATCTCAGTTTGTACCTATTTCTACCCACGAGCGAGGACTCCCAGCTGGGATGGAGCAGACCCAGAGTGAAATCCCTGCTTGGGTATAAGTGCTGAGATTTTTTTTTTTAATACAGAGCAAAGCACTGGCAACAGGCAAGAGTAACCCAAGCTTGGGGCTTGCAAATTCCTGTAGATTTGGAGATGTCTTGGGGTTACCCAGGTTCTTTGCTGGTGCCTCCTCTGCTTTCCTCATAGAAAATAACAAGAAGTTATTAGATTTGGTCTCGTGTGGGATGAAAATACAGCTCATTTTTCTTTAGAGCAAATTTGTGTTTCCTGGCCAATCTGGTCACCATGCCTTGCAGTTATTCAAAGCAGTCTGTGGAAAAGTAAGGATCCCAGAGGAGGCACCTAAATACAAACCTCCAGGATGGAACAAGAGGAATAGGCCCTGTAACATTCATATACTGCCATTACAGCTTGCTGTGCAAACACAGCATCTCTTTTTCCCCTCCCTCCCTGGCCACACACTAGGCTGGCAGGTACTCTAAGAGGGGAGTTTAGTGTGTTGCTGTGATATCTCAGGGCCATTGGCTAAAAGCATCATTCACTGCCCCATTACAGTAAATAAGGGAGTGTTCCATCATCTGGGAAATGGTGCTTGTTTGCTTTCAACTGCTTTAAAAGGTTTAAACCCACACCCCTCTCTCCTTCAGAAAAGGGCCATTTGAGCAGCTTTGGGGTCAGCTGCTGCCATTCGCTCTGACTGTTCCTTTGTATAAAATGCATAAAATATTCCTGGCCTCAGAAAAAGGGGGGCTGCTGATGAAGTGTGAGGTTTGCATTGTGTCAACATATTCCTTTAAAGGTCGGGCCTAAAGGTCATTCTGAACTTCTTGTCTTGGATCTTTCTATCACCTCTTGAGGTCCCAAACTCTCTAGCTTAGATGAAGAACCTAAATTTTAGCCAGTGGAATTAGTTGGAGTGATTCAGTGCAACAGTGATGGTGTAACGGTGCCTGGAGCATCCTTACTGCCTGCCCAGGGCCCTTCTCTCCTCTTTGCAGAGAAGTTGTGTGAAGTGCAGAGCAGCCCTGAAGGAGGGAGCAAAAGTGCTTGACCCTGCCCTTCCCGATACAAAGCATCCCAATGCAGAGCATCCCCATTTCACAGTTAAGCACTGGGCAAGAGAGTCCAATTCCCTCATGAGGAAAGAACCTGTCCTAAACGTGAACCTAAACCCTGGGCAAAATGGAGCTGAAACCTGCTCTTTGTCCTTGCTTTTATGTAAGATTAACTGTACCAGTGGGTTCTAGGGGAAACAAAGTATTGGCTAAAAATAACTCCAAGCTGTCCTGTCTTGGTTCACGGGTGCCCATGCTCTTTCCTTGGGAAAGATGACAGTTATTATTGCTTGCCCTTGGGAGGTCTGAGACCTGATTCTCCTTGTTGGACAGCCAAGAATCTGCCAGTGCCACTTTCTGCACCATCTTACCCCTCTTTCTCTCTTGCAACTGCTGGGATGTGTATGGAGCTGCCCTCGCAGCGTGGAGCCACCTCTCTGTCCCCCTCACATCCTACTTGCTGCAAAGCATCACATCCAGCCTTGCTGCGGTGGGTACCGATGCTGTTTCCCACAGGTATTTGGACACGATGGAACGAGCCCTGGCTGCAGGAGAACTGGTTTTGATTGAAAACCTGGAGGAATCCGTGGATCCAGTTTTGGGGCCGTTACTGGGGCGAGAAACAATCAAGAAAGGAAGGTGAGCTTTGGGAAGGTTTAATGGCATGTGTGAATGGGTTCTTTGTGCTGTTGTGCTTTCTGTTCCTGACCTCAAATTGTTGTGTCATATACAGCAGCACTAACATCCTGCCTTCAGAAGTGAGGGCATTTTAAATCAGGCAATCACAGGTAATTCAGTCATAGGATGGCTTTGAAATAAACCTAGATTTTTCATTTTGTTGGACAGTGTCATTCAAACCTCATGTAAAAGAGAGCCCTGTAATTCTCCTTTTGTATAGTGACCTTGGTGTCTGTAATTGGCTATCCCGACACTGAATTATTACCAAAGTAGCTATTGCTGTTGTGAAGAAAAAGTAACCTTGAATTTTAGCAAACACTGTGCACCGCTTAGGAATATAGCTACAGGTTTAAGCATTAAGAATATATAAGTGTTTCTTAATGAGGTCAAGTTCTTCATGGCAGCTGCTGGTCACGCTCCAGCTGAGAGGAGGTCAGTGAGAAGGGCAGCAAGGGAGTTCGCTTTTTCCTTCTTTCTGTATGTAGAGTAAAATAAGCACATTTTTAGTGTGTGCTCAAATAATGGCAACCAATAAAACCTCATGCTCAGCGCTGAACTTGATTCAGGGACTCTTTTGATGTTGTTTTGCTGGCTTTCTCAGAGTGGAGTCATCTGCCTTTAGAAGGATGTGTGTCTTTTGGGCTTTTGAAAGTCTCTGCCGCCAGCAGCTTTGCCGCTGACCTCTGTGCCTGCTGCAGTGCCTCGCAGTGCTGTCCTGCTCTTGGCTTTGTGCAGTAAATAACAAAAAGGCCTGTTAAGCTTTGCCTTTCACATTCCTTAAGTTCTTTGAGGATCATTTCCTTACTTGCCTAAAATATCCTAGGATGATGTGAACTGCTGTGAAAGACAAGCTGCCTGGAAAGTTTGCAGGGGAAGACATCATGAGAAGGGTGGTTGGTTGTGGGTTCAGCTGTGGGTTCAGCTGGAGGGGAAGGATCATTTCAGAGGGAATGATGGTCCTAGTGAAGGGGATTGAAAAGTTTGAAAGCAGAGATGGGAGTACAGCAGAGGTGGTGGGACTCCTTAAAGTGAAAAACTCAGTCATCCCCTTTTGGGACAGTATGTCTCTGCTCTCAAAACTCCCTGTGAGATCACATGTTTCCTAAAAAAGGGGAAATAAGTCATAAATCAAATAAAAAGTCCATGGGTTTCATGTTTTCCAGGACATGAGCCCAGACCCCACAGGTAGGTGCTGGTAGTCCCAGAACAAGAAGGTTTTTTGAAGACGGGTCTCTCAGCGCTATTTCTGGGTGCCGCTGTGAGCTGCGTGTACTGTTTGATTTCTCTCTGCCTCAGTTTCACAGCTTTAAAAGCAACTGAGGTGGCCAAGAGGACACCTAGTGAGCTGATGTTTGACTGGAAAGTGTATTCAAATTCCCTTGTAATATCACTGTTCCTGTAACAGTCCAACTGCATCTCTGAAAGCATTTCCATTTTCTCTTTTTCTCTGGTTCCCATGGGCTTTGTTAAACTTGGGTTCAGAGTACGTTGATTTCTGGGGGTTTCTGTAAGATTTAGACTTGATGTTAGAAATGCAGAACAGGAGAAGGTTGGGTTTTCCTGAGTGATGTTACCTCCCAGGAATGGCAACCAGCTGCTCTCCTAATCTGGCTTCACTGCTCAAGCTCAGTGAAACCACAGAGTTGGCCTGATCTGAGCCAACAGACCAGGCAATTTTAGCTGTGGCTAATTAAAATCTCAATGCTGAGAGGCTTTTCCTCCATGTAACTCCAACTTTAGGTAGAATACAGACTCTGTAAAAAGCAAAGAGGGTTTATGGTTGAACTGGCCATCCTGCTGCTAGAAACTGTGAGCCTTCTCAAATAGGAACCAAAATTGAGGGGCAACTGCCTGGGGCTTTCATCCTGAATCAGAGGTGATTCAGGTGTGTCCAGTTTTAAATACTTTTTGCTTTAATAGTGATTTCTGTGCGAAGAGTGCAAAGTCCCCTGCTGGTAGATGCCATTGACTGATACTACCGTTTGTCTGTGGGTGAAATGTCCTGGAAGAGACGTGCACTCATGCTCCTTTTGCTCTAATTTCAGGTACATTAAGATCGGGGACAAGGAGTGTGACTTCAACCCTGCTTTCCGTCTCATCCTCCACACAAAACTGGCAAACCCCCACTTCCAACCCGAGCTGCAGGCACAGTGCACCCTCATCAACTTCACCGTCACGCGAGATGGCTTGGAGGACCAGCTGCTTGCGGCAGTGGTCAACATGGAGAGGCCTGACTTGGAAGAGCTTAAGGTCAGTAGCTGGGAGTTCACACTGGGAGCAAATATAAATAATAATAATAACACTACTACTACTACTACTACTACTACTAAATAATAATTATTATTGTAATTTAAAACAAATAGCATTTCATGTGCAAGGTTGCAGAGATAGCTGAGCTCATCATAAAATCAGGAGATTTCCCTTGAATGACAAACACTCAGGAATTTTTTTCTTTAGTCTGTTGTTTTCTTGGTATTTTGGGAATACTTAAACTGCAATTTCAAGTATTTTCTCAAAAAATTTGGATAAGAATGTCTTTCTTTTCCTACTCTTCTTGGAAATGGACACTGAGATTATCATTATATCAGGTTGTTCTGGACTTTACAGATTTAATTTTGGAGGTAGGTTTAATCTAACTTAATTTTAGGCATTTATGGTATAGGATTCCCACTGTAAATATTGTGAGGCTGGTAATGAAATTTTTCTCTTCTGGTTCTTCCTCCCACTTGTTTGTAACAGGCCAAAATGTTCTCTCTCTCTCTCTCTTAATAAGTATGGCTTCAGTTTCAAGATAATTTTTAAAAGAAAATCCTTTGTTCTAATGGCACATTTAACAATGTAACGAACATGTATAATACTAAATATTTACTGAGAGTGGGAATAAATTTACTGCACATGTTCAGTCAGGCCAAGCCAGTTTTGCAATAATCTTTTCATTTAATGAGGTTCTAAAGTACGTTAGCTGTGCAGCCTTAATGATGCTTTTAGTTTTAACCAGGCTCATGTGCTAACAAGCCAAAAGATGGCATCAAAAATACATAATGAACTGATTTAATGTGTAAGCCATGGCTGTCTTGCTGGGACCATGAGAGACCCAAAACCTCTTGATCAGGCACTCCTCGCACGCGCTCAGCGCTGGGTTGCAAATACTACAAAGAGCCACGTTCCTTTGCTGATTTGCACTGGCGGGGGGTGACCACGATTAGCATGGTGGTGTCATTAACTGCTGCTATGTTAAGGACCATTCCTCTTAGCCTCCGCAGCATCACTGTTAATGGTTGCTGTCACAATAAGAAAGACAAATTCAATATCATGTGCAGTCAACAATTCATAATTAGGCTCTGAAAATTAGTAACTCAAAATTGGCAGCACTTCCCTCCCATGCTGTAAAAGAACCGTGCGTTAGAAAACAGTGAAAATGATGTGAATTAGGGATCACATCTTTTGAAGTCCCTGTTTCTTCAGGGTATGTGCGTTGTGGAAGGAGGAGGTTGGGCACAGAACCAGGGAAATGTGTCCCCATGTGCCAGCTATGCCACTGGCTGTGGGGAATATGGGGCCGTAGTCTCGCTTCAGAAAGCACTAAGCAGATACAGATTGGTGTGGGACGTAATTTTCTTTTTCTTTAAGAATATTTAAGACCTTTTTCTTGATATCACCACAGCAAGATAATACCAGAACCCACTACCTCTCCTCTCCCTCTCATATACTTCCCTCCTGCTACAGTCCTGCTGCCCCAGCAGATATCAGGCAGGAGAAAACCAGCCTGCTATTCAAGATGTTCTGCTGGGTGGGGAACAGTCAGTCAAAAAAATCTCTTGCCTGCTGGGATAAAAGCAGACACTTGTCTCCTTAGACACGGTGAGGGGGGCTGGCAATGGCTGCAGGTGCACTGACCTCTGTGGATGACTGCTGGGCAGGGGCTCAGTGCCTTCTTCTGCCCCTAGTCTACTTATTGATGTGAAAAAAGCCACTAGGGCCGTTGTCTGATAGCGGGGGGTGCTCCTTGAAGACACAGATTTGAATC
Source organism: Theristicus caerulescens (assembly GCA_020745775.1). Lineage (NCBI taxonomy): Eukaryota > Metazoa > Chordata > Aves > Pelecaniformes > Threskiornithidae > Theristicus > Theristicus caerulescens. The sequence continues at coordinate 13,297,498 of CM036571.1, read as the reverse complement.
TTTGGATTCTCCAAAGGAAAGACCACTTCTCTAGGTGTGTTTTAATCCATCCTCTCTACCCTGGGACAAAAGGGACAGGCATTTGGTGTCTGGGAAGGTTTAGGGCTCTGGCTCGTGAGCAGATGGAGGTGACTCCTACAGTGCCTCACAATAGTTACTGTGCTCAAAATCTTGTTACAGGCAAAGATAGAGCACACCTTATATGTGGAGCCCAGAATTTATTGTTAATAACCTAATCAAATTCATCAAACTGCTATTATTAATCCATTTACAATAACACTAACATTTTTTAAATGTTTTCTCAACACAGGCTGTTTCCATAATCTTTTTCTTCATTGATTACCAGTTATTCAGTCTTTCTGTTCCTTATCTTTGAAGCTACCTTTATCTGATTCGCAGGATTGCACTCCTGTTACAATGGGTGTTCAGAGTCTGAGACCGCATTTGCACTCTACCATATTTTGGCTCTAGAGACAGATCCATCTGTCCAGAACAACTACTTGCTTTGACTCGGAATTAAAGCCAGTCTAAAACCGGTTAAGGCAGTAGTGACCTGGCTGTGAGACAATCACAGCTAAGAGAAGCTGAAACCAGTTTAGGCCCAGGCAAGCAAAGCCAAGGCCTGAGACCTTCCCTCTCAAGTCAGTACAAACCCTCTGGCCTTTAACTACTCTCATTCGCAATTTCTTTTTGCAAGGATGACTGTGGTCCCTGTGCTGTGGCCTGCCTGTGGGTCCATGTGGTCTTACCAGGGCTGGTTTCAAGTATCTCCCACCTTCACCAGACTTCACTGTTTTGACTGAAATGTCTCAAATGGCATTTGCCTCAAATTCATTGTCTGTTTAGCGCTGAGAACAGCCTTAGGAAGAATATTTTGGCACCTGCGTCCCAAGCTATAGGTGGATAAGCCATGAGTTAGGGTTCTGCCTTCCTGATGCAGTAGGTAAAGTGTGTGTGAAAGTCCCTGCACATTCAGGCTGTGATGGACTGAAAATACGGGGATGGTTTCTTTTTTTTTCTCTGTTTTGTGATGTTGAAATAATACAATAAAACCAGCAGAGAGGAAGGGAGAAGAAGGTGGCTGCTGTGGCTGAGCTAGGAAGGGGTTGGTAGTGAATCCTGCAAAACTGGCCTGTAGCTCTGGTGAACTTTTTTTTCATGGAACGAAATTTTGAAGGCTCTCAGAGTAACCTGTTTCCCAGAAGTAGCGCTGTTATATATCAACTGTGAAATAACAGATAATGAGCTCCACTGCAGAAATAAGAAATGATGACCTTGCTACTGCTGAGAACAATAGCATGATAAAGCTGCAACAGATGCGGGCTGTTGTGGGGAATACAGCATTGTATGCACTTCTAAGGGTGCGTTTCAGAAATTGCATGGTGATTACAAGCTATTGGAGCAAAAATCACACACATCCTCATTAATAACTCCAGGGCTCACAGTCCATGGCCTGGAATAATAGCTTGCAAAATGTCATTTTTCAAGGCATGCTACGCTTGAATGACAGGCACGCACAAAATTAGCCACGTTAGTTTTCTGTTTCAAGACTTGTAAAATATTTACCACCATGGGCAAACTCCTGTGTGTAATGCTTACAGAACAGGCCTTTAAAAACAGCCATTTATGGCTGAAATACCAATAAAAGGTATGCTTCGGTGCACACTCTGCTGAATACTTGGGTTGACATTAACATGGAATGAGTGTGTGTGCAGCAAGTATATGAAAGTTCAGCCCAAATATTGAAAGATGACTTATTAATGAAAGAATTAGCAAATCTGTTTGAAAATCTCTGACAACAGAGCAAATACTGCTGGCTCCCTTGTGTGTTGTGGGATTGGAAGAGACATAGGGTCACATTTCCCATTTCTCGGGCTCTTCCAGACCCTGTAGGTGGTTTGACGGTGTGGGTATGTTTTCAAAAAACTGTCTTTGGAGCATTAAATCACTTGGCTTATGACACTGAACCTGTCATGTGCCAGTCGCTGTGGCCCAGAACCTGTCTCAATTCCACATGCACCACATCTGCTACTTCATGGAGCTGGCTATTTTTTGCAGGGCTATAAAACACTCTTTTGCAAGTTACTTGAATTTCTTGGTTGTATCGCTTAAATACAGGCTGAGGATTTAAAACTGTGTGTCACACAGTAGTGTTTTACGTAGCAGAGTGTTAGCGATTGACTTCATTTATGTAGAGAATAGTCACCACGCTTATATCTTAGCAGCATCCAAATCAGATGCACAGCTTTCCCACAGAATGTTTTCTGTGATAAGGCTAAAAATAGGTGTTCACAATAGGACTATGTGGTGGAATAAAGTAATATACCTGAAATCCAGGAAAGATGCCATTTCCCCGAGCAAACACGTAGAATAGGGCAATCACATTTCATGGGAGAAAGCCTGTTCTGGAGGATCAGTTCAAAAAGGAGCCAGATGAGAGTCTATGTTTCCACCATGAACAGCGTTAATGACTGGTATTTCTGCAGAAGAAAGGGAAATGAAACAAGTGTCTGGGGAGAACGAGGGGGCATTTCACAGAAATTGGAAGAATTTGCACTATAATTCAGAAGATTTGCCCTTGAGGCAAGATGGTTGTTACTGGTCTGTACCTGCTTGGCTGTCTTTGTGCTGAGTTTACAAATCCTTTGGCAGGGGGACTTTGTCTTTGCATGTACAGCTTCTAGCACAGTAAGCCGCTGGTCCTAGTGCGACCTGGAGGGCAGAATACAAACAGGAGCAGCAATCAAGTGAGGCTGTGACTTTGCCCTCAGCTCTGAGCCTGAGATGTGTTGTGCTCATCTCTGGACCCAAGTGACCTTGCTGTTGTTTTTGCCATCAGGTTTTAACCCCGTGGTCCTTATTGCTGGTGTGACTGGTGTTGGTGTGCAGTGGCAAGTGCAGAGGTTCACCAGGAGGGGTGAGAAGCAGCAGGGACTACCAAGGCTGACTTGAGCTCAATAAATAGATACTTTTAAGACAGAGATGCAGGTGGTGTGTTTGAGATGGGGGATGAATGTCTTTTCCTCCTGATTAATCTCCAGCATTTTAATACATCCCTGGTGAAAGGGCTCAGTTCTCCTGGTGCTTTCTGTGCTGTTCAAGGTTTCTCTGAGTTGATGGCTTGTTGAATATGGAATGATCCCCAGAGCTCTGCCCATGCCCAGGAGTCGCAGGCAGCAGGAGTAAGCAATATTGGACTATGGCAATTGTCAGTTAAAAGCCTGTTTCCACGTGAAGGTGGTTAATCCTTACTTTATCATGTGTTTTGTGGCTAAAACTTTCTGAATTTATTATTTGCAGTCAGATCTCACAAAGCAACAGAATGGATTCAAAATCACCTTGAAAACATTAGAGGACAACTTGCTCTCTCGGTTGTCATCAGCATCTGGGAACTTCCTGGGAGACACAGCATTGGTGGAGAACTTGGAGATCACTAAACAAACAGCTGCAGAAATTGAAGAGAAGGTACAAAGACAGTGATAGCCTAGAGAAAAGCATGTGTGTGATGTTATCTTTAAGGATTTCTGGGTGGAACGTAACTTCTTTACTCTGTCCATCTCTGCCCCTTCTGCTGAGTAGAGAATAGAAAGTGGTATAAATTTAAGTGCTCTCCATTCTGGACAGCTTCAGGCCATTTAGTTCTTTAGAGCTTTTGTATGTTAAATGGCCTATTTAAGACCAAGAGAAAACATCAGTGCCTGATGTAAAGACAATAAAATTTACACACTGTATCAAGGCAGCTTTAAACTGTTCCAGCATAATCCTGAATACATCACACTTCTTCAATTAAGCTGGATTTTAGTACTGACCAGGGACTGGAATCTGTTGAGTTTGCGATCTTGAGTAAATCTGCAAGAACTATTTCATACCCTTCCATTCCTTAGAGCATAAATCAGCGTTTGTATTAGCTGTGCAGTGTCAGCATTGCCACCTGCCTAGTTCACCTTGCTGGCTAGGTGGGGTTAGTTAAATGCACAGTGGTTTTCCCCTGCCACTGAGGGAACTTGAGAAGTGTGGTTGTCATGTCAGGATTGCGATAGGACTCCTGTGTGGCCATTCTCAACTGCTTCCCTCTGCAGTCTGCCCATCTTCAAAGCCCAGACTTGTCCTCCTCCAGCCCACTGGCCCTGGCTGCCTGGATAAGTTACCCACATGCTGGGGTTGGACTGGAACTGCCTCTCACTTCCCAGAGCTGTAGCCTCAGTGACCAAGGAACTAAGTGATCCTCCACATTAAAAATTGGAATTACTTCTGCTAGCCATTGATGGCATATCAGATGCATTCAGCTCCTTAAGGAGGGTTTGCTTGAACCCCCAAAGGGGACATTGAAGGGATGTTTTGACCTGGCAAGCTTGACATCTCCCTCTTGAAGCAGGTGTTCTTGAAGTGCTTCAGTTTCTGAACAAGTCATGGTTGTAAAGCTGGTCGTTGCCAGCTCTGTGGCAACAGGGGTGAATTTTGGAGTTTGCACCTGGTTTTTATGAGTTTGTACCCACATGGAAAGCTGTCTCACGTCCCTGTTAGAGGTTTGCTTCTCAAGTCAACCCTTACTCTGTTCTTGGTCTGTCTATCCAAAGAAAAATGTTCAGCCAACATTTTCCTTCCTATGGAAGTCCTCCCTGCTCTATTTATGGAAAGCAACTGTCTTCCCTACCTCTGGCTTTTATTTTACTAGATTTATTAATCATTTTGGGGATGGGATATCTAGAAGTTAGTTGCCTAAGTCTAAGCTAGACTCTGGACTCCCTTTATAGTGAGTGGAGAGACATGGGTGCTGCCAGAAGGGGGACTCATCTGATGTAGACAGGTGATTCATGGCCCATGCGGATGCTTGCTTCTGCAGCAGATGTTGAAGCTGCTTATTGAGGGACTCAGATATTACAGTCCATGATTGCTCATGGGGATGTGCAAACAGGCTAATCCCACAGATCCCAACATGTGTTGGTTGCACACAGCAGATTAAGGCTCAGTCTGTCCTTCATTCGGAAGGTTTGATGTGCCCCAACCAGATGTGCTCACACCAGCTCAGGTCAGGGCAGAGGGAGATCCAGTGGCACGTGTTTCGGTGGGGCTGTGTCATGCCCTGCTGGCTTGTACAACATGTGCTGAGCCCTTTTCTGCCACATCCCCACTGCATGGTTTGCTGAGCTAGCTGGATCGGCACTGGCTCGGCAGCATGTGTCTGTGTTGCAAGATACTTATGACTGTACATAGCCAGAGCCTAAAATAATCCTTGAGAGGCTCGAGGATGTCACTTTATGCTGCTGAAGTGGAATGAAAGAATGAACAGGACTGAGACGATAATGGACTGATGTATCTGCCAAAAGGATTTTCACCATGTCCATCACAGCAGCTATGCAGACACCTGGCCAGCAAGGTAGGGGTGTGTTAAATGCTGGTGAGGAAAGGCAGCAAATAGCCGTTATAAATTCGCAGTTCTCAGCCTTGGGGGAAGCTGCCTCGAGAGCAGCACTAAGTCTGTTCAGCCCTGTGTTATTAATGACCTGCACAGGAGGGGGGCAATTAGCAGGAGAAACTCTTTGATGAGAAAAACAATTCCAGTTAGTAAAGAGTAGGGATCCTAGTGAGAAGCCTGGAGGGGGCTCGGGAAAACAGAGGATTGGGCAACAGGGTGGTAAATGCAGTTAAAGGGAGAATATGCCAGAGGAAGGGGGATGCTGAGAGCGGGCGGCTCAAGCCTGGCTGCACCATGGTTCGGAGGGCAGAGGCTGGTCCCTGCAGTGGTCACATGTGGGTTGCCCACTTCTTGGCCTGATGTCATCTTTGTGGCAGATGTCAACCTTCTACTGGGCTGCATACTCAATTCACAAAGATGTTTTTACAGTAATTTTGTTCTGTGTTTTCCTCCCAGGTCCAGGAGTCTAAGGTGACAGAAACCAAGATTAACGAGGCCAGAGAGCACTACAGGCCTGCCGCGGCACGGGCCTCTCTGCTGTACTTCACCATGAGCGACCTCCATGCCATCCATCCCATGTACCAGTTCTCTCTGAAGGTACTGTCCCCATGAGCCACAGCTGCAGGAGGCAGTGCTGCTGCTTCTCGCTCTTACTGAGCTTCAAAGTCATCGTCTTGGGCCTCTTGGGGATATTTGAACACCCAGACAAAAAGGGAATCCAACCTAAATAACCTAAGTCATTCTGCTGATTTGGTTTTATGGAAAAGTTTCCTGTAGTTTATTTCTTTATATGTCTGCTTAACATACATTACTCTTAACTTGTGTTGCGATAGCGTTTAGAACTCACTGGGAAAGATTTGTCCAAAACTCGCTGCAAACACTCAGCAGAGCGCGTTCATCGCTGCCCTCAGTGGAAGGAGCAGAGTTTCAGCAGCACCTGCAAAGACCCAGTGAGGAGTGGTCTGAATGCCAACAGAAAAGGTCCCTCTGTGTTGACTACTAATGTGGGCCAGGATCCCTGCTTGGCTCTGAATTTGCCAGTCAGCCCACCGCAGGTGGTCAGATTGGGATCAGGTTAGAGGAGCCTTAATTAGCTTTTCTTTTGCTCGGTTTCTTTCTAAGCAACTGAAGTGTTATGGAAAGACACAGTCTGACTTAGCAATGCATTAACATCCTTTATTACTAAAAATCCAGGAAGTTTCTTTGCAAAGCAGAATCTTACAAGCCATTTGTTCTTTCTTCCACATTCACAGCCTTGGCCTGGCAGAACAAGATGAGCAATGAATTTAAAAGATATCATATGGGGAAAGAGCCAACAAAGTACTTGTTTCTATGTATTTTATATATTTATGCACAGAGTTTTTGCACAGCATTTGGAGTCACTTGCTCCATCAGTTAAGCTTTTCTTTATATTTACATTGGTTCTGTATCTGTGGTGTCATCAGGATCATAATGCCTGTGCAGATTTCATGAGTTAACAGGAATTGCCGCAGCCCTCAACAATTATCCAAGACCTTGATGCCGAAACAGTCCTGACTTCCCAAATGACACAGTATTAAAACATCACATCACTCTCTAAACACAGTCCTGTCCCACTGAGACGACATCACCAGGGATTTATTGCCACCTTCTGTACAAAGGGCAAGTCTTTCCTACTTCTATCTCTACAACACAAGAAGGGTCCCAAGCAGCTGGGCTTTCAGGAGCTTGGATGCTTCCTACATTACAGTTACAAAAGCCTTTCAGGTAGTCAGCAGCATGGTATGAAATATGACTTTGGGTTAGTGTCTGTGTATGGTTGGTGTGAAGGAATAAGTAGTATGTGCATGACTTGAACGTTCACCGCCTTTTGGTATGGGCCCCCACACAATGCTTATCTATAGTCTGGAGGAGTCCTCTGGAGGGCTCTGTTTCTGCACTTCTCACAATGTTGTGTGGCCATCAGACAGACAAGCAAGCCTACGGCCTAAAATGTCCTTAGACTAGAAGTCCGGATGGGATTTATGGGTGTGTTACCACCTTGCAGTGTGGCCGCTGGCAGTCTCAGCTACAGGCATGCTCATGATGGCAGTATGAACACCCCAATGGGGACCGTGCTGGGAGAGAGACCCCTTCTTGCCCTCTGCTCCTAAAATACATGTAGAAGAGACATAGCCAAAGTGTCTGTGCTCCAAAGACCTTGCTACTTTTCTGTCTTGTCTAAATAGACTACCCTTCCCTGCATAGCAAGCGTAGCTCTGTAGTACATGGACATGTTACATGAAGAACTAGGAATGACGTCCCTCCTTTGGAGAACATTCTCATCTGGAGCTGTTCACACCCAACACCTGGAGAACGTTTCCAAAATGACAGGTTGATTTCAATGTAATTATTACTACTCATAGTGATAAGGCTGAACAGTCCTACTTGCCACGTGGCAGCAGAGCCCAGTGGGAAGCCAGTAGCTTTTGTGGGAATGAGAGCATGGCCATGTTTTCTAAGTTTCTTGACTACCTTTGAGACACCAGTGCTTCTCTTTATGGCAGGTGTGAATAGACTGAGACTCCTCTTTCCACAATGGAGGAGGTAGATCTTTAGAATGAAATATATGACTAGTAGTGAATTCATAGTTCATGTCTTTGCTTCATGTTTGGGCATCACTTAATCAGTTTTCTGTTCCTTGACTGGTAGGAAGTGGGGTTTCAAGCCATCCCCTCTATCTTTGAAGCTGCTTAGGCAGGGGTCTCCTCTTTCTGTGCTCTGCATGTGCTGCCCAAGACACTGGGGAACTCTTGGTCCCTGAGCAGCTTCTAAGGACCTGCTGCAGTAAAAATGAAAGTGCAGACAATCCCTTGCCTTGGCAGAGTAGTCTCAATAGGTCTGGCTAGTAGAGACCCAAGGGCCTTTTTGAGGTATTTATTGAAGAGTGCTGGTTTTAATGTTTTAATAAATGGAAGACCTTTTTCTATCACAGGAGAAAGGTATTTTGGGGGATGGAGGGTTAAATGAGATGGCATCCTAGTCTAGAACGTCTTCCAAACGATTTCTTACCTTGACAAGTGACCTGGAAAAAGTAGTTGAAAAGAGAATACAATAATTTGAGCCTCATCCACAAAGAAGCTTTTCTTTTTGATATCTACAACTCATACGTTGAAATAATTTTACCAGGAAAATGTACAGAATATCTTTTGTGCAAGGGTGCGCTTTGAAAGATTCATTCCTTACGCACACGTAGTAGATACAGGAGTTTCTGAGGGTTCAGCTTTAATCTACGTCTTCTGTATTTTGTTTGTTTTATGTTTTCCAGTTAACATTAGCAATGTGTATAAATACATAGAAAATTATTGGGAGAAATGTTTTTATCTAATAAATTTTGATGACAGATCATAAAACATTGTGTAAAGATGCACAGAGATGATTTTAAAATACTTACTACACAGCTAGAAGCCCATTATAAATTATAGCACATAAGATTTATGTGCTACTCTGCAGCATGTTTTAATACAATTTAAAGAAATATTAAGGAAGAAAATGCATTCTGCAGTTATTTAATAATGCAATAGCTACCAATGTTACTTTAATTTGTTGAGGCATCGTTTTTCCTTTGTAGAACCCCAAAAATAAAGCTGCCCACACAGTCATGCCTCGTCCAGTTGGTGCTGTTAATTTGTATTGGCCTGGTTATTTCCTATCAGCTGGGTCCCAGTGTATGGAGCCTTTGCATTGCTAATCAGGACTTAGGGTTTTTTTTTTCTTTTTCTTCTTCCAGTTGCATTTGATAATTTGCTAATGGGTTTTCTTCAGAAGGCTCTGAAAGTTTTTTGTGTTTTCTCATTTAGATCAGAAATGCTGTTACAAGAATCCTTAGTGTCTTACATAAGCATCATTCTCAATGCATGCACCCATCCTTGAGGGGAATTTACTGACTGCTTAATCCCACTTCCACAAGATGCAGTCCTACCTGCCCTTCTCATCTAGTTCTTTGCTGAATCCAGGCAGTAAAATACTCATGGGAATTTTCTTTGTATTTAGGGGAGTTGCTTTTTTCTAAGTTGAAACATTTGTGGAATGGGAGGTGTGTTTTCCTCGGGGAACGCCACTATCATTTGGCTCAACATTTGGAGAGAAAGTGGACTGCGTAATCCCTGTGAGAGAACACATTTGGTCAGAGAAATGTTTCCTACATCCGTTGTGTCTTAATTCAGTCAGCCTGTCTCTGCACTACTTTCTCAAGCCCAAGAGAGTGCAATGCCACAGGGAATGTCATCGTTGCCTGGCTGTATGTTCCTGAAAAAGCAGCTAAAGGCAGATACAGGGTCTGGTCTCTAGCTGCGTTCCCGTGCCTCTTGGAGCGGGTGGGCCACACTGCTGGGCAGATGGGAATGCTTTGTTTGTGGTCCCAGAGATACAGTATCTGAGTTGGCTTCACTTGCTGCAACACTTCAGGTGATACCCAGGCACATGCAAAGAGCATCTAGAAACCACCGGTGTCCTTCTGTGTCTCCCCACCTAGGCGTTCAGCGTCGTGTTTCAGAAAGCCATTGAGAGGGCAGCTCCAGATGAGAGCCTCGCAGTGCGCATGCTGAACCTCATCGACAGCATTACCTTCTCCGTGTTCCAGTACACAACCCGGGGGCTGTTTGAGTGTGATAAATTGACCTACACTGCTCAAGTTACCTTTCAGGTAAACATCACCATTTCATGCCATTTGTATGCAATGATTTATTTTACAGGCAAAGATATTGGCATGGAGAGAAAGCTCAAACTGTCACAGCTGTGGCCTTCAGCATCAGAGCAGCAAATACAAGGGCTGGGGAACTGATTTTCTTCTCTGCCTCTCTTGCTGATAACAGTCACAGATGCTGTGTTTGATTTGCATTATGCTGACAAATGGTTGTTTGAGAGAGTAATACCTGCTTGCAGGACCTGAAAAAAGGGCAAAGCAAGCTGGTCTTGAAGGCTTATTGGTTTTATCCAAAAGAAATGCTCTCTACATAGCTGCTGTCTATTGTCTAGTATGTTAGTATAATTTTTAGTCTATGATCTGAACAAGGAGACCTTTGTATATCCCTACACTGAAATAAAATTCAATCAATAAATAGTGCTCGGCATGATGTTGTGAAGTTATTAAGTTGGTGCAGTGAATGACTGTGTAAATGCCCTGAGACATAGAATGCAGATATGAACCAAGTTTGAACTGCTGAAACGCTGTGCAGGTCTGGTTAACCTTGATCTAGTGATTGTAATGATTTTTTTTTAATTCTACATAACAAAATACTATGTATAAAAGGGAAAGTAAGTATATACATACACACATATATATACGTATATTAAAAAATGGACATTTTCTAAGATATATCTCTAAATAAAGTATTTTAAGTAGCACACGTTGTGCTTGTAACTACACTAAGCCCTGAAAATAGTTAATGAGTTACTTTAAGCTGTCAGGAAAACCAGCATCCGCAATTTCAGTGTGTGGAGGCAGTTGCGCGATGAGGCGCAGGATTCTTCCATATAAAAAAGCGGTTGGCTCTTGAACCGAGTACCTCATTACCATCATTGGTGGAAGAGGTGCCTGGCACACTTCAGATGCCATTGCCCAGTAGGCCATAACGAGATACAGTCTGGGATCTGTGACAAGGAAATGACAAACTCACCACTCCAGCACTGGTCTTTTTCCACCCAGAATTGGTGTTCAGGGTTTTGAAGTTTGTCTCTGAGGCTTCAGAAGTCTGGCAGTGCACTTGGAGCAGTGGCTCCAGCTGGGCTCATGAGCGTGTATGGCTTTCCAGAATTACCTTGAACATTGCTCTGGCACTTTTACTCCATGTATTCCCGAAAGCCACCATTGGTGGTAAAAACATTGGCAGTAGCTGAATGGCCCAGGTGCTCTCCAGTGTTTGAGACCTCAGGGACCTGCTTATTCTCTTGGTGCAGGTACCATAAGGGTTTTTTTTTTCTTTTTTTTTTAGTTTGTTTGTTTGTTTTTCAAAATACTCTCAGTATGTCTCCACTTACTTTCAAAATTGAACAAGAGAGTGAGAGATGGACACGACCTTGGGGATGCATGCTCTGGTTCCTTTCAAGAATGTTAGCTGTTCTCCAGCTGCAGATATCAAGCACAGGGACCTGCAGCACACCCTGCACCCCGTGTCTCTGCTGGCAGGGACTTCTCAGTGTGCTATCTATGAACCTGAATCATAGCACTTGCTACGTAGTTTTCGCAAACTTTGGTCCTCTTACATTACTAATCTCCCTACTCGTTCCTGGTCCTCTTTTGAGGGGATCCAAAGCACCAACACGCTATGTTCATCACACGCCTCCAACATGGGGCACTGTGTACTTTTTAGCCACACTTTGGCAGCTACATGAGTTGAATAATGAATCTGCTAGAGTATATTGCTGCTCTGTATCCTGGCTGCTCAAGGATATTTTGTTTGTTTGGAATTACAGATACTTCTGATGAATAAAGAAATCAACACAGTAGAACTGGATTTCCTACTAAGATACCCAGCACAGACCGGAGTCACAAGCCCTGTGGAGTTCTTGTCTAATCAATCCTGGGGAGGAATCAAGGTACCTGTTTCACTTGAACTGTGTGAAATCATCATCCCTTATCTCCTCTAAAAGCCATTCGGCAACCTTCAGGTTGGTCCTTATAGCATTTGGTGAACAAAGTTCTGACCATACATGAGAAGTGACGCAAAAATGCCACAGAAACAGAGAGTTCTGTAAGTACAAGACTGACTTTGTGGGCTCTTCTTGACTCTACCCTTGATGATCTGTGTGTCCCTGAAAAGGTGATTTTTCCCTCTGAGATTTAGGCTTCTTTCTCTGTAAGAGAGGAATGAGAATATCCTCTGTTTTTTGTGGTTATAAATTACAAAGGACATGGAAATCTTCACTGTATTTGGGAGGAGGTGGGAATTTAAGGTAGATATGGCCATCCGCAGAGATGTGCTGCAGTTAGAGTAGTGACAGCTGACAGACCTTCTGCAAAAAAATACTGTCACTGCGATGAGAAGCTGCCATGTGTTTGGAGGGAGAGGTGAGGAAGAGCATCCCAAAGAGATGTGAGTTGTCCTGTCTTTGCTCCTATTTGTCAACAAATGTGAATTGTGCTGGATTTGAACCTGATTCAGCAGGGTATGATTTGTTTTCTGGAAGGGGTCAAAATATTCTTCAAATTGGGCATGCTTATTCACACCTTCTTGGATCTGAGATTGTATCTTTTGTTTTATTGTGGCTTCTGATCACTCTGGCACCTGCTGTAATTTAAGAATCAGGTTTTTTATAGCATGCTGTCTTCATGGGACATTTCTCTGGTGCTGTAAAGTAGGGAGTGAAGCCATCCTGGTTTCATTGGGATAGTTCTCAAATTTTCATCTGGGACATAGGGTCTTCCCTTTCTCTCCTTTCCACCATGTTGCACAGAGAATGTATCTGGCTCCTGGAGGCTGATCAGACAAAATGTCATCATCCAGGCCCAAGATATCTCTGATATTCTTTTCCTGTTTGTATTGTTTTATGGAGCTTTCCAAAGTTTTGCAGGAGCCCTGTCTTATGGTGCCACATGCCTTTCTAGGCTGTGCTTCACTTGGCGAACACTGTTTTTTAAGGTAGCACAGAGTTGGATTTCTAAGTTCAGAAGTTCAGAAGTCAAATGAAGCTGATGTTTCTAATCCAGGTCACCCGTAACGATTTCAAATGGTAGCATGGAACAATTCATGCCAGATGTGTCTGCCCTGACCAGGACTGATCATCTTTGTCTCTTCACTGGCAGTGAGGATGGGGCCTCTGCCTCATTCTGTGTGCGCACGCACGCAACCTAGCTTATGTTGAAAATGTCACAATCATGTTTTCAGCCATAAAATAAGCTCGGAATTTCTCACTAAACCAACCCTGTTCATCCTCTAAAAGGCATATTTCCATAATAATGGAGGAATTAAAAAAAATTCTACAACCTTTCTTTAAACATCTTTTGTTCAGCGGTGGCATTTTGCTGTTCAGACAGCAGCAGTTTTATTTTTGTTTCTCCTTTGAAGACAAATTAAATGGGCACTTAGGGTCAACACACATAATCAGGGGAACTCAGCCATCAAACCCATGAAACACATGCTTTGCAACAGCATATTTTGTCCTTGGGCTATGCAGTCTGTATAGATTGTAGATGTACATACATATTACTGCTTGAAATCTCAGGCTTTCTCAACTCTGCTTTGTCCCTGCCCATGTTCAGCATGGGGGTATATAGGGTGAATGGTGCATTTCAGTTCCTCTGGAGTCCGTCTGGGTTGGAGTTCTTCACTGCTTGGGAGCGTTCTGCACTGCAAAGCTTCTTTCTACTCCAGTCCTCTGAGTTTCCTCTGGAAGGTGAACTTCCTTCCGTCACAGGTTTCAGAGGTTTTGGGCTCTGATTCTCATTTTGGAGATCCTTTTATGTATCTTAGGAAGCATATTACTCTTGTAGTGCCCAAGGATGCCTTTGCTACTCCTGCCCGCAGGTGGTACGTTCTCCAAGCAGACACCTTCTAAGTTTGCAGTGAGTTTTCTTGTCTGTGAGACGATCCCTTCTGTGCTGGCCAGTTCCAATTCAATGTGGGTGAAATGGCCTTTCATGTTCCCTGTGTGCTTCATCATGGTTGTTGCAACCGCATCACTACTGTGATGAAGTTGGTACAGTTACCAGCTCAGGGTCATAAACACCAGAAGGAACATGAACTCCCAGTCATTCATTCTTCAGACTTTATTCTTGTGTCACTACTTGACATGTCTGGGAGAACAGGCATTTCTGGGCATAGAGTGTCAAAGCACAGAGTGTACTGGGTCAGAGCGTGCTGTGAGACCAGCAGTAAGGAACTTCCACCCATCAGAGCTCAGTGTCAGTGGCATCACTGAACAGGTCTTTGCCCCTTCCCCCAGCTATGTGCCCCAGCTTTGTCCCCACCAGCAGCCTGCAGTTAGTCGTCCCTCAGCCTTCCAAAACCGATGCAGTGTTGGGTATTTATCTTGTAGTCATTGTGTGTGTGGAATAGCTGGAGACTTATCCTAAGGTAGGCAGGAATTGAGAGTGGACTGTCACCTGAAGTTGCTTTGCAATAACTAATTCTCTCTGAGATGAGCCCTTCCCACTCAGCTTCCTCTCTCCCACTGAGTCTCTCAGGGTTTTTGGTTGAGATGGAAACTATGTGATGCCAAAAAGATGCTGCTGTGCACACTCTTTTGCTGAGCTGTGAGATGGCAGGATGTTAACGTGTCCAAGTGTGCTGCACGTGTCACGCGTCTTTAGCCTCAGCATGCATCTGCTGTCCCCATGAACTGCACATCTCGAAGAGCTGGTCAATAATCTGCGCTAATTTTATGTATATCAGGATTTTCAGATAGTGAATTCTATATTATCAGATACTGAATACTCTTCAGATTTTCTTTTGTGATGATTGTAGTATCGATTTTACTACAAATAATATGGCTGGTGTCAACTTTATTAGTGTTTATGTTCTATTAATGTGTGTTGGTTTATTAGCCTTTGAGTTTCTGGCAACTCCAGTTACTTGAGGCATGGTTTTAGTACAATCACATTTTGTCACAGACTGCTATAATTAGGTTAATTAGTCATGGCTTCTATACAGCTTATTAGCAGGCTAAAATCTGCTTTTCTTTCATCAGGAAGATTAAGTGCTGTAATAAATTGTTTCTTCAACAAAGCTTGAGCAAAGTACATTTCAGATTCATATTTCAAATTCGAAGTGGAATTTAGCATTCTGCTAATTTTTCACAGAAACATTGAAAATGCTCCGGCACAAAGTGCTCCTCTTGCCAGGGTTTTCAGGCCAAGATAGTAATGCCAAAAGAAATCAATATTGTTATTTGTGGCCCATTCTGTGCCTCCCATTTTGGGCGCATTACCTTCAAAGGAAACCTCATTAAATGTTGAGGACTCTGGGCATGCAAATAGCCTTGTGTGACTCGGCTTATTATTTATTGTTGTTGTTTGATTAATATTATATATAAGTTAATAGTCCTTTGCAGTTGTGCAGCTCATGATGCTGGAGCATCTGACACACATTTATGATTTAGTTTTCTAGCTTCTTTCAATAAAAAAGTTCAGTAAAAAGTTTCACAGAGCTTTTTGCTGTAATGTGTGTGCCAGGGAAGCTCAATATTTACCACTGAATGAAGAAACCCACGTACCCGTCCAGAAGGGCATGGTTTGTAGGGAAGAGTAATATATTTTATTGGATCTGCTGATAGACTTGGAAAAAATAGGTAAGTTTCAGGCTTTTTAGTGCTTCTTTAAGCCTGAAACAGGAATTGAATTCAAACTAAGTACAGGTTGAGAAAAACTGCTCTGAGTCAACTTGATTCTGTTCATCAGTCAGCCTACATGGGAGAAAAAGTAGTACCTGTGGAGCCCCTGTGGAGAGGCACGTTAGTTAGCTCTGGAGCAAGGGGAGATGTTAGCAAAGGACACAGTCACTCGCCTCAGTGCAAATGCTGCCTCTGAGTCCTTGAAGGGTTAGTTAGGAGCAGGAAGGGGAAAAAATTGTGTCATTTAATGAAAGTAGTGCCTTTGCTGAGTCCCTGCCTCTGCTGTTCAATAGAGTTGGTCATTTTGGTTCTAAGGCCTGTCTTTTGCAGGTACTTAATAGTGATCTCCTGAGAAGTGAAAAGTATTCTTTTACTCTCAATGAGGTTTTCTGCCTTTTTTCAATTTCCTTTATTACAGTCTGTTATACTTTCCTCACCTTCTATGTTCCCAGTACTTAGCTTGAAAGTTTTTATTTCAGTTGGTACTTCTGAAAAAGTATTTTGTGTGCATGCAAGGTTGTCCATTTCTCCTGACTTGGCTGTTGGTTACCTTACCATTAAATATATGGATGCACCTTAGACCACAAAGGTACAATGATGCCACTGCTTGAACTGCACAGGACGTCAGGCCACAGCCATGTGCAAGTGACCATTTTGATATGCTTGTTGCAAGATTGAACTTAACATAGAATCAGCGTAGAGGTTATCCTCTGTAGGGTTTTCCCCCCATTTTTTTCTTCTTTCCTTTACTGGAAGTTCTCCAGTGTCATAAGATGAAAGTGTTGAGTGAGATGAGTATTGTCTGAATTGAACTGGGCTTTATGGTTGCTGGGTCTTACAGGCTATGTCTCGATTAACAAGTAAAATGGGCCAGCAGCTGTTTTCTGGCCCCAGCAGCGCATGACATGGCACAGTGTGAATCCATACAGCAAATGCCCCTCCGCTCCCAAACCAGAGAGACCTCATATATTGTTTGTTGTGGACAGTCCCTGGAGTGTCCTACCCCCTGGGCTATGTCCAGGCATTTTTCTGAGAGCAGAGTTGGCCAAAGTCAAATGTGAGCCAGCGACATACTAGCAAACCATGTGGCTCATGGTGAGCTTGTGCTTGGACCTCTTCTGTAGCCACAGATCAGCAGGCAAGAAAAAAGTGTGTGTCTTCTCCTCACTGTATAGGTATGCTGGGGTCTGAGATAGGTGGATAGGAACTCCCTCTCCCCATAGTATGAGACATTCTTACTCTGGAGCAGCTTTATAGATGCATGAGTGTGGTTTTAGTCCTGAGCTAATACAATCTGCCCGGCAGTAGGGCTTATCAGCTTAGGCAAAGCCTCACCGAGGCAGTTATGAAACTTCTGTTCAGTGCCCAGTGCCAAAAGACCATGCTTGTGTTTCTTAGGGGTTCAGCAGAGCACTTGCTATTTGCCTGGAAAAGATCATATGAATGTACCCAGCATCAAGCTGGGCGCTTTCCGAGCTTCACCACTACCAATGAAGCCAGTGGTCATGCCCTTATGGTATTCATTTTTATGGTTGCCTTTGCCAAAAGCAGACCTTTTTAGGAGACGGGGGTGGTTCTCAGGCCACTGAGACTAGCTGAAGGGTGGGTGAATGGATTTCCCTGTGACCCTGGTGGTGTCTGCTGTGAAATTCTCCCATGCTCTGACTCCCTCCATGCCATGCTCTTCCTGGGGCGCTGTGTCCGTGCTGCTTCATGGCGTTATGCCTCCTGCAGAGCTGCGGTCCCTGATCAACGGTGTGTGTGTCTGGCTCTCACCGCAGCAGCCTGTTCCCACAGGCTGGATGCAGGCAGCTCTGGATCTTTGCACAGATACGCATTTCCCAAGCCTGATTTTCTTTGTGATATTTTCTGCAGCGCCTCTTTATTGCTGAATGCAGATGTGTCCCATAGGATAAGTGAAGCTAGTTAATATACAGCAAGAATACACCTGGACAACTTGGATTACTTCTTCATCCCAATCATTTCCCTCATCTTTTTCTGAAGAGGAAGAATTTTCATTATGTAGATATGAAAAAGCTACTGAAAGGGCATTGTTTAATAAATGTGATGTTGAATAATGAGCTCTAAATACTGAATTCAGCTTTCGAGGAGGAGAACAGCAGTAGACAAAGTAGCATATTAACTCCATATTTATAATTTTGCAGAATGCAGATGATAAGATTGCGTGTGTGGCTTATGAGATAAAATGCCAAATCATATATTTTACATTTAAGAAAAATGGATTTTTTTGACAAAAGAACAGAAATCTTTCTTCTAACTTTCACTTTTTGTACTTTTTAGACACTGAAATTTTTCATTCTTGTCAAAGATTCATTGTGACACAATCTGATGCCTATATTGTGTTCTTTGCGCATAAGCAAGGTCCTTTGATCAGGCTGGTCAGATATGAAAGGCTTGCATCTCACAGCTTTCCATGTACATTCAGAATTATTATTATGCCAGAAAATGATAGTCTTAATTAAATCTTTTCCATTAACTCAGTTCTTCAGATGTACAGCCTTTTAGCGCATCTTTGATAGAAAACATTGATTGTGACACTTCGATGTGCATTTATCTGCTCTCATCTAGAAGTTTCCTAAGGACATTCATCTGTCCTCACCAGCGCTCATGCCTCAGAGAAATGTTCCCAGTGTCTTAGAGAAATACTACTTGAGAGCATTTTACCTTTTTTTTCCTTTTCTTTTTTAACCTGCTGGCTAACGATCTGATGTTTATCTGAAATACAGCAGAGATTTTGATCACATCAAATATTTGAAGACGTACTTTGTTGGTTTGATTGCAGAGTGGAAATTGAATTTTTCTGGAGGCCTCCACAGCAGTGTCAGCCTCCATCCTTCACTCTCGACCCACCCATGACACAAAGCCGGCTGTCAGCTGGTCATTTTGAATATAGAAGTTCTTTCGCCCTCTAAATGGAAGGAAAGGGAAGTAATTGCTTCATCAGAGATATCTTTTAGATATTGAATATGTCTTTTTTATACATTGTATATCTTTTGAAGTCCTATTGCTTTGCTTAAAAAATAGAAAAAAAAATCAGTTGCAGTGCACTCCTGAAAAGATGTGAGTGGACTGTGAACCCAGGACTGACTGCAGAGAGGTCTGATGGCTGAGCTCTGCTAGCAACTAAGGGCATGCAAGCAGTCATCCCATTTTCGACATGATGTACTGTACCTAGATGTGTAAGATGCTTTTGAAAGGCAATGAAGGCAAAGGGCTTGGATTTGGCTCCTCTTTATAAGTTCTTCCTTTTAAGCCCAGATCTGCCATAAAGGACCAGTTAGAGCTCATAAACGCTTCTTCCTTTGCATGGCAGTGTTGGTTCACATGAATAACTGTGAAGACTGCAGAGTAAGTGCTCAGCTAAATTTTGACTGGGAACAATCTCTGGAACCCTGTTAGTAACACCAAGGCTTTACCTGTGTTGAGGCACATGAGATGGTCTTTTGTGGAGGCACTCATGGTTTGTGTATCATCCCCACCGTGTGACCACAGTACATCAGTGGACCACAGAATTGCCAGTACCTGAATAGGAGGATCCTTGTGCAATGAATATAGTCCGACAGAGCCTTGGGACAAGCTTTTCACTTCATTCAGAGTTATCCAAGCCTCTGCTGGAGTCTGGTTTGATCTTTGAGTATTGCATTTTAAGAAAGATGGGGACCTTCTGGAGACAGGGTAGAGGAGAGCAGTAAGAAACGTCAGATACCTGAAAACATGACTCTGAGAAGAGACTGAGGAGAGGGAGAAAGAGAAGGATTATGTCTGAGGGCCTCAAGATTGCGGGCACAGGAGGGTACAATCCTCAAAAAGTGTCCTCCGAAGGGGAAAGAGCAATCGTTTTTCTGTATCACTAAAGAGTAGAGCAAGGTGCATCTCAAAGTACTTCAAGAAAGATTCACACCAGACATTTGGAAAATCTTTGTGATAGAGGATAGTGAAGGACTGGTGTAGATTGCTTGCAGTTTCCATTACTGAGGTTGTTTGAGCAGGTCGTGACACATGTATGAGGATTATGTCAGGGGCCTGAGTCCACCAAGGGACTCTGCAGCTTCTTTACTCCCGTTGCCTGTTCTCAAGGCCAGCTCTGCTATGGTGCCACCATGAAACCTTGGATCAGACCATCGCTGTGAAAAGGACTGTGAGAAGCCTCATCAAGGGATGGGTCCATACGTACGTGTATATATGTGTATATCAGGACACAGAACCATGGACCTTCAGAGCCTTCCAGCGGGTGACATACTGGAACAGAATGCTGAGCTCTTTCAGTCCATGAGACATATTTTCTCTTTAAGTTTTGCTGTGCATTGGCACATGGTGATGGCCCATCTGTGATTTGTAACAACGGAATCCAGGGAACTTCTCAGAAATACACAAGTACCACCTTTCAGCTGTCATCAGGGACCCATGGCCAGCTCCTGGTTCTGGCTGTGTGTCCCCGATTTGCTGGAGAGCATCAAAGATTGAAGAGGAAAGATGGAGAGTGTGGCTTGGCAGAACAGTTTGACTTTGCAAGGCTCATTCTCAAAGCAACCTGAACAACCTTTGCAGAAAATGCAGGAAAAACGCCAATCTGAACCTAGCTGTGAAACATCTCAAGTGAAATGAAAGTTTGGTGGGTGGTTATAAGCAACTAGAATACAAAGATTATGACTAAATCTCATTTCTGTTGCTGACCTTTCCTATCCAGTGGAGCTGTCTGTAAGAACGTACAGTAGGAAGGACTTGAGTGCTGAAGCCATTGCTTTCTGATTCATGACACAGGTTTCACTGGGAATTTTCCAAGAAAAGGTAGTGAGATCCAACCCATCGCTCCTCAGACCACTTCTGTTGTCCAACCATGAGGTGTCTGCATTTTGTGATGCTCTAGGAAGGATGCTGCAGATAAACAGAAGGATGTTTTTGTATAGTGTCATGTCATGGCACTGCATACTTTTTAACCCCAGTATAATTTAGATGTGGGGAAAACGCAAGGAGGAGTTTGAATGAAGACAGGGGCACAGAGTGCAGTGAGCTTGTCAGTCAGCTTTTATGCAAGAAATAAGGAGGATTAAAATAACATTTTTGTGTTGCGAGGTGACTGAAGTTTGGCAAACCCATCATGTCTTTATTTTTACCTTCGGTAGAGACTTTTCTTATGAGTTGAATAATTCAGGTAGTGCAGCTAAACAGAAAATAACACCTTCAATGAATGAATAATACAACCCAAAATCTAGTATGGGAAAGATGGCAAATAATCCATCATTTTCTACATTAATCCTGCTAGTTAACAGTAGTATTCAAATGGAGTAATTCATCTGCTTATACGTCTACTTCCTGAATGATCCAATCAATCAATTCAAGCCAGATGCAGGTTTGACCACCATTCTTCCAGGAGCTGTCTTTCTCCAACTGTGGGGATGCTGGTTTTCCTGATGAGATTTGGGCCACCTGCAGAAAATGAAGGAAAGAAATTACAAATATTTGCAGAAACCTATATAAGCAGAACTCGCAGCGCACGTGGATGGTGTAAGACCTTTAGAAGGTGTTTTGAAAACTCATTAGGTTGTTCCCAAGCATCAGGAATTCATAGAGCTGCTCTGCTTTAACCCCCTTGCAAAAGTTCACACACAAGCAGCTTCAAACTCTATGAGCCCATGTACAGACAGACAACTGGGAAGCTGAGTTGTGGTGGGACTTTCCTATACCACCTCACGTTGGTGAAGCACAGCTCCAAATCGCGCAGCCAAGCCATGGCGACAGCAGCACAGCTCAAATGCTTTGAATTACTGGAGTGTTTCTAGACTTTGACTCCAATCCTGGTGCTGGTATTGAAAACATTCAGTTGAACCTGGATAGCTTTGCTGCACTCCTCACCTGACATCTGAAAATGATTCCCCTTCACCTGTCATTAGCCTGCGGGCTTGGCTTGCTAAAAGCCAGTCTTTCCCGAGTATGTGCACATCATGGTTGGGGACCACTCCTGCCCACTGAAACCCTTGCAACTTCTGCAAATGACATTGTCAGGCTGTTGCCTTTCCAAAAGCAGAGGGTCTCAGGATCACTTGCACAACTGCTGAGCACTATGAGCCTTTCATTTGTGGAGCCTGCTTGGCTTAAAAACTGTGTAACATAATTCATAAAAACACATCTCCTTAATTTTGCAAGTAAAATCGTGACTAATCGTTAGGATTTAATCATCTCACAGGTTATTAAAACTGTGAGAATATTAAATATAATTTCTTTCCAGTGTTGTCAAGTTTTATAGAGACATTTGATGTTCAGTGTGTTCCCTATAGACCTTATTTTTTTTTTAAGTAGAGGGTTCTTTTTTTGAAAAACAAGATATATAAGGAGCTAAGACTGAAAGTATGAATCAGGTATAACCTGAAGACTCAAAAAGTAAGGATAGTTTTTAAAAAAACACCCTCACTTTTTTTTTTATTATGACTTTATTATGTCTTTTTAGAAACCAGTCTCATAGAAGCTCACTCTGGCAGCACTGGTTTTACTTGCACTGTATTATTTTCTGCACTGTTTATGTCAGCACAGAGCATGGTAATGAGGAGCTGTTTTGAATTCCCTTGCCCCAGAGCTGTTCTCGAGTCAGATGACTCTGGGGCAGGGTATTTTAAATTATGGAAATAGTTTAAAATACAAAACAACCTTTTTTTTTAAAGAATAATTTCCTTTAGAGCTGAGGGGAAGAAAACATGGAGAAAATATCTTTTTTTTTTTTTTTTGATTTTATAAAAACTTATGAAACAATGCCTAAACTTGGGGCCATTTTGCCCAGACAGTATCCTTAGAATAACTGCCTTTAGTGATAAGAGCAAGTGTTTTCTCTAATAAATTTACAAAAGCTTGTTGTATTGTATCTAGCACTAGGAGATAAATTGCGTGCAGTAGCAATGACACCAGACCTTTGAAGTTTTCTTTTCACTAAAGACTCAGCCCATCCTCTGGAGGCGGCAAGCAGTGAGGAGAAACTGAGTGTATCATCTCCTTGTTGTGCCCATCTGCCTGGGACTTCTCCCTGTCCCCCCAAGTCATCGTCTCTTTGCAAAGATCTGCTTTCCCTTCTGGCCCTTCGCTGCCTTTCTGAAGAGCCTTGTGTTAAAGACACCTTGTAAGCACACCAGCCATTGCTCTGCAATGGCAACTAGGATTTCTTTCTCAAAGCCAATGGCTGATACATGTTGTATTTCCTACAGCTGTGGGGGGAAAGAGAGTACTTTGCATTTGTGAATGTGTGAAATTCACAGATCTGCTGACATATCAGCTCCAGTTTAAAGCTGGTTCTGACTTAGATGAGAAACTGTCAAAGAAAATCAAAGTGATAAAGCAAGTTGTCTGTGATTCAGCGAATGAAAAATCATTTTCTCTGAGAAAACAATGATCTTTGCCTTGACATGGTGTGAACAGACCTGTTTTGCTGGCAAAGGCTCAAGACCATCCTGTTTCCAGCCATCAGAGAGGATTAAAGTGTGGGTTGCAAAGACAGAAACTGGAGTCCTCCAGCCCTTTTGATCATATTTTATTTTGATCAATGTTTTTTGTCTCTCTCAATTTCCATGACAACTCTAATTGACAAATGTATTCTTCATTACATTGACAAAAATAGCCATGCTACACAGGTTGATGTTTTGTACCCATCTGCTGTCCCAATGTACCATTCCTGCTTTTACTCCTCCTACTTGGAAACAGTGATACATTATTGTTGGTATAAGTTTCTTGGAAAATTTCACAGCAGAGGTATTGAAAAGCAATTAATATTCACTGAAAGATTACTGATTGAGATAGCTTTCACTGCACTGGCTTTTAAATAACAGCATCTCTTATTAATACCATCACTCCTAATAAATGCAATTAAAATTGTTGACTAATGAAAATTTTAGTGTTAATTTATATAATACAGACTTTATACTTTCAATTAGAGCTTTCTTGATTCTGCAACGTGTTGTTCAGGGAGAGAGAGACTATCATCTCTGATTACATGTCTGTCATTTAGCAAGAAGAAAGTAATTTTTCAGAGTCTCCCTTGTTAACATCAACTAAGAGACTTCTCGAAGCAGCAGCAGCCAAAGTTCTGAAGTAGTATTTTAAGTAAATCACTTCAAAAGTCAACAGTGTTAAGATGTTTTATATAAGCACTTGCACTGATGAATCCACTGAATTCAATTTTTGCCATTGTGTTGTGTTCAGCTATGAGAGGTGCCTCAAATATATTTATTGCTGCAAGGACAAGGTTTTGACAGATCAGAATATATGGCATTGTTCCTGTGAATTTCAGTTTCTCATGTTCTGTGCTCTAGTTTTCCACAGAAAATGAGATATGGCACTGCATTTGGAGCAAGTACTTCTGTCACTGACATTTCTCCATGTTAGTGCTAATCCATACATGGAAACAACATCTGCTGAATCGCTGCTTTGCTCACACTCTTCCTCACGAAATTCTCAGGATCCCTGGGATTTTGGCATGGAGATGGTCAGTGCCAAATTGAGTCAGTCCATGCTGTAGCTCTCAAGTGGTATTGCAAGCACTCTGCTCTTATCTGTGCCTTTTGTGGGGGTATTGATGAAATTGTGACTGCCGGCAAGGCTTGATTTGTTGCAGAAGCATTTATAGTAGTATCTACAAGTACTTCTCTGCCTATAGCTCTAATTCTGGCCCTAGAGCACATGACCTGTGAGGAAACGTGGAGGGATTTGTCCAGTCACAAGATGACAGAGCCAAACTCTCCTTGTTATTGGCAGTGAATGCAATAAGGATCAACAATGACAAATTGCAGGTAGGGAGGTTCAGCCTGAACATATTAAAAAAACCCATCTTCTTTACCAGAAGGACAGTGCAGCTCTACAGCAGGGCACCCAGAGAGGCTGAGAGAGCTTCATTTTAGAGGTCAGCCTTTTAGCAGACAAAGCCATGGCTGACCTGATCCAGTGCAGGCTGTAGTCCTAGCCTGAGCACGAGGCTGGACTAGACATCTCCAGAGGTTTCTTCCAGTCATTGCTTCTGTGATGCTGTGAGTGCACATTCAACAAATGTCCTGGGTCAATGGCACCCACTGGGAACACATTTACAACCTCTTTCTCTCTGTCATCTACAGGCATTCCCGCTGCTAAAAACATGAACTCATTTTTTATAAGCAGCCCCCTTTTCTGATGCCTTCCTTTCCTTTGTTCACTCCCTGTGTTGAAGTACGGCTTCTAACTAAATTCAGTCTATTAGAAAGACCAAAGTTTTACACTGCTCTTGTCTTCTCATTGGGAAGCCTTTCCAGAGGGAAAGTCTGGCTTTCCTGCAGTTTTTAGAGCAGAGTGGCCTGCAGTGTCTTCTGCCTCATTTGCAACAGCATCATATCCAAGGCAATCTCTCAGCACTTCTGTCAGGGCATTTGCATGACTTTCAAAGCCCTTTGGCAAGTGCGTATTTTTTCAGTTGATCTGAACAAGGTGTGACATCAGCATTTTTCAACGAGCTTTCTCAGTTCCTTTCCACAGTGGAGCTGTATGGGATGTGAGCTGGAGCATTAATGTTGCAGAACACCTCTGCCCATCAAGAAGCTTCTGCTTCGCTCTGAGTGTGTCCTTCTGTTTCTATAGAAAATAGCTCATTCACTGTCTTTTATACTTCACTTGTCTTTTCCACTTCATGTTCAACTGCTTACAGCTTCAGATTATGCAAAACGCTCTGAAGATGTTTGTTTCAGCGAGATTTTTTCTTGAAATCCAGAAGAACCTTACAAGCTGTGCAATACGTTTTGCCACCACTTGTATGGAAGATAATTTGGATTCTTTACTTCTCTGCATAACATTCACAGTTGCCACTTTCTAGCTACAAAATCTAGCTTCATTTTCATTGTAATTATCATTTATTTACTGCCTTGCTCAGCTGTTCTTTGGGGCATTCTTCAGCTACCTGTTTCTGCTACAGACTTGTAGCACCAAGAAGTTAATCTTTGCATGCATTTGCAAGTATAAATCAGAGTGATTTGATTTTTACAATGGCACAGTATGGTATGTATGCTGGTACAAAGAAAGCACCCACCCGTTTACACTTTGCGCTGTGTTTATTGAGATTTGTGGCTCCATGGTCACTACAACTGCATGGTGAAGTCTCAGTGTTGTGGTTTCGCAGAATGTGTGCACCAGACTCTGCAGATAGAGAGGTATATGCATGGGGGAACAGGGAGAGAAAAATAACTGCATGTGTATAAAGATGAAGATAATTAATATTCCAACTGTGAAATCCCTTAAAAAAAAACAGTTTTGGTGAGCATGGCATGCCTGAGTCTCTGTTTAGCTTTGGATACGGAGCACCCTGGATACAAACCAACATTTTTCCATCAGTTGTTGTGATTTTTGCTGCACAATTCTCTTTGTGTCTGTTGAAGCAGTAAGGAGACTGTTTGCAGACTTGGAGCTCATGGGAATGCCAGCAATGTGCTCTCCTGTCAGACATGGGCTCAAAATTTCCATCTCCCATCCAAATCAGGCATTTCTGGGATAAATGACAGTAGCAAGTGCTTGTCACCTGAGATTTTTCAGTACTGGTTTCAAAACAGGAGAGCAGAATTCTTCTCGCTCTGGGTTATGGAGAACTGCATTGTGGATATTGCCAAATTCTTTCATCCTTTCCTGTATTGTCACTTCCAAACCCCTATGTCTCAGCAACTGCACTGCAGGGGACAAGGCCTGGATGCTGTGTGTGGCTTCACTGGCTGGGGAAAGGCATTGCAGTGATGTGGGTGGGAGCATCAGAGAAGGCTGGGTTAGGTGCAGCATGATTTTAGCTGATGTTACGTGGGCAGCCTTAAGACATATTTCAGTTCAAAAGACCTTCCACAAGTCTGAAACTGTCCTCAGTCATACTTTCCTGTAGCCTTGCAAATGGGCCGTGTTGATTCCTGTTCCTGTGACAATGTGCTGGAAACAGAGTTGGGAAAAGGAGAATAGACAAAGTCTGATCCTGGTGGATTTCTGGCTGTGGTTCCCAGGCTCCAGCTATGACCCTCCTGGTGGAGCGAAACATGAGCAGTCAGTAATGTTATAAAAACGGTTCAGTCATGTAGGATTGTTCTTCTGAAGACCTTCCTTGAATTTTTCCAGGCTCTCTCATCCATGGAGGAATTCAGAAACCTGGATCGGGATATTGAAGGGTCTGCAAAACGGTGGAAGAAATTTGTTGAATCTGAGTGTCCTGAAAAGGAGAAGTTCCCTCAGGAATGGAAGAACAAGTCAGCTCTGCAGCGCCTGTGCATAATGAGAGCCATCCGACCTGATCGCATGACCTATGCTGTCAGGTAGGGGCACTTCTTTACTGTCTCTGTAATGCTCTTGCTTAGCAGGCAACTTTGGGTCTGTGTTTTCTAGGGAACAGGAGTAATTCAGGAATATGTTTAGATTTATTTGTTATAGAATGTAAGTTCTGCAAAATGGTTTCCTATAAAAGAGTCTGCTGAATGAGTCATCTCTGAACTCTGCAAGACAGTCAACACATTTCATTTAACTGGAATTTCTTGCTTAAGGAGATCCAACCCCAATACCACCAATAGTGATGGAGCAGTATAACTAACACTGGGTAAGGAGCAAAGATGCCAAGTCAGAAATGAGCATCATCATACAGGTGTCATACATCTGCTAGAGTCTTTTTATGATCGATACAACTTCTAGAGTTCGTTAAGGTTGTTTTTAGTTACTAGATCCTTTATGGCTGTTCCTTAAGCACAAGAATAAAGCGTAGAAGTAAAGGAAAGTCTTATAGAGAATTTATCTTTTTTTTTTTTTCCCTGTAAAATGCAACATCTATGTGATGCTAGTTTTGAAAGTTGTAGTTGTAAATTATGTAGTGAAGGTAACTAGGCGAGTCTAAACTTTATGAAGGTAAGCAAAAGCAATATGCTTGTTCCAGGAGAAACTAAAGGTCTTTCACTCCATTAGGACTTGTTTTTTCCTTCTCTGTCCTAGTAGTCTATGATTTGACATTTCTGCAATGTCTCTCATGCTACTGCCTCTCAAGTAGTTTATATTGCTCCATCATCTGGCATGTGCGTGTATATGGGTGCATGTAGCAGATTGTATTCCTCAGTGTAGGAACTAGATTTCTGTTTGTGTTTTAAAATTCACAGAGAAATGCAGAAAAGACTGAGTGAAGTCTCCCTGTGGTCAATGTTATTATGTTTTATTAAATTAAATACCATAATTTATCATAATCATACCATTCTAAGCCATCTTCTTTTTCATTTCTTACTCTTTTAGGGCTGGATTCTCCATGTGTTCTCTCAGCTGAAAAGATTGTTTTTCCTGTTGTTTAGTTTGAGTAAGATTAGCTCTTGTCTTTCTGAAATTTTAAGTGCATATTTCATTTAAGCAAATTTAATTCATTTCTTTCAATCAAAATGGTGGTACTCACGTAGCTCAAAAATAACTAGAACATAAAGTTTCAACACCTTTCATATTTGTCTTTTATGAAAAGGTAAGATAATCCAAGTTCAAAAGCTTGACTGGATATTTTTAGGGTCTGGGCATGCCAAGCTTTTCCATTTGCACAAGAGTATTTAAATGTTTTTTTGTTTTGTTTCTTATCTAAGTAGGTTAGAACGTGAACATGTGCAAACAGTAACAGTTCACAGTGCCTTCTCCAAGACTTTGTTTGTAGGTATTCGTGACTAAAATTCTTCCTGAAGTACAGGATAGTCAGACAATAGGCCCAAAAGGTTTAAGAAGAGCTTTTGTTTAGGGAAATGTCATGCCCCAAAAGCAAATGTGAAATTATTAGTGGTAACAATGGCAGTGAAAAGGTGTTTGACTTCCTGGTTCCTCCTTGATAGTGTCATATGCCTCAAACCTTTCTTCAGGCAGCAGTCTGGCTAAGACAGATACTGTTCCCTTAGTGAAGGAATTTGCTGTTCCTAAGAGATCCACCCCTCTGGAAAATACCCGAATCTGTTCATCTGCCCTTCTCATGTCAGTCAGTGAAGTCTAGTACTCTGATGTGAGAAGGAAAAGCGGTCTTTGGATTGAGCTTAATATAGTCAGCATTTCTGATAGCCACCACACAGAAGGCTAATGGTCATCTGGTGTCTTGTTTTCCTAAGCACTGTCAAAGCCGTGTTGTGTCTGTGACCCTTCAAAAAGCAGGGGATCTTGCAGAGCGCTGGGGAGCTGCATGCTCTGACCATGAGGACTTCAGCCTCAACATCCCTACTTTAGCCAGCAGTGTTTCAAGATCATGTACATGTTAACAAATTCATCAAGTTTTAGATACTTACAGTGTCATTGGATCCCACAAGCTGTTTTGCAGTTCTCAACTTGCAGATCTCTTCCTTCTGTATAGCAGATAAATCTGTTAACATTAAATACCTTACTGATGACCAGTGGACATCACTACTAGTCCTAACCTTCCTGTATCTACAATAATTCACCGCTATACAGGCTTCTTGCATTTCCCTGTCTTGGAAGTTAGGTTTTTCAACCACTCTTCATAGCAGATCCCTGGGGATATTTGCACAGCCTATTTTATTCCCCAGACCTAAGGCACCATCAGGAGAAATCAGTCCTTAGAGCTTAGGTTGGGGCAGTGATCCATTGTCTATCACCAAGAACCATAATTTCCTCAAGAGGGATTTTCCAGTGTAAATACCCATTTTATCCTTCAATCTTATTGAAGAACATCAGCAAGGAGCTCCTTGCAACACCTTGTGCTCCCATGCTTCCACATCCACGATGAGGTCAGATCAGTCCAGCAGCTACTAGCATGGTGAAGTCCTTCCAAAAGCACTCGTACTTTTGCCTTGAAGGATAGACCTTTGAAACAATGCGGAAGGACTAAGGACTCTGGTAGCTGGCACCTCCAGCCATGGTTATGGCATTTAAATGGACTCTTCAGATAAAGGATCTTAGGCAGCTGGGCTTCATAAAATCTAGAAAAGCTGTCAGCCAGTCATTCGTCTTGCAGGGTATTTTTGCTCTTTGTTCTGTTTCTCAAATCCTACCGCTTATACTGTGAACCACCCCTATGAATACCTTGTTTGAAAGACACCAAGGGTAGGCACTCTCCCGTCCTGTCTCTGAGGGCAGGCCTTCCTTTCCTGCACGTGTGGTCCATTTCAAAGTCTCCAAGTCACATTAGTTATGTTTCTGAATCTCCAAGGCATCATTTCATAGAGCTGAGACTTGATGTAAAGCAAGAATGCTGTGACCTCGTATCTGATGGACTTTTTAAAATTTTGTGGACTGAAGCTTTCCAGCAGGTCTTTGGCAAATCTTGTCCCAGAACAGAAAAATCTACTTGAAAGAGCTACCAAACAAGGTGGAAACATTTTCTTTTGCAATCCCTTAGGCATTTCTATTCCAACTGCCTTTCACTAGTCCTTGAAGGAGACTCTCAGCTCTCTTAGAAAGAATTTGGCTGCCTTATTCTGGTATCATCTAACAGGTGAAAACTGGCCAATGTTTTTCTTCCCCGTGGCACTGAGGTTTTCAAAAGGCCCAAGTCATGCATCTACGCTAGAAGAGTAACTACTTATTCCTGGGGTTTGAATACAACATTCCTACCTCTGAAGCAATGTTCACTGTATCCTCTTTTTCTAAAGCAGTGATTTTGGAAGCTCACGCTGGGGAAATTCAGCCTGGACATTCTCCATTCACTGTATTTTGTTCATGCAGCTGCTGTGGGGCTGAATTTTTTCCTGTTCACTCAGTTGTATTTTTCCTTGTAACTCTCATGCAGAGGCTAAGCTACACGCGCTAGATATTCTTAGAGCTCTTCCCTTTTATCTTTCCAGAACAAAGTAATTTTGTAAATCATCTGGACTTTTTGTGACTTCTGGTGATAAATCTAAAGGAATGTTCTTTCCTCTCAAAGGCTGTATGGATTACAAAGTACATGGCAGTTTTCAATACGTTAACTTAACTATTTCTTCTCTCCTGAGATACCATTGCCAGAATCAAGCCAGTACTTGTATTGAACTTCTGAATACAGTGTTGGGCTGGTAGGTCCCACTGTTTTCCCTTCTCAATTCCTTTAATTTGTCAGATATTGGTGTGCCATGTGTCATTTTACCCCTGTAAAAAGTGCCAAACATTGCTACTGAGTGATAACTCCAGAAGCCCAGCCTGCAGATCCTCTCTAAAATTATTTCATGCCCATTTGTTTCATTTAGTTTCTAATTTGTTTGAATCAGCAAAATCAAAACTAATTAATTGATTATTTGCAGGGGAATCTGTCTTTTCTGAACAATAGTAGACTGGCAAAACTTTTTTCTTTCTGGCAGAGATTTCGTAGAAGAAAAGCTTGGCAGTAAATATGTGGTAGGGAGATCCCTGGATTTTGCAACAACCTTTGAGGAATCGGGACCTGCAACCCCAATGTTTTTTATCCTGTCCCCAGGAGTAGACCCACTGAAGGATGTGGAGAAACAAGGTAAATAAATCCTGTCTCTAGGCATATCACAGCATTGCTTTTTATCTTCTGCATAATTATCTTGGCATGACATTCTTGTTCTGTTTTTTTTTTTTTTTCCCCTCATCTCTTTGTAGATAATGGAGTAATCTGTTAAAAATAGATAATTGTGAGAGGATGTGTTTGGTTTTTTGTTGGTTTTTTTTTCTTTTTTTCTTAAAGGTTTTTGAATTTTCATCTAAAGTTTAAATTAAACTTGTCTCTTTCTTGCATTGCCTGGATTCCCAGTGTAGTTCACACTGCAACAATTTCTGAGTTGGTCTTGTACACAACCTATAATTTACGTCAGAGATATCTAATATGCTGTCAGATAGCTAAAAATAAGCAACAGCTCCCTATAACGGTCTGCTGTTTAGTGGCAGAGTTCCCAGTTTTTAATCTCATCCTTCCTGAGTTGATTTTGGTGTGGATGGTCAGACGTAGTGCTGTCGGCTGGCTTCAAAGCCAGAGGGGCTTCTCTAAGGTGCCGTATTTGAGAAGGCAGTGATTTCTGTTGTGCACCGACTGCTGTAGTCAGTGCCTGTGCTCTAAAGCTGCCAATGATGTGCAGAATTTGTGCTGGGTCTCAGCTCCACCATGGAAAAATTACTATTTTCAGGTTGAATGTGGCAATTACGGTAGGTCTGGAAATGGAGTCACTTCTGACTGTTGAACAGAGGTAACTGTGGTCACTTTTTTTGAGACTGTTACAGTGGAGGGGCTCCATCATCCTGGAGCAGTAGGGTCAGATGCCTTTGGGTGCTGCTGTACGGCTGCTCCAGATTGCCATTCTGCTCATCAGATGTCTTTTCTCCTTCTCCAGCAGTGCGCTCCACATATGTCCAAGACCATGACTTGTGGTCAAGCCCCAATGCACCTGGCAGTGTGGAGTATGGTATATTTAAACTGTATGAATTACATATCAGACTACCATAGTAGAGCTGCTGGCTGGTTTTTAGCAGGCAGGTCTCCAGTCAACATCAGCAAGGCTGGCAGCCCCAGCAGAGAAATCAGTAACACTGAACCAAGCCATCATCCAGGGAAGTGGTGGAAGAAAGTTGTCCTGTAGATTTCTTTTGCTCTCTATGATGCACCTTTTGGGTCATCCCAGAATAATGCTTGAGTCAGTCTTTACTCACAAGCAGCTTTCAGAGATGTTAAAGCCCAGTGCAGCCTGAGCCACAGCCCAGATCACAGCTCTCAGTCGTGGGAAGTTCCTGGGCTCTGTATTGTGTTTTGTGCTCTTTCTGGCCTGATACCAGGTCTCATTATTGTGAAATTGAAGGGAAACCCCCTGAGGAAGGTCCTGTCATGTGCCTGGCTTCCCTTTGGAGCCACGTCAGCGATCCTGTTTCTCACTGTGTTATTTTCTTGTATGGTAAATGAAGCACTAAAATCCAACCATGAATGGTTTAATTGGAATTGTAAAGAGGAGTGTAGCTGAGCACCTGGGGTTAGTCAGCCAGAAAACTTACAGCAAGTAAAAGTGAAAAAAGTCTAATGAAATAAAACCATTGGTTCAGTGCAGCTGCACTGGCCTTAAACGCTGCCTCGCTGGGGTTTGGACTGGATTCATTATTCGATATTTTCTCTGCCCTTCATGAGGTTTTATTAAAGTGCAAATCTGGCTAGATAATTCTTGTGAATGGAAGATAGCTTCTTCCAGATGCTGCCCAGTCATGGGACCTTTCCTTGGCAACTCGGGGAGGTCCCTGCAGCAAACACTGTTGGGCTTGGAAAGCTTCCCCATCTCCCTGGGGCAGCCTACCTGCACCGTCCCCTCTCCTCTCCAAGCCAGCAAGGAAGGAGGAAGGCTGGCATCATCTTTGGTGAGGCAGCCAGTGCAGACTCGCTGTGTATCCCTCTGCAGTCCTGTTCCTATCTGTGAAGTGGAAATAACAACTGATATTAGTTTTATTATTAATCACCTGGTTTGGGGTAGCACCCTGCCTTCTGAAAATTTGCCCCATCCCTTCTTGAGAGGGTGGGCCTTGAAGGCAGAGGAGGAGATTAGCAGCTCTCAAAGTTGGAAGCCACCAGAGATGGTGAAAAAGAAAACTGGAAACTCTCAAATATGGGGAGAGCTATATCCCAGGGGCTTGCTATAGTAAGGCTAAGCAGAGAGCTCGAGCAAATGGAAGAGTTTGGATGTTTGTTTTACTCATGGCCATCTGTTTCCAATCTTGTACCAAGAGCTGAATCCTAAGTCTTGCAAGACAAATCTTTTCCTTGTTTTACTATAAAACTTGCCTGCTTTTAGCAGAAATCAAGAATTAAGGGTACACCATCTGCATGAGGCAAATCTGCATGCAGAGATAAGTGTAGGCAATTCCAAGGGATCAGCACATGGGGACATGCGTACTGACTCCCCGGCTGAGACGAATGCATCCTACTGTGATGTGTGGAGCCTGTGTGGACGTTTGTTGGACTGCTTCCCTCTGGCAGCACAAATTGGTGCTCATCTTCTGAGGAGCACACAGCAAAGAGAGCTTGCCCCAGGCAGTTGCTTCTCCTGTGAGACGAGGAGCGACTGGTGTCCTCCATCTTTGGAGGAGAGACAGATTCAGAAAACTAAACCGGAGATCTTTAGCCATGATCACTCAAAGATTCTGAGGCACTGGGATGCTACAGAGAAATAAGGGGAGTCCAAAGGATTATCGCAGACTACATGAAGAAACACTAAATAGCTGCCATCCTTCCTCCAGAATAGGATAGTAAATGACATGGGTTTTGGGGTTCCCGCCCCGCACCGTGCAGAGAGGGATGTAGAAGGGGCTGTAGGAGGTGGTCTGAAGTGGGTTCTGGAGCACCCCTTCCCATGGGCTCTGCTGCAGTCCCCTGCCTGTGGGCCTTCCCACACACGTTGTGGTGCACCTAAAGGCAACTCCACACCTGCCAAAGCCCATGAAGATCCATGAGAAATCTAGAGGGCTGACATCTCTAGATCCAAGAAACCTGGGAGGCCTTGGTTGAGGCAATAGGAAGCTCACACAGATTTCATTTCAGCTGCCTTCTAAAAATGGAAGAAGTTCCCAACCTTACTGCTGGTTCTAGCATGCATTGCAGGGTGCATTTCCCCACCGAACGATGTCTTGTTCAAAGCCTATTTAATCAGCAGGAAATTATTTTAATTTCCTGTCACTGTAAAATATGTTTTTACACAAGGTTGCAGGGGAATAATGTTCTTTAAACAAGAGGCACTTTGTAATAATGTACCTTTGTGTTGATGCTGCTCTGTAATTAAAAGTAGTTTGGAAGAAGCCACTGCTGTTTTCAGTGCTTTGGCAAGGAGTGTGTGAGAGACAAGATAACTATTATAGGAAGTGCAATAGCTCTTCTGTGAGGGTTTTTGATAAGACTGAACTCTGCCTTGCTGCTGCTGTGTGAGCTCAGCTGTGCTGTGTGCCGTTCCAGGTAAAGTGCTGAACATCACTCTTTTTTTTCTTTTAGGGAAGAAACTTGGTTATACATTTAACAACAGGAATTTCCACAATGTTTCCCTTGGACAAGGTCAAGAGGTAGTTGCTGACCAAGCTCTAGATCTGGCTGCGAAGGAGGGTCACTGGGTCATCCTTCAGGTATGGTGTCTTTGGAAACAGTCCTGTGGTTCTCCCAGGTTACCTGATGCTGTTCACCTTAGCGAGGGCAGTCGGTCGTTCTTATCTGGTGGGACAT
This sequence comes from Theristicus caerulescens, assembly GCA_020745775.1. Taxonomy (NCBI): domain Eukaryota; kingdom Metazoa; phylum Chordata; class Aves; order Pelecaniformes; family Threskiornithidae; genus Theristicus; species Theristicus caerulescens. Next base: position 13,262,678 of record CM036571.1, on the reverse strand, counting down.
GGGACAAGGTGTCATCTGTGTGTCCAAAGCAGCCACCTTCTAATTGTTTCTTGCTGCTATCTATTGCTTTTATTGGGCATTGTCATTTTGGCTTTCTTGCTCTTTGAGCCTTCTGTAGGGTGTGTAGTTATAGGGAGTCCTCTGAGGGAAGGTTGTGCTACACTTTCCTGTGCTTTTATTTGCTTCATGAATAAATAAAGAGCTTTGTTCTTAGGAGCTGTTAGACTAGTTCTCTTACTAAAACTCAAAACTTACCATATATTTAAATGAGCAATGAGAACATATCTGCAGTGGTGCTGATTCCTTTACGCATCCCAAAACAGGTAAAAGTTTGAAGCTCTTATTACAACTCAGCAAAATGTTTCAGAGTCTTTTAGGGTGCGAAGGGAGCTCTGTCTTTGTCAAGTGCTCTCTGGAGCCACTTATTCAGTGAGTGCTTGGGTTTGCTAATATGCAGAGTCAGTGATGCCAGCTCTCATTACAGGTCTTGGGAACCCCTCTGGTTTCCTTGATGTGGATTTTATAAATGTCTATTATCACTGAATTGTTTGGATAAAATTAGATTAAGACAAAGCTTTGAGTCCTGATCTGAGCCTACAGGCCTGATTTTGGATTTAAATTAAATGCCATTGATATTTTGATCTGAATTTTTGCTTTTTTTTGCAAGCTCCCTCTAAGGTAGACAATGTTGAGCTTTTCAAGAACTTTTAATACAGATGGCTGCAAGAATAGCATCTGCCTTTCAGGTGGTGAAGAAGAAAATACGCAGCTTTTTGAGATGTATTCCATTCAATAATGAAAAGTGAAGGGTTCTTTTCTACACAGATAGTTAGATCTTGTAAAGGATCTGTTAGCAATGTCAGCTTCCATGTCTGTTGCTTCAGTGCTAGCAGATGAGACTGTGGGCCTGAAGTATTTTTATTTCACCCATTCACATCTTCTCTGGTGGTCCGAGCAATCAGAAAGAGGTCTCAGCAGACACTGAAGGTTAAATCAGAAGAGCTGAAGAAATTAGATTTATATGAAAGAGCGATTTTGATGGCTGGGCTAACCGGTTTTCCAGCAACACCTGCCAAGTGTGACTATCTCTGGTGGCACGGAGCAGACAGGTTCTTCCGTGAGCTTAGAGAGGAGCTTAATTCAGCTGGCCGCTAGCAGATTTTGATGCAAACTACATGGGGTATACTCAGTGGTCACAGCAGTGGCCATTAGGACAGGCTGCCTGGTGCCAGTGTTGGGTTTTGTGGTTTAACCTGGCAGGCAGCTAAAGACCGCACAGCTGTTTGCTCACTCTCTCCCCGCCCCCCCCCAGTGGGATGGGGGAGAGAATTGGGGGAAAAAAAAGTAAAATTCCTGGGCTGAGATAAAGACAGTTTAATAGGACAGAAAAGGAAGGGAAAATAATAATAATAAAAGAATATACAAAATAAGTGATGCACCATGCAATTGCTCACCACTTGCACACTGATGCTCAGCCAGTTCCTGAGCAGTGGTCACTGTCCCCGGCCAACTCCCCCCAGTTTATATACTGAGCATGATGTCATATGGTATGGAATAGCCCTTTGGCCAGTTTGGGTCAGCTGTGCCCCCTCCCAGCTTCTCACTGGCAGGGCATGAGAAGCTGAAAAGTTCTTGACGAGTGTAAGCACTGCTTAGCAACAACTGAAACATCAGTGTGTTATCAATATTATTCTCATAGTAAATCCAAAACACAGCACTGTACCAGCTACTAGGAAGAAAATTAAATCTATGCCAGCCAAAACCAGAACAGTATCCACCCCTTATTCTATACCATCATCTATGTCTTGCCCAGGTCCCACACTTTCCAATACATCCCAATTAATCACCACCACCTTTCCTGTCTTTTGATATATGTACACAGATATCATTCCCTTAGTCTATGGGCCACCCCTATAAAATGTTCATTGAGTACATTTAGTCCATGACTTTGGTCTCCATCTGTTGTAACAGCCCTTCAGGGCAGGAGAGATGGCATGTGGTGGTGGATTGCTGCATGCTGAAGCCAGTTCTGGTTCCATTATCTCTGCACTTCTCTGGTTCTATCATCGCTGCATTTTACCCCATTTCATCAAAGTTCATTCTTCATTAATCTATGTGATTCTTCCTGTAATAACGTTGATATGGCATATAGCCACCACAGAAGTGATGACATACAGTATTATATAGCAATTAACATCATACAAATTAATTCATGGGCTATTCTCACCCAAAATCAAATCCCCTTGAGGTACACATCGGACTTCCCCATCCTCCTGCATCACCCACTAAGTGCACCCAGGTCCTTGAGCAAAAGGAGTCCCATGGATGAGTTTGCCTTTGGCCGAGGCAGGAATAACCCAGACTGTCTTTCCCAGCATATTTTTTCTGTGCACTACAGGGACTTTATCCCCTTCTACAGTACGTAAAAGTTTTGATTGGGCAGGGCCAGCTCGATTGGCTGCTCCCCTAGTGTTGACTAACCAGGTGGCCTTTGCTAAATATGTATCCCAATGTTTGAATGTCCCAGCACCCATTGCTCTCAGTGTAGTCTTTAACAGTCCATTGGATCGTTCGATTTTCCCAGAGGCTGGTGCGTGATAGGGGATGTGATATACCCACTCAGCGCCATGCTCTTTGGCCCAGGGGTCTATGAGGCTGTTTTGGAAATGAGTCCCATTGTCTGACTCAATTCTTTCTGGGGTGCCATGTCGCCATAAGACTCGCTTTTCAAGGCCCAGGAGAGTGTTCTGGGCAGTGGCATGGGGCACAGGATATGTTTCCAGCCATCCGGTGGTTGCTTCCACCATGGTGAGCACATAACACTTGCCTTGTTGGGTTTGTGGGAGTGTGATATAATCAATCTGCCAGGCCTCCCTGTATTTGTATTTCAGCCATCGTCCTCCACACCAGAAAGGCTTTAACTGCTTGGCTTGCTTGATTGCAGCACATGTTTCACATTCATGGATAACCTGTGCAATAGTGTCCATGGTCAAGTCCACCCCTTGATCATGAGCCCATCTATATGTTGCATCTCTTCCTTGATGGCCTGAGGTGTCGTGGGCCCACGGAGCTATAAATAATTCACCCTTATGTTGCCAGTTCAGATCCACCTGAGACACTCCAATCTCAGCAGCCTGATCCACCTGCTGGTTGTTTTGATGTTCAGTGGCCAAACTCTTGGGTACGTGAGCATCTATGTGATGTACTTTTACAGCCCGCTTCTCTACCCAGGCAGCAATATCTTGCCACAATGCGGCAGCCCAGATGCGTTTGCCTCTGTGCTGCCAGTTGTTCTACTTCCATTGCTGCAACCACCCCCACAGGGCATTTGCCACCATCTATGAGTCAGTATAGAGACAGAGCATTGGCCAGTTTTCTTGTTCAGCAATATGCAAGGCCAGCTGCATGGCTTTCACCTCTGCAGACTGACTTGATTCACCTTCTCCTTCAGCAGTTTCTGCGACTTGTTGTATAAGATTCCATACAGCAGCTTTCCACCTCTGATGCTTTCCCACGAGATGACAGGACCCATCAGTGAACAGGTCATATTGCTTCCCATTTTCAGGTAGTTTATTATCCAGTGGGGCCTCTTCAGCATACATCACCTCCTCCACTGGTGATAGTCCAAAATCTTTGCCTTCTGGCCAGTCCATGATCACTTCCAAGATTCCTGGGTGACTGGGGTTTCCTGTTTGAGCCTGTTGTGTGATCACTTGCTCCACGTAGCATCAGTTGCATGATGTGTACAGGGGATCCACCCTTCGAACATCCAACCTTCAGGCTCAATCAGTCATCTGGGATTTTCTCTGGTGTAGTCACAAAACTGATAAAACTTTGTACATGTCAATATTCTAGTTTCATGTTGTGCTTGGTTTGGAATACAGAAATATAGGCAAGACTGATTCAACACAGAGATCAGATCTCTTTCTTCCTTTGTTTTTATAGTCATAGACCTTTTGAGCAATCCAGGCAGTGAGGGCCCCACTAGGAGCTGGAGTTGTTCCTTGGTGGCACTTCACTCTTGGGAGAGACTTGGAAACATCCAGCAGGTGTTTGAGGCAGGCAGTACCATTTCTCTCCAGTTTCTGCGTTTGGTGTCTCTGTTAGGCACGTGAAGTGACAAAAAAGCAATGGAACTTAGTTGTCACCCAGCCTGGCCAAGCTTCTCAGCTTCAGAACCTGTCTCTGTATCTCCCTTTGTGTTCCCATTTCCTTCCAAGGACTGGAGGTTCATATAAAATGAGAAAGAGGGAGGGCAGCCTGAGGGGCTAGACGTGTGTCCCCTACATTGACAGACAAGACTCCCCTAGTCAAACAAAACTCTTTTGTGGTCAGCAGACATCCACCTGAAATGAAATCACCCTCTGGACTAAATATTTTTTACAAGGTTGGACAAACTATTTTCACAAGGCTGAAATTCTGACCACTCCAAATACTGGTAAAATCAGTGTCCAAACTCAACACAGCAGGAGTCAGGGGGTAAGAGTCCCACAAAGGATTATTCTGTCATTTCAGTCCTAGGTGGACCATAGCGAATATTTGCCATATGGTAGTTTATTTGGCAAGATCTTTTCTGCAAGGCTTTTGATGATAAATACCTTGTAAATGTTTCAGGAGTGTTTGTAGATCAGTTGCACAGGATCTGGAATGACACAGACAACTCAATTTACAAAAGTGTCCTAGGATTTGTGGATCATTGAATTAATAATAAGAGGACAGAGCAGATCTCAAGAGGCAGTCAGTGTAATTTTACCCAGGTTAATCAAACCCATTATTTGGAGGCTGTATCCCACCCACAGAACAGTTATACTCAAGCTTCCAATTTGCTTTTGAGCAGAGAAAAAGCAGCTGTTAGGTTCACTTCTGTATTTTGCTATCCACTGAACAACTCAGCTCATGTGGAGTAGAGCTCCCCTTTCATCTGCTGAATTTGCTGACTGATATCAACTCATACACATGTTCTCCAAGACAAACACTCGACATGATCACCTAGGTGGCTTTTATGCATGTAGTTCATTACTGGTCCTTGATTGGAACCAGAAATAATGATAGTCAAGTACTTTGAGCAATAATGAGTAGGGGAATTAGGTTTGTGGGAATTGGTTGTTAAGAGATATTGAAACAGTCGGGAAGTCCTTATTGGATTACAGAAGCAGGATCACTGTTGTGTTGGGAAGGGCTGCTGTCCTGGGACCAATTCCTTCTCAATTGTATTGACCAGCTAGTGTTGCCTTCTGACATTGTAGGAGGCAAAATAAAGAAAATAGCATCCATGTCTCCCCTGGGAACTTGAAAGTTTTTCAACTCACTCTGAAAATGAAGATTTTTCATGAATGACTAATTTTATAAGAGAGAACAACAGAAAGCCACCCAATCATTCATTCCTATGGAAAGAAAATCACTCTCACGCTGGCAGAGCCTGACCAGTGCAGCTTCCTGCCCCTGTATCATCAGCGTTGTACCTGCCTTGTAGCTTCAGCTTTGCTGAGCTCCTACCCTGTGCATCACAGTACCCACACTGGTACTATTTGATGACACAGATGATGAGAGAATGAAGTCCATGGATAAAATTATTCTCTACAAATACAGATGGTCCAACTGCAAAATAGGATCCCCTATGGTAAAAATGCAGTTGTCTGAAGGAGAACTCGTTACTTGAGGTTGCAGAGACAAACCCCAGCACAAGCCCAGCAGCTGGTCTTTTCTAAATTGTTGGCATTGAAGAACCAAGGCTGATCTTTGAGCTCCACAAAAATCCATTTGATATCAGGTTCAGCCTCTGAGTCTCCTTAGAAACAGTTCATAGGTTTGGAGGGTTTTAAACCAGATTTTTCTGGCCATAATAAGGAAACAGGATTTGGATCTGATACTTTCACTTTAGGTGGGTACACCATCTAACCGCTTGGCTTTGAGCTTCCAATGTCATCTGTCAAATGTAGTTTGAAGTGTTAGTAACGACTGGTGGAAAGGGGTCTGCTGTGGAGGCAGGACAACAATGAAACAACGTCTGGAAAGACTGAAGAAAATTTTACATAGATTTAGATTTTTGTATTATCACAAAGTCACATTTTTCTCAAGACCTTTTTTGTTGCCAGGCAGGTTTGGACCTGCCTTTTAGGTAAGCCCTTCTTCTAACTATGTTGTCCACAGTCTGTGGTAGAAGATTTAAGGAAAAGGCTGCACAAATGCTTGGTGGTAGCTGTAACGCAGCTTACAGAGCAGGTCAGATCAAGGCTTATTCTTTTGGTGAGCCTCAGCAGCATGTTTCCCTATAGAACTGATCCCAGGGGCTGTGAAGCTGCTACACCATACCTGGTTAACATGTTGATTGATCATTACAAGATAGAAGCAGCAGAAAAAGTGGATACTGAAGCTGTGAGAGCAGTTTTTAAGTCTGTATTTAGACTGAGTGACAGCAGTCATGTCTGTACCAATGGGCTGGGAGGGCTGAGACATGCGAGGGAACCCGGGGAAGGTGCACGGCTGTTGACAGACCCCAGTCCTGAAAGTGTTTAAGTCCCATGAATGGGAGTCAGGTGCACAAAACAGCTCCTACATGACCAGTCACCCTGTTCTGCACCAGTCAGTGTTTCTTGTATTTTGGTGCTTTTTCATTTTTATTTTTGAATCCATATTTTTGCCCTCATCAACTTCCACTTCTTAACAAAAAGGTTTTTTTCTGGGGAGAAAACAGCTTTTTTTTTTTTTTTTTTCATGCTGCAAATATCAGTGCAGAGTGTTTGACTATTCCAGAATGTCTTAAAGAAAAGAAAATAGCCAGCCCTTGGCATGTAGGTATCAGCGCAGGCTTAGGTCACATCCAAGGGCTGTTAACAACAGTTAAAATGGTCTTCATTTCCATGAGAAAGAAAGTGAGACAAAGAGAAAAAACAGAAGTTTCTTTTATAGCAGGTTTTGTCAAATATGCAATCCCACTGCTTTGGCACTCTGAAAATCCACAAGATCGGAAAAAATGCAAATGGAAACGAATGCACATATTAGTAGCTCCCCCCCCAAGTTTCTCTCAGGTTAGAAGGAAAATTTTAATAGTTTTTGTATTCTTATTGATAAGATTGGGAGAAATGCAGGTTCTGTTAAGTCACAAGCTGTGAGATACTCTGTGGCTCATTAAATCAGAAAACAGATTTCCTTTTCAAGAGTTTTTAAATGCTATATATTCCTTTTGCCCTGAACAAACAAACTTTCTTCTTTTTTTTCAAGATGTGAGATGGAGTTATATTTGACTATTTGGCTGATGGAAAGTAGCTCATTTCACAAAGGCTTGTGGTATCTCATTTGGAAGGGAATAACCAGCTCTGGCAGGGAATGAAAAGCACTTCCCATCCTGTAGGTTCACATGGGCACATTTCGGAGCGGCGGATGGGCAGAGCACAGCATTGGCATCTTGCAAGGAGCGTCTCTAGCAGTTTAAGTGCAGAAACCTGGAGGTCCTGGGCATTGCACAAAAGGCACATTCAAGCAGGAGGAGATTTGGCAGTTGGGCTGAACTTTTAAGTTTTAAGTTAAGTTTTAAAGCCCGTTTTCTCTCTTGTGTTTCTCAGAAATATGTGAGGGGGGCCAGTAGCTGCAGCAGTGTGACCCCCTGACAGAAGCATGATCTGTGCAGATCCCAGCTAAATCATCCTGTTGTGTGATGCCAGCATCTCCGTTCTGCAGCAGCACCTCTTGGGGCTCTCCAGGGTGGATGGCCATCACCTCTTGGGCCTTCTGTTGGTTCCTCTGTGTTGCCCACAATCCATCTGTCTCTTTGGGGTTGGATTGATGGAGAAGTTGTCCAAACTAGGACATTCTCCTAGGACAGGATGGCAGGGGAACACAGGACTGTAGGAGCTTGGTATTGCACAAACACAAAGTTTCATGCAGACAGCGGGCACCACCTTCCTCTCCATAGCCTTCCATTCACTTGAGGGGCTGCATCCAATTTTAAAGTGGAAATAGAGCCAGTTGACAGTTTGTTACTCATGGCAAGTTCTGTAGCCTTGGAGGTAGGAAGCAGCTAGGTACCACTGATACAAAAATCCACGGATGCTTCTCCTCACAGTCCGAATCTCCCCGAGGGAGAAACGGAGTACTCAGAGAGTCCCTGAAATGAAACTCAATAGCAACGAAGTTACTATTAAGCAGGTATTCTTTATTGCAGCGCTGGGCAGCACTGGGGATTCTCCACCATAAGTGCTCCAATGAATTACTGAACTTCTAGAGAATATATACTATACAATCATGCATATTCATAGGATTTCCGAGAATTACTATGTATAAACATGAGATTTCCAGGAACTTATTAACATATGTAAATATCTGATTCGCATGCGCAGTCATCTCTTGTGGTGGTCTTTGGGGGTCTTCAGATGAAGGCTCGTAGTCTTCCTCACTGTCTTCGCTGATTGACCTTTGCTTCTGCGCAAACTCAGTCCTAGGATCACGTAGATGTTGTCCTTCAAGACTGTTGTTGCCATTCTTCTGTTTCTTCCTATCTTCCTGGTTCCGTGCATCTGTTCTCCCAAGGCCGAGTTGTCTGTAAAGAAATTATCCCAGAGCCCCCCTTATCTTATAACTGTTCTTCTAGCTACTCCCTAAATCACATCAGACCGCCCTCAAGTCTAACAAGGTATTCACAACATCCTTAAATCACAACAAGGTGTCTTCTGATCTAATTGAGTGACTAAGGTATTTACAACATCTTTCTTGCTCTTGTGGTTTTTAACCCTTTCACCACAGCTAGGAGATGGTCTGAGGGTGCAGCAGGGCTCTTCCCTCTGCAGCCGACATTGGATGGAAGCTTCCTATGATGATCTTTCCACCTTATGTAAAAACCCCCAGACATAGTTGAATAATCTCTCGCCTCCTGTTGTGCAGCTGTTTTGAAAGATGAATCCTAGTGCCAGCAGGCCCAGCAGCCAGGACATTCCAGTAACAGCATCTTCCCAAGGCGCTCATTGTGATTCCCTGATCCCTTTCTGGAATATTTTGGCTGGGAGAGTCTCAGTGCCAGCTCTCTTCCAAGGTTGAAAGACGTGCTGTCCTTGAGGGCTGGCTGTTTGAAACACCCACACAAACGAACTTTTCTTGAAAACAAGATTTATTAAAAATAGGAGGAAAATCAGATCAAAGAGCATGATGTGCTCAACTCAGAGGGCCAGATAATCTGTATCCCAGAATATTAAAATTCTGGTAGAAGAAACTGCAAGTCCATTGCAAGTCTTTGTAATGAATCTGTCAAATCAGAGGGTGCCATCTGACTAGCAATTAACAGATTCTTTAGCATCTGTATTTAAAACAGTGGGAAAATATTGGAGCAAACGAATTAGTCTAAACTCAATAGTATGCAAAGTTTCAGAATGAACTTTGAAGGACAAAATAAGTAAAGAACTGTAGAAAGAAATGTATCATCAACTGTAATAAGGATTTGCTAAAGAGGGGTCAGGTCTGTTTGATACTTTGCGCTGTGAAGGTAACTGAAGTTTTAAAGTAAATACAGCAGCTCTCATTGATGTGGACTGTAGTAGCGCTGCAGAGATGGTGCCATACAGGAATGTACTGGGGAAGCTGCAGAAGTTGAATGTTGCTAGCAGAACTAGTGAGGAACAGTCATGGGGCCAGTCTTACTTCAGACATGACCTTGGCTTAAAAAAATGAGTATGTGTTAATGGCTTTGCACTGACACATTATTAAGAGAGGTGTTGTTGATAAAGAGGACGATCTAAATGTGATACAGGAAGACTGGAGCAGCCTGTAGGTCTGGAGGTGTTGAAAGGGGATGAAATTTAACAGAACAGTGCAAGGACATGTGCTCAGGACTAAGAGCAAAGAGAAAAAGAGCTGCTTCAGACAGGAGCCATTTCCTGCAATGAAAACAGCAGGTATGAACTGGAAGTGGAAAGTTCTTTGTCTGAGCAGTGAAGGTCCAGCACGGCCTCCCCGGAGGTGGGGTAGCAAAGCCCTAAATGTTCTTAAGAGGGTGTTTAATAAATTTATGGGTGGGGTCTTGGCATGAATGTTATGTCTTATTTCCTGTCCTTCCTGCTGCCCTGATTTTGTAGGCACTTCACATCATAGTGTCTGCTGCTTTAACTGAGTGAAAGTAGGTAATACAAGTGTGGGAATTGATGGGAGATCATGCAAACATTAGACATGAGAACAGAATAAACCCGATTTATATGATGTGCCCGTTATAGACTGGGTTCCTGTGAATAGTTGTGGGCACTGAAACAATGATTAATCTCACCTCCAGTCCTAGGTAGGAAGGGTGTCTGCTGAAGGATCTTCTGTTTTCTCTCTAGGTACACTATAGGAAGCAGAGATAACTGAGTCTATAAATGTTTTGACAGATGAAGCCTGGGGGAAAAAAAATCTCCTGCCTAGGGTATCCATGTGGAGAGCCTGTCTTCTCACACATTCCTGTTTACCTTGGTAGGGGTCACATCCAACTGCACTGAGGGCAGCTTCAGCATCTCACACGCAGCATGGGAACAAACAGGAGGAATTACAGATCCACGCGCAGTTGTAGGACTACAGCCTCATTAGGATCCCAGAGATGTGCTGGGATAGCTCATGCGACTGAGTGCTGCCATGCCTGTGGAGCAGCAGGAATGTCTGGGTCTCTGCCTGGGGATGGGTGAGGAGCCAGCTAGAGCTTATGGGTCAGGATGGCAGATCAATCTGGCTGAGGTTGTGGTGGGTTTCTGCCACAGACCACCTGATCATGAAGACAAAGTAGATGAGGCTGTGTTCAGACAACTGAAGGAAGCCTCACTTTCACGGGCCATACTCCTCGTGGTGGGGCTTCAACCACCCTAATATCTGCTGGTGGGTTAACACAGCAGGGCACAGGCAATCCAGAAGGTTTTTGGAGTGTATTGATGACAAAGTCCTGGCACAGGTGATTGAGGAGCTGATGAGGGGAGGTTCTCTGCTGGACCTGACGTGCACAAACAAGGAAAACTGGTTGACAATGTGTAGGTAAGGAGCAGCCTTGGCTGCAGTGAAAATGAAATGATGGCTTTTATGATCCTGAGAGGAGGGAACAAAGCAAAAAGGAAGATCAAAAACCTGGATTTCAGGAGAGCAGAGTTTGGTTATTTCAGGGATCTGCTTGGAAGAATCCTGTTGGGATATGGTCCTGGAAATAACAGGGGTCCAGGAGAGTTCATTCATATTCAGGGATCACCTTCTCTAAGCTCAAGAATGGTTCACCATCAGCATGAAGTCCACCTGGAGGCCATTCACTAGTGATATACCCCAGGGGTTGGCACTGAGTCCTACACTGTTAAACACCTTTGTTAATGACCTGGATGATGGGACAGAGTGCACCCTCAGCAAGTTTACACATAATGTAAAAGTGTCGAGAAGTGATTGATAGACTAGATGGGTGTCCTGCCATTCAGAGGGACATGGACAGGCTGGAAAATTGGTCTGGTAGGAACTTCATGATATCCAGTAAAAAGAAAAGTCAAGTCCTGGACCTGAGGAGGAATAACCACATGCACCAGTATACTCTGGGGACCAACTGCCTAGAAAGCAGTTTTGTAGGAAAAGGACTTGGGAGTCCTGGTGCACAACAAGCTGATCATGAGCCAGCAATGTGACCTTGCAGCAAAAGAAGTCACCAGTGTCCTGGGCTGCATTAGGAAGAGCATTGCTGGCAGGTCAGGGAGGTGGTTCTTCACTCTGCTCAGCTCTGGTGAGACACATCTGGCATGCTGGGTCCAGTGCTGGGATAGTTCAGCCTCAAGAAGAAACAACTTGGGGATTTTATCAGTCATCAACACTTGATGGCATGGAGTAAAGACTAGACTCTTCTCAGTGGTGTCTAGTGGCAGGACAAGGGGTGATGGGGACAACTTGAAATACAGGCAATTCCATTGACACGCAAGTACAATCTTTTTTACTGTGTGGGTTGGAATAAGTCGCCCAGAGAGTTTGTGGAGCCTCCATCCTTGGAGATATCCAAAACCCAGCTGAGCACAGTCCTGGGCAACCTGCTCTACCTGACCCAGCTTTGAGCAGAGGGTTAGGACTAGATGATCCCCAGAGGTGTCTCCAATCTCAGTGATTCTGTGATCTCTGCTTTCCCACTGCCAAGTTAGCCATGAATATGGCTTCTCTGATGCGTGTAGTCTCCCTTGTGTAGGGAGGAAAGAGCTCTGCACATCAGGGAGCACTAAGCCATCAGCTAGCATAACCTGTGTCTGATTGGTTTCCCTCTCTAGGCCTACTTGAAAGCTTTTTGCTAAGACAATGACCACCACAATCACCAAATGATGTTTATCAGCCTAATAGCAAAGAAACAGTGAAATTTGTTTACATGTTTACAGATGCACGTCTGAGTGAACTGATGCAGGGAAAAGTTCAGACAGTAGATATTCCCAGTTTAATTGTAGTCTTCATCCATTAGCCAAAATGTCACTTCCCTCTCTTTGTGATCAAGTTAATTTAATTCTTGAGCATCTTTCCATTTTCATAGGTTGTTGCTTCACTGAGTCAGGTTCATGTACTAAATTGAATAACAGTGAGCTCTTAGAGCAAAACTGTATGAGATTCAGACATTGGCAGAGCCCTTCTTATCGCATCATAAATACAATGGAGCCTTTTTCTGTGCACTTCACAACTAGTCCTAGCTACAAGCAAAAGAGATATATTGTTCTGTATGAGATATATTGTCCACTCAAGGCACACGTAAGCACTTGGCACTAAGCCTCTGCTTCAGTAAAGAAAAGACTAGTTTTCCTTCCAGCCACAGTATCTTTTCATTCCTAGATATATATAAAAGGAGAAATACCCACTCTACCTCCAGTTCTCCTTTGTGATTTTAGGACAAATACTCTGATGGAGAAAGGTATTGGATTTCAGTCAGCTGTTTTCCTTCCTGCCTCATGTCACAACAGCCATTCCCAAGTTTTTCCAATTGCAAATCCACTTACAGACCAGCAAGTAGTCCAAATATTGATCTGGGATGGAATTAAGTTTCTGTTGGGCTTTCAATACCTTTGTAACTACTGCAGTCTGGTTTGGTTATACAGCTGCTCTGGAAACCTCTGTCTCAGGACATATTTTGGGTTAAAACACAAATGTAATGGAGTCCTCCTGAAAATAAACTTTACTTTCCTGCATTTCTTGAGATTAATCAAACAATTATCCTTTGCTGTGCATTTCACCTGCTCATCACTACCTACCTTTAACTCTTTATATCTTATAAAGTGAAATCTAATAAGATAAGCTTCAACATTGTCTTTAAAACTTTGCGGAGTTCAGGTCAGTCCAGATTTTTTGTAGTTCATACTCGTTTGCTCTCTGGCCTGGCAAATCCCAGCAGTTTCCCATACCACTAATGGCCGCGTTTGGGCTGAGGTCCAGATCTCAACTCTGGACTGTGGGGATCAAGCAAAGGATGAAGCGCTGGATTGGTTGGAGAAGAAATGAGGACAAATTCAAATGCCTTCCTAAGCCTTAAATTGTGTCAGATTCTGTATAAATACAAGTGGATCCATGTGATGCCTGTGTTGTTGTATTTGATCAAAAGAAAGAAGAGGCCAGAGAGAGACCCAAGCTAGCAGTTGCCATTGCAGAAATGGTTTCAATGCACCTCTTCAGAAGAGGCAATATCCTGCCATCATCTCCCCTGAATGCTCTCTCCTGTCTGACCATGGACTGCTGAGTCCAGCTGACCTTCTGTTTCTCCTGGGTCCTACCAGCCTCTCATTAGACCTCATCATGCTCTATTCACTCTTTGCATTCCCATTTACTCCCTTCTTTTATTTGTCTTTGTATCTAAATTTTTCCTTCCTCTCTGCCATCATCCTGAGGCAATGTGTACTTGGCAGTTAAACAGTGCCAGGAGACATTTGTGGGGCTGGACGTCAGCTGTCTGTCCTTTCTCATTGTCAGCACAGATTCTGCTCCTGGTGTTGGATGAAGAGGTCTGGTTCTCTCCTTGAGGGTTCAGGAGTGAGGAGAGGCCAAGGGTCTTTCCCAAAAGACATCTCATATATCACCCATCATATTTTGGAGGGTACTTTGACCTATTGAAACAGGTCAATAGTGTAGAAAGGGGCAATTGTGAACAAATTAGCCCAGGAATAGTCCTAGGCGTGGTTCATTTACTATCATCAACATTAAGGCATGTCTGTGATAAAAGAACATGCAAAATATATTGTATTTCATTCAAAAAATTCTCTTAAAAACAATCAGATGCTTGCTGATATCCTGGAAGTGCTGGGAAGATTTCAGACCAGCCCTCTTTGGGTTTTGGCTTCTGTTCCCTTTCTCCACTTGCATTTGCCTTCTGTGTACCTTGACCAGTGAAAGGGTCATAGAACAGCCTATTTTTGCTCAACTGCTAGCAGAAGAGGGCTAGGTTCTCCTTTGGAGGAGGGACTGCAGCAGATGTGGGTATATACAAATCCTGAGAGCAGTGAAGTTGCTACAACACAGCTTTAATATGGGGCCAGTGGTGGCCCAGCCAAGACTCTGAGTGCTAATAGAGGTGTAAAACCCCCTCTGATGCTTGTACTGACTTGACTCAGTGTTGCCAGTACCTATAAAGCTAGACCAGTGCTGCTTCTGTGTCTGTATTGGTGAAATCACATTGCAAATTGTGGAGGAGACACATCCACAAACAGAGGATAGGAACAGATCTGCAGTTTTTAGTCCAGCAAAAGGCAGAATGGTGCCATCATGTTCTTAATTGCTTAGTGGCTAAGCTGGTGAGCAGAGAAGTGGTGCTGTAGATGACAGAGCTACTTAGTTCGGCCCAGCCCAAGTAAGATGATGAGGAACTTCATAGAGCCCAGCAACACAAGAGGAACAGACAGCATGTTCAGAGGTGAGACTGAAGGACAAATTAATTGCTCTTGCTCTTACGTGCTGTAATCCTCCCCCCTGATTGTGTGTGGAGAGCCTCGGTGGGGGTTAAGGGCTTCAGGGAGGGATCAGATAGTGCTGACTCTGCAAGGATCAAACACGTTCCTCCTTGTCAAGTGTGACCATGGAGTGAGGTCTGAAAAAGCCTCAGGGTGCTACTGCTGAAATCCAAGAACTTCACATAGGTGAGAATGTGATGGAGCTCTCACTGCTTGCCAAGTAAGGCACCTTTGGTAAGTTGGCTGCCATAATTTCTCAGCTAGGGAAAAGCACATGCCAGAGACAGGGTAAAACTTCTCTGGTGCTTCCAGAGCTCTGAGATTGCCTCTCTCCACATTGAGCAACAGCAAGCTTGTTGCTCAGAAATAGCTTGGTCTCTTAGACGTATGAGCAGGTGTTGGTGGTAGGGTCTGTGTTTAGCCATTTTGGTCCCTGAGTCCTGTTCTAGTATTCACATGGTCATAGGGTTGGCTGTGCAAGGATGGAGCCAGTCCTGAGTGCGTGTGGCATCTTCTCATGTGATGAAACCCCACGCTACCATTGACAGTAAGCATGGCCAAGGGGAAGAGACTCTCTGCAGTGTCCCCTCCCTGTCCTTTTTTATACCCCAACACGATGCAGTGAGTATTAAAGTGTTGGGCTGTCTCTGGACTGTAAGCCTAGCTTTTAGATTTACTGTAAAAGCATTGAATATTTTCTGAGAGCATCTCGCAAGAGAATGAGACTGTAAAACAACTAATTTTCATTGCTCTGGGAGGTGATTTGTGGTAAGGCGTGAAGGAGAGAGCCACTTTCAGAAATGTGAAGGGTCTTCAGTCGCTATCAGCAAAGGGAGTGCATTGTGGAGTGT
The DNA here is from genome assembly GCA_020745775.1 of Theristicus caerulescens. Classification (NCBI taxonomy): domain Eukaryota; kingdom Metazoa; phylum Chordata; class Aves; order Pelecaniformes; family Threskiornithidae; genus Theristicus; species Theristicus caerulescens. Next base: position 13,246,948 of record CM036571.1, on the reverse strand, counting down.
GTGCTGGTTTATATATATGTGGTGCTATTTCTGATGGTTACCATAGCAACACTTGCGTCCTGTGATATATGGTCTGCCTTGTGAAGTACAAATACACAGAGGTGCTTGGAAGTGAATTCCCAAAGAAAAGCCTCTGGTGCTCCCACGTTCCTGCACGTGCACTCTAGCCCAGCTCTTGCTGCAGACCCTCATCCTACGGTACTTGCTCTCAGTCACTCGTACTCCATAACGCAAAATGGGGAGATAACGCAGGGCAGGGTACTGGTAATGGTCGGTGTGCATGGGAAGATGTTTCAGATTTCTTTTTTGCTTTCTTTTCAGCAGGATTTGGCCCCCATTCTCCATTCGTAAGGCAACGTAATAAATTTGAGACCGTTGCCTATTTCTGCCTGCAGCACAGACCTAGACATGAGCTGTGAAAAACAGAGGTGCTAGGGAGTTGTCTTTTACCCTTGCACAACAGTTCTTTCACAGACTTCAAAATCTGGCTAAGAAAAAATGTAATAAAGGTAAATGTGTCTTGAGGGGATCTTACAGAATGAGGAGGACGTAAAACTGGTGCAGTGTAAACTGTACAGTGTGGTTTAGGAGGATAGTATTGGTCATGCATGAAGCCCTGAGCCAAAGGAAGGTGGACAGGCTAGATTATCCCCTCTTTCTCCTGAGTAAGATCTAGAGCTAGCCCATGATATTGGTCAGAGGCAAGTTTCAAAACAAGCAAGAGGAGGTGGTTCTTTGATGAACATGTAGCTTAGCTGTGATTGGTGTTAATGCAGCCTTGTCTGTGTTATGTCGTTATTGATAATTGACATAGCATTCAATTATTATGACCGCATATGTTGTCATTAGTCATGTTCTGTCAAGTTGTGTTATCTGACTGCTGAGAATTAATTTGCAGTTTCCTTCAAACCTGTGAATCCCCTCCACAGCATCTCTCTCTGTTTTTTGCAGACATATTCATTTGATCAAGTCATGAATTCTTAGTACCAACCCATGTTTTGCTGCATATATTCCTCTTTTCCATCACAAAAGGATAGTATATAAATGCACTCGGTTATCATTAGATTAGAAATATTCCCTAAGTCGGCTGTTAGAAGGCACTGATACTGACAAATAATGATCATTGGTGTCATGTCAACACAAGCAAAAGCAATTATTTTTCAGCCATCTAAGACCACAAAAGCAGATGTAGGAAGTAACTACCAATTAAAGATGAAAATAGTTAAGGTCAGGTATGTAGCCTATGATTAAGCTGATACTTAATGCACAATTTTTCTTCTGCTGTTCTGCTGAGCTCTTTCCCTATATTACTAAATCTCCGGCTGTTCGAAACACTTTGTTTACAGGTTTCAGTCCACTCCTACTTCATTGGACTTGTGTTTTTAGAGTGAGTTGGTTGCCTGGACCCTGGGGATTACCTCATCTCTTGAAATCCTAAATGCATCAGGCAAGCACTGGTGCATTAGCAGTCAGATATAATTGCATTTTGTCTGCTGCTCTTCACACAGTCATTGTTTACGACAGAGCAACTCTTCCCCAGAACATGATTCCTTTGCTCAGACATCACCTCCTTGTCTCTCCCCACACCTCAAACTCCATTTCATCCATGCAATGTGAGCACAACCCTAAATCCTTTCAGGGAAGGAGACTGAATTTTTGCAGTTCTAAATAAGAAATGTTGTTCCCAGCCACGTGAATCAGATTTGGGGCAACAGGACTGGAGGGTACAAGGCATCCATGGCTTCCTCTAACAATAATTCTCTTGACTCATGTTTCTGAAGCAGCTGCCATCTTAGAGACAGAGGCTTGACCTCTGGCAGGAGTCATCTAGCAATTTATTTGACTTAGGGCATCAAGACAGCCCCATAAAATCTTGTGCAGAAGAGGGCAATATTGAAGTTACCAAGCGGCAGAGAAGGTGGTATTTACGTCTAAAACACAGAGGTCTTGGGCAAGGAGACAGAAGCGCAAGAACTTTTCCTGGATTCTTGGTACACTTTGTAGCCAGCCCCATACAAGAGCGAGAGGTGACACTGATTTTTGCACCCAGGGCTTGGCAAGGACATGGCAGTGTGCAAGGACAGTCACTGATGTGCAAAGGGGGCTGTTTCTGGATGTGACTGAGCTTTTAGTCTCTTCTCTTCTGAGGCACCCCAGCTCCTCTGGAGAGGTGTATCATCATCTGCGCCTTCCTGCCCCTTGGGCCATCCCTGAGTGCTGACCCATCCCTCCACCATTTGCAAGTACTGCTACCAGTCTGTGACAGCAGCCCCTGCTTTGTCCCAACCCATGCCTAAAAGACCTCAGCTTTTGCTTTTCTACAACTCTTCATCCTCTTCTCCAGTCCTGGCTGGGGTCTCTTCATAAGTAGCTCACAAGAGGCACTTGAAACCTCCAACAGAAAAGCCAGAAGAGAGTTTCTGTGCTCTCATGAGGGAGCTCCCTTGATGTTCCTTGATGTGGCATCCGTCTATAAAAGCACCGTACTGGGGCAGACCAAAGCGCTGCCAGCCCAGTTCTCTGCCTGTGAGAACGCACATCCAGAATCTGAGGGAAAAGGTGTATAAATAGTGCAAGCGTGCAGGGATGTTTCTCTCCATGGATCTAAGCTCATTGTCATTCTGTGATTCTCTCAACTTCCACAAAACCCTGAGACAATGAATTCACAGTTTAGTTATGTGTCATATGAAAATGTACTTCCACTTATTCTTTTTAAACTTGCAGCCTGCTCTATTCATCCCTCCATTCTTGTTCACTCCCTCCCTCCACCCCCACCTCCTTTCTCTCCAAACTGGGGAGTCCATATCAATTTAGAGTCTCCTTGTGTGGAAGCTATATCTTTTTGGGGATAGAGAAGTGAGAAGTGGGTATTTTCAAGATGAAGGCCCACCATGGATTTATGGAGTGGCATAATAATGTTTGCAGTTTTATTCTCTATTCCTTTGCAGACATTTGATTGCTTTCACATTGTTAAACATTGAACTGTTATTTGCAAGAAATAACCATAAGGACTCCGAGATCTCTTCCCTGAGTGGTAATAGCTAATTTGGAACCCGTCATTGTTTATATCTATAGCTAGGGTTGCTTTTCTGTGTGCATTACTTTGCATCTATCAACACCAAATTTCTTCTGCCATCTCATTGCCAGTCACTTAGAATGATGGCATACTTTTGCAGTTCTTTACCGCCAGGTTTTATTTTCAGTACTTGAAATTACTTTATCTTATGACTAATTTTGTCAGCTCACTAATCATTTGCTCTTTCAGGTGGTTTTTGAATATGATGAGCAGCTCAAACTCCATCAGTAGCTTCACACCCACTGTTTCCTGTGTCTTAACTGGTTGGTAGCCTATATGACCTTCCCTCTTACCTGCAATAATACTGGTAACTGAAAGATAAATAGCTGATACTGATGAAAAGCAAAGCGTGGAGATATACTGGCCCCATGGAGGCAACTCCTCCACCATCCAGGGCGATGCCTGAAGCCGGTGTGGTGAGTTGCCTGCTGGAGCTCACCTTTCTAGCAACTGCAGAAGGAGTTTATGGTGACAAGCTCAGATTTTGATATCCCCCTATTAGCTATCTAAAATTGGTTGGAAATTTTAGATTCCTGGTTTTCTCCAACTCATACTGTTTGTGTGTTAATTCATGGTTTATTAAAGCCCCTGCCAGTTTGCCGAGTGCATACCGAGGAGTAATGCAATGCTTCTGTATCTGAGTTTCTTTAGGTTGGATACCATCTGGTCCTAGTAAATTGTTATTATTAGTTTATCAATTTTTCAGAAAAACTCTTCATATGCTGCTTCAGTTTAAGAGTCTTTCCAATGATTAAGGGATTGGAGCATCTGTCATATGAGGAGAGACTGAAAGAGCTGGGATTATTTAACCTCAAAAAGCAATGGCTCAGAGGGGTTTATCAGTGTGTTTAAATACCTTATGGCGGGGGAGTACAGAAGATGGAGCCAGACTCTTCACAGTGGTGCCCAGTGAAAGAGCAAGAGGCAATGGGCACAAATTGAAATACAGGTTTCCCTAAACATAATTATTTTATTCTATTTTATTCTATTTTATTTTTTACTGTGAGGGTGGTTGAACACTGGCACAGGTTGCGCAGACAGGTTGTGGAGGCTTCAGCTTTGGAGGTATCAAAAAACCCAACTGCATATAGTTAGCAATCTGCTCTAGCTGACCCTGCTTCAAGCAGGAGGACTGGATGGATGATCTCCAGAGGTGTCTCCAGCCTCAGCATTTGAGTGATACCACCATCTAACACAGGCTGTAACAGTGAGATCCCCCCAAGCTCTGCAGTGAATATTCCTGCAAATATGAGCTGTTTTGTGGTGGCCTTGACTTTCTTGGGCACTCCCTGTACACCTTGATCATCTTGTAGTTTTATAGGCTCTCTGGTAGGGTTCTGGCTTCTGGAAAAGACTTTATTATTAGTTTTTATGGTTTTCAGAATATTGCTTCTTAAAACCTTTTTTGGTCTTACCATGACTGGATTTTATGCTGTTTTCTGTTTTTCTCATTTGGACACAATTTCCACTTTCTGAAGAATGTCGTTCTACTCCTAATAGTCTCCATTACTCTGCTATTTAACCACGAGAGCTCCTTTCTGGTCCTTTTTATCGGTGATATATATTTATTCTAAGCCTCTAATATGGTTTCTTTATGTAATTTCCTTGCCACCTCCAAGCAGTTTATCTTTTTGGCGGCTGCTTTTAATTTAAGTTTAGCAAGTTCCTTGTCCTGTCTTTGGATGGGATAAATCACCTTCCAGAGTGCCTGTTAACACAGCCAGCTTGGATTACACACCTAACTTTAAAATGAGGGCAGTTTTAGCCCACAAATCCCTGCTGTGTGTGACCTGCCCCTTTCCTAATATAAAAAAAGCGGTTTTCTTGCCTGGAAACTACAAAACCGAGGCATGTCTTCATCCATTTCACCACATCTGCATAGTACTGCTTAATTTTCTGACAGATATTTTGAAGTAGTTGCATGAATAAATAAATATTTTGTGTTAAAGATCTTTGTAAAACCACTTGCTTGATTTTTTTTTCCCCAGTAACTGATATTGAGTGTCCTCACTGTTATTCTGTTAAAAATGAACAAACATTTTCATTTGAGCTTGGTAGATCTGGGGAAACAGCTCTACTTCATCAGCTGTACATTACTGTAACAAAAAGGAGAGTATCACCACCGAGAACCCAAATAACCCAATAGCTTCATTGCTGGTCATTTATATTGATTATCTTGAGTTTAAAAGTGTACTTGATGTGACAGAATATTTGGGGCTGTGAATTACACACAGGAACTACTGGGGCAAGTACCAACTTCTAGAGCATAGCCTTGGTGGGCGCCATTCTTCGGTGTGACGGATTTGGTGCTTGCTCAGCGTGGGTGTAAATGGCGGGGGATTGATGAAGCCTTGCCCCTTTGTCCCTGCCAGAACATCCACCTGGTGGCCAAGTGGCTGAGTTCTCTGGAGAAGAAGCTGGAGCAGCACAGTGAGGGCAGCCACCAGGATTTCCGTGTCTTCATTAGCGCGGAGCCAGCACCCTCCCCTGACAGCCACATCATTCCTCAGGGCATCCTGGAGAACTCCATCAAAATCACCAACGAGGCCCCGACCGGGATGCATGCGAACCTGCACAAAGCCCTCGACAACTTCAACCAGGTAGGAGCGCAGTGGGGCTCACACTGGGGCTCACACTGGCAACGGGCCGACAGGTCAGCTTGGAGCTGCTGGAGCCCCATGCAGGGTGTGATGTGTGTGGGCATTGCTGCTCCCAGGCAGCAGACGTGCGAGTCCCTTTGCATTGGGTAGCCTCTGGATCCACCAACCCCCTCCTCTCTTCTCCAGGATCTGGGTGCAGATCTCTTTCCAAGCACTGATTTTCCCAGGAGAGGACTCAGGTAACCCTGAATGGCCTCTTTCTTGCAGAAGGTCACAGGATACTAGGCTTCTGCCCAGTTTAATCATTTTCTCACCGATGTCTGAGCCTTAGAAAGGTTATTTTGTTAGAGAACCAAACTTCTGAATGCAGCATTTGGGAGACTTTTGTCATGTTTCAACTTGATTTCTGTGTCTGTGTCACTCCTTTTTGGGCTGGAGAGAAACGTACTACATCTAACACCCAAAGACATGGAGAGGAGAGCAAGTTAAACCTTGCTTTTTTGCCCTTCTGTTTAACCAGGGTTAGAGGTTCAGAACTGCTGATACGGTCACATCCCACATCACTCTCTTCAGAGCAGTGTAGGGAGACTTGGTGTTGTGTGCCCAAAGGCCATTCAGCTCAAAACCTTGCTGACATCAGAAGTGTTGCAAATTAGAGCCGAAATCTCCCTGCAGGGAGGACTTGCTTTGTCAGACATGGCTAAAGTAGGCCATCTTGAGAATTGCTGGCCCACAAGAAGAATAGCCGATGGCAGGTTGCTTGTTGCTTTTATTGCATGGTGACCACATACACAGACTCCTGTTACTGTCCCCCCTCTTTGCTGCTGGAACTGCAGCTGAGTCTCTTGTGCAGGGGACACAAAAGCGAAGCATGTGGAAATGACAGGAAATATTCTTTTCTTGGTGCCGCAGAGGGTATGGATCAATGTTAGAGTTGTCGTAACACGGTGATTAAATGAGCCCGCTTTGTGGCCTCGCTCGGCAGCTCTGGGCACCGCAGGGCAGGAGGCTGCCAACAGCAGCGGGGCAGGGATCAAGTGCCGGCAGCTCCCCAGGGAGCAGCCTGTGTGTCGAGGCAGGCTGGAGCCTGGCGTGTCTCACTGCTGGAGGCGGCTGTGCTTCTGCTGACCCCGTTTTCTGCATGACACAAAAGGCTAAGGGCTAACTGCTCACATTTATGATGATACCTTTCCTAGAGACACAGACCATTGCGTTCTGCTGCCCTGAATGCACATTACCTGCATTCACACATCGCCGTTACCTTGGTGTGCCGACCTCTCGCAGCAAGACCCTGGCTGTTAAACCTAGAGCAGCCAGAAGGGCCTGAAGGTACATTCACCCCTTGGACTGCCTTTTTGGATCACTAGCACTGAAGTTACTACAGGCTCTCCATTCTGCTGGTGACTGTGCTGCGAACACACAGGGCAAACCTTGCAGGATTGCTTTCTTTTCTCGCCATACAGCCTCTTGTCATTTGGGGCCAGGCAGGAGCAACCCCAGCCTGTTGCGGACCCCAGGCACTGGTCCATAGGGCAGAGAAATGGGGGCAGCTCACAACTATTTTTGCACTTAGACGTTGGTAGGGAAGGAATCTCGAGTGCAGGAGCTAACATTGTTGAGCAGGTGAGGTGGGGAGGCACCATGCAAGGATTAATGTGAGTAGTCAGGGAAGATTATTCCATTTTTATCTACTGTCATTCATCATCTTGAACTCCACAAAACATCCTGGAGAGCAAGGGAGGGGAGAACCTTCACACCAAGTAACGTTTCCATCCTGCCTCTGCTCATTTCAATCAGATAGTAATTAGCATTTTCTAAATTGCCCGAGTATTATAAAATGTCTCTTATCAGAAATACTGGCGCGAGTGGGTGGGGCCCCTTTACACCTCATTTCCCTGCTTTGTACAGAATAGATGTTCAAATTTAGCTTTCAGCTGAAAGCCACAAAGAAGGCCCATTATTCTGTGCGAGGAATATTGTTCTGCTTTTTAGCTGAAGAAAAATGCACAACTAAATAGAGAGGCCAAATGAGACTGAGCTGGATTCTTACTCAGTGTTCATTCAGGCAAGCTCCCCTTGAAGTCCAGGGGCACTTTCTGAAATGAGAAAGGTGCTCAGCACATATTTGAACGAGTTCTTCATCAGGTTGGTGGTAATGAAGGGAGCTTAGAGTGCTGTCTCATCAAGGGGAAAACAGGGTTCGGGATGTTCTTGATCATCTTACAGAGTTAGTCAACATCTTGCATGCTTTAGAGTAATGGATTCCCCCTTTTCAGCACAGACTCTGAGCTCTGTTATGCTCCCCAGCTGATTAAAGGTCTAACATTGTATTTTTTTAAGATAAAGGCAATGAAGGGAAGTCGCATGGGCACACTTTGTAGTCTTTGTCACATAGCAGAGTGGACTTAAAGGGGCTGTCCCTGGGGAGGGAGGATGGAGGGGCTGCTGCAGCTACTCCCTCCTTGCTCAGTTGCTTGCTCAACTGTGCATGTCAGTGCCACTGTGCCCTGGACATGCTGTTCCCAGGGAGCATTTGTAGAGACATTGGTGGAGGCGCAGAGAAGCCCTACCCAACATATTCATCTCCCAGGTCTGGGGACATCTGTACTGTTGGCCATGGGAGATCCCATCAGGTTCCTGCCAAGGGGCAGGAGATCTACTTCTCAGCTACACTGCTCTTGCCAACGCAGAGTGAGGGCCAGAGTTTTCCAAGCCTCCACCTGGCTTCAGTCACAGAAAGGGGGTTCAGCTTCCCCAGTGACCGCTGAGCTTCAGCCTCATGCCGTGCACGCAGCTCCAGTCCTTTACCCCTTCTGCTGCTCTGCTCTCCTGTAACAGTGATGCTCATGCTGCTGGGAACAGGCATGGCTGCCCGGGCTTCCCCTTGGTGCCTGGCTGCTGAGACGTCACTCCCAGCACTGTTCAAGGTTCTTTGGAGACTGGTTACCTTTGTTGATTTTCATTGATTAAATGACTCAGGCTCCCACCCCCCCACCTCCGACATCACGATTCTGCCTACTCGTTTGTAGATATTCAAACTTTAAGCGTCACCTGGAAGTTGGGAAAGGAAGCACCCGTTGCTGTGCTGGCTTTAAAGCACTGCATTAAATTTTTTTTTGCAAGTGTTTGATCTCCCCTGCTTGGATTTTTAGCTGTTTCTCGCATCCCTGCTTTGGTGTGCTGCGCAAGGTTGTGCTGTCAGTGAATACACTGCTGCAGCACAGAGCTGGGCTGGCTTTGTGCAGAGGGTGACAGCAGCAGGAGCACAGCCTTTCTGGGAGAACTCCCTGCTGCTTCAGCCCTGCAGCTCAGAGAAATGCTGCCCCAGGGAAACCTTTTGTACTCAAGGGGCAGGACGGACTTTAGTTCTTCCAGGTACAGTCATCCTCGGCAGGAGCCTTGCTTAGGGCTGCGGTCCCAGTCACACTGCTGGCACACTTCCCTGTGTGGTGCCTCTCTCCCTCTCCCTGCCATGGGATGTAAGGCACATGCAGGTGATGGGGCATTGGGCGGGTGCATGTTTTCTTCCCTTCTTGGCTGTCAGCATGTGTTTCTGTGCAAAGCCTCTTTGATTTGGAAAAGAAAATATTAATTTGTAAAATATGCATCAGGATTTGCTGGTAAATTTGCAATGCAAAGCCACTAACTTAGAAAATCAGTGAATGTGTATTTTGCACAGAAATGAACTGATTGGGCAAATCAATTCACCCCTGTCCAAAGTCCAGTGTATTTGGAGGCCCTGAGAGTTGCTGAGACAGAGAGCAGTGTGGACTTACACAGCCCTGCCTCTCTGCCTGTATTGCAGGATACCTTGGAGATGTGCACGCGGGAGAATGAGTTCAAGAGCATCCTGTTTGCCCTCTGCTATTTCCATGCCTTGGTGGCAGAAAGGCGCAAGTTTGGTCCCCAAGGCTGGAACCGCTCCTACCCCTTTAATGCTGGAGACCTCACGATCTCTGTGAACGTGCTACATAATTACCTGGAGGCCAGCTCAAAGGTGTGTGAATCAAAGGTGGGCTGTTTGGTGGCTTTTGACCACCAGTGATGGACTGGCTTGTGCTGAAACTCCTGGGAAGTCTCCTTAAATGCCATTTGCTTGGTATCTTTGGTTTTATAACTTCACAGTTTGGCATACCTTTGTGGTGGGATGGGAAGCTTCAGTGCCACTCACATCTGTAGCAGCTTACAAATCACAGCAAATAGTGCCTGTGGTCTTTATTCATTGAAAATACATAGTAGTCTTTGGTTTGAATGAATTTGCATTTCAGTGGGAAACTGCACGAAATCTGTTCTGTGATCCAGTTTTCCTTGGGCAGGATTTAACTACTACCTAATGTTTGTTTACTTAGAAAACTGAAATAGTGAAGTGAAAGCACTCACTGTGCAGATCAGTGCTTAGTGCTGTAGCCTGCAGCTCAACGACATGGCTGGTGGAGCTCTGGCTGTCTGAACCCCTTCATGCCCTCCTGCTTCATTCTTCAGGTCCCGTATGATGATTTACGCTACCTCTTTGGTGAGATTATGTACGGAGGTCACATTACAGATGACTGGGACAGGCGGCTTTGCAAAACCTATTTAGAAGAATTTATTAAGCCAGAAATGCTGGAGGGAGAACTCCTCCTTGCTCCAGGATTCCCCCTCCCAGGGAACATGGACTATAATGGCTATCATCAGGTAAGCTCTTTGTTTTCTGGCATTATTTATACACATAAATGTAATGTCTTTCATAACTGCCCTGTAATCTGCCTTAGGAGGCAGTGAATAGGACTGCAGTGTTTCAACACACCTCCTGTTATTTCCCATTATGTTCTGTTTCTGTAGATGTTTCAGCATTCCCCTGGATGAACCAAGTCTAATGGTAATTTGCTACTTCATCATGGACTCATTCTGTTCATGCATGACTAGAACAACTGTATTGGTTCTTGAGACTTGAGCGGGGCTCCTAGAAAATTACATCCACATACTGTTTGCTAAAATGGCCCTTTCAAGCTCCTTTTATCATCAGTTTCGATGAGAAACACTGAAGGGTCTTGTTGATCTACTTACTGATCTCATCTGTTCTTTGTACACAAATGCGGTAGCAGAGATAGGCATATTAGGCTGGTTTTGTTCATAAAACTTAACTACTGGAAGCTAAATTCCCACAAGAGATTTCAGGATACTGATGCTGAAATGCTCAGTGGATAATTGCTAGAGAAGGTCCAGGCCTGAGATATGTAGCCAAGCCAAACTTTAGCAATTACTAGATTTTCACAGCAGGAATAGAAGCAGTTTGTAAACAATTGTGCAGTTCCTTTCTCCCATCAGTTCACTGCTGTTTCAGCCACCAGCAGAGTTATATCAGCCTCAGCTTAGTTACTCGGGTGGGTGATAATTCCATTGCCATGAACTCTGCAGGCAAAGTGACCTGGACTCTGTATGTAACCTGAACCTGAATTTCTCTGTACAGTACATAGACGATGCCTTGCCTCCAGAGTCTCCTTATCTGTATGGTCTCCATCCCAATGCTGAGATTGGCTTCCTTACCCAGACCTCAGAGAAGCTCTTCCGCATCGTGTTGGAGATGCAGCCCTGGACCACCAGCATGGGCGAAGGAGGAGTGGTGACCAGGGAAGAAACGGTGAGAGTGGTAGAGGAAGGAGCTGTTGAATTTTGATACCTGTCTCATTCATAAGTAGTCCTGTCTAGCTCAGGTTTGTCTCAAAACTGCTTATTATAATGTGATCTGCCTTTGCTGGATACAAACCGAGTGTCTAAAACCACTAGCCTCATATTATGCAGAACATCACCATGGTGGGATGTAATTGGAGTATTGTCAGTAATAGGACAGTGGCTTTTAATTACCCCCTGAACTGCAGTGCCTTCATTATCATCTTGTGAAAACATCGCAAATAAACCTTCTGTGGCCTCCACTGTCTCTGAGCCACTGGTCCCTGTGCACCATGCTGTGACTGGCATACCAACGGGCTCCCTGAGTGCACCGTCTGCCAGGTACAACGTGCCACCCAGAGCTCAGCCCACCTCTTACTGCTGCCATCAGGTCCCACCCAGCTCCCAAGCTCCCAGGGGCCTTGTGATTTCTTGTTTCCAGCTGAACTCCCTCGCTATGCCTATGTACCAGGCTGATCTCAGCCCTTCCTCTCGAAACTCACAGCTCATTAAAATCTGGCCCAAGCATTCATAACAGGATCTGAAACCAGCCAACACTTGCTTTGTTTTTCATTTCTGCAGTCTTAAGATCCCAGGTCTGTGTTTCAAGCTTTGCAAATTAATGAATGGCTAATAGAAAGTCTGTGCTTTCACACATGCTTCCTTTGGCTTGGTGTGGAGCTGGGCAACTTACTGCCTTTGCCCAAGGGGCTCTTAGAAGTGCTGGGCATGTTTAGTTCTCAGTTCATACCGGAATTTGAGGTGAGGGGAATAATCCGGAGGTAGCAAAGCCAAAGGAGGTGATCAAAGATAGCAAACGTGACTACCTCTTCTCCCCTCCCAGTCCTTTTGCTATTGAAATACAATTAAACTCCTTGGCCAGAGAAGCAAAATTATCAGTGAGTGATCCAGCGGTGGTATCACAAGGCATGGCTACCCTGCAAACTCCTGGTGACAGTCAAGATGACTGTCACAGGAGCACAGAAGTCCTCATGGCTTTCATGATCCCGCAGAGAAGAAAAGCTGCCTGAAAGCAACCTGAGTGTAGCCCCACTGCACTGCGTTGTGCCTGGGGGGATGCTCCCACAGGTAATTTTCTTCTGGAGGTGATCTCTCATTATCTGGACTATAATGGGCACGGGCTGTACCCCTTGCACTTGCTCCTCAAATGAGAGTGAGTTGAGAGTTGTCTCTTAGCTCCTCCATTTGAGGATTTCCAGTCCCTGGTTTGGCTGAGGTGGTTTTAGGGAGTTTGCAGGGAAACTGTGAGCCTGTCATTTTCCTGAGGCTCTGACAAGTCCAGTTACTCCCACATGTTTCTGAGGCCACATTACAGAAAATGAGCTGTAATTGTTGTGAAAAAAATCAAAGCCAAAGGGATTTGCAGGGGAATTTCAAATTAGAGGATATTTCTATACTGCACCTGAAGTGCAGCTGAAGAGCTTTTCCAGCCGAGCTTTAACTTTAGCCACCTAGCTGGTTGCAATAAGAGCCTACACATCATCACCTCTTTGTAACATCTGACATGAATGTGGAGGGTTTGGAGGAGCAGCAATGGGAGGAAATTGGAGTACAGAGTCCAAGATATGAATGTTGGTGGGCATGGCAATAAAATTACCCTGGGCTGCCTCTGTCACTGGCTGGCAGCTGTCGCTGGCACCAGCATGCCAGGTTTTGCACATCAGATTGCAGAATTGTACCTGTGTGTTATGTGTTCCTGAAAAATCCGCAAGAAGCAGAAGCCTTGCTCGGGTTCCAGCACAGAAGTAAAGCAAAGCATTATGTGAGAGACTTCCATACCAAGTTGCCTAATGGTCCACGTAAACCTGAGAGATACAGCTGATCCCATGAAGGCTGGGATCTTCATGCTTCATGGTCAATCAGAAAAGTTGTTTGTTTTATTTATATTTTAGACACTAGAAACATCCTGTTGCACTGGAGCTTTCCCTGTTTAGTATTTAGAGATATAAAGCACTGTTTCCAAATCAAGCTGTAATGTTGACCAGAAAATAATTTTGTTTCATTATGCTTTTCTTCCATGGCTCTATTAGTTCAGAATGCCAAATTCAGCTTAAAATTCAATTTTATATAATCACCTCTCTCTATCAATATACCACAGAAAAACAGCTCATAAGCTCAGTTGTCCTGAGGCTCAGCTGAGGCTATAGCCCCATCCATCTTCTTGCATTGAATCTGACCTTAGGAGAAGTAAGAATACAGGCTTAAGACCTAAGAAGAAAGGAGAGTGCTACATGTCATGGTGACATTTTTAAACCATCATTTTGAAAGCTTCTCATCTGACATTAACTTTTGTAAGCATTTGAATTTTAATAGGATGGGGCAAGCTCTTTGAAAGGTGCCATGCCCAGCGCAGCTGACACTGATTGTTTTCGGAGACACTAACTGGCAGATGGAGTTTTCATCCTGTGTTCAGGCAGCTGTCAGCCGAGGAGGCCCAGTGGGTCATTCACTAACATCCCTCTCTCTTTTCTCTTCGGCACACAGGTGAAAGCTCTTCTGGAAGAGATGTTAGAGAAATTGATGGATGAGTTTAACATTGCAGAACTGATGGCAAAGGTGGAGGAGAGGACACCGTACGCTGTGGTTGCCTTCCAGGAATGTGAGCGCATGAACATCCTCACCAGTGAAATAAAGCGCTCTCTCAAGGAACTGGATCTGGGGCTGAAGGTAGGAGCTCCGGATGCTTGCGACTGCAGCGTTGTAAAATCTTGACGAATGGAAAAGGTGCTCAGAGAATAAAAGGGGTCACACTCTGTATTCAGCACTGCTGGCTGCAAAACCAACTTGACTCCGTGGGGAAGGGTTCACAGATGGATTTGAAAGAGCACATTGTCCACAGGCCATGCGCGCAGGCACTGGGAGAGGTTAAAGATGCACATAGCAGTGACTGCGTTTGGGAATACAGACCAAGCACTTCTATCCACCCTGTAGTACAGCAACAATATGCTACTGAGAAATTGAGACGTGGCCTATTTAAAGGCAAGCAAAAAAATCGCACTTTTTCACAAAATGCCCAGTTACTGCGGGGAACTTGTAACGAAGTGTCATTAAAGGCACAAGCTGGGCTGAAATCAAAGGCAGGATTGGTCATGTGTAAGGACAAAAAATGTCCAGAGCTATAACAGAAAAAGCCTAAAAACTCAAAGAGTTTTGGAAGAGATACAACTGCCTTTGCTGGGTCTGAGTCATTTGCTAATGGATTAGGGTCAGGAGCAGACCTTCCCTATGGAGATACTGTCCATCATTGCTCCACCCGCAGTTGCTTCTCCACCCTGGTAAGAAACTAGACCCTGCTCCAGGAAGGTGTTGTCTGTGTCCCTCTGGGTGGTGGCTTTGGCCATTGCTTATGGAGAACAGCGAGGAGCTCTGGGGCTGGCAGGACACACCAGGTAGGATGCAAATTTCTGGGTTCAGCAGTATGTGCAAGAGGGCTGTGCTTTGAGGCTGCATCCACTGCTAGGAGAAGTCATCTGCTGAATCCCCTGCCAGGCAGCTGGTGGGACAAAATATAAAAGGCTACTGACTGCCCATTAGGGGATAAAGCAGCATAGATCAGACTGCACTGCAAGTGAGTGAGGGCCTGCCTAGCCAGCCCTGGTGCCCTGTAGCAACACTTCCCCTTCACCTTGTCATCCCAGAAGACTCTTCACCATAGCCAAGCGCTGTACATCCCTTGGAAAGGCCTAAGTGTAGCAGAAGAATGCTGCCTGGAGCTTGCAGCACAAAGCTCCTGGCTTCAATGCTACCCCAATGCCTTCTCTGTATCACCGACACAAAGTTGCTCCCTGGATGAGTTCATGGTGTGAGGCAGCAATTAAGGACATCAGTAGCTGGGCATTCCCTGTTCCATCATTTCCTGAATGACAGGTTGTCATCCCATTTCGCCAAAATGCTCAGCTCACAAAAAAACTTTGCATAGCATGGGAACCATTGCACTTGAAGGAACTGCAACTATTTTGTATGATGCCATTAGCAGAAAGAGCTAACAGGTGGGCAAGGAGGACCTGTCTTGAGACCGAATGACAATCCCAACCCACTCCTGAGGCAGCTTTGAAGAGAGATCTTCAAAGGGCGTATTGCAATGTGCACGCAGAGGTGCTAGGGTTGGCTCTGGGTTTTTAGGTAGCTGCAGCTCTGCAGGGATAGGACTAGGCTGCTTGTAAATCCCAGCTGTCTTGTGCTGTGCACCGTGAACCCCACAGCTTGGGTCCATGCTAGCTCAGACATTTCTGCATTGCATTTGCTGCTGATGCTTATTGCCTTGATTAAAGAGAGAGACATATCATATACATTTCGTGGTGGCCCAGTATGTACAATCCATTTTAAAATAGGCTGGTATTTATGTAGTCAATTATTATAAACAGATTTCCTTTATTTTCTAGCATAAGGCAGTGGAATTGAAAATTCTGTTTCCTGAGACAGGTAAACAGAAGTGATTTAATGTTTCAATCCTGGAGCAGCAAACAAGATATAATTGTAACTGGGACAATGTGTAGCAATTAGATTTAATGTGGAGAAGAATAAGCTATTTAATATTGGTAGGGGGAATGAATGGATGCATGGGCTTAGATAAACCACAGACAAAATAAACCACAGAAATCAGGCAATAATAGAGGGTGCAAATTTCTCCCCAAAACCCTGCCACAAATCATGGCAGGGAATTGAGATGGTATCTGCAGAAAAGGCACCTCTAATGACTACATAGGTTGGTCCCAACAGCCTCAGTACTTACAGTGTGATTCAGAGACGTCACAGAGCCAGGACTTAAGGACTACTGAGAGCAAATGAGTAGCAGTATCTATTTGTGTTAGCATTTCTTCATCTCGTGTATGTGGAAGAGGCAAATTTGAAGGGTCTGAGATACCACCAGTGGGCAATTCTTTTGTGCCTGCAAGCAGATGGTGCATGTGGGTCCCTGCAGAGCTGAGTTAGACATCTTGCATGACCCACGCTGCTGCCCAGCATTCCCCAATGGGCCCTTCCCATGCCTTGGGTATCACATAATGGCCAGGGGATGCTTGGGCCTGCTGTTGGCTCTTTCTGTAGGCAGTGCTGCTGTCCTGACTTGACAGCTGGGTCTCACACGCAGTTTGGGAGGGAAATCATTCTTTAATTGTTCCTTCTGAGAGCAGCTCCTATGAGAGCTGTTAATGCACGTTAATCTCTGGGATTGGGGATCTTTACTGACAGCACTCAGAGGAGGAGAGTTTACATAACAGGAACCACAGATCTCAGAAGAGAATAAATAAAACACAGAGGAAGCAAGTCTTATTGTTTTTAACTGACTATCTGCTGAAAGAAGGCGATTTAGAAATGTCATGCCTAATTTGAATTTTTGAATAATTCATTGTGTCTGTGTAGCGGAAAGTGATTGTTTGGTCCAAAAATAGGAGACATCCCATTAAGAGGAAGAGAAATTGCAATAGACTGGTAGCCATCAAAAATAACTGGCATGTTACATTTCAAAGCCCTTTGTTCTGGATGACTTCGGTGAGACCAGAAGCTGGGCTGAAACACTTGCATGTTAATGTTGTACCCAGTGTAATTTTTGCAAGCAGATTTTCTATTTTGCAACTTCAGTGAAGGATAAACCTCCAAAATGAGGATAATAAATATTATAAAAGGATAAAGTAAGACCATATTTTGTAGGGCTAGCTGGATATTTCACTGTATCAAGTGAAAATAACCTTAACTGAGAAAACAATTTGTGACAATAGTCTACTCATCTTGAGGGAATGTCTGCAGGCTGATTAGGATTTCCTTCAAGGGTGTCTTTAATGAAAATTACTCCCAGCATTTTGGAAAAAAAAAAAAAGTAACTTGAATCATTCCGGATGCACTTTAGTATTCAGCATCTGAAATGCAAATTTATGCGTAATTGTGTTTGGACAACTGTATGAGATAGCTGCTATAGATGCTTTGAACCCTCATAGGAGATTCCAACAAGTATGCTTGAGCGCGCAGGCTTTAAAAATTGCTTTTCTTAAGCCTTCCTGAGAATTACATTTGCTAATTGATTTGTTTCCTGAAAATAAAACTAGACAGGATATACGATCATGAGGGTTATGTCTTTAAATCAATTTGACTGCTTGCATACATTTTGCAATATTTTTACCTGCTCTAAAACCTTTCCAGGAGTGCAAAATAATTCTGTCACTATTAGAAGGCCCTGTCGTTCTCAGTGTTCTGCTGTGACCAGTGAAGTACTTTGCCCCTTGGGCTTTTTTTTCTTCCTGCATGGTCTTGCCATGGCTTTAGCCAGAGACCAGCCTATTGAATAGGTCCTCTCAGGGTCTAAGTTCTCCTGGGATGGGAGATGATGACCCATGTGATATGAATGAAGAAGGAACCACAATGATACTTCAGAGTTCGTGTGCCAACAGAAGTTATTAAATGACAAAGCCACAGCAACTGCCCCCTAATGAGGTCCAATCATTTTGACAGCATTTTGACAGCTTTAGCTCATTACCAGACCCTCTGATTAGACATGGCCATGCTTTTCTGTTGTGTGAGCTTTAATTGTGGGTCAGTACATTCTTTTAAAGTGTGTTATAGATAAAGAGGAACAGCTCAGGTGCCTAAGAGGAAATGCACAGGCCATGCGCTGCCTTTGTATTTCTTTGTCACTTCATGGCAAATACCAAAATGAGAAATCTTTAATTCGTGTTTGACTCTTGTGCTTGGAATTACCCAAGATTTTAAAGACCTTTTACCAGGCAACCCATCATTTTGAGATTCCCTACAAATGTAAAACCATTGAATAGAAATAATGAGGTGATTTACTGGCAGACCCTTACCTGGTCCCTGCTCACATGAAATAACAGAAGATTATATGTATTTTGAAAGGTGGTTACAGTTGTTTCTCATGTTTTAGGACTAATTGCAAACAGTCCTTCCACCTTTTAATTTAACCCTATTTGTTGCTTTTAGCTTCAAGAGTGTTGAAACAAAAACCATCTTAAAACCTTTGTACACATCATTTTCTCTGTCCACCAGAAATCTGTTCTCCATGGGGAAACCCAACAGGTTCAGATGCTCGTTGCCTTTAAAAGCTTACTACTTTTAACAAGTCATCTTTGGTGCAGAGGTTTAATAATGCCTTGTACCAGTCCATCCTTTTGAGAGATGAACATTTCCCAGGGAGGGGATTTCTGCATGGGAAACCAAAGTTCTTTGGGGAGCAATTCTGAGTGAGTATCCCAGGGCTGCAGTGGCTTCCAGGCATGGGGGCAGTACAAAAGTGCTCTCAGCTCTGATTTGAATTGGTGGGTGCTGGGGAGATGCATCCCCTTGAAGTACTGCCCTTCCTTATTGCCAGACAAAATGAATTTTATTGTGGATGTTTAGAAACTTTCACAGCGGAAATAAAAAAAAAGGCAAAAAAAAAAAGCTAAGTGTTGCTAAAAAGCCAGAAGTGCTAGAGTGGACATTTCCAGTGCCTGAATTCAGCTGACACCCTTCCTCCCTTTGATGAGACACAGTGTGTGGGGTAGATGCATTCAGCCCTTTGTTTTAGTTGGTGCATTCAAGGTGCATTCAAGCCCTTTGTTTTAGTTGTCATCCAGCAGCTCTGAGTGTTGCATTTGCAACACTCATGGCTCAGAGGATTCCTGTTCCGATGACAAGTTGTCTTCCAAGCTCGGGAGTCTCTGGTCTCTTTGCAGTGTACTTCCTTTGAGAAAATGCTTGCTAACCCAAGAGCGCCGGCATGCTTGTTTGCCCTAAATCTTGATCACTCATCACTGAGCCCGCTTCCACTTATTAGTGCCAGATGCAGTATGAGCCATCAACAAGGGCACTCATTACTGCTCTCCCATGGTCCAGTTAGGTGTGTAGCTGTGATCTTGTCCTACTGTAGCCTGTCAGTGTGATCTGCAGATTAGAGCTCTGTGGGGCATGGTCAGCATAGGAATAAACTGCAAAGATTTTTAACTGCTGGACTCCGACAAGCATTGCTAAACATGTGTTGGGGTTGCTTTAAGCGGATTTCAACTTTTGCTAAAGCTTCATAGACTTTTTGTGGCCCCAGTAAAGGGCACCTCTGCTGACCTGATGGCTGGAGGCACTGAAGTCCTGTGAAAGAACAGTTGGAATTTTTTAATGTGAATAGACTGACCCAATTCCCTCGCCCTTGTTCTCAGCAATGGCTCAACTGATTTCAGTTAATCTTTCCAAAAACACTCAGCCTGAGGCAAAGAGAAATTGTAAGTCAGATAAATTTTGGCAAAATGATAAGGGGACAAATGTAAGTATTTATAATGGAAACCAGCAATCAACATTAACTCCAAAACTGCTGTGGTGCGTTGTACCCCTTTAGCGCAGCATGGGGCACGCAAAGATTTAAATTGTGAAGGGATTATGTACCTGTAGAAGCTGAGCCTGCATTTGCAAGTTTTTGTCTTTGCAGACTGCTTGGCTTGGGCATTACAGAATCACGGATTAGTTGTTCTGGAGATCATCTAGTCCAACCCTATGCTCAAAGCAGGGTCAGGTAGAACAGGTTGCCCAGGACCACGCCCTGCTGGGTTTTGAAAATTTCCAAGGATGGAGACTCCACAGCCTCTGGGTAGCCTGTTCCAGTGTTCAACCACTCTCACAGTGAAAAAGTTTGTAATTGTGTGTCAATGGAATGTCTTTTATTTTAAGTTGTTCCCATTGCCTCTTGTCCTGTCACTGGACACCACTGAGAAGAGTCTGGCTCCATCTTCTTTACTTCCTACCATCAGATATTTATAGATATTGAAAAGATCCTCCCTGAGCCATCTCTTCTTGAAGCTGAACAATCCCAGCACTGGACCCAGCATGCCAGATGTGACCTCACCAGTGCTGAGCAGAGTGCTGCTATTAACCTGCTGGCAACGCTCCTCCTAATGCAGCCCAGGACACTGGTGGCCTTCTTTGCTGCAGGGGCACATTGCTGGCTCATGGTCAGCTTGTCGTCCACCAGGACTCCCAGGTCCTTTCCTGCAACTGCTTTCCAGGCAGTTGGTCCCCAGCGTGTACTGGAGCATGGGGTTATTCCTCCTCAGGTGCAAGACTCGGCATTTCCCTCTGTTGAACTTCATGACATTCCTCTCAGCTCAGCTTTCCAGCCTGTTCAGGTCCCTCTGAATGGCAGCACACCCATCTTTGGGTATCATTGGTGACCCTGTGGAAGAGTGAAGGGGGTAATAGTCTGAAGGCTGGACAAACCTCATGACTCTTTCCACAGTGTCCTGGATCCAAGTTCCAAGCATGCAGTAAATGTCCCCAGACAGCAAGACAGGTTGGCAGATGGGGGCCTCTGTCCTCTGCAGCAGGGAGTCACCTACTACTGTCACTCACATGATCTCTCCTGTGCTGCTGCATGGCTCAGGTTCCATCAGCATGGATACTTTGATGGATAGAGTTCCCAACCCCTCGTCTCCTACCTAGGCACTGAACCTATTCTGTAACTGCAGATCTGCAGGGAGAACAGAAGCCTTGCTCCTGTTGCTGGTAGTCACAAGCTTCCAGCCTTCGCCATCATGGGAGTCTCCCCTTCCCAAGCAGATAGGAACAGACTCTGCCTGCCTTCCTTCGATAGTGTTGGGAGTTGAGGCTTCTCTTGTATCTGCAGGGTCTCAAAGAAGATCCAGTTGTTCTCTTTCTCATCATCTCTGATGCTAAACAGTTTGCTGGCCTCCTTCTGCAGATCCATTACTTGGTAGCACAGGTCCTCTACCAAAGCACATCTCCTACAGGCAAGGAGACAGTCTCCCAGCCCCAGGCTCAGTGAGAGGCTCCAGGCTTTAAAAATAATTAATTGCTGGATAAAGGAAAAGCCAAGCCTCTCTCTGTATCTCACTTGGCTGAATCATATCTTAATTTGTTGTGTGTTTCCCTGCTGTGAAAGAAACTGTGATTACATTTGCAGACAACATGTGAAGTCCAACAGAATGACTTGCACTGCAAAGTAATAAAGGAGGAGGGGAGGGAGGGGAAGTGAAGGAGAGAAGGGGGATAAGACTTAATATAACAAACATTTGGACAGGATGCAGGAATATGTAATAGAAGGTGTTCATGAAAACCCAAAACTCATGAAGAAATTCACAGTATGTGAACACTTGTGACTGTGTAGGGTGTTATGCTCTTCCACACTTCCTAGCTCAGCCTCTGCTTTCAAGCAAGCTTTGTTCAGGTTAAACAGTTGTCAGTGCTAATTACACCCTTTCTCATTCAGGGAGAACTGACCATGACAAGTGACATGGAGAACTTGCAGAATTCCCTCTTCTTGGACACAGTGCCTGAGTCCTGGATAAAGAGGGCTTACCCTTCCACAGCCAGCTTGGGCACGTGGTTTGCTGACCTCCTCACTCGCATCAAGGAGCTGGAGGCCTGGACAGGAGACTTTTCCTTACCCTCCACAGTGTGGCTTGCTGGGTTCTTCAATCCTCAGTCTTTCCTGACAGCCATCATGCAGTCCACAGCCCGAAAGAATGAGTGGCCTTTGGACAAGATGACCTTGCAGTGCGATGTGACAAAAAAGAACAGAGAAGATTTTGCCAGTCCTCCTCGGGAAGGGGCATATGTCCATGGTTTGTTCATGGAGGGTGCACGCTGGGATGCACAGGTGAGCTCACCAAGGCTCTTGTGTTGAGAGAGAAGCCATGGATGTTACGCCCTTATTGCTTGGTACAGTACTCTGGGGAACTTCTCAGCCCCGACAGGCACTCATCTAAAATAGTCATTTGAGCTGCCTCTTCAGGAATGGGAAAGATGTGAAAGATGGGCCGCTCCTCTGCAGCCTAGAGTGGGTATCCAAGGTGGTCAGATGAATCACCCCTTGGAGCTGTCTGTTTCATGGCTCTGAAGGGAGTTCAGGGTGGCCAACTTGGAGTAATACCTCTAGTTTTTACAAGGTGAATCTCAACCTTGAGATTGTTGTACGTTGACTAAACTGTGGTCGGTACTCATGGTGTTACTACAAATAGAAAACATGGGGTCCCCTCAGGGCTGTATTGTCCCTGCACATTTGCATGGTTATGATTTTGCTGCTGCCTCCAAAAGTGACATGCCAGACTTTTGCATTGTCATTACCCTGTCACCTGTTTAGCAGCAGTGAGGAGAAAGGAGAGGACTCTGATTTCCTACACGTCCCCAGAGCTGAATGGGTGGGATGTGCCAAATCCAGACCACTGTCCTTCCACTGTTGGGTGCTGCAGGATGTTATCTGCATAGGTAGAGCTTGTGGCCAAAAATTAGTCACAACCTTTAGCCATCCCTTTAGAGTGGCAAATAAAGCTTGCATGGAAGTCTAACCTGCATGGTCAACACAGACTCAGGCTGATGACTCAGCATGGTGGGGGAGGCTGATCCTGGACAAACAGAAAGTGTGAGTGGCCCTTGCCCTTCTTTCCCCTTCTGGACATGGCCCAATACCTTTCAGTTGTAGCATAGCCAGCCTCAGGGCAGGTAAGGTGAGAACCACACCTTCCAACCAGGCAGCTGAAGGGAAACACACTTGCTATTTCCTGCCCATATAGCTGTCCGCGCTCCTCTGGCAGTGCACCTCTCCAGGCAGCACCCTAGAGGAGCACAATTGCCCCTGTCATTCCTTATGACAGTTGTCAGCTGTTAGGAGCGCAGTCTGCAGAGCGAGAGCCATTAGGCTGACAAATCCCCACTGGGCCTGGTCCTCTGAGTTGCCTGGCCTGTGGTAGCATGACTCCCACTTTGTGCTGCGTGTGATAACTAAATGACAGTGATTCATGCAGCTCTTACTCTGGGCAGCCAGTGTGATGCTCCTGCTGCCAGTGATCTGTGAGAGAGTGAAGGCTGATCAAAGTGAGTCACCCAGAACTTACTTATCTGTGTCAAGTTTACCCTCTCACAGGAAGAGACTTTTATTTCAGAGGCAGCTCTTTCGAATCTTGACCTTGAAGATCCTCCTTTATCGGTTGTGGAGCTTGGTGGTAGGATGCTGAGGAGAGAGACCATGCCTGTTCTATACCATATTCCAGCCTGACCTTGCAATTCAGATCTAATACTCTCCATTTATTTTTCTGCTCCCTCTCTGAAATAGTTTTCCATGAAAGACAGGAAATTAGGCAAAGCTTTGAACTCACTGACTGATGGATAAACATCATGATGCGTTTTATCACAAATCCTTGGGAAGGTCAAGGCTCCATTTTCTCTCTGGAAATGGGTCGATGTGTGCATTGGGTCTGGAAAGCCACAGGCAGTCAGGAACATTGGCAAAGGCTCTGTCAGAAGGTTGCAGTAAAGATCTCACGTGGGTATAAGGTCAGATCTCCTGCCTTGCTGCTGTTGGCTCTGCTAATAGCAGAAGTCACAGTAGCAGAACAGAGACCAGCCCCCAGAGACCCATTTCTCAAGCCCTGGTCCAAAAGTTCCCTGCCTATTCCCTTGTCTAAGCTTTTGGTGTGGCTGCCATACAAAACCCCTTGCAGCTCTTGGAGATCGCAACCCCTTACTACAGGGAGCACTGGATTTCAGTTACCCTCAAAACCTGACATTTTAAGCTGATACAAACCAGCTGGACACAACAGAACAGAGAAAGTTTAAAAAAATTCCTGGTCTTGCACATCAAATACTCCATTAAAAACAGACTTGGATGACTGCTGTTATGTTTTCCTTTACCATCATTACCACCATTACTAGAAAATATAATGGTCAAAATGACTGAGTTCTGCCTAGGTTTTAGCCATCCCCAAGTGATAATGGAAGCGAAGAGTGAGACGTTTTAGTGGTGCAAAGCCAGAAATCTTTTGGGAAACACATGGCCTCTCCCTTCTCCCTCCCGCCAATAACTTGTATGGGTGACTGCATTCAGCAATGAGGTTTGTCTTCAGAGACCATCCAGACTTTAGTAAATGTGTTTTTCTGGCTAAATTTTCCTTGTGATTGAAAGATACTGAGCAATTACTTTTATAGAACCATTCATAATCTCTGGGTATCTTGCTTCAGTTTATTTCGGAAAGGAAAATAATATTTTCATATGTTGCTGCTCACTCTGAAATATCATTTCCACCTAGTGGAACTATTCATTTTACCTGTAATCCAATGAGCACCAGTATATATTAATGGATGCAGCATTTTTAAAACAGGTGCACAGTTCTTTTGGGTTGTATACACCTTCCAAATTAATCCCCTGATAAGAATGGCAGGTCATGCTTAGAAGAACTCCTCTGGGGAACACCTCCACTTTTAAAAGAACATTTTATTGTTCTTTTTAGATTGTGCCTCCAAAAAAGGAAAAAGCCCCTCTATGTTCTGCTACTCACATTTTTCTATTTATTTAAACATTTATGTTTGCCCTTGGGTGTCTTAACTTTATAAAACATTCATTACCAAACTGCAGGCAGCTCTTAGATGAAATGAAACCAAGGTTACTTTGGGTCCAAATGATCTGTTGCTGTAGCACTGTTAAAGTCAGTGGGACTCAGTGAGAGAGAGTTTGACTGGTGAGACTATGAGACATTTTATCTCAAGCCATGGGAGATAGCTGACTGATTCCTGACTTTTTTGCTCCCAGCAACGGAGAGTTTGATGCCAGGTGTGTGCCCCGCTACTCACCAAGGATACTGGAGCATGATAGGGCAAGGGGAGAGGGGGGTTTTGTACCACATGTGCCACACAAAGCTTTGCCAGGTGTAGACAGCACACCACCTTGTCCTTGGAAGAGACGCACAGTCAGTGCACAGCATGCTGAGCAGTGGCTTAACACTGAGGGTATCGTGCCTCCGTCAAGCCACACCGGCTGCTGTTTCTGTGTACTTTTTAAAGTTAGTCCTATGTAAAGGACCAGTCTCAAACCAGTAGAGAGGCTTAGAAGGGCAGATCTGTGTGGCAAGGAACAGTCACATTTGATGTTCAAGTAGCTTGATATCTTTGGGAACAGTTGCACACCACTCATTTTTATCTGAGATGCTCCAAGCAGCGGATGCAGATAAAAACATCAGTGTGCAACCCAGCCCTGGCACAGCCCAGTTCTGGTGCTACAGTCCCAAACATTACATTTTGACATGTTCTTTTGCAGAGGCACCAGGTACCACAAATCTCATGCATCAGAGAGAGAAATTTTTCCCGGAGGGGTGAGCTGGGACATCATATGAAGCCTTTTCCCACCGATGTCAACTGTCAGTAATGCCCATGTATTTGTGAGCTATGAGAGCGAGAGTAGGATGTGGCTCAAGCTGAGGTCTCCAGTGATAAACTTACAATGCAGCCATGGAGGGGGCACTTGCAAATTGTGCTGGAACAGCCAGTCTCTTATTTATGGTTGTTTTGAAAAATTAATGATTTGGCAAACCCTTTTCCATCTGTATCTCAACTCTTAAACTACTCAGTGATAAAAATTCCTTTCTCATTTGGCTTTACTGGACAGCACATCATTAGGTCTTCTTCACCGTATGCTTCATGGATGGCTCTTTTTCTCGTTCCTCATGTCCAGTTGAGGCCACTAACCCCAGCTATCTCTGGACTGCCTTGGAGTGATGTTCCCTGCTAGCCTCACTGCTGGTCACATCACCAGCCCACCTTCCCTGAAAACAGAGGCAACTCTATGTGAAAGACAACCAAGCCGCGCTGAAGGTCTTTAAGCCAACCGACCCTAAATTAGCTGTGGTGCAGGTGCATCTGTGCTAGTAACACCTCAAAATGCAGTTGAGTGGGAGGGAATATTGGCTTACTGCATATGTATTTGGGCCCATCTATTAGCATCCCTGGCTTGTGACAGCTGTTTCACGTCTTTGGACCCATTAATATGTGGCGGCGTAGTATGTCCACTCTTCGAATTGCCTTTTGAGAAACCAGGACAAACAGAAGTGAAGGATTCTTTAGGATCTGAGGCCTGAGCTGTCTGAGCACAGAACAGTGGCTTTTTACCAGGTGTGCTGTGCCAGTAGTTAGGGAAAATTGCTTTCAGAGTAGAATTAATTTCTGATTGCTGATGACAGCAATAAAAAATGCAAATGCAAATCAGCCCAGACATAACACAATGATATGTTCCACAGAGATACCTCAGGAAGATTTCAACTCTTGTTAACCCAGAAATAGGTAGAATATATCTTGGAAATTCGATTTGAAGAATTGTCAGCGGTAAAAAAAGAGATCTGATCAAAATCCAGCCTCAGAAATGAAAGATCTGGATTTAAAAAGAGTGCATAATAATGCTTGATAAATAGCTTCTTTGCAAGGTATTATAGGAATTATTTAATGTTTGTTCAGCACGTTGGAAATATAAAATCCTAAATCAGAGTTGGATTTATCACAGCTTAGTATAACAGATGGCATTAGTACAATTAAACCGAGGTGTGTCGCAAGAGGGATTATTTTTCTTCACTCCTTTGCAGAACTAAATAACCTACTAGAGAGGTTGAATCTCATCCCACAGGTTTGATCTAAGAGCATTTGAAATAATAATGATATGTGAAGCTAAGCTGCAGTGAGAGGCAGTTTCTTTAGCACTGAGAAGTCTTATTTCCATTTCTGTATTTGTTTTCATTTGGTCTCTCTAGCTTCCATTAAGCAATTTTGCAGGCCTTCCTGGAAAATGATTGATGTGTAGGGCATTTTATTGTCAGAAAGAGAAACAGAAGTTGCCAGAGAGACCCAAGTTAGAGAAACAAGTCATTGATTTTATGCCCTGACAGCATACCATCCTTCTCCTGTGTCGGGCAGCCTGCTGAGCGAGAGCATTGCTTTGAAGAGGATAATGTGGACTTGTTAGTTAATGATAATATTCCCAGAGGAATAGTCCTTCTGAATCCCCCTTGTTGGCGTGAGCACCTGTGAGAGAGGAAACAAGCCTGTGGTGCCTTTCGTGGCCACACAAAGCATTGAGTGTATTCATTGCACAGACAAGCATATCCCAGGTCATGCTCAAATCTTCGTGGTGTGGTGGGAGACTTGGTGCCTTTTAGACTCTTCCCAAGTGAGCGTTGTTCTCCATCCTGAGCCCCATTCAAGTGTCCACAATTGGTCCTAGCACAAGCAACGCTTCCCATGAGGTGGCTTTGGTCTGGCAAAACCTTGACTAAGAGCAGCACAAGGATGATGTGTCTGGACATAGCCAGTAACATTGTTCCCCTGCAAAGTCCAGCTCAGGTGTGTGTGGGTTTGGGCATCTGGTGAGAGCAGGCATCTGTACGCATCCCTTGGAATAAGCTATGCTTGAGGGAGGCTTCTGATGAAACAAGATAGGTGCTTGATCCAGACCCTCCTTATCTCAAATAGACTCATCCACCCCCTTGATCTCAGGAAAGATGCTTGTACTTGCCCAATAAGTCCAGCTTGTATAAACATTACAGAGGATCATGTGTACTGGGGTACAGCTAATGGATATTTTGGAAATCTAACTAAGACTTTGTCTTCTTTCCTTTGTAGACCGGGATAATCACAGATGCCAGGCTGAAGGAACTAACCCCGGCCATGCCTGTCATTTTCATCAAAGCCATTCCTGCTGACAAGCAAGATATCCGTAGTATGTACCCATGTCCTGTATACAAAACACGCCAGAGAGGGCCAACTTATGTGTGGACTTTTAACCTTAAAACTAGAGAAAATCCTTCCAAGTGGGTGCTCGCTGGTGTGGCATTGCTGCTACAGATCTAGGTTCAGCAGCAGAGCACCTCATTTGCAAATCCTTAACTATGTCTTTCTCAGAAAATTAAAAAAATAATATCCTGAGACTGAAACCAAGCTCCATCTCTCTGAGTACTGGGCACTTAAATAGAGCCTGCAAGGAGGTGACAGAGGTGCAGAGGGACACATGGACCAGATTCGTGGCTGCTGTAAATCAATGTCCTGTAATTCCTACACTGCTGCACTGGAGCACTGGAAGATCCCAACCCACAGCCAGATCTTCCACACCCAGAGAGTGCTAAGCTCAAATCTGAATTTAATGTTTATTTTTCTTTTGTGATTCAAAGTAATTTTAAAGTCAGTGTCCTTCTCCAGTATCCTTAGATAGCTCGGTGACCTGTGCAATTCTTTAGACCTGGTTCTTTTCTATACATGAGTGGTTTTTTGTCATAAGTGTAATGTCAAAAGTTGGGAGATCAGCAGATGTTGTGGATATGAACTGTTTCTTGCTAATATTCCTGTAAATTTTGGAAACATTAAAAATAGTGTTAATATCCAATGTGCTTAATGTAATCAACAGTAAAAATACAGCACAGGGATTATTTAAGAAGGATATTTCATAATGATAGAAATTTACTAATAAATTTCATTATTCCTGGACTAGTCTCTAAAAATTGCCTGGAGGCCTGTATCATATATTTACTCACTGTATGGAGAGTGCATGCAGGGTCAGGTGGGACAAACGCAGCTGTTTGGATAGTTGCATTTATAATTATGAATGCAGTGGGTGAGAACTGATGTGTTTCTAGAGCAGAAAGCACAGAGAGGGATGACTAGGGTGTACATTATCTTAATGAGCCAGACACACAGAGCGTTGCTCAGGACTGCAGAAGCTGAGCACTTGGGAGCTAGGAAATGAGAAATAAGGTTGCCTGGGGAAATGGAGCTGTCCCGTGCTCTCTGCTCTGTCTGCAGTGCTTCATTGCACAGCACAGGACCTTGCCTGTGTCTAATATTTGCTGTTTCTCTTCTTCGTACACTACACAGTATCCTCCCACCCCTCACATTGCAAGCAACCATGGGTTTTTCATCTGTGTGGTTCACTGCCATCTCTGAGGTCGCTGCAGGTATCAGCCCGTGTGTCAGCAGGGAGGCTGCGTAGGATGGAAGGGGAAGATGGCAGATGTGCAGAGGATTTGGTCTCAGTGGAATTAGCACCAGTGAGCACCCCCAAACTTTCCCACCCTAACCCAATGCCAGGTTACAATCTCATGGCCAGACTCAGGGCTCCTGTGACTCTCCTTTGGAAACACTACAAACCCTGTTACTCAGATGAATCCTCAAAGTCAGTGAGCACCTCAACAAACACTGCCTCATCTTGAGAGGTCCCCACTCGCCAGAGTTGGCCCTGAATGGGCTCAGGTGTTTAGCACCTACTGGGGAAAGGAGAGGATCACCAGCCAACTCTGTTCCCACTGCCTACACAGTGGCATTGAAACTTCCAGGATCCTGTTTCTAGGCAGCTGTGGGGTTCATAGGGTGGGAGTCCGCAGCCTGGAGAGACCTGCAGGTCTAAGTGAGTCACCTCGAGCTGCCCTGATACTCCATGAGGGACTTGGTCCTCCCACCTCATCCTGCACTGGTTATCAAAGAGGGGTCAGATCTGTCTCTCATTTCCCTACTCTCACTGGGAAGAAATGAAGTGACTTGCTTAGACTAAGATATTTAACTTCTAGACTTCTTAAATGAGGTGACCTGGGCTTGATCGGGCTTTGGTATGGCCACTGCAACCATGGGAGAAGGATATACCTCCAGGTTAGAAATTATGCTTCCCAGCTGAGTTTGAAGCTCAGCATTACAAGAGTCCGTGCACACCAGTAGGCAGGAAAGAGTATTGAGTTGACAAGGGCAGTGCATCCATGTACCATGTCTTCTGGGTTGCCCAGCGATGTATCTGCACCTGGGACAAGCAGCAGCAGTACAAGATGCTCTATTGGCCTGAAATGCAGCTGTGGTGCTTGTGCAGTGCTTGGGATGGTGGAGCAGATCTTGGAAGGAATAGAGGTAAAAGAGGCGCATGTATAAACCACCAAGAGTATCTGGGGATTACTTGCTGTATCGTACTGAGCCCACTCTGACCTGCCGTATGTCACCAAGCCCACCCTGAAGAGCATTTTGGGAATCCTGTGAAAGGTTCCTCCAAAACCTGGGCCAAGCCCATTGCTGCGTCTCAGTGAACAGGATCATGCAAGCATCACTTGAGAGCTCTACAGAAAAAGCTTTCCAGAGAGGCCTATAAATCAGAGGTTTCAACAGACTATTTGTTCCTCAGCCAGAGCATCCTAAAGAGGCAGGTAAGTATGAAATCCCCTAACAAACAGAAAGCCAAAACCCAGGAAGCAACGGTGCTGATGTCCCTGTCTGAGCTCTCCTGTAGTCCATGTGTTGCAGTGCCTGGAAGCATGGATGTGTGGCATGCCATGCCCCAAGAAACTTCCAGCAGGCACCACAGTCACTCTTTTTCTGTCACCATATACCCTATACTACCACCCTTCCCTGGCTTGTTGGGAAATGCTCCTGTGTTCAGGGCAGCTCTGCACAGCCCTGTGTGCCATTCACTTATGGGCAAGGGGGATGCTCGCAAGGACTCATCCAGCTTTCTATTAAACTGAGACCTGGGGAGAGCCCGATGCTCGGTGGTGGAGAAAAGGATGATTCAACTTGTTGCCAAGTTCCATCACATCACTGATCTACATTTTTGTCTCCTTTAACCCCTCTCACTTGCATCCTGCCACTCTTGAAGATCTTGCTGTATTTAAGGATGTAATTAGAGCCTTGAAAAGATGTATGTGTGAAGCTGTACTAGTTTTGGCTGGAACAGAGTTAATTTTCTTTGTAACAGCTTGTATGGTGCTATGTTTCGGATTTGTGATGAAAACAGTGTTGATAATACAGGGATGTTTTAGTTATTGCTGAATAGCGCTTGTACCACATCAAGGGTTTTTCTGCTTCTCACGCTGCCCTGCCAGTGAGTACACTGGGGGTGCGCGGGAAGTTGGGAGGGGACACAGCCGGGACAGCGGACCCCGACTGACCCAAGGGATAGTCCATGCCGTATGATGTCATGCTCAGCAATAAAAGCTGGAGGAAGGGGGCACATCCAGAGTTATGGCATTTGCCTTCCCAAGTAACCGTTACGCATGATAAAACCCTGCTTTCCTGGAGATGGCTGAACATCTGCCTGCCAACAGGAAGCAGTGAATGAATTACTTCTTTTGCTTTGCTTGTGCATGCGGCTTTTGCTTTACTTATTGAACTGTCTTTATCTCAACCCGTGAGTTCTAGCACTTTTACCCTTCCAACTCTCTCCCCCATCCCACTGGGAGGCAGTGAGCAAGTGGATGTGTGGTGCTTGGCTGCCTACCAGGGTTAAACCACAACCATGTTTCTGTGGGCAGTGTTTGGTTTTTCAGCCTCATATCAAACTGAACAGCTTTTGGGTGGCCTCAGCACACACTGACTGGGACATGATCAACTCTCTGCCACTCCAGCATATCAGCTTTCCACAGTGTATTGTCCTCCTACCCAGAGTAATGTAGGAGGGTAAAGTCCTCAGGCTTTGCAGAAGATTCACAGTAACTCTCTTGGTCTGAGCAACAGAGCAGCTGTCTTCCTGCAGGAATGAGGAGATGCAAAATCGTTGACTTTGCAGTTCTGGAGAACAACAACCTTCTGGACCAAGGTAAGGTGGAAAAACTTTCTGGTAAGAACTTTGTTTAATTGCCAGGCAGTGTCTCCAAGGCACAGTCCCCAAAAATTAATGATGAAGCAGCTAGTTATTGCTTAGCAAAAGACATCTGCAAATATCTAATGCAAGGGAGAGAGTTGTCTTAAGCTGCTTATTTTAAAATGCCTCTTAACCCATAAATGAGGTAACAGATTCTGTAGACTACCCCACATAATGAGTATCTGGCTAGAAGAGGTCTGTTAGCTAGGAAAAGCTATCCTATTAAATTCAATCCTTGCCAATTTAAATGAAAACCTGCCAATTAGATATGTAATGTAAACTGGTCACTTCCCACAGCTTTGCAAAGTTGGGTGCATTAAATTCTCCATGTATTTCACCATGCAGGAGGTTTAGTTGCATAATCAGAGCACTGCTGAATTAAACACATAAAAGCAGGGCCAGAAGGTATAGTAAGTGCATTGTGCTCCAGATAACATTGCTGGATTAGTCCTTCTTTGGTATTTCTTTAATGCTTCTTTTACCACAAGCTTCTCAGTGCTCCATATGTGGAATTCCTGACATTCTGGAGACTGTTACTGTCCTAAACTTCATACTTCTTCTCTTTTAAAACCCATCTTCCTTTTTCCAGCACACTAGGACCTCTCTCTACTCAGTGTTGCCCTCCAATGTGCCCCCGTACCTACAGGAAAGGATAAGTTCAGTAATTCCCTAGGCACTGCTTGCTCTTTCCAGAGCAACAGCCTGGGCTGTTCTCTTGCCAGCTGAAGAAGAATGGGATGTTGACAACAAAATGGATCCGATTGTTTTATTATATATATCTTCCTGCATAATTCACCAGTTGGGCAGGCAGGGTAGTGGGGAGATATTTATAGATACTAGAAATGTCACCAGGGTGCTCATTCTTCATCCTTTGAAAATCATCACAGGAAGGAGTTGGCTGCAAAATGCTACAAGAGGATAGTGAATAATTTGATGCTTTAGGGGGAGAAAAAAATCTGACAGGCATGAGATTTTCCAGCCATATCTGCCTAAACCAGGCAATTAAATACAGCTGGCCTGGCTATTCATTAGGAGCAATGCATTAGTCAAAGGTGAACATTTTCTGTTCGTGAGCTCTTGGAGACAGCTGCCCACTTGGCATTTCCAGTGTGTACCTTTCTTCCTACTCTTTGCCCTTGTTTGAGTGGAAAGGACTGAGCAGTGAAGAACCCTGTCCCCAAAGCCAGCACAGCCCCATGCTGAGACTCCAGGGCTGGCAGAGCTGCAGCACTTTGGACGACATCCAAGACAGAACTGAGGTTGATCTGGAACAGGGCGGGCAGGGCAGGCAGGGCTGGCAGCTGGGGTAGTCAGGCAGTGCTGTGCAGCTGCAGCAGCAGGGCAATGGGGCAGTAGGACAGCTCAGGGCAGTTTGGCAGCAGGGGCCCATGTGTTTGCTCATTTTTAGGGAAAGAAAAAAAGAAGACCCTGTGAAGTGACTTTTCCATTACTGGAACAAGTTTCGTGAGACCAGTCTCCAGGCCCAGCCCTGAGGCTGCTCTCCTGCCCTCAGCACCTTCAGTCCTAACTCCTTCTCCTTCATCCCGGCTTCAATACTCACTACCCCAAGCCTGCTGCAACCCCAACCCTTCCTTCTCCACACTGGCCACAAACCGAGTAAATACAAACATTTAAAAAAGCAGGTGTTTCTGAACCAAAGAAACGCCTCTTGCAAGCAGAGTTTTGCTCCTGAAGGTGAAGGAACCCTGTGGCCTTCAGTTCCCTGGTGTTCACACACCACTCTCCAATTACGGAATTGCTGCTTGGAGGACCTGGGATTTAGCTGGAGGCTGGGAAAAGTGAGAAGGCAGGGTTCCTTATACAAAAAGTGGCCACATTTTTTCAGAATGACTTTTCTTTCAGACCAAGGTGCTCTCTCTCACATTTTATCACTCCCCAGCAGCCAGACTGTGTTTGATGCTGCTTGTGTCCTCCCTGAGCACCCACATAAAAAATGAGGGTGAGCTCCTTGTGAACACCTAGCAAAAAGGTCCTCTGGCCTTTGGCAAAGTGCTGAGTGCCAGCAGAAACCATGCAGTGAGCCAGCCATGGTGGGGTTGAGGACCCAGGTCATGCTCCAGGTCATCTGCCAGTGGTTATGCTGGGGGGCTGGCACGTTCCCCTGGGAAGTAAGTAAGTGTTCAGCCCCTCATGGCAGGACCTGATGATTCAGAGAGCGGGGTGATGCCACTCTTCTGGTTGAAGGAATCTGCATGTCTTTGTAGGACTTGCAGCAGGTCAGAGCCTGGAGCAATAGCATTTTTCTTGGGCTTGGGCATGGCATCCTGCAGGGCAAAAGGCAAGTGTATGCCCTCCATGTCTCCTGCACAGCTAAAGTCTGAGACAGTAGTCATGTGCAATGCTGCACAGAGTGGGGATTTTCCAGCTGCAAAAGAGTTACTGCTAGAAACCATATATATTTGGGAAAATTGCATCTCAATTTTTGCCAAGGAAAAAGAAGACATAAAACTAGTTCTTTTTGTTTGCATTGTCCCAGCTTTGCCCCTTTTACATCAGCAGGAACCTTTGAATGCAAAGTCAGCTCAGACTATAACCCCTTGAGTACCAGGCTTGCTCACCAGCTGGAATCTCAGCACACCATTTGTGTGCCCTGACTTTAGGGACTGGAAAGGTAAGTGTCATCATTTGAGCTAGTCTCTGGGCATACTTTATAGCCAGCAGAAAGAAATGGGCTCAAGTAGTAAGTGATTCACCTGACCCATCTTAGTGATCTCATAGTGAGATCAGGATCTGCCAAAGTGTCCTGGGTCTCCTTGCCAACTGCACATGGAGCCTAGGAGTCACCAGGTCAGACTGCAATGGGGAGCTTTCTTACACTTAAGGTCAAGCCTATGTGTCCTTGCCTTTTGCTCTGTCCCAGGAGTCCAGCCAGATCCTGCATCCTATGATTTCACATGCAAGACCAGGTATTGGATGCCCAGGGGAGCCCAGACGAGCTCTCATCCTTTCTGTGTATCTCTGCAGCTGCTGACACTTCACAGAACCCTGTGGGGCTTCTTTGGGCCTGGATCCTCAAAAGGTCTGTGGTCAATTACTTAACTCCAGACTGGTGACATTTTCCAAAGGGATGAAAGTAAAAGAAGGAAAATTGTGCTATTGAACACTTAATATCAGCTAAAATTGAATGAACTCTCCCGGGACAGAGAAATGACTTTTCCATAGCCTGGGAGTGTTGTACCTGCTGCAAATTATAATTGGCAGAAGAGCACATTTCAAAGTAAAGTCTTCACAAATGCTTTGTAGTTGTGTCCTATATTTTGGGGTTAACCAGCTCCATTCTACCGCAACTGTTTCTCACAGAGCAAAGGAAAATGTAGACTAGACACATAAAAGGAGAACTTGGTTGGTAGTCAGTAGATTGGTTTCACTGGGGCAAATTTATTGCAACTATTATCGGGCACTGGCAATGCCCAGTGATGCAAATTCTGCATGTATCACTGCTCAATTATTTACAGAACAAAACTAGCTGTAACGTATCAGCTAGATGCATTCATTTTATAAAGTGACATTAATACATTTAATTAGCAATGGCTTATTAGATTCATGTCCATTATTATGCATTGTTTTTTAAATGACTGTAATTGCCCAAACAAGTCTACAAATATATTTACCTTGTTAATGGTTGTGAACTTCATTTAAAAAGCTTTTAGACTGTAGAAGACGTTCATGGAGTTATAAGCAGCCCTTCTAATTTGAGTACTACTGTGCCTGTTAGTGCAGAAGGATTGTTTGAGGCTATAAATACATTGTCTAAAGGTTTTGAAGCCCACTTATCCGTGTGCAAACTTTAAGGTTCATTTTTAGGACACTCTCACAACATTCCTTTTGATTAGTGCCAAAAGCCATGAGGCGAAACCCCAAGCCTGCATTCAGTATCTTGGCTCAGTGTTTCCAAGAGTACAGAAGGAGCTGTAAGCTGTGATAGCTCCAGTGTCTGCAACACCTCCTGTTTCTGGGAAGGGCTATTTCAGGGACCTTAGTCTCACTGTTGAAAATGCTGCCTTGCAAAAATCAGAATATTTGTATTATTGTGTGAGGTTTGATGAAAGTTACACAAGGAAAAGTGGCTCATGTCCGTGATAGAAGTTTTGTCCATGTCAGCAAATATGCCCCACAGCCCTGGAGACCCTGGCATTTAGGGTATTCGCATGAGAATCTGTCTTGAGACTTTGCATTGGGTTGGAATAAGGATTTGAGTGCTGATCTCCAGGTGCCTGGGGCTCACCACCAGGCTGTTAGGCATTCAGGAGAGGAAAATGCATGTGAGGACATCTCTCTGGTGAGAACAACCCAAGCAACTGACTGTTGCCAGGTGCATACTCTTCAACATGGCACTGCTCCATCCAGTGAAATCTCATCAGCAAAGTTCTTGCTCCCATTTCTCATTAAAAAGTTGGAAAGGTCTTGGGATAATCCAAATATAGAATGGGAATAAATTCCAGGATCCTTCTGACTCACTGCTCAGGGCTGCAGAAGCTGCAGGAATTTCTTTTTAGCCCAGAGACCTGATCTGGTCTTGGACAAGCACTGGCGAGGGCTGGGGGCTGCATGGTCTCAGAGCAGCAAACAGTGAAGCATCCTCCTTCCCTTCCAGCACAGGGCACAGGCAAGGGCGATGGGCCAAGTTTAAAACACCAGCTGCCCTGGGAAGAATCAAATCCATTATTGTTGCTGATTCTACACTCTTTTTGCCCACCATGTGTTACAATTTCCTAACTCAATGGTCCTAAGCTCATGTGGGTTTTGCACCTACCGTTGTTGGCATCTGGAGCACATCCCCACGGCCAAATCTGGACCTTAGCAAACTTGCATTAAACCACTGGCCCATCAATCTACTGTGGACAAGAGTTGCACATTCCTTTTTGTGGGTTGCAGTTCTCCTCTGCACCCAGAGCACTCAATATCAGAGTACCTAACTCCAGCTGCCTGCTTGCTGGTATCAGAAAGCAGTGGATGATGCTCTGCTGGACAGGGTGCTTGGACTTACCACTGAGAGCTGGGCAAGCAGTGGGATGTTATGGACTACTGTGGGGCACCCAGGATTTCTGCTGAACACAAACCCGAGCCATGTGATGCATCACCCACTCTGCTTAACACAGATTTTACTGCAGAATCGTGCTTGAGAGTCATCAAAACACCTGGTACACGTGGGACTGCATAAATGGAGAAATGATTATAAGAGACAGGCAGGGTTCAAAAGGCCTTAGAAAATTACACAGTGAATGCATAATTGTTGAAATGAAATAAGAGTTTTGTTAGCTGCAGCCTGGAAGATTAGTTGGCTGGATGTGTCCGTTCAGTTTGTCAGAATAGAGACAGGATAAATCTGAACAAAACAATCTTTGGAAATCCTGCCCCGCTTCCCATCTGCCATCGCTGTGTGCTTTTTATGGAACTGGATTGTTATGACATTGCCTAGACTTTGACTGTGTGCTGTCTACTTAACAAGTGTTTCAATTAATTACTGTAATGTTATTATTGGGAAGAAGCAGCAGATAGGAGGAAAATGATTACATAATGAGAAATAAATTGCTATCTGAGATCTGTTGCTGAACACAGAGTGGTTTACCTCTCTTCAGAAAGTTATTCAATAACAGACGGAGGTGGTGGCTTCCTGTGAGTGATGGGAGGTCTGTTCAGACTGGGGCTGGGAGAAGATGCTGGTGGTAAACACGTGGAGATGCCTCCACCCAAGGAAGCTGGTACAAGCTGAGGTAATTAGTCTCCTAATTGGAATATTTACCTGGGAAGCTGGGATGACTTGAGCAGCATGTACACAGGAGCTGTTCCTGCTTGTGCAGACCCAAGCGTTCCCACTCTCACACCAGCCTCCTGGGCAGGAGTCCCCATCTGTGTCACATCTGGGAGTCACATCCCACAGTGCCTCACTGGCTGCACCACCAGCTCCTCCAAGGAGGCAGCATGGTCAGTACAGCGTATGAGAAGGTGGAGTTGGACTTGATGCATCCTGGCAGGTCCATTCTTGCCTGCCCACTCTGCATCCATCTTCAAGGGCAGACCCAGCTTGTCAGCAGCACCTGGTCCAGGCCTGTGTTCAAGGAGCCTGGGTAGATGGCAAGCCTCTTCCCAGGCCCAAACTTTAAAGACAGTGTGATGGAAGACTCTCAGATCTGAGTCCTCTGAGCCTTGAAATCCCACGTGCGCTGGTGAATGCTACGGAAGACAATGGCCCATGGGGGAACGGTGGTCTATGGGGGAATGAAGGGCCATGGGGGAATGATGGGGCTTTAAATAATGATGGTCCATGGGGCAATGGTGGGCTTTTCCTCTCCTAGGGCAGTGGGAGGACTGACCATCTCCCACATACTGCCCTGCTAGGATCAGGATGGTGCATCCTTGCTCCAGCCAAAGGAGGAGATCACACTGCCATGGAGGATGTCCCTCCATGCCCCTTGGTCACACCTGCTGTTACAGCCCGGGAGGAGAGCGTGTGTAATATTGTTATGACCACTGTGCATGCCTCAGTTTCCCCAGTGTGTCCTGTTGCACCTAGGAGGTGAATGCATTAACATCCCCTTTTGGCAGGGTCAGCCTGAAGGCAAGTGAGCCTACAGAAGTGTATGATTTGGTATGGGTCAGGCCGTCTGGAGCTGAGTGCAGATATTCACATGAACAGCAGCAGATGCGGCAATACCTCACTGTCAATATGGATGTGAGGCTTAAAGGCAGCGGAGGTGTAAGCTGCCAAGATATCAGTGGGGATGTAGACCCAGGGACTCGGGGCTGCCTGGGCATGTGTCACCAGTGAGGATGCTGCCTGCTGCACTGCAGGTCTCCAGTGGCCCCAGGGACTGGAGCAGACTGGCTGCCAGCAGTTTGCTGCTCACATTAATCCCCCTGAAGCAGCTGAGGTTTGGACTGGCAGAAGTGCAGCCAGAAGCAGAGGGGGGCTTTCCCCAAAATCCTTTCTCAGCTGGAGATTAACCCTCCTGAGGAAGGTCTTGGGCTCAAGGGTGCAAGGGAAACCTGCCCCAGCTGTGTCCCTCTCCCTGCTCTGTGCAAGTCGCAGTTACCCAGAGACCAGGGTTGCCCTGGGGCAGTGGCTCAGGAGCTGCTAGGGGGTAGGATGGTGGGGGGCTGCTTTCAGGCCAGGACTGGCTTATATACCTTAAATTAATGACTGGAGTCTCTGACTGAGTGCTCATTAATTTTCTTGCGAGGCTCAGGGGCAGGCTCTGCTCTCTGCAGCCAGCTCATACAGCTTTATTACCACCACTCTGCTGGGAAATCAGTGACAGATCACACAGGCCACGTCTGCTTTACAGTGCTATGGGTCTCCCACCACCACCATGTCCTGAGCACCAGAGAAGAAGAGGAGCCCTGTGGGATGCCCCTACACACAACCCGTAGGAGACAGGCAACAACGGAGATACCCTGAGTCAGGGGTCACACTAGATGCCCATGACCCCTGTCTTGTCTTCAGTGTCTGATGTGGCAGGATGCCCCTGAGCTGCTCCTGCTGGCCTCTGAGCTGCATTTTTAATGGAAAGCTGCCGGGGTAACCCAGGACTGCCGAGCACAGGCTGCAGGGGCAACACTAGCATGCCAAAACCAACTCGCGTCCCATCCCAGGCAGTGCTGCCTGGGGCCCATGCTGACCAGCCTCTGTGCAATAGAGCATCTTGCTCTTCCACTCCTCCAGTGCACCACCATCATCCCATCGAGAACATCACCCAGCACCAGGTGGCTGAGCTGACCATGCGACAGAGCTGTCCTGCCTGCGTGTGCACCCATGATTCAGGACCAGCTCTGCCAGGGGCAGGGTGAGGTGCTAAAGAGGAAGATGCTTTCCATGCACAGCTGAGCTTTTGGAGGAGCTGGGGACCCCTGAGGCTCAGGGGCCTGGTTTTGCCAGGCACATTTTGGAGCGGGGAGCTGAGGACTTTCCCTCTGCACCTCTCTTTAACAACTCTGTGACATTACATGGGTTTGTGATACCCAATATGTGGCTGCTTTGAATCCATTGAAAGGTTTAGCTCATGCTTAGACCAGGCTGAGGGCTTGACATCTGTCAGTTATTCACCACAAAACAAGCTTAATGTTGGCAGATTTCTTCCATTTGTTACCAAAATGGGGAGACTCCAGCACCCCTCCTGCCACTCATGCCCCTAATCTGTACATCACGCTCTGCCCTGCAAAATCCTCCCATCCAGGGAGCATTTCTTGATGCTGATTGCATAAAGCATGGGCAGAGGAGAGGTGCTGTCATAGCAGTGCTGCTCAGGAGGTGTGCTGGAGGCCACAAGCAGAAAGCTGAAAGCCTCACGAGATCCAGCCCTCACTTTGCAGCACAAAAGGCACCGCACGGGGCACAAGGGAACACAGATGTGGATCTGATTACAGTGGAGAAAGATGTCAGCCCTGGAAATTAATTATCTATTCTTCAAAAGGACCAAGTTCTCCAAATTAACGATAATTATGAGTAGAAAATTGTAGAGGGGAAAAAGAAAATGAACAAAACCTAAAAATCCTTTAAAGAAAGGTATTTGGAATCAAAAAGCCACAAGCAGAGAGGCAGTTCCGACTAAAAGCCTGGAGGATGGAATACAGAACAACTGAAAAGGAGAAAAAAGAATTCTTCGCAAACCAGAACTGTAAGATGTGGGAAATTGCTAAGGGAAGATGAAGACACTGGGAGAAAGCCTGTAGCAGGTAAAATTACAGTCAGTCATGGGATTCCCTCCCAGTGGGTCAGGTCTAAGAGTGGGGAAAACTTCTAGTAGAAATGCAGAAAGGGCAGAGGTAAGGTAGGAAGATGAAGCCTGTTGTGGTTAGATTTACACT
This sequence comes from Theristicus caerulescens, assembly GCA_020745775.1. Lineage (NCBI taxonomy): Eukaryota > Metazoa > Chordata > Aves > Pelecaniformes > Threskiornithidae > Theristicus > Theristicus caerulescens. The sequence goes on along the minus strand of CM036571.1, from coordinate 13,206,423 downwards.
TCTGTGGCGTAACGCTTCTGCTCATAGTTTGTGACATGGGTTTGGTCTCTGGACTGTGCAGACAAAAACACCTCCAGGGGTGGTTTGTCCCCAGGCTTTATCCAAACTATGACACTGGGTATAATTTCTAGGATCAGGTGTGGAAGTGTATCCTGGCCCCGTGTCAAGGGATGATCAAGACAGACACAAAGTATCTCCCTCTGCCTGTTCCTGTTTCTTTTGGAGGAAGCTACAGGGAGCCATGACATGTGCTCTGGTCAAGTCCCTGCTTTGGACAGGTGGGCACCAGAGCCTTGTGTTTTTGATGCAAATTTTGCAAGCTGGGAGACATTTGCCTGTGTTCACTGAAGTAGAGGCCCATCTGTAACTAGACGAGAATGTTAATATCTACTGGGCTCAATGCACTCGGTTGACTTGCCCATGGCTCTCCCAAGGCAGAACTGAGGACATTGCTCACCCAGCATTGTTCACACGTGAGCTGCCCTCAAATACTGGGGAATTTCCAAAGGCCCCAAAGTATGTGAACATCATGAAAAGGCCACCTGGGATGACCAAACTAGAAGAGATGCTTAGGAAGACAGCATGAATGAAAGGCCATATGGAATCCCTCTGAAGTTGAATTAAATGCCAGCAATATAATTATTGCCAGACTTCGAGGCATTATAGGACATGGGTCTTGTCAAACAAACAAATGATGCAATTACAGGTTGGGCGGACAAAGGTAACTGCATAGACATAATAGACTTACTCCACAGGAGGCATTTCATTTAATAATGCATAATATGCTAATACAATTTCAGTTCAGGAAATGCAGAGCGAGGGGGTGGGGATGGCTACTTGACAGACATTAGGAGGAAGGACTCCATTGGTGACCATGGTCCTGGTGTGCTCTCACAGCGGAAGGGGATCTGACCAGTGCTGGCAACACATCTACCTGGCAGAGTTGGAAAAAGGTGTTCAGAGCACAACGGTTACCTGGGAACAGCTCGTTTTTTGATAGGGATACCTGAGTGCTGAGCCCTGCTTCCAGGGCTGCTTTGCAGTACATAGTGTTTAGTTAATATCCCAGCTGAAATCCTGGGTGCAGAGCTAAGATCTCCCTGTCCCTGCAGGCATAAGGAGAGTAGAGCAATTGTCTTCACTTCTGCTCCCCATCCTTGGAGATAAGTCATCGCAGGGCTATTTCCAGAGATTAAACCATCTTCATCTGGACTCTGTCCGCTTCACTCAGTCCTCTATCTCTTGTGCTTTAGCCCGAAGTGTGATTTGGCTCCCCAAGGAAGGTGCTTCCAAGGCTAATTAGAAGAACCAATCCTGGCTCCACTTGGAGATCACAGTGGAGCCAGCACCACCTTGTGTTCAGCAAGCCTAGCTGTTTGCTTTGCCTGCCCACATCTTTGATCCTGCCCCTTCTTTGTCTGTACCAGCCTTATCTGTTGGCTCTTAGGAGTCATTTGTCCCCAGCTTGTTTGGTTTAGGAACATCTGGGCTGAGTCAATGGCAGCATCTGGTGTCAACCCATGCCAGGTTGGTGGTACGGGATAAACAGGGATCTGGGGTACATGACTGAGAACTTCTGGAGCAAAGTGTCAGGCTCACTGAACAGGTGATGGTGTGTGGGAAAAGGAATGAGAGGCATCTCTGCAAATTAATGAGACATTTGATTGCCAGCTGGGATATACTCGACTTCAGATGACCTCTGCATCTGGGAGCAGTGCCAGTAGGCAGAAGAATAGAATAATTGGTATGAGCTGATGCAGATAACAATAAAAAAGCTCTATTAACAGTGACAAGGGATGAGAGGGAAGAAGTGCCTTGTCAGGGGCCATCTCTTCCCCCTCAGTCTCCATGTGCACACAGTGGATTGTCTGATTTAAGGTTAAATCTGTGTCTAAAGAATAGGCCAGGACTGCTGTTAAGTGAGACACATCAAGAGATCTTCCTCCCCATCCTGGCCATCACCTATCACTCACCTATGCTCGTTCATCCATCCATGGGCTTATGATGAGCTGATCACAATGTGACAAGTAGCAAGGGTTCCTCCAAACATTCCTTGTGGCCCCATCCTCAAATCTATGCTAAACTCTTCCAGCTCTCCATTGTGTTATACACGTGACATATATATAATAATTATTTATAATTATTTTAATAATGTATGATTTCTAAGACATCATGGCAGCCAAAAGGGTTGTACTGGGAAATCAAGATGCATCCCGTTCTTTCCTGACAGAGGAGAACAGCCTGAGGCAGTCCATTGCCCATATCCATCCTCAAACAAGCCAGCAAACAAATGCTTTCAGTCTTCCTGGAAAATTGTTTTATTGGTTAAACCTGTAGCAGAACAACACGGATTTCAGGGAGATGGATCAGCAAGGCACTAAGAAAAGGGCAGTCCACAGACATATCTTCTAAACACCCATTTGTACTGGAAAGAAGCAAGACTTCTTTGTCTTGCTGGCAAGGTTGACTGGCAGAGCCAGAAAGAAGGTCCTGTTCACCAAGAAAAATTCTGGGGAATGCAGAGTTGCCAGGATGCAGGTGAAGACCATGTGTACAGCCCTAAAGAGGATTTTGGTGCTTCCCCAGGTGATTGCTGCACAAACACTTCGTACCCAGTTCTTTTAGATTCCACAGAAGATATTAACTCATCTTTTAACCTCCCCTTGCAAAGAGCATTCAGGAAAATGCATGTATATGTGAAGGGACTCTTGGAGCAGGCAGTGGGTTAGCTAGAGTTGAAGCACAAACATCTCTCTCTGCAAAGACCACTGGGGAACTGAGGATGCTCTGGCAATGCTGTGGGGGCCAGCTGCCATTGCGGGCTGTAGCGAGGGCTACTACAGAGGGCAGTGTGATGGGTGAAACCACACCAGACCAAGGACACATCCAAAAGGGATACCTTGAAATAATTAAGAGAGGGAGAGTTCATTAGTTCTGTAGGTGCTTGTTTCTGTATCATCCTTCCTGGTAAAGATCTGCACCTTTTTTTCCATTCTGAATATGCCTGGCTTCAGCTCCCAGATACTGGTCCTGTTATTGTCTTTCCCAGTTTATTGAGGAGCCTTTCAGAACTTGGTATTTTTCCACATTAAGTTACTTATATGTTGTGAGCACATTGCCTTTCAAGTGTCTCCTCAATTAGCTAAACAGATCAAGCTTTTAAATCCTTCACTTCAAAGTGTCCTCTCCTACCCTCAAATCATTTTTATGGCTCTTTTTTGCACTCGCTCACTTTTTATCATCTGTCTAATGTGTGCAGCTGGCCTCAGCACAGTCATCCCCAGAGGCTGAAGTCACCTCCCTGCCCTGGCCCCTCTCCTCTCTTGGTTCACCTAAGAACAGTGTTAGCTTTCTTACTGCTGAGTCACGGTGAGTTGCTGTGCTACTCTGACCCCTAAATCCAGGTCAGCGGTGGTGCTTTTGGGATCAGCTTTGGTCACGGCTATGTCAGCCACAAAGCCAGGCCAGACCTCCCTGCAATAACACTGGGGAACATAACTTAAAAAAAAAAAAAACCAACCAAAAAACCAAGAAAAAATTGTATGAGATGTAAATTGGATCTTGCCTGTGCTCATCAGCTTTAAAAACAGTTGTTTTGGGTTTCCTCCAGTCTGCTATTACCCCTCTGTTTTGTAGAGCAGAGCGTCTGACAGCTGACCCGAGGCCGTGACTGCCATTCCCAGTGGAGCTGAGCAAGGGGCAGGGCAGAGCAGTCACCATCGCCAGACTGCCCTACAGAGTGTCAGTGATTCTGCAGGAGGACGTGCAGCCCCCAACAACCTTTGCAACAGTCCCCCCCTGCAATGCCCAATCACCTCCTCCTCACAGGATGTGAACATGAAAAGATCTTCTCATCTCAAACCAAATGTGGCTGGTGCGTTGCAGTGGCAGGAGTTAGGAAGAAAGGAGAGGGGATAGGATGTGTGATCCTTCCCTGGCCTATTTTTTCCAGTTCCATTGATTGGACACCCCCTGAGCTGGGATTTGAATCTGACTCTGCAAGAAGAGCAGAGTGGGAGGGGTGCAGGCTGGAAGAAGGAAAGAAGGTGGTTTTCCCATAGTTTTGTCCTCCCTTGGTTATCACCATGCTCTTCGATACTCACAGCTGATCCTGCAGCACATCTGTCCTGCTGCTTTCTTGCAGGCTTTGGGCACATAGAGATGAAAATGCCACTGACTCTTTTTCCAAAACTGATCAGGAAGCCTTTTAGTAGGTTTTCTTGGCAGGAATCAGGGAAGACCAAGTGCTCTACAAACATATTTAGAGAGAATGAAGGAATTGTATCCATAACTTTTTCAGCTTTCTGTACAGCCAGGACTGGGTATGTGCTGTGAAGTCATCTCCCTCAAAGAGATCCTTCTCCAAATGCACCCACATGGATGCTGGAGCTCTCATGATCACAGACCTGGAGACCTTTCTTTTCTTTTGGGAGAACAGCCCAGCTCCCTGTGCCCTGTCCTGATGTATGAGTTACCAGTCTGCTCGGTTGTAGTGCTGTTGAAGAGCTTGGCAAGACATGGCCTCTGCACTCTGCATGGCCTTGAGGTGGTATCATGTCTCCTGGGGCATTGTCAGCACTGGGTCCCACCTCCCCACACACACAAACACAGAGAAGGCCATGTTCTGCAACCTGCTAGTGATGTCCCTCCAGAGACGTCCCACATGGGATGATGATCTTCTCTAAAGAACTTCATAGCAGCTGGGCTTTGGATTGCTCCTGGAAATTTGATTCACAGATTGGGACAAATCAGCCAGGACTACAAACCTGGCTCCATCCACTTCAGTTATGAGGGACCTCAGCTGTTCCTGGTCCAGCCATGCCCAGATGTGCCTGGGGTTAGGAACATGTCCTGCCTGTGCTAGCACAAGTTCATTAACAGCCTGAGCTTCCACAGGGTGATACGACCATACCTGCAACCATCACAATTGCCTGTGTATCCCCTACATCTCCATGTCGAAATCCCTTATTGTTTGTTTTAGGGCTACTCTGTTCAACACAGCTCTTCTATGAGGGCAGTGACTACTCTGAGATCCAATTATCCAGACCACACATGTGGCTGATGGGAAGATGCAGCCATCATGTCCTGGAGAGCATGGCAGGCTGTTCAGGCTGGGGGGATGCATCTGGAAGTGATGGCTACGTGTTGTGGCTATGTAGTGGTTTTGTTAATTACAAACCAAGAAGGTGGCTGCTGGCTTCTGAGACAATGAGAAATTGTCTTGTGTTACACAGAAAGCCTTTGAATTCCAATGCACCAGAGCTCAGACATTGACTAATAGGCTCTCCAACAGGTGCTAATTTGAATTTACCCTGGGAAAAAGACGTGATGTGGAAGACAGATTAATCACATAATCCAACATTTGACTAAATCCATTTCTTGAGCTCTTTGATCTGTCCAATTACCTGCTACCAGGCTGCCTTGGAAAAATATCTTCAAACCATAACAAGGATGGGCAAAAATCACGAATTAGCACCCCCAGTGCTCACAGATGGGCCAATAAGGGAGGCAGCAGGTCCAAGACAGCCTGGCATGCCTGAAGGATGAGTGATGGCTACTCCTGAAGGTTACTCCAGCAGTGCCATGTCCCAGCCAGCGTGCTGCAGGCTCCAGGGGACACCCAAATTGCCATGGTCCTGAAATGGTCCTTAAGTGTGAGGATTTCCCATGAACACATGCAATGAGTAAATATTAGTGGACTACCATATTCTGAGTGAATTTGTTCCTGGCAAAGTCAGGGAGGAGCCCAGGAGCAGGGACACAGATGAAGGTTACTCACAGCTTGGGTTGTCCCAGTGGGAAAGGAAAACGAGCCCTTCACTGGTGCTAGAGCCACCACAAAGCTGTGCCTCATGGAGACGGGGGCATCCCTCACTGCACACACTTATCTGGTGACAAATGGTTGTAGTGAATGAGCTGAAGCCCTGCGGTGAGAGCTCTTTGGGGAGAGAGCCAGGCCATATGCGACCAGCACCCTGCAGGGATCCTGAACAAGCAGTCCAGCCAGTGAGCTCTCTGTCTCTATAGCCAAATCTACAGCCAGCACCCCCCACCAGCAGATGCCTGAAACACTTGGCCCCCTTCCTCTGTCTCAATATGCATTGCACCATGATTGACAGCAAATGTCTCCTACTGTCTCACCTGGGTTAAAAGCTGTTCTCTGCTACTGTGAGAGAAGACAAGATGCAGGAGGAGGATGCTGCAGTCAGTTGGGTTTGAATCCCCAGCAGCAAAGTCACTTGAGTATCAAGAATAATCCTGGGGTTTCTGGTGGTGGTGCCAGAATGGGACTGACTGCACAGACTGCTGCAGGGGCAGGACCACTGCTAGCATGCAGAGCAGAAAACAGCAAATCAAGACCCCCCCCGAATTGTGTGCAGCCTCTGCATTGCAACAGCTGCAGCCACAGCCTGCCCTGGGAGCAGAGGTAGGAAACCAGTCAGTCCAACGAGCAGCTGAACTCAGCCAGGTCCGAAGACATTTTGGTTCCTCTTCCCCTCCATCTGAAGCAAAGATGTGCTGTTTTCCTACCAACTCACTTGCAAATAAAGGTGACAGTTGGCTGTGTTTTGTGGAAAACAGCCCAGCCTCGAGGGACAGAGAGAGCCAACAGGTCACCTAGCTGCAGTAAACTGATTCCAGCACGTAAACAGTCTGAGGGGGCTGAGTTAGTGGAGGCGGTTAAACCAAAGTCCAAGCCAGCTGCCAGATTTCCCTGGTGGCAAAGCTTTTACATCACGGTTGGCTGATTCTCTTTATATGCATAAAGCCATAGTTATGGCTAACCAGCTATGCACGTCCCCAGGCCGAGCTCCCCCAAACATGGGCAGAACCGACAGACCACACCATCCCTGTTCAATGTTCCCAGGCAAGTCCTCATTTACCCACCCAGTCCTTCGAAACTCGGGTAAAAGCAGCTCTTCGATCCCACAGACAGGGGGATGTTTTTGTGTAAACACAGCCACTGAGAAAGCCTGGGTAAATGCCTCTTTATTTTGCTCACAGCAGGCAGCTCAATTTGTCTCTAATGAGCACTAACACGCTCTCCTGCTATCACTCATAGCAATTACTCCGGACTCACTAGTTGCATACAGAAAGCTTGGATAACCAGCTAAAAGCCTGTGCCACGCAGCAATGCGCTCAGTGGCAATTCCTGATAAACACTGTGACAAGGCCACTGTGCATATAGGAAGAGGTCAGTCAACAGCTTAATCTGACACAGCAACCTGGGACGTGGCATGGGGACATTGAGTTTCTTGCCTCAGGTGAATGGGCTCCCCTTTAGCTTGCAGCACCAGCGACAGGAGTTGGCTGCTGCCAGCTGCAGCAGTGGGTGAGCACAGGCTGCCATACAGCAGAGAGACGAGTTGGGACCCTGTGCTGGCAGCTGTTACCTTCATGGTGGCTTCCATAGATGGACAGTAGGTTTTGGGGAATGGCTGCCAACCCCAGGCTTTCATGCAGACACATTCTGTGGCAAGAGAAATCAATGGTCTTGCATGCATATGAGCAGGCAATTTGTCCTCCTTCATTTTAAGACTTCCTCCCCTGAGATTTTTCTCCTCCTTCATGTGTTTCTTAACATTGTGTAATGAAAAAGTTTCTGTGGATCACCTGGGTCTGCAGAGGAGCAGTATGGGCAAACAATTCTCACTTAGATCAGAGGCCAGGGCACTTCTCCAGCAAGGAATATTGAGACCCCTTTCTGCTCACAAAGGCAAAATTTCTGCCTGTGAATTCTCCTCTTGGTTGAGGATGAGATAGGACTTGGAGATGGAAAGTACGATGACTGTTTCCCCTGGTCAGGTGCATTTTCTTCCCTCCAGCCCATGCCCTGTGACACTGCAGACCAAGCACATATGTGGTAGCCCACCACGTGGGCAAGGGGATCAAGGCACAGCACTGCTGATAGCTCTGACTGCAGATGGCCTGCAGAAGATGTGAAAGCTCTAGCTGCTTCAGGTCAAATGGGCATCGCCGAAAGCAGATCACTGGGGTAGGTCTGCAGCAGGGCTTAAACAGGTCCATAGTCTCTGCTGTCCTGTCTGTCCAAAAGCACTGGCTCCTTGCAGAGCCAGTGCCTAGAGGTTCCTGGAGAATTGCTAAAGAGTTTTTGAGAAGATTTCATTGGTCCCTCTGCATGTCCAGAATAGCATCCTCTCGTTAACCCCACAGGTACTGCAGGGATTGCAGCACTTCCAGCCTCCTGGTGAGTATGGGGGTGAGCTGAGCTGGGTTTTTAGCTGTACACTGGGTGTATTTCAGGGGTATTCCCATTCTGACCTTCAGGTCTGGTCTAAAGGACAGCTCCACCCAAGTAAAAAGAATATTTGTTGGTCCAGAAACTACTCAAAGTATTAAACTAAAGACTTGTAAATAAGAGAGCAGTTGGAGTTCTCTCCCAAACTGCTATCCTATCCCATATCACAATATAGGCTATAAAGCTTCATGCATTCTTATTCACAGACTAGACAAGGGGATACACTGCCAAGCTAGTTGTTCTAGTTAGCCTGCTGTTTGGAATACTTCTTCTACTTCTCTCAACACACAAAAAAGGGCACAGTTAAAACTCTGTGAGAACTGCATTTCTCTTTTCCTGAAGTGCTTGGTTGTTCTGGAGTGCAAAGCCAGGAATGAATTTACCTTCAACCCCAACCCCAAGTCAGACCTGAGCACAAGAAGTTAGCACCAGCCCTCCTGCCTGAGATTTTTCCTATTAGAGAATTACAGTCAGGGATCCAAAGAATCCTAAATTAATCTTAATATTTATAATGGGCTTCAAAGGAGATGGAGCAGAGCAGGCACATATCAAAGGTGGCTGGGAAAACAGGAAGGCTCCTTGCAGAAGATACCATAATTGACGGCACAGTAATTGGAACAGAGCGACGGCTTCTTGATAGAAGGACAGCTTCCGGGTAAGTAATGTGGGGTTTTTGTTACTAACTAGATTGTGTTTTATAGCAGAGATATCCCAGAATTTAAAGCTACCTCAGTTCCTTTTGGTGCTTGCTTTGTCTGCATAGTACTTTTGTGTATATGTGCATGTGTTGTCATGGCAGTTGGGGCTGGTGGGAGACACGTGATTGTGGCTGCTGAGTATGTTCTGTGTGAAGAGACCCTCTTTCCAACTGGTTATAATTGTCCCAAATTTTATTCAGAGTGACATTTTGCAGGAAAGATTCTGCATCAAGCTGAAAAAATTGTGGACAAAATTTGGCCAAAAGCTATTTGAAGAAGTTCAGAAGTGTGAACTTTGGGGGTGGGAGCTAGTGGGGACAGGGCAGGGGGTTTGATCAAGTAACAGCCCCAGTGCCACAGATTTTCTATCTTTATGAAAATTCACCCACATTCAGGTGACTTTATACGCCTTAATATAATAATTATGGCTTACTGTTGCCCAGCCTGCCCTTGCTGCCTCCTGACACAGGGGCCAACCCAGCACCGTCTGCTTTCCTTCTCTTTCTCCCATCAGGTTGGGATCATGGAAATCAGAAATCAGTGGCGGTTTCCTATGTGTCCTGTGCGTTCATGGAGCCACTGTTGAGCCTACACAGCACAGGGGGAGGAAGAGGTCTGCTTTGCATGCACAGTGTTGAAAACCTGGCTTGCAGGGCATCGATGAAAAGTGTGGTCAGAGCAGGACAGGAGAGGAACTGGGATGAATTGGTCACAGCTATTGGGAGCTGATCAGCATCTAAGCTGGGATCTGGCATGAGAAAAATAGAGGAGGACTGGAAAATGAAGCTGGGATTGTATTTTATTGACTGTTTATTAAAAGAATGAAATTGAATTGATTCCACAGGATTACAAACAGCTCTAAAACAATTAGGAAATACCAGCGCAGAAGTGGCTGTGCACCCAAGGATCCATTACATGATAACACATAACTTCTCTTGTGGTCCTATCTCATCCACTGCACAAACCAGACCTTCTCTAGGCATGATCCAGGGCTGAGTGCTGAAGGGACACTGTTGCCTGTAGATCCCTACATCAAATTTGGAAGCAGTTTTGGGAATGGAGCAGGGAAGAGCTACTGGCTGATGTTGGATGGTGTCATGGGCAGAATGCTGCCTGGAAGTTCAGTGCCTGTGCCTCCATGTGCTGCCTGGAAATCATTGTCAAAACCAGTCCTGAGTGTGTGCCTCATTTTCTGGTTAAATGGCACCTGATTTGTAGGAATACCCCAAATTCATAGCTGCAGCTGAGGCTTTTTCTTTAAGCCCCAAAGGTGCTGTATGATAGTAAATCTTCCAAAAATCAGTTCCTTTTATAAACCCAGCCCTCAGAATGTACCAATACATTTACTCTTGCCTTCCCAAGCCTCAATTCTTTTTCTGTACAATGAGGATAACACCAGCCCTTTATCTGGGTGTCTGGAGATAAACCTACCTTTACACAGCCTCAACTATGCTGGTGATGAATGCCACAGAAAAGACTTCTGGAAATGAGTCATTCCTTTTCCAGCGGAGGGTGTGAAATGTGGACAGTGAAAAAGGCATCCTCTCTCGGGACCAGGACTAGGAATTTGTCTCTCATCTGCTGTGAATACCAGGCTGATCAGCGAGCAAGGAGGGGACAATAATGGATGGCCATTCAGGCTGGCCATGAAAGCAAATGGCACAGGACCTGGGCATTATGAGCTGAGGCATAAGGTAGGGGAGCAAAGGTTTTCTTTCCCAGGATTTCAGAGACAGCAAGACTGTCAGCCCAGAGACCCCTACTCAGAAGGCACAAGCACCACCATTTTAGATAAAAAGGGTTACTATCGGCAGAATTAGGTTATGAGATGTGCCAATGGACATGGCGGTACACTCGCTGGAGTGAAAAGGACAATTCAGGCACCAGGATCACAAGGGGTTCTAGCCAGTAATGGAAGCTTCAAAGTCTTTGAATGAAGCTTTCTTTCATGCTAACAGGGGTCTGATGGCAAAGAAGTGTACCTTCTCTCCACAACTAACTTTATGTACTTTTTGATGCAGAAAAGAGAAAGGATTGTTGCTTTCTCTCAGGTAGCATCTTGTCATAATGCTTGCTTATTATCACTGCATCATAGCTGTTTGCTGTGTTTCTGCATGGACGCTAGGCTGCTGGCAGTACTTTTCCTCCCTGTGCCTGCCCTGTGTATCTGACCAGCAACGGCCCTGCCCTGCAGAGACAGGTTCCTCCCCCGCCTCTCAACCACTAAAGCAAATTTCGACAAACATCATAGTGCATGTTCCCTGCTTGCATGCTCGGCCATGATCTCCCTGTTGGGGTAAGTCAGTCTCAAGTTACATGTGAGGAGAAAAATGTGGACATAAAAGATGATCTAGAGGAATACTGCAAGCAGCTTCTCTTAGTTCTTTGCACCCTTTCCTCAAGTGATTTGATTTATCAAATTCTGTAGCCCCTGAGGAACATGGTCATACCATCATCAGGAGGTACATGGCTGCCAGCACCCCTGGCTGGACGTTCATCTCCAGCATTGTGGATGGGACCAATTCAGATCTGAGCTCTTCCAGCCTAGACAACGCTCACTGTGTCTCTCATGCAGCAATGACGGCATTGCAAAACAGATTCATACTGCTGAGCCAGCTACAAGGCAAGTCATGGGGGCTACAGAGCTGAGATATGATTAAATGGCTGTGACCCATCTGGCCACTCCAGTCTGTGGCAGGAGCAATGAACACATAAGGTGTACAGACAGCTACCAGACGGCTACCCAGCACGATCTTATTGTCATCAGAGAGAGCGGATGGTTGTCTCCATCTCAGTCTACCACATCAATAACATTACCTTTTCCTGGATCTATTCCTGAATTTTCAACTGTAGTTAACCAAGCTACATGCCTGAATATGAAGAGTTGCTGCCAGCCCCTCATTCATACATGGGATGACTTTGCCCTCCAGGAGCCATCCTTTCTGCTGCTTTGAAGCAAACATCCACAAAAGGAGCACTGGTGGTTTTATGGTCTGTTGATCTGCACAGCAGACATCACCCCTTCATTATTCCAAGATGGGAAGCCTAGAGCATCTTTCCCTTTCACAGTTCAATGCTGTGACTGTCTCTTGTATTGGAGTTGCCACTCGACTTTCCTGGTGGAAGATTTGCCAGCGACTGACTGCCAGCCTTGTGTGCTTTGTGAAAGTGTCTGAGTATCTCAGCAAGAGACACACCTCCTGCTGACCTAGAAAGCTGCGTAGACCAGAGTAGTTGTCTTCTTGTTAAAGGCCAATAACAAGGTGGAAAAACCTCAATGCTGGACTTAGTCAGTTAAAGAAGAAGACCATCTGGCTGAGTCTGTGATACAGATGTGCTCAGTGCACATGACCCAGGGGTCAGCACAGGAGCAGCAGGTTAGTTGGTAGAGTCAAAGAAGCCTTCAAGTGTTTTTAGGTACTAGTGTGGGCAGATCTAACCCTCGCTGTCCTGAAAACATGGCCCAGTTATTCTTCTTCCATTTCCCACTACAGCTTGGAATAGAAACCTCTGTGTAATATTTCGCTCGCCTTGGAGGACTCTCTAAATGAAACAGTGCTAGATAGGTCAGCTCCTGGCAGATCAGCTTGCAGCACAGATCCTGCAACAGCACAGACCCTCCTGACTTCCCAGCACAGTGTTGGGTCTAAAAATCCCAAAGGTCTGGCTGAGCCAAGCGCTCCCCTGTTCTCGATCACTGCTTGTGGTGGCAGGTGCGGTAATGACCAAAGGTGGCCATACAAATCTATGCTGTTCTCACAACAACTCTTCTCCCAGGCTCCTTCAGCCTCCTACTGCTGCCACTAACACAGAAAATGGGTGAAGTCATGGGTAAGGGTTAGGTAACTCAAGGCCCAGTGTTTTGAGGGCAACTTGATGGAGCAGACCTGACAGCTGAAGTAGAAGAACCACTTGGTTGGATCTGCTCAAGCTTCCACCAGCAAAGTCCAGCATCCAACTAGAGAGAAAGTATGGTGCCTGGGAGACTTTGCTGGTGGAAGCTTGAGTCGTGCAGTTGTCATTCACCTTTTAAATATGTCAGAATTAGATGCTCCAATCAAAAAAAAAATCACTCTATGGGCCTCCCCAGAGGACAACTGGTATTAGACACCTATTGCAGCTTGTACCGAGATATCTAACTTTCAGCTACTGAAGCAGGGACAGATGAATCCTGGCCTGAACGGACTGAGGTAGCTCCTGAGCTTTGTTGCAGCCAAGCAGAGTTTTTATTACTGCAGGCACCTCAGTCTGACACATAACCCTATAAAATCCCTGAGCAGATCCAGCTCCTAAGGAGCTCTGAGGCAGCAGTTTGGCACTAAATCTTCTGAAAGACCATTAAGTTAGCCCTGCGTTGATTTCTGACCTGATGTAGTCTTATGTCAAGCAAGGATAGACAGCAAGATGCACAAAAAAAACTTCCCAGCCATGTTTGGCTAGTGAAATGGACACGTGCTGCAAATCACCCATGGGATTTGTCCTCTGCCCTCCACTAGATCTCCCTCTCCCACAGCAACCCTGTGTGATTATTGCAGAGCTGAAGCACACTGCTTTTTTGGCAGATGATGAGCTTTGTCGTCAGTCTGAAGTTCAAATTAAAATAAACAAAAAGTGCTTCCCAAACCTAGAGGCAGAAGAAAAGAGCTGCTACCTGGCATTTCTACAAGGAGAGAGATGGGGGACGGTGTTGTATTCCCAGTCTGCTCCTGACTCACTCTGTGACTGGGGTGAGTCACTTCCGAAGGTCTCTCCTTGTAATGTCCTCTCTGCTCTGCAGGGAATGGTAATGCTCCTGAAGGCTCTTGCAAAGCGCCATTAATTATTAAATGCCTTTAAGTGTGTTACTGCCTGGGAGGAAATGCCTTGTGGAAACAGATCCCTCCTTTGTGGGCAGAAAACACTTCCAGGTTTGAAGTGAGCTTTAACTCACAGAAGAGCTCACTGAGTTGTAGGTTTTGTCTATGAAAATAGCTGAGAGAAAGGTGGCATCCTGTTCAAAGAATTACTGTGGCAATAAGACTTAGCATTAGCAGCCACATAGCATTTATTACAGCAAGAAACATGGTCCATCTAGTCTCTCCCTGATAGTTTGTTCCAGTGATAGTCTACCTGGCTTCAGCTTTCATCAGCTGGTTCTTCTGATGCTGGATTAAAGAGCTCTTTAATATCCTATACTTTTCAACCCCTAAAAATGTTTCTACCTAGTGACCAAGTCACCTTTCAGCCTCTCATTATGAACTAAAATGCTGAGCTTTGCAAAAACTTCACTGAAAAGCATTTCCCCAACTCAGTTTTGAGTTGGACTGCTTCTCCGCTAAGGCATCTATATCCAACCCAGAAGCCCTGCTCCAGTTCCTGCAGGTCCGATTTCATGTGTGACATTATGGCACTTTCTGTTCAAAGGACCCAGCCCACCCCTGTCTCAGAACTTCCCTCTTTTGTTGCTCTTTGCATCCCAAACCCTCTGTGTCTCCTGAAACTTTTAGCAGCAACAATTTCATCTTTATTTCTGGATTGTTGAGCTCAGTGTTGAAAAGTGTGTGGTCTTGTGCTAAGTTCTGCCAAATGGCACTTACAACAGCTCTTCCGAGGGTAAAACCCACTGAAACCCACTCTTTGAGATCTGCCAGTTCCCCTGTTCTGCTGCACCCCTTTAACATCAGCTTTCTCAAGGACGTGCAGTGATAAAAATCTTAATCAGATTGTCAAGCAGCACATGATCCGGTACTGTAGAAAAGGCTAAACTTATTGCATCGACACATCATCCTCGCCAGCCCAAATTATAAGAACATTAGAGAATTAATTCAAGCTTGTTTGACAAGATCTGCTTTTCTTAAACTCATGCTGACAGGTGTTAATTATCCTGCAGTCCTTTAATTCTTCATCATTTTTCAACATCTTTCCAAGGCAACTGGGAACAGTGCTAATCCTGAGGTTTGGGAAACATTCCCATATGTTGTGCTGGAGCCCAGGGACAGCAGGAGAGCTGCTGGGAAGATGTGACCAATGGAGTGGCCACCCTTCCCACTTGAACTTCTGTCCTCCTTCAGACTTCAACAGCATCTTTGGGGTCTCCTAGCAGTGTTTCTGGATTTTGCCTTTCAAGGAGTGGACACAGTCCTGTCTTTTTTCACATGTGAGGATCTTAGCCTTCCCAGACGGAGGGATTGCTGCTTTGCTAACTGAATGTTTTGCCACTCTGCAGCTCTGGCTCTGCTCTGTGCGAACACTGGTGTGAGGAGATGATGCCAGGACCCTGCCATAGGAGTGACCTGTGACCAAGCTGTCTCCATCAAGGAAAAGAAACAGCTGGCAAAATCCAGCCCTATTGTTCCTCAGGTAGCCCCACACCCATACCATCATGACTATCCCCAAATCCTTCCAGATAAAGGTCTTTCGTTTGACAGAGCCCCTGCCTACAGCTGGTATTGCCCTTTCTGTGCTCTGTTGCCTCTGGGTCCTCAGGGAGGATATCTGCTGGGTCATGGAGACCTGCTCAGCCTGCCTCTGTCCCACCAGGCAGGTCTGCCAGAACAGCTCTGCACTGTGCACCATTCCCCAGAGAGGTGAGGTGGGGCCTTCATCACCACACCTTCCCTCAGATAGCGTGGTAATTAATTGTGCCGTACTCTGGCTAGGTGTGAGCCAGCGGAGGGCAGGGACCACTGCCTCCAGCCATGCACCCTGGGGAGATCCCTCCTGCATTACCAAGGAGCAGGGCACCAGCTGTGATAGCCTGTGCTGGGGTGGGCCAGGCACACACTCTCTTCCATGACATCCACCAAAGCGTCCCTCCAGTCGCACATATGAAGTCATGCCCTGCATTGCAGGGACTGGCTGGCAGGGACCTCATCTGGGGTGGTGCCGGGCTGCCCAGGCCACTGGAGACAGCTCTCTGGGCCACCACCAGAGATCCTGCAGAGATCACTTAGTTGGGCCAGTGAAGACGGCTTGAATGAAGGCTGGTTAACAGAGTGTAAGCTATTCACCAAAGTACTGAAATCAATTATTACAGGAATTGGAAACAGTGGGATTTATTGTCCTTTGAGGTAAGAATTGGCTCCAGCTTCATCTCAGTCATCATTGGCTCTCAACACCATAAATCCTGCTGTTCTCTTCAATACCTTTTATGGGAAGTAGAGAAATTAGCTAATTCCCCATTGCTCCCTCCCCACTTATTAGTGCTACAAAGGATTCGGTAATTATGAATAGAACTGCCAGGCAAAATGAAACTTCTCCCTTAAAAATGCATTTTAATTAACTCTGCTGGGTTCATGTGTTTCTTAGGAAGTGCTGATTATGCCTTGCTGACTCTGAGCTCTGCTCTTATGGAGATAGGAGACCCCAAGCACTAACGTGGCCAAAGGGGTACAAAAGGGCCTTGTCTTCCCACTGGACCTATGCTGGAAGATGATTGCCTTCTCTTGATGGTAGTGGGGTGTTACTCCTCCAAGCTTGTTTAATCTATTTAAGCTGAGCAGCAAAGCAACAGAAATCTATGTCTGAGGAAACACTGAAGAGGAGAGCTTGGGGCTTGGTGGGCGAGTGATGGTGATGTGATAACCTCTGCACCACACGAAGGCAATGGTGGGGAAGGATCCCTGGGGTGTTAGCCCTGGGATGTTATCTTGGCAGCACTCCTCTGAAGCTCTGTGCCAGAGCTGCAAGGTGGCAGAGAAGGGACAGGGCAGAGACGTGGCACAACTGGATGAGGAGAGCTTCTCCCAAAGCCCTGCAGTATAGGGAGGGGCTGCCAGCAGCTCCACACTGGGAGGGAAGCACCACCCACAGTGCCCGCCCTCCTTCGTCCACTCCCAGCGCTGTGCTGTGAAATGGTGCTGATGCCTCAACAACTTTTATTTCCAGCAATCCTTCCCAATTACCAGCTATCACATTTTTAATGTAAGCAAATTTGCAGAATGCTGAAAGCAAATTAATATGAAAATGGAGATATAACATTTGACATTTCCTCCACAATAAGCAAGAGAAAAACCGTGCTAACGGTTTTTCCCAGCTAACCATAGTAATAAGAAACCCCAGACTCAGAGCTGGTAGAAATGAAAATGCAGTTTCACCCTCCATGGTGGTAGTGGGGGCTGTTTAGTGAGGAACACGCTCTAGCCTCCTTGGCACTTTCCACATCTCAAAAGAATGACAGGGAAACTCCTGTGTGTGCAGTATTGCCAACAGCAAAAGCAATGCCCCCGTTGAAGCCTCCAGTGCTAGGGGACATTTCACAAGTTCCGACTTCGTAATACAAGGGTTTCTAGATGGAGAATGAATCATGGTTTATGAATACAAAATTAAAGAAGGGCAACTTTAAAATAAAATCTTATAGTCTTGCATGACAAAATTTTACAGCAAATAGTAATGTCTCGCTACTCCCCCTGCTATTTTCTGGCATGATGATGAAATGCAGTAAATAAATATGTAAAAATAATGACTCTTCCAGACCTTGTAGCATTCACTTTAATAGATGCTATTTAACTACACACAGAAATATAGATATCTACCTTTCAAACGCTCGTTACAAAGATTGGGAAGGCTGCCAAGAAAATGTTTGGGTTTTTTTTTTCCCCGAATAGATATCAAAAAAGAAACAATTTATATGTTGAAATTGCCTTTATTTTTTAATCCATAAATATTTGTTACTGACAAAAGTGGAAAAATCCTTAAGACTCTAAATTTTACTAAACTGATAATATTTTTGTTTACAGTACATACAGAATGTGCTTTTACAGGTAAGTATAACAACAAGAATAATACAGAGAAAAACAGTCAAATACTGCTCATCTTGAAGCTTGTTTAATGGTTAACCAAGAGTCTGTGCAAAGTTACAGATACAAATGTACTTCCTCTTCAGTACTACTGTATAATAAACATGGAATCCATAAACTGGGCTAAAGCACAAAAATATCCACTTAAACCCTCTTAGGAAATATTGTCCCCCAAACTAAAAATATTACAGTAAGAAGTGTCTTTCTCAGAGCCAAGAAATTCTTGCTACAAAAATGTCTAACGGGTTTGCAGACAGAAGGTCAGGAGCCTTTACGAAGTACATGGGCAGAGGGTCAGAGTGGCGCAACGCACGTCTCCCTGCAGCAGAGGCAGTGGGGATGGAGACCTCCCGGGCATCGTGCGGTCATGGCGGAGACACGGGATGCTGCTTCTCTCGCTGCTGAGAGCAGAGACCTCTTTCAGATTTACACTAACATGCTCAAACAGGATCATCCAGCTCTCCCCTTGCCCCTGGGCTGCCAGAGGGTGAAGCGTAGGTTGGTTTTCCCAGCTGGGTTTTGGGCTCGGTGAGGGCACCCCCTTGACAGCCATGAACCAGCTAAGAGAGGCTGGGAACGGTACCTTCTACCATCCACTTAGGGACATACAACACAGAAGTGGCTGTTCTCTAAGAAGCAGCCCCAACACAGGCTTATTGCTAACAACACTTTTTATGAAAATATTTAAGCCCCTTTCTCACATATTACCCCTACTAACTTTTCACTCATCTGAAATATACTTGAACATGAAATCTGTATGTGTTAAATATATTTCAGCAGAGCCCCTCCTTCCAGATTAAGCACTAAATCTGAAACAAAACTAAGACAAGCTATTTCTCCATCATATGAACTGAAGATGGCAAATTGATCACAAATTAGAACACTTACTTCAAATACAATTAAAGTTACCCTGTTTTATGATTATTTTGTTTGTTGTGGTGGAAGAAGATGAAGACATCTTCCCAGCTACCAGGAACTACCCATCTCTTACAAAAACTTGATGCCAGGCTCCTGCAGATTCCTGGTGGGAATGCTTCTGATAGACACAAGAACAGAAATATGCATGTGGGAAGCCCAGGTTCATGGGACCAGCTTTGCAGCCAGCCAGGCTAGCAGAACAGTAGACAGAAATTAAATCTAGGCCAGGAAAGGAGGGCTTACTCCCAGGTAACTGTCCCTGTTTCTTCCCACCCACCCACCCCCATCCCCAAATAACAGATCATCATTTATAAAAGGAACATTAAAACATTGAAAAATATTTCATTTTTCCTTAAAACACGATTCACTGGCATTAGAAGACTTTTATGACAAAATTTCCATTCCATGTGGTGATCTGTGTGGTTCATTAAAAATAGTTTTCCACATTTCAAAGAGTGATTCAATATAGCTTGGAAGCTTAGATTGGTACAGGGTCAGTCAGAAGTTAATTGCATTTTACAGTATGCATGTATATATATGTTTGTGTGTGTATACATATATATACATGTATCTGTACTAATAAGAGAGTTGTATAAAATCCAGTGCAGCTCACCATTATGTGTTACTGCTTGGGGAATGCAAATAATTATCAGTTTGTAGGAAATAATATAAACTTTTCTACATCACCCTCCCCCAGTCCCTGCGCATGCACTCTGGGAACTGGACGCTCCACAGATGTGTGTTTCCACCTGTGGGTTGGAGAAAAAGACAGATCAATTCTTCAGAGTATATTAGATTAATCAAGGCAGATTATATTTTACTGTACAGAGGAATGTGACTGCTTCCTGCTTTTCTCCTGAGTGCAGAATGTTACGGTGACTCAGACATGAGGAGAAGAAAGCAGAAAGGTCAAAGCACAGGTAACAGCATCCCTTAGAGCTGCTGCCTGCTAGGGACCCTGACCAGAACGAGAGCAATGGGAAATCTGGGGAACTGCATCCCCCCACCCCAGCACTCTCATTCTGACCAGACACTGGATTGCAACACATCAGACGTGATGTGGCAGGACAATGGTGACAAACAATATTTATAAAAATGCTTTGCTGTTCTACAGTGTCTGTTGTGAGAGGGTCTCAAAGCACTTCATAGACATTATGGTATGAACCCTCATAATGCCTCTGTGGAACAGGAAAGTGTTACCATTATCATCACATGTTGACCACGGGAACCGAAGTGCTGGGGACCAGGCTGTGGATCATGACACCCAGTCCTGGACTAAGTGTCCTTTCAGTGACAAACTCTCAGAATGAGGAGTAAGGAAAAAAATGACATAAGAACACCTGTGCGTGCTGAAATGCCACTGCTCTGGCTACCAACCCATTCCAGCACACAAAGCAAGCCATGGGAACACATGGTGCCCAGGAACAAATTGTGGTCATCCAGGGCATGGTGCCTTCCCAAAGAAATTTGTTGAAAATTTTCTGTGGTGGTGGTGGTGGCAGAGTCCCTGAAGAGATTTGGCCTAGAAAGGCTTTTTGATGGTTCTTGTGGGACACATCTGCTTGAAACAGTTGAGTGGGTGGGAGAGATGAGGAAATGGGGCTAAGATTTCTTTGGAGGATTATTGCCCAGGTAGGACAAGTTAGCAGAGGGCCTGTGATATTTGTCAGTCAGAATAAGAGAAGGCTCTGAGGTCAAATGGCCTGGAGAACAGCACAGCATCTGCATGGGCTACTTGAGTGAAAAATTTCCATATTTGCATCTGGTCCAGCAGCTTCTTAGTTCACGCATGGAACATTTAGACGAAGACTAGAGCTTGAGACATACAGCTATGGAAATGGAAAGAGAGGAGTGTTCACCTACCCGTGGCCTCACATGGTCACCTCTGCTCCTTCGGCTCTGCCACCTCAACTCCTGGAGACTCTAGGGTGGACTCTCCTCTCCCACAGTGTTCACATCTCCCTGCTTGCAGAGGGGAAGCTCCTGGCTTTGCTTGGGCCAAGAGAGAATGGAAGAGCCCCAGAACCTCAGCAGGGACTGCCTCCCCATCAGCCATGTGTGTTTCTCTTCTCTTCACAAGAGTCACAAACTTTGGTCTGTGGGAAGGTCAGCAAGGGCAATATTTTCACAGGGATTGCCTTCTGTGAAGAAATATCCAGTGACTGAGCTGAGGAGCTTGGAGGTAGTTAGGGGAGAGAAGTGTCCATCAAGGGAAGGGGTCAGGAGATGAAGTGTGAGCCTTTTCTCTCTCGTCCCTCCCATGCCGTGAACTGCCACCCTGATCTGTAGACAATTCTGGTTATTGCCCAGAATGATTTTGTCCAAGGCTGCATGGTAATGACCATCAGAACCATAGAGACTAAATAAGAGTGTCTTCCTTCCCAGCTCAGTTTCCGTCAAACAAAGCCCCAGTACTTCTCACAGATGGAGTCCTGTCTGAACACAATCTCCATCAGGCAGGGCAGAAGAAAGCTCATGAACTAGGAGCAGCAGCCCCAGGACAGTCTGGGAAAGAGAAAGGCCACATGGCCACCCCACTTAGGCCCACTTCTAAATCCCACCGGGGGAAGATGCTATGCTCCTCCTGCCTACCCGGCACCAGAAAAATCTGGTGCTTCATCATAAGCCTCCACACAAGACTCAAGGTCACAACGACCTACAATCATTGTATGCTACCATGTATGTTGAGCTGGGAACGTCATTAAGGCCAGGAGGTGGGAGGTATTTGAGGGGAGGGAGAAGGGCAGAGCTGATTTAAATAAAGTTTAGTGAAGAGCCATGTGGGAAAAGACTTGGTACGGGAATGTAGGCCATGAAGAGAGAAGTACTATATGAGAATGTGTTTACAGCCTGAAGTCAGTAGTCATTTCACCCAGAGGAGGGAGCATGCCTGCCATTTGGATTGGCAGCATGGGTGCGTGCATGTGGTGGGGCTTTGAGTGCACACCGTGGATGGTGAGTGCTGGAGAGTGTCCAGCATTAACAGTTACAGCACTGGGTCTGTCTGGCCTTCAAAACCTCTGAGACCCTTTCCTGGCCACAGAAGTATGTTCTAGTGTGAGTTAGTTCTACAGAACTTGATAGGAACACAAATACCAGGAAAAAAAAAAACAAACAAAAACAAAACCAACAAAAACCAAAGCAAAGCCCAATATGGCTAGAAAGCCAAAGATAAAACTCTCACAAATTCTGGACCCACGAGTCTATGTTTTAAAGATTTTACAAATATACAGTATCTAATTAGCATTATATCAGATATACAACATGCCCATTTATTATAATTATGCTGGATATATAATTTATATGCATGAAATGTAACTGTCTTCATGGTTAGTATTGTACTCAGTGGAACTGGAATTTGGAACGTTTTCTTGGGGGGCCATTACATGGAGAGAAAATCATGGAAAATTACCGACCTGCTTTTCGGTAGACAGACACCCTCAGCTTCGTGCTTCTGCTAAGGGCTAGAAAAAGATTTGCTACATATGGAGCTCTAGGTTGTAACTGAGAGGAGAAAATATGTTCAGAAACAGGGGAACTGGGCCAGTGGAAAATGCTATCAGGAAAATAAACTTCTTGGGAGAAATCCAGGCTCAGTGAAACGTGTGGTAGCCTTGCCTTGCAGGGATCTCAGTGGAGTCAGGACTTCCCCCAGCACAGGTCAGCAGTGCGAAGCTGAACAAATTCTGGTGCTTCAGGTTCAGCAGTGGCAAGAAGCTGAAGGAAGAGAAACCCTATTCCTCCTGCCTATTTACATGTTAGAGACACCAAGATACTAGAATGAGTGGAGAAAAGGGTCTAACAAGCATTTCAGCATATTTGTGCTTATTGAACACATCAACCCCACTACTTCCTACACTGAGAGAGCAGGCGATTTGTAGGCACTAGTATATTTTTATCTTATGAGTATATTTAATATAAACTAAAACTTTATTTCTCAGCCAGTCTATTCTTGTCCCTAGATCTGCCAGTCCCCTAGGAAAGTCTGCCCTTGAATTCACTCCAAGGATGAGGAAGAACAGATGTATGGGTGCTGGCTGATATTGAGCGGTCTGGAGGTGATCCCCAGCAGCCAGAATCTTACCTATTTGCTACAGAAAGGCCAAACATGAGGGCTGGCGTGAGGACCGAGAACAGGGCCCCTTCCCACCAGGATGGGGTGCTGCATTTCCTCCTCCCTGTTTTGGGCTGCATGAGACTGCTTCTACTTGTGGCAACTGAAAAGTCCTAAATTCAAAAAAACAATGAGATAATGCAGGTGAGCCCTTGGAAGGAGCCATCTACTGCTATGGCTTTCTTTGACAGAAACTGATGCACATCAGGAAATTTCCTCTATTATCCCTCACTATCATCTGTTTGCTTGCTTGCGTTCTTCTTATGTCACTGATGAAGGGGTGGCTTTAAAAACAACAACGTGGATGGGACTGTCAGAGAAGTCTTTTCAGACACTGAGTTATTAGAGGTTATCTTGGCCTATAAGGCCACTGCAGTATGGGGTGCTGTGGCCACCCCAGTCCTTAATGAGTATCTACAATGCACGAGGTCATATCAAACAGTCACCTCTGTTTTGCTCGCTGTGCGGTAGTGGTGGTGTCCTGGAATATAATGCAGTTGTTCTACCGTATTGTGCCGTCGGGAGGCGAATGCTTGGCGCTTGGCGGAGGTTGGGGTCATACCTAAGGTATTGTACAAGTTATTTGAGGCACTAGGATGGGAGTGCATTTTTGTCATCCTGTAGCGATCCAAGACAGGTGTTGATACAAAGACGTCTGTGTGTGACAATGCCCGTGACATAGACTGCTCGGGGTACCCCGACCGCTCCGGGGAGAGCAGGGGGTCTTGGGAGTGGAGGCGCTCTGCAGACAGAAGCTGCTCATCTGAGAGGATCCGTTCATAGGACATGCTAAACTCCTCAGGCATGATCCTCTCAGGAGACAGCACTCTGTCCTGGGACATGGCCCTGATGGGACGGCGAGGCCTGTCCCTCTGGTTGGTCTGTTGAGACATTTTGATGACGTTGATAGGGAGTGTGCCCCGGGCTGCCAGGTCAGGCAGGTGTCTCCTCCTCATGTAGTATTCATCAGCCTCTTTGTCAGCTGTGGGAAGGGAAAGGAAAGGGAACAGTTAGTTAGAAACGTCAGAGCGTTGTCCCACGGAGTGAAAAGGGGCTGTGTGCAGCACGCAGCCTTGGAGCAGCCTCCTGGTGAGAACCGAGGGACCACCTACCAGCAGCTGGACCTGGGCATGGACATCCACATCAGGGTGTTGTCTGTCAGAGACACGCCAGCCCTGTGTGGGTTATGTCACCATGGGCTTATGGCAGGCAGAGAGAGTTATAATTGCATGCAGACAGGTATAAATCCCTGTTCAGTGCATTACACCTTCTCGCACCATGACGCAACAGACTCCATATGCTGTCGAGCCCAGACCGTGGTATCGCATGATTTACACGAACGGCGAGTTACGGAGAAATTATCAAATGTCACCTTCACAATACACTTATAAAAAAAGCACAGGGAAGGTGAGATGAGGCAAGCAAGTTCCCCATTTGAGGAAACTCATACCTCATTTCTGGCCTCAGATGTGGATGTGCTCTGGAATCCATGAGTGCCCTCATCACATTTTTAATTACTATTTTTGAATATTTGTAAATGTGATCACAAAGCAGGTTTGGTGGGCATGGGATGCTCTCTCTGAGACCCTGAATCATCTGCCTAAAGTTTCGTTTTCCATTTTTTCAGACACCTTGGTTGCTATCATAGAATTTATCTAATGGAATGTTTCTTTCTCAGTTTGCTGCTTCTGTGTCTTAAACGATCTTTTTGTTGCACAGGAACTCAGCACACACACACTCACCCTCCTCTTTCTGGCTTTCAGACAAATGCCTCAGACTCAGAGAGGATGTTGGCTGCTGCAGATGTACCCTGATATATCACTTTAATCCTACAGCAGCTGGAATGGTCTGATTCAACCAACTTGTAATTCGAAGAAGCAACTCCACAATTATTTCAGATTTAAAAAAACCCCACACAACAGAAAGAGAAAAGCTTTCTGGTAAACCCCTTTGATGTTCATATGCCTTATATTGGGGTACTGGGATTACCTACCTGGAAGGAGGATTAGCAGTCCTTGGGCTTCAAACCCAGTGCAGCTTGTGAACTGTCATGATGTACCTGTGGCTGCGGAGGCGTAAAGCACGGAACATCCGTCCCTTACCAGAAGTACACTGTCATAAGTGGAAGAGCACAACTTTCCTCATTTCTTTGTCTGAGATGTTTTCTTGATGTGTCCAAAAGCATCTCCCATCCTTTCTGGTTCATCAGTGACTTCAGAAGACCCCAGAGTGATACTCATCCGAGACACCTGGCAGGCAGCCATCCTCTCCTTGGAGAAGACAGCACAGCACCCACTGGTGTGCAGGAAGGGGATTCCTCATGCAAAGGTAAAGCAAATTTCTCCACCTTACAGAGGAAACAAGGCCTTTTGCTAAGTAACTTTATGGGAGAAGCCTGGCATAGAGACTTCAGAGCTGGGAACACACACACATGACCCAATAACTACTTTCCCTACCAGTCTTGAGCCAAGTGTTGATGGACAAAGACATCATCTCCTATATGTCCTGGCCAGCTTCTGGGACCTATCATAAAATTTCTTTGGAAAGTCTTTTGCTTATAAGACAAGTATGATAATGATAATAAAGAGGAGCCCCATTGATTTTCTCAGCTCCAGTATTTCATTCAGTAGTAGGTGATGTAAGATGGGAAAGTATCAGATGGTGGAAGGGGAAAATTTCATATGCAGAGAGTTTCTGAGGACGTTTGAGTGATAAAAAGAGCAAAGCTCTGCTGCAGGACAGCCTGGGTAATCATGAGGCAGGTGAGGTAGATGGTCCCACTTCTGATACCTAGAGTCTCTGTAGGCATTCAAAAGACCTAGCAGTTAAATATGGTGTGGAAATTTCCTATTTCCTCTGACATAGCCATAAATCTATAGGTTTTATGCACCACATTGGCCGAGAAATGAAGACAATTGGCTGGCTGTCCCATGAGGCAGAGTGCTTTCAGAGGAAATGTCAATGCCTTATGATACATGATTGGTGCTGACAACATCCCAGAAGTTTGTTCACAAGGCAACAGTTATATACTGGTGCCTTAAAGTCTTCAGCCAAACCCTGGAGTGCTGTAAGCATCCTGTGCTGGATGATCTTGCTCACTAATTTCCTCATGTCCTCTCCCACACATTCAGCGTTCTCTTCAATGCCCCCTGGACCCTGCTCCTCATGGTCCTGCAAACAGTCCACATAACCCAGAGAATATGTGAGAAGGATGGCTGATCCCCTTGTCTCAGCATCCAAAAGTACTAGCTGAGAACATGGGTGCTGAAATGCACAGCCTGTTGGCACCGCTGCTGCTGCCAACCTCTTCTTTATAGCCTACACACCACCAAGGCGTGAGGATTGCCCAGAGCTCTCCTCTACTGGCATGCTTGCTGTTGATAGGATTTGTTCTCCAGAGTATATATATTGTAGGAATGAGTCTTTTTTTGCAATCAAAACCTTCTTGGAAGAGTATCTCATTGAAAATATCAGACAGCAGCTAGCAGCTCCCCTGGCCTCAAACTCTCGTGTCTTTAAAATCACCTTCTAGGAAGCCTGAGAAGGACTGAGGAAACTCCATATGGCCAGAGCAATTTTAGACATTTTTATTCTATAATGTGGCCATAGATAGACTTGCACACACTTAGTGTGTGCAGACTTGATAATGATGCTTGAGGCTGGGTGCAGGATAGGAGCTAAGCCATTAGCACTCTGGCGCTTGGCCTCTGCTCTGGATGAGAGAAGTTCCACTGGATTTGCCTAGGTGACTCTAAATAGATATAATTAAAGCAGAGAACATCCCAAATGGAGATGTGCATGGATGCTCACAACTGGCTGTAGTAATTGCCAGCAGGAGCTAAACCAGCTTATGTGAGGTTTACAGTGGTCTGAGTCTGCTAGTGAGGCAGCAGAATCAGACGATTAAAAGTGGTTTGAAGCTGTTCCTTGATAATTTGGACAAAAAATGCAGCATGCTCTCCACTTTAAAAATTTTGCCAATTAGGAGCATTAAAAATATCCTTTCCTTCCCTTTTTCCATCCGTGTAAACAATGTAGAAGTCTGCATGGCCTTTTGCTGGCAGTGGCTAAACCATTCGGGGAACTGATTTCATTTCAAAGGTTTTTCTAAGCTCATACAGGCTGTCTCCTCCCATGATGCTGAGAGACACATTTAGATGTTGGTACAGCTATTCCGGGAACGTTTTCAGGTGTAGACAAACTTCACATCTCCATCTCAAAGGAATCAAAGCTGAAACGGCAGTTTCTCGTGAACTACATGCTGGTTTAAGCAGGCACCAGACAGACATTTAACAGGCTGTTGCCTCTGAAAGGTGGTGTCAGTTCACGAGCATTGCTGAACGAGTCATGGAGAACTTAGCTTGACGAGAGGCTGAGCGTGCTGTACCACACGCATGCCTTCATGCCAAGGGAGATGCTCAGCACAGCTCTGTAACTGCAGCGTTTCTGCACCCAGGGAAAGCAATGAAATGGATACAGCTCCAGGCTTTTGAGATTGGAGGCACCAGGTGCTTCACCCAGTGGGTGGGGGTGGGAACTGTGGACATCTGGTTGCATAGTTTGCTAAAATCAAAATGTCTCCAGGACCTGAAACCATCCAATCTCATTCATTTCATCCTCATTACACCAGCAAGTTCACTGGGATAGTGAGGCTCTGATACTGCTACCCCTTATTTTTCTGCTGACATTCATATAAAAACTGGCATTTGTAATTTTAGCCAAAATAAAACTACAATCAGATAGGTTCCTCCCTCATGGATGTGTTTAAAAATTAAAAAATGTGTCCTAAGTGGATTCCAGAAGGCCATAACTGATGAGCAGACAGAAAGAAATCACTAGTGTATTGATTGACAGAAATTTCTCTTTTTTTTAAGCCAATATCATACTTCTGGGGCTTCACTAACCTTTTCCAAACATGTGGAAGTGGAATTACTGGAAATCACATTTTCTGCACAATTTCTGCATTTTTTTCATTGGTTTTTTTTTTTTTTTTTTTGGGCCTGTCTCCTCTTTCTTTCCTCCTTTGGCAGTTTTTGGAACATTGACCAGGGCTGGTACCACCAAATTTCAGGAGTGTTTGAGTGCTTCATCAGACTTGGCTTTAGGATAAGCTGATTTGCCCTCAGGCAGCTTTTTTTTTCCCTTCTCATTTGGAGGGAGAGCCCCAAATGGGTGCTCTTACCCACACATCTCACCTCTGTCTAAGGCGCTATCACAGCAAGGCAGAGCACAGCTCCCCTGGCACTGTAATTAGAGAAATGAGGTACATTTGTGGCATTCTGGAAAGACAGTGTGGAAAAGCCAAGGATATTTTTTCTTCCTGTGGTTGTATGTTAACATGGTTAAGATATGTGCATATGTGTATGTATGTAAGGCCATCATAGTAATTTCTTTGCTTTTCTTAAAGGTAATTTGCTTTTCTTTCTCTGCAACTCCAGTGTATTTCCTCTTTGGGCTTGTCTCACCTGTTTTAATTGGTTTTAACATTTTCAAGCTGCCTAGTCATTTGTGATGATTCTTTAGCCAGTACCAAGTGGTTTAATATGCCTGAAAATATTAGCTTCCTTCCTGAGTGACCTTTCTCACTTAGCTGGCAACAGCAATTCCCTGGAGCACTGTGCAGGACAGAATTAATACGGCTGCTCTTGCTCAGCTGCGTGTTCCCACACCCACCCACCGCTGCTCTTCCCATGTGCCAGCCTGACAGAGCTGCCAGGGCAAAGCTGGCATAGGGCTTCCCATGGAGGTGGTACCCTGCCCCTCAGAGATCCTCCTTCACAGGCAGCAACCCTAGATGGGTTTCCCGTTGTCTATGCCCTGAAATAAGAGCTGGGGAGGTAAACAGCCATGGAAGCAGAAAACTCACTGCTTGCATGGGACCTGGTTCTGGCTGGGTTCTATGCAGCCAGCAACCTGTTTCCTACTGCTCTGCAAAAGGCCTGGACCTCTTCAAGCCCTTGCTCTGGAAGGAGAAGAAGCCATGGTGCTGCTTTCTCAGTCAAATGCCAGCAGAGGTGAGTGCCTGCCCTGCAAATCCAGCAGTGATGAGCTCCCCTCCCAAAGCTGGACGCGTTCCCCAGGGACACACAGGTGCAGGCAGCATCTCTTCCTTGTTGCGTGAATCACTTAGATGAGTCTCCCAAAGTGGGATGCACTTCATTAAACTCTAGGCATCAAAAATTAGGCTTGTTATCTAGCAAAGAGCTAGGTAGCTTGCCAGAGCAACTCTGGTGTCAGTGAGAGACTGGGACCTTCAGGGGGTTTCTCATAATATGGAGATGACTGTCCTTCCTCACTGATTATAGAGATGTCTGCATTAAACAAAGAGACAAGGTTCCTGATGGCTGGACAGCTAAAGTAAGGTGAGGTCGATCTGACCATACCCTTGCTGAGTTCTGTCTCCTCATCTCTGGCAAGGAGGTACTAAATATTCTTTCTTCCTGGATGTGCCTTGATTATTCAATTTAGATGTGCTTGGGCAGAAACTGTCTTTCACTATTTGTCTCTGCTAACTGTGGGAAAATAAGTGACCTTTAGCTGTCTGTCAAGCCTGAAGAAACCCAGACAAATAGCTGAAACACAGATTTAACAAGTATGTAATGCCTTTTGTTTTACTTGAACAGAAACATTCTGTTTGTTAATGAGCTCTTCACAATATTTGTTTTTTTTTTTTAACCATGGCACAGAGTTCATTAGAAACAAGTAATTTTAAATATGAAAAATAGCCCTCCAATAATTCATTTGCAAAGCCCAGCATTTAGATATTACTTTTTCTGGATTTTGTGTTGTCTTTAGCTCCTTCATATGTCATAAGAAAATGATATTGCTGGCATTTTACAAGGGAAGGTCTAGGAGCTGGGTACCTATTTTCCTTTGGCTCCGGAGGAGACCAGCTTTAAGAAAGTGATTCAGTGATTCTAGAGGTGCTGAGTATATGCAAGCCCTGTGGGAGCATGAACTGCTTAGGACTTTTAGAGCTGAAACTGCTTATTTAGTTACTGAAACAGAGTGTGAGATGGTTGGTTTGGCATTTGTCAGGTGCTTTGTGAGAGGATGGGTTGGTGCCTTGAAAAGATGACTGAACTACATCGAGACCTGTCATTGATGGGTATATAGTTGGCATTTCCATTGTAGTGTGCAGGGATTCCCTTCTAGGGTTGATGCTGCTGAAAAGTTCAGGGGCCACTCTAGCCAATGGCCAAAGACTGACGCTCATGTTCTTAGATTCAGGCTGACTGCCAGGTATCCTCTGAGTGGGGACAGGGGTGCTAACTGTCCAGAGGGTCAGGAAAAGCTCAGGAGAGGGAGACTGACTATGCTCAGCACATTCTTGAGGGCATTTAATCTTGGGACCTTAACACAAGCATATTTTTGTCATTTTAGACAAATATCTAGGAAATGCAGTGCTAGACTTCAATACGTATTCCCTTCTGCTGTGACCTATTGAGGGGCAGGTTGGACAGGTAGGAGCGTGTCCTTTCTTCAGCTGCTGAGCAAAATTTTCTGTGCCCGATGGGTCAGACTGCTAAGACACCACTTCATACGGTATTGCTCAGTGCACGCGTGGCATTGCTTGGCGTGGATGAATTTATACTCAGTGTGAATCAGGTAAGCATTGTAGGAGTAGGTAGAGGATAGTGTTCAAATCTGAGATACACTTACAGATGTTGGCTGTGGAAGGGGTGGGTTAGCATTCATTTGTGGTTTTTGTAATGTTTCAGTGGGATACATGAATAACGTTAACAGAGCTTAAGGAAATTTCACTAAGCATCTATGCACAATATGTAAAGCAATAAATGAACCACAGGCTGGAAGAGGTCTTGACCATCTCCTGCATCATGACAGGAGCAGCCATTGTTGCTGTTCCTGGTCAGCACTTCCCTAACCTGTTCTCAGTGATGCCTGGACAGAGATCTCCCAGACTCTGAATAGGAAGTATGTATCCCGGGTAATCCCGGGCACTGCAAATCCATTACAAATGAAACAGCAGTTTTCAGGACTATCCAGGGGGTATATTTTTTGTGCTGAGAAATTTTCATTTCAGCTGAGAAACAAAACCAAGTCATTACCTCAAAATGGGGACATTTTAAAGCAGTAATATTACAATGCCATGATTTCAATATCAGATAGTATCATCCAAGCTGCTCAAGAACACAGACAGTTGATCACTGGGATGCAGCAAGGGAAAAATGCTTACGGTTGGGAGTGTGAGATCCAAATGTTACCAGGGAACAAAGCTCATGGCAGAAGCAGAGTTGTGTGCATGGCACACTGAACAGGGAAGATGGCAGGCTCCAGTCACAAAATACCTCATCTCGTTTTCCAACACGATTAAGGACATGTTTGCTTTTAAGCACATCAAATGTATTTTCCTTAATGTTAAACATATACATAAGTTGCACATTGAAGCGCCAAGGAGTGGGCTGAGATTTTTATGTGCTACATTTCCATTCCATTTTCTCTTCTGGATAATCTTCTACGCACAAATTTGTTATGGACAGTTCAAAGGCTTCCCTGCCACTTAATTTTGTGTCTCTCACTTAGCTGGCTAAATTGGGAATGCAGATTTCATACAGACTAAGGAAGTAGGGTCTGCTCCTCATCCTCACCTACCTTCAACGAAGCTACTGCAAGTATAAACACCTACGTTATTTCTCTAAATTAGGCAGTGTGAATACATGGCTGCATCCAGAAAATGTTCATGGAAACATATAACAAATCTAGTGTCTGAGTCTGCAGAGAGCATTTGCCTGCACAAATATC
This sequence comes from Theristicus caerulescens, assembly GCA_020745775.1. Lineage (NCBI taxonomy): Eukaryota > Metazoa > Chordata > Aves > Pelecaniformes > Threskiornithidae > Theristicus > Theristicus caerulescens. Next base: position 13,174,893 of record CM036571.1, on the reverse strand, counting down.
ACTTATTTCATAATCCCACCAAAGCTGAAGAGGTTGCCATCAGTAAAGTTGATGGGCTGGAGCATTACGCGGAAGTTGGCAGAACAATGCAATACATAAAACAGCAAGAAAGAAAAGATACTAAGTAGTGTGAAGAGGGCAGTGAGCAACATGCTGAAATATCAGAGATGCACCATGGATCAGCGTAGGGCACAGGTCAGGACCAGATCTGGACACATACACCATGAAACACGGTAGATTGCAGCACTGCTCAAGGCAGGCAGATGTGCTCCTACTGAAATAGATGTTCTCAACCATTTCAGCAGCTTTCTGTTGGCCTGAGTTTGTCATCTGGTTCCAGCTACCTCCACGGATGGCAAGATATCTGCCCTGGGTATGCCAAGGTGAGCTCAGCTGATCTGAGGCAGCCAGCCAGCTTGGCTCACCTTGACTCTGGCAGAAAGAAAAAGGATTCTCGGATAACTCTATCAGGAGCAGATACAAGGCGGAGTAGCGGGAGACAGCACAGCAAGGAGGTCAGTAAGTGAATAACCACACATGCTCTCACAGTAATGAAGTGACTCTTTCTCTGTACTCTTCCTTGATGGGAAGTGACAGCCAAAAGAATCGTTACCAGAGATGCCAACTTGGGCAGTGCAACGACAGAGAGGATTATTGCCTTAACATTGTGCCCACTGTAGCTTACAAGCCAATGAGATACAAAGGAAATGAAATGAGCTGACACCTACTTAGTCTCTTCAGAGAAGAATATTTACTTGGGTTTGTCTTGACGGCAGACTCATAGGATGGTGGGAGGTGTGAGAGGTTCTGGAAGGACCGGGAGAAGGACAGGTCATAGGGTTCGGTGGCAGAAGTAAGGATGTTGTTCATTCGTGGTTTGTCTGAAAAAAAAAAAGAGAAAGGCATGTCCACAGTGTGCACCAAAACAATTTGAGAGAGGCAAGCCTTTCCCACAAACTCCGGCAGGGAGAAGAGCTGTATCTGAGCCAGCCTTAGTGACAGGCTGTTGGACGTAATTCAAACTGGCACCAGCAGATCGGTGAAAAATGCTGTTGTTGTCCTGTGGCGTTGTTTCCTTGTCCACAGTGATTATGGAGAGAAGCAAACTGCTGCCTCAGAAGCGCATGGACCAACCAGCCCTCCTCACACTGGGACAGAGGGTCTGGAGGACTGTGAGTCACCTCACTTACCATGGAGGGCTGTGTCACGGTGCTGTTGACTGATGCCACTGCAGCCTGCATGAGTTCAGGCGGCATCACCTACCTTTACCCCAGCAAGCTGTGCTTTCCTCACCCTCAGAGCCATGGGAATGAGTCTATGGGGTTATTTTAACCTGGTAATCAAATTGCTATCTCATCGTGCCAGATTTCTGACTAATGCTCCAAACCTGGAGGCTCCTGGGCAAAGCTGTTCCATGGCCCCAGGGGTTCTGGTGGGCCCTAGAGATGGCCATGCTTGCCCTCCACACAAGAAAGTGTGAAGCGGAGCTGTGGGGTGCATATCTGCGTGCAGACAGAAGACAAGGCAAGCTTTGGAGAGGTTCATGAAACAGGAAAGGAGGTGCCTGAGGGGTGGAGGATGCCCCTCTACTTATTTTCATCTTGTTGGTCACCGAGGGAGTCCCCAGCCAGTGTCAAAATGCCCACTGTCAGAATGCTAATGCTGAGGGCACTGTCAATAAAGATTAGCACTGAGCCTAGATGTTAAAAGTCAAGTCCAGACAATCTGCAGAGTTTGTCTGGTATTGAAATCATGGTCCTTTGCTGCAAGCTGGATGGAAAATGGTCTTTCATCAGCTCAGCCAAGGGACAGGGACCTGTTGAATTGTATTTATAACTCCCAAGTGTTCAGATATTAAAGCAGGCAGAGATAAGAGTATTAAAAGTATCAGGAGCTTCAATTATTAGAAGCAAAGCTTGAAGAGACTACAGTGGGCTCTGTGAGAGCTTGCAGCAGCGATGGGACTGCATTAGCTGGGTCAAAAGGCCAAGGAGGTAGCGACTTCAAGTATGGTCTGAAAATGAAATCAGAGGGCTAAGTTCTCTGATACAGCTGAGAAGCTGCAGAATGCCCAAGTCTTGGGTTCACACATTGCTGTTGTGCACCCCTCTAAAGTGTGCTCATGAAGAGCAATGCAATATGGCTCAATACGCACTCACATGCCTCAAGACCCTCTTACTTCCTGTGAACCATGGGCTGGTTGAGATTAAACCACAGCTTCCCAAGAATAATTGAGTGGCAGAGGAATTTCACCTCAACAAATGTGTTGGCTTTGTGCAGTGTCCAAATATTTCCTAACTTCCCTCATCTCCCACAAAAATTTAAAACAAAATCCATCCTAGTAGACTGTAGATATTTCAGAAGACATTTTTCTAGAGTGACAAATTAAACTGTTTCCTGCAAAAAAAATTTGCAGGAGTCAGGTCATCTCCTCATCTGCTGCCTTTCTCCTGCGTGGAGTCCTGTTTGTGTTAGACGGCAGAACATCTTCCTTGTCTCTGAGTGCTCACATTTCACTACGTCCTTGGTGCTCTCTGTTGCCTAGAAATGGACCCAGCAGATCCCATGCATGTCTGTGCATGGGGATGCAGAGCTGCCTCGACAGCTTTTCTCCCACTGTGACTTCCCCTAGATATTTTAAACCTTCTGTCACCTACACTTCACATTGCACCCATGCTTCTCTGTCAAACACAGGCTGAGACAGTCTTGTGTTCCAGAACAAACCTGCTCATGATTTCCCAAAGCCAGTGTGGTCAGAGCACTCCTCTGCACCTCTCAGCAGAGTTACATGCCCAATGCTCAATTCAGAGACACCTGAGCCATTTGGGGTATGCCAAGATGCCCACAAAGGGATGAAAGGAGTGATGTGAGACCTATCAGAGATCTGATGCCACTCACGTGTAGGCACTTGAATTACAACTACCATGTCGACAAACCCAACACTTGCTCCTTCCTGCCAATGTTGTCACTGATTCCATGCACTCTGCTGCTCCATGAGCTTCCTCACAACGAAGCTTCCTGCAGAACAAATCACAACAGTGCACTCCTTCCCAGCCATGTCCAGGGTATGACCATGAGTGGAGGAACAGATTCCCCTCTCCTCGAGCACCAGTCTGGCACCAGCATGGGGTACCCCATCTTGTGCAATCCCCCACCGCTGCTAGCACAGCAAGGTGAGGGGGAAGGAAACTGCTCTGTCAGGAACAGGGCCTTGGCACATTTCAGCAAGCCCCTGCATGCTGTCCTCTGGGCTCAACAACTGACAGCCAATGTTGGCCACTCCACAGAAAAGGAACAGCCCAGGTCTCTGCCAGAGCATCATTTTGTTCCCAGTTCGGAGAAATTATGAGGCACTTTCTTTCAGAATTTACCAATGGTGAAAATTTCCTCTTAACTATACAATAACCATCTTGGTTAATAAACTCTTCTTGCCTATTGCTTATGTATGTCTCTGCACTCCTGGAATAGGTTTATTGTCTGGCAAAAAGAACGTAGCCCCAAGTGAGCATATAGCTAATGTGTCATCTCTCTGAGAACATTATTTTCTTGCTGATGACTTCAATCCATGTCTAATAGACTGACTGCAGGATTAGGAAGTGCATCATATTCATCAGGGGGCTGGAAACAATTGATTAGATATTATCCAGTAAACAGAGACTATATCAGCATTGAAACTGTGTCCCCACTCCTATTCATGCTTGTGTGGCAGGGACCCTGGGGTAACATCTCTTTACAAATTTCTCAGCCAGAACCTGTATCTAATCTCCATTTTGCATGGAGGTTTGGACATGCTGAAATAAGCCCAGTCATATGTATGGAATTTGTGTTCAGTGCCAAAGCAGGAGCATTAATTGACTGCTTGCATGAGGTGTGTGAAATTAAGTGCCACACATTTATCTGATGGGCTTGTGCAGAATCAGTACATCTTACTGCTTTTTCCATCCAGTCAGTCAGGAACGGACCGTAACGATTTTGGCAAATGAGAAGTCACCTTGAAATCCACTACCCATCATTCAGCAAAATAAGGGATAAACTGAAATGACCAAAGATAATTTCAGATGTCTTTTGCATAATGTAGTTTGAGGGCAAGATCAGAGAACTGAGAGACTCTAGTAAGGAGAAATATCTTGTGCAATTTGTATTCTGGGAGCAGTTCAGCAGAAATTTCTTAGTAGTTCTTTACTCCTGCAATATATTTGAGTCATGCTTTTCCCTGGTCTCTCTTCTTTTTGTTTGTGGTGTTTGTTGGCTCTTATGGGAGATGCAGGACATAATTAATTAACAGGATGTAAATAAAAAGGTCTCTGCATTCCCTGCAAGGCAGCTGAGGTTGTATGCTGCTCTCTTCCCCTGCATTCCCAGTCATTCCAGTCCAGCTGTACATTCTGGGCAATGGGAGATGACCACTGGAAAATGGACAATGTCCCATGGTTACTGGGATTGCCTTTGCAAGTCAGTCCACATTTTCCTCACCACCATCCTGCAGCCACATGCCATTTTATGCCTCTCTGATACATCATGCATTCTGGGCACAATTTGCAGTTATTTGCAGAAGAATATGGAGGAAATGAAGCTCACCTGTGCATAGCACATACAACAGAGATGGGAACATCATCCAGTAGTGTAATTTCTCTTCGTTTCTAAATTCTCTTTGCTACAGCCTCGAAGTAACCACACCTTTTTACAGCCAATGCAACATCTTAAAATTCTGCCACTGTCTCACTGATTAATTCAGCAGGAGAGGGCTCAAGTGTGCAGCATTTCCTCATCTACTGAACATCAGTGTTTTCACAGTGCTCTGACCAGAGTGCCGTGTTGCTCCAGCCACTGGCAGGGCTGGTAGCATGGCACAGCACTGCCAAAAACTCACTAGGCTGCACAGTGTTGGCACGATAAGCTCAGGAAGGGAGTAGGCATCTCTGTGGAGAAAGACTCTTCCTTTGCAGCTCTAATCTCTCTTCTTGGACACCTACCAAGCAAGAGCTGTGCATTTCTTCTGCTTCATGAGCCAGACTTGTTGGGCCAGTCCAAACCCTGTTGTATTTCCATGAGAACCAGTGGACTCATGGGCCAGGCTCAAAAAGGTTCCCTGCTCCATTCAGACCAGGCTCTTGCATAAAAACTTGCGAAGGTGATGCCTTGGAGCAGACTGGCAGAGCGCTCTGCACCTGAGGCACCAGGAGCACTGCCTGCACTGATGGATTGCCAGAAGAACATTTTTCCTGCTACATCCTGTATCCTGAAAAGGATATATGGCCTGCGGTTGGCTTGTCACCCACGTGGATGTTCGGGGACTGCAGTTCCCTCTGTGCATTGGGGGTTGCAATTACAGCTGGCCTCTGATTGGACACATGGATTCAGTCCTCTGCTTTGTGCATGCACTCGACTGCTTTGCAATCTATGAAGGAAAGAAGGTCACTCTAAGCTGAGGGAGACCCTCATTTCACTGTCAGTGCTTTGCAAACTTTCTGCAAGCACAGGGCTCAGAAGCAGTTTCAGGATTTCTAAAGCTGGGGACTTGTGCTGTGGAGATTAGACCTGAAGTCTTGAAGTGTCTTGCTCTGCCCTTGTTCTTGGAAGACAGTTTCTGTTTCAAAGTGTGTTTACATGAGGCGCAGAACCTTTGATGTACACGGACAAAAGCAGATGATACCCAACACAAAGAAAGTGAATTTATGCAAAGTTTCAAACAAAGCTCAAGTGGCAAAAGGGATGTGCTCCATATTTGCATATGAGTCTGCACATATGTTGTGTGAATTTTGCAAGACATTTCAACAGATGCCTTTTAAAACATTCACCCAGAGAAAGCAAACAATGTCACCTAGGAGAAGCTGATACAACCAAGCCTTCTGCTGCTCAGCTTCAGCTCAGCATAGCTTCAGTCCTCTGTCAAAGCACACACTGCTCCCCCAGCACCGCCTTCTGCTCAGCCATTTGAAGGCTCAGACACAAAGTCTTCTCTGATTCTGATGCAAGCTCTTACAAAGGACCACATTCCTCAGGAAAATCTGGTAGTAACTGATGACATTTGGTAGCCTTCTGTGCCAAGACTTCGCACCTCCTGAGCCATCCTGGAAGTGACATACTGTTATAGCAGGCAAAGAACTGATGTACATAGACTCGAATTAAAATTTATAACATATATCTTCAGTGTTTGCAGGGGGAACTATCTATGTTTTCACACTTCTTTTTTTATGTTACAAACACTGTTATTAATAGTCTTTTGCATCTCTTGTGAAGAATCTCAGAGAGTTTCATACATTTCCAGGTCAGATCCACCGTGGTGTAAATCAGCAGCTCTCCAGTGAATAGCTGCCCTCATTTATATGAGCTGGAGATGTGGGATTTTAAATTCAGTCAGTGATAAAAACCCCCTGCATATCAGGATGGTGCTAGGATTAGGTCTTTCAGGCCTCATGGCTGAGAAATGAGCAGCAATCTGAAGGGGTAAGATGCAAAGAGGATGAGGTACACCAGCACATTGCAAGATAATGCCCTTAAATGCTACAATATATACACACAGCATAATAATATACCTGAGTTGTATCACCCAGGGGCTATTAACATGAAGATGCTTCTGAGTACACAAAGTGCTTAACTGAACATAGCATAGTTACACACTACAACGCAGGGTGAGAGGAATAATGTTGCCAATTAAAATCAAAGGAAAAACTACAGAAAGTAGAATTGCACTTAGCAATCACAGCAAAAGATATATTCACTTCTCCTTGAGTTTGCTGCCTTTTCACGGGAATGTAGAAAACAACACATGGCTTTGGCACCATAGCAGCCAGCATATAGGACTGTGCAGAACTGGGATTAGGACTCATTCTTGCTGAATTTGAGACTGTGCAATTGAAAACTGTCAGCCTGTTAACTCCTTTCACCTCTGCGAGTGCCTCGTTCTCAAAGCTTGCCATTGTATGGAGAGGAAGCTGGTTCAAAAAGGAAAATGCATCAGCGTGTTTGGTCCTGGCAGCAGATAAGCAAGGTAAAGAAGCCAAAACTAGCTCTAGCTGCTGATAGAAACAGAACATCCATCTTGAATGAGCTATGTGTGATTGTCTCCCTTCAGCCCTTTGGGACTAGGGTGAGGCACAGGCCCCCAGAGAGGCCAAAGGCAGTGCAGGGACAACCACAGCCTTCTGGTGGAGTAATAGTGAGCCCCACACTGATAGCACTTCTAGTAATGCAAATGGCAAAATAGCCCTTTGTCTCAGCAGTTTTACATACTCTGATTTTTATGATGCTGTGATTTTGCCTCCAGAACTTTTGGTCTTTTTCACCTGTCTCACATTCACTAGGAATAAAGATGCTGCTTCCCCTTGCTTATGGTTCGAGATTTTGTGCTTCTGTAAGAGGAATCTGAGGTCAGTGTCAGAGCTATTCAGCTCATGTTGGACCTTTGCTTAATAACTGTATTGTCACAGAGAGAAGCTCCTCAGGTTCCTCCTGCAGGTGAGGGTGGAGACACAGCTGAGTTTTACTCCATGAGCCTCAGTGGTTTATTTATGATAGTCACCTGCTGGGTAGAACATGGGCCATGTCATGGGTGGCATAACAGTATTCATCCACAAGTTAAGGCATCCCTACTCGGCAGATGGTCTGCACCTTGAGTTGGGAGGCTGTTTTAGCCCTGCCATAATAAGGCCATGAAAAGAGTGATTTCTTTGTCCAAACACACAATGTATTTAGTCTAAAAAGCAAAGACCAGTTGCTTCAGTGCTGAGTGCCTTAAAAGAAGTTGCCATTGAAGTCCTTTAACTATTCTCAGCCCCAGGGTTATTCTCTGCCCTCTACATCACTGACTAAAGGAAGGTCAGCACACATGTCATCAGAGGCTAGGCACATCGCTTAAGTGCACCCATGGCCCCAACAAACCAATACATCCCCTGCACAGAGGTTGGCTCTGCGCTGTAGGACATCATTGTTAGCAAATTCTCAGGTCAAGACAGGTAAATGGCAGTCCCGATTCACTAACTTCACTAACTCCGATCTGCTTTGTAATTGTCTAACTGGAGCTGTATTGCAACACAGCAATCTGTGTACTTTGCTTTGCAAAGTTGGTGTGCAAACCAGCTGAATCATCAGCTGGTATCCCCATCACAAATGGTGACTTGTATGCATCAAAAAGCTGACACTGTGTTTGTTGTCCAGTCCTGTCAGATTACCCGGTTCATCTCTCTTCCTACTTCCATTAAAGCCCTGCTGCTTCGCAGAAAAAGCAGTGTACATAACATGTCTATTTGTTCTGTAGGTCATATTCTAGAGATCTGATTATCTTCTAATTTCCTCACATATATTTCTACTGGGGATAAATCTAATTTAAACAGTCCTTAATTGTTATGATTTTGTAAACAGTGTCTTAAACACAATAGACACAAAACTCTCAACAAATTGCTGGAGGAGATGTGACAGTACAGGGAATCATTTTCATATCTTCTGGGATTGTCCCAAATTGAAGCTTCTGGTCTGGTGTTAGAAAATTGATGCAAGAATTCTTTCAGCAATATATCCCCCAAAGCCCTATTACTGTGTGGGAAGGAAGATGCCCTGGATTTTTGAAATGAAGAAAAATGAAAGATGGAAAGAAAAGAAAGAAAAGAAAGAAGAGAAAAAGGAAAGAAAGAAAGAAAGAAAGAAAGAAAGAAAGAAAGAAAGAAAGGAAGGAAGGAAGAAAGGAAGAAAGGAAGGAAGGAAGGAAGGAAGGAAGGAAGAAAGAAAAAAGAAAGAAGGAAAGAGAAAGGATGGATGGATGGATGGAAGAAAAGAAGAAAGAGAAACAATGGAAGGAAGGAAGGAATATAAAAAAGACACACACATACATGAATATTTCTATAGGAATTTGTTTAAAGTTTACATAGGTACAGCTGTAAAATGAGATTTGCTTCCATCAGAGCAAACCCAGACATCAACTATGGAAAAATACTTGGCTACATTAAAAACTTAAGTGAAACCATTTGTTGCTTATGCTGGTTTACCAAGTATTTTTTGAGATGATTATCAAATGTAATGAACTGACATAAAAATTATGATATGAACTTCCTACTAACTGTATTATTTAGCAATGTGCTTGTTATTTATATAGATGTAAAAAATGTTTATACAAGACTATTTTGGTTAGCGTAATTAAATATGCACTAAATATAATGATATTAAACTTCAGAAGCAGTAAAAAATAAAGTAATAAGCTTTACAGAAACTGAGCCCAGGCAGTCAACATATATTGCTGTTATAGCTAATGCTACACTGCCTCAGTTCTGTTTTGTGCCCCTAGCTTCTTGGTTTTTTTCACATTTTAATGTTTTTATAGGAAAATAATTTTATGTGCTTATCTGGTATAAAGACTGACTAGCTAAGCAAGATAAATTAACGTATCAAAAGATTTACCTGCATTTCATACATGAAACTTAGTTGTGCTTAGAAACTAGTGCTTGAGCACTTACATTCACCTTTTACATACAAAATCATTACGTTTCCAAAAAATGTTGTAGAGTTCTTCATTTGCAGCTAAAATCTGCAGCTGGTGTAAAACTAAAGCCTAGAGCTAAGGAAACCCACTTCAAACTTCTGATTTCAGTGGAACTGAGGTCTGAAGTCCATCACTGAAAGCAGAATTTAGGCTGAGGTTTCTAAAGGAATGTAGATGCCTCTATTCAGTGTCCTAGAAGTGAAGTAGGTGCATGAATAGACTGACACCAGAAGAAAATCAACAGGCTTCTTTAAGATGCAGGATACTCAAAGTCATGCTGGTTAATTCAGAGCCCTCAACAACAGCAGAAATTAAATCCTGGCATTGCAGGCCATAGGTTGACAAACTCACTTGCCTGTGGTCATTTCTCTTTATCTCCATTGGAAATTGTCTTCCCCAACATATCACGTTTTCCAAAAACAGGACAGACAGACATTTCACCCCTCTGCAACCCTCTGTGCCAGTCAGACAAGGAGAAAAGGGAGACTTTCTTCTCGCTCTGTGTTAACTGTGCTGCAAACAGCCCTATGCTAATTAAATGATAGCAGCCTGACAGAACAGATTATATGCGATCCCACCGTTAATTAGTAGTTACTCCTTCCTGCATCGGAAGAGTTCAGTGTAATCACATCAGTGATCTCATGGCCACACAACCCACTGCGATGGGCATACCCTGAGTGCAAAGCACTGAGAAGTTGTGCGCCAAGAGCGGTAACCCGCCAAGCCAGGTTAAAACTGAGATCTTGGGGTTTTAACCCTGGGAACCTGAAGTTGAAGCTGAACAGCTCAGAGAGTTAAGGCTGAATCTGCTTTTTCTTTTTTTCCTGGCTCCTTGTGAGCATAGGTTGTCCTTATCCCTTTTAATTTGTTTCTTTGCAGGTAAAATCTGCTGCAGTAATAGAAAGGTGTGCTTGCATATGGCGCTGACAGACATTACGTGCATTTATAGAGGGTCCATCCAGTGGCATCTGCAGGGAGCAGGACATAGGCAGCCAGGTAGCATCAGCCCATGGAAACAGATGTTTACTATCCTCTGCCTTTCTCAGCTGAACAAAGACAATGTTGCTGATAGGGTTACAGCAGGTTATTCCCAGAACACTGTTTGGTGGAATGCCTGCCCCACTGCACCTCTGGATCACTCCTGCACACTATGATCCTGTTATGATTCCCAGGACCTTTGGGGAAACCAATGGGTTGGTGCCATTTGCTCTGCTTTTGCAAAGGACTGGCCAGTACAGGAAGGGGAAAAGGGAGCACAGGGAACTTGGCTTTCATCCCTACTCCATGAGCAGGTCTCTTGCAGAGCCCTGGGCCCCATGTCTGCCACAACTGGGTTGTACAAAGCCTCTGCTGCTCAGTCCTGGGGTTGTATGAGTTTGGAGACTCATTGTATTGGGAATTGTAGGAGAAGGTAAGAAACCTGTGAAGTTCCTATGATGGTAGGAGATGGGAGAGACATCACCAGCCCACAGCAGCTGAGTTCTCATCCTGACAGGTATTCCAGTTTGCAACAGCTCGTGCTTACCTTCACATATACCAGGTCAAATGCATCCTTGCTGGGTAAAGCAGCCCTTGGGGAGGCTGCGGGGAGCTCCTCCAGGCATGGAAGGGATTTCTGGCTGTTCAGGCTGAAGTGTTGCTTGTTTGGTGACAAGTCACCTAAAACCGCCGCCCTGCTTGCTCTATGCTGGTAGCTGGAGAACCTTTCTCTTCTTGTTTTACTTCAGTTAAGAGTGAACTGAACTCAGGCCATGTGTAACACAAGGCACATCTTGAGCCTCACACTGGCTTCTTTCCCTTCTTCTGCTCCTTTCAGATGGTGTCACTGCATGGTGGGTGCTAGAGACAGGCTAAGGGACTGAGCTCATGAACACAATGCTCAGAAAGACAGCTCATGTCCACCTACAAATTTGCATAATCACACAGAAAATGTATACCATGGAAGGGAATGTACACCCAGGAAGGGAATTAAATTAAACCTGTGGCATTGCTGAACTATCTCAGAATTTCAGCAGTAATTATGAATACTGCAAGCTCTTTTGATGTCTTATTTGAAAGGTCCAAATATCTTTTTAGACTCACCAAGCAATGGCTCACCAGCAACAGCACACATGAATACCATGAACAAAAGCGTCCATGACCATATGGATAACTTAGGAATAGAATATAACTCTGAATCATACAGTTATTTGTAGTCAGATCTTTCAAGTCACTTTGTACAACCAAACTATTAAGATACAGTAAACGCAGGAAATGAGTGGAGAGTTTTTAATCCAAGATCATGAGTATATCTGCTTTGATTTTTGTCTCTCAAGTACAAAAAAAAGAAAAGCATCTGTCAGGGCCAGAGGCAAGTTTAACTGGTTTAGCACGTATTGTTACCTCAAGTTATTGAATGCAATAGAGACCTGATGATGGAGCTACATTAAAACCTCTGGGCAGAGACACAGGTAAATGGGACTCATCTGGCTCTGCTGGCACAGATCGCAGAACCCAGCATGCGCTAGATTTGAAGAAGTAGTAAGACCAGAGAGAAGACAATACAATTTCAACCCTAGAACTCCATCTTTGTCTTCTTTTCTTTTTCTCAGGAAAGTAAAAAAGTAAACAAAATAAGTAGTCTGAAGAGCATTTGAGGCTGTCAATTCAGGTTCAATAAATACTCCGGTGTTACTGCCAGGTTTAAAGCTGACACTGTTTCTCCTGTAGTTTTTGGGAGATGAAAAAAAAACCACTAATAATGTAGTCTTACAAGTGAAAGTTACTTGCAGGCTGAGGAGCTGCCTGACCCACCCTCTAGGAAGGACAAACACCAAAGGTTTTAGGTGACCTTTTCAAGGGCAATTGTTCTCCCACCCTTTTTTGCATCAAAGATACAGGAAAATTTCTATACAAGAACACACAACTCACAATAAATCAATTCCAGAATAGTTATGATGAAGTTTCAGAATTAAAAACAAATGCCAGAACAAAAAGAGTAACAAATACAGAGATTCAGAGCTGCAAGAAGTGTATATTAAGATGAGATTTACCCATCACTTAATGGTTCCCCAGCAGAAAGAAGGTTCCAGCTGCAAATGCTGGAGGGATATATCACATTCGAAGGGTAAAGGGTGCAGGGAAGAACAAGGACAAGACGAAGACAATGTAGCAGCAGAAGAGGGAGTAAAGCAGAGACAACCTGGGGGTTCATTCAAAGGTTGGACTGATCGCACAGAGATAGGGGAACCACTGATTTGGGTGGCAGTGACTGGTCTGGATTTGGATGGAGCCAGGGAGCTGCAGGTGATTTGTCTGTGTGGTCTGTGATTGCTACGATGCAGGGAGGGACATGCTGCCCACACTCAACTGCTGATCTGGGGCCAAGGAAAGCAAAGGGAGGACAGAGCTAGGGCCGAGGAGGCAGAATGGCTGGAGGGATGGGGCTGAGCACAGAGGGGCAGGGTTTCTGGCCATTGAGGAAGTGAAGAAACATCTCCAGGCTGGAATGAGATGGTGGAAACAAAGGGGAAAGCAAAGGAGTATCTTTGAATAGTGTCTGACCTCTTTAAACTGACTAAAGGACGACATGGGGCATCCCCAAGTTTATTAGGTCAAGAGGGCTGGATAGAGAGGTGCCAATAAATGTGCTGAACCAAGACAAATGAAAATCGTGGTTCCTCAGAGCTCAGCAAGAGCACTTTCAGAAGGAGTATTAACACATATGAAGCTGTTTGGGTACAAAGACCAAACCCAGGGAAGCTTTGGAGGAACTATGGAATGACTGCTCCCACCCTTTAGAGGGATGACCAGACAGGTTATATGGTAGTGATAGGCTGCCCCAGAGATCTCATGAGGTGTCACTTCTGAAGTTATGGGGATAGGTCAGTGCTGGGCCACCCTGTGGTGGGCGCAGGGACATGAAAGGTGCTCTGGGTTTCATAAGTTCCTAGGGTCAGAGAAACATCACGTTTCCACAATAAAATAAAGGGGATTTGGAAGGCTGTGAGAGCAACCACTGGAACTGGTTTAGAAAGAGGCACTCCTGTTTATGAAAGTGGGTAGGGGGAGTCCTGAATCTCTTAAGGGTCTTTACCTATCCTGCATACTAGAAAGTTGAGAGACATTGTGCAGTGAATCAGGGGCTTCGGTAGGTTATCTCAAGCAGACCCATGCAAGTATGGGCTGAACAGCTTGGATTTAGCTGTGAACCCAGACTCTGGCCACATATTGTTATGCCAAAATCATGTCAGTTTAGGAGCCCTTGCCCCATGTTTACTGACTTTCTAACCTATCTTAGAAATATGCACAAGCAGCACTGTGAGTTGAATGGCTTGGCTGACGAGATGGACTTTTCTTTGGTTATCATTTTTACTGGTTTGGCTGGTTAAATCTGACAGCACCTTGCTGATGTGGAAGGGAGAAAGGAGCAATCAGACATGGGGAAACACAAGGCTGATAGGTAAAATTATAAAAGACTGGGCCATATTTCATTGTGCTCACTATTTAAAAATATGGTCCTATGTTTAATGTTAATGGAAACCATCATTCATGCATCATTGCCATAGAAACATTTCTATTAACATTAAACATACTTTGATACCAGTAAATGTTACTGGCTGGCAGAGGAAAGTTACAACATGTGTAATTTTGCTCTTTGTTTTCTCTTACCATGTGTAGGTGTCTGGGTGGCACTGTTTAGTATCAGGTGATTATAATTTTGCTCTTGGTCATCTGAAATTCACAGAAAAAAAAAATCCCTTTAAGAAACAGCTTAGCATACCCACTGATCTGCAGATGATAATTACAGCTCACAGTATTCACAGGAAATCTCAGCATGATTAAAGAAAGGAGAAGAAAATGCTTAAGAAAGCAGAAGATTCTGTTATGTATTTCACTTAAAATTCCAGATGCAAGAAGAACATGATAATGGGAAACTGCTCCCCTTCTGCTGAGCCTGCAAATTAGAGTTATCTGCAAAGGTAAGAAACATGTCCAGACAGCAACAAACCACAACTGCTATACCGACATCGGTGGTGTGTTCCTGGGAACTGCTGGAACATTGCAGCCCCTACTCCACTGCTCCATCTCCATCCAGCATGGAGGTTTTCAGGATGTTAGCCCCAACTACATGAAAAACAGACTCTCCCACTGTGACTGCAACCACAACAACCATGTCCTGTGTGAGTACAGGGAAAGATCAAATAAGTGGCCTCATAAACACAGGAGGTAGAGTTAAATAGCTGCACATGGACTGTAAACTTCCCTCCCCTGAGCAGTGAGAATCCTGTAAGAGCTGATGCATTTCAGTATTAAATGCACTGTGCTGCAAAGTAGGAGGAACGATCAATGGCAGAACAACTGCTACCATTGTGGTTAGTAACTACCTTTTCGGTTGGAAAACAACTTTCTCTCTTTCTCACTGTAATAAAACCATTCGATAAATGACTGCTGACAAACTTCTATCATCTTTAGTTTCCAGACAAGCCTTCAATAAGGAACAAACTCTTTGTCCTGATCTTTATAATCTGTTATGGAACTGTAGTAATGTAGGGTGAGAAGAGATTTCAAGAAATCTTGCATCTCATGCTCTCCCGGTACAGGATGGACTAGTCTGATGTCTACTCTGCTATTCTTAAAACCCTATCATTGATATTTCACTTTCTTCCTAGAAGATCTGTTTCATTACGTCTTTCTTACTGCTTTTTAGGCTAATTGCTTCTGTCCTGTCTACCAGGGACATGGAAAAAATCCCTCTTATTTCTTCAATAGCTCTTTATGACAAAGCTGTTACTATGAGTTCCCTTAACTATTCTTCAAGCTAAACAATGCCATTTCCTTTATGTTTCCCTATAAAACTTGCTCTGCCTTTGATTATCGTCATCTAGCATCCTGTGCCCTCTCTGATTGACCTAGATCCTTCTCAAGTCTGTGATACAGTCTGGGACATGTTTCTGAAAAGACACCTTACCAGTACAGAGTACAGTGGCTGGATTTTTCCCAGTCATCTACTCTTGTTCACACAAACTCACATGGTATTTTTCTTTTCCTGATTCATGTAAAGCTTGTGATCCTTTATGATTCCTTATTGCTTTTCCAAAAAACTGCTACCTGTCCAATTGTTCTTCAACATATATAAGGCTTTTTAGTATTCTTGTTTCAGTCCAATGTGTAGCATTTTTCTCCATTTAATCAATTTATTTTCAGTCTATTTCTCCAATTTGTCAAAAACATTTTAAATTCTAATCCCATCCTCTAATAGATTTATGGTCATCCAAGCTTCATATCATCTGCAAATTTAATAAGCAAATTCCTTTTCCACCAGTAACAAAAAGACTAAATGCAGAACCACATCAGTTCATCCTTCTACTGATATTTAGTTATCTCTTATGGTTAGTCAGCCATTATGGCATCTACCCTATAGAGGTTCATTATGAACATGCTTCTCAAACTAGTCTCACATTTACTTTCCCAGGAACTGCTGAAAATCTTGCTACGGTCATGATCCTCAATATAGGCTGTTTCTCCCTGGCCACAAAACACAGTAAAAAATAACAATAAGATTAACTTGACATGATTTGTTTCTGAGAAGTCCATGTTGGCTGCTACTTTTTGTCTCACTGGAAACTCATCTCCCTGCACAGCATGCTGAATGTCTGTGTACAGCCAGGATTAAAATCAGAGGTTATTTATTTGGATGACAACAGACTGGACACCTTAGCTTACTTACTTCTCCATCTAGAAAATAGGCACTCATTATATACACAGACAGCTGAAAATATAGAAAGTATATTAATCTGGCTACAAGTATGTGATGAGCAAACCTTGAAGGGAGACTAGGTTCACACAGACACCTAAACTGTCCTTGAATAAGTGGCCTACAGGTTGCCTAAATTAGAATTTTCCTTTGGATCCTCCACTGCTGGTTACTTTTAGCACACAAAAATCCTGCAGTAACTACTTTTGTGACTTTACTTCAGTTTCTGTTCCTCCATATAGTCTAATTTCACTTTAATGTGAAAACTGGACCAGAGGATGAGTGGGACAAGTAAAAAACTGAGTATTTCTGGAGTCCCTATAACTGTCTGGAGGGATTTTCAGAGATATGGAATCAGATGGGACACTTTTCATCTAGTTTCCAGCAAGCATGATACAGAATCCTGCTCACTAATTTCTGCATTAGGTTTTAATTGTTTCTGGCATTCAAACAGACCTTTTCAGTAACTGATTTTCAAAGACTGTATGTGATGGTAAGTCTGATACATCCCTAAAAGAAATAGCTCCAGTGTTTTTAGTCTTCGTTACCAAAAACCACAATATATTTTAGGTCTTAACTGAATCATCTGGCTTTGACTCCTATTACGTCTTTCATATTTTTTGGTGGGACTAAGAAAACAATTTATTACTAGAAAACTCTTCCACATGTAGATATTTCTAGATCATGAGGCTTCTCAATCATCAACTTGATTATTCTCTTAGCTATTCTGTGCTTCTGAAAAGCTATGGGGCTAAGGTCTGGGCTGGTATGTATAGACTTAATCAGATTCGATTTATGACATTGTCAAGCAGAAAGGTGTTTTGAATATTATTGTTAGACTGGTGTTTAGTCATTATAGCCAGCAATGGGGCTGCTGGGACTGCCAGACACACAGCTTTGGAGCCATCTCCTCTGTGCAGAACTTTTGGGGTTTTTGGTTGCAAAGGCAGCTGTTTTGTACAGTGTACATTGGGGATGTCTGTGTCCTGAGAACAACTGTTTCTTTCTTACAGCTGTTTTTTTGTTATCGAGTTCATAAAATCACAGAATCACTGAGGCTGGAGGCACTTCTGGAGATTGTCTAGTCCAACCCCTTGCTCAAAGCAGGGTCAGCTAGAGTGGGTTGCCCAGGACTGTGTTCATTACGGTTCTGAATATCTCCAAGGGTGGAGACTCCAAATCCTCTCTGCAAATCCTCTTCCAGTGTTCAACCACCCTCACAGTAAGAAAGTTTTTTTCTTATGTTTAGGTGAAATTTTCTGTATTCCAATTTGTGCTCATTGCCTCTTGCCCTGTCACTGAGCACCACTGAGACCCTAGCTCAATCTTCTTTACTTACCCATCAGTTACTTACATACATTGATGAGATCCCCCTAAGCCTTCTCATCTCCAGGCTGACAAGACCCAGCTCTCAGTCTCTCCCATTACAACAGATGCTCCAGTCCCTCAAACATCTTCTTGGCCCTTCGATGGACCCACTCTAGTTTGCCCCTGTCTCTCCTGTACTGGGGAACCCATCAATGGTCCCAGCACTATAGCTGTTTCTCACCAGTACTGAGCAGAGGGGAAGGATCACCTCCCTTGACCTGCTGACGTCAGTCCTGCAAATGCAGTCCAGGATGCTGGTGGCCTTCTTTGCCACAAGGGCGCATTGCTAGCTCATGTTCAACTTGCTGTCCATCACGTATTTTATTGGTTATTTTACTCACCATTTATTACCTTATTTATAAAAGTTATTAAATCTGTTTTTGAAAGTTGCAAACTAGGTAGTGAGTAATGAGCCTGTTGTATTTTTTGATGACCTCTCCTTGACATTTGCAGCTGATAAATTCATTGAGCATGACTGAATTGCTATACAGCCACTTCTCTCCTGAAAGCCTTAGAAAGTGATATATTTGCCCAAGAGGCCTCCATCTTTCCACATGCTTTGTATAGCCTGTGGTTCCTAGGCTAGTCCCTCTGGGTTTCAGCCAGGTGTAGGATGCAGTCATGCAGGGTAGCTAAGGACAGCAAGGACTTCCAGCCTGGCTACAGCAAAGCTAATTTACAAATCAAATCACGGAAAACATACAAACATCCAAACTGTTTGCCCCCTTGTCAACTAATGTTGCTTACACACTCCAGGAGCTGACAGATAAAAGGTTACACAGAGACGGAGACACTTATGTATGTGAAATGCAAGCATTTAAAACAGTAGCAGACATAACTTGAACATATTAATTGTTCTAGAAGGGAAACAACGAGGTTTCTCTCTCCTGAAAACATGGAATACTCCAATGCAGTCACTTACTCTCACAACCTCACTCCTGGGCAAAATTGTGTCTTCAGTGAGGACAATTACACCTGCATCTACATGAATAGGAACTATTGTCTTCTGATTCTGATCAGCTTTCCATTTCACCCCAAATACTTTCTCTTTCCCCTTCCCTTCCCTTCCCTTCCCTTCCCTTCCCTTCCCTTCCCTTCCTCTTCCCTTCCCTTCCCTTCCCTTCCCTTCCCTTCCCTTCCCTTCCCTTCCCTTCCCTTCCCTTCCCTTCCCTTCCCTTCCCTTCCCTTCCCTTCCCTTCCCTTCCCTTCCCTTCCCTTCCCTTCCCTTCCCTTCCCTTCCCTTCTTTTCCACTCTAAAAAACTCAGGTGCTTTGAGGCTACTGCTTAAGAAATGGCATCCAAAATAGTTAGACCCTGAATTATTGGCATTTTCGTGTGGCTGAGCTAATCAGGCATCTGAATGCAGCACTGGGCTTCATTTACCACTTCTGTAGCCTATTGTAAACACTTTCTAAGCAACAAAATGCTTTAAAATGATGGCTGAGCCTTCCTGCACCTCTTCAGGTTTAACAAGATAATGCTGTTAATTGTGAAGTGCCAGTTAGGCAGAAGCATATCTATTGTAGAGACAAGGATCTGAGTTCAAAGCTATTTACTAGGAAACTCCATTAGGGAAATAAAGGATTCACAGTGCTCTGAATGGCCAGACCACAATACGAAATTTCTGAGCACAGCTGGAGGAGTGATCAGATACAATAACCAGCAGAAAGAATGAGACAGTTTACTGGAAGAAGGGAAACCAGTGCTCCCAGTCCCTTTGCAATCCAGAAGACACATGGACAGACAGGGGTTTTAAGGGCTTCAGTTTTTTTCCAAAGGAAATGGGTTCACATAGTAGGGACAGAACAAAATGCTGCATCCCATGCGACTATATCTGTGGTCTATATGTGAATTCAGTAACCGCTGCTGTGGGAAATACAACTTTTCACCCACATGGGGAACGGGAGTCTGTGATGGGGTGCATTTCTGAAAGGAGAAGGGAAGATGCTGTTAGAGGGAATGACATACTGCAGGGAGAAAGAGAAGTCTGTAGGTACTGGGAAACGCTAAGGGACAAATTTCTGCCTCGATGGCCTTGCTGCCATGCTGAGGTGGCCTTTCTGCTGCAGCTACCAACCCATCTAAGCACTCCAGAAGTTCTCAGTGCTACTGGGTAGGATCCACCAGTAAGTACCTGTGTTAGCTGAAAGTACAGTGAAACCAACCCAAATGCAGGCTGCTGCTGACAGGAGCAGGACAGCCCCATCTCCTGCCCTGACCGTGTCCCTGCAGGAGAGCCTGTACAGCTGCCCCGCAAGCCCTGGGGAAGTGGCCCAGCTGAACATGCAACATGCACAGTATGTTCAGCCAGAGAGGTCCCCAGCCGAGGTCCCCAGCCAAGCTCCCCACCCTGCACCCCAACAGCCACTGGTGTCAGCACCCACGCGCCCTAGAACCCTACTTCTGCTGGTAGCAGTGGTATCTTGAACCCTGAAAAGGAGAAATCTTCTTCCAAGTTCAGCACCTAGGGAAGCAAACAAGCCTGTACACCACTGCTGAGTCCTCGTTGTCTCTCTTCTCCCTGTCGCTTCCTCACATTTCTCCGTGTCTCTCCATGGAGGTGATACTCAGATGGGCTGGCAGCCCAACATGATCAGACCAGGTGTCTCCTGCAGGAAGAGGTCATTTCTGCTTGTGCCTGGAGTCAGAGTTCAGGCAGCTGTGTGAGATGGCTTCAGGTGACCTCCTAAACTTCCCCAAGAGCCTCTCTCCTTAGTGTCCCCAGCCTGTGTTTGAAGATGGAGAGGAGTGATCCCTCTAATAATTCCTGAAATTTCACTGAGAGTGCACATGCATTTTTGAAAAGACTTAGTGTAGTGTCAGTCATGGCATCTAACTGATTTCAAGAAGCTCAAGCAGCTTTTCCACAGAGGATGATAAAACATGAAGCTGTAATTTTCCCAGTGAATATGGAGAGCACTTTATGGTCCTGCAGTAGCTGAGCGACTGGTGTTAGGGCAACATGAACTCCCTCAGACGTCTCTGGGCAATGGCTCAGAGCAAGTCAGGATCTGGCCCTGGGGACCTGAGAGCACCCCTAATGGGCAACTGAAATCAGAGCGTCTGGGTTAGCTCCAGGAGCGGGACAGAGCTGGACAGCCCTTCATCCCCTTCTTCGCAGAAGTGGGTCTCCTCATTGCTGAGGTATCTATCTCAGCATTGAAAGGAGCTCTTCTTCCCATGGTCAGGACTGACAGCTCTGATTTGCAGCATAAATCACTAACTGAATTGTCTGTCTCAAGGTGCGAAACCCCAGGTAACTGATGAAGAAAACTGTAAATAGCCCCAAAGAGTTCCCATTGCACTTCTTATCCAGGAAATCCTCTTAATAAACAATCTTTTTGCTTAAGGACTTAACCTTTTCCTTAGGTACTTGGTTTTAGTCTTCTCTAAGGTATATTTTTTCAGTCTCAGGGATTTTGTATGTGTTTATTGTTAATAAAAAACCTAGATTTATTGTGTTCTATAATGGAAAAAATAGCAAGGGTCAGAAAAGAAAACGCTGTATTTTCCAGCCTGTCTTTCCTAATAAAGTTCCTTATAAAAACTGCAAAGCAAGGATATTTTTAATATATGCCAACTATATTACAGATATATGATAGTTCTGACAGTCATGCAATATTTTGCATTAGTTTTACAGTATTTATTAAAGCACTGGGAGCTGCTCTGAAATCTATAGTTGACAGGACAAAAGAAAGGGACTAAACAGGAGCAATCAGCCTATGAAATAAAATTCATTGCCTTCTGCCCCTCTGGTCTTTTCAGCAACCTCAGCATTTGCCTACCTTCAACCTTATTCCCCACCTAAGATTTTCAGAGAAGGATGTAACAAGCAGTTTATTTTTTGATGACAAGATAACTGTTTGGCATCTGCACTAATGAAGAGAAAATCCCTTTCAAGGGCTAATCTTCCAAAGTGCTTAAATACGACAAAAGACTTCAGGCTTTAGGAACTGAAAGAACTGCAGGCCCCAAAGGCAAGGAGGAAAGCAGACCGAAAACTGATGATGAGAATGTAAATATTTTCAGCATAAACCTACCCATTTATCATCTGTCTGCCCCCCTTTGGCATTTGCTGTTCACAATTTGTAGTCCAGAGGGGAACCCTTGAGCAAATGTTCTTTAACTGCTGCTATGCTGGTCAAGCAAAGCTGAGCAGGGTGTGTGGGCAAGGGGAGCAGGCATCAGCCGTTCGTCATGCAAAGCCTTTTCCCATTAGTTCAGACTAGACAGAGACGGTGGCAGACAGCAGCTCCCAGCACTGGGGGCCACCCCAGGGAACTGGGGAGGCTAAGCCCATGGGCCCCTCCTAAGGGAGGTCTGCCCAGCCAGCCGGGACTCTGCAGTGCCTTGTCAGAGGTGATGAGCATATGAATACTTAGGATCATTAAATCCCAGCTGTCTTTCATGTACATTAGCCAATAACTAATTACTTTATACTTTTATAGTGTGAATATCCTGCTTGCAGAGTGTTTCTGCACCTGGCTAACGATACCCAAACAAACTGACCCCTAAAAAAGGTATTGTATCAGGGGGCACACAAGACAAAAAGGAAAATTAAGCTACTGGTAAAGTCAGCATGTCAGTTGTTAAAGGGGTTGGAAATGCCAGATTAAAGGCTGTCCCCAAACCCTTAAATTGATATTCATTATGTCAGGTTTTTGTTCTACCATTTCAGCCTATTTTTCAACTGTAATCCTGTGACTCATTCATTGAACAGGATGCTCAGGGAATAAGGCAGCTATTCAAGAGTTATTTTAATCCTCATTAAGCGGTGAATGGCCCTGTTCTTTAGTATCCCACGCCATCCAAATCCTGCACTGATTATGGAACTGTTATTTTCCATGCAGGCTTTCGTCTAGCGCTCATCTAAGCCTCACAAACAGCTTCCAGACTCCCATCACAGGTAGGGTGGGGTCTGTCAGCCCCAGATTTAAGCTGAGCCGGAGAGCAATTGTACTTGCATCTGCAAGGTTTTATTACTTTTGAGGAACAGACGTGGAACACTTAGGTCAGATTTTTCAGATCACATGGGGATTTTTAATAGGATTTTGCAAGCATAAATCAGATGCTAATTAATCATGAAACTTTTGTGGGGAAGGTAACGCAGGTGCAGTTGCTCTTCGTTTACATGTGGGGAAAAATGATGAAGGCAGGTGGAATCGCTTCCCTGTGGCCACACAGTAAGATGAGGAGGACTGGAAATGCTCTTCCCAACCCAGTTCCACCCCAGGCTTGTTACTCTCCATCACAACCCTGCTGGCCACAGCAGCTAGAGCACACCCTGCCTGATTATGGCTGTGGCAGCCCACTGGACCTCAACACTTTTTAAAATCATGTTTCAGGTGTTTGAAATTTAAGGAACAAGGAACCAAGGTGACCTTGAAAGGCTCTGATTAACTGACTAGCTCAGTTTCCTTCAGGCCTTTCCCACAAGGTGGATCCTGTTGTTTCACCCACATCAGCAGAGCATCCCAGGAGTGCCCCAGTATCCTCCGACAGAAGCTCCCTGAGCAGCATCACTGAGGGCAGCCAAAGCTGTCACCACTGGCATGGTTGCGTGGCTGCTCCGTGTTTGGCTGGCAGAGCAAGGTCGGGCAGGAGGCTAGCGTTTCTCACACCTGGAGCCACTGCAGACTTGTCAGCAGGGTTTGCACTGTGGACTTGGCTGCAGGAACTCCCTGGCAGTGGCAAGAGAGAAGTCTGGTTCATCTGGACGCCAGTCAAGTGCTTACCCTGCCTGCCTCCTGGAGCTGTCATTTGGTGCCTCGTGCTTCTCACATCTTGGGACTGCTACAAGCCTCCTTCACTGTACAGCAGTGACTCATGCCCACAGCTACTCTGTCCAAGCAGTGCTCAAGGCAGATATTTTATTTGGAAAATATCCATCAAGTAACTAAAAACTGTATGAGTTAATATTCCACGGGAAACTTCAACTCAGTCATTTGCTACTTTTTGACCTCTTGTTTTTAATTGAAAAGTTTAAATGGAAGTATTTCTAAACTGTAAGTACTTATACATAGTTACAGACAGAGTTCAGTCTACCCAGAACAGGAAAGAAATGGCAGAAACCATCGCTCTGGATGAAGTACTTGCTCTAACTGAGCAAGTTCCTGATGGAAAGCTATGATTTTACTGTTGAGCTTGCTACAAACAATGTTTCTTATCAGTAGGTTTTTTTATGTGACTGTGCATGTGTACCTACAGGCATGTAACATGAGTGCATGTGCTATCTGCATGTGGATGCTGACGCGTACGTGTACGTACCACCTGGTCCTCGTGGCAGAAAAGCAGAGTATATGTGGGGATGGGGGTCATTTCACTTCTTCACCTTTGTGACTTTGCAACGGGTAGATACGTGCATTGCAGCTGTAACTGCTTCACAGCAATGGGTATTGTTCATTTGTTATTTTAAGGCTATAGGAGATGGAGGCTTACATGAACTGTAAGAAATCAAGAAGGAGGTGAATGTACAGTCGCAGGTGGAAAATACTCAGCTGCAATGGGCACTGAAGTTCTAGAGGTTACGTCTGAGCGCTTTAGAAAACCAGCATGGCCCACTGACCTATGCTAAAAAACAGGTGGAAAATAATCCTTCTCCCCTAAACATCTGAGTAAAAATGGGTAGCATGAGGAGGACTGTCTCGTACAACAGGGCTTCAAGTTCACTCACAAAAATATGTCTCCTCTGTTGAAAGCATGCACAAGCTCACACACTCTTTCACAGTGGATTCTCTTCCTCCCACACACACCTTATATCCAGCGATGGAACAAGAACCATGAAAACCATGCCCACTCATGAACTCCCTACACACAAGCATATTTCTCCTTAACCGTGCATTTATGTAGATACTCACTGACTCTTTCAAAGGCATCAAAGTGCCAAACTGCAAAATCAAACTGTCTGGAAGAGCTTGGTATGAGGAAAATACAACTTTTGTTTTTGAGCAACTACATCTAAAAAGTACACCTACAGAAAAACAAAACCACAAGAAGAATATTTCCCAATCTTGGCTAAAATGTTATTTTAAAAAAAACAGCAACACCGCAGTGAAGATAAAGGTTACACAGAGCTCCAAATATCTCTCTCCAAGGAAACTGATACCTTTTGAAGCATCTTTGGAAAGGCTGTTTTCTTGATGAAGGGGTGTTTTTTCCGCTGTGTAGACAACGGAGTATGAGGCCTATCAAAAAAGGCAGCTTTTTCCAGCGTTAGCAGAGCCCTGCTAGACTCACCAGCAGGAGGCTCTGGAAAAGAGACATATCCTGCATGGGAATTTCTAAACAGCAACACCTCTGCTTTTAGAGAGCAATAAGGACAATGACACCCACCCCCCCAAATGGGAATGTTTGAACTCTCTTTTGATCTGGAGTTTAAAATCTCTCCACAACATTTCATATTTTATTTGCGCTGATTTTCTTTGTTTTTAATTTACTTAGTGCTGCCCTTTCTTGCATGTTCCAGCATAAATTAGGAAAAAGAAGTGGTGAAATGAATAGAAGAAATCCAGATGAAGAGAAGGAACAAGGGCTTTCTTTCTGGGAGAGCAAGCTCTGCATGGCTGGTGGCAAACCCCATAGGACAAACTTAGCTGATGTTGACAGTCAGTGCCTGGAATCCCCTCTGTGTTTGAGAACTTCACGCTGTCTTTCCAAACACAAAGTAATTAGATAAATATGGACTGATTTTCTCAAAAATCAAACAGCTGAGCAGGCTGCATGACTAACATTAGACAGCAATGCACAAACAGCATCTGGGGGAGCAGTCCTGGATGCTAACCTTTGGAAATACATTTAAAGTACGCAGATCACGGTGAAAACATATGGTCAGAATAGAACAAAATGTGTCCTTTAAAGGGTATTTCTGAAGATGAAGTTGATTTTAGAAGATATAAATAGTATGGGTTTCTAAAGCAGGATTAGTTAAATGCAATCTTTTGTGGAACACAGCCAGCTATTGCACATTCAGAGTGGAGAGATAATTATGCTAATACCTTTGGAAGAAACACATGGTCGTTTTTAACCCCATGGTATTGGCAGGAAGGAGAAGGAAAGGGAACACAAAGTCCTTCCCCTGTTTTTCCCTCTTTCATGAAGTATAAAGAGAAACAAAAAGCGAGGATGAAATCAGTGCAAGAAGGGCTCTCCAGTGAGTCTAGTGGGGCTGGACTGCACTTCCACTTTGAGAGCAGAAGTCAAAGACCCTGTTCACTGCTGTACCTTAGGAAACAGCCAGGGGTGCCTGGCTGTCCCACCTGACTCTCTCTTTATACTGAAAAGACACAGGATTTAGCAGAAATCTAAAAGCAGAAGCCTCCTTGCTTGTTGCACTCCAAGCATAATTCACCAAAAATAAATTTTATTTGGATTCCCATGGAACCAAATGTTTCAGAATAGGTGCTTGTCCTGTCACCCAGGGCATTACAGGAGGATGCTCAGAGACCACAGTGAGGAGGGTGGGCTGCCAGCTTGCATGGAGCAGACCAGAGTCCAGTAGGGTTTTTCCAGCTTCTGTTCTGGCTTAGGAGTGATAAATGTGCCATGTTATAACCAACATGATAATCAAGATAAGCAGACTCTTAGCTCGTTGACTCGTTTTAAATCACTCTCAAGTCATAGAAATTCACTTGCTCTTAATCTGCCAGCAAGACATGGCCAGCCTCAAGGCATTTGGACAGGGAAGCAGGCACTTTCTCTTCATATTACACAGCTCTCTGCTAGGAGCCGGGAACAAGAACGTGTGCGTTGCGATTGTTTGAAGTTTATTTCATCCTTTTGTTGATTTCTGGCATTTTCTATTCCTAGATGCAGGACTTGTTTGCATGCTTGTTAACTGTTAAACATGGCTTTGGGCCAGTACTTTATAGACAATTAAGATACAGATACAATCTAACACTGATCATATTCTTAACTTTAAGCATACAAGTGAAGTTACTAGCACTAATCAAGCACTTAAAATGAACCAAGGGCGTAAGTGCTTTAGTAAGGCAAAAAGAAAGTGGCACTATGTTAAGGAAGAACTACAAGCTCTATTTAAATCCATCCATAATCCTAGCAGCAATTAAGCAGATGGTTAACTTTAAGCATCTGCTTAAGTCTAACCAAAGTCACATTAAACAGTGGTTTTCAAAATAGCACTTCTGCAGAAATATCTGTATATGACAGTGTTAAAATCTAGCTTTTTACTATTAATTACCTTTTCTGTTTGTGTAGTCTTTCCATTCCATCAGACTTGATGTGGGAGAAGGTGACACATACGCTTTGAAGGAGCTGAGGACAGAGGTACTAGCTCTGACCACCAGCAGTACTATGCTCTTCGTATGAAACACAGATCCTTGGATATTTTACGCATGCTTATTATTTTAACTTTTTGAAAAATAAATATTTGATTTAAAAGCCCTTTTCCATATGTTGTAATTAGAAATTTTCTGCTTGGCCAATTCAAAACCAGCTGAAATGACAAGCTACTATTTTTTTAAATATTTTTTTTTTGTATGTTTGTAAGTCTCAGAGCAACTTAGATGTTGGGAAAATTGGATTACTGTAGAAGGGGGAAAAAAAGTCATTTAAATGGAGAAAATCTGGATGTGCTTAGAACTTGCTTTCTTTTTTGGGGAAGCAGGGTGGAGGTCTCCACAAGCAGGGGCTGCGTGCGATCTCTCTGTATGCCCATCCAGCTACTCCAGGAAACCTGCCTTGTTTTCAGTGTACCTAATTGCTTGGCACATTGAACAGTCCCTAAATAATTAATCTGTCTATACTGATGATAAGTTACAGTATTTATCATATATTTAGGTTTGCTCAAACAGATCTTATTTTGGGAAATCCTATGATAACTACTGAAGTGACATCTTTAAAATTAGCGCTGCTGGTTGTGGCATCCCGGTACCTCTTTCTTTAGAAAATGAGCATCCCCTGGAACAAATGCTCGTATGTCCAATTGTCCCAGATTTAGCAGAAGTGTAGTATTTTATCATAAATCTTTAAAGCCTCAGGTTCTTGAATCATTTGATTAGGTAGGAATTTCATCTGTCTTTTCATTAAAGGGAGATCACTGCCTCCTTTATTGTAAAGAAGAGGCAGCAACAGCACTTTGCACCTTGAAGGCCCTGAAGGCAAAAGGCAAAGAAAAAGACATCAACATTTATTTATTTTGAACCTGTGGTTTTTAATCCAACCTCAGATTTGTTTTTAGATCTCAGTTGTGGTTTCTTTAACACATGTGGCTGGCAATACTGAAACTCCCCTGGTAACTTATGCAATATTTACTACCTTTCTGTATTGAAACCTGGCAATATGGCAGAGTATAATATTTATAGCAGTATGAACTACTCTCCTGTAGGTAAAGCAATTTCTATTTATTTACTCACTCACTGCCTTCCATGGGAATACTTATGTTAGCGAATTTGATGCTCAGCTATGCTTCCTGGAACATAGCTTTTTAATTGTTTTTTTTAATTTTATTTCTGCAGCAAGCTCACCAAGGCCAAGCAAAGCAGTTCTGTGGTCATATTAATTGGATGTAAATGGGTGATGCTACCGAAGGAGGTGGTCTTGCTCCCTCCTCAACCCTCAGCCATGTGATTCTCCTGCCTCTCTTGTGCCTGTCTTAGTGTATATATGTTCTTGCAGAGAGTTCTCTCTGCTTTGTTTGTTTGTTTGTTTGTATGTTTGTTTGTTTTTCTCACACAGGTTAGTTTTCAGCCAGATCAGGTTTCTGATCTCACTTCTGTACAAAGGTGGGAGGCAGGGTGAGCAGATGGAGATGGGAATGAGGATGCAGCTGCCCCTTTCAGAGGTGAATTTACATCAGATTGAAGGGACTGGGGTGGTGTGCTAAGTGACTGGTTTACTTCAGTAATTCTGGTCCAAATGTGAAGCTGCTACAGGAACAAAACTTCCATAAGCACATGGCTTGTGTCTTCAGAGTAAAGATCGCAACTACAATTCAATAAGAAAAATTATATTTGTCCAATATCAGGCTCTGAAAGCCTGCAAAACTCTCTAGTTCAGTAACGGCTCAAGGACCACCTTGTAGCTGGAGGAAAATCCACACCCAGCTGGACCAAAGCATTTCAGATGAAGCAAAGGAGTCTGACTGCATCCTTCTGAATGTGGCAAGCAGTCCTGTCTGTAGCCTTTGGGCCAAATACCCATGAGACATGGGATCCCTAGCAGTCACTTATATTGCTTATTGTGAGGGCTGTTCCTGGAGAGGGGGGACAGTAAAGATGTGAAACAGAAGACAAAGAAAGCTGAGCTACAGATGAAGTCAAGCAAGGTGTGCCAGGATGGTAGGACTGGCTGCAAAACCACACTGACCACACTGCCTCCACCCTGTGCAAGCCCCTTTCTATAGCACTCACCTAAAAAATAAGCATGCAGTAAGTTAAGGGCTGAATTTATGTGAGAGCACGTTTGTCTGGAGGAATCCTGTGGGCAGACATTTGGAGTGATAGTTACACAACAAACGTGGCGATCTCCCCTGTGCTGGTCTGGACTCCTTTCAAGGTCCACAGAGACAGACACTGTGAGCCCATGCTTCTTCTCATTCAAGTTCCAAATGAGATCATGAAGTCAAGCTGTAGATATGTGGACATCCCTCTTTCTCTCTGTTGACTCCAAAAGGCCTCCAGAGCTTGGGGGAAATCCCTTACCTGTTTTTCGGACTGAGAAACCGGGAGAAGGAAGGGGAGAAGTTCCCTGAATAACAAAAAGTGGTTTCTTGCAGGATACAATAACAGTGTGCAGGACATTTTCCCAATGCAGAGAAGGCCTTTTTTCTTCTCCCTTTTCCCTGTTTTACTCTCCATCTGCTTCCCCCCTTCAATGCTGTCGTAAGTTGCCGTCCAGATGGTGCTGACACACTGCAGTGTGTGTAGTCCAGATGCAAAGCATGTCCCTTGAGGAAGGTGACTCCCTCCGCACCAAGAGATGAGCCGCAAAACTTACTGGGGAGGCACTTCTGAAAGTGGAGACCTAGCTCCTGGGCAGCCAGGGAGGAGCAACC
The DNA here is from genome assembly GCA_020745775.1 of Theristicus caerulescens. Classification (NCBI taxonomy): domain Eukaryota; kingdom Metazoa; phylum Chordata; class Aves; order Pelecaniformes; family Threskiornithidae; genus Theristicus; species Theristicus caerulescens. The sequence continues at coordinate 13,145,307 of CM036571.1, read as the reverse complement.
TGAGCAGGAGGTGATGCTATATGAAATCCCTATACAGAATCTACAACCATTTTGAAACAATTCAAAAAACTTAGAGAGAAATACTTGGTTGTTACTCCTGGTCTTTGTCAAAGACCAAACAATTGCAGGTCATGAAAGCCATGAGTGTGTGAAGCTATTCCTGGGGGAAAATGCGAGGTGCTCAGTGTAAGCAGTAAGGGGAGGGGGACATTGGCACTGATCACCTTCAATATGCCATGCAACATTCGTGGACGTGCTCCAGTACAGCCAGGATGACACTATCCTCTCCTTAGTGCTGCTGTCCAGACTATGGGCACAATCTGCTTAATGAGGTAAATCTCGCCGGTGTACTGACACACAACTGATAACAGAACCACAGGTCCACCAGACCTACTGTCAAGTCCCTCTGAGACCCATCTCCCATCCCCGTTCACACGGTCCATCATGATCTCAGAGCTTAGGAAGCTCGTGCTCTCTGAGCTAGTAATTCCAGCTGCTTTCCTTGTGCAAAACATTTGAAAATTAGTGTGCTGGTGGCCGATGTCACTTAACATGGCATCTCCAGGAGAACCCGGACTTCCTCACACCTTGTTTTTATGACACCAATTTGATGCTGTCAAAAAGCATTTTGTACGTGAGGCTAGCAAGGCGTCAAGTGCCTGCCAGCCAAGCCCTCTTAAATGAACTGGCTAACAGCTAAATTGGAGACAACTTTCTTCCTTGCAGTTTCCTTTCCCAGGCTCTTTTCTGGAGCATTTCCCTTTGGAGGAAGAGATATATTTCTCTAAAATCAGGCTGGGGAAGTTCTACCAAATACAAGGACAGCCTCATTTCGTGTGACCATTTTGCAATTCCATACATGGGCTCTCCTCCCTTGAACACTGCTTTTGCTTAGCACCATATGTATTTATCCTGGTTTCTTTTACCCAGATCACCTCCAGCTGCCGCTTTAAATGTAGGAAAGCCAATTCCACTGGAGAAATGCAGTTCCTTGGAGAAATACACATAAAGGCCTGAGACTCTGTGCTATGTCAAATAATGTCTACCATTTATTATGTGAAAGTCAGTGATACATAGCAGCCAGGAGGTGGGACGCGGGGTGGAGGGCAATGTGGATTCTCCGTGCCCGGAGGGACTGAGTTGTTGTCATGCTATGGTGGCACTGCTGGCTCTTTTTCCTCCTACAGTTCTGTCTCCCCACTCCTTCATGCTGAGCCAGTGTGTGGGGATCTAAACTAGACTGGGGCACTGATCAGCCAAAACTGTTTTTTCATAACTGGATCAGTCCCATGTTTTGGCTGACCGTAGGACTGTGGCAGCATTGTGCAAAGGTGATGGAAGGCAAGGCTGAAGCTGCATTTGTTGCACTAAGCATTGAAAATCCACAGGCTTAGAAAAGTGAGGCTGCATAGATGGCTACGAGCTGAAATTAGCTGACCAGTAGCTTTTCCTCAATAATGGATACGCTTGATGTGATCAGCTGTCATAAATAGAAACATTTCAGCTGTGATCATGTTCCATGGCTCCTGGGTCAGGGTCTCAACATGGCTGATAGCTGCTTTGGTGTGCAAAGCAGTCCTAATCCAGTTGCAGGTGCACAGCAAAGAAGTGCCCATTAGATGGCAAGCTCCTCTCTGCCATGCGATGCACTCCAGCCATGTGTCTCTGCCCATCTGCCTGGCTTAGGGCATGTGTCTGGGGAAAAAAGACTTGGCAGCAGCATGCACTAGGTGTGGCATGGAAAAAAAAAACAACAACAACATTCTTCCAAGGATTATACAGCAGTAAACATTTGGACAGAAATGTAAGATCAGCGTCCTTGAAGGGAAGGGGCTGCCCCAGATTTGAGCCAACATCTGTTACAGGGCAGAGTATCTGGGCTCTAAGAGCCACTCCCCATCTGCTTGCTCAGTGGTTTTCTTGCTCAGTTTTGGTGCAGAGTTTCAGCTGAGCTGCAATGGCTGAGAGCAGCTTCTGTGCAAACCCACGGCCTTGCAGACTGGGCTCTGGGGGTGCTGTCAGCCCTGCTCTGTAGGGACCCTGCAAGGCCACCGCGGCTGTCACTGCCAGGAGCCTTGCAGTCCTCTCTTGCAGGTGACATGTCTTACATGGACCATCTGACATCCAGACCAATGCATTTACCATGTTCAGACGATTCCATGGCCAGGCCTGGCCTGGGCTGCCACTTTCCTGGGACATTCACACATTTCTACATTACTCTGCTATGGCTATTTGTCATCCATGAAACTCAGAGTGCTTTGCAAAGCAAACCAGGTATCACTCCCCTTAGCTCAGCCTGGGGACCCTGTGGTGGGCCCCAGTGCTGGAGTCCACTGAACACAGATGTTTCCTAGTTGCTCTCCAGGCAGAGCAGCCCCACGTTGTTGTCTTCTCTGCTGTACCCCAAAAGCCAAAAGGGTGCTCTGGCAGCCTGCAGAAAAAGGGACAGCAGTCTCTGAGGACAACCCTTTCTGCACCACCTCCACCCGCCCTGAAATCCCCCCAGGGAAAGGCACCAGGCAGTGCTTTCATCTGCATTTGAAAGAGAAAGCCCTGCACCCTGGTAAGCAGGAGCACAATTCAGAAGGGCTAATGTAATTGCTTTGCCTTTTCCATCAGGGAAAGTTCATTGAAAGTCTAATCTCATCTCTCCCTCCTCCTCCCAAATCTTTCCCAGGAGGGATGTTGGGAGGAATGTCTGCAGCCCTGACATCCAGGAATGAGAGTCCTCATGTGCAGTGCCATCCCTCCAAAACACTCAGGCTGTGCCAAAGCCCCAGATTTGCCATCCTACCCGAGAAGGACTTTGCACAAACACTGCCTGTGGGCTGAGCTGGTGAACGCAAGGAGAGCCTGGAGCACTCCGCATGGCAGCAGGGTCATAGGAAAGCTTCTGCCTGGAGGCGGTGGCCAGAGCAAAGCAGTTATGCTGTGGATCGGTGGTTCTGCGACAGAGGTCGTTTTCACAAAGTGGTCCTGCATCCCCTTGACTTGCTCTGCCAGGGTGCAGGTTAACCCCAGGGACCTGCATGCTCCGCAAACAGGCTGCATTTCTGCCTGTCTTGCACAGGCTGGAACAAGACGATTTTCTAAGGGTACCTGGGATCCCAGCCCACCCTCTGCACCCACAGACTTCGCAGCTTCTAGTTCTTCTTGCTTAAAATGTCACTAAGTTTTCTTGCAGTTTAATATTTTGATCAGGCTTATTTGCTCTGAAAGGCTACGGAAGTGACTCACTGTGATTTGGGAATCTCTCTTGCCAGTCCCCACCTGCACACATGCAGCTAATAAGGTTCACTATTTTCATTACACCTTGCTCTTTCTGCTGCTCTCAGCTTTGCCAGCAGCCTGACAGCTGCCAATGTTTCCCTTCAGACAGACCTGCTCCCCGCCGAGCACTGATGGCAGGAGGGAGGGCTATGGGAGAGCCGAGGACTGGGGGAACATCCCTTTGCAAACTTCCTCTTGGCAAGGCAACACACAATTATCAGAAAGTCAGTTTTCATTTCGCAGCAGCCCTCCTCTGTGCATGAAATGCGTGCATGGCAGGGAAAGACTTTCAGGGAGAAAGCTGTGCCATCACTCCCAGGCACTTTGAGAGATGGGTGAAGAGCAATGTGGATGGCGGTGTCTGAACAGATGTCCCTCGGGTCTGAGTCCTGCCTGCAGTTGGCACCAGCTTCCCGCTGGGTGGAACAGCCCACAACCACAGCAAAGGGGTCTTTCGCTTTCCACATACAATCTTGCCTTGTCTTAGGGAATTGGGGACTGCTTCTGAATTCTGGACCTAAGATTTTAATATGCCTTCCAATTTTTGGTGGCAAATACAAATTTATTAACTTAATAAGTTATTACTATTTATTAATGTCAACAGACCCTGATTCTTGTTATCACTATAATTTTTTTTTAAACTCACCTAACTTTTGGCTTCACAACTTCTGGATTTTACATGGGTTTCAGTAAAAAGACCTAGACATTTCCATTTTTCCCTTTTAATGCTAATGAATGTCTCTAGTTGTGCTAAGGAGCAATGAGGGGGGAGCAGATACAAGATCAAACCATTCTGATCTGATTACAAATATATTTGAGCTGGCAATTAGGAGAAGGTCCTCAACAAGCCACCCACTGAGGTTCTGAAACCTGCCAGGTAAGGGGAAAAGAGGCAAGAAAAGTGATGCCTTTAAAGTGGGAGGTGGCAGGAAGATAAGAGACAGTCTCTTGTGATGGCAGCCTGTAGTGACTCAGTCACACACACACACACACACACGCAGTGATTGTTTTGAGCCTGATGAGCCTGGGACAGAGGGATGTCACAGAGTCAGCATCCCCTGGCACACAACTCAGTTACAGGGTGAACACTGGCACCTCTCAGTGTTGCTCACTGGAGGCAGGCTGAGAACAGACCCTTGAGCAAGACTTGGGATTTTTCCTATTTCTTCTCTCCTGGATATTTTGAATTCTGCAAGTGAAGCAATGAATCGTGATTCATTAGCTCCTGACCAGAATGCAAAGGCTGGGTCTGGCAGTAATAAAAACGGGTGATGAAAGCGCCATAATTTCGCTGAGATGCTCCTTCCCATGCTGTAGCTGTGCAGTGCTGGGGCTACAATGCCGCACTGCTTCCCAGGAGCACAGCGCAGCTCGGCAAGGTGCCATGGCCAGTGGTTTAGGCACGTTAACATGGCAGGAGCTGAGGAACAGTGAATGAACATGGCATCTTACAAAGAATTTTAGCACACTTAAAAAAAATATTGCTTTAAATCTTTAACACCCACCACCGAAACACAGCTGCTCTGGGGTGGAACACTGCAGCCGTTCAACAATTCATGACAATGCTAAAAATGGATGAGTGGGATTATAGTAACCGTGAGTACAATTTGCTCCAGGACACAACTGCTGAGATGTCTATGCAGACGGCAACTCCCCAGACTCTTGGGAGACAGTAGCATGATATGGACTAAGAGCAGCATTTGCAAGTCACACTATGAATGATGCTTGAGACAAGAATTTCTCAGGCAGGAACATAATCTGGGTGCGTAAGAAGGTCCAGAAGATTTCATCTAGTCTTTCTCTCTTCTGTCTCCCCTCCCCCTGCTCTCCTCTCTCTCCCACTTTGCAAAAGAACTCCTTTCTCCAGTATAGCATGGATTGCAGGCAATAGGGAGAAAAGCAGAGAAGCAAGGCTGCAGGCTAATGAGTACCGTATGGGCTGAGATGTGATCTGGCCCATGGCAGTAGCTGTCAGGACTCATCCTCTCCTCTCCGTCACTTCCCCACCCCTGTGCAATGAGAAGCAGAGAGACAGCAGGGCAGATCATGGTACAGAGCTGCATCAATGCTTAGGGCAAAACCCTCATTTCCTTAGGAGGTCAGGTTTGCCGGCTTGGGCAAGGCTGGTTGGGCTGAGCTGTAAGGAGCTGAGCTGCAGGGTGGAGTGGAGACAGGTGATGTACCTAGGAGGGGGATACAAAGGCTGGGTTACACAGGGAACCCCTGGATACTCATCAGGTGTTGGAGGGGCTCAGGCTGGGGCTTCAGGCAGGGGCTCCAGGCAGGGGCTCCTTGGTGGAAAGTGGAGCACAGAATTAACAACACCATGGACAACTTTTCTGATAAAGAGGGTATGATAGCTGCTTTCAAGAGGGAACTGGGAAGTAGAGGTCAATATTCTCTGGGGAAGGAGGTCTGTGGACTGGGACTCAGCATGCTGGGGAGATAGGAGAAGGGCCTGTGGAAAAGTAAGAGAAGGTAATTCTCCTTGGACAAGGCTCCATGGTGCTCAGCTCATCAGAGCCAGCAAGTCTCTAGTTGCCTGGGAAAGCACTGCAGCAGTAGCACCTGTCTTTCAGGTTGCTGTAAATGGCACAGGTCTAGCCTGCTGCCCGGTGAGCAACATGCGACCTATGAACACAGCATTAAGCCAGATCAGGAGCTATAAAAAAGTATAAATTGCACACTGTATGCCCTCAGCCATTCATTCCAGACCTCTACCAGAAGTGCATGCCCAACAGTGAAGCCAAGGTAAAGGGATGTGCGGCCAAGTCATCACAGGAGATCTGCTTGTGCTCGGAAAGCTTTGGTTTTTGCTACCCCGTGACTTGCACTGCCATGGGTAGCTGCCTAAGCATTTACAGTGTCCCAGATTAGGGCTGCCAGAAGAAAATATTCACGTTCACAGACACTCCCTGAGGCTGGGCAGAGAACAACCTGTCTTTAAAATATTTGAGTTTTTCAAAATTGGCTTTTGTTCCGTCATAGGGGAAGAAAGAGTTATCTACTGACAGACACCCTCAATAAATGTCTGCAGTAATGAGATAGGAAATAGGACAATGGCTGAAAGCAAGCTCTCCCCCAGCTCCCAGTCCTGCCCAGCAAGCTGTCAAGGCTGCTCTCAGCCGGCAGTGGGAAATCAGGGAGGCAGAGCCCAAATCACGTTGGACTGTCTCCCAAAGGCCTTCCAGCTCATGGCAGTGCCAATGGGTCACACGAGCTGGGGCTCCCTCCTCAAGGGTCTTTCTGCCCAGAGCCTCAGTTTCTCTCCATCTGGTATGGTGGAGACCCCAGCTGGCCTCTCTGTGCTGCTGTGGCCTGTTAGTCCACAGCTGTGCAGCACGGGGACAGCTAATACACGCAGGTGGGAAATTCCGAAACCAGCCTCAGCAACAGAGGGGGAATGACCTGGCGAGAGTGCATCGCTCTCCCTGCAACCCCAGATCTCCCCTTCTCCACGCTACTGGACTAGAGTCCAGCTGTCCCCTGGCTCCTGGCACTCCGCACTCTAGGTGTGGAGTTAGATGTTGTCACATGCTGCCTTCCTGCTCCAGCTCTGCCACCTGCGTGTTGGAGATGGATCAGCCTGCGGAATAAGACACTTCCATGTGCACCCTGTGGGCTTCCTAGATATGGCCACCATCCAGTGCCATCAGTTGTCTCTCTGCTGGAGGCAGAAAGACTGCCTGCCCTTGGGGCCAGGGTCGAGCTAACCTTGCTGCTGTACCATGATGTCCTCCAGAGAGCTGTTACTCGCTCTGTGCTGATGGACCTGAGGACTCTGCAGCTGCCATGTCCCATCTGCCATCATAGAGATGCCTGCAGGTAGAAATATGGGTTCTGGGGAGAAGAAAGGCTCTGGCAATATCTACGGTGAGGGTAGATGTGACAATTTGGAGCAGATGGCACCTCTCTGGGGAATCTTAAATAAAGCCCAGTCCTGTGAACACTCTGGGAGGCTCAGTGGAGATGCAGCGACCAGCCCAGGAGGGCTCTGCCATGGGCTCAGGATTCCAGGGTCAAAGCAAGTGCTGTGACATCGTGTTCCCCTGCAGTGTCACAACATGACAACTGCGGCTGCACCTCTGCAATGTCAGCACTGCTGGGAGAGCAGAGATGAGGAGGGGAGGCAGCCTGCAAGCTCCACCATCAGCATCCCCTGTCGACATAAAATGGGTGCAGGTAGAGTCTCCTTTTGCCCAAAGGGAGCTGCAGACAGCTTTCTGGCAACACCTGTTTCCTCCTCACCCTCCTGAAAGATTACTCACCCTCCTGTTACAGGGCAGCTCCCAGAAAGCTTAGCCATTTTGCTGCAGCATAGCCGTGGCATTTGGCATGTGGCTGTGCACAGGGGACTTCATTCAGCAATGCCACCTCCAGGGATGGCCTGAGAGTGCAGAGGGGGAGCACTGATGAGGCAGGACCTGGAGTCTCTTCTGGAGAGCAGCAGCAACCTGCAGGGAAAATTGCTATGGAAGAGCTATCTCAAGTGAGCACCAGCAGCTTCCAAAAAAAAAAAAAACAAACCTCACCCAAACTCACAGGGAGTCCTGAATACTTCCTTGCTCACTTTTTTCCTGCAGCAACCGTGCCAGGGAACTGTGCCTGCTCAAGAGCCTCTGCTGATTGCTCACTCTACAGTAGCAGCTCTGGTTTGCAGGGAAGGTCTCAAGGGATGGCTTCCTGGAGACCAGAAAGTCCTCTCTGCAGCAGAGCCTGCTCTCATCAGGACATGGCTCAAAGCCATGAGGGCCCATTGCAGCAAACTGTGAACATCCAGGCCATGGTCTCTGGGCTTGATCCAGAGTCTGGAATGCAGGAGAAAGGTCCCACCACTTCCTGAAGGGAATCGTAAAACAGAAGCCCAACTGAATATCTGCTTTAGTCTGAAGCCTCTGTGGTAACAAAGCAGTCCTGTGTCTGGCTCTTCTAACGTTCCATGGCATTTCATGGGGCTCAGAACAACCCTTTTGTATCAAACCAAACTCCTAACAGGCTCAGGGGGGACTTCACCACGGAAGATGGAGTTTCCATGCATGAGCATCTTCCCGTGTAGATCATGCTCCATTAGAGCTCATATAACTGTCACAGCACGACCCATACCCTGCTTGCACAGAGAAGCATCTTTGGACACCTGTCATCTGTTTTGTCATTGTTAACATGAGCTCCTTGCTGCATATGCAAAGCTGTGCTGCTTACCCACCAGCCCTGCACAGCACACTCCACATGAGCGTGTCCTCTCATCACGGTGACAAGATAGCCCTGGGAAAACCCAGACCTTGTTCCCAACTGCTGTGCAAAGAAGTGCAGTGCCATTGGAGGCTGTGGTGTGTGGCTGAATGTGGGACTCACTGCCAGGGGCCAGCAGCCCCCACCTGAGTTGGGTGGTCTCTGCTTCCCCCTTTGTGCTGTTGCTTTCAGCAGACCAGGGTTGGAGAAGCAGGTCCCTGATGAGCTCTGCATTTCAGAGTCCTGTGGCAATTCCCATCTGCCAGCCACAGCCTTGTTCTTCTTCTGCCTGTCTCTCTCTAGTCGCTCGTGAATTAAGAGCCCTTTCTGCACTTTGCACACAGCAGTCTAGAGAGTTGCATCTCCTGATTGCCAGTGCTGAGGCGGGTTCTGCTAACAAACAACCCCCCCAGAGCCACTCTTCCCTGCTTTGAGGGGTGGAGGAGGGACAGTTTATGCAGAGCACAGAGACATCAATATTTCAAAGCTCCTAATGCAATCTCTCCATGAACTCTCTCTTGCTGCTCTCCTGTGCATCCCTCTTGCTAGATGAATCATTAGCAGGGAAACCAGACAGGACTCTGCAGTATTCAGGCTGACAGCAGAGCCCAGCGACATCACTCGGTCTCCAGGAAGTCACTATTATTGCAAACTGCTATTGTCTAACAAAATCTTCACTTGCTCTATACTCCGGGTTTCCCAGAGCTGTTGCCCCTGTTTCCTTGGTACCAGAACCCTTTTATGAGTGCAGCACTGTAAAGCTAGGCATTCCCACAGACACCCTTCATGGTCTATTCACATCCTTTCCTCAGTTTATACACTTTGTTGTCCATGATATCCATGTCCCTTCCCACACAATATATACGAGGCTTCTATCTTTGATGCACCTATCCTGCACAAACCTTATTATCTGCCACCTGTGACACATAGCTCTTATCACCATCCGCTGCATGTCTTTGGCCCTTGATGCCTCTCCAGACATGTCCTGTTCAGATCCCCAAATTACCTGATGTCTTCTTGCTCCCCTTCCACGCTATTTTTTCACTGAAGGTGTTTAGGAAGGTCTCTCTGCCGTTGAGCAAGTCAACACTGAAGATGGTCAAAGCCAAGATACAAAGAAAGAGCTGCATTTCTAGCCAAGATACCTCCAGGACAGAGGGACAAAAGCTTCTTACAGCTCTGTCATTTGTAGCTAAATTACAAGTCTGGTCCTGCTTAGATGGCAGCAGATAACAGCGTTTCCAACAGGAACGTGGATGATGGGTAATTTGTTCTGTGAATACTGGAGACAGAGGAACTGAACTGCTCTGCTGGGCATGGCCAAAGTCCACCTCCAGGATTTTGAAAGCAAGATCTGCACATGCAAAGGATTCAGAGATTCTATGATTCTGCCCAGCACGGACCAGGTGGTCCAGGATGGACCTAACCACTGGGTATGAACAGGCGGGAACCAGGCAGTCCTTCACTGAGTGAGTCCCCTTGTACTCAAGAAATAGGTGCACAGTTATGCCCCCATTACAATTTCAATTTTGTTGCGTTTTTTGTACAATATTATTTTTCCTGGATATGCCATGTTCTAAAAACTAAAGGGTGCCACCAGCATCCCAGGACTTTGTGGCCCAGCCCTGCTTACTTTTTCTTACAGGCGTCAGCAGATGGAGACTGATTTCAGAGGCACGCAGCCAGTGTGGTGAAACCCAGTCAGATATTACTTTTATGTATAAAATTGAGCTGTTGCTCAGCCCTGAGTACAGTGCTCTCCCTTCCTGCTTGCCCTCGTATTTACTTGGACCTCTTGAACTGTACTTTCAAAGAAGAGATCGATTAGTCCCTGCTAAACTTCCCTGCAGCCTCAATACTGCCCTGGTGGGAAATGCAGGGGTGATCTTGTGAGGGCAATCCCAGCACTCCTACCCAGTTAGGTTTGCAATCAGCACCAGCGATCAGGGCCTCTTTCCCTGAGGACAACAAGCCTCAGAGACATAATTTCATGCTCTTGCTGTCAGCTGCCTTGCACAATTTATCTTCTCATTACCTCTTTAACAGCAGTGCTAGTCACTGACTGATCGAGGAAAATAACTCTTGCGATGGAGACATTGGCTTTGGAAATAAAGCAGTAAGTAATGTTACTTTGCAGCAATATATATGCTAAGTTTCTGTAGCCAGTGCCCAGAAGAGACTGGGAAGGTGGAGGACAACTGGTTCCCAGTGCCCAGTGAGCTGCTGGTATTCAAAGGTATTTCTTTATGGCTTGTCTAAAGTCACCATAAGACAAGTGGCCCTATTATAGGAGCAAAAGCTGGTTGGCTGGAGAGAAGAGAGAAGGGCTGATTTAAAATCAGTACCAGGCAGCACTGACATACTACACGCTGCCATGCTATAGCAGTTATTTTTTAGAGGATTCTGGGTTTGGGGGTACTCCCTACATTCCCTGCTGCCCTCTAAATGGGGTTGGAGGCCCCACTGTGACCCTCAAGGAAGAAGCGAGAAGAAATGACTGTAAGAGAAGAACATCAGATACTAATGACTTGGCAAAAGAAGCAAGCATGTAGCTCATGCTGTATGCAGAAACATCACTCTAGGTGGGACAGCTTTCCCCACATTCATCTACAGCCATGACATTCATCAGTGATGGAGGGCACTTTGCTTCTCAGTTGATTCTGCCACTACCAAAGTCCCTACTCAGCCTCATAGTTTCTTCTCTGCGTAAAGCCCCAGATTTCCTGGAACTCACAGAAGCTCCTGCAAAGTTCAGTTCTGAACAGTGTTGTTGCATGTTATGGTAGCTGCAGCTGTACTTGTGGTTTTTTATGAGGACTTTCTGGTTGGACTCCTTCTCCAACAGTGCACTGCTTTCTCCCTTTTACTGAGCTAGAGTGCATATCACAGGAGTCTATTGCTATGTGATTTGGCAAGGCACCAGAAGTGCTTTGATTCTGGAGGCACTCTGTTTTCAGAAAAAGCCTCAGCATTTTACCTGGGCAGCTGACACTTTTTATGGTAAATTTCACTTTGCTGTGAATTCAGCTTTCAATAAAAATAATTTTATAAAAGTTTTGAACAGCCTAGTGCACATCTGAGCCACTGGAATTGTAAAGGCATAAGGAGACACCTGTTTCCAGGTGTGGGGAATAGGCCACGAGCTCACTGAGTTGCTAACTTCCCTCCAAGGGCACAACCTCTCTCTGCACAGCTAATCCAAGCTACTTGCAAGGAACTGTACAAAGGAAAACACCCTGCATCCTAGCTTTCAGCTTCCAACCAAGTAACCATTGTTTTATTTAGGATATTTAATGCTGAAATTAAAGTTCTTCACCTCATCTGTTTACTGTCCTGGAAGACTTGTCAGGAACTAGCAGACATATCTGAGAAACACATCAATCAGACCTAATGACATGATAGTTGAGTTGTCAACTCATGATCAGTAGGCCATCCATGCTGCAACAGGAATGCCTCAGGGCCCATGCAGCCAGCAAGGTCCCTGTGAGGAGGGTTAAGACCAAGTCCTTCCAGGTGCTCATAGCCCAGAGGCAGCTGTGGGTTGGTCTCTGAAACTCTACTCAGTGGCAATACATAATACCTGAGCACTGGAGCTTGACCTGCTTTGACAATGATACTTTCCATCAGCAGCATTGCCACCAAGAAGATCAATATCTGTAACCCAGCCATTTATTTTTCAGGAAAATGGTGGTGTGTGGGATATGCCACTTGTTCCTTTGTGCAGTGAAACAGGGATTAGTTACTATCTTTGCATGATGTTAGTGCAAAGAGCAACCAGCGAATGCCAGGGCCCAGTGTGCTAAGGACAGTGCAATAATAACCTTCCAGTCTAAACAGGTGAGAGAGATGATGGGTAGTTTAGCAATGAACATGCGAACAGCCCAGAAAATATTTATTAGTCCTGAGTCCAGCAGGTGCTTGGCTAGGTCAACATCTAGGCTACAGCAGGGAGAGCTTGAGAAGCCCTCTTGCCAGGAGGGATAAGCCCAGCTGTTATATTGCCACGTCTCTGAAAAGGACATTGTCTCAGTCCCTCCAGCTTCCTTTTTTTAGGAGGAAAAAACATACTGAATAAAATATAGACACATCAGCAAAGATGCTGTTGGCATAGGAGTTCCCCTAGCTCCACTTGGTCCCAGCTCTCTGAGCTTGTTTTGCTATATTTGCTTCCACATGTTCCCCACACACTGGTGTGTTTCACTCCCTGAAGTAAGACGGGAGCTGTCACAAATCATTACAGCATGCACATTTCCATACCTCCCTGCACCCCTTGCAGGGCTGTTGGCACTGCTTGTGACTATGCAGGAGTTTACCCAGGCAGACCCTTTGGATTTCCCTGCACTGTGCTGCTACACAGCTGCTGAAGGCGGTGGGTGGTGTGGAAAGCCCGGGGGTGTTCACTGGAGTGGAAAAGGTTGGTGCAGTGAAAAACGTCTCTGCCTCCCCAGATGTCTATAACAACAGCTAAGGGCTGATCCAAACATATTTAGTGTCCCTGCTGGTTTCATACTCCATATCTCGTCCCTGCACAGAAGCCTGAAAAAGAAGAGGAGCCTGCCACCTTGGCATGGTTTCAGACTCTGGAGGGGTTGAATGCGGGATGGGCAAAGGTCTCCTCTATCCAGCCTGTCAGCAGCTATCTCAGCTTCGATTCCTCTCAAGTGTATCATAGCTGCTTTCACCCCATCTGAGCGGTGGGCTGCACCCAGCAAGGTGGGCAGGCAATGCCCCCATGCACTGCTCACTTCATAGCAAGGGCAGAGCCTCCACGTCTGGCTGGGGAGGCAGCCTCTGAAACAAGGAGGCCATGCATAGCTACCCTCCCTGAGCTGAACTGCTGCTACTTGAGACGGAACCATTACCACTCTATTTGCCTCAGCAATCTTTAAAACAAAGTCTGAAGGGATTAGATGTAGCTTGTGCTGGAGGGTCTGGGATGTCCTCCCAAGCCTGGTGACCCAGTTCAGCATGGTGCCAAAGCACTGGTGCAGGAGCTAGGTCTGAATCCTTGGCCAGCACCTCCAGCATGATCTTGCCCATTAACTCTGCATAAACAAACAATCACTTATAACGTCAGGGAAAATAATCTCACCCATAATCACTGATTAGAAATGTTTGCTTATGGCTGGATATTTATAGCCTACAAGAGGTAAATGTCACCCTCATTGCCTGCATTGCATGGGAGATATTGTTTAATTAGCAATCACAGCCTCTGGGCTGCTGCTGTTTGGAATGGGAGATGAGTGCTGCTGTGCTTTATTTACCCTTCCTTCTTCTCCTGTTCTTGTTCAGGAGTGGGATGTGGCCTTTCTTATCTGCAGTTGCTCTAGACCCACAGAGCAAGCACGGCACTGTTTTGAGGTGCCCTCCTCCAGGATCTGTTTCTCACATATAACAACCACAGGTGTCTTGTTCAGTCTCTGACGGTGATTTATGCTGCATTTCGTGACCACTGTGCCGAAACCCTTAAGTTGCTCAGCCACAGCACTCCAGCAATGTTGTCCTTCCTAAGGACATTTTGGCAAGAGGGTGGAAAAGAACAGCAAGTTCATACTGATGGAAATGCCTCAACCTTCCCAAATTTAGGGTAGACTTAAAGGCAGGTAGTTCCTTAAGGATGTCCAGCTTAAACCATCTGAGACTAGTGGTTAGATGAGACCACAGAGGAGAATGAGCTGGAGCAACCCTTGCTTGAAGAAGACCAGTTGTGAGCTGGGCTCTGCAACCCCATGCTAATGGAGGGAGTAAGGGGACAGAGGGAGTATGGTTTAAAGCCAGAGGCAAAAGCAGAGGTACCTGAGCTCATTGCACATCTAGAGAGTTTGACAGGACCTACAAGAGTGGGTATGAAGGACCTTTGAAGTCTCAGGATAATCTCAGTTTGCTAAGAGATCAGGTAGGCACCTGCACTTTGCACTTCAGCCTCATGTGGGATCAGTAGAGAACAGGGCATGCTTATAGGCCTTTTTTCCAGCATCCCAGATTTGCTGTCCTTGATGTTTGTTGAACACACTCATAGCTACTCAAATCCCCCAGCAGCTTCTAAAGACACAGCCTGTGATTATCTCATCTCTGCAGACAGGGAGTTTGTACATGCTTTGACAAACCAAACTCTGGAGCAACAATCTGTCAGGAGGACTCTGCTTCACTCTCACTTAGACCATGGCAGGGCTGAGTTTCTTGCTTCTGTTGGTACTGCTGGGAGACTGTATTGTAGAAAAGCAAAAAGACACTTAGAAGCTCCTAAAAACCTCAGATATTTCTCTTTTTTTTTTTGTCTAGAGTAGCCAAACATGTTTTCTTCCCATGTTTCTTCTGTCAAGGCTGGAAGCTCATAACAGAAGTGTCCTCACAGCATCCTTATCATTAGGGCAATATTTCATACCAGCTAGACCCAGAAAGGCCATGATACACGGCAATGATCGATGGGAAGTTCATGCCACTCTGTTAGCCATGAGGACAAGAGTGATCTGAACTCGGCACCAAGGACACCATCCATGTTCCTCTCTGCTCCTGTAGTGGAGGAGTAGTGAGCTGATTTGCAGAGGTGCACAAGGGTCTTCTGCTGCCAGACGGGTTCACAAGGCAAGAGCACATCTGTGCAGCACAAAGCTGCCGACCCATCAACATTACCATGCTGCTGTAGCCCAAATCTGGCCTAAGCTGGGATTCCCATGCTACAGAGGCACTGTTCCACCACACCTGCCTACAAGAGTCCTTGCTAACATGGGGAGCACCCCCAGAGCCTGGAGGAGCTCAGAGCTGTTCCATCTTGTCCTGGTTTCAGCTGGGATAGAGTTAATTTTCTTCTTAGTAGCTAGTAGAGTGCTGTGTTTTGGATTTAGGATAAGAATAATGTTGATAACACAGTGATGTTTTGGTTCTTGCTGAGTAGAGTTTACACTGGTCAAGGACTTTTCAGCTCCCCATGCTCTGCCAGGTGCACAAGAAGCTGGGAGGGAGCAGAGCCAGGACAGCTGACCCAGACTGGCCAAAGGGCTATTCCATACCATATGACATCATGCTCAGTATATAAACTGGGGGAAGAAGAAGGAAGGGGGGGACATTCGGCGTGATGGCGTTTGGCTTCCCAAGTAACCGTTACGCGTGATGGAGCCCTGCTTTCCTGGAGATGGCTGAACACCTGCCTGCCGATGGGAAGTAGTGAATGAATTCCTTGCTTTGCTTTGCTTGTGCGCGCGGCTTTTGCTTTCCCTATTAAACTGTCTTTATCTCAACCCATGAGTTTTCTCACTTTTACTCCTCCGATTCTCTCCCCCATCCCACCGGGGGGGGAGTGAGCGAGCGGCTGCGTGGTGCTTAGTTGCCGACTGGGGTTAAACCACGACACATCTGTACAGGTAATGTACAGGCAGTGTGCCAGTCATTCTGACACTGTTTCTGTGGGACACCACAGGGTTGCACAAGTGGGATGTATAGACCTTATATTTAGGTTCTGAGTTGTAAGTACAGCCCTTTGGTTGTGCATTATCTTCTGGGAAAAGCCTTTCTTGTCTCTGGGCGATGCTCATACCTTCCTAGGTAGCTGTTTCACTGTAACTTTAGTCACTGCCTCATTTCCTTTGTATTCCCAGACTACCTACCCAGGAGACTGGGAGGAATGTATCTGAAATCATTTACACCAGACAGAGATTTACTAGGCAGTTTTATGAGGCTGTAACTCCTCCATCCACCTCCTCAGCTAACACACACTCTCCTATCACACAGCACAGCTTTCCCCTGTTCAGATTAGGCCCTGACATGGCTACTCAAAATGAATCTGCCCTCCAACTGACTGCACTAACCCAGACCAAAACATCTAGGGAAAAGTACTGTTTCCTTCCTAGCAGTCACACTCAGTGCTATAAAGCATGGAAGTCTATGTGGTACAGAAGTCCCAGGCCCTTTGTGGCAAGCAGAAACTTTCTGCATTGATGTCTACCATCAATTCTTTTAAGAATGGCCTGAAATGAATTTAAGAATGTGCTGGGCAAAGACGTGCAAGGAAGAACTGACTTTGCACTTTCCCTGTTGCTTCTAAGTCTGGATATTTACTTAGTACAGGATTCACTTCCCGTAACTTCAGCCATCTGGAAGTCAGGGGAGCTGCCTGAGCTCTGAGTTCTCAAAGGAGGTGGCTGTTCGTGTTTCTGACAGCATTTTGAAGGGTCAGGATGAAGAGTGGCTGGCACGGGGAGCAAGTGGAGTTTTTTTCTAGTCTCACCTTCCTTGTTGCTCCATGCTCTCCATCTCTGCAGCCTGGCATGTGAGCACTATAATTGCACTTGGTTTACACCACATAGCCTCCCCTTTGCTAGACTGCAGCATATCTGAGAAAGTAATTCTGCCTTTCTAAGTAGAAAAGGTCTGTTACCACCTTGCATCTATAGAACAACATGATCTCAGTTCATGCCTTTGCTGTACTAATCCTGGACAGAGATCATTCATTATTTGTTAGCCACATTGACTACCCAATTCCTGCACAAATGCTCCACATCCCAGATCGAGTGAAAGGTCTTACAGGAAAGAGCGAGGTGATGTATTACTGTTTAGTATTGCCAGGATGGTGAGAGGAAGCACAGATATTCTTCAACAGACAGAAATTCCTAGGGAGCCCTGGGCTGTGAGGAAAACTGAGCTGGCTGGTTCAGTGACTGAACTAGTCTCCAGTGGCCTTGGACCTTGAGAAAAATGGTACAGGCACACGAATGACGCCGCAGACACAGGGGACAGGACTCTGGGGGAGCAGAAGCACAGGCTTATGAACAAAGGATCCCATAGGACTACAGAAATGGATGAAGAGGCTGTGGAGGGAATGTGGAGGTTGACATTTGCAGTGGACCAGTGATGGATTTAGCTGCTGCAGGCTAACCGTGCTGTTGGTGGTGGGGTTTCAGCTTGGCTCAGGGACACAGAGGGTTTCTTGGTCTTAGGAAGTCTTGGGGCAAAGGGGAGCTATGCAGGGGAGAGAGGCATGGTTAGAAAGTCAATGGGTATAACAAAGTGGGGGTTGCAGAGGCAGGGACTAAGCAGGGATTGTGCACACACAGGTTTATAAGGGGAGAGAAGGGTCGGTGGAAGCACAGGTGACTGAGTTGTGCAGGCAGGAGGGGTGCAATGATTATAAAGGCTTTACTTACTAATGATTATAAAGGATTGCTAACAAAAGTTACCTCACATTAGAGGAGCAAGGCGTAAACCAAGGTTTTGGAGGGAGGTGAGAGTTGTCATTGCCCTGGTCAGGCAGGGAGGTTGTCATTATTTTGTAGGATGGGGAGAGGGTAACAGGAGTTCACAGGCAGCAGGTGAGTAATGGAGGAAACCTCAGGCTTGTGGGGCGGTTACAGTGATGGGAAGGAGCTTACAACTTTATTGGCATATGGGCGCTGCAAAAACACTAAGTCTGTGTCAAATTACCCATATCACTGAAACAGTTAGGAGGTGCTGGAATGTGCTAGAAGGGAACTAGTGCATTTGTTCACCCCAGGCACAGTGTTAGAGTTAAAGTTAAAGGCACAGTTAAACCATGGTCTTGTGAGTTACTGAGGGAAAGAGGTCAGAGAGGCAGCTGGAGTTCAGGGGTCTCGGAAAATGCATGTGCCTGTGCAAAGAAGGTGCCAGGGCCTGGAGATAGCTGGTTCTCTGGTGTAGGGCCTGGCTGAGCTGACACTGGGGGAAGGAGAGCAGAAGGCTCCTCATGGTCAGGTGTGGTTGGAGGAACTGGGGGTCTGAGTGCACCATCCATCCTGGATGTGCTTTGTTCTCACTTTTCCTCAGCCTCAGCTGCCAGCTGATGGTCATGGGCTTGATGGACCTTTGAATAGACCTGGCATGGCCACTTGTGCCAGCACTTCAGCTGGCTCACTGCTAGTGATTTAACATCTGAGAAGGAAAGCAGCCAACAGAGAGATAAGCTGAGCCACCCAGTAGCAAGACTTGGGGAAGTGATAGCATTCAAGCAGCTGACAAGTGGGCCAACAGCAAAGCTAAACACAGACGTGTATAACCTTCTCCAGGTGGGTCAAGGGCTATGCTTAGCCTGCCAGGCTGTCCACTGGGGAAAGACTCACTTATTTTTGATACAGATGATTAATTACAACCTATCAGAATAATACAGATCAAAATACCTGTATCCTGCATTAGTATGTGTCAAATGTGCTTGATATAGTGCAGAAAGCTGTGGATAAATTTGGGTGTAACTGGCAGCTCCATGTCCAGATGTGCTTTTAGTAGGCTTCAGGGTGAGAAGCAGCACATAGCTGTGCAACAGATACCCTACGAGGTGAAGCACCAGAGAGGTTAGAACTAAAAGCCACAGAGAGCTTTTGAGTGATATAGCTCTGAGCACCAGAACACCACTTCTCTCTATTTACTAATGCATTTGGGTGTCTCTTGGTAGACAACAGTTGCCTTGTGTCTCTTAAACATGCTCTATTAACTGCCATCACGTTTTATCACTCCTCTAGCAATATCCAGCAACACCTCTATAATTTATTGTCATTAGTTTTATTCATGACCATCACAGAGGTCACAGCATGGGGGGGAGAAGAGCACTTCATCCATTTCACCACTGAACATGCTGGAATAACAGCTTTTCAAATAGCTGATGTTAAATAGATATGAAAAGATAATGAATAATGAGGAATAAGGGAACTGACCTTTTTCTAACAAGAGGCTCTTTCAGCATCATGACTCTTGGAAGTTGGGTGAAATGAACCCTGACTTCCAAGACTGTGCTTTCTGACACCTCTGATGCAGACATCTCTCTGAGTTGGTCCACTCACACTCCCTTTACAGGCAGGAGGAGAAATGGGAAGCATTTCTTTCAGATGTGTGTGTTGAATTGTACCTTAGAAATGCCTGTTTCTTTCTGGTGACTCTGAAGAAAGCCTGGAGGGATTGTCTTAGATGAAGATATCTGGACGTGGCCAGATGCTTCCTATACAGATAACCTGTACTTAGTGGCTTATAAGCTCAAAGGAATGAAAATGGGCTTTGCACAATCTCCCAGTTGGTTTGCTGCTCCAGATGACTCTAATCTGCAAAAGGGCCCTGCAGAACTCACTTTCTGACACAGGTACTGTAGCATTTACTGTAGACATCTTTCCAGATCATGGACTGAGTCTTTTTGTACAGAAAACTGACCACAAAGGGAGAGACGTGTGACCCGATGGCACCCTAAGATGCAGTCAGGATGCAGCTGGATTCACATCCAGACTTAACAGCTGAGCAGCATGTCCAGGACCCATTCCTGAAATGATTCCCATGTGGCCCAGGTCAGAATGAAAATCCTAAACGTGCTACAAGTGAGAAAAATCTGGAATTTCCATCACATGCAAAATTCCATATAGTGACCTTTTTTCTCCCCTGTATAAAGGCCTGTAGAAGAGAGGAAGATACAAGACACCCAACTGTACAGATTTCAAGAGATATTTAGGATTAAATACTTCAAACAAATATGTGTTTTTTCACATGAGGCAAAGTGAAAGGGGGAGGGGAAAGGAGGAAAAGCAAGCTCTTCCTGCAGAGAGCAAACACTTGCTCTTCTGTATTCAAAGGGAGAAGCAGCACCTCAGGTAATTCCTGCTGTGGCTGCCACCCCAAATCTAGCACATCTGTGGGCCAGGGCAAGAGAGGAGTCTGACACAAAGCTTGGCAGTTTGGTAAATGAAGAATCTGTTAGTTCTGGTACATCTTCAGCAGAATTATGATTCTTCTTTGCTGGATATCTGCTTGCCTGTCTCTGTAACTGAGAGGCAGAAATGACGATGGCCTAAAGACTGAATAAACTCAAAGTGGTTTGGTTTCAACCAGCACCCAGAATTTCAGAAATTTGGACCGGCAAGAAGTTTTTTCTACAGAATGTAAGAAAAAGTGAAGGAAGTGTTTCTGGTACTCTTGATCATGCAGTGGATATTTCTGAGGTTTGTATATCTTCATGCAACTTTCTCCTTCCAAAGCCTGATGGTGTTTCAGCCAAAGGGCTGTATCAGAGCCATTCAGCCACATTGGCCATGGCCATCCATGGCAACAAACTTCACCACCTGCCTTCCCCCTCCACACTTTGGATCCTGAGCTTGTTTTGTGCTAAAACTGAAGTCAGTCCTGTCATGCTTGTCAATCCTGAATAAATGTCCAGGAGATGGAGAGTCAGAGCGTACCCTGCATGGAAATGAAAACTGTAAGGTATCCTGATATACAAAAATAAGTAACTTGCTGATAAATTTGAAAGTATCTACAGGGAGCTCATAAAGGGAAAAAAATAGCTCAAGAATAGTGTAGTTCACAAAGCTCAACCCCAAACTGAGAAATGATGGGCAATTCAGCAAGCCAAACTAAATGTCAGAATGGAAAACTCCAAAGCAGCAACAAGCAGTTACACCCAAAGAAGGACCTAGACAAAGAGGGACTCCTGGGTCACGAAGGCTCTTCCACAACCAGATTCTGCTCCAGTTTTCTTTGGAAGAATGCTTCTTCCAATTTTGATTTCTCTAGTGCTCAATATTGTCTGTTTCTTGCCACAATATCTAGATTTTGGCTGTATTTACAGTGCTCCCCTATCATTTGTTATTAGCACTTTACATATTTTTATGGAGATTTTCAATAAAAATATTAAATAGGATTGGCCTTAAGTCTAGCCCCTTAGGAGCTCTGATAAGCTCCTTCCAGCCTGACTCTTCCCTTTAACACAAGCCTTTTCCTGTCTTGTCTTTATGCAGTTTCTCCTTTCCCTTATAATTCTTCTGTAATCCTCATTTTTCTCTAGCATCACTAATCAGTTCCTCATGTGACACCATATCGAATGCCTTCTTAAAGTCCACAAAGATGGTATCTAGCATGTTTCCTTTGTCTAAAAACTCCATTACCTTATCAGAGAAAGATATCGGATTAGCCTGCCACAATCTCCTTTGGATAAAGCCATGCTTCGTTCTAGCCCATTTCCCACTTATATCCATGCCTTTAATTACTTCTGCCTTCAAAATCTATTTCAAAGCTTGCATCAAGCTGAGTTCATCTTTCAGGCTCCAAATCATGTTGTTTGCCCTTCCATATCAGGACCCTATGACCATGGTGGATGGCATCGGTTTTGTCCCCAGTGAGGGTACATCCGAGTGGTGTGCTCCCTTCTGGGCTGTGGGGCTTGGGATCAGGAGGGGAGATCAAATGTCCCAGACATTAACCGGTGAGGCACAGCCGAGAGGAGTTTCTGGCAGGCTGAGTAGCAGTGACTGCTGGAAACAGGCTCACAGACAGACCTCAGATGTGGCACCAAGACATGAGCCTACGAGGGTCCTTTAGAGGGTCCCTTAGAGGGACTATGTAAATTTTGCTACTTCTTTCAGGCAACTGGACTGAACGGGTCTGACTGAATGGACCGACCTGTCCCAGTTGCTGCTCAAACAAAACCCAATTTAGTTGGTTTGAAAGCTGTTTGATTTGGCCAGCCTCCCTTAAGGAAAATGCCTAAGGAGATCCACCTCAGAGCTGTGGATGGGTAGGGGACCCAACAATAAATTGCCATTCTCCAAGGCTGTAGCAATTGGCCTGATGTGGGAAATTCATAATCCCTGCAGTCTACAGTGCTGCTGCTTGTTTCAGAACCTGTGGTGAAATATCTGGTGCCTCTTGGGGTTGTACCTTAGCTCCTGGAGTATTACCTCTGCTTGGTTACACTTGCTCTGTCTCTCAGAAATTGTCCTTGTGGTCCTACTGTTTCTGATATCCTGGTCAACATCCAGGTCATTAAAAATGGAAGCAAAGTCCTCCTTTTATTTTGGAGTCTTACTGAGTAAAGCTTTAATTTAGCATCCCCCACATTTCGCAGTAGCCTCACTTATTCTTTTCAGATCCTCATTTCATTTACATAACCAAAGAGTTTTTTTCTCTTTGGTTTAACATGTAACTCACTTTGACACTTGACAGCTCTTCCTTCATCACTATGCTTTTTGACCTCTAAGATGTACTATTTTGCTGATCAATCTCTTTTAGCTTGGTTTGCAAAGGAAAAAAAAAGATTTTAATTCCTTCCCTTCCTCTCCTTTCAAATCCAATGGCGAATTTCAACCCCACCTGAAAGGATGGTAGAAGCACCTAGGATAATTAAGATTCTGTAAGTTTTTTCAAAAATTGGCAGCTGAGTAGATGAGAGAGATTCAAATTAGCGTCTCCACTGAGGGAAAAGGAAGCATCTCTCAGCCATTATATATTCCGTTTGGCAGCTGCCTTCTTGTCAGTCAGCGCAGGCCTCCCAGCCAGCCTGCAAAGGAGCATGCGTGTACCTTCAGGCTATCCACAGCTTGTGCAGAGTCTTGCTGGGTGGGGATGATATAAGTGGTATGGAAGAGTTTGTTTAACGTTTGGAGGTTGGGGTTTCTGTTGTGGTTTTGGTTGTTTTGTGGGTTTTTTTTGGGGTAGATGGAGTGCAGGAAACAGAACACAGATCCATAAGCAACCTCACTTCCCTGGTTGCGCTGCTTACAGAACAAGTTGCTCTCCTTCCTTCCAGGCTCTGCTTATTCCTAATGTACATTTTCTAAATTCAGTTAATTGTGGAGCCCTCTTCCCTGAAAACCTTGCCTGGATACAGACTCCTAATAGTTTTATGCCTGGAATTTGATATGCTGATTCTGAACTGAAATCCTAGAGCTCTTCAGGCCTTGCTAAATGCTCCCCTGAGTTTATAAGGGCTTTCATTTTTGAACTGGAGAACTTTACTGACAGATCCATGCTTTGTCCTATTATTTAATTTCAGTTGAAACCTTCTATGATCATTCCACCCAAGGTCATTTTGTTCAACCTGCCATTTGTAATGCCTCACAACTCCTCAGTGTAAGTATTGCCTCTTGTTTATGGAGTGACTATTTGGTAAAGGAACTCATGAGTTATCATGTCCATGACACCAGAGATTTACCACTGTGATTTGTTATTGCTCTGTAAATTATTATCTAGGAAATTAAGATCCCCCCATGATGACAAAACTCCTCCACTAACACTCCATAAATGTTCACCCATTTCCAGACCCAATCCTGCAAGTCTTCAGCTCATTATAAACACTTCTCCAATAGAACTTCTTTTACCATTCTGTCCCAGATTAGGGATGGCCATGACAGACTTTCATTGACATGGTCTCCTTGCTTTTGTCATCCGTCCATCATGTTACCACCTAACTTGTATAGTTCTCAAAGCCTGCACACCCAAGAACCAGTCTCAAATACTGATCCTCCATGTTTGTTAACTCTATCAGCTCCAATTTCACATCTTCGCAATAGCTATGTTTCTCTTTTTTTTTTTTTTTGTTGTTGTTGCTGTTCACACACTAATGCTCCGGTCCTTTTATACTGATCCATTTAGGTGTTCTGACAGATTTTTACTACTGTTCAGACTCCTGTTGCCTTGTATTTGTCCTTTCCTTTCTTCACTGCACATCCTTTCCTCATGAAGATTCCTGCTATCTTTGATTACCAGACTTTCCTTCTCCTGTGTACTATTACTAGATACGGAGAACGCATGAGCCTCTCCCAGCTTTCTCCCCTCATTTTTTCCTCAACCATACCAGTTTTCTCCTCAAGTGAAGTCCATGCTATGAGC
This sequence comes from Theristicus caerulescens, assembly GCA_020745775.1. Lineage (NCBI taxonomy): Eukaryota > Metazoa > Chordata > Aves > Pelecaniformes > Threskiornithidae > Theristicus > Theristicus caerulescens. The sequence continues at coordinate 13,121,220 of CM036571.1, read as the reverse complement.
AGTATTTTCCTCTGTGAGTTCCTTCCAGAGAATGAACATCCTAAAGCCTTTCTCTTAGCACTATCTTTTAATCCTCGTTATTTTGTCTTTTTTTCCCCCTGTGTCTCATGAGATCCTACAAATCCCACAGAAGGTTACAGAAAGTTTTCCCTCATCTGGCACATTCCTCCTTTATGTATTTAATTGGGAATGCAGGAGTGTCATTCGCTCAATAAAAAGGGTGCTCTGGATACTTTCTGACAGTCCCAGATGCTTTTCAATTCTATATTTACATCACATTCCCTTCAACCTGATTTCTTCTGCTGTGAGTCCCATTAGAAGTTCTTAATAAGGACTCCCCAACCACACGGACCTTTCTACTGTTCTTTGTGTGTTTCCAGTCTTCTTCCTTTGTCTTCTGTCTGAGAACACTCTCCTTTCTGCTTTCCCATTTCATTTTCCTTATACTCTGCCCTCTGTTTTGCATGTCATAGAATCACAGAATCACAGAATACCAGGTTGGAAGGGACCTGGTCCAACCTTTCTAGCACAATCTAGACGAGATGGCCCAGCACCATGTCCAGCTGAGTCTTAAACATGTTCAGGGTAGCGGAGTCAACCCCTTCCCTGGGGAGACTATTCCAATGATTGACTGTTCTCATTGTGAAAAATTTACCTCTCGTGTCCACTCGGAATCTCCCTGAGAGTAACTTGCACCCGTTACCCCTTGTCCTCACCAGGTGACTGCTTGTAAAAAGGGAGTCTCCATCTTCTTTGTAGCTCCCCTTTAAGTACTGGTACATGGTGATGAGATCACCTCTAAGCCTCCTTTTCTCAAGGCTGAACAAACCCAGCTCTCTCAGCCTGTCCTCATACGGCAGGCTTCCCAGACCCTTAATCATCTTGGTGGCCCTTCTCTGGACCCCCTCCAGCCTGTCCACAGCTTTTTTGTACAGTGGGGACCAGAACTGTACACAGTATTGAAGGTGTGGTCTGACAAGCACTGAGTAAAGTGGGATAATGACTTCTTTATCTCTGCTGGTGATGCCCTTTTTGATGCAACCCAGCATCCTATTGGCCTTGTTGGCCACAGTGGCACACTGTTCCCTCATGTTGAGCTTCCTGCCCACCAGGACCCCCAGGTCCCTTTCCACGGAGCTGTTCTCTAGCCAGGTGGATCCCAGTCTGAGCTGCACTCCTGGATTATGCTTTCCCAGGTGCAAGACCTTACACTTGTCTTTGTTAAGCTTCATAAGGTTCTTGTTAGACCACTCTTCCAGCCTATCCAGATCTTCCTGCAGGGTGGCTCTCCCTTCCAGAGTGTCTACTTCCCCACTCAACTTGGTGTCATCAGCAAACTTCATCAGGCTATATGTGATCCCATTGTCCAGATCACTTATGAAGATACTGAATAGTGTTGGGCCCAATATCGATCCCTGGGGGACCCCACTTGTGATGGGTTGCCAGTTTGAAAAAGAACCATTTACCACCACCCTTTGGGTGCAGCCCATCAGCCAATTCCATGTACTCCAACTCATCTTACTTCTACTGTCCCCTTTTGCTTTTAAAGGATGAGGTGCTCCTCCCTGCTCCACAGTCACCTCATCTACATTTGTAGATTTTTTTTTGCATATTTATTGCTGCAGCATATCTATTTCTTATATCTGTTTCTTTAGCAGCATCTGGCCTCTTCCTCTGCTATGTGGCCCCCAAATTCTCCTAATCACCTTATTTCTGCAAATTCTGGCTTTCTTGGACAGTCATTTCTACCCTGTCTGTCATTTCCATGTTAAATTTATCATCCTGTCTCTTTGTTTTCAGCCCTTGTCTTTCACTAGCTCAGTATGTATTCGACCTTGGAGAGCTACCCCTCAAGAGCAGTATGTGTCCAGTCCTCCTTTCTAGTGCCTAGCATTCTTCTGAACACTAATATTACTTTAACCCATCATCACTGCCTTGCCTTTTTTGCTTCAGTCTATGGAAGATAGACTTCCTGAAGTTCTCCGAGTGTTTGACTTCCTAAACTTTTTTCCAGTGCCAGCTTCAACCCATCGTTTTGGCTGGTCCATGACTCAGTGTTCAGTTCTCCATATAATACTTCACCCACATCAATAACACATCCTACAAACTCATTGACTGATTAAAGACTGGCCTTTTCCCATTAGGGACAATTTCAGTACCAACATCTGGGCTTTGGGTCATGGTACAACCTTTTTCATTGCATACTGTACAGATCAAGGTCTATAAATTGAAGGCAACACATAACAAGGATGTGACAACAAAAAAACTATCTTAACCTTAGCTTTGCCACACACTGTAAGCTACAGAAAAAAGCTGAAAAAAGAGCTTCTAGTAAAAGGCGTTTTCAAATATCATGGCGATTCTGGTTTCTGAGGACTTCATCTAATTGGATTAGTCTCATTCTGGAAAACTGATTGGACTTGACTCTGGCAATTAAACGGAAGTCCACTTCTATACCATATGGCAAATGGCTTGGCTCTTTGTTTAGTCATCAGATAAAGATATTCTTCCATTGCTTTTATTTTATGGAGGACAATTCCCTCCAAACAGTGCTTCCAAAAAGTAACCTTTTACAGACTGGACCCGAAAGAGTGTAACTTACATAACAAGTAGAAATGGAATTTGTAGTGCAAAAGTTTCTTCCTTCTGCAGCCATTCTCTGTGAAGGGCTTCCAGCCTCCCTGGCAATCTGGGCTTGCTAACATAAGGACACATATAAGAAAAGCACAGTGCACTCCGGAGAGTTAAAAGCCTCACCGTAAAAGTAACTGTCAGATTTTTCACCCTTAACTGTGGGCTAATGAAGTCCTTAGCCTGCGAACAGAGTGAAAATCTGAGTCAGGCCTCACTAATCATTCTATTATCAGTGCACAGATCAGAAGCTGCTCTCTCCACCTCCCTTTTGATATACATCCAGCTATTAAGGAGGGTCTGACACAATGAAATCAGTTCTGTTGTGCTGCTGTGGGATGAGCTGAACGCCCCCCAAGAGGTGCCTCAGATGACTGCGATTCTGCGTAGCTGGAGCATTAGCTGAATGCCCCAGCGCACACAGCAGCACTGTGCAGGCTGGCAGGGAGGCAGCCCAGTTTGCACTGTTTTGCTGCCAGGCTGAAAGAAGGGTGAGGCAAAGACAAAGCAAAGCAAAGGAGCCCATTTTTCATATATATTTGCCTAATTTACACCCAGGGTTTTCAGCCTGGGACCTCATGCGGGCAGATGTGCATGGGTCTTCTGTGCAGAGGATTTGGCGCTGTGATCGGTGTTGTGGAACTCATGCCCTGGAGGATCCTGTTGCAAGTAACTAGGTTCTTTTCTTTGCTTTAGTTTTTTAAATAGGTGCTAAAATTCCTGAATGTGGTGAACAGAAGTTGGGCTTGTACCACCCTGCCTTCCCTCACAGCTTCAAATCCTTGCTTAAGGGGTAACATCAAATGCTTATGAAATGCCTCTGGCTGATACAAGACAAGCCCTCAGAGAATGGATCTCATTATTTACTCCTTCAGCAAATACTTTCCTGATGTTTGGTGCATTTCAGCAACCAAAGAAAGGTGAGAGATGTGTCAGCACCTGCAGCGGGGCTGCAGTTTGTGAAGAATCGGGAAGTTATGCAGATTCGAGAGGGAAGCTGAGGCCCTTGTGATGGAGACTTCTGGGCTGTAATTATTTCCCAATTGGTAATTCGGATGTGTTGCCTTGGAAAGCAGCAGATGGTAATTACATTCCATTAGATGTTTGTATTTACTGTGGAGCTGTTTCAGTCCTTTCAGCATGGGGTGGAGCTGGGGCCTTGCTGAATGGGCTAGCTGACATGCTTACCAGGCGTCAGAGCCGTCACAGTGGCTGATATTTGTTGGGGAAGTACATGAATGCTTCCACCAAGCAAGACAAGAAGGGATAGGAGCCGCTCCAGTGACTGGGGTTCAGGGTCCAATTCAGGGTTCAGTCTTTGGGAGGAAGAGCAGAAAATTGCAGTGAAGCATGAGCAGGTTGAAGCATGAGACCCTCCTCTCTGACTGGGGACACAATGTTAAACCCTGTCTCAGAGAGCTTATTGCTATTGGCTCCCATATTAACATGCCCTTCCCATTCTTCATGCACTACACAGACGTGCATTCTTACCATGCCAACTACACGAACTAGTGTAAGATATAGTCCTATTCTATTGCCTCGCCCCGTGGCATGGGCATTAGGCACCTGGCACTTTCCAAGCAGCACTCAGTCCTTTCCTGTGCTCTCGAAGTGGACAGTCTTGCTGCAGGGGCAATACCTTTGCAGAGTTTCTGTTATGAATGTGTAAAGGAAGTCTTTATGTTCTTATTTCCAGAGGTCTTCTCCCAGCTGGAAGCCTAATGTGGCAGAGGAGCTTCTCAGATATCTTCTCACAGTGCAGGGGCCCTCCAAAGGAGCTTTTCTCAGTGTGGAAGGCTCTGCTTCAGAAGACCTGTCAAAGTCTGTGTTTAAGGATCTGAAACTCTCTGAAAGGTTCAGCAGGACTTTCCTACCTTTCACACCCTTTCTTTCCATCTTAGCCAGGGAAATTCAGCCAAGATTGATTACATCCCAGCTCCTAACTTTTTCTGTAAGATGTTCCACTGCCCATTTAGCAGCAGACAGAAGAATGTCCAGAAAGGGTAGGTCTATATTGACCTCAGCATTGTCCAAAAGGTTCATTAAAAAAGGGAAGATTTTTATAAAACGTGTATCTCTAACTGAATGAGTGGTTATTGCTCAAGACCTGAGAATGCAGAAGAGTCAAGGGCAGCTTGAGAGAGAGTAGGAAACAGCAAGGGGGAGTAAATTTGGGAAAATACTTCAAGAATCTCAAAGGGAATACCACAGATTGCAAATACTTGTTATGAAGGGAAAGACGTGCAGTGATTATGGGTAAGCAAATCTTGGAGTAGAAAGGGACAACAAATTTGACACAAATCTGCATAAGGGCCTCACGAAAGAATCACCCTATAGATTTGCAGACAACGGAGACAGCAGGAGTCCTGCATATCCAGGGGAGCGCAGCAGGAGATCTGGGTATGTCGGCACCACAAGGTCGTAGAGAAAGCAGAGGGTGTTCAGAACAGCCACGAAATGATTGAAGGACAAGCTAAATAGGAAAGATTAAAGGAACTAAATTATGCATGGCTTGGCCAAACAGTGATTAAATAGCCAGGCAAGGAGCAAAACTGTTTAGTGTAGTCTGAGGAGGGACAGTGTAAAGTTAAAAGGTGAGGCTGATAGTGGAAAATGGGGACTGCACAACAGGAAAAATTTTCTAAGAAAAGCTCTAATACTGCTTAATACTATATTTCTGAAGGGTGGTGGAAATCCAATTATTTAAAACAGGACTTGACAAACTGCTGGAGAATATGCACAGGGACAAGTGTGCTTTGCCCAAGGCACAGTACCAGAGCTGCCTATGAAAGCTAGCGGTGCCACTTCCAATGTGGCTCTCAGTGCTCGCTCTGTTATTGCTGATCCCGTTAGTAAAGGCTTCCTTGTGCCCGGCTGTATGCAGTGGAGGGAAGGTCTTCAAAATGAGGTTTGAACGTGGACTGAGTTGTCTCATTATTACCAACATGTAGCAGAGAGAAACAGCCCTGGTGGATTGTGGCTTTGTCTGGTCAGATCTTGAACACCTTCAAGGATAGAGAATTCTTTGCGAAACAGATATATAACTATAATATTACGATGACTCACAGTGATCCCTGCGTTCTTGAAAAAACTGCTAGAATGGCAATAAAAGGTCCTTTTGCTAGGGAGACTTTTTGAGGGGTAGTGGTCAGCTGCAAAGTGTCCTGATGTCCACTGTCTCTAAGCATTGCATGTGGTATGCAGCCCACATGGACTTAGTCATCACTGGTCTTTTCAGGATGTACTCTAGAAATGAAGAGGATTGGAAGGCCTATGGGGATCCTTTAAGAACAAGCTTTCTTTCTAAGTGTAAACTATTATTCACATCCATGATAATTATAAGAATAATAAAGATCTCATTACAGAACCAGCATGACTATTCTCAGGTATTGCATTGAGTCCTCCTTGGGAAACGCATCAGTATAAGATATGCTGATGTTTCCTTCTAGCAGATATATTTGAACAACTTGTGCTAATTAACATTAATAAATATATGCTAAAAGCATAACTGGAAACCAGGCTACAACACACAACTTTAGCTACTGATTGAAAATTGTACCACCAGGTAAAATTTTCTGCTCACTTTCATTATGAATCTGCAAGGGACTTTTGTTATTTATGTCTGCAATCAACATAACATTTGGCTTCTGCCATGGGCCCTATCTACCAGGCTCATGCAGTTGTTGGTATCCATTAATGCAGCATCTAGATGCCTCACAGCCTGTTGTGTAACCATACAACAGGTCTCTGAGCTGTGTTTCTGATGGACACAAAGGCTTAAATTTGCCAGTATGTTTAGGTGTTCCTTCCTCATTGGAGATTAAGGCTGTATAATAGAGGACCACTGTTCACACAATGATAATCTTGAATGCTGCCTGGTTTCTACCTCTGCTGTCCCATGGCACATCACAGGTAATGGACACAGCAGACCTAACTTGTGCCAAAACCACCAAGCCCACAGGGGAACTCTCAGCATGTCACTCCAGGAGAGGTTTTCATAACTTAGGCTCCTGTACAAATCTCTTTCCCTCTGTTTCAGCCCAAGCTGCGTGCTCAGTTTATGAGGATCCACTCTGCAGTGCTAGCGGGGCACCTCTCCTGCGCAGTGGATACTGTCAGACTGGCAATATCCAAACCTGGGTTGCCCACAAGACCTCCCACCTATGTGATGGAATGACTGCTTTCACAGGACAAAAGCAGGGCCATTCTTCTTTATAGAAATTACACAGAAGCTAAGGATGGAAAAAAGGCATGACCCACTGTCACACAAATGGGGAGAAAGAAATTGCACTAGTAAGCCAGTAAATCCCAAAAAAGAAAGAGTTAATTTCAAAGGCAGGATACATCTGAAAGCACTGGTTGTCATAAAACTACCACTTCTCCTCCATAGAGTGACGGTTCCCCTTAAGACCAACTACATTTAACAGGCTGAGTGTGAAGGTCACCTTCATCCCAGATTGTGTGCTGTTTCCAAGTGTCAGACCAGCACCGATTGTCCTGTAGCAGCTACGCAGACCAGCTGCTCCAGCTCTCAGGGTGCTCCCAAACCGCTTGGTACCAGGCAGACACGGATCCCATTTACATCATGATCACAAAGAGCATATTTCCTGTTTGAACTAAAGAATCCCATTAGGCTTTTGGGCAGTCACCTCCTCCAGTAAGCATCAAGATTTCTCTGCACAGCATTTTGCAAAATTACCTTGGGAAATGATGTTTTAATAATTTGAAAAACAACCCAGCTACTCCTCCCTGTAGCCCTGTAAATTATGAATTAAAATATCTTCCTTTTCTCCCCAGCTGCTTCACCTGGTGCTATGGTTTGGTGAAATGGGCAGGGTGCCGAGCAACCACCCCTTTCCCACAGACCTCCACTTTCCAGCTGACTTCCTCCAGCTCTACTGCTCTGGGATGCTCAGCTATGACATCGTATCCCCATTGTGTCCTCACAGGTGGAATGAACATGCAGAGCCCCTGATATGTTTACTTCAAACCTTATTCCCCGGCAATGCCACTGCCATCTCCATATACAGAGGCTAAGGCACAGGGACAAATGCTGAGGGTTACCTAAAACGTGTGCCAAGAGAGATATTCCAGCCCTGAGTCCTAGGCTGGCACCTGGATCTCTCCACAGGAACAGTCAGTTCTGCTTAGACATACAGTTTTGTGAAAAGAGATTTCTGGTTGAGGTGTCCAGCAGTGGTAACCCTGACAGACCAAACTGTAAGTGGCCCTTTGTACTCCCAGTTTTTGCTTAGGCCAAGATTGATGGCCATTTGCAGAATGAATTCATTGTTCTCCTGAAAACACCAATTTCTCCTCACTGACTAAAGAGGGAGCCTATGCACCTTACATACAACATGCTCCTAAAGTGAGACACTTGAAGCAAAAGCTTTAAATTGGTCTTGATGAACATCTGCCTCTGTGTGATGTGTTGTGTTGAATAAAGACCCAAGAGGTGAAACGGCAGAGGAGAGCATATACTGGGAGCAGTAGCAGATTACTGGTGACAGGCTGAACATCAGCACTGCAGAAGAGCACCCAGCAATGAGAGCCTCCAGCACAGCCACTTGGAAAGGTGAACCAAGCAATGACCAGGGCTCACTTCTGACTGCCCTTTGCTGCCAGTTGTTATAGACACATATGTGATATAATGATGGGGAGGGAGGATATTCAAACTGTCACAGCCCCCTGATAAGGTTCCAGAGGTGACGTGCAAGAAAGCAGTTTAGACCAATCTTCCTGTGATGAAAGTGCAACAGGATACTTGCTGCGGTGCTGGAAAGCCTGTTGGTCAGCACCCTTTGCCTCATGTCTGCTGCTGAGCAAGGAAAACATTTTAATGCAAAGGAGTGCTCAGAATTATTTTAGTTCATAGATATCACAACAAAAAAAATAATTCTTGTTAGAATAAAATATATTTTTGACATATTAAAACTTTTTGACATTGATATTAAATGAGATATGCATGCCTAATAACAAGCACAACAATATTTTTCTCTGGAACTATTCTTTCTGACTTACTTTGTCAGGTTAAGAAATGAGAGGCAACCGTGTTTGGGGAACAGCATGTCTCTTCCCTGATACAGTATGTCACTAGGAAAGCTGCTTTTAAGCACTTTGGTATCAAACACAAAGAAAGGAAAATGGAAATCTCACTGTGGAAACTAGCGATGAACTAATTTATCCAAGTTAGAGCAAAAGACTGAAAACAATTCTAAGCAGTTTAATGACAAAATGCTCTAATCCAATGCTGGTGTTAGAGTTTCATTTGTGGCATCTTTTATTACAGAAACTGCACCCATGGGAATATGGACGTGAATAAAACATTTCATTTTATAGCCACAGAAAGAGAAAATAAACCTTTGAGGGGTTTAAAAGCTCTTTCATCATTACGCAGTTGTTCTGCAGAGCTTGGGAAATCCTCTAGATTTAGAACAATTTTTGAATCATATATCATATATATGAAGGTCTCTTTGGAAATGCCAATGAGGGGTGTCAGCGAGGTTTGGTGCAGAGACTCAGCAAGGCACCCTGCTTTCAGTGCCCTGGGAAACACCCTGGGGAGAGCATTCAGGGAGCTGCGCACATCAGGGTCCTACAAAATAAATCTTAGCAATTAATTTTCCAATGAACGTATGAAATAAAAGTGCTAAGGAACCTCAGAGACATCCCGCAGAGTTACACATCACCTAAACAAGTGATGGGCTTCTTACAGCCCAAAGGCCTTTCGTGGCTGTGCCCCAGCAGCTGACAGGGCAGGTATAGGGCAGGCAGCTCAAGCCCTCCGCCGATTTGATATCTGCTTTGGTAAATGTGCAATGTGTGGTCTCAGGGAAAAAACAAAGCCCGTTGGCATATTTGTGATAGATAGCTGGCACATTGTTCTGAATCCAGAGGATTTCACAAGGTAAGCAGATACGGCTACAAGCCTCCCTTCCTGAGGGAAAAAAGGTGAACAGAAATGAGGAGTCAACATTCCTCAAAACCTTTTAAACATCAAAGGACAGTCATCTCAGAGAAGCTTAAGAATGCTTCATCTGCAGTCTCAGACACCAAGAATTCACAACAAGCTGAAGCCCAGCCAGATTCCCTCAAAGAGAAGAGAGACAGGGAGGAGAGAGGCAGCTCTTCCGAGGCGCTTTGAAACTTCATTTACATTCAACAGCAGCAAGGAAACTATGAATATAACTGGGCAGGGAAGAGACGAACTTTAAGAGCTGACCTCATCTCCTCCAACTCTGATTTGATTTGCAGAAACCCAGGGAGAGCAGGGAAAGCAGTTTGAGTAGTGGGGGAGCTCTAAGATTGCATTTTTTCTTATTACTTTCCTCTTTTACAACTGTACTTCCAATTTTGTAACCAGGAACTTAATCTTCTTCATAATACAGATAAACTCATGCAAGATTTCACTTGCTTGCTGTTTTGAGAAAGTACAGCTGGAGGGACTGTTTGTCTGAAAGCAATTAACCCCCCTATACAGGTAAATTCCTGGGCTGTTGGACTCCAGAATGAATTAGAAAATTTCACTATATTGGCATCTTTCTTGCCAAGCTGCAAGGAACATCTGGAAGACTGCTTATCGCCAGCTGCAGGTTGTAGGACAGCTCCTGGGAGGTATCTGCTGCCAGGTAAGTATTGAAGGGACAATCCATGTCACTAAGTACCGCTGAATCATCATATCCTTCCTGTAGCAATCCAGCAGGCCAGGCCAGGGGAAGCACAAAGTGAGGAAGAAGAGGGGCTATGTCTTCTCTGTAAATATCCATTGAGGATACTCAGGCCTTCCTCAAACCCCAATTCTAGCAATTTCTCAGATGAGAAGTCCCTAAGATGCCAGGCAGAGAGCATTTCTGAGCTAGGTTTAATTTTTTCCCCATTTCCTCTGTTTCAAGAGCAGTGACTGAGCTCCCACATTGTAAGATGAACTTACCTTTACCAGGGCCTATGCTCTAAACCTTTCTTTCAACACTGCATCACATGTTCTCTTATGGAGGATTCAGAAGGCAATGCTGTCTAAACATTTCTCCCTCTCCAATAACACCATGTGCTGGCATTTTCCACTCAGTGGGGTAAAGACTAACATCTGCCTGGTCCTGTGCTACAGGCCTGAGAGCAAAACAGCAATGATCTCCTGCTCACCTGCTCACCACAGCCCAGCTAGCCTCAAGCAGCAAGTCTTTGATTCTGAAATGCATTGCTCCCAAAGACAAGCCCAGTGGGTGAGCCGCACTTGTGCAGCTGGAGATGTGAAATTGTACTACATGTGGTGTCATCGCTGGGTAGATTTTGCTCCACCTGCCTGAAACAAAGCCAGTTCTGGCACAGATCTGGAGGATATTTCACATGACATGGTTCTGCCATGTCGTGGTCACATTGACGTGGTCATACCAGTTTGGTCAGTGCAGGCTGGAGTCACTGTGTTTAGTGGGGGAAAAATCCTGCTGCCTTCCTCTGTGCCTCCCTCTGCCATTTCTCCCAGGGACACAGTGGAAGGTTTCTGTCTTCTGCTAGGTGTCCCAGAGTAGCACCTTTGAGGTGCTTCCTCCTGCAGGTTGGGTCTTTCCTCTCTTTTCCTAGTGTTACTGCCCTAATACAAAATGAAGGTGAGGGATTGAGTTCATTCTCTAACAGTCACAGTCTCCTTCTCCATGAAACTAGTTCAGAAAAAGGGCAATAACTTTGAGGATCCCTAGATCCCAAAGCCCTGGATGCTTTGCTGCTCCCAGAGGGTCACTCCACATTTCACCCCTCATGTAACTGGGAGCAGAATGCAGCTGGTTGCTCAAGAGCCTGGAAACATCTGCTTTTAGATTAGGCATACACTTCAGCCTGTTTTATGTGAGTTTGAAGATACAAGTCAGCTCAGGTCAGAAAGTGCCCCTGAAGCAGGCACCTCAACACTGAACCATTCATTTTGCTCTGTGGAAGATAGTGGAAGGGCTGTTTGGAAAACTATCAAGAGGCGAAAAAAAAAGGATACCTTTTAAGTTGTTCCCTGCTGTGCACAAGATATACTCTGAGTAAGAGGAGGCGGTAAGCAGGGACCTTGCTATAGCTGTGAAGAAACAGCTTCCCTGGAGAGAAAAAGAGCTTGATGACAACTGACTCCCTGGAAGGAGATGCTGGGATGCAGGCTGCAAGGCAGGGAGGCACAAAGTCTCTTCCCTCTGGAGGTGGGCATCAGTCCCATGTGGCCGAGCTCCCTCTTTCCCCAGGCGCTCATCCTAGGCATATTGTGACATCTCGTGCCTTTCCGAGGAAGCACTTGTAAGCGAGTTTGATACAGACTTCAGAGAGGCTGGTCAGTCCGCCCCTACATTGAAAAATTCAAAGCGAGCGTGGTTTCCTTCAGATACAAGGCAGAAGCCTCAGCTCTCATTTTGGAGTGAAAGGATAGCATTTGAATCTGACAGAGACCAACAGATGCACAGACTAGACTGAAAGCAAAACACAAAGCTGATGTCCAGAAATTCTTGATCACAACAATATGTGCAGAGATCTGGCCTACAAAACTTCAGGAAGAGCAGCCACAAACCCATGATTTACACTTCACAGGAACTGTTGTTATTTGAAATTTGGTTTCTGACTGAAGTAACGTCTTGCAAACCAGAAATTCAGAGAAAATTTCACTTTGGCAACAATAATATGCAGTGTTAACAAAACAGTATCTGTTCCTGGTAGCTGCTCAGTGTAATTGATGCAAGCTGCAGTGAAGGAGACAGAAATGCCTGTTCCTCCCTTGGATTCCCTGCTGAGCATCTCCAGTTAAATTCAGGCTGCTGAACTTACGTGTACTCACTTGCAGCCCTTGTATTGCTGATTATCCTGGAGATGAGGACTCTGAGATACAGTCCTGAGGGAGTCACTACTGTGGGGCTCAGGAAACACATACTCTGAAATGAAGTCTTCCAGCATTGGACTGGTTTCCTTGTGGGTGCACCCAGACTTATAGCATTTGGGATGACCACTGAGAGAAGAAGTATTTTCTGAGTTCTCCCTGCCAAATACTCCCTCCTTTCTTTTTCTTTTAAGTCCTGGAGCTGCAGACCACCCCTGTGCTAGACAGTCAGGATTCCTGGAAATATTGCATTTCTGCAAAAGTTTGTTCAGCTCAGAAGTGTCAAATGAAATGCTGGTGGATCAGCTAATTATTTGATTTCTTCTGTGAGGCTTTATTTTATTGGGACATTTACAACAGAGCCTGGGATACCTAGGTCTAATTCAGAGTAGCTAGCTGGGCTGCCCCATATTTTCCTTGAACTCCTTTGATGACCCACAGAAACAATTGCTATCATTGCTTTTTTGTTTCCTTGTGGTGCTTAAGAGTACCTCCTGTAAGATGGACAGCATGAACTAGAGATCAGGGGTAAGCACTGTGAGCTCATCAATATTTCGCTATTCCTGCTGTTACATCTGTCTTCAGTCTCTCTTTTACTACCTTCTCTTTGAGCTTTGTTGAGAGTGCACTCAACAGGCTGTCACTGAATGGGAGATGTTAGACCCAGCTCAACCCAATTATAATCTTCTGACTTCTGGTCAAGATGAATCATGTATAATACAGTAATCCAGTGGGAATCTGTTACTTCCCATTGTCCTTGACATCTGGTATAACTGAAGCCTAGATTGATGGCTCTGGAATTGGTCCTCTAGGCTATCACTTTCTCACAGGTTTATAGGTCTTTTCTGATTTTTCTTTGAAATCCTTCTTAACACTAATCTAAAAGATTGGTCTCTCCTTCAGCAGGACAAGAATGTTGTTGGTCAGGTCAGACCAGGACAGATAGAAGAGATATACTGTGTGCCTGGTGTTTCCAACATACAGTCAAGAACTTCTGTGACCACTTGCAAGGTGGATAGTCCAGAGAGTCCCAGGATAGCACTGTCCTGAGTCATTGAGTCCACATGGTGCAGCACAAAACTACACACTTACAGCCCAGCCCCAGGAGACAGAGGATCCTCTTGTTAGGGCTAATTGTGTGAATTCAGTGCCAGAATGCTCCCATGCTTGAGCAGTGCCAGACAAGTGCCAGTTCCTGATGAGCAGGTAGGTGCTCACGTGCCTTAAGTTGTACATACAGGAATGATGCAATTTTTGCAATACCTTCTCCTGCATGTTGCTCGTTCCAAAAGCCAGTAGGTGAGATCAAACCCACAACAGAGCTGAACACCAGACATCTTCCACAGGCAGATGAAGTCTGAGGAATGGTCAGGGCACAAGGGGAAAGAGGAGAAGAAATAAATTAGATGGTGGGCACCCTAACACCAGCAGCAGCAGGTGATGTTCAGCTGTTGCTGCTGTGAGATGAAAGCCCTTCATTAGTGATAAAGGGCAGGAGCACAGGGGCCCACAGTCAGCCTAGCCTTGGGTTTTGACATGTGTCCCTAAGTAGTGGCCTTTTCCTCCCATTTGTTTCCCTCAGTACTTGAAAGCTTCTGTCTCTGAGTGAAGGGAATAACTGGACCTCCTGAGCTTTTTTTCTCTCTAGAAATGCCATTTGAAATTGTTATTTCTTGTGTCAGATTGTCTGGTAATCCTTATTCAGAGAGTGGCTGAAAGGAAGTGGTGTCCTGGGATGCTGTCTGGGGTAGTCACCTGATTTCAGCAAGATAAGTTAGCTGTTAATTAGTGCTCAGTGGTAAATCCTCCATAATATCCTTTATCCTGGCTGGCTGTCAGGACATATCATACGTGACACCACGATTTCTGTTGATGTATCACAGTTTGTTAAAGCAGGTGAATAAGAAGCAGTATGAGAGAGGGAAAACATGCTGGGATGATCAATATAATTGATCCTATGTTTTGTGCCCATTGTCAAATCGTTGTGTTCAAAAGCAGGAGTGGGGAGGGACCCAGCATCTCACACAGTAGGTGAATCAGTTATTTGCACTACTGTTATCTACCTGGCTAATTGATGATAGTTAGGATTCTAATTAATGTCAGTAAGGTATGAATTAATTTTGTAATTTTGCAGGCTGCACTCAACAAATACCTGATAGATCTTAGGAGGGATCCATTTTTGTTCAAGATCTCCACAGTTCATCTCCCCTCAGTGCCACTGGGGTTTCTCATTGTTCTCGGGAGGACAACTAACCGCTGATGGAATCAGATGAAATAGCAGCGCTGAATGGCACAGGCAGCACCAACAACATAGATTATTTTGCTGAACATGTTTGCCTGTATTTCCAGGATGTTTCCTCCAGGAGATTGAAACAGCTACTTCCTTCTGAAGTTTGACACTTGAGCCATCTAAATTTGCCCTATACATTGCCATATTTTTGCATCTGGTTTCCAGTGATTCTTTCCATTCACAGTCCACACAATTAATTACACATATATTTATTCACTCACGGCAGCCTGTTTTGTTGAAATTGTCTACTTGTGAGATTGGCATTCTCCCACACTCTAAAACTCTGTATTTTTTCCAGCAGCTCTATTTATTCCAAGATATTTTTCTGTCAATCTCTATTTACACTGCTTTAGTATTTTTCAAAACATTTGATTAAGTTTGCAATAAAGTTTGGAATGTGAAAGAGAATCAAAAGAGGCCAATATAATTCTCTGCAACACATATAGAGCCATCATCTGTTATTGGTACTCTTTACATGGCTATGATTGTCATAAGAAGCCACCCGAAATACTGTATTTATTTTGACATGAGGTTACAGTAGAAAGAATTAAGAAAACAGAAATAAATTCGATAGGCTAGGCGATGGGAGCTGGAGAAACTGATGAGAAAAAGAAGCACTACACCCCACATCTCAGATACATCTTTTAGCAGTCTGAAGAGCAAAACAGCCTGCAGATGTCTTTATTAGCCCTTGAGCAAAGGTGCAAGCATATGTGGCTAACACAAAGATCACCTTTGCTGATGGTAAGTTTATATTACAAATATTCCAATTTAGAAAATAAGAAAACAGGATGTACAGTTAGGCTTAAATACAGATATATCCAAACTTGTGTAAACACAGAAATGAATAATTAGTGCATGGTGTGGCAGTGGACACACTGCTCCAAAAGCTAGACACTGTACTATTGTCCAGTTCCTAAAATCCTGATTTTACAACGATTTAGGCAGTGGAAGTAGAACAACAGGTCTATGCTCCAATTTGCCCTCCGGAAAGTCACCATTCAGGATTCCACCTAACTCTCAATGCATCCACAGGTCAATGTTTATAACTTTCAGGTTCCTTGGAGAGCTGGTCCCCTCCTCTGCCTGTGCCCAAGATGAACATCATGTAGCCCGTTTTCTGCTCAAAATTGAATAGAACCATAGCTGAACCAACCCCCCGCCTAAGACCTGTAAGCAACTCCATGCAACAGGAATTTCAGAACAAGGGGCTGGTGCCCCCTTCCCACTTGGTCTTCTGAATCCACCGAAACCATCAGATTACAGATGACATCGAGAAGGTATAGACTCCAAGCCTCCTGCTGAAGCTGCTATGTAAAAGCAGAGAAAAGTCAAGTTGTGCTGGAAGAGTGGAGGAAGGTAAGACAGGTTTTGGACCTTAGTATGAACGGCCCACTCCTGGGAAAGAGACACCAGCCTCTTCATCCATGAGACATTTTTCTCCAATGACTCAATAACATGAAACATAGTCTATGCAAGGAATTGATTTTCACTAGCATTAGACAATATCTTGCTTAGGTGATGTTAAAAATAACATTTGGCATCTCCCTGCACTTTAGATCTGTAAGCGCCCTTGAAAATCCAGACCAGTTATAGTTCATAGAATCACAGAATGGTTTGGGTTGGAAGGCACATTTAAAGATCATCTAGTCCAACCCCCCTGCCAGGGGCAAGGACATCTTTCATTAGATCAAGTTACCCAAAGCCCCGTCCAACCTGACCTTGAACACTTCCAGTGGTGGGGCATCCGCAGCTTATCTGGGCAACCTGCTCCAGTGTCTCACCACCCTCATCATAAAAAATTTCTCCCTTATGTCCAATCTAAATCTACCATCTTTCAGTTTAAAAGCATTGCCCATTGTCCTGTCACTACAGGCCTTGGTAAAAAGTCTCTCTTCGTCTTTCTTTTAAGCCCTCTTTATATGTTGAAAGGCCACAATAAGGTCTCTTCAAAGCCTGCTCTTCTCCAGGCTGAACAACTCCAACTGTCTGTTTCTTTGCAGAAGAGGTGCTTCAGCCCTCTGACCATTTTCATTGCCCTCCTCTGGACACACTCTAACAGGTCCATGTCTGTCTTGTACTGGGGACCCCAGAGCTGGATGCAATACTACAGGTGGGGCCAACTACTCTATTCCTACATCTGAGAGAGACTCTTGGGCCATACAGTAAGTCTATCAGGCTGCTCAGTACTTCCTTTGTCAAAGTGACTGTGAAAGTTGACTTCACAGGTCTGCAATCCCTTCAACACTAATCACTAATAGAGGTTAATTATGAGAATAGTGTGATAGCAGGCATGGAGCTTTATCATTTCTAAGTGGTTACAATTACAGTCTCACTATCACCAGCTGCTTTGGCATGAGTCATGCAGGAGATACCACAATACGAGTGCACAGCCTGTTGAAGCAAGTGTCCCTGAGTAAATAATACTGTTTGACCCCTATTCCTCCAGGAAACCTGCACCAGCAACAAGTATAAATCAGACAAACTTCGTCATAGGTTATGCTATCAACAGAGACAGCTGGAAGAGTTAAGGGATGGAAAATGCCACATGGCAGAATGATGTGTTGCAGATGTGGGGTTCCATAGCAGACCTTTTTCTCAGACAAAGTGGTTTGGTATGGAGACCCTCAGAAAGACAATGAGAGTTTCTGGCAGTGGTGAAGCAAGTCTGCTTTGTGCAGATCTATATTAAACTGCTTGATAGTGACTTGGTGTCCTTGGTACAGTGGATGTCTCTTACGGGGAAAGCAGTGATGAGTGAAGTGGAGAAATAGTTGGCTTTTACAGCAAAATTTAGAGGGACTGAGGAGAAATGAAATAACTCCAGGAACTCTCCTTGTGGAGATGGACAGCACGGTTAAAAAGGGCTGCGGCTCTCTTCGACACTGGAGTCTCCATGCCAAGATCAACATCAACAGGCTGGCAAGAGTTAGGGGAGACCAACCTCAGCAGTGGTACCTGGGAGGATTGCTCTGTGGAGGATGGCCAGAGAAGTCATTTTTGCCTGAGACTCCCTGGCGAGGTCAGGAGGCAGAACCGACGGTGAATTGAGGGCAAGGAAAGTTAAAGAAAAACACTGGCATTTGGAGAGGTGTAGGGGCACATGTCATGGAAACAATGAAAGAGCTTGGGCAAATCGCAGCAAAATGTGAGAGCACAAAGTGTCTCAAGAGAAGCATTTAGCTAGAATTGAAGAGGAACACGAGATTATGAATGGATTATGGTCACAGCATTGCCGACACTGGATATGACCGGCGCAGATTCTAGGAGACACTTTCATCCCCCGAATAAACAGATCACCAAGCCTGCTAGAGACTGGAGAGGAGGCTGCAGGGTGCTTGTCAATACTGAATTGCTGAGATGCTGTTTTTCGGACTGATGGATGGCGCAAGGCGGCTTCTACTATTGTAGCAGGCCACATACAGTTATCTGATCTACAGAAGGCGATCTCCAGAGACCCAAAGCATAGTAAACCATGGATAGTATGGGCATCTTGAGTGTTTACCATGCAAACATGCTGAGGAGTTATTGACCATCTAGACCTCTCTATTAATAGATTTCTTTTGTTCAGTGTTAATGGCATCTTGATGCACCATGCTGTTATACAAATTGAAAGCACTGGAAGGCAACTTATCCATCAGAGGGCTGCTTGGATGCAAGCAGATAAACAATCATACAACAGCAAACATCAGTCATCTTCAATGACAGCCATTCTAAGAAACTGATCCTCAGCTAAGCTCTAGTTAAAAAACTGGGTAAAATATATTATACCTCCTCAATACTAAAAAAAATATTAATCCACTTTGATTAACCATAAAGGATTTTCCTTAATTCTTGGTAACTGCTAAATAATTTCCAGCCATTTTTACCTTGATTTCAATTCCTGGTGCACAAAAAAAAAAAATCAATTCCAGCTTAAGGCTTATTAAAGTATTATTCTATCTGAAGATGTGATTAGACTGAAATGCACAAGGCTGGGTTTAATGGTCTTGCTCTAGTAATGTCACCAGTTAATTAGAATCCCTTGTGATATCCTGTGGGGCTTGATAGGGTCTTTAAAAGCACCTTACTCAGAGTGACTTGGAGTATTTTTACTAAAGTCTTCTAGGTTATTTTGCCAAGGCCCACTCAGCTGGAAGCAGTTTCCTTGTTTTGCTGGAGAACTAGGCTCACACGCATCCCTCAGACTGGGGTACCTGCTACCATGTCTGTCCAAAGTGAAATGCCAGACTTTCTGCACAAGGTAGAGAGAACAACACAGAATGCAGAGAAACCAATGCACAGAGCAGGGACTTCCCCAGGGTAGTCAGTAAGAAATGCTGAAGAGACAGCAAGACCTAAGTCTTTGTCCTCCTTCATGCTTTGCTCCTGGCTTCTCCTTCCACTCAGGTTTCCCTTGTGACTTCCTACACTTTTTCCGAGCCCAGCTCAGTAAGTATGTTTGGAGAAGTTGCCTTGCACCAGCCCTTGAAGAAATGGCCAGCTGAAAGCTGCTAAGACCTTGATGCCTGGATGACGGCAACATCACGAGTGGCATGGCCAAGCCCATGGGCAGTGAAAGCAATTTCTTGAGAGAAAGTTACACGTCATCGGGTGTAGGTGATGACCCAACATAGGTAGTCCAGCCACACCAGCCTAAATGAAGACCAGTGCTCATGCTGGCCTGACTTTACAGTGTCAATGCTAGGATGCCTTTTCCCCAATTGACTCCACTCAATATCATACCAACAAGAGAAAGGCAAAGCCAAGGATGCTCATGCTATAAAGAAAACATCTCATCATTCTGTGAGCTGGAACATGAGGTTGAAAATCAGGTTGCTCCTTGGGTCCTATCCCTTGTCTGAGTTCAGCGACTGTTCTCAAACAGCACTGAGAGTAGCATTTAAACAAAGAGGCCTGACTTTGCTCACATATCAGGTTTTCTCTGGTTTTGGTAGAATTACACAACATGTAGTCAAAGGGACTAAGATGTGAATCAGTCATATCATTTGGGACCACAATAAGGTTTTACTCAAGTCCTCCTCCTGTTGCTAAACACTGTATTCAAGTTCATCTCAACTTTCTATGAGTTTCTCATAAGAAATGTTAAGCCGGTTAAACTTTGATAAAATCTACATCTAAATAACAGTCTCCTCTGAAGTAAGAAGACTTATGCTGATGTGTGGAACTGAAATAAGATTGACATTTGGAGGACGTGAAATCTTTTGGGAAGCCCTAAAATATCCCCTAAGTAGGTCAGCTCAGTGACCTGGATCTGTACTTTTAATACAGGAGTAGCCTATATTTTCTCAAACTGTTTGCTGAGGAACGAATGTTTTTTGGGCTACGGATTTATTTTTAGTAGCTAAATGTGACCTTTGTAGGAGATCCTATAATAAGAACAACAACGAAGCTGGCCAGGGGTGAGTCACACCACATGCTTTGATTTAGAGATGATGAAGACATATCATTTAACCCCTGGTCATTTCTGGAAGAAACTATCTTACATGCAATTTTCACTTTAGGAATCAAGTCCATATTCCAAAAAGGAGGAATTTCTTCGTAGCACCAAATACT
Source organism: Theristicus caerulescens (assembly GCA_020745775.1). NCBI lineage: Eukaryota > Metazoa > Chordata > Aves > Pelecaniformes > Threskiornithidae > Theristicus > Theristicus caerulescens. The sequence continues at coordinate 13,100,905 of CM036571.1, read as the reverse complement.
CCTTGTCTTACAGGGTAACTAATAAACTTCACTGGAAAACAGATTTCTTTAGGAATCCAAAATAAAAGCAAAAACCTGGGCAAGGCCAGAGGTTCCCCACTGCCTGGCCAAGTCTAGCTCAGATTTCAGCAGCCACCATCTAGGAGTTCTTCAAATCAATCCCAAAATAAGCTCCCTTATTTCTCAACTTTCCCCTTTCTAAAATGGAGTCTAGCCATGTAAGTATAGAAAGGGCTGACCTTTCCTCCTCCTTTGGGATGCTTCTTACCGTGAACTAAAAACACCTGGTGAGAACTCCAATTCACACAACCCAGCTATGGTAGAAACTGCAGCCTAGATTGGAAAGAGAAAGCTCTTACCCTCATCTTACCACATCAATAATATATTCACCCAGCCTTCTCTGGCAGGAAATCTGAGTTACCATATGCATCACCTTGGTGATCTAAATTCATATGGGGTTCATGGAAAATGAATACACGTTTGAATATTCTTCAGGCAAGGGATGAAATTAGCCACAAGATATTAAGTAAAAGATATGTCTCATGATAAATGGAATGGCTTCCCAAAGCACATAGTGGAGTCTTTTTTCTCTTCAGGCCTTTAATAAAGATCGGACTGTCTCTTATTAAACCAAATGTTCTAGCTCAGCTAGCAGAGATAAGAAAGCGGCACGGATCACTGGGTGAAGTGTCTGGCCTGGTCATGCAGGAGGCCCACCTAGATGTCCATACTGATCTGCAGTAGCTCCGGTCTAGAAGACTCTTCTGTTTCACACAGGGCTCTGAGGAGCACACCTTCACCATCATTTATTGCGACTATCATGGAAGACACAGCTACCACATTTCTTCTTTCCAGAGAAGCAGGATGACAGTGGTTATCCCTTTGCTAAGATACAATTAAATATGTTGAAATGAGATTAAATCCATCAGAACTAGTTGTTTCTTTGAATGACATGCAGCACACTGACACCAGATCTGGTAAGTTCTGGTAAGCATCCCTAAGTGCTGGGCAGCTGTAGCAGCTGTGTTTTCAGTGCTATTCAGGAACCTTGTCATTCTCCCCTGCTTTTTCAGCTTTTCTGCTATATCCAAGAATTTACCCCTCTTTTCCTGTGTTTTCTTCAATAGCTGGCTAGTGGCTGTTAGAGGGATGATGCATTTTAGGTAATAAGAACACAAAAATAATAGCTCCTTCAAAGTGTTCCTTCACTACAAGCTTGAAATATGCTCAGAGATACATACAGCAAGTGAAAATCAGACAGCACTGCACTAAAAGTTTAGAAGTTCCTTAAGATGTGAGCAGAAGGGTAGTCTGTGTGTACATGCTGCTAAGCTGTTTGCTGAGACACCAGAACTTCACTGTGAGTTATAAGGTGCTTTTGTCAGTCTCCTATTCCTTTACTCTGGTTAGTCAAGTTGATGAAATGATTGGTCCAGGAGATGAAGCCCTGGAGTCTTCCCACATAATTTAGGTATCAGATAAGGACCCCGGCACTTCCATAAGCAGCCCATCTTACAGTGGGAACATTGGTTCCCTATGCAGTCAATGAAGGATGAGACTTGTCTCCAAAGGACAGTTCAGATTTTGGGTGCAATGAGTCTCACCCAAGTGATAGGAGACAAGAGTTTGGTAAAGAAGCATCAGACAGGAGCAAACCCTCTAGTGTCTCTGGCTACATCTTCAGAATGGGTCCAGAATACTTTTAGCCTTGCACTGTTCCAGCATGACTCCACTTTGTCCTCTTCTTCATAATGACTTTTAAATGGTCCATCAATTATCTGGAAAGTTTCACCCTTCCAAGCTTTGACTTGGAGGAAAAATGCTGATGTATTGATGTTTGTTAATAGAATACATTAGAAAAGTAAATCAGTCTGTTAAAGGGATATTAAATGGGAGAATGGTTTCCCTAACATTTTTAATGAAGAGAAAATTCTGAGTCTCTTTAGATGTCAATAACATTATGCAACCATCTGTGTAACTGACTTTAAAAAATCAATTTATTTGTGTATTTGATATAAATCCATCTTAAGATAATACAACCAAGACATGTGCTGGCATCTTCATTCTCTTTTTGGTTTATCTATGGAAAGACTGACAAAATAGGACCTGAAAGGGGTAATAAGGTGTTTATTCTTTCCCCTCCCCACCATCCTTTTTTAAGATTTGCCCTCAGACTGCTTTTATCTTCAAAGTGTTCTAGAAATCCAGCGCAATGTCAGAATACAGACTAGGTCCCAGGTAAACAAATACAGCCAGAAGCCTGACTTTCACTTATTTATGGCTAGAATGTGCAATTCTTGTATTCATGTTGGCAAGTCCTAACTAGAACACTCTTGCTGATTCCAATGGCAGTAAGCACTCACGGAATCTCAGTATGAATTGTACAACTGAAACTTAAACAATAGCATAAGTGAGTAGGGTATATCCATTACCTAATGTATTAGGGATGTGTCTGTGTGCAATTATGCTATTTTATTGTATCTATATGTCTGAATGTGAAATAATTTGCTCCAACAAACACCTTTTTCTAAGGTAGACTGTAATAGGTACCATAATTTGAATATGTAACTTAATTTCAGGTCCTTCCTTAATATGCGGATTTTATCCTTAGGTATACTTCCATGTCTTTATACATTGAGAAAACATGGAATGATACTGCAGCTTTGACTTGAGCCCAATGTGAGGCATGATCTACAAGATCAGAAGCTGCCTTTCCCATAGCATGCTTCTTGTTCTCGGGTCTTCCTAAACCAGCCCTCTTGTGAGAAAAGTTTGCATGCATTGACATAGCTGATGAACACAGCGTGGGGTTCATCTCATGGTCTTTAGTCAACTAAAAGTTAGGTGTCTTAAGCTAGTTTTCTGGCTTCCTCCCACCATACAAGGAGAAAGAAAGGCATCTCCAGAGGACAGCAGAGAAAGCCTTAGGATGTGATATATCACCTTCTGGTGGTGCCCATCTCCTGCTCATAGCAGAAGTCAGGAGGCGGCTGAAGTCTTGGATCCTGTCTATTGGAAAGATCCTTGGCTTGTGTAGGTGGCCAAAGCCCCCTGACTTTAAGCCAGTATTTCTTTTCACATGTGGGAAATTCTCTCATTTCTTAGCTCATTTCTGAATGAAATTCTATGACCTCTGGGTAGGTGACTTGAAGTCAGTATGGACATTTATTCCATACAGTGGAAGATCCATAAAGGAGTCATGGCAGTTGCTAAAAATCTAAATGCAGTGGATAGCTGTGTTTCTGGGACTCGTAACACAAAACTGTATGTGGAAATTAAGAGACAAATTATCTCTCTCTGCTGAATCTCCATGAGGAACAGATTTTATGTACTGATTGGACTTTGAATTAGTTTGAATTCAAGAGTTTCAGGTAAATTGGATCTATTTATTTAAGTACATTATAAATTTTTGGGAATGAGCTCAGTTTAAAGGGGTATCTAAATTTAGCTGTAGTAGTAAATAGTTCTAATAATGCCCCAATAGCAATAATTTTCTTATATATTTCACAAACTCAAGGTTAACTGCTTCAGAAGCTCTTTGGATGGACAATTTCTCCTGGAGTTAACATTGTGTCTGCCTCATAACTGTATTGATAGCTATCACAATTACTTTTTAGTCTTGAAAGTGGTGAGCAATTCTAGCAGTAAACAGCAAATCTCTCACAATAATCTGCTGACTATTATCCTGCTGAAATAGTTGTGAAAGTTCCCTTGAAAACTATTGCTGAATTCCAAAACCACACTGTTCACTACGGCAAATGTGACTTTCAGCTGGTTGGACTCATCCTCTGGAGCTGCTGATAGGAAAGAAACCTAATTAATGGGAAGTTAAAATAGAACGATAACAACTGAAGTGGGATTAGTAGTGTGAGCTTTCACCCTTATTTCTCTATGGTCATCCTAGAGAAGTAATCTATTATTGGAGCAAAAGACATGATACAGGCATTCCAAATATTTCATTTGAATGATACGATTTGGAGTCTGCTATAAAGAAACATCTGATGGAACAGCTGCCAAAATTGCTGGGGAAATGACTGCCCAACGATGCATCCCAAGAGCTCTAAGTATTCAGGACTTTCTCAGCTTCCAAATGACAAGGTGTTTTCTTCCACAGAGGTGACTGGGAATCTTATAATTAAAATGAGAAGAGGAGGAATAAAAACCTTATGGAGTAGTAAACCTTGCAGCTACAGATCTAACAGCTGGTACTCTAAGGTGAGAGACATCAGACACTCAATTTTACACCCCTCAATGTCCTAAGGTGTTCAGAACCAGATCAGATGATTTGAGGACATGAGGCACCATCCTGCCAGTTATAGTCCTTGAAAGAGACCTACAGCTACTGAGTGCATTTTAACTCCCCTCCCATCCAGGATGGACGGACTGGTCACTGTACTACATGCTACCACGACTTTTTTTAAAGGTGCTGCCTTTACAGAAGGACCTTAAAAACCCACTAGCCCTCCAAAACCAAGGTCCTGCAGTTCTTGAGCACCTTGATACTAGAATTCCCCCACAGAAGAGCAGAGATGGTTGCCCATCTCCCACATTCTTCTTAAGCATGTCCACTATATCAAAATGTTGTGAGCCCCTCTAGCAATCTGGCAACTGGCAGTCCCAACTGGCAATGCTGTCATCATCTTCAGTGCACCATGCATGAGTTGTTCCCATCCTGCACTGGTGAAAGCAGAGGAAGGGATCCTTCTGCAACAGGCAGGCAAGTAAGCTACCCTTTATTGACTGGGCACTTTCCAGAGCAAGACTTTACTTCGAGTATATGCCTCCCAGAAGGGAAATGACCTGAAATTGTTACACTCTAAGGCTTTCTGAAAGTCCCAGTACCTGTGCTAGGTAGGAAGGAAAGGCAGGATGGTAAGAATTAAGCCTATTTCACTGTCTCTTGTCAAGATTTTGTTGGGGGAAGCTAGGTGGCAAAGAGGGAGGAGAAGGCTGGTGATCTGGCTGGTTTTAAAGACCTTCACATGTCCTTGGAGTACATGCAGGAACACTCATGTTTATTCTGGATAAATATAAATAAATAAATAATAAGCAGTACATAATGACCCAAGGCTGTCTGAGGAGGTGGGTTAAGAGGAGTTGGCAGTAATAGTCTCCATCTTTGCTCTTTAGTCTCAATGAATCTCTGATGTCAGGCACCAAGTCCTGTCTGTGCCTTGAGGGGAGGGGACCAAAAGGAGGATTTGCCTGTTTCAAAGCCTTCTGTCAAGGGAGTGAAAGGACATACTATCCCATACTATCTCTTTCCTGGCCATGCCCCTCTCTGGGACGTTGAGTATTTGCTTTGCTTGTATGTAGCATTATGAGATGCCTCCCAAACCTTAGCGCTCACTGCTGGGATTTATTAGATGTACTCACCCATGTTGCACCCACCAACAGGGGAACATCCTTCCCTTCTCACTTGTCCTGAATTTTAAAAGAGCCAAGCTCACAGGTGTCTTCAGGCTCCTTTCAGAGACTGCAACATGCTGCCTCTCCCAGTGAGCCTGACAAGACGCCCTGCCGTGACATATTTCAACCACAGCTTTCTGCTACTTGTGGAAATGCCCTTCCCCATTTTCCTGAAGACATTTTTGTTTCCAGTGAACAGCACTGCCAGGAGACCCTTTCCAACCTGCGCAGTCAGGGCTATGCTGGGTGACCAAAGTCCCCTCATGTTCTCTTTCCCCACCTGCTCTCCAGAAACACTCTGTCACTTTGTCAAGGAGCAACCCCCATTTGCCATTTCTGAGCAAAGGTTTCAGGTTTGGGGTCTGAGACACAGGCTGGAGGTATCCACCCAGGTCCTTTTTCAGCTGCAGCATCAATATGTGAAACTATGGGTACACTGATGAATAAATTGTCTGAAGCTATAGCCTCCACAGTGTTGTTTCATATTGTATTTTAAGATTTTTAGTATCATGAGTTCATGCCTCTTTTACCCATGCAGTGTGAGACACCTTTGCCTAATGCTTGTGAGATAATCTCTTTCTTCCAGGTAAGACCCTACAACCTCTCCTGTCCAGCCATGGTAATGACTGGTGGTGCGGCAGATTTTCTTTTCAAAAACTAGTGCAAATCTCATGAAAATGCAATGGAAAAAAATGGCATTACTACAGAATTATATCCACTTGCTAGAAATCAAATACTTGCCCAACAGGACAGAAACACCACACTGTACAGTAAGTATCTGAGGGACTCCATGCACAGTTTACATAGCACAGTATAATCTTACAGCAATATAAAAAAATAATAATAACAACATTCCTTTGCCTGCATTATTATATCTCAGCTATTATATATACTAATGAGGATTTTCAGTTATATAAATGTAAACATGTTCTCTACTAGTATATTTTCTGTAGATTCTCTAATAAATCAGTATTTTATGCAAGCAAAAACCTTAAAGTTAATCTTAGAAAAAAGTGCCTTATCATCCCCAGCAGCTCCCAAAACCCTGCAATGCAGGCTTTTATTATTTCTGTAAAAGAAAAAAAAAAGAAATCAATAGAGATTCCTGTGCGTAATCCTCAACAAGATTAGCACTTTGTCAACCTCTGTTATAATCTCCTGGAAAGCAAAAAGAAGGGGGTAGGGGGGAGGAAAAAGAAAAGAAGTCACAGGGAAGGCAAGAAGTGGGAATTTGTTGGGGGTGTTCACTATGCTTCTGCTAAAGAAGAATATTTAAAAGGTGGCTCTCATCTTCCCAGCTTGGTGCTCAGAAATTATGGAAACTTCTCCCAGCTGTTGAAATCTTAACACACGTAACTGGAAGAGAAACCTTCCAAAATTACCAGTGGTTAAGTTTCCTGTTTTAAAAGGTGATTTAGGGGCTAGATCCAAAACTCAGTCTAGGCCCTGCAATGCCGAGTGTTACAGAGCCTAAGTTTTGGGTGTCTTGCCTCGTGGAGCAAGGGTGCAAGGGTCCCAGGCAGCAGGGTGGGACCCAGCCCCACCATGCTTGGAGAGCCAGGGTGCTGCATGGGGAACTGCCTGGAGCTAGTTAGCGAGGGCATTTAAGGTAACATCTCAAAACTCTGCCACGGAAAAATTCACGAGCAGTCTTGCAAGCTCTGAGTAATGGATCTGCAAGGGAAGGACAGGGAGGGACAGTAATGGATAAAACTGTGTGTATGCAGACAGAATATGTTATGTCACATTGTATCTATTATTTCCCGTACCACTGCAATCACCCATTAATTAAATTCACAGATGAGCTGCATGGAGAGGTAATCCAAACATGAGCAAGGAGGAGAAATAATATTAAAGGATCAAGAGAGGCCAGAAGCATAGGCAGAAAATTAGCAAAGAAGGCTGGAATCACAACAAACAATTTATTGGGAATAATCACATGTTTCAGTTCAGGCCAAAATTAAAGTATACTGCAAAATCACGGCAGGACAGAAGGATGGGTGGCAATGCTCCACCTAAAGAGCTGGAATCACTGAGCAGAGTGAGATACAGTGTACATGGAGGGCAGACGGCTAGTCTTGTACTAGCACATCCCTACTAGCTTCTCATTTGCAGGTGCCCAGAAAGCCAGCTTTGCTGCCAGGGAAGTTCCCTTTTCCAGGCAGCAATTCCTAGAAAGCACAGGAAGTGCAATAGCAGACTACCAAGCTGGAGTTTAAACAAACAATTCAGCAGCTGCTTTCTATTTAGCCAACTGAGATCCTTCTGGGTTGAGAAGTGTCATTGCCATTTAGTCCTGTCTTCCTAATGAAACCATCCTTGGCTCTTACTCAGCTCCACCTGACAGCACAGAGTCAGGAGTTTTAATACAATGACTGATTTCAATGGATAATTTATTGAGAAAAATGGAAATGAACCTTCAAATTTTCCTTGCAGTCCCTCTCACGTGAGCTTCCTTTTACTGATAGCTATAGAAATGGCCTTCCATAAAAACAAGAAATCTCTTCTGTGAAAAAGAACTGTACGTTTCTATCAACGTTCAAGTATCTCAAGCTGGAGAAGGAATGTGCTTTTCATGCAGTTCCCATTTCACCTGAAAAATGTAAGGCTCAATGAAAAACAGCCAGAGAAAACTGAGGAGACTTCATGAAGAATTTGTGTTATTGAGATCTTCACGAGTTACCCATTAGTTACACTTAGCAGGTAATATGTACTTTCAGGTAATCATATATCCAAGCCTAAAACTTCATTCCACATGTAGCATGAAGCTACTATGGGGCTTACAGTTGATTAATAGTATTTAATAAACATGACTTTTATTGTTATATGGAACTCATTTGTTCTACGTAATAATGGTATAATGGAAAAAATGTGAATATTGGTTTTGATTCCAGTGTCTCTGCTATAAAGATGGAGCTCAAGGCTTAATACACTATAAGAATTGCTAAAGCAACAGAAAATAGGCTCCATTTGAGATATGAATTGCCAAATAGAGGAGCTTCTTTCTCTTCACTGACTGTACAGACGAATAAGATCCTGACTATTAGACAGCCTAATGTATGAGTAAATTCTCTTGTAATTTTTGCTCCAGATCCGTGGAATTCCCCAGACCAACAAACCTTATTTATTAAGCTCCTGACACTGGGATTCTGGACTTCTTACATAAAACTAGCAATAAAGACTTTTAAAATCTCATTAAAAGATTAACTTCCTATCACAAGCAGCTGGGACATTGCAAAGGAGTCTGCTCCCAATATGAGAAGGTAGAGTAAAACCCAGGCAAAATTCTTCTCTCAGCACATTCCTTCAATAAATAGGATGAGACTCAGAAGGGATACATATCACCAAATACTAGCTATCTGAAAACCAGGAATCTATGTTCTCTCTACAGCCTCCTCCAGGTGGCAATTCTGATCTTAGATAAGAGGAATTGTACTTAGAAAGGTCCCAGTTTTATCTGCTGACTGCAGAAGGCACCTTGGCTCCTGACTGAGACTAGGCTGGGAACTTGGGCACATTAAGCAAATTCCTAAAGTTCAGTTGTGATCGGTCAGATCCTGATCACTGTCAGTTACCGCACAGCTCTAGTTACATCAGGTGAACTTTGTCTTTGTTCTAGCCTTGTCTTGAAAGCCTCCAGGAATGGAGGACCACCGGACTTTATTGGTCATATTGCTTTCCTGAGATGAGCTGTTTTTTCTCTTTCTGCCTGGGCTTAGCTAAGAAACAATTTATTAGATCTGTCATCTCATCTCACCTTACCTGATATGTGTGTGCTGGCTTTATATTCAGTATATTCAGTGCTGACTCCATGATTTCTTTGTCAAATAAAGCCCAGTTTTCTCAAATCAAGAAATTATTCAACTCTAATATTCACAATTTTCACTTACTTCATGGTTTAAATTCAGAGGAAGAGCCGTGCTATTACATTGTTGTTGTTTGCACACATCTCCTGATGCACCACTTCAAAACTGCACATGAACAAAGCTTTTGTAAGTAAGTAAGTGTTATGATACCTCAAGTTCAGCAATGCATTTTTATGCCTTTTCGAACACTGGACCTTTCATTGTCCAGTTTCCTGTGCCAATACTCAAAAACCAAGTCTTAAAACTAGGTTCCTGTAACTTCACCTAATAAAAGGCAGGTGAAAAGAACACCTGGAAATCTAAGGAAAAATGTTGTCATAAGTACAACCAAAGAAATTTAATTCAACAGTTCAAATAAATGTCTTCAGGCACTTTCTTGTCGTCTGTCATTACTCCCTGAGCTAAGTGGCAGCCTGTCCTTTATCTGTTTGATCTGAAAAGGACTGGGCTTTCTCTTGGGAGATGTGGTCACACTTTCCACACATACAAAGTTTTCCATCAAGTTACAGTTAGCTTGGACAGCTTTTGAAGCTTATGTAAGAGAATAAATCTATTGTATTTTTCTTATTCTTAGCTATTTCAGTATAGAAACCATATTAACATCAGAATCCCAGCAGCATACATATTATTGTCTTCCTCTCGGTAGGATAAACCACTATTTTGTTGTTAAGAAATCTTAAACTCTTTCAGATAATCCACAAACCCTTCAGATATAACAAGATTCATCCAAGAACTATTATTAGTCATTGCAGTATGTCCCATTTTTCAATTGGATTATCATAAGGTTGCTATGAGTCCCCTCAGTGATCGCTGGTACACAGTGAGGCTACCAGCAGACAGGGTGAGTAATCAGAGCATTCTATTAAGAAGAGATATGAAAGGGGACACTCATGTGTCAGGTAGCTAGTTCAAGTGGAATGGATACCAAAAGACTTAAGATAAGTCTTACAAGTTAACCTTATCTTATGATAACCCTGTCTTAAGATAGCCTTGAAAGGATATAAACAAACTATTTTTCCTTTGTGAATCAGTTGCAAGTTACCCAAGTTTAACATGTCACCAGTACATGCACCTGGGTAACCCTCTGCCATAGCAAAAAAAGGACAACAGAAGAAAACTATAAGGTAAACTTCAATCTCAAAAGGTTTAGTTAAAATCTTTCTTAATTCTTACGCTTGGACTGCAGTCCAAGAGCAAGACTTTGAGGGTTCTTAAAATCGTTATTGGGAAGTTAGCTTGGATAATTACCGAGTTCTGTGGGATCACCCCTCTCAAAATTGTCTTGTTTCTCCATTATGCTCAAGTTGCTAGCAGCCAAGCACACAATATGCACTTCAAGTCAAGCAATATTATTTTTTATCCTGAGCATCATAAACTGTACGTGAGTCAAATCTTAGACCAAACATTCTATTTACATAATCTTTGTGCCTTCAGACAAAACCGACCACAAGCTATTATACAGCCATATTCATAACATAGAACCTTCAATCATTTTGGATCACATAATCAATTTAACTTGCATTCAGATTTGGGCTGGACCTTGAAAGGTCAAAGAAAACAGCTGCTCATGTGACTGAACATCTGACTCAGTTCCCTAATGTTCAGATGAACTCCCTCAGCTCCAAGGTGTGCTGGCAGTGTACAAAGACACCTCTTCCCCTGCTGTGATCCCCATCCCACCACCATGACCATCAACACCAAAGGCACATTTTTTTTCTTCTGAAGGTTGCTGTAACTGTGGTTCCTATGAGAACTCATGAATCATGTCTGCAAATTTCCATATAAATAGCCTTTTTGTTAAAGCCTCTGCCTGTACCTCCAGAAAGCAGACATGCCTGCTCTCTCTAACAGTAATGTTACCGGCTAATCTGAGGGGTGTGAGCTGATGAGCCAGGGCTCCAAACCCAGCAGCTATGTTCCCCCAAAGGAAGGGGCTCCTCTTTTACCCTACCCACACCTCTGTCCCTTCAAGTTAATGAGTTAAAAACAGAGACAACTACCTTTATTCCTACATACTCAGTAGTGGGCTGATGCCTGACCAAAGATTCCTGTGGTTCTGCAGGCTGGCTGATACAAAATATCTTGGGAGATAAAGGACCTGCCAGTCTCTGGGAAATGACAGCTGCTAGGTTGTTCACTGTGTTAGAAAAGCAAAGATGAGAGAGCAAAAAGATAGAAGTGTATGAGACTAGAGAAGGAAATAAAGAATTCTAATTATTTTCTTGTCCTCATTCTTGCTTTGCAGTCCCAATAACATCACCCTCCAGTTTTTCCCCTCTGCATAAGCCTCTCCACTCTCCATCAGTCATATGCCTTCATAGCCCTAAATGGTGGTGGTGAACTCTGTAGGAGGAGATAGGGGGGTGCAGCATGACACTGTCCCATAAGGCACTCAGGAAAGAACAAGCAGGCTGGTACATATTACCCCATGAGCTGGTGTAGAGGGGAAAGGCATGTCTTCTTCCTGATAGTCCTGGCTCCTTTGGGACATGGTGCACCTGAGGAACAGCCACTGTGTTCCTGCAGGTCCCAGGACTCCAGGAGGGAGAGGTCCTTGCATGATGTAAGGAGTTGTGCAGTGGCTGCTGTTCATGATTCCTCAGACTGGGCTTTAAGGGACTGTTTAGCTGAACTGTATAAATTTACTCATCCAGTGTCAATCTATGACCTATTCCCGCTGCCACTGTCCTTGCTCTTCTCTGAACCCTTCCAAAGAGAGCCCAGTATAGTACTTAGCCTGCTTCTGCACTCACTGGTTCATAACCAGTACCATGGAGCTGTTTATGGAGTCTCCTCCTGATTTGCACAGATACTGGAACAAGCCAGAAGCAGCAAGAGCAGAGTCTGAGGTTTCCTTGATCATGGCTTTGAAGAAGGTGGGTGGCCAGAACCAGAGCTGAGGGACTAGATTTGTCCTGCTAAACTGGTTGAACGTTTTAGTATGAACTATTTTCCACTGCAAAAAGTTAATTTCATTGAAATCTACATTTAAAAAAAAAAATTACTAAGACTAAACCTTCCCAGTCTGGATTAGAGGGGTATTTTGCTGTGTCACCTTTCTGGGAAAAGGAAAATGTGACCCTGTGTGCAGCCTGAAGATCCACTTTAAACAACTTGGACTTAAGGAAGGGGGAACCTATTGCTGATGAGAAGAGGGAAATGAACCCCAAAACAGTGGAAAAGAAAGGCTGAATGCTGGATTTACTGGCCGTCAGCTCAGGTGGGAACAGAGGGGTGAGAACCAGTTATGAAAGACAAAGACAAGACTTTAGGAAATAACAAGCCACTATATTTAACTTTGGGGCCTTGCTAATTGATGAGAGAAATAAGATCAAGTCCATCACTAATATCTAAAGAAAATAACTTGATGAACAATGCTGTAGGTGACAATTCTGTCAATCATGAATCAACGTCAATCAAAAACAATTTCTTGAGGTGGATAATAAGCCAGTGGTACTGTCTGTGTGGGTTTAGTAGGGAGATGAAGACTGAATCATTGGTTTAAATGATGCTAGAGAAACGGAAAAACATCTTTTACAGATGTAAAGGGCCAGTCAGCACAGCATTGAAAGCCCTCTCTGTCTGTGACATTAAGAACAGTTTTTTACCACTCCCTGCTACAGCCAGCAAACTGAGGCAGAACAAACATCCCTACACAGCTTGTGGGAGTCCCATGCTAATGCTTAGATCACCAAATCACCTCGGACTAGACCACATCATACACATGAACCTGCAGAAAAGAGCCCTGTCCTGCTCCCACAGCCCATCAAGGCCTGGGGGCCTGGTTAAATTCCTTTCTTTTAAAGGATTGCTTTTGGGATGGAGAATTGTCCTTTGGTAACTCAGATTTTAGCCTTGATTCTGGAATATGTCAAAAGCCTTCCTAGCTCATGGAAAAAGCTTGTCAGACATATGCAAAATAATTAATTTTACAGCTTGTAGCAACCTATTATATTGCTTTCATCCTTGAAAGACAGGGAAGCTGTCCTGATAATATTGCCCTCGTGTCTCCCACTGCAGAAGGTCTGAGAGTTCACGGTATCCAGTTGGCACAGCAGTGAATTTTTCCTTGTAACTTGTTACTTCTTGAGCAAGGACGTGTTCCTCCCTAAGCTCAAAATACAAAGGACTTCCCATTGAGTCTTATTGTTAGTGGTTCATTGCCTATCTCTCGGCTACATTAATTGCACTGGAAGGGACTGCCTAACTTCAAAGGCAAAACCAAACAGTCTGGTGTCTTCCAATGGTCCCTGAGGAAGACTCATAGATCCTGTGAGCTGGAAGCATTTTTGCCTCCTTCTTTCTCTCCCAAATTATAATCACCTTGCATGTTTGGACAGAGCATCTGGTAGCACTTTTTCCAGTCCTGGTGTAACCTGCCTCTGCATCCCTGAAGAAGTGGGAAAGAGCATGACTCACACAGAAACCAGCTATCTGAAAACTATTGCTTGACATTTAAATAGCAGGAAATATATCCTCAAAATCACAGCATTGGCTTAAAAATTATGACTATAAAATTCCCTGAGAGTGTCGGTGTATACATTGGCAGAGTTAGGTGGGGTGAAGGCCATCTGGCAATGCCTCTGTCTCCATGAAGTATTCACTGAATGGGGGAGCCTAGGCTCTTAGGTTGGGTGCCCAAACTTTGACAAAGCATGCTGAGATTTGCCTGCAATCACAGAACAGAAAAACCTGCACAATCTTGAGGCCTGCACTGCATCAAGAGACTGGACCATGCTGCACCTTGCCAAGTCCTAAAGATAGTTTTCCAGATCAGCCTGAAAAAATTAGACTTGAATCAGCCATAACATGTTTGAACATGTGAAACATGTCTGTTTGAATCAACAACGTTGCAGCACACTGTGGATGAATTTAACTTGCTGCAGCCCTCCCTGTGCAATGTATGTTCAGAGCAGAAGTGTGATTTCTCTGTCTCATCTTCTTTAGGTGTTAAGTTATTACCTTAAACACGTTTGAATCTTTCAGTCTGTCCCTCTGAAGCCAGACTGGCTCCTTCTTGGTTCTCACTTTTTCTTTCTGTCCTGCTGGTGGAATTGAAGTGGAATTTTGCTTCACTGACTGTGCTGTTGAGGAGTGTGGTCTTGTGCACAGTGCTCAAGGAGTCAATGAATTTGTGAAGCTCTTGCTGGCAATATCCCTCAAGACTCAAGCAGGGTGCAATCTGTCAATGGGCAGTTTCAACACTGCCAGAAGTGTTTTGTTCTCCTGTTCTCTTTTTTTAGGTTTGGCAGTTTTTAACTGTTTTCTGTCCTTCTACCAGAGACAAGTGATCCCCACTTCCCAGCTACTCTTATCCCATTCAGACAGTTCTGCTGGGGTGTCTAATTGTAACAGCATTAATATTTGCTCTAGGCAGCTTTGAGTTCAAAAAGTCATCCCTGTGGAAAACAAAAGGGAATGCATTTCTGCAGACCCATACATGTCCTCAGTAGGAATTTCAATCGAATGTAAAATGATATTGCAGCCTACGCAAATGTAATGGACAGATAGCAATTCTGTTCTCATTTCCCTAATGTGGGCAAATCACGTGTTGCCCTATTAATGAATCTTTGTGCACAGATAGCAGTGAGACCATGGAAAACAAATTAAATAGAAGCCCTGATCCTACAGGGACAGGCCACACACCACCTTATGTCTTGCTGCATACTCTAACAAGGGATCATGATCACTTGCAACATCGTGCAGAGGTGCAAAGCACCTTCTGGCCAGGAACCATGTGCTGGAGGTAGAGGTGAGTGGAGGAATGGACTGGTGGTGGCCCAGCACGTGGGAGAAAATGTCACCCAGATGGCTCACAGAACGGTGCGGGATCACAGCAGGGAAGTGAGCCTTCCGAGAAACAGCTTTTCCTCAAAAAACATAGATGTCTTCAAACTAATGCTGCTTGTGGGAATGTACCAGTGTCAACACATTCTTAATCGGGAAACATGTCTTGGCACCTTGATGGAATTTCTAGTCAAAAATCAGAGGGAAGGAGGGAGCCGAGACTTGAGCAGAGACCGTTTTTCGAGCCTTGTGGTGAGGGCATTCACCTTCCGTAGAGAACATGGAGATTCAGTCCTGTAGGTTCAAGCACAGCTACTCCAACCCAGGAGGAAGGCTGCTGGTCAGGCTGCATTGCTCAAGTGTTTAAGATGTTTTTGCTTACCAGCTACTTGCTGAAGTGTGACCGCACCTCCTAGATACAACAGGAGCCCTGGCTGGTACCAACCACTCCTCCACCATGCTCTCCATCCTGAAGTTCTTGGTTTTGTCCTGCCACAGAAGTATTTCTGGACCAATTCAGAGAAGGACAGAGTCTAGTCTGACTGGGTCTCATAGAAATGTGCAGAAAGCCTAGTTCTGCAGGGAATAAGGGGTAAACTTATTTTATACATTTATACAAATGATTAGACAAACTGGTTGCAGAGGAGCCAGTTTATGACAGAAATCCTTGCTCCATGGTTTCAGCTGATACCTACACACCAGTGTCTGCATGCTCAGGATAATTCTTTTTGTCCCTTTATGGATAGACTTAATACAAAGCAGCCGATTTCTTAAGCAGAACACTGATTTTTCAGAAATGTGAGGGTTTTTATTATGTATGAGTTAATGACTTGGCTTTGCTTGGGGCATTTTTAGCCTCCAAGAGGTATTCAAAATAGTAATATGAAGTGATTTGACAGGTAAATCATTGGTGCTACATCTGGGATTAATAACACAGGGTTTTTTGCTTGTAACCTCCTGCTCAGCTCCATGACTTCTCCATTATCTACTTGAAATACCAGTCTAACAGTGCTCTTGAGTTAATTATTTGGTTTTGAGTCCTGTAGAAATGATGCTATTGTTATCTGCTATGGTCAGAAATGGATGCAGAATATGGTTAGATCATGCTGGTGAATTCATACCCTTTCCAAAGACCTATGAAGCCCCACACTGAGCATTTAATGGGAAAGCTGTTTTCCGTTGCGCCAGGGCATTTGTCCTAGTATGGGGTTAGGTTTATCCTACTGGAAGCACAAAACTTTAGATAAGATGAGAACCTTTAATGTCAGCTACTGTCCACAAAACAGCAGTCTAAATAACAACGTTAGAAGCATCACAGAACTTCAGAATCATAGAATTGCTGAGGCTGGAGGCACCCCTGGAGATCTTCCAGTCTCAACCCGCTTCTCAAAGCAGGGTCAGCTAGAGCAGGTTGCTGAGGACCATGGCCAGCTCAGTTTTCAATATCTGCAAGGATGGAGACTCCACAACCTCTCTGGCAACCTGTTGCAGTGTTTGATCACATTCACAGTAAAAAAAGTATTTTCTTATTTTTAAATGTAATTTCCTGTATTTCAGTTTGTGCCCATTTCCTTTTGTCCTGTCACTCGATAATAGAAGAGTCTGGCTATGTCTTCTTTACACCTTCCCATCGGGCATGGATACATATTGATAAGATGCCCCTGAGACTTCTCTTCTCCGGGCTGAACGCTCCCAGGTCTTTCAGCCTCTCCCTATACCATAGATACTTCAGTCCCTTAATCATCTTCGTTGCCTTGCCCTGGACTCACTCCAGGATATACCTGACTGTCTTCTACTGGGGAGTCCATCACTGGACCCGGCACTACAGATGTTTATCACTCATGCTGAGCAGAGGGAGAGGATCACCTCCCTCAGCTTACTGTCAGTACTCTGCCTAATCCAGTCCAGGATGCCATTGGCTTTCTTTGTTGCAAGGGCACAATGTTGGTTCACGTTCAACTTGTTGCCCACAAGGACTCCCATATCTCTTTCTGCAAATCCACCTTCTAGTCAGTCAGTCTCCAGCCCAAGCAAATACTATTGTCTGGCTGGCAAGAGGAAGCAGAGCTCATCTCGAGCAGCTTTTGCAGGTTACCAGGCCCAAGAGACCTGGCTGCAGCTGTGGGTAGTGTTACACGTGTGGTCCTTTAGCTCACACAGTGCCGCAGCACTAACCACCCAGCCTGGGCTGGCTTCCAGCTTTACCTTGAATCAGGGGCTGTATGTATTTCTTTCATCTGCTACAATAAACAGTTTTGGGGATTTGGGATAACAGTCAACATGTTAAGCAACAAGTCAGCCCCACAGGCTCTGTGCAACAGGGTCACCTTCTCCACAAGAACATCCAGTGTGTTAATGCATAGTTCAGCCTTAGCAGGGGCTAAACAACAGTCTGCAAGCCCACTTGGGATCCCAGTAAGCAGGAATCCATCTCAGCCCAGCCCTAGCACTGTAGCCTCACTGCCTCTCATTTGTGTCGTAAGTGAGAACAGTCCTTGCCAGCCTGTTCAGTGGCTGAGGTCGGTTAGCTTGAGACGGGTCCATTAGGGGAGATTGTTCAACATTCTGCATTTACATTTCCCTCCATTTGCAATGCTAGCTTCCTTTTATTCCAGTTTAGTATTCCAGAAATATTATGATTTATGCAACTAAATTTCTTTGATCTTAACCAGCTCACAAAAGCTTTCAAGATGCTTTGCCTTTGCCTTTGCAGTCTGTGAGTGGGAGTTGCAGCAGACAAGTTCAGGGGATGGACGTGCATCTTTTAGCAAGCTGTGACAGCAGGGGCCTTTGCTGCAGTTATTGCTTGGTAGGTTACTTGATTCCTCTGAATGAGAACACTTAAACATAGGGCTTTCTGTCACTGGAAATGTGTGGCCCCTGGGGGGGGCACAAACTGGTTAAGCAGAGCTGCAACATTTGAGTATTGCTCACCACAGGAACAGCAATTTTTCAAGGAGGAGCAGTGTGTGTTTAATGAAAGCTCCTGAAAAGATTTGGGGTCATTCCACAGAATGAATAAGTCCAAACCTGGGAATAAAAGGATTAATTCACTGAGGAGGAAGTCAGAACCTTTCACTGCAAGAGAAGGACCCTGCATTACCCCTAGAATGCTAATTAATCTGTTATAACTAACTTGTCAAAACAGTGGTGTTAGACAGATTTTCAAACCCAAGAGTGGGCCAAGGTCAAACATCATGAGACAGGTATTTTGCACTTTGTTTGCACAGAAGCCACAGTGCAATAGGACTTGGCTCTGTACTAATGGTACCACATGTGCCGTGTGGCTGAGCTGGAGTTAACCGTGACTGTTCTGATAGAAGGAAATGTAAATTCAGCACCAGGCCATCGCATTAATACCATGTTTGAGATCTAGTTTGGTGACATTTATGAAAAAGAGAAATATGCAAGGAGGTTAACCTGACTGATTAATTCTTCTTTTATTCTATGGCATGTTCAACTGTCACCTGTCCTCAACAGTTGTCAGACAGCACTGAGGTGGGATCACAGACCTAACAGGTCAAGTTTAAGATTGTGTTGCAAGAAGCTGAGATCTGATGTCTACATCCTTCAAGACGTGTCCAGTTCAATGGAATCTTTAATGCTCCACCTGTGTCTCACTTATGCTGCACTGTATGGTCCATGGGAGTAAGGAATGTACTGGCCCATGTCTTACCATCTCTAAATTACAAGACAGGTACCCATTGAACTATCTAAATGTGTTTTGCTTAAATCCTTTCAGTTCAAGGACATATCCTACTGCGTCCTTGCAGTGAACTTTGAGTTATACTTCATGGTGGCTGCAGAGCAAATGTGAACGTCCAAAAAAATTATAGCAAGAGCAAGGAAACAATGAATATTTTATTATTTTCTATGAGCTGAACAATTGCAATGGCAAACTGGACTTCCAGACTTCTGGGCTGACTAAAGGACAAAGCAACTTCTGTATGCAAAGACAGCAATGTAGATAGGACAGACATGATCTACTGTGACACAGAATTCCTATTTTCTAAAAATTTATTGATATTGGCTGAAGAAGAAATTTCAACACCACAGGGTCTGTCCTAGACATTATGTAATTGGTAACAGAAAGATTCCATATCAGGCTTAATAACAAGTGTGGGGAATAATAATAACAATTCATGTGGGGAAGGTATAAAAAAGTAAATAAATAAAATATCAATGTTAATGCTAATGTTAATAGCAATAGCAACAGCATTAGCAATAGCAATAGCAATAGCAATAGCAATAGCAATAGCAATAGTAATGTCCTGAAACTGAGATTGCCTTTGAGTCCAATATGTGCTGATGTTCAGAGCTAGTAGGAATAAACACTGTGACTCAAGCCCATTTGACTTAATGCTAATGAGGATTTGCTAGTTTCTTGCTTTTGGGGTCCTTTTTCAGTTTGGTACTTAAGCATGTGCTTAAATATGATCCAGCACTTTCCTGAGCCAATCCCTACTTTTAGGAGAGAGCCTTTATGCTGTCATACCATCTCCCTAGATTATGACCAATGAATTTTATGAAAAGCCCAGTCATTTGCAAAATTAGTGACTATGGCACCTCAACAGAAAAATAAGAATGTGGACACTGAACAAAACTAAATGCAAAACATTCTAAAAACTAATAATCAAGTAATTCTGGGGCTTACTTTGCTGCAACAAAGCAGTTTATCTGCCAAGATATGTTTTAGCAATAATGACACTGTTTCTGCCACTTCCCATATGAGTCTCATAATATATTTCAAATTCAGACTACTACTCTGGACAGTGTAGAGTCAGAATATTACACAGCTCAGTGAGAATTTGAATCCTAGGAATAAGAGATGCTAAATATTCATTCGGTTCCAACTAACTACTGCTGACTACGATCTCTGTTTAAATCCTTGAGGTCTAATTTTAATTAATAGGAATTATTGCTTAATGTTCAGCCTGAAATTTCATTGTGTTTCCCTCTTTCTTTTTTGGAGGTTGTTGAATATTCATTGCCCTCCCTGAATTTGCATTAATCCAGGAGAAGTTTTTCTCTTGAAATGAGGATGGATGTGTGCTATGAGTATCAGTAAGATAGTGGAGCTGCCTCAGGAAGCCAGGCATGTAAGTGTCCTCTATTTTCTTCCTTTAGCAGCCCCAGAGCTCCTAGGCCATCTTCTTGAATATCTCTGCATCGGATGTCTGCCACCAGTGGCAAATAGATAGTGACAATTTATAAGAGAAGGTGAAGGAAGGAGGCTGGGAGGGTTTCCATAGTGACTAGTCCATCATCAGGGTCCATGGGTAGAAACGAAATGTCTGACATCATTGTGAGAGTTTCCACCACTATGAATCTCATATAGTTATGCATGTGTTCAGGTAGCTCCAATATTGGGTGACAGAGGGAAAACTGCTGTGCAAAATAAGAGATCTTGTTTGCTCTATCTCCTCACATTTGAGTTCAGTTCCACCTCTGTAGAAAGGAAAAATTACCAGTGAAACAAGAAACTCTCAGAAGACTGAAATTTTGATATGCAGGAAATGCATCTGAATGGATGAGGGATGCAGGAGGCGTTGAGGCATGGTCTAAGTCTCCCTGCTAGAACAGGAAAAGCCTGAGTCAGGACTGCCTAGGAAGAGTTATGGTGACAAGCAAGAACATCTGTTTACAGTCTTCTCAGAAGAACAAAGGCTTCAGGAAAGGTAATCATGTAGGACCTACAATAACTGAAATCACCAGACCTGATCACAACAGAACTCCCTCCAGCTTGGCTTCCCGTCCGAACAGGGGCCAGTAACAGATGAGGAACCCCATGGTGGATAATTATCAAATAAAGTGCCTGGGGAAAATGTTCTCTTTGAACTGCATCAGTTATTGGTAGTTGGCTTGTGCTCTGAAAGATAACAGATTATGACCCAGAAATATTTCCCATGTGTACGCACAAGCAAAGCATGAAGTGGAGCTTACATAAGCTTCCCGAAGTAGTGTATGAATAGGAATACGAGTGGACACACGCCATATTTGAAAAGAATACATATGTAATGGAATACGGGCTGCTGGGCTAATAAATGTCACTTGGGTTTTACTAATTGCCATTTTAATCATAGTGTGCACATGTGCAGGAGTTTGAATGTGCATGACTTTTCCTTTTTCAGTCCTGAGTCTTTTCTGCTCTCTGTTACCCTGCATTAGGTGGTTTGCATGGAAATTGTCCACAGAATAATTTCCCTGGAAAGTCTTTTCTCTTGGCTATCCTAATAAAAATGCATCATCTGCAAGTGTTGTCATGAGTCAGTGAGGGGGAATGGGCTCAGCTGGGGCCAGGGTAGCTCCACCTGGGAGTGCACTGTCCCAGGAGTGGGGATGAGCTCTCTCCACATAAAACCTCAGGGCAGACATTTCCAGCTAGGGTAAGTGATAAAAGTCCTTATTGACAGCCTGTCTCATGAAACATGATTTGCTGTTCCTTCTAGTTCTGTAAACCTGGATAGCTACTGCACCTTGGTCAATAAACCTCAATGATTGTCAATATTTATGCCATTATAGCGTGATTCAGAGGTCAATAATCCCAGGTTCTTCTGCAGCAGGAAGCTTTAGGTCTAAAATCAAGCTGGCCTTTCATGATAGATTTGTGCAGTACTAAACTCTGCAGGAGTCTTAGCAATGTAATATAGATAACAGCATACTCTGTTTTGCGAATTCTCTTTTTCTATTGGTTGTAAAAGTGTTGTGCTTTGTTTTACTTTTTTTTTCCTTTAATTCTAAGTTTACATCTTATCTGAACTTAGAGTTTGTATTGTTTCAGGGAGAGACAAGCACATCATTTTCAAACCTTCTTCTCAGAAGCAAGTAATAAGCTTTCATCACATGAAAAAACATTGAGGAAAACTGCGTGTGCATGTGTCCTTTGCACAGTTGGACAAGAGAGATGGACCACCATAACCACGCTCCCAGTTAATGCTGTCTGGCAATGGTAGCCTGGAGGGAACAAGAAGTCCTGCATTACCTACAAGGAGCCTCTTGTACTTCCTTTGATCCATGCAACACAGAGGGAACTGAACAAAGCAGTGAATGGGCAGGTAAAGGCATATTAAATGGTCACAATCATCATATCTTCATTGGTCATGGTGACTGAAGAGACAGAACAGCAGACCCTGATCTTAGCATCCTGCAGGAAAGCACATAGTGCTGGGACTCACTTCTTTGGCCCTTGTAAAACAGGGTGTAAGCAAAGAAGCAAGGTGGGACCATGAACAGAGATGACCTATTTTCCTCTTTAAAATGTTTTCCTATTGCCAATATCAATTTTCTGACAAAAAGGGATATTTACTTTTTTGCCCAGAAAATGGCTTTCAAACAAAAGTCTCTCATTTTCAGCTTTTCAGCAGGAATCCACATTTCCTATTATCTGCCCCTCTTGCTTCCCCCATTTCTGAGCAGTTCAATGTACAGCAGACCAGTCATAGCGAGCTGGGACCAGCGCAGAGTGCACAGACCTGCCACCACGGTGGTGACACAGTGTTCCTCTGTGGACCAGGAGAGGTGGGAGTTCTGCATGTTTCCTGGGACTATTCACGTAGCTACTTGCTGATGCATGACATCCTATATAGAGATAATGATGGATCCTTGACATACTGCTTCTTCCTCCTTATCCTTGCAGGTGTGACACAGGGTGTCACCTTCAAGACATCTCTTTTTCCTTATCTTTGGAAATTGATTTTAACAGAAAATCAGGAGGCGAACAGAGGTTTTCCTCAGCACAGTTTGGTCTGCTGTGCCCTCAGCAGCCCTGGAGACATCCCAAAGCTCCTGCTGTCTGTCCCTTTCTGGTGGACTCTTGCAGTTTTGCTGGTTTTTTTATACATTTTTTTTTAATGTGTGTCTTCTTTCATCTCCTGGCTAATGAAACCATGATCACCACAGCAGGTAAGGTCACTCTCACAAGAATTTGCAAGGATCTTTAAGCCAACATGCAGGATGCCATCGTAGCTCAGTTTTGCCTCACAGTTTTCTAGGACACTGCATAGCTGATAAGGTCACATAGCATAAGCCCAGTCTGTGGGTAGCCAAGCATGGAACTGCAGGTTTCAGGGACATAACCTGTTTATTTCCTATCTCTTGTTATTCTCCCCGTGTTCCTTCTCTGTCTGTTTTGACCCAAGAAGACACAGGAAAGAGCTTTAACTAAACTTCAAAATAAAATGTTTAATTCACTCTTAAATGTGCTTGTCTGTAGGTTTCTTTTTCAGATCTTGGGGGGGGGGGGGGAGAAAAAAAAAAAAAGAGAAGCATTTCATTTTGGATTGACCCAAAAAACCCGTTTTTCAGTTCAGTCAGCAAACTAGATCATCAATTATTCAGCACGTTTCACATCAGCATGAGGGAGCCAGTGCTGTGCTGGGTCTGGGGAGGGGTGTGGGAGGCCAGCAAGGTAACTGGGGTGAGAAAATGACACTGAGAAGTGTGAACCTACTCTGCACCGAAGCCAGGTGGTCTCACACAGCTTTTGCAATGGGACTATTTTTAACCGCTCCTCTCCTAATCTGGGCCAGGTAGCAGGTGAAAGAGATGAGGTGGGTGTGAGGTTCACAGTACTTCTGTTTGTATTGTGACATTGGTTTGCTGCTCAAGGAGAAATTAATCCTGCAGCTAGCCTCGATACTCCATCTGCTAAACTGATTAGTTGGTTATATATACATGGAGGTATTTTATATGCTTGATTGGGTGTTGGGTCTCTCACTTTTTGTTCAAGAGGAAGTAATTAAGGAGGGGTTCATTAGCAGATCCTTTAGGACAGAACATGGTGAGTACTGAAGCTCTGAAGATGTGCTGCTCTCATCTGTGCTGCTTCTTGGAGGCTGGCCAGGCTCCAGCAAGTCCTCTCCAAGCAGGAGCCTTCAGACCAGTATCTGGGCAGCCTTCAATCATCAAGTCATGAGTTGCCACTGAAACCCCTTCCTGCACCCTCTTCTCTTCATGCCACATGGCTGCTTACTGGCTCCGTGTCACTCGAGACTGCTTATAAAGAGCCCTGAGCAAAATACCCTACTGCTTTCCTAACATATCCTGGAGCTCCTGGAGCTGGAGAGCACCCAAGTTATCACCCATTTCTGGGCGTGGGAGGAATCAACAGATATCTCTCCTCGGAGCTGATTTGATCTCCCCATTTCATGTTGTGTAGGCATGTCTTAGGCACATTCCCATTTCCACCATCAGCACTTCATCCTGACAGGTCTAAAAACCTAAAACCAGCTCTCTAGACCATGACATACTTGTGGACCATGAGCTCTGATTCCTGAAGGTGCTGCCAAGGGGTCTGAAAGTTGCCCAGGAGGCCACTTGCCCTGTGTGTTGCTGAAGCAGGTTAGTCTGTGATTGCCAACCACTGCCTCCCAGAGAGACTCAGGGAAGGGCTGTCTCTGCCACACTTTCTCTGTTGATAATTTCTAAGGCTTTCTTGGTCCTCAGTGACCTTCAAGATGGGAAATGTTATAATGAGTGGAAGATACCGCAGGTACCATTTCTGCATCCTGAGGCCCTGCGAAACCCCCTCACCAAAATATCTTGATTCTGGCTGATACAGTGCCGGTGAGATCCAGAACTCATCGTGCAAGGGGCACCAACACGAAAAGTCTCTGGGCCCTGATTCTGCTGGGGAGCAGGATCACACAACAAATCCATAGCCGTTATGATCCCTACTTCCAAAAGATTTTGCTGTTCATTCCCTCTGATTCTACTTTAATTCCCAGCAAGGGCTGAAATTTCCCTTGTGAAATTGTAGAACAGGAACAGATTTCATCTGTGCTCAATATTGGCTCCAGAAATTGTACAGAGCATCAGATGATCCAGGAGCAACGAGTAGGTTATTGCCTGTACGGCTAATACTCACAGATCCTAGATCATGGAGAGATGCATCTTGCAACTATCCAGGGACAAAAAACTGAGCAACTCCCTCTCTGTGGAGGCTCAGTGTCCTTGGCTGGGAGACAGTACCTATGTTCAAACCCTGAAGTTCCTTGTTTCTCAGGTTATTCAATGCAAAGACTCTCTTTGATTTGGTGATTTTGGTGATATTTTTAAGAAGTGAATATCTGTGTCTTTTTGTATTACATCAAATGAACGCTTTCTCGAAAATAAGAAATTGGAGGGCAAATTTTATGTCAATTTTTAATTTGGCAGAATTATCTGGGTCTGATCGGCCAAGGTGTCCAAGCCTGAATAGTGTATTACAGGGAAAGCAGGTTGAAAGAGATTTTTTTTTTTTTTCTTGAAGAAGCTGAGTTTTCCTTTGGGAAATACCAGGGGGGAAAAAAAGAAAATTGAAATCCAAATAATCTTCAATATTTTTTTTCCAATTTCTGAAACTTTTTGCTGGTTGAAAATTTAATTTTCCCTCCACATAAAGCTATTCTGGAAATATATTGACCATCTGCCACTGTGACACCTTTACATATCACCATCTATCATTTACATTTCAACTCTGCAATCTGGAAATTTAATCAGAGACTCTGAGCACAACATTATATCCCTCTCACTCCAAAGTAATGGTTGCTTTGGGGGTCCACACCCAAAATCAAGAATGATTCATGTGTTTTATCAGATGGTTTCAAGTATTTTAGGGGAACAAAAATGCAATTATTGGTAAAAGTTTAGCTATCCTAGAATGAAAAAAATGACAGTTCCAGTCATCACTTGTGGGACTTTTTACTGTTCAGTATGCATGAGAAAGCCAAGGGGTGGTGGATACTTCACAGCACCTTGTTCGGTATGTGACACTTCATAAATCTCATGGCAAGAGTTCTAATAATGGGAGTTGCTTTTTTAGGATAGCCTGGCATAGGAATAAAGAAAGTTTATGTATGCAGAAGAGTCAAAGCTGTTCCAAAAAACATATTATTAACAACCCTGAGCGCTCAGCTGATCTCATTTAGGCCTGGCAAATTGCAGATTTTTATGCAAACAGACCTCAGGAGGGGGCAGGATGCGATGTTTGCCTTGTACAGAAGCTGGACCCTTGCTCCTGCGTGGGGGGGAGCATGGGTCCCCCAGGGAGCACCATGTAGCACCCCCAGAGAGAGGGCAGCCTGGCATCTCCACGGAGGAGTGGGAGGAGTTCGTGAAATAGCAGGGACATGGGAAACTGCTTGGGTCTACATCACGTGTACAGGTGTGTGCCCATGGGAGTGTGCGCTTGGCACAGCATCTGGGGAGATGGGGTAAGTCTCATGGGCTTTGCGTTGGGATGCCCAGGCTCAGGGCACCTAGCAGCAGGGGCAGTGGCCAGGCTCCTGGCTCCACAGAAGGCCAGTGAGGCCATCCCCAAACTGGAGATGGGAAATGACAGCACGACAGCTCTCAGCATTGGCCTGCCTATCACCTGCGTACCACTTTCCACTTTTCACAATGGAAGAACAACAAGACCTCTAAATTCAAACCCTGCTTTGTTAGTACAGAAATCAGACAGGTTTTTTTAAACTGGAGAATAGAGAGCATGAACAGCTAAAAAAAATCTCCAAATTGTCAAGAATCCCCATTTTGGCATCTCCGACTAGGGAACTTTTTTTTCTACTCAATGGTTTGAGAAGTCAAGAGGATTTTATATTTCTTAGGTTTTCTCTCCTGAGTTCGAAAAAAACCCAAGCTTTTTAAAAAGTCTTGGCTCTCTAGAAGGGAAACAAGCACATACCAACACCAGGAGCTGACCTGGGAAGGGGCAGTCTTGGAATCCAATTGAACCAGTATTTCATAGCAAGGTCTGTTATGAAAATGTGTTCACAGCATCTCTTCCATATGAAGCAGGAGCCAAAGCATCTCATGGCACCCTGGACTCCTATGCATACTGCCAGTGCAAAGTGGATTTAAGACAACTTGTTTACTTTTCCCCACTGGTTTTAGTAGATCCCTGGAGTTATCTAAGTCTTCGGGCCGCTGGAACAGGTGATGGGAAAATCACATTTGGAGATGGGCAGGGTGAGCCACGGCAGACTCTGCCATTTTACTGGAATGAAGACTCCTTCTGACCACAGTATTGGCAGGACAAAAAGAACAGAACTAGGCAAAAAGCACCTTGCCATTCCATAACTTGCTGTGAATACTTTTCCAACAAAATGAGAAGGAAAACCAAAACTCAATTAGATGAATGTGAATCACAGAAAGACTCTTTTTCTCATTATGGGTTTGGGTTTTTTCTTCTTTCATTAAAACCCAGATACTGAGCGTTTGAAAATAGGCATAATTGTTTGCCCATGAAAAAAAAACCGCACAACCTACCCGATTTTGCCAAGGTTTTAGAGAAATGTAAAATCACCCCACTCTTTTCCTCCGTCTTTCTTGTTCTCCTATTAGGGAATATGTACTAAAATAGCACCTGTCCCAGAGATGGCCCAACCTTTGCATCTTCTTAACGGGGCAGATAAGGAGCCGACCAGGAAGACTCCCTAGTGCTGGAAACAGGACCGTGACAGTGCCAAGACTCACACCCATCTCTCTTGGGTCTGGGTGTTTTTACAAGAGTAGTGGCCTGCCCCACAGCTCATTATATCTTATCCTCAGCAGGGGCGCTCCACCGCAGCCCCTGGTGGGGGAAGGACTGAAGGATGATACCAGTCTCTCACCCAGGTTGTGGTGTCTGCAGAAATTGTCAGTTCCAGGACAGTGAATACCACTGTTGTTTTCAGATCTGTGAAGAGAAATGTCTCTTGTCTGGGGCAGTTTTCGTCTGCTAACACCACTAATCCTGTTAATAGAAATTGCATCAATAAACCCAGCTTCTTTTGATGTCTTCCTCCCTAATCTTCACGGTGGATTACTGCAGTAGGTCACCTTGTATCCTCCCTTAACCCTGTTAGAGCATCCTCCTTTGAAATCTGTAATTATCTCTCTGAGATAATTGCCAAAATCATTTGCAGTCCTGGAGAGATCTTCAAAACCTACTTGTTTATGAAAGCAAATAATTCAGGTTAATCAAATATTGTGAGATTTCCACTCTGCCTGTCTAGGTATTTGTACATTTAAATCTGCACCTTGGCTGTTACACAACCGGCCTGAAAGACAACTTTCACTGCAAGGGAGCGAAAGACAGTCGTTACAGAAGGGCAACTTGACCACTTCAGTGCAAATCTCAGCTTCAGGAAAAGGCTCTTATCACTCCTGGATGGCTGGCAGTGAATGGAGGGGTGTTGCTAGAAGAGGACTTGAGATAGGCTGGGTGAAGGAGTGCTGAGCGTTTACAGTGCCCACAGAAAACAATAGACACTGCAGGTGCAGGAGTAATGCTGTGTGGTCGGTGGCTGTTTTCAGCATCACTTGATGTTGACAGACTGAAGGAGTCTGTTGGCAAACGGGTTTGTCTCAAGTGACAGGGGAAGCAGTTGATATAAGGAAAGAAACTGCAGGCACGTCCAGGCTGCCCCCCTGCAGGGGAACAGTTCTTAGCAGGAGAAAATCCCTGCCGCCACCTCAGAGCAGCTAAGCTTCAGGTGTGCCAAGGGAAGACAGACTCCAAAAAAGGATGCAACCTCTGCTAGATATCTGCCATAGCACAGCTAAAACTAGCACGGGATGTAGGAGCGTCCTGGGGAAGTGCGGAGTCCCGATGGTGCTCTGTCAGCGTTTACAGCAGTGCTGCACACTGCTGGGTTTGCCCTGGCCCTGGCACTTGTCTGGATTATCCTGTTTCTTATATCCTCTCCCTCTGTGGTCCAAGCAGGCCATCCTGTCTGAGGCTTCCCAGGGCAGCACAGTTTGTCTGCAGGGGAAATCTCTGTGACTGTACCAAGAGCCACCAACTTGCACTCAGCATCTGCTGCTCTCTGGGTATGTGACCTAACCTTCAGCATCAGGGCAAGTGAAGAAGTTGGACTGTGACCCCACCAACAAACCTTTCCAAACATGGAGAACATGAATTTCATGACAAAATGGGCTGAACTGAGTAAGCCTGATCACTGTCCACCTCCAAATTCTGGAACAGACTTGGCATTTCTGGGACTATTGGCACATAGAGGAAAGGTCAGGACTCTCTTCACCACCAGATTGTCAGTCCAGTCATATCTTTGATCCACCCTGAATCATGCCCATTCACCTGTTTGTCTCCTGGGGAAAAAAAAATCCAGTCTGACCTCTGCAAGCCAGGAGCAGCAGGTGTGAATTGCTCTGCAAGTGTCTGAGCCTGCAGGGGAAGAGAAATCCCTGATGTTCATGGAAATTACCTACTTTCCAGAGTCCTCTCCCAATTTCTTCCACTCTACAAACTTAGTGAATAATCCTAGCTTGCTGCCTGCAGTTGAAATATTTACGCTGGACAAACATTCAAACTATCTGGGTTCCCTGGGTTGGCCAAAAGAGCATCTTCTCTCTTCTTAGGCGCCTGGGTGTTCTCGACTACGTTGTGGCCATAGCACTAAAACAAATGCTTGTCTATCAATGTGGCACAGACACATCTTTTCATCTGACCCCACTCACCACTATTTTCTAATATAACAAAATATTATCTATGTGTAGTTGTAGGGCTAGAACTATATATATATATATTTTTTTTTTTAGGAGATGGCAATTAATTCCAGCAGAGTTTAGCAGAGTTTTGCAAGTATCTATAACGTTTTGATTCAAATTACATTTAAAGCATTCCATCTACACTTATTGTATCTTCTTAATTTTTAACACTTTAGACATACTGTTCAGCGATCTCCAAATTCCTCTCCCATCATTTGCTAGAGGTGGCAAATGATGGTTTCTTGAAACAATAACTATTTATGACAAAAGATAATTTTGACAAATCTGAATCACACATTTAAAGGCAAACAATCATAAATTCTTTAAATGTCTCTTCAGATTTTGAAAAAGATCTACGGGGTTTTTTTCATTGTAAATGATATTTGTTTCAAAATTTCACTTATAATCATACTACAAGAAGAATAAATATTTTCAAAGATTGAAAGTGAAATGGAAATGTTGCAAGATCTGTCCCAAATTTCTCTTATCAGAGTGAATATTTTTAAATATCTTTTCTTTTTTGTTTTCAGAAAGGAAAACCATCAACATCTCAGTATTTCTCATCTAATCTTCACACCCAGCTTCACCTTCCTGTCTCATTTTTTCTCAAAGTAGCCAAAATTGCACGAAAGCAGCTTTCTATAGCTATAGCGAGTACCGGTCAGAGCAGTGATTCCAGCCTGGCTGTCCCATCTACAGAAACCAACAATTTACATAAATACACAGCAGCACTGGAAGCGCTGCTCTAATTAAGATGCCATAATATAAACTCTGTTTTTATAAGGCCTATAACATTCATTCTGGGAGTGGACTTGGCATCAGCATGGGACCAATCTGCTGCTGTTTGTTTATTTTTTTATTGATTTGTCAAGAAAGTAATATACATCGTGTTCTAATTCTGCAATACTGTTGCTGTGTAATCGAAGGAGGCACTTCTGGTCTAAGGCCCTTATTTGCAAGCAATTATATGTTGCTTTAAAAAATATGTCTTGTGAAATTGATTTTTCATGTCTCTCGTGAGTGATGAAATATGTTTCAATAAAAAAATGTGTAATGGCCAGTTCTGAGGCTGCCTAGTTAAAATGTTTTCTCTGCTTTTAAGTAATACCAGTTTGCTATTGCCAGGTACAGGGAGTGTGGCACTGCCTATTGCAGTCAAAAAGCTCAGTAGTTCAATAAAAAAAAATAATGGTATTGAATCCAATGGTTCTACCCAGTGAAATAGAGCATTATTTCCTGCTGGTTTTTTAATACTCCATCTTTTAGACTCTATCTCCTCCCTGAGTAACCCAGCTTTATTAACAAATAAAAGTTTTCAGTCCTGCTGGCTGGAGAGAGAAGATTAACATACAATATGTACAAATTCAGCAGATTTACACAGTAAAAAAAATTTTCTTTTAAAATTTCATGAGTTTTGGAGAACAACTTTTTGATGTTTTAATGCTGGGATAAGCGATAACAGAAAGATGCAATCATTTCTTGTCTGCTCCTTGCATTCTCCTGCCCTGGTGTTCTACCCTGCATCAGCCCTACAGGCTGGACTACCTAACCCGGGGAGGTTTAATCCCATCCCTCACAGCAGTCTAATACAAAGTCCAGAATCAAGCTTGCCATTACACGGGTTAGGGAAGAGGGACAGAAGTGACATGACTTTTCCTGTACCACTCAGGACACCTCATCCAGCAACTGAACCTTAGCCTTCTGAGGATTATGTCCAGCCAATATCATTCCATTTGCTATTTGGGCAAGTCATAATTACACTGTGACAACATGTAAACCATCCCAGCCACAGGGGGACAGATTGTAATTAAAGTTTTTTGCAGTCTAAATTGATGAAGATGAAATGTGAATCAGACAGTGAGCACACACTGGTCAGAACATGGGGTGGCTCATTTTCTTCTATAGACTTCGGGATTTTCAGTCTCTTATCTCTAAGCCGCTTGGGGACGGCATGTCTTTAGATGTACACTTTAGAGTCCTCTCAGTCCACCAAAGTCCAGAATCTGTGCAGTAGGCATGGTTTGTACCTGTGGCAAAATAACTCTATGCAATCCACACGTATTACTCTCAATCCAACTGCTGTCACTTGTGCTTGGCATGCAAGCGGCTCGTGGGAAGATCCCTTTGCCCCGTGCACAGCCCTGAGGAAGCCTGTTCCTACCACTCCTATCTCAAGGCCCTGTTGCATCTCCACAGGTACCAGCACCTAGTGCAATACAGGCAATAAATAATAGGAGAATCTGCCTCCCTGATGCTTAGTGTGACTATTCCGCTTCAGACTGTTTAATCTGGTGCATAAAGAGAGGGTAGTACATAATCTATAACCTCAGAGTCAGTGTGACTGATGTGTGCCATTCCTGGGAGAAAAGTTATTTATAAGGCTTTCTCAGCACAGTGCTACTGTATTTTCTTGATACGAATCTCTGCTCCATCATGCCTTAGCTCTGTGTCTTGCTTCTTTCTCCATGAAACTTTGGCTGTTTCATTGCTGCACACATAGGCTCTGGGTCACCAAGTATTTTTTCCCATATCTAGAAACCTCTTCTGAGGCATCATGTCTTGAATATGCTATATATAAATAATTTGAATAAAGCCATTGCTAATTCCATCAACCTGACACTTCTTTTTTATTCACAGTTCAGGAGGGGGTTCGCTTCCAGGTAAAGAAGCCAAATGCATCACAGACAACAGGGTTTTAATCCATGGGTCCAGATCCATTTCTGCTGGATATTTCTATAGCCTTTGACAAGATCCTGACCTTTGTGCCATTGACAGAAACATACAAGGAGATGAAAAGGAAGGGCTGTTTTCTGAAATGCGGATTAAAACTAAGTCTTCAAGGAACGTCAAGTGACCTGTTCTGCTGAACCATGAAACACCTTTGCTCTGAAGGCCCATCAGGTTTCTGAACATACTTTATAAAATAGAGCACTGGCTGTGGCCAGAGGTAATCCTGATGTGAACTCTGCCATTCAGACCTTCCTTGAATAAATCTGATTGATTGCTCTCCTTTGTTGGATGCAGAGTTGCAGGAGGCCACTCAAGCACAGGCCTTCATCAGCAGGGGCTCCTCTGGGACTGTTTATATCTTTGTGAGCAGCTCAGTTCATTTCTTTGATTTTCTCTCTCCCTGTCCTGTTTGCTTCCTTGGCAGGGGCATACACCCTGATATGTCTCCAACGCTTCAGTAAAAAAGATCCAGACTTCACTGTGAAGACACTGGGGTTTTCCGTACACTCCACCCTCTGCACAGACAGTGTCCGCTCTGATCTCCGCTCCCTAGCTCACCCATGCAGGGCATTTTTGAGCCATTTTTTCAAACTGATGTTTTCGAATCTCAATCAATAGCCACATTTAGAGGCCAAGAGGCACACACCCACCTCATCCCTCAGGGGGAGGTTTCTTCCAGGCACTGTGTTTTAGCTCATTTTCTGCATTTTTAGCAGTACCTCCACAGTTCTGCCTGGCACTAGAGTCTCCCTTACTTCAGTTCAGTTTGAGCCAAAGGATTGTTTTAAATCTCAATTAACAATTTTTCCCTTCCCCTTTCTACAATGCCCTTTACCTTGTGGTTTTTCTGCCTTGTCCCAGTGCTCTCAGCACCACAGATGCCTCCTGCTGCCAGGGGAGAGCAAATTAGAGTTTTTCCTGTCTCATATGTCAGTGATAACTGTCAGGGGAGTCCTTGTTCCCATTGCAAGGAAGGCCATATGTTTGGCTCCCAAGCCAGAACAGCAGCAAAATGCTGCTGATAGAAGTAATGTTTGACTGAATGTAATTAATTCCTTTAGTTTGGTGAATAGGTACCCATAGATAATCCTCTGTGCTCGGCCTGTGTGCACTCACAGTCGCTCTGGTCTTAAAGAACTCGCAGATTGAAGAGGGCAGAGACAGAGAGCAGGGGGAACTGCAGATCACCATGTAGAGAGGAGCAAACTTAGTTGTATGTGAAATACAGGGTGGCTCTGCAGGGGTAGGACTCAGCGTTTGAATAACCAAAGTGAAGAGGCTCTTCAATGCAGTTGTGAGCAGGGTGAGCCCCACTCCTGCCAAGGGAGCTTAGCTCCCTCTGCACAGCACTGCACCCACTCCTGATTCCAATTCAGTATCGCACCTGCAGTTCTGTCCTACTTGGGATGCATTGCAGTACCACACACCACATTTTTCACCTTTCTCAATCTTATTTCATCTTTCCCCTGCTCCCCATCACCAATCCACATGTGGGAACCTTTGCCACTCCCAGAAGCTCTCCTTGACGCAAATCATCACAACCTGGTTTGAATGGTGTAGATTTAAGAGATTATGGATATAAAAATTAAAGGCATAGCACTAGTAAACTGCCCTGAAAATGCTACTGAAGAAGTTTTTTGGTTTGTAACCACAGTTAGAGGCAAAATATTAGCTGAATATTTTGTAACTGAAGCTGAGTGAACCAGTTCCAGGGAAGCAAAGGTGATTAAAACTAGTAAAGGTCACGGCAGGAGTGCATGTTAGAGCATTTTTGAAAGCGAAACAGACCCTGCAGATAGAAGGGAAGATTTGTATACTAGGATTTGGGTTTAACTTCTGCTTTATACAAGTTTTTTATTTATGCTAAATCGAGTTAGCAGGATGGCATGCATAATACGATAGAGCATGCAAAATCAGGGAGGCTTGCAGTGACTGCATATAAGGAAGCGTGTTTTGTTCCTTGTCTCTAATGAAGCGTTAGTCTTGGCACAGCAGCGAGCAGTAAATGAATTAGCAATGCTACAATCGTTTGTGAACACGCCTATCAAACTCAGCAAATTGCCAAGCGTTTGGAAAATTAGATAGATGGGGCTATTCCACATCGTGCTACAAAGATTTGGAGACCTTGAGAATGTGATGGTGAGAGCGCTGCAGCAAAGCAGTCCCTATAGTACAGCACAATCCAGCCCAGTTCTTCGTTTAGCTTAGGAGGGAACATCCGCAGCTTGCGTACTGCTAAATGAGCCTGCCCCCACCTCCCAGTTTAAAGGCAGGTGTTTCTGCCCCTCCGAGAAACCTGAGATTTAAACGTGCATCTACTGATAGCTTTTTCTGAGTTGGACGATTTTTTTCCCTGATCAGCAGGAGCAGGACTATGCCCTACAATGTGCGGTACCTGTAGGAACAGCTTCATCAGTCATCCCAAGGGCATAAAAGAAGCTCCCTTATCCCAGAGGAGTCAGGGGCTGGGATGACAGGGTCTTTGAGACTTTGCTGTGGGTGAGGCAAGTGTGTACAGCACAGCTCAGTGCTAGAGTCAGGAAGGTCTGGGGATTTTAAGAAGTGCAGGCAGGACAGACAGGGTTTTCAGATAGAACTGAGGTGAGTGGGGAAAAAAGAAAATGAAAGAAAGTCTTTTGTTTGCCAATGAGGCAAGTTCAAACTGACTACATCCATCCTCACAAAAAAAAAGGTGGTGTTGTTTTGTTTTTCTTTAAATTTCAGAACAATAGGAGCCTTTTCCCATGACATCTTCAGTATTAAGTGTTTTGGTTTTTAACATTTGCTTAATTTGGTTGTTTTGGTGTAAAGGAGATGAAAAAAAAAAAATCTCTGCAGCTAAGGCAAGTCATTTTGTCTGTCAACAATTTTATGTTACTTTCCAGTTTGACCAGTGAACTGAAATGACACAGCTGTATGTCCTGCCTCAGTAGACTGGTGGGACCATGACCAACTACAGCCATTATATTGTGCATTAAAGTTACTACTGGTCACCCTGGCCTTTGCAGGGCTCTTCCATGGCTGTCCCATAGCGCAGAGACAGTTTGAGTGTTTCTTTCCTTTATATACTTGTATGGGAGGCAATGGAAAAAGGCCAAGCTCAATTCATGGCTTATTTTCTAGCACCATCTGAGTGTGAAAAATTCTTTCTAAGTCCCTTGGGGAGTAACCTAAAAGACCATCGATGCTCCATTCTTCTTGGTTTTATCCCAAACTGACTCTCACGGTCATGCAGGAAGTCTTTCAACACTTTTATGGCTCAATTTTTCCTAACCAGGAAATCTAGAAATTAACTTTTTAGTTCTTTTTAACTGAAAGACAAGATCAGAGATAAAACCTATAAACCTTGCCTTCTAAGAACTGAGATTAAAAGCACACCAGATGTAGTGAACCTCTCAATCACATCCTAAAAAAGCTGAGAAAGCAGAGTGCAGATAGCACAACAGTAAGGGTCTGGAGGATTTTCAATGCTTTCCTTCATGTAGTCTGCAGCTGCATTTTCTTCTCTCTGTGGGGTGTATGCTGGGTGGGTGTGCTGCGTGTGTTTGTGTGGGAAGGAGCTCTGCTCCCACCAAAACTACTGGGAGTTAAGAGCACTGTCCTTAAGGCCCAGCATGAAAAAGCTTTGAGAGACATTCACGGCAGAGATGTGCAGTTTGTTACACAACTGTAACCATATGGTCACAATTACATACAAGTATGTTTGCCTGCTGGAGAAGGACACACCTGTCTTTTTTGCACAAATGACCCAATTTACTAAGCATTTGCTTGAATTCTGCTGGTCTGGAGTTATTTCCCTCCTAAGATGGGACCTCCATGAGTCCATGGATATACACGCACATGCCCAGAAGAAGTAAAAAGAAAGGTTCAGGGTGGCATTGCAGGAGCATCATAGTCTTTGCAATGACAAGAGCTTAATATAACGTGTTGTCTGTTCTCTTTCTTAAATGAATTCACTGGCTAAAAATGTTGTGCAGAAAGTAACAGAAAGTACTGAACGAGAAACACCAAGCCCAGATTTCTTACTGCAGCCTCCATCTCCAGTGGCTTTGAATCCAGCACTGCTCTGCCCTTGAGTTTGTACACAGTCTCCATGTCTCAGTTAAAAGCTTCCCTGTGGTTCTAGGCAGCTGGATGTATCTGAAGGCACCAAAATCCCTCAAGACTGCCCTTCTCCATAGGAACATGTCTTGGTTTTCGTGTCTAATAAAATGAGTGACTGATGGGATGTGTCCTTCTAAGGGACCAGTGGGGCACTGTCCTGGTTTCAGCTGGGATAGAGTTAATTTTCTTCCTAGTAGCTGGTACAGTGCTGTGTTTTGGATTTACTATGAGAATAATGTTGATAACACACTGATGTTTTTAGTTGTTGCTAAGTAGTGATTACAGTAAGTCAAGGACTTTTCAGCTTCCCATGCTCTGCCAGTGCTGAAGAAGCTGGGAGGGGGCACAGCCAGGACAGCTGACCCAGACTGGCCAGAGGGCTATTCCATACCGTATGGCGTCATACTCAGTACATAAACTGGGGGAGTTGGCTGGGGGGCAGTGATCGCTGCTCGGGGACAGGCTAGGCATCGGTGAGCGGGTGGTGAGCAATTGCATTGTGTATCACTTGTTTTGTATATTCTAATTTTTTTTTTCTTTCCCTTCCTTTGCTGTCCTATTAAACTGCCTTTATCTCAACCCACAGGTTTTACTTTTTTTTTCCCAATTCTTTCCCCCATCCCACTGGGACAGGAGAGGGTGAGCAAGCGGCTGTATGGTGCTTAGTTGCTGACTGGGGTTAAACCATGACAGGCAGAAATCCATGGAATAAGTGGCAGCTGCTGGACATGCAGCAATTCAGAGCAGGACCATCCTGTGCCTCCACTGCCGTACCATGACAAATGCCTTTGGTTTCTTTCTGCAATCTAGAAAGAAGGTGTTCTCGGCAGGACACAGCTACTGTGTTTACCTATACCTGTGGGGTCTGGTGGGCTCAGTTTCCCAGGTAGCAAAAATAAATTGCATATGTGGCTTTCTCACAGAATCAGAAAGGGGTACCACAGTAGTGCAGCAGGCAGCAGGACTACAGCTGCTTAGGGAACAAGACATAACCCTAATAGCTGATGTCAGCAGCCTTCAGGCCTTTAACATTTCCAAGTGAACAGTACCTCTGCTATCCATCCCGCACCAAGGCACCTGGTGCTGGCTGCAGCACAGTCTCTTTTCTCACACAAGCACAGTCTATTAGACTACATAAAACAAGGCATCCCAAAGCCTCCATCTTACTTCTAGGACTAAGAGCATAGAATATGCAGAGCAGAAATGACACAGGTCCAGACAGGTTCAGAACAGGGTTGGGATCAGGTGCTTGCTGGCACAGGGACTGGAGACAGAGTGAGTAGCAGCAGCAGAGGAGCTACGAAGCCCACAGTTTGACCATACATGGAGGTCTATATCTCTGAGTGCACACTGCAAAAACAAGAACGTCTTCTATTCACTCTGACCTGTTCAGTGATAATGTGGATCTTGCAATGGGAGAGAAATCAGCAGAGTAGGAGTGGACCACATCCTAGCTGTGACACATTACACTCATGAGTGAAATGAGTTCTGGGACAAAGCTTGTCATTAACAACATGCCAGTAATTTTCTCTTTCTGCAGTCTCAGCTCAGGCACTGAAATCTGGTTTCCAGGAAATAGCTGTTATCTAAGAACTCTAATAAGAGACCAAGGTGCTCGCACAACCCTCACACAACCCCCTTTTCCAAAGCCATGGCCCCTACAACAAATCTTTTATGTTCCACAGTGTGTCTTTCCAAGACTGAACTTTTACTTAATTTTTATTAAAAAAAGCTGGAAATCTATGAAACGCCTGCGGATACCCCTTTCACTGTGGTGAACTCGTTAACATGCAGATCCACATCACACTGAATTCACAGGATGGCTTCCCGAGTTCAATGGACTCTGGACCAGCCTCTTACTGAACAAATGAAGCAAATACTCCTCTTCTCCAAAATACACTCTAAAAAATGATTGCCTTCCTAATGTGAAATTGTGAAGCTCAGGCCACTATTTATGGCTGGGATCCTTCCTATATATAATCATACTTTATTGTTTTCTAATGAAATGCATGGTCTAGTTAAATGAACACGAATGGAAGCAACAGTGCTGTAGACAAGAAAGCAGGAGGGATATATAATTAATGTGATCATTGGAAAAAAGCTGTGTGATATCATTCCATCAATTATCAGCCTCTAATAATTCTGTCACCAAGTAAATGAAAGCATTTTATCAATTAGTGCCAATTGTTTCCCCATAGAGAGCACTGAATACTGCTGAAAACCAAATCATAACTGCAGCAATATAGAAAGAAAAGGAGAGAAACATAGGACAAGTCTGAAGAGAGCTACCCTCTGTATTGCAGTGACAGTCACTTAACTAGGCTCCATTGAAGGCAGTGAAAAGATTTGCAGCGTAAAGCCTAGCAATAAAGAGGTTTTTGGGAGTAATCCAGTGATTTGGGTTCAGGAGATCAAACTTCCTCCAACTCCCTAGTTGGAGGGCATCTATATTGTGGGAAATGGCACTAAACTGCCTCCATGGGAGAGACATGTTCTCTACCTTTGTGAGGCCAGTGACCTCTTTAAAACCAATCACATCAATAGCATTTCAGGTGTGTAAAAACCTGCAGTTTATAGTGACAGTGAAAGAAGGATTCTTCTCTCCTCTCTCTAAATGATGATGGCACAGATATCTGACCTACGCATCTGAGCTTCTTTTGAGTAGGTGGAAACAAACACTTCCCTTATCTGCCCTGTAAGTCATGTCCTTTGCTTCCTCTGATGTCCACGACTAGCTTGATTCAATATCTGAATTGCAATGTCTCATTTTGAACAGAAGCCCATCATGGTGAAATTCACACTTGAAGGGAGAAGTCTTTGGGACCTTATGCTCAACTACTCCAGCCTTGCAGCAAGGTCACAGAGGGTGTGCACCGCAGGGTCAGCTTGGCCACAGAGGGCTGGCCACCTCCCGGGAGAAGAGGACTGTGAAGGGGCAGAGAGAGGTACTGACTGGAAGTAAGATTCGGGAATCTGTAATTGCATATCCAATGGGCTTCACATCGCATAACAGGCATGAAGGATCTGCAGCTGCTATTCTCCAGTATAGCCTGAAGTCATGGTTAAGGAAAGACTGAAGCGATGCTTTAACCTGCTGGTGTGACTGCTGCTCCTGCAGAGGCTGGAAACCCTTCATGGAGATGTTTGTGAATACTCAGCAAGAAGCTGTCTATTCAGAGGGATTTTCTTTCCTCCTCTCAGGATGGGAGGCTGGTATTTGACTTCATTATCTCCTAACTTAAAGTTCAGGCCATCTGGCATCCCGGTGTGCAAACAGTCTTGTAAATTAAAAGGAAAAATATGGTCATGATTCCCTTATGGCTATAGACATGCAAGCTATTAAATAACTGGTGATGTGCAGAATGTACTTGGAAAGAAACAAAGTTGGTTCTCAATATCCCACCTCCAGCAGGTAAAGAAGCATTTTATGAATGAAGGTGACTTGAAATATAGCTGACTTTCTTCCTTTCTGGTGTGTTTTCCTTCACCGACATTGCACGGACTACTGTTCCCCTCAAGCTGGATACAGTGCTGGTGACTCAAACAGTTGTAATTTTGTAGAACTGTCCTTAGGGTTTTATGCCAGCCTTTTGAGATAATTTCCAACAGGTTCACTCTTCACCTTAGTCCAGGAGCTAATTTTGCTCTCTGTTGAACCCACAAAACTTTTTCCACTTCATTTTCTTTAACTAATCTGGAAAAGTTTCTTCATAAAATCTTTTACATTACCACCCTCTTCACTCCTTTCTTCGAAGTCCTACCTAGTATATTTGGTGCCATGCTGCATTTTTCACGAGACTTCTATTTTATTTAAGAGCATTAGCAATTTCAAAAGATATATAAAGATGAAAGATCCTTGCATGTTTTAATGAACCTCAAAATGAGCTTTAGAACAATTTGATTAGAAAGCTCTCAAAACCTCAAGCACTCCCTCGGGACTGAGCCATAATGAAGGTAATAATTAGCAAGATCAAATTTTAAAATTACTTATTCCATAAATATATGTTTTACTCCTGGTACTTGGAGCTAGAGTCAAATAGGTAAAGGTCTGGAGAAGTGGAACAAGGCTAAGAACATACAAAGAAATGAAAGTACAGAAGCCTTGCCTCCACAGGAAAAAATAAAATAAGATGGTAAGAAAGAAAAGAATAGCTTTGTGCCTACTAGCAAAATCAAAGCTGAGACAGGGAGGAGAGGAGCATCCCACCTTGACCATGTACTGAGGATACAAACACAGGTTGTGACTTGACATCCCCATGGCTTGGGAGAAGCAGGGGGTGTACTGTGCTTTCTTTCTCTGTTCTGACTCATCAGGAAGAACAGACACAGCACTGACAACAGTGCAATATTGTACAGGTTTGTTCCTTCCCATCAGTAGCTTCTTATTGAACACCATTTATATTATTGTGATCGGTCTCACCATGTGATCACTTAGATGACACAAGTATTTACAGTGAGATTCCACTGTAATTCAGCATTAGCTTGCTAACAGAGACTGTTCTGGTTCTTACCTGGTGAGGTCCTTACAGCAAGACTCCTCTCAAAGCAGAAGCCAGTAGTTCCAGTCTCTGTTACTGTGCCTCCCATCTCTGCCCTACAGGAGTGTGGACTGTAGGAGTCATTGTCCTTTGCACAGTCCCTGGAGCTATCCTGGATCATTGCAGCTCCTCCTGTCAACTTCGTAGAGGAGCATCCTTTGTCACCCTCTGGGACTGGCTGGAAACAGTGACAGTCCACAGGGAGAATAACCCAAGCAGAATACTTAATAATTAGAGGCTAGGCTATACAGGACAGTGATGCCTTCCTCAGAGCCTAGGAGGTCTCAAACCTTTTGTTCTGCTGTTGTTGTTCTATGCTTAGCATGCAGATCCAGAAAATTTTCCCAAATCTTTGTTCTGCATCAATCTGAATTTTGCTCCCAGGACCTCTTTTCTCGCTAGGCTGGTGTGGTAAGTATCAAGAGCTGTGATATTGCTGTGGCACCATCATAAACAAGCAGCCTTAAGGCTGGAGCAGCTTTACAGGACAAGCTCCAGTGTGAACCACTGGACCACTCAAGAAACCTCCAGTGCATGCTTCAGACTTCAGTGTGCCCTGGAGGTGCTCCCCATTCTACTCCATGGACAACCTCAGAGCTCTGTGCTGAGCCTGGCTATGTTCACCTGTTTCATCTGCCTGTACCATCCTTTCACATGCCCAGCACCCAGACAACACAGAGATCCATGGCCTGTCCTGCTTAGCAGGACCCCAACACTGCCTGGCTCAAGGACTTTGGGGACTTGTAGGCAGCTAGGGTTCAGGCTGAGCCCAGGCTTTCTCCATCGGTGAGCCCTCCAACAGCAAAAGAACATGCATCCTTACAGGTAGCAGAAGGAAAGCAGCTTGAGAAGAGGTCCTGGCAGCTCTGCTTGCACAGCTGGAATAGGGAGAGGCGGTGCAGCACAAAAAGCAAGCTGTATGTGGGAATTTCACTTGCTTTCCATGAGATTAGCTGTTCCTCTAAGTATTAAAATGTCTCTTTTTACTAAGCTGTTGAATGTGTCACCAATGACAGCAGGTACCAGGATTCTAATAGAGAGCTGGCTTGGAGGAACTGCCGTTTCCCCTTTGTTTCCCATTGAAACCTCTGGTGCTTTAGAAATTCAGATCTGCAGCCATCATGCCAAGATGCAGTGGCTCCAGCACTGCCTGAGCAGCACAAAGTCATGGAAGAGCTCCATCCCCTGGGCCTGAGACTGCATCTCCATTGCTGATGTGCAGTATCATCCATATCCCTTAGAAAGCGTTTTACATGGATTGCTAAGTGTGCCACTACCCTGGCTGCATACAAACCACCTTCCTGACAAACAGCAGCCAAACCTGACACTTCTGCTGGTCGCTTGGGAGATAAAGCCCACCAGAGTGTATGTTTGCTTCATAGTTTCTTGATGCTGTGGTAGAGATTAATCAATCATGCCAACTCTTCAGCTTGCTCTGTCATTTAACCACTTGCAGTGTTCTGTGCTACTGCTGCCTCCGTTCTGCCTGGTTAAATGATCTTCTGCAGTCCAGGTCACCTGTAGCTTAATGCACTGCCTGAGCTTTGTGGCATCAATTATTAATATTTTTAACTATCTTTTCAATAGTTTGCTTCCCTGATGTCCAGCTGATGGTGCTGGATAGCCTGTTAATGACTTGCATGCCTCTAAACTGCAATGACCAGCCTGTGTTTCCAGCTCTTCAGAAATTCATGTGTAGCTCCAGGCTGGGGTTATGTCCTATGGTCAGCAACAAGGTTGTTCTGATACAGGAGTTGCTGAGTGTTGTGACTCCCCAGACACGGGAGGGAAGGGAGCCAGCAGGGTGTACAGAAATCAGTCTCACTTGTCAGCCGTGCTCCACACCAAGTGCAGGTCTGTCCTGCAATAGAAGCCCGAGTCATAGCTCAGCTGTGAATTATTCCCAGAGCTTTACCTCCATGGAGTTCCAAGGTACGC
Source organism: Theristicus caerulescens (assembly GCA_020745775.1). NCBI lineage: Eukaryota > Metazoa > Chordata > Aves > Pelecaniformes > Threskiornithidae > Theristicus > Theristicus caerulescens. Next base: position 13,058,067 of record CM036571.1, on the reverse strand, counting down.
ACGTGGCAGTTCCCAGTTCTACGTACCTGTTATGCAGCCCCTAGAGTCAGGTGAACTGATCACTCTGCATCCTGGAAGGGTCCTGAACCGAGTTTTCAAGGGAGGGGATCGTCCTTGGAGGCAAATACAAAATTGTATCCCCTTGTCTTATTCTACAATTTTCTCTGTCTGTCTTATCACTGTCCTTCTTGGTACCCCCTACCCTTGCTGCTGGCAGGTGCCAGTGGAAGACCTCTCTGCTTGCAGATTACCCGGCCCTGTGTGCCTTGTCATTAAGCATGCTGAACAGAAGTCTGCCCATTAATTTCCTTCTGTTGCACACAAAGTCAGGATGAATACTCTTCAGAAAGACAGAAATTTTTCCCTCCCTATGAGGAACTGAACTTTGGGGCTTTGTAAAGCCACCTATAGAAAACGGTAGAGCAGCAGAACAAGTGGCAGCCAGGAGCTAGGACAATCAGGTAGAGTCTGGGAAAGACACAGGGGGGCCAGCCTGCACAGCTAAGCCTCAGAGATGAGTAAAAAAAGGATATTTCCTAGGAATTAGAGTGGAGTTTGTGCAGTCCTGGAACTGACTGAAAATACAGGTCTGGCTATTGCTGTTCCTAGCGCATCACAAATGACCTTCTTGAAGCCTTCCAGACGGGGCTATCACATTTGCCTCTTCCCAGTGATTGACTTTGACAAAGAAAGAATAACTCTTGCTTCCTGGGGCCTAAGGGAATTTCTTCTTAGTAGCACTGACTTGTGCTTTCGGCACCAAATTCTCAGTTTCTTTCCCTATCGACTACACTGGCACCTGCACACGCATAGCACAGATTTGTGAGAAAAATGTAAAAGAGAATAGTTCAGCTACAGTCCTCCCTCACTGGGACTGCTTCATGTAGACAAAAAAGAGGCACTGTTTCAAAAATAGGATGATCAGTTTTTGACATAAAAAGGCACCCAGCTCCATCTCGGGTTGTGCATAAAATTATCTTTTTTTTTTTCGCTACCCCTCCTTCTCATCAGAAAAATCTCACCCCAGGCTATTTTGAAGCTCCAATGTGTTGCTTTTCATTCATATTTTTCAATGTACTACTGAAACATGTGCACTTCTGAAATTTCATATCTGAAATGTGTGAACTGCTTTCCACTGCAAGGAAAGCCTGAATTTCTGAGGACCATTTTCATTTGTCCTGTTCTGAGGACAGTGAAGTAGTAAGGGGGATGCCCAAGGCATTCACAAAACAAGGGAAATATCACAGAATTAAGCAGTGTGCATGAATATGTGGTGATGAGCTTTGAACTGCCTTGCAACAGTTATGCCTTCCCCTAAGAGGAGTGGGCATGAATTTGTTAATCTGCCATGAACAGGGGAAGAAAATATGAATGTGTATATTTTCATTCCTTGGGGTGCCACAGCAAATGGGACAGGGCAGGGACTGCAAGCCCTGCAAAGGGGCAGGCTCTGGATGGTATTGCTTTGAAGGCAACCATGAGATCAAAAGAGCACGCTTCCAGAGAGCATCAAGGACTCAAGCAGACAGTCACACCACAGCCATTGTGCAAGCCTTGTGCTGGCTCATTTACGTGGATTCTGATCCCTCATGTCCAAGAGGTTCCCTCTGACTTGGAGCTCTGCAGGACAGTAGAGGATCAGGTTGGCGTAAGGACTTCTAAGGACTAAGATCTTAAATGGGGATTTGAAGACAAGAAGAAAGATGGAAAAGCCTCCTGCTCTTGAACCCCAAACCACCACTAAGAGCAGCCTGGGAGAGCACTGAAGACTTGAATGGAGGACAGAAATAAAACTGCGGAAGGAAACCTGGGAAAGCTTTGATGAGGAGGCAAAAATAAGAGGAAGGAAGGAGTTGCCATGCAAAAAAACTGTGAGATGTGAGGGTCGAAGATTCCAGTGACCAAAGTCTTATTTCTGCCACTGAGAGCCTGGACAGGTTTCACCAGCTCTCCATGTGTTTCTCCCCACCAGCTGTGTGTTTGGACTGTCTGTTCTGCAGGCCAGGATGTGTCTTTCTGCTGTGCATGGCCAGTGCCCAGCCCAGTCTCAGGTGGGGCCCCTCAATGTTACAGTGACTGTAGTGATTCCCCTACACACATCTCCTCTGGGCTTAGCCAGCTGAGTGCGTTTGGAGGGGACCCACATGGGATTTCTTCTGATCTGTGCTTGTTTAATGAGGCATTCCAGTTTCATAGCGGTTTATGTTTTGCTGAGGCCACAACAATATGAGGAGGAACACAATGCCTTTGTTAGCAGGGGTTGAAATTTCAGCCTGCTGCTCTCCAGGTCTCAGAAACATTTGGGGGACATTTCTACACAGCATGCAAAAAAGCCAGGTGTGTGCTGGTCCTCAGCACCAATCTATTTCCTTAAACAGCATCATTCTCCGCCTAATGCATTAAAAATACTTTTTTTAGTGATTTAAAAGGAACATTCTAAAATACAGGACTGTTTATGTTACAGTAACCATGGTCTAGAATGAGCAGTGTTGCAAAGAGATTGCATAGATTATAAGGCATGTAATCATCTTTAACCTTTCCTGCCTGTTAAATTGGTTCATTTCCTTTCATTCATGTATCTGAATTACTTTTATGTAAACATATACTTTTCTTGGCTTCTTTTCATGCTTATTTTTTTGTTTAAAAACAAAAGCAGCAATTAAAGAATGATAAAGACATTACTAAGTAGATCATATGATGGTTTCCCTTTAGAAAGGAAAGTGTTATCACTCTGTGATTCAAGGGACTTCAGCTACAATATCTCAGAGAGCGAATTAAATGGTTTGTAAGCTACTTGTATTAAATTTCCTGAATTTCCTATTAAATCCCCAGCATTTCAGCTTCAAGACAGGGTGGAGTGTGACTATGGCACAAGACAAGAGAAAGCAAGTTCAGCCCAGGGCTGTGCTATCATACGTGTGCTTGGAGCAGGCAGAGCCCCTGGGAGTGACAAAGCAGTCAGTGTGAAGGCAGGGAGTTTCAATAAGAAAGCAAGAATTTGGGGACCCTCTTGATTTCCAGTAGCAGCCCCCAGGGGATGGAGCAATTTAGAAACTGGTTTGGCTCAGGAAGGGAAAACCCAGAGAAGGAAAGCATTGGGAAAAGCAGTCCCTTAGTTCAGACAATGGGAGAGAGCGAGGCTGCTAACAATACCTCTTGGCATGGCCAGAAATAAGCACTGGAGTGGCCTTGTGTCCATATCCAGCACGTGGCAACAGTGGTAACTGTTAGAAGGGACCGGAGGGGACAAGGAGCTGGGATGCCCCCTCTCCTCCCTTGGAACCTCATGATGCTCTTTGGTTGATGCCAGCACTTTGAGTCTGACAGTGCTGTTTGGTAGAAGCTCCAAAATCTATTTCCTCAGCTTTCTCCCTCTGAGAGGGCCTCCAGAACCTGCTGTCTGGCATCAGCTGTGGCTGTGACCTCCAATGGCCACTGCAGCCAGCAGCCAGCGCCTGCAGTGGGTGTGCTGGTTGCATGCTAAACCGGGTGCTCTGGTCATCTCCACTCCAGGCTACAAACTGCATCCAGGACTGCTTTCACCTTCCTCCCAGAGACAACCCAGCTCCCTTTTGGCATCACTGGTGACCTTCAGATGACCAAGGTTTCCCCAGAAAATCCTGCCTTTGCTACTTCTTTTCTTTGCTTTAAAGAGGAACCATTTCCTAAGATGAATACAAAAATCTTCTCCTGTTAGCTTTGAGGACTCAGGACCGGGTGAGTAAATGCAGACACCTTCCTTGCCTTTCCCTCTGGCTCTCATCAGAGATTTGGGCAGCTGCTACCCCTGTGGGTAACCCTGGCATTTCTTGCAGGGCTGTGCTGCACAGGGCTGGCTGAGAGGAAGCTCAGCGGACATGCCATTTAGGGCTCTGTGCACTTGTGTCACGAGTGCCATATGTACACCGACAGCTGCGGTTGCTGCTTTGTAGCCATGTGTCCTTCCTCTTTTCCCCACCCATGTCTTCAGCACCTCTTGGGCTCAGTGAATCCCCTGGGAGACCCTAACACTGTGATCAGAGATACCCAGCTCTCTTCATTGCTCTCTTTTCTGGAGTTGGAGTGGCTCAGCCTACTGAGGCAGGAAGACTCTCATTGAAAAATGACTGCATGTTAGTGCTGTGGGTACTAGGACACACATGCAGACACACTCCTTCTCCCTGTGGCAGAAACATTTTCCTTTGCCTGAGCTTTTGGAAATTTTCAAATGTTTCTCTTGTGAATGCAGACCCTGTTCCCTAGAGCTAGTGGAACCTGTTGGGATGCTGCTCTGCCAAACAATCTGCTATGGTACCCTTATGCTAGACATCAAGGAAAGAGGAAATTGTGAAGGGGAGGGAAAAAAGGTTTTCCCCAAACTGGCCAGAAATGTGGTGTTTGCAGAGACAGCAGCTGGGCACTGCTAATTGTTCACCTGACTTCTTCAAGCAATGTTCCCTACTGACATAATGGAAAGGCTCCTGAGGATGAGACAGAGAGACAAACAAAGGCTTTACACTGTTCCTCAAACCTCCTCCCTACTGAACACTCATTTATCACTGCCAATAGTGCCCGGCTGCTTGTCAGCCCAGGATGAACCTGATGAATCCTGCACTAGTCACACTCAGGATACAGTGAGGACAGGAACGGTGTTGACCCTGAAATTTCAGAAGTATCTCAGGAAGTATCCTGTGATGCATGGTGTTAAACCTCATCTCCCACCTTACTAATACCTGCAATCTTCTTTCCAGCCTCCTCCACAGCTGGGAGTGATCCAGCTCCCTCCCTTCTTTTGACTGCAAGAGGACCTGGAACTGTCACCTTAGCCAAGGCTACCGCTTCTTTACACCAGAAGGGTTGACAGGTCCTAGGGTCTGCAGTATCCCTTAAAGACTTCCATTGGCAGACAAGGGGTCATCAGTGTGGGCAGGAGAGAACTATTTAGAGTCCTAATTAAAGATCCTGTTCATCACTGCTGGCTGCCCAGAGCCTCCTCTGTGCAGATACACCCATTAGACATGCTAAGCTTGCATCCTGAGAACAGGTCCTGGCATTTATTCCCAAGAGGTATCAGGAAGGGTTTGGTGAATGTAATCCACTCTGTGCTGATCAGATCCCCAGGTCAGCAGGACCAGTCCTGATTACGTGCTATCATAACAAGGAGGGCTTGCGTTACATCACTGAAGATGCTCATACGGGAAGCCGGTGGTCAGTCCTAGTTTGTTCCATTACTAGGCTATATTAATCTCCAATAGAGAGTGCTTCACAAACTCAGAGCTGGAGCTACCAGGCTACATAGCATGGCACTAGGCTAGGTTGCTACCAAATGTTTCAGCTATGTTTCAATCCCCCATTATTTTAAGGCACAGCTCCTTTCTCTCTATAGTCCACATCGCTCTATTTTCTGACTCACTGTTGGCATTAGTAGATAACAGATGTTCTTCAGCTCCAATGTTGTGTCAATGCTGATTTATGGGTTTGATTGGGAAGCTACATTGCAAGAAGGTCTCAGCATGGACTCACCCTGGGGAAGCAGGAATGCAGGGTCTCTAAAATTGTGAATGACAAAGGAGGAAGTGAAGACAGATTATTCACACTTTGTCAAAATGCAGGCGTGAGAGGCTACGCAAGGAAATGATCATTTCATCATGTTTAAAGAAAACAGAAGGAAGCATTTTTTCATGCAGCATCTGATTATGCTGTGGAAGTCATTGCCACAGAAAGGAAAAAAAAAAAGACAAAAAAAAGCAGGAAGTTCAAAAGCAGATTAGACAGGCAAATAACCACATGACAGTCCAGGTACAATGTCAGGTGTAGAAATCTCTAAGAAGTGCCTCGTTATTGGGAGTGGTAGGAGGGGTGTAGAGACATAATTCTGTGCTTTCATGAGTCTTACACTTTTTTTCTAAGCCTCTCTTGTCAAAGAAGAGCTATGGGCCTGAATGGGACTGGATAGGTCTGTAGTAGACTCCTGACCAAGGAGAACCACTCCTGTGCTACTAGGAAGCAGGGCATACAGTGAGTTTACAAAAAGGGAAATGCTTTCTGTAATAACTCAGGAAAACTCAGGTGTCTGGGTGGGTGGTTTGTGCTGACAGCAACAGATCTAAATGTGATGATAATTTCTATATAGAAATCACAGACCTGGAATTACTTTATGCTCACATTCTGGCATATATATGATCCACATTACAGTCAGATGACAGTCACCTATAGTAAGCTTGTAGAAATAGTAATGTGATGAGTGTGTCTTGACACAGAATCATAGAATCATAGATTGGAAAAGACCTTTAAGGTCATCAAGTCCAACTGTAACCTAGCACTGCCAAGTCCACCACTAAACCATGTCCCTAAGCACCACATCTAGACGTCTTCTAAATACCTCCAGGGGTGGGGACTCCACCACTTCCCTGGGCAGCCTGTGCCAGGGCCTGACAGCCCTTTTGGTGAAGAAATTTTCCCTAATATCCAACCTAAAACTCCCCTGGCGCAACTTGAGGCCATTTCCTCTCATCCTATCACTTGTTACTTGGGAGAAGAGACCGATCCCCACCTGTCTACAACCTCCTTTCAGGGAGTTGTAGAGAGCAATAAGGTCTCCCCTCAGCCTCCTTTGTTCCAGACTAAACAACCCCCATTCCATCAGCTGCTCCTCATAAGACTTGTGCTCTAGACATCCACTTATGGGTTGAAGTGCAGACTTTTAGAGCTAAAGGAAGCCTGTATGAGCAGGGCCCATGATGAGCACGTAGGGGACTGGAGACACTGCTGAGACACAGCAGCCCTACAACAGCAGTGCTGCCCTCATCAACCCTCATTGGTACCAGCAGGGATGGTAGCGCAGCCAGGTGGACAAAGTGCCATTTAGACAATGTTACTGGCAGGTGTTTTGTTTTGGTCACTAAATCATCTCCTCCAGTCACTACTGAAACAACAGAGTCCTTCTGGGTGCTCAGTTCTCCTAACCAGTTAGGAATTTGGAAAGATAAAATCCACTCGTCTATACTTTCAACAGGAAAGTCTGATATTATTCCAGAAATTGTAATGTGGAAATGGTTGATAGGGCCATTGAATAGTGGTGCTCCTTTTCTACACTAGCACTTCATCCAGCCTTGGTTTACAGTGTTCATCCACCCCCCCTGAAGCCCCTGTCATGAGGCAACCTACCCTCCAGCTCCACCAGCTCCCCACATCCCCTGCACTTCACTTTCACACTCAGGATGGAGGAAAATTAGAGAGATAACTCTGCTTTTTCACATGATAGTTTGCTGTGTGATATGAATTATCGCTGTCACTACAGAGGTTATTTGCAATAAACAATTTTTGCTACTCTTCAACAGCTAAGCCAAAAACACCTAATCAATATCTCTGCCTGGGACTTGCTTAATAGCTCATCAAGCCATGTGTCATTATTGTTGTACAAGCCAGTATGGACAGTGTGATTTTGATAACAATAATCATGGAATATGTATGAATTCCAGTGAAGCACCCCACTAATGAATGTCTCCAGGTTGGAAAGTAAATCACAGGGCAGAGAGACAGACAAGTGGATATTTGAAATAGTCCCCAAAGTACTTAACAGTCTCTGAGCATTGAAACAGCCATTGAATGGATGGCTGTAAAAAGCCAAAAAGCAAGTAATTAGGGGCTGTCATGATGGGCTGAAGAAACAAGAGCAAGTTCCAGTGGCTGGCCTGTCCTACACTGGAGACATGCAGATTTTAATTGATTTTGCACATATTGGTACAGATTCACTTTTCTGATCACTGAGACGCTCCCAATAACGGCCAGTTTGGGACTCTGCCTATCAATACCCGCACAGACGGTAGTTTGGCTGTGTGCTGAGAAGCCAGTTATACTTTGAGGCTGGACCTCATTTACCCAAACACCAAACTGCTGCCAGCAGCTTGCACAGTGAAAGAGGGCTGCTTTCTGTTCAATTTGTCATTGTCCATCTGCGTTTCTGATGGTTAGTGTTGGGAGGATGGGGAATGGGTGGAAAGCCAAACTTTCTGAATAACAGAGCTGAAGTCTATTTCCATTTCCACCTGCATTAGAGGAAACTGGCTGGGGGCTGCCCTGGCCAGAGAGAGGGAGGGAGCAAATCTGTGTGGTTGTAGCGACTCAGCAGTGATGAGGATGGAACCAGACCTTTCTCATCAGTGCTCAGTGAAAGAACGAGAGAAAATGAATATAAAATTGAAATACCATTTAAATTCCATTTAAGCACAAGAAAAGCTTTTCTTCTTGTCATATCCTGAACCCAGCTGGACACAATCCTGTGGAATCTGTACTAGGTGAACCTGCACTGAGCAACGGAGTGAGGTTAGGTGGTCTCCAGAGCTGCCTCTAGTCCCAGTGACGCTGTGATGCTGTGGCTGGCAGGAGGGAGGTAGCTATTAACAAATAATAATTATCATGGGCTGATGCTGAGTTTGTCTTGAGTTTCTGCCAGAAAAGCCATGTTCTCCTCTCCCATTATATGTAACAGAGAGACATTTGCATTGGCCACTGGGGCTGGACGAGGATCAAACTCTCCTTTCCCCATTCCCTCTTATCTCCCACTTCCTTAAGATCAGTTACTCCATTTATCATCTGACAGCTGAGATTCAGGATTTCTGAGTGCAATATCTCACAGCAGTGATGCCAGATAACAGAGCTGTGGAATTTTCCTAGCAGTCTAAAGCCCTACTTGGCAGCCCTTGGGGACGCAATCCAGACAAACTCCCCATGCTCTTGGTTGCTCTGTGCCCGGGTTCTGTGCTAGCTATATGAAAAGAAAAAAAAGAAAGGGAAAAAAAAAGCCCAGAAGGAGATGGAGGTGGGGCTATGGAAAGCTTCACATGCTTACCCAGCTCAGCCCTTGCTTAGATGTGGAGACTCTAACCTAAATTAATAGATCCTCTGGGGTCTGCAAAACTGGGCTAATATTTTGCAAGAATAGCTCTCCCCTGCTTCTTGCCCTCCAGTATGATGAAGACAAAATGCCTTCATTATTGCAGCATTTAACAGTGTGCAGTGTTTATGAAGAGGCTGGAGGATGTGAAGGAATCCAAACCAATTACATTAATCTCACAGTAAATAAAGCTGCAAATATTTACCTTCGCTATACTGCTTTATCTTATTGGACAAGCTCTTGAATTAATCTAAATCCAGTCCTTTAACCTTGCTAGACGGATTGTTCTCTCTGACATCAGGAGGTCACCTAGACTTACAGTTGGTCTCCACAAGCAGACACCAGCTCATCTGTAAATTGCACTTTGGGCATATAAACCTTATTTAAATCTCCTTCATCTATTGTAGTCCTCGTAAGAGAAGCTTTCCCTGCCTCCATCTAGTTGCTTGGTGTTTCAGTCAGATATTGCAGTGCAAGAGGCATGCAGAACAACCCAATCAAATGATTAACAAACAATAGAGCAATGTTCAGATTTTTTGCAGGACTTTATTCCTGGAGTGATGTCAGTTCACACTATGAAACCTTTTCTCACAGGAACCCATTGATACAGGCAAAACTCTCCTTAAAACGATATGCCTCAGGAAAGTTCCTATTCTATTACAAATAAACCTGGCCTGGAAAGCTCCAGCTTTTTTTTTTTTTTTCCTCGTGTGACAAAAAATTCAGTGCTTTAGGGTGTGGCTTCAGCGAATATACAGAAGCAGCCAGCACTAGAGGGTGTGAGTAGCAAACGGACTTGTCCTGCCCATGGGACAGGAGCTCTTGGGTCATGCTAGGGGCAAACAGGGTTGGTCCATTGTGTGAAATAGCCAACTCATTTATTGTTCTGCCTACACCTCTCAGTTCTCTTTTCCATGACAATCCCTTCTCAAATTGCAGCTCTTTCACCTTAGCAATAATCCCAGTTCTCTGAGCTCATTTTATCCTACTGACCTGCAGTGGCTTTCTGCTCTGCCCAAAAAAGCAGTGCTGGGTGTGTTCAGTCCTAGCAGTGCTTGGTAGAACATGCACCATTAGACAAAGCTCTGCAGAAAGCCAGCTACATAGGTTTGGAGCCCACCTACAAGTAATATTAAGTAAGGAAAAGAGTTCTCTTATGTGGTAGAGTTATTTCTCCGTCTTTCCTAACTGGCAGACCAGTAAATATAATTTTTCCCATTACTAGTGAAAGTCTCCAGGCTTTCTTTTGATCTTACAGCACAGAGTCTCAGGACTGGTCTGAATTTGCCTCTGCCTGAGCTGGTTTTTGTTTATTCTAGCTGTTATAACAGTGCAGTGACTATGACTTAGTAAAATTATCGTGGGTTAGCTCTGCTCAGGGACCAGTCTGTGATAATGGCCTGATGACAGCACCTGGTGATAAATAACAGCCCTTTGTGTTACTGGGGCCCGGGGAGGCTCCTGGGCAACTGTCAGGCTTTAGCTGGGAGCTGGTGAGGAGGACATAGGTTGTCATAAGAAAAATGTATAAAAATAGCCAGAAGCAGACCCAAAACAAGGAGGGAGAAAGTGCCACCATCAACATTGAACTCCACCCAGAGAAGGACTAAAGATGCTAATTACTTCTTGTAACCTCTCCTACTCCCTTTCCTGGGGAAAGCAGGAACTGTTGATTTTAGGACCCAGAAGGACATGGGAAGGGTGAGCACAATCCTAGAGGACAGAGGGACATACCAGGGAGCTTCTGTATAACAGTTTTAACTGTTTTATTAATTAGGCTTTTCTCTGCTATTTAGACATTTTTGACAATTAGACTGTTAAAACATCAATTGAAACAATGAATTCTGAGCTCCAGGTATATATAGCAAGATCCTTTTGCCCATAACATTGTTTGAGTGCGATACTGCTCTGTCTGTGATTTCAGACTCCACAAATGTGTGCAGTTGTGTGTGACAATTTCTAGGATGGCCTTTGGTGTTACATAGTGGGGTACATTCACAGGACAGGCCTTAGCATACAGTTGCCTAAATCCCATCAACACAAGTTGTTCAGAAAGATGTCGCCTAAAGGTTCAGGAATATAGGAGTGTATTTAAGCTCAGCTCTCTGTCATGCTGTGTATATCATCCTATAACCCCTGCAGGGTTTTTTAGTTATTCTGTGTAAACACTTTCCATCTACAGATCCAGGCAATTGGTGGTTTATTTATTTAAGTTCCACTCCCTACACGCTGGAAGAGCATTTTTCTTACAGAAGTCCCAAAGTAGAAGAGGGAAAAACGTGCAACGAAGTCTGTAACTCTCCTGTGTCTGCACTGAGGAAATATGCACTCACTGGCTTATGGAAGCAGTGACACATGGCATACCCAGCCGTGACACTTTGTGTGTCTTCCCATGGCCTGCTGAGCTCTTCTCAAGCTGCCTGCTTCTCTCTCTGTATGCGGGTTGAACTGGGATTTAAATAGGCAGGAGGTAGATACCTGAGCACAGAGTGTGAAGTACGTGCACAGAGGTCTCTACAAGAAATAAGGAAGGAAGTTTTGTGTTTCCAAGAGAACGTGTTGACTGAACTTGATGAGTCTTCCTTCATGAGCTCATGCTGGGGACAGGGCATTTCGTCTCAACAGTCAACCAAATACGAACTCATCTCTTTGACAAGTCCCAAGTGTTTAAAAGATTTTATATATATATATATATATACATATATAACACCTCCTTCCTTTTCATTTAGGTAAGTTATAGTGAAACTAGATAATTTTAAGTAAACGAATCCTTTCTCTTTCCATTTTATATCCCATACCAGTTTATTCCCCTCATAAATTAAACGTACATACCAGAAATAACACAAATTCTCTGAGTATCCTGTGAGTTTCATTGACAGCAGTAGAGTCACATAAGAGAGACAGAAGAACTTCTTGAAATACCAAGAAGATCCAGATGTGAAATAAGTTGGAAGAAAACTAGTAATCTCCTGCTCAGTAATTATCCTGCTCTATTCCTTCCTTGGCAAAGGGTCCTGGGCAGCACACCCCAATGCACACCGGTCTCCTGGTGTGGAGGGTACTGTATGAGACTGGGCCAGTACGCATGGTGGTGCCACCTGCTCTGAGAGCATACTATGGTCTGGAGGACACACTTCTAGTGAGAAATGTGAGCTAAGTTACTGAATTTATCAAAGCAGAAGGATTGCTGTGAGTCAAATATAGTCTGCAGACCACTATGCATGGAGGAGAGCTTGGTAGTGGGGATGTGCCTGTGAAAAAGGCTGCACAGAAGCCAGCAACTGGAACCTGAAACTAGACATATTTCTACAAGTATGGTGCAAATATACACAAGTGAAGGAGACTCACTGCTGGAATAAATCATCTGGGCATGTTGTTGAGTCTCCATCAGATGAAGCCTTTAAATCAAAACCAGATATTCTTACAAAACAGCTGTCCTGACTCCAGCAAAGCTACTGCATTGTTGCAGACATTATAAGGAGAGATTTCTCTGGTTTGAATGCAAGATTTCAGACTCAATGGTTGGTGTGGTCCCTCTGGCCTTCTGGCAGGCAGCGCCTGGAAATGCTGACCAAGCACAACTCCAGCTGAAGTTGAAGAGGGTCAGGAAGAGTCAGTTCCCAGTACCGTTCACACAGCCCTGGTTGCTCGAGGACAGCCTGACAGCATGATGTTGCTGAGGTTTCTGGAAGGAGCACAGGGAGCTTTGAAGTATTTGATTTAATATTTTATTTACTTCCCTGAGGCGCTGGGTGTGGACTTGGAACTAAACAGCAATCAGTGCTTCTGGCTCTCCTCTCTCAGAGGTTTCAGTGCAAGGTGGCCTCACTGCCTTCACTTAGGCTACTGTGATATATAAAAGCAGTTAGTCCTCCATCCCAAGGAGACCCGTCCTGCTACCTTACCCGAAGGCCCAGGAGTCCCAAAGGTCTCAGATTACAACATATCTCACAAGGTATTGCAATGTGTCCTTTTTAGAAGGAGGTGTCCCTTGGTGTACAAGTAGCTATTAAATACTGTAGTGTAAGTATGATCACCAACATGGGAAGATGCAGTTCAGCTTTCTGCTGCTACCAGAGAGTTTGTCTTTGTACTCTACTTATGAATATCTGCCAGGAAGCCTTTGCCTCCTGTGTGGTTGCCTGGATAGTTGTCCTTCCATTACACCATTTCCAGGAGAAGCTGCTAGGGCTGCAGTTAGAAGCCTGGGCTATTGACTGGGGCTGCAGTTGCACTAATTGAACAGGATTTGGAAAACAGCTGGACATCACACGAGAAATGGCTGGACGTGATTGATTACTGTGTGAGACGTGACAAAATTTACAGATAGCCCTGTGAAGGTTGGTTGGATTTCATGGATGGTTAAGAGGAATAATATGAGAAATGGCCAGACTTCACAGGTGACCTGAGGAGAGGATTGGAGAGCTTTTGGGCAGCACAGCTATGCAAGGCCAACAACACCTGCATAACTATATTGGCAACAGTATATAAGGCCAAGTCTACCGAGGTGCCAGTATCAGAAATACCAGATTTCAGTGCATATGTAGCAAAACTGGTATGAATGGGGAAATAGTAACTAGGGCAAGGCTTTTTATTTGGGAGGAGACCGGGTAGAGGTACAGAGGTACAAGGGTGCCAAAAAGGAGAATCAGGAAATGAGAAAAAAGATAATAATGTATGCAATTGGTGTGGTTAATTCTGCCCAGGGTAACCCTGCACTTGATCACCATAGCTGTAGCAGAGCAATACACCACCCCCTCCTTGTTCCAGCTATACCATGACACTCAAGCCTGTTTCTGCGGTCAGGAGGAGCAGGGTGGGGTGATTTACCTGGCTGTCAAGCAAGCACCTGGATGGATGGATGGATGGATGGATGGATGGATGGATGGATGGATGGATTGAGCATCTTGACAACATCATGTTGGTTCCTGTTCCCAGCCTGATAGCATTGGCAGCTACCTACCACTTCATAACACAGGTGAGGTGAGATACTGCATGAGCAGAATTCCCTTAACATATTCGATTCTTCACCATCATTTTATAACTGCTCTTGCACTTAATTTCCTCCCTCTTGCAGATGATCAAACAATATGAAGAAGGAGAAATGGCTTTTCAAAAGTCACTCCCTGGATTTGTTTCCAGTCTCACTGACTTTAAGGATTACACAAGTGTAAAATCATCAGCTGCTAAGAAGATATTCCTGATTGGTACTACTACAAGAACGAACCCCTTCCCTCTCCCGGGGAAATGCAGAGTCAGCCAGGGGAACCACCAGCCATGCCTCCCACATCTGGTGTATCTCATAATTCTCTGCTGAACCACCATGTGGGATACAGCTCAAAATGAAAGGGCACTCTTGTCCTGCGTGCGCACCCATGCAGCTGGGTCACCAAGTCACCAAGAAGGAGCTCTGAGAGGCAGTAAAGGAACTGGAGTTATGGAGTTGAGGAGCAGAAGGGAAGAAATGTGTTTGGGATTTAAAAAGTCCTAGGAAGTATCTTTGTTAAATGCAGTGGAGCTGGCAGGGTCCTGGATATTTGCAGCATTTTGCAAGTCCTTGGTTTTTTTGTAAAAAATGGCAGAATAAGAAATATTTTATTAACTCATCTTAGTTTTGCTGAACTATCTGTTTAAGGAAAAGAAAAGCAAACTAGCAGTTCCCTCCACTCCAGATGAAATGTTTCATTTTGACGTCTTTCAAGGGAAATCATTTATATTTTCATTCAGAGCTAGCTCATTATGAAACATCTTTCAATTGCCATATAAAGAAAAATCTCAAATTTGAAATGAAACACATCATTGTTAAAAACAAAACAGTAGACTTCCAACTGAAAGTGAATAGCTGATTGCTTGCCAGTGAGCAGGAACCCCACCCCAGCACACCGCTCCCATTGTGCAAAAGTCCTATTCTGCCACCACATCCAGGGAAATGCCAATTCAGAGGCAGCACCTGCAGTCCTGGCAGCCCCAGGAAGAACCATAATGCACACCACACCCTGTTTAAACATGCAGACTTCAAGGATGCATCAGTATCCAAGAAGAGATTAAATACAACAGGGAAATTGCACATAGCAATAACAAAGGCGGGACACCATAATAAGCCTGAGTTCTGGGTCATTAATTCCTCGTTATCTGGCTTCATTCAAATGCTCTGCAGATAGATACACTCTGCTGCCCTTTATTTTACTGCACCCAAACCTTACCCTGAGGTTCCCTTTTGCTGTTCACTTCAAAAGGCATTTTGGTGAGCTCTGTATTTGGTGGGATTCCTTGTACAGTATCTATGTTTTATGAGAACAACACATGGAGTCAGCTCTACTCCCATGCTGAGCATCGTGCTGAGGCAGGGGGGTCTGCAAAGGGCCATGCCCAAATGCTTCAGCCTGCAACAGAGACAAACACAGGCAGGATCCCAAGACCAGGGGTTATACAAACAGCCTGGTGACACCAACCTGGCGTATTTCACCCTCAGGAATGAAACCATAAAGCATGAAGCAGGAATTCTACATTATTCCATTTTAAAGAGCCTGTTGCATTTCAGGAGGTAAAAGAACAACACGAGATATCAACTGCTGGAAGTCTGGGTAGTCTACCTCGTTGTACTTGGAAGGGAGACCATTAACCACAATCATAAGGTGTCCTGGAAGGGATTTGGGAGCCAAGAGCAATACTGATGTTGGAGCTGCAGTGATTCCCACCAGCTGCTACAGGGATCCGTATCTAGAGCGGGACTTTCAAGTGCAAATTAATCACACATTTTCTAGCAAGCTATGAAGGTGCCTGTGTCCTTATTCCTCTCTCTGTCCCTTTGCAAAAGCTGAGCAAAGTTTTTGACCACATCCCCATTTGCTGTGTCGAATGCAGCAGTTGTCAGGTCGGGCTGGGAAGCATGAGCTGGTGTGAGCTCTGCTTGTGGTAACATGCCTGCGCTTACCAATAAGCACATACTCTCATAGGAACTGGGGAAGAGAAATGCAATCGCAACATTTCTGGCACCAAGGCTTAAACAGAAGCTAATGAGTGGCTGATCACGCTGAACACTGAGAGCAGCTGCTTTCCCCACCTAGATCAGAGAAGATGCAGTTTCTTTAATTTTAATTGCGGCATAACAAGCTGACTGAAATTTCACCTCCTTCTTTACAGATCCTGCTGCCCGTTTCCGAGTATGCTGTTTGCTGCATATGGTTTGACCAGCTCTGGAAACTCCTAATTGACACACAAAAAAAAAGCAGCGTCTTTTTAGAATGTCTTTTACTTTTCAGTTGGCAAATATCTGTATTTTATGTACTAAAAAGTGCAACTCATTCAATCGTAATAAATATCCACAAGAGTCCTGAGAGACCCTGTACATTCGGATTTAGCCAGATCTAGACAATGAATTTCAGTTTTATATTGCAGGCTTATTTGTTTTGCTATTAATTCTAGCAAGGACAATTGATCAATTGTTTTAATTTTAAATCAGAGAGCTAATATCTGACTTTGGCTTCCCTTGTGGTCTTTCAGTTACTGCCTCTGAGCTGCAAAGATCACTTTTGATTATTCGTTTCTGTAGTTAATTCAGCTACCCCATATAAAGAATATCAGCTGCCCTTTCCCTGTTAGATTAGAGGCGATGCAGTTTTCTTATTTTTAATTGTATTCATTCCAAAAAAGCCTAAAGAATAATGTGTAATCCTACGGTCATTGCAAAGTCCGAGGGTAGGCAGAGTCCTGAGAGGTCTGAGAGCAGGCAGACTGTGCAGAGCCTCTGTTTCCCAGTTTGTAAGATTTTGACGTTTGAGATCTTTACATAGCCATTGACTTGTTCTCCCCTGTTATCACAGTATTTCTGACCATAGTAGTATAGAATTTGGAATAACGGTCACCTAACACAGTCTCTGTTTTCTGGCACCACTTTTTCTTTCCCCCTATCATTTTCCCACCTTCCTTGAGTTTCTCTTGCTGGCTGTATTGCAGCTTGGCACTCCTCCATGTTGGAGGTCTTGGGTGCTCCCTCCACCTCCTTCTCTTCCTCCTCTTGCTCTTTTTTCCCATCTTAATCTTTCACAAATGAGCCCTCTCTACATTTAGGTCCAGATTCTGTCCCAAATCTCATGTACCTTTTGCTAGCTCTTCTACAGATAGGAAATCAGTGTCTTGGTTGAGGGTCACCTTTCCCTTCCCCCCCCCTCCTTTTTTCTTAAGCCTCCAAATGGTCTTTTTTGGAAGTAAGGATGTTCTGTAGAAATAAATTTGTTGAGCTTTGTTTGCTGTGTTCCTCTTTCAGAATCAATTATTCTTGCAATTCTCATTTGTTAGCAGATTTATTGCTTTGATTTCTTCCTGCATACTGATATCCCCAATTTTGGTCTCTCCAGGTACCTAGAATGGTGGCAAATTGCATTTGCACTTTGTGGGTCAGAGGCTTCAGCTCAGATCCCTGTGGCAGCTCAGGAAAGAGTTATGTTGTGATTTCATTTTAAGTTCTGCAAATAAGCTGTGGTTCAGCCTGCCTCTTCCCTTGACACTTTTGGTCTGGTCTAATTCCAGTCCCTGCAGCTCTGCTCTGTTCCCACTGAAAAGCTCATTTTGTGAGCTTAATTTAACTTGAGTTGATGCTCCATAGATCATTCTGCAGCCGGAGCACATTGTGCTCTGTGATCCTGCTGATCCTCACCAGATAGATAAACCAAGCTGGACTGGGTCATGGCACACAAGACCATCAGGAAGCCGATGTTGCAGTAATCAGTGATCTTAACTCAGTGGTCTGTGCTGCAACAGGTTAAGTTATTGGTGATGACTCATAGAAAAACTGAGTGGCTCTCAGGAGGTCATCTAGTTCACCCCCCCGCTAGGAGGTACTGAGCCTCCCTGTGTCAATCCTGACACATCTGTTTAGCCTGGATTTAAACACCTCAGAGGGCTGAGGAACCTCTTAAACTGGGCTTGTGGACATATCTATTTCCCCTGCTGCCTGTGCTAAATGAAGGGTGACAGCTATTGTGGGAGTGGGAGGGCTCTGTGATTTCCATTTAAAAGGTTATTCCACCATCCTGAAATTTACTTTAATTCCAGTTTGGAATAAAAAAGAAAAAAAATTTTGAAATTTCCCTCACATCTTTTTTCCCCTCCAAAATGTTCTGGTTTTGGGCAGTAAAATGTATACTGGTGTCAACCTAAAACTAAAATTAATAAAAACTTGCAAAAAACTGATCAATCAAACTTTTTGTTTCTATGCTTGAAAGGCTTCTTTAGTAAACAAACAAATGAAAAGACATTTATTGAAATTAATTCCTGTGGGGGAAAAAAAAAACAACCCACAACTTTGACAGAATTTTGTCATTCACCACGAAACTGTCCAGCCATTTCCACCCCAGTGCTCTGCCCAGAGCCGACACCAGCAGTGGCATTACATCCTCAGCCCTGGGGCAGAACCCAAGACCACAGTACTTGTACCAGGTGCGTTGCCGATCTTCCCTGCAAAGCTGGAAGATGCTGTGGGACAGATTATAACTGACAGGTTGTAACTTTCTGGTTCTACTGGCCATGTCAAAGGCCTCTGAGATCATTCCAGGATGGCTCTGCCACTTGGCCAGGGGCTGTGAGCTCCTTTCCAACACCCACAGGCTCTACCCCACTCTAGGGATGCTGTGGCACATCCCTCGGTTTTAAACAGTTACTGCTCTACCAGTCTGAGTCTTCAGGCTAAACCCAGGGCAGAGGCAGCTGCAGCGACTCTGCCAGGCACACTTTCCTCTCACCCTAGCTTTTATTTATACACTCACAACTGGCACTGCTTCCTTGCAGGCTGGCAAAGGACACCGGCTTAGCAACTTCATGGTTGTTCAGGGCTGGTCCAGGAAAGGCAGAGCCCTGACAGCTTCGCTGGCGCTTCATGGACACTGTACCAACAGGATGGGGCAAGACTGGCCACAGAAACAGATTTTGTAACAACCCTCATCCACTGTTATGCCTTGGCATTACCAGTTGGCCTGAGAGCCACACTACCAACTTGCAGAGGGCCTGCAGTCTACTCAGGGTGTGAATACGCTGGTACAAGTGATAGCCACTCGTAGCTGCAGCCAAAGAAAGGCTATAGCCAAGCAGCTCCAAGTGATGCAGCCTCTACAGATCCCTCTTTTGGAGGCAAGGATATGCATCAAAAAGGTCCTTAGGCTGCATTTTGAGCATATGCTTCTGAAAGCCCCTGGGCACAACTATTCATTTTGCCTCCCTCTGGGGACGCAACAGAAGGAGCCGTGAGGGATTTGGAAAGGTGCAGTTGACATTGTGTTAAGCTGTGCTTGGCCTGCCTGGGAGATGCAGACCACATCCCAGTCTAACAAGGCCAGGAAGACATGTCTGGCCTTGTAAATATTTAAATGAAGAATCTAGCACATCTGGCAAATGCATGTCTAACTCTCATGACACTTCTGTCCCATCTATTGCTCCAGCTCATGCCAACCACTATGACCATGCTTGGAAAGCTGAGATAGGATCTGAAATCTTAAAAGCCTGGGGGGTGGTAAGTAAAAATCTAGTTATCTAATGGATTGCGGGATAAAGACAAGCTAATCACATCCATCTCGCTACTTGAAAATCTAATGAATTTTTGCACTTCTTGGTGCAAACGGAAGGTGATTAGGACATGGCAAAGCAGCCTCCTGCCATGATGCCAGTACTGAACACAATAGAGATGATGCTGAGGATGACAGTTGCTTTCCTCTGACCTCAGAACTGAAAGCTTTTTACAGAAGTGTGTATTTATCATAATGCCGGTGAGACACAGAGGAACAGAAAAGGGGCCTGGGGCAGGAGTTTGAGTATTTGGTTTGCTCTGCACTGCACTGTCCTGCAGGCAGGCAGGCAGACGGGAAGGTAGAAGAGATTAGATAGAGGAGAGATGTATTGTCTTCTGGGCTCTCTCTTTCTATGTCATTAATCAGCTTCTCTTCTCAGATAATTTGTATACAGTATAATTTAAAGCAAAACAAAGCCTGTGGAATGATTTGTGCCCTTATGAATTCTTAATTCAAGCGGGACAGCAGATAATGTCTCTCAAAATGTTGCTACTGTGCTTTACAGCAGTAGCCAATTAATTACTTCAGGGATGGTGTTTCAGGGCCACCTCATCTCTTAAATAAATCTTCTGTGTCCAGTGACAGAGAGAGTTCTTATTCAACAGGCATAACACGGAGGGACAGCTCTGCACTGGAAAAATAGTTTTGTCTACCGTAGGAGAGGTATTCTGATGCCAGGAATGACCTAGCCAGACACTGCGGAGAACGCTTTCTTCTCATTAAATTTGTGTTGCATGTTGCACTGTTAGCCTTGTCTAGCATCCCTCCTCCATGTGCTCAGGCTACGGAGAGAATGGAGTTTGATACTTGGTACCACCTGAAATATTCACTGCTTTGTCTTGATGGCTGAAGTCTGTGCAGGAGGAAAGCAGTGGGTAATCCTGTATCTAAAGACAGGTCCCAGTGGACCAAAAAAAGCACATTTGCTGTTAGCAGGTCTTTAGGAAAGCTCAACTCCAACTGAGGCATCAAAATATTGAATACGTTTCTCAGTGTCCTACAAAAGGCCTGGCCACAGCATTGATGTATAATAGTAACTCCATCAGTATCACCCTTGGGTCAATAAACTTCCATCATTAACGC
Organism: Theristicus caerulescens; assembly: GCA_020745775.1. Taxonomy (NCBI): domain Eukaryota; kingdom Metazoa; phylum Chordata; class Aves; order Pelecaniformes; family Threskiornithidae; genus Theristicus; species Theristicus caerulescens. The sequence continues at coordinate 13,037,550 of CM036571.1, read as the reverse complement.
AACAGAAATTAAAATGTCTGGTTAGTTTTACATCTGTTTATTTAATACCAATACATTAAGAATGTTCTACCCTTGGCAATCAATGAAACAAAGTATGCAGTGGGTTTTGGGCTGCTTTCTAACCTTTAAAGTTAAGACAGGTATAGAAATCTGTCTGCAGTTTCCTCTGTAACAGTTTGTTCTAGGGAAAAAAAAGTTTGAATGTTATGCTCTGATTCTAATACAGAATTCTCTCTAAACCTATTGTAGACCAAAAAAAAAGCCCTTACTGCTGAAAGAAATGCTCAGCTTGGGGATTTTATAGGTTTTTCTTTAAGATACAAATGGGGATTAATGAATAACCTCTCACTGCCCTCAATGGCGGCTGGGTGCCCAACTGTATGTGGTGCCTTTGAAATTTTTCAAATGAATGAAGGCTGACTGCAGTCAGTGGGAGTTGTTCCACTAAACACAGCGAATTTGGGATTGGAGCTGCAAGAAGAAAAATGACCATGAATAACAATACGTACCAGCTGAAAAACTCACAGCCTTTTGCTAGCCTGTCTCATCTCTGGTTCTTTGTGCTCTTAGATGAATTACGTAAGCCTTGTGAAACTCTTAAGTGGTTTATCTCTGCACCTACTTTGCAACGCAGTAAATTGCACAACAGAGAGGTCAAAGCCATAAGTCTTCTCCAGAGCAGTGTGCAGATTACTGGGAGGCACAAGAAAAGTGCCCAGGGGTCCTGACTCACTTCCAAATGAGAAGAATGAAATAATGAATGGAAAGAAACAAGATCATAATAAATCTTGTTCTGAAGTCTTTAATAATGAAGCTTTATTGTAAATCCATCACAAAGAAACATTAATATGGAGCCACCAAATAGGTCAGGTTAATTACATCATCTGGAAATGGTGTGATACCTCCAGCCTTCATAAAAAAAGTAATCAAATCCCCCGGGAGTGTGAGAGATGACTTTTTTTAATTAGTTGAGCATTAAAATCTCTGTGCTAACACCTCACAGTATTCGTCTAGCTTAGCTAGGATGATACATTTTACCTCCCGTTTGACAAAATATGACATTTACAAGGTAAGTAGTAATTAGGACTGCTTATCTGTGTGCCAATTTGCATCCTACATGGTTAGCCCATCATAATGTCATGGAAAACCTCTTCACCGGTTATACAAGCTGTGCTGCAAAAAGATATATAAGGGACTTGCAGCGAGCACCTTCCCTCATTTTGCTCTTTATGTGCAGCCTGTAACCTCTGTTGCATGTTTCATACTCAAGCAGGCATGCTGAACAGCATAACCACCTTTAATACAAGCCTGTGTTGGCTGTGTTGAAGGGGAGGAGAGAGCTGGAATGTGTTCTTAGCCTTTCCTGCGACTCCCTGGGTGACACTAGGGAAAACACTGAACTCTTCTTCACTTCACTCCCTTGCTCCAGCGCTGGCACCTCCCATGTTCTCAGCTCAGGTTCTGTTTGGCTCCCAAACTCTCCCCAACCCTGCATTTCTAGCAAAATCCCCAAACTTGCAAGACCTTTGCACTTCCCAGATCCAGGAAAACATGGTCCATGTCCCAGGAGTGCCAAGCTGAGAGCATAAGGCACACACCCAGCGATGCACCAGAGATGTATCTCCATTTTTTGTACCCAGCTCATGCAGTTTTAGCATTAAACACCAATGGAAACATACCTACAGCTTTAAACAGAAACACTCCTATAGATTGTGCCATGCTTGGGATCAGCCACAGTTCCCCTTTCTGAGTCTCCTTTGGTTTTTCTTTCAGACACAACCATCTGAACAGGGTTGGCCAAAAACAGTTTTTGAAGGGAAATCATCTTTTCAAAAGGAACAAACATTTCCCTTGAACAATTGAATTCCTTTTGAAATAGCCTCCTGGTAGGTTTCATGTTCTCAAAACTTGAAACATTTTTCAATTCTCAAAACAGTTTTTTTCTCACTTTTCATCCAAAAATACACTTTTCCCAGGAACTGTTATTATATTATTACAATATTTTATCCATCCACGTCTGTAAAATATCAGTGAAGACATGTATTATTGAGTTATATTCAAATATCTATTTATACTTTTCTTACTTCAAGCAAACAGTATTTTTACCAGCCCTACTGCGCATTCCCCAGCAGTGATTCCAGCAGAATTGCACTCACTGGCAAGATGCTAATAGTGTCAGTGAGGTTCCTGCACCCAGAAAAGGTTTGTTTAAGGCTTCAGTAATTGCTTTGAGCTCCACAGACTAATGATTGCCAGGCAGGAGAGCTGTGAGTCACCAAGGCACTCTAATCCTGTGACCTGCAAAAGTACCTGGAGGAGGCAAAGGTTATTTAAGAAAGAAACATTTTTTCTTTCTGGTTAAATCCAATTTCTTTGTATTGCTTTGCCAGTCAATGTGTAGTTGACTAAGGAGTGCAGAGTGTGACATATAAAAGTGGTAGGTGTTATTACTAAGCATATTAAACTGACAAGAAAAATACAGGGCTCAGAGACAGCTGAAAGGCATTTTTAAGTCTCACCAAGAAAAACAAGCTTGTGACATACTCCTCCTTGACCCAGGGTTGTACAGATGAACCTCAGAAGTCCAAGGAGAGATGAGGTCCACAACTCTCAAAGATGGCTAGAGAGGAAGGCTGGACAACTGTCCAAAAGTCAGGTTTTGGAAAGGTAAGTAGGAACTTAAAATGTTTTGTGGAAAAAAAAAGAAGGGAAAAAAAAAGATTGCTTGCTATAAATAGATGTGGGCAGGGAAAATGCTGGGGAGTGAGAAGATCTAACAGACAAACTTGGCACAAGAACAAAAAGTATACACTAGCCATGAATAAATTCAGACTAGAAAATTGAAGGAAGTTTTCAGCCATCAAAGGAACAAAATCCTGGAACAGGCTTACACAAGGAGCAGCAGGAGGAAGAGGAGTAACTGGACCAAAATTGAAGGGCAAGAACGGCACCACCCTACTCCCAGGGGACCTCAATATTGCGGGAGATGGATGTGGACTTGGAGTGATGTGCCCACGAGATCCTGTCCATCCCTCTTGAATCACCTCCCTCAAAGACTGACAGGACATTTTCTCCCTGACGTTTCATTTTCTTTACCTACTGGGTCAAAGAACACTTTGTCAAGGTCACAGCAATTCTGGTTGCTGCCTTTTTGAGCTCATTTTAATGACATCAGTGTGAAACTGTGATGAGTCTGACAGCTGAACTCCAGGCTTAGATATCAAGAAGTTTCATCAAAAAAGAGGTTTCTCAGAGAAACCCCGGTCCCTGGTTTATAGCGTGAGTTTTACCTGCAGGGGTGCTGGCTCAGTGTCTTTCTGTTCTCATTTATCCCATGGCCTGGGGCACCTCTCCTCACCAATATAATGGGACTAATGAAGAGGGATTTTTGAACTGGAATTTTTTTTTATGACTGGAGAAAGTTCAGGAAAAAAATAACAATAAAGTTATTTTGCAATGATCTGAAACTTTTTTTTTAATCAAGAACAAACAAAACAGCCCAGAAAAATGTCTAGGGTTAAATGAAACATTTATGGATTTTGCTATTTTAAAAATTGAAATTAACTTGGGATTGAAGCATTTCAAATGGAAACACATTTCAAATGGAAAAACTGAAATACTTGCATTCAAATCTGGAAAATGAAACATTTTGACCTATTTTTCTTAATGCTTCCCCCCCTCCTGCCCCAGTCTACCAGACTGTTTTGCCTGACCAGTGCCATTTTTCTCCATTAAAGCAGGTTCGCATAAAGCAATTTTCCCAGCTCTTGAAAATAATTTCGAACAACTTGAAGACAGGTCCTCCATCCTCTAGGAGAATAATGAGCAGAGATTGATCCTAGGTTCATTTTTTTATCCTTTTCCACAAGGTTTTAATGTCCACTCCATGCATCTGGGGAGAGCTCTCAGCAAGTGGGCACCCTCCCTACTATATCTGTCAAAGCCCATAGCGATAGTTACTTGAGAAGCACATCAGAAGAGCCAGGAGCTAACATCCAAGACATGAGATCAAGCTGATCTATCTGGGGGATCTCTTTGGTGTGACAGGCAGAGGAACGCAGCTATGGGCTCTGCAGAGGTGTTGAAAGAAACAGGACTTGAAGGAGACTGTAGTCCTGGTGGACACCAGGACTTCTGAGTTAGGTCAGCTAGTTTCCCACTGCTGGTAAACCTAGCCTCAAGAGATTTCTTGATAGCCTGCATAAGCCAGGTGGCTATCTGGCTTGCTCTCCTTTTTTGTGTTTCTTGGCAAAGATCACTAATGAAATGATTAGTTATTTCTGTTTGGGTTTTTTTTGTTTTGGTTTTTTTTTTATACAGCTGATTTATCTGATGTTTGCAACAACAATAAACATGCAAATCTGGAGACAAAAGATTTGTATGAGATCCTCTCCAGTAGGGTGCAAAGGGAGCTTTTGCAAGATTTTTTTTTTTTTTTTAAATGTGGCTGTTTAGGATTCATCAGAAGAACACAGATATAACCAAAAACATCCATTCAGAGCTTAGGTAGATATGGAATATCACTGGGTCAGGCCTCTGCAGCTAAAGATCAGGTTTCCAGGGACTTGAAGATTAGGGATGCCATGGAATGGCTCTCTTAGATATATAAGCAACAGAGCAAAACCAAACTCTAAACAAAATGTTGATCTGAACAAAATGTTCACAGATCAGAAAGAAAACTAAGCCCACTACCAAATGAGTCTGGAGGTGGCTGATTTGTTCGATTTTAAATGATACAGACTTCATGCCTGGCACCTGAAGACTCTGTGTTATTTCAAGCAGGTTTTGCTTTGAGACTGAAAATGAAATTGAAAGTAAAATATTTGGAACAAGAAGTGCAGAGAGCATTTCAAAAAAGACTGAAGGAAATGTTTGTGTAACAGTCAGCAAGAGACACCGCTTGGCTTTTTACTCAGCCACACTACTAAGACTCATGCAGAGCCCAATATTAGAGACTAGGTTAAATAAACCCCAGAAATAATGCTAGATGTTCACCATGGGACTGGTAAAATGTGTTGCTGTTCTGCATAAGAAAAGACTCCTCTTTAAATGCGCAGGCAGTCTTCAGCTCAATTTACTGATACAAATAGGGCAGCTCAGAGTCAGAGTGAATACAGAAAATGTTTTCTTATATGCAAATGAGAGATCATATTATTTCATAGAAGTAAGTATAATAGTTGGAAATTAGCAAATGTTTCCAGATCCTTGTTAAAGGCAAAAAAAGCTCATCTAATGTTCCTGGATAAAAATGACATTAATTGAAAGCTTGATTTTATTCCCTAATGAATTTTCCTGTTGCATTGTAATTAATAACTACTTACATCTAAGAGAACTCAGTATCCCTTCAAATTAGGGCATTACTTATAAATATGTTAATGTTTTAAGACTAGTTCTGAAGAATGCCATACATTGCCCTTATAATGGCTGTCAGGTGACGAACATTAAGAAACCTTTAATGGATGTTATGGCAGCTGTTATGCAGGATACTGTTGTGAGCCAACTAAGGGCCTGAATCCATCCTCTACCAGGAACCCTCTAAAACCAAAGACCTCGTGGCATATCTTCATGGTGACTCAAATGCACCAGGTCTTACAATAACCACCACTGGGGCATGTTTAAGAACCACCCTGAGATTTGATATTTGTCTGATACCTGCCACATTTTATCATTTGAAGGCCAGGCAGGATGGATGGAGGCAGCTGTGCAAACCACAGGGCACCCGGGCCAGTCCATTTTCCAGTGCGATTTCCCTCTGGGTCACCTCTGAGTCATCCCAGAGATGCTCAGGAAGGCAACAGTGTGGATGGTCTTTGGCCGTACTTGACCTCTAAACTTGTCCTTGAGGCTGCTCTTACAATACAGCAGATACATCACTTGGATGCTACCTGAGACTCTTTAAAAAGGGCTTCAGGATATTTTTTCCCCTGTTCCTGGTAAAGAAAGAAAGGCAGGGAAATGAAAACATTGCAAGAAACAAGCTGACACGTGAATGCGCCTTCCTGCACAGTGTCTCTGTCACTGTTCCTGCTAATGCAACACACACCCACGGCCAGGCTGTGGATGGTGCTTACAGCATCGAGCCTCAACGAGTGCTGCAGGATCCAGGCCAGTTCCCATCAAAGTCAAGCTGATTATTTTAATTAGCTTTGTTTCCTTCCAGCACCATGACTCTTTACTCCACTTATTATGGTAACTGATTTGAATGTTAAGTCGTTAACCTCGATCACAACCCAATTAAAAAGTCCACCATAAAATACCATGGTTTTGCCATCTTGACTTGAAATAATTAATGTAAGTGGTAGAAAAATAACTACCACTCCCACTCAACATGCCTGTCTGGGGAACATGGCACAGAAGCAGGAACCACTTGCCGTTTTGGGATTGTGACCGACTGATGGCACTGACCCTTTTTGAACCCAGCACAGGCAGCATGGATATTTGGGGAACCCTGAAGACCAAAGGAGAGAATGGTGGACAGGAGGGGTGGCTGAGTCATCCCATCATGCCTATAATGCTTCCAAAGGGAAAACAGGTTTCTGCTGCACAGGAGAAACCCTGGAGCCTAACACTTTGAAAGGGACATGGTGTCAAGCATGGAGACCTTGGTCAGCAGCTGGATGGAGGTTACAGTGCTGGCAGTGTCAGTGCCCAGGACTGCCAGCCCTAGAAAAGGGCTGGAGTCAGATCCTTGGGGAAAATGGTTTTAAATTAATGAGTTTGTTTTTTTTTTTTTCTTATTTTAGAATTACATTCTAGATTAAAAAAGCATTATGGTCACATTTTCCCTGCTGTCACAGGTACAAAAGGGTTAAGGAAAAAAGTATTTTTCATTGGCTGCTCCCTTAAACCAGGGAATGAAGGTCTTTTCCAAAACACCACTTGCTGTGAGCCTTGGGCTGCATCTAGGAGAACCGGTCCTGTCCATCAGTACCTCTGGATTAACCTTTCTCTCCTTCCACTATCCAGAAACCTCCACAAATTTCCCTGCTCGGAAATATTCCTCTGACATCAGCTTCCCTCCCCATGACAGCTCAGAAATTCAGTGCAGCTTGGATTGAAATCCCTTATCCCCCCCACCATACACACACACACTCACACTCTTGTGTTTACGGATTACAAATTTTCTTTACAGGCACGAGCTGCATACACGCATATACGAATCTCACCACAGCAGGGTCCTGAGTGCTGTTGCTGGAGCAGCACGAAATACTGCTGGTAACCATCGGTGTGTTGATAGCTAGGGCAAAACTGCATTTTGTTCACTAGGCTGCAAAGTCTGGGAAGTGGTATATAAAAAGCTGGGTGTGGATGAGTGCCAAGAGGTAGTAAACAAACTGGGAGCTCTGTTTTTCCTCTGGCTTTCACTCCAGAGCCTTGTCTGTCTGTGGAGGAGAGTGCCCGGCTGCGCTGGGCAGATTTTTCAGATTCTAAAACTGGTGATTTTTTGGGGGAAGATGAGGAGGGGTTGCAATTAACCCTGCTTTCTAGAGTGCCAGGTGAGCAGCAGGGAGCTGCATGGACCCTGGATTCAGGCCAAAGCCAGTAAATGACACGAGAGCAAAGTTCAGAGCTGCCTTCAAATCTCATTCACATAATGAAAGCATGAAAGCAGATTCACACGATGGATGAACATGAAAAGCCAAACATATCGATCACTCTGTACATCGCTGGCAACCAGCTGTTCTGGCAGCAGTCTTACAAGAGCTTTGCTGCAGTCAGACATAAGATAATGAGGAGGAAACAGAGGAGCCTGGACCGGGTGGGTTTTATTCCTAGGGAGAAACCATGCTTGTCCCAGCGTCACCTGTGCTGGTCTGATGTTGCTCACGGTGCCTGTGTTTTCTGAATGGTGGACCCTGTCCAGCAGACGTATTGCTGTGTGTCTGCAACCTGCTGCACAGAGGCAGTGAAGCAGTGTCAGTGCTGCAGGAAGCATCAGGACTCCAGAGCTGCCCTGGCCGAAGGGCCCAAACGTACATAGCCTCTGCTTCATTTGGGCTCTGCTCCACGATTCACAAAGCATATGGCGTGCAAGGTAAGACAACATTTCACATTAATTCTTGTCTGTGCAATTGGGCAGAATGAGATGGCTTCTGCGCCAGAGAAAGCGGAGGCCTCTACACATTCAGGACAGACTGCTGCAGGCAGGGGAAGCAGCAGCACGGGGCTGTCTGCAGCTTGTAGGCACGGAGCAATGCTGATGTGGGCAGGGATGCTTTAAGGAGAGTGGGGGACGCCAGGCAATTTAACCTCCACTGTTTTGTCAGCCTCTTCATGCTATTCCCTGTCTCAGCCCAAACTCCGTCAGGTTTGCACATCGCATGCTCCCTCCCGGCCCCCCAGCTCCTTCTGTCAGCCCTCACCCCTAATCTGGATGCCCTCAGGGATGCTCTCAAACCTCTGCCACATCTGTCTGCCCGAATCAGGAAGCCAAAGCCCCTAGCAGAAGGAGATGGTGGACCTCAAATTGCCCCTGCCCACCATCCTCTGGGAACCCATCCATGAGTCCCAGTGACACCGTGATCAGCGGAGGGCAGCAGCAGGACACCTTACCCACCGGTAAGGAGATCCTTGGCCTACCGGTTGCCGAAAGCACCAAACCCCCCTCACCCTGTGTGGCAGCCCTACAGATGGAGGGCAGCGCAGGGAAAGCCAGCTCCTGGAGGCTGCCCACCAATTTTTCCCATGGGAATCCTATTCCCAAAGTCCCCTTTTGCTTGTTCATCTGGGAAACTGTACAGAGAAGGGAAGAAGAAAGCAAATCATGGCTCCTGTGACAGCAGCACTGTTTCTGCCTGGGTGTCCAAACCTTCCTTTAGAAAGACCAAAACAGAGATAAAAATAAAACAAGACAATGCAGAGTATCTCTTTGTCCATGCCTAAGGCTATGGCTAAGCCCTTGCCCCCTGCACTGTCCTCAGAACCTTTTTAGGGCTTCACAGGCTCCTCTAGCTACTCGCTTGACCTTCCATCTGCAGATATAGAAATCTCCTTCAGGGTCCATCCTTGTCCCTTTGATCTGGTTCCCTACCTGCAAGGATGCCTTGTGGTTTGTTATCCATGTCCTGCTGGCCTCCAGAGCCTCACTGGAGCTTCCACTCCTCTCTATTGCCCAAGTAAGGGTTAAACAGCTTCCTGGCTCTGAATCAGCCTCTTCTTATTCTCATATGGTTTCATTTCTTCTGGGGCAAACGTGTGACCTGCGTGTCCAGGTCCTGAGGACTCTATGCAGCTGTTGTGGAAAGCCGGTTATAATTCCATGGGCACATAATACCCTTTTATAGAACGCTCTTCTCTGTCCTCATGGTGCTTGGGGTTAGCTCTGGCTAGGAGATGTCTTTTTCATTTGTGGTGGAAGGTTGAAGGAGGATAATAACAGATGCAGAGATTGCAGGGACAGAAAGATGGGTTTGTGTTTAAGGAGCTGTTTTGAAGACCTGGAGCCTGCCTCTGTGCCAACGTTTCTGTGTGATGTCAGATGAATCCTCACCCTATCACCACATGGTCACTTGTTTTTCCTTTTTTCAGCTTTTAGCACCTACAGATTGATTTGCAAAGTCCTTAGTGCTCACAGATCTATCATCTCTGTTGTGTGAGGTTGTGTTTTCACCCTAACTATTCTAGACCCAGGACGGGATGATTTTTTTTTCTTGGAGGTGCTCATTTTTCCCCATTAACCATACAGGCTGCCTACCCAAGTCAAATAACTAACTACCTGACAGCTAAGGCAGCAAGATGAATCCTACCTGGTGTGTCAGTTTAGGGATGGGGATTTTTTACTTTCTATGCTCTGCAACCTTATTGTCCTTTCCTGTCACTAAATGATTATCCCTTCAATGCCAGGGTTTTCCGTCTCACAGAGTACAGTTCGTTGAACAACACAGAGCTCAAAAAAAAAAAGCCCTACAGCCCAAACCAACAAAAAAAAAAAACAACAGAAAAAAAACCCACCGAACCAAAAGGATGTTCAGCATTCAGGTCCAGAGCTGGAAGATTTTAAAGGCAACAGAATTGCAGCTCATGTGAATTGAATGTTCTGTGAGCAGAGCTCATGTTTGATTTGTTATTTATCAGTGGCTAGTCTCAATGCTACAGATATATTATGCAGCAACCCTTGAGGATTCAAGGAGTACAGGGAAGTCAGGAGAGGCAGCAGACAGGAAGGGCAGTTCTGTAGTTTGCTGGTGTCTTCCACACCTGAATTCATAGTACAAAAGTCTCTGCTCTTTACAACTGCTCACACCACTATCGCTGTGCATGGGATCAGGACACCTACTGTGTGATGATCCCTGTGTCCGAGTTGTGGTCCACAGGGAATTGTTATTGTAAGAGAATACAGGATCCACTTCTTTTGGTTTCCTTTGTTACATGTGTTTCATCTATAGAATCCATCAATAATTATTAGCATTCATTAATTTATCGCTACATCGCACATTTCTAAATTTGTCCAAATATGCTTTTCATCTATAGATGTGCAGAAAGAAGAGTACACAGAGGTAAAAAATAAAGAGGTAAAATGAATCCTGGAAGAAATGCCACATAAAATTTTGGAAATCATGCTTTTAAGAATAAGGAACAGAATTAAGATTGAGGCTGTGGCTAAACCCTACCTCCTGATGCCTTAAAGGATGGTGTCTCATTATTTTGATACATTTGTGTGTCGACTTAATGTGCTGTGCAACGCAACTTCCATTATTCATACTAGCTAATGTATGGTAAATTACAGCATCCTACTTTGGATTTGGTTGGACTTCCACTACTAAAGGAGCCCAAGAGAACAGGTCATGCTGGAAGAAAATAAATTCTTATAGACTTTCTAAAGCCTCTAATGAGAGTGATAGTAAATCAAGAGCTATTTTTACTGTAAGGAAGCCCCATGCATTTGGTATCCTTTTGTAGATTCGGTTATCTACATAAGTGAGGAAAGTAACAAATACTGGATCCCTCTCTCTAAGACCTCAAGAACTAAGGCTGCCAGAGCAATAGGCCTTATTTTATTATCAGGATTCAGAGCTATGGCAATAATCACAAATTATAAAACTTTTAAATGTACATATTATAATAGAAACAAGATTTGCATCATTAAAGGAAAACTGTGCCTCTAGTCCACTAACAGGTTTGGAAATATCTGGCTAGGAAGCTTTGAGTCCTTCATTTTCAATAACTTGGACTTACTTCTTGTAGCACTATGAGGTAATGGGATGACTTGGAACACCTGATATTGCTACATCTGGAAAAGCTGACTCTGGCACATGACTGTGCCTGCATTAGACAAAAGCACGAAGGATGGAGAGAGGATCAAAGGCTCAGGAGGAAACATCTCAGTGGTCTTCTTTCAGTCTCGCAAGTGTGAGAGTCCTTACAGGCCTAGATGTTTACAATGATTTTTGTGTGAGACGCAAAGAACAAAGATGAGGATCACAAAGGCATGTGATGTACTTTACCACATGATTATGCATCATACAGCTACACCTTATCACTGTAACTTGTGCAGGTGCCATATGGAACACTAGAGAAAAACACAGAAGAAACCATAAACTTCTTTCTTTCTCATGCTTGTCCCCAGTAAAAAATACTCAGTAAATAAGTAATCGGTCAATTCCTCTCTCCAGAGAAGTCTGTATAAGAGAAACAGTTAAAAAGTAATTATGCCATATGAGCTAATAGAATATGTCTTTTCCGGCAGAGGCTTAGGAGCAGCTTCTGAGGCCACATGGGAACCTGATTGGTTTTTCAAACTCAAAGGGACTTTGCTTAAGTTCCCTTCCAAAGGAAACTGCTTCAGCTCGTTATTTGCAGACAGCATCTGTCACTTTTCTATGCCAGTGGATGCTGATCGTCCTCAAAGAACATTGTACAAATGTGCAGACTGCTGTGTGTTGAGAAAGGACTGCTATTATATCAATTTTCCACTTGAAAGCAGCAATAACAGCAAATAAAGCCGGAGCCACATGACTCTCTTGGATCTGGGGCACTTTCACTGAGGCATTCACCCTAAGTGAAAGACGAGAAACTCAAAGGGAAGGTGTGGACAGATGCAGTGCTGTCGGTGTATTACTGAATACTTCCTGGTAGCCCTGCGCAATGCAGAAACTGGCTGCTCCCAGCTGTACTGGTGGACAAAGCAGATCCAAGGAGATCTTGGCTGTGACCTCTTGTGGACCTGCTGAAGGAGCTTCTGCTTACTGCAGGGCTTGAGACCCACGTGTCATCTGGTTGCATCTACTCTCTCCTGGAGCAAAACCTGCCACAAAGTGCAGTTTCTGTGAGAATGTATGGCATAAAGGACAGAGCCATACCTTGACCAACAACATTTGAGGTGCCCTGTCCTGTGAAACCAGTAGGAGTACATCAGCTCCTTTTCTAGGTCTGGATGAGGGATGTTTGCTGTGTGGTGTGTTCCCATCAGCCAGCGCAGCAGATACATGGAAGCTGCAGGGTGAAGGGGTGCTGGTGTCATCCCTCCTTCCCCCGAGCTACCCCAGCAAGTACTGCTTTGTTAGCTAAGTTCTGCTGCTGTACAAGTTCATCTGCCATTTTGATAGCTGATAATGTGTTAGCTTCCAGGCGTCTTCCTATCATGGACTGCTTTCCCAACCAGACAGACTTGTTCCTTCACCTAGCTTGTCAAATGGGCAATGCACAGGTCTGTGGTGAGATCATCACGGTGTTCTTCTTTCATTCACTGGTAAGTCTGGCACAAGCAGACTTTTTCTGGGGTGCTACAACAAACATTTGCCTATAACAAGTAGGAAACACTGGAAAAAAGAGCAACTGGTTGCTGCCCTCCAGCTCAGAGCAGCTGTACCTGGATGTACCCTGTGTACCTGGTGGATGACAGATATCCAAGGACAGAGCATTTAAGGACACTTGATTCTGACTAGGATCAGCAGGTGTTTTGTTGTGAAAGGGCAGGCCAGGCTTTTATGAGGGATGAGCACAGGTCACCCAGAGCTGTCCTATGTAACTTGTCCTGTAAGGCCACATGGAGGAATAAAGATGGATCAAATGGCAGTTCTTTTCCATAAGCTTAGGGCAGGTCTCTGAAGCAGTTATACAGTGACGACTTCAAAGTAAGAACATAGAGTATTTTGTTGCGTCAGCATTTCTCTCTGTGCCAGTTTCACAGGGCATCTCTGAAAAGTGCTGTCAGAGCTCATGGTGATAGGTAGTACTAGGGCAGCAAGGCACCTCCCTGGGCACCAGGTTTATTTCTGGAACCAGTTGTTGCCCTCAAGACTGGGTTCTGGGGCTCCAGCCATACAGACGTCCCATAATGCAGCTAGGAAATGCTGTAGCTTAGCCAAACTTACCATCCCTCCTTCAAGTTTTACAGCAGGTCAGTGACTCTGGGACATGAAGAGACATTTATTGCATGGCTGCTGCCACATTTATATCCTGAGACTCCTGCAAACAGGAGCAAGAATCCTGACTAGTCAGGGATGAAATCAGAGGCTAATCACAACGCATGCAGCCTCTTCTGGTTGCTAGCACTGGGATTATTTCATCCCTCTAATATAAACCACGCACAAGTTAGATGTCTGCACCCACCTAGTTGCCTGGACTCCCTTATTTGGAGGAGAGAGGAGTCTCTCATAGTTCATTCTATGCATTTTAGGCATTTTAGGTGGCTTTCTCTCAGTGACTAGTGAGGAGACTAGATGACTCCTGGATGGCTGAGGTTAAGTGAGATGACTTCCCTCCTTCAAATATTAAAGGGAATAGAGAAATAAGGGGAAAATGTCAAGCAGCAAGTAGCTGTTGGGCATGCCCTGGCTTCTCTTACTAAGACCACTTCACCACATGGTCCACATTCTCTAAAACCTCTCCAGAAGAATCTGGCAGACTACTTGGGAGACTTCGAGTACAGCTGGACTTAATGGCAAATTTCCCCTTAATCTGGGGGGAAGACGATTTCACTCTTGGTAACTTGATCCATCACATCTGCATGTGTGCCACCCCAAGTCAATTCTCAAACTTCAGTAAGACTAAGGCTTTTGAGAAGCTGTAGAACAGGCAACTATCATCATCTTGGCTGCTTCCTCTTTCCAGGCAAGGAAGCACTTGCAGACATACTGGGGAGGAGGCTGAACAGCATCACCCACCAACAAGCTCCACAGTCTCCTCTTTGTGCTTGTTTCCAAGAATCTGTTTGCTTCCACATAAGACAGACAATACAGGCATAATGGGAGGGCAGCAGCCTGTGCCGGACTTGCATTTAACGGAAGGACAAAATTAAATAATCTGCTCCTCTGGAAAGGATGCTAAGTGGAGAGAGTCAAAGAAAATCTGTGTGAATTCTGACTCAGTTGACCTGCAGCACTTGAGTGGCATGTGAAAAATCCTCACATTCCGCAGAGCAACTTACAGATTTCTCAGCACAATCTCTGCAATTCAGACGTGTTTTCCCTATATAAGAAAAATTGGAGCTTTCACACAGAAGAGCCATTTCAATTTTCATCAGTTAAAATTTGGATTGTTGAAATAATGGTCCTGCAGCAGGAGGAATGAACCTTCTTCCTCTGACTGCAAATCAAAAACAAGTGACAGTCTGTCTCCTGCCTTCTTATCAAGCCCCCCAAACTGGATTTTCCTTGAAACACAGGAAAATGAATTTTGAAGAGCTGTTGATAAGATTACATGAAATGTTCCCTTTGCAAGAAGAAGCTTAGAAATGAGCAAGATGTAATATCTAAGAAAACCCAGAGGAAGGATATTCACTGTTACCCCAGCAACTGCTTAGAAGGGAAATGACCTCCCACAGCTAACGGAGAGGTGTGAGCTTATGAAGAAGCATCTCTTGGAAGCTGGTTATGATTGCCCATCTACACCCACCCCAGGAGCCACTATTCCCGAGCATGCTCTGAGAAGGAAAGGAATCTGGACTTTAGGGGCATGGTCGGAGTTCTCCCAGGGTTTTACCAATGACGTCTATAAATGGATAACCTAGGGAGCAAACCTGGCAGCTACTGTCGGCATATTGCTGTTGGCTTTTGGAGCTACAGGCCAACACAATTTTTCAAATTTTGATTTTGAACGAGTGTGTTTCAGACACAGTCGACTTACATTTTTAAAATACTTGTAGAATATTTTGAAAAGGTTACTTTGCTTGAAATTTAAAAAGCGTATTTCAGTGTTCACATACCAAATGTATTTCACAAAACATTTCAACTTCATTCAAAAAGGCTTAAATATCTGGATGTTTTTTAAAACTTAAAAATTTCTGTTTCAGTTCTGTCAAAGCTAATATTTTACATTCATTATTTTTTGCTTAACCTTTTGGATAAAAATGTCATCATTCTCCCAGGGCTTCTGCAGCATTCTAATAGGAAGTGGCAGGTTTTGAGAATATATATGGATTTCAGGGAACAATAATTCCTTCTATGTTTTATTAGCATGCAAATGGCCACTCCCATACGCTGGATCTCCTCCAAAAGGGTTCAGACTGAAAATTAGATGGTACCTTTTAAAAATTCAGCCTAATTCTGCTCTCACTAAACCCAGTAGCAACTGTATTGCTGACTTCAGCAGGAAAAAGTTAGGACTAGTATTAACAGGATCTCACACCAGAGGGATGTACTGGAACATCAGCATTATCAGATCAGAATCTTTTGTCACAAAAGGCAAGCCGTAAGTGACATCACATCTGAAAAACACCCCCCCTAGCAGGTATTGACACTGCAAAGCCATGCAGTGGGTATTTACATGTGATACTTTCAGGAGATAACTACAGATCTCTCCTAGCCAGTGTTTTAGCACGCTTATTGCATGTCAGAATTTAATATTGAGGTGAAACAAATCCTTTCTGGAACTTCGTTCCTCAGAGCCAAGTGTCAGGCGGCGGCAGACTGAGCAGTCGCTGCTTGCAGCCAATTTACTTGAGCAAGGTTTTGAAATAACTTTGTGACAACCTCCTAATGAAACTGGGGACAGGGCTGTTCGGAGGAGTCTTATTGATTGCGAATGTCCACTGTTTTCCAGTCACGGGGAAAGCTTTGCAAGAGCCATAAATGAGCACCGTAGCTCACGGCTCATACATCATTTTAAACATTCACCTTTTGGAAAAGATGGGAAACAGCAAAATAAATGGAGGCTCTAATTCTGGTGTTTTAACCACATTTGAGTTATTAAATGAACATGCAGAGAAATCAAAGAGAGCCTAGGCTGTGTCTGGGCAAAATAGCCAATTGCCAACAAATTTTAAAGCCCTTCTGGATGAGCGTGGCTGTGCTGTGAAGGTGAGAGCACCCAGGAGTGGTTGGAGGCAGGGACATGGCTGTCCTTGCTTCTGCTCCTCTACCGAACGAGGGTGAGCCTAGCCAGCGGGGAGTCTGCACCCCCATTGCACCGGGGGTCTCTGCCAGGGAAGGGGTGTCCACGGCCGGCCGGGGCTGCTCCCCCGCCGATGCTGTGGTGAGAGCAGCCAGTCTCTGTGTATCCCTGTGCTTATGTCGCTCCGGCACTGCGCTACCCAAGCAGTTCCCAGAAACTGTAATGCCAGTAACGGCCTTCCTTCTTCAGCAGTAGTTTAAGCCATTTAGTTACAGCTTGGAATTTTTTGAAATTGTTTTTATGTGAAAGAATACATGTCTCAGGGAGACAATGTGTAACGTCTAAAGGAATGAGTCAGGGTAAATATCTGCATGGGTCTGTGTGTGTGGTTCAGGAGGAATTAGGAAAGCAATGCTGAAATAAGGTTGCTTCTAGAGCTGTCACAGGCATCAAGAATATTGTGAGTTCTACCAGTTCTTCAGGAATTCTAGTAAAGTGACCTTGAATGTCCTGAAGAGTCGGAGTTTGCTACTGAAGCTTCTGATAGACGAAGATAATGCTGGTATGTCTTCTCTAATTAGATTTTTAAGTGCTTCAGGGTGAGGACTGACTTTTCACAGGGGACACTACAGCATCCAGCACAATGAAGCTCTGAAGAAAGTCAGAGCATCTGGCTTTATTATCTGAATAATGGCCAAAACATAAATAGCATAATAATAAGATGAAAATGATATCATGGAACAAGAAGTAATATTAGTAATATGATAATAGCAATAATTATAGCCATGGTATTAGTTATAATTATCTGATGGTGTTCAGCAGACCTGATCAGAGGGCTGAGTTCAGAAGGGAAGCATGCCCAAACGTAACAGGTCACATCATCCATGTGAGAGGAGCCCTGGGGAGGAGCCGGTGGCTGTAGAGGTTCCTCCTTGGTGCAGCTTGTCTCTGAATGTCTCAGTAGGCAGTTGGATGGTTTAGTGTTACAGTTCTGGATGGGAAGATAGGAACCTGGAGATGGGGTCAGATACCAGCGTCTGGAATAGAGGAGTGGGTGACTGGAACAGGCCATCTGGGGTGAACTACTCTGCCCAAGTTACCTCTCTGACAATGAGAAGCCCCATCTAAAGTAGTTATTTCAGATTTTTTGGTTGTAGTGAAAAGAAATGGGCACTTTCAAGGCCAATTCATCCCATCCTGACAGGTGTGCCTGAACTTAGACTACATGCCTAACTTTTTGGCGATTTATACTCTCAGGGCTTCCCATTGCCATGTTTAAATTGGGTGTAATAACACTTTCTTTGTCATCTCCATTGAAATTGTCAGCACTTTGGGGAACAACTCTTTCTTTTCCTGCAGCCATGCAACACTAATACAACAAAGCCTTGATCTTACTTGGATTCTGTAGACCCTACTGAAGTACCATTAGTCAACAGTAACAGTAATTACAAATGAAGTCTGCCTTAGATAAGTACTGAGTAATCCTGCTCTCTGGTTTCTGTTGAATAATGTCTCCCAAGCTTTAGGATGGTGGCAGATAACATACTCTGCCACCAATCTGTGAGCCCTCCGCTGCAATTTATATCTGTCAGTGCAGAAGTCAGTTGACACTGCGCCCCACTACTGATAGAGGCAGTAAACTTAGCATAGTTGGTAAGTTTTGAATTGAGAGCAGCTTTCTAAAACTCCTCCTGTGCAACCTGTAGTGATGGCAATCACTTCTCTGCTCCTGTGTTGGCGTGCTATGATGTCACCAGCACAGGGAACAGTGATGGGAAGTGTCCTGAGATAGTGCCCCTTCTGAAGAGGCTGTGAGATGCTGAACTATGCTGAACTACTGGAAACAAAGAAGTGCCAGGTAGGAATATCCTCCTGTACAAGTCACAGCCAGCCATAGCTTTACTCCTGTTAATTTTGTTTAGGATTTTTAGCGAAAAGAGATTCTCTTGTAAGACTGGAGACCATCAGAGTGATCCAGAAGACTCTACCTAGTGACTTGCAGCATTCTTGAGCTGGCTTGGCACTCCTCACTCTCCTTGCAAGAGAAATCAGTAATGTGCACGCAGTGAACTGCATGAAGGTGGGAACATAGCACTGGCTTCTTCAGACCAGACCATCCAAAATGTTGCTTTAGCACTTGCACTTTACTGGATAAAATGGGAGTGGATAGAGGTGGAAGAATCTCCTCACCAAGAGCCTGAAGGTGCTTCACTGCCAAGTGCCACTGTCACTGGAGGGATGTGACTGGTGGAGCAGCTTCAAAGATGTTGCACTTGGATGGAGTCCTCTCAGACTTGGCTGTGGGGTATTTATCCCTAGCAGCTTTCCCTGTACAAACCTCACTAGACATCGAGGATAAAGCTAGCATAGTCGTGACCTGTAGATTTCTTTAAAAGGGTTATTTTTAGAGGCCAAATTTTCAATCTTTTTTACCCAGAGAAACTCACATAGGGTCAGTGTGATGGCTCCCTGAGCAGGGAATGGGAAATAAAATCAACTGGACTGTACCCCTTGCTGGCAATAACATGTTTGTCCTCCACAAAGCAGGCGTGAGTCTTCATTTACGTCTGACTCCTCCATTAAGTAGACGATCACCCAGTACTTACTGTGGAGTAGATGCACACGTGGGTGCACAGTAGAGATTTTCCTCAGCCCTTTTCCCTTGTCTGTTGCTGCCTCAAGTGAACTCCACTGACTCTAGATCAATGCATGAAAGATTCATAGCATTTCTTTGAAGACGATTAACAGTTAAATTTACTGAAGCTACGCTGGTATTTCTGATAGCCCCTTTCCTCCCTGGCTGCACAAGAAGAGAGGAATCGGGGTAACCTAACAGCTTATGATGGGGCTCTGTAAAATGGGCTTCACTGGTAGCTTAGGAAATCAAATAATTTATGATACAGGAAATACTATGGATAGGCATTTTGTCCTCGAACAGAAAATTGAGACTGAGATGAAAGCCACACATTTTTTATGCAAATTATATTTTCAATTAAAAACTGGAATTTTTTATTCTGAATTTGTTCCTATTTCAGTGGTTTTCCTCCCATGTTTTCTGGCTTTGTATTTTTATTCAGAAAATTGTATTTGTTTTGTGTATGTGTCCGTGCGTGTGCGTGCATCTGTGTACGTGTGGATAGTAGATGTTTTCTAAGTAGGATTGTTCATTACTGTCAACCTCCTTTGCAATCCTATAATTTTGGCATAAATATGTTTTTCCTCAATGCTAAATTGGATTGACCTCAAATTAGTATGGACCAAGGGTAACTTTGTGACTAAATTGAATGATGTCTCTGGAAATGGAGAATGTACTAGGTATGTCAGTGGACAGATTCCCTGACAGGAGCTTAAAATGAGCACTTAAGAACCGTCTTCAGCATCGGTATTGTCTCTGATGAGATCATGATTCAGACTACTTGAGCAGTATCTCTAGTATGCAAACCCTCAGGGAGTAGAACTGGCTCCAAAGACAGCATTTTGATGCATAGGTTAGAAAAGAATACAGGTTTAATTAGCTTGTCTCTGCCAACCTAAAGAAAATTGTCAAATAAGATCACAAATGGGGGATAAAGACAGCCATACCCAGGTATACTACTCAAGCCACAGACAACAGCGACCACACAAAAACAAATGCTGCTGTCAGATGTAGCTAAGCCATGGATCTGCCAATAGATTCACCCAGTCAATCCTTCCTTCCTTCCCCCACTAATCCTTCACTGTGCAAGCATGCACCCACCAGGGAGATGCCTGCTTGCCCTGCAACACAGAATGCTGCCATGGCCATACTGTATTTACCACTTCTGATAGATTAGCCAAGCTTTACCACAGGTCATATTTTGGTTTTTGGGCTTCACATCCTTATCTCCTACAACCCCACTCTGATCTCCGGTTCCAACTGGTGTCTGAGGGTCACCGATAATTTTCAGGTTCTCCTTCCAGCCCACATTTGGCTGGTGTTCACATTCAGTTTTTTGTTTCAGTTTTCAAGCTGCGGTTTTCAAGTCATGTTTTTAACTGTTTTTGGACGATTGTAACCCCAAGAGAATGAACCAGCCAGACCTAGATAAAGTTTACAAAGTTCACCAGTACTGCCAAGTTACATCTGCAAGGTGCTTCACAAATCCCTGCTATTTGCAAGAAATCTATGCAACTAGTAAGTGTTTACATATATATTAGCTAGATCTGGAAAAACAGAATTCCAGTGACATTTACAGCAAATAGTGTAATATATTGAGCAATACTGCAGTGCAGAATTCAACTCATGGCAACAAATACCTTGAGAAAACATTGCATATAGCCCCATGCTTCCCCATGTGCTGGGTGGGAATTCCTGAAAGGAAGATTTCAGTAATCATCATGGTCAGTTTAAATACCAAGGCCTAAATATAAGTTTGTCTAGCATCTTCTATTATGAAAATCTGTTTCTAGGTGATAATGACTTGAAAAATTGAATTAATTGGGCTGAACCCCTACATGCTAAATGTATCTCTCAAGGTTGATTTTTTTTCCTTTTTCTTTTTTAATTTTCAGGAAAAAAAAGTTTTATCCTTTTCCAAGTAAGATATAGCAAGGAAAGGATTTGCCTGTATTTAAATAACTTCACTTATTTGTTTTGAAGCAGGGTTTTGAGGTCTGGTAGGGTACTCAGGGTAGGAAGGTGTCTCATTTACTGCTACTTTTTAGTCTTATCCCAAACTGCAAAAGTTATGAACATCCAAAACTTGCAGTTCAGACATGCTCAATAAAATTCCTTAAAATGTATCAACGAGATTCCCTAAGGCTGTAATCTGTATTGAGGATGCTCTGTCTCCCTCAAGCTCCTACATGCTGACGAGGCTGTCACTTGCAGTGTCCTTCGTATGGCCTGAGCTTGCTCTGTTACAGGGATGCAGACACTGAGAAGGACATTGACTCCCAAGTCTGTGTCACCAGGCACCAGACCTGCAAGCAGAAGGCCTGTCTGTCCTGTGCTCTCCATGTCCAGTAACTGCCTTTCTTGCAACTAACGCACAAAGATTGAAAAATTGAAGTTTGGCACAAAAGCAGAGAGAAAAGGTACTGTCCTGGTTTCAGCTGGGATAGAGTTAATTGTCTTCCTACTAGCCAGTATAGTGCTGTGTTTTGGATTTAGGATGAGAATAATGTTGATAACACACTGATGTTTTAGTTGTTGCTGAGCAGTTCTTACACTAAGTCAGGAACTTTTCAGCTTCTCATACTGCCCTGCCAGCAAGTAGGCTGGAGGTGCACAAGAAGCTGGGAGGGGACACAGCCAGGACAGCTGACCCAAACTGGCCAAAGGGATGTTCCACACCATACGACATCATGCTGAACAAAAAACTGGGGTGGTTGACCTGGGGGGCGTGGCCGCTGCTGGGGAACTGACTGAGCATCGGTCAGTGGGTGGTGAGCAATTGCATTGTGCATCACTTGTTTTGTATGTTCTTTTATCATTATTATTATTCTCCCTTCCTTTTCTGTCCTATTAAATTGTCTTTGTCTCAAACCATGAATTTTACCATTTTTCTGATTCTCCCACCATCGCACTGGGGATGGGGAGTGAGCAAATGGATGTGTGATGTTCAGCTGCCTGCCAGATTAGACCACAACAGTCCTTTTTGGAGCCCAACGTGGGGCTCGAAGGGTTGAGATAACGACAGATCTGACCAGAGTGTGTAAAAACAAATTTTTTATAAGCATTCATTATTAGGTTAGTAGTCACTGGTCACAATGTTGATTTATTTGCTCTCAGAGTTGTTGTGCTTGCTGTCAGAGTTGAGTTATGTAACCCCTTACTTGCTGTATATGTTCCCTGTTGCACTGTTTATCATCTCTGGGGGCTGGATTAAGGTTATAATTTTGCTGTACTGTGTAACACGGGTTTATGATATGATAAAATTACTGGTCATGAGACTAATCTGGTATTTGTACTCAGCATTGCTGTCATCGCCATACTTCAGGAACCATCTCTTGGAAACTATTAATAATTAAACTCTTTTTACCTTTTCTCCTCAGAGAGCCAATTTATGGGGGAGACAAGGGGGGACACTTTCCCCCACTCCTTCACCTTCCCCTTCTCCTCCAGGCTAGTTACAATAGCTCTTGAGAATTTTAAATATCCTTGGGATGTTCAAACCAGCATGTTCCTATTGCTATGTCTCCTGAATGTATTTCGGGTCTTGTTTAAGGTTAAACAACTATTTAAGAATACTACCCAGAGATCCGCCCCGAGGCTGGATAGTTGTCAGGCTGTGTGGGATAGTGTGGGCAAGTACCTAGGACAGTGGGCACCTCCAGTGTTTTGGAACTTCACCCCTGAACAAGTGCAGAACCCTGAAAAACTAGTAAAGTATTTGGGAAAAGTGTGTTGTCACCCTGGCAATTCCAGACAGACACAAATCACTGCAATGTGCTGGGGCCTGGCCCATGCCTACCGAGCCCTGTTCAACACTATTCAGTACCCTCAAGGGGAAGAGAAGGTCTCTGAATCTGACAACAAAATGACAGGCACTGCGGTTACTCCAACTCCCGTGATAGGCCCTGCGGCTACTCCAGTACTCCAGCCCCTGCAACAGGCCCTGCGGCTACTCCAACCCTTGTGACAGGCACTTCAGCTGAACCAGAAAATCAACCCATGCCAGTATCAGTCGCCCCTATACACAAGAAGAAATATTGGATGCGAAAGTCAGCTCGTTTAGTAAGGGAAGAAACTCCTACTAAGAAGGGGAAGGAGTAAGCAGTGGATGAGGCAGGCTACTCTGAAGCAGGGCCATCATGAGAAGAGGAGGAGGAAGAGCAGAACTCATAAATGAGATGGTAACCACCCAATCCCTGTCCCTGAGTGAGCTGCGAGATATGCCAAAAGATTTCAGCTGTCATCCAGGCGAACACATCGTCACCTGGCTGCTCTGATGCTGGGGTAATTCCAGTAGCCTGGAATTAGAAGGTAGGGAAGCCAAGCAGCTGGGATGCCTTTCTAGGGAAGGGGGCATTGAGAAAACGATTGGTAAAGGGGTACAAGCCCTCAGCCTCTGGAGGCAACTCCTGTCAGGCGTGAAGGAAAGGTATCCCTTCAAGGAAGATGTTACATGTCACCCAGGCAAGTGGACCACCATGGAGAGAGGTATCCAGTACCTGAGGGAATTAGCTGTGCTGGAGGTGATTTATAGTGACCTGAACAACGAGCAGTTATCCAAAGATCCAGATGATGTCAGGTGCACATGACCCTTGTGGCAGAAGTTTGTACGAAGCACACCATCATTGCATGCAAACTCATTGGCAGTAATGACATGGAAAGATGGAGAGGAACAGACGATGGATGAATTGGCTGGCCAAGTCCGGCAATACGAAGAAAGTCTCTCTTCCTCCCTATGGGCCTGTGTCTCGGCTGTGGAGGAACTGTCCCAGGAGTTACAGCAATTCAAAGAGGATACGCCCTACTCCCCACCTGTACAGACCAATATCTCAGCTATTAGGAGTAAGCATTCTTCTGCTCAAGAGAGAGGATATAGTGAATGCACGCCATGGGCCACCCTGTGGTTTTACTTGTGTAACCATGGAGAGGACATGAGGAAGTGGGATGGAAAACCTACCTTGACCTTAGAGGCATAGGTACGTGAGTTACAAGGAAAAACAATCACAAAGGGGGTTCTTCCAGGAAAATTGCTGCTCCAGTTTCCAGTGGGTAGTTCCCCAGACAAAGTAGAAGAGGCAATCCTGCTTCCAATCTTAATAAAGGGAAGTTTGATTTGTATTTACAAGAAGTGAGTAACGAATACTATGACCAGGACTAGAGGCGCCCTGCCCATGTTACATGGATGCAGGCACTGAGAAGGATGTTGGCCCCCAAGTCTGTGTCACCAGGCACCAGATCTGCAAGCAGAAGGCCTGTCTGTCCTGGGTTCTCCATGTCCAGTAACTGCCTTTCTTGCAACTAAGATGCAAAGATTGAAAAATTGAAGTTAGGCACAAAAGAAGAGAGAAAAGGTACCTAGGAGGAGTCAGACACAAATTAAAAGGACAGAAACACGGTTAAGAGGAAAAGGAGATGAAGGAGTGGAAGGGAAGGGCTGAGAGCAGAAGGTGGATGTTAATGGCACAAGAGACAGGGTAGGAAAAGTAGAGCTAAGGCAGAGAGAGGCAAGAAAGATATTTCAGATGGGAAGATAAGAAGGATAAAACTCACTGGGATGATGGAACATTCCCATCCGTTGGGGGATGGGACTATGAGAAGTACCTGGGAACCAAAACAAAAAAAGGACAGCACTGGCAATAGAAGGAGGACTGGGAAATAGCAGATTTAAGCAAAGCTGACGGTGGCTAAGGAGAGGAACGGTGGGGACAGCAACTGAAGACATACCAGGAGGAAAACATAAAGAGGTAAAGGTTCAGATCTCCACAAAGCAATGCAGAAATCCAGAACTGAACATCATATTCCCAAATCTTAATATAGCTGCTTGCTGAACATAAGAGCTGTGTGGTAGTGCCAGCTCCCTATAGATGATGACACTGTTTTGTGGGACCGAGTACTCTAAGCCTAACTCCTAGGAGATATGCTGTGAATCAAAAGGTCTCATATCTGCTGATTGCCATAGCAGGACCAATAACATCCTACAGGAAGGAATATATATTTTTCAGTTTGTTTATTGTCTTCAAATTGCACTATGAATCCAAATCAAAGAACCTCATAAAGTTGCAATCAAGTTGTCAGGTCCAGATGCCAAAATTAGGCCTCTGCAAAACTAAGTTGCTCCTCTTCTGCATTTGCTCCATGCCACAGCCTTCTCTTGCAAACATCATACAAATTTTGAGAAGGATCCTCCATCTTATTCAATGAAGAGCAGTATATGTATAAACTCCAAGCAGATCTGAAATTCCAGGAGCGGAGCTACAAAAATGTTCTGCTCCCACACCTATAGCTGAAGGAAATGAGGATGCAACTCTGAACATTAGAAATGCCATAAAATGCTACACGCAGAATTTTGTGCATGAACTGGAATATTTGACAGTATAAAGAAAGGAGTTAGTGTAGGGAACTTAGCTGATAAAAGAGACTTGAGAATATTAAGAATGAAAGTCTGTAATTTGGCATTAGTAAATTGGCTATACTGACAACTTCAGCTTTAATCTGAGCATAGCTACTTGGTTGTAATAAAAATAGCATCATTTCTCCTAAAAATGGTGTGAAAGAAAGTAAAAAATATTATGAGGGAATTAATATACCCTGAGCATCATAGAAAAGACCATGAGGAAACTGGTATTTCTGTGTTCAGTGCAGACCTTGGATAGCATACAGTAAAGCATGCCTGGCACTGCAAGTACATGGTGATCTTAATGAAATACTGAGCAGGTACCCAATCAGAAATAGCATCTGTCTTGTGCCCAGGATGAGACCAGAGCTGTGTGTGCAATCATGTAAAACCTCAATCAGAATATGTACATATAAATGAGACCAACTTAGAGTTATCTCAGTTCTGTCACCTTCACTTGGAATTATGACCTTGATGTTCTTTTAATGCAGTGATTTTGGGGTGAAAAAAATTACATGCTCAAGCCACTGTGCACCTTTGCCTGGTTTCACAACATAGACTGCATGTGTCTGATGCTGGCTGCTTTTAAAAGCTAAGAATCATAGAATCATAGAATCATTTAGGTTGGAAAAGACCTTTAAGATCAAGTCCAACCGTTAACCCAGCACTGCCAAGCCCACCACTAAACCATGTCCCTAAGCACCACATCTAGACGTCTTTTAAATACCTCCAGGGATGGGGACTCTACCACTTCCCTGGGCAGCCTGGTCCAGTGCCTGACTACCCTTTCAGTGAAGAAATTTTCCCTAATATCCAACCTAAACCTCTCCTGGCGCAACTTGAGGCCATTTCCTCTTGTCCTATCACTTGTTACTTGGGAAAAGAGACGGATCCCTCACCTCACTACTACCTTCTTTCAGGCAGTTGTAGAGAGTGATAAGGTCTCCCCTGAGCCTCTTTTTCTCCAGACTAAACAACCTCAGTTCCCTCAGCTGCTCCTCATAAGACTTATTCTCTAGACCCTTCACCAGCTTCATTGCTCTTTGGATACGCTCCAGCACCTCAATGTCTGTCTTGTAGTGAGGGGCCCAAAACTAGATACACCCTGAAGATACACCCTGACCACAAAGAGCACCTGGCTGGTGACAAGGAGCACATGTAGGTCACTTTATGGAAATTCCAGATTCAGGTTTTGTTTTTAGCAACAAGTTACATCTGAGTTCCCAAACTGACCATTGTCAGCTTATCATTCACCTAGGTCCCCAGCACTGCTAAAGCTTGCTAATACCTCTCCTTTGCATTTAAAAGAAACAATAACTGCTTCCAAGCACTACTTGCTGCATTTCATTGCCCCTTCTTACTCTCAGCCAGCCCAAGCACAGGTCTTGCTGGCCTCCTGCAGCAAACTGTCTCTACCACACTGGATATTAGGGGAGCAAGAAGAAGACCTGAAACAGGATTGCTTTGACTTCTAGGGGCCAGTGTCTTGTTGTACAAGAAAAGTGGTGTGAAGGTTTCCCCCTTGAAGGATGAAAAGGAAGTGTGAAAATAAACCAGGTCCTGTTCTTTGTGTGAGATCAGTCGTGACATAAGATCCACCAGGAAAGTCCTCAGATGAAGAGGGATCTCCCCTATTCACATGCTTCAGGCTTCTCTAGGATTTTTTAGTCAGTAGTTGCATTACACCAGGAGTAAGATTTCAATTTGGCAATTCTTTTATTTTTGGGAACATTTAGTAATAATTATGAGTGTCCATGCTGTGGCATCATGAAAGAACAGAAAAAAAATCAATAACAAGAGGAGAAGGTCACTTAGACTGTTGCTCCTTCACTGCTTCTCACCTTTACTTAAATTGTCAGTGAAGATGGCAGTTGGCATCAAATGGGATGCCTAATTATATAGCCCAGTTCAACATTTTCTCCAGGTAGAAGGGAAAGCACATGTCTGGGTTTCCTCATCCTGACCCAGCAGTGCCCTCCAAGCATCTTGGCTTTCAGACTACCCTGGCTGTCATCTTATTGCTCATTTTGAATGATGATATTGGCAGAAATAATGTTAATTTAGACATCAAATGCAATTAAAGTCAAATTTTGAGAGGTCCTGAGTAACGAAAAGGCACCTAGTAAAATTTTCAATTTTCCAGTGCTGAAAATGCAGCCGATGCTCTTTGCACTTTCAGCTACCTAACATCTTAAAAATTTGAGTGCTTTAGACCAACTGTATTTATTGCCTTTAAGTCCAGGTATTTGACATTTCTGAAGCTGAGATAAGGGAGAAGACTCTCCTACACCACCTGTGAGGCCATGCCTAACTCCAGGGAGATGCTGATTACTTTAACAGTGCTGTGATTCTCTTTTGTGTGTACCCTAAGTTGTGTTGCACCTGTCAATCCAGAATAAAGACCACCAATGCAGCGTGTGCCATTAGTGGGTCTCACACAGGGTGTACCAAAGAGGTAGGTACGTGGACTTTCACACCTACATCTTCCAAAGCTGTTTCAGGTGAGCTGAACTGCTGAGCACTGCTGCTGGACTCATGTGGCGCAGACACCGGAGCATACACTCTGACAGGCAAGTGGGCATGGGTAAGGGTTTTCTTTTGTTCTTTCATTTTTTAATACAGGTTGCATGGAAGCAGGTTTTCTTGCCTTGTGGCACTGCTTGCAGAAAGGGGCGGAAGACCTTTGGATGCCCATCTCACCCAAAGGACACTGCTCTGTGCACAGCTGCCCTTCCTCCTCCACAACATTGCCCGGCCATGAGGTCCTGCTACCACCTGCACACCCAACCATGCATAACTACTGAGTTTGCTCACAGGTTTCACTAAACGCATGGCTGCTGTCAGGTAACGCATGTTCTGCTGTAAGCCTAATGCATAGTATTACAACTCCTGTATGGCTCAGGTTTGAGTTTCATCCGTACAGCTTTGTAGGTAGTCATGTAGCTAAGCGACACTGAGCTGAGAAATCTATAAAGCAGAATGTCTTTGTTATCCATCTCACGGAAGTGTTAATGTCATCTTTAGCTCTCATTCATGCCAATTAGCCAAAGCCCTGTGGAGGAGGACTAGATATATAATTCCAGCTGGAGCTGGTGCGTCATGTGTGGTTGCTGCTACAGGTCCTCAGCTCAGACTCATCCCTCATCCAGCCAGTCACAGAGGTACTCTGGCAATCCCATCCGGACTATGCTTATTTAGTCCCCTTGGTCTGCTGAAACTGGTAATAAATCAACTCTATAATGAGGTGAAGCTGTTGTTGGAACATGCTATAACTACATAGCCACTCCAATAGGCTTTATTAGCTAGAATAGCTGCTCGATCTCTGGTAATTTTGTTGGGAGCCTTTATAACTGGTTTGCTTAATGGATGAGCTCACATGGTTTATATATACAGAAGGTTTGTTGATCTGAGACAATGGGTTCAAGACATTGATAAGAGTATTGGGATAACAGTCCATGGTAGCACCCAGGATGGATCATCTTTGTTCTCCTGGGACAAGTGATACTTCATAAAAGGGATTTTGCACTCACACAGTATTTATTCTTGAAAGCAAATCCCAAAGTTACAATATCAGTACTACACAATTCCTTTCCCCTCCAGTAAAATAGGGCAGCCCCAATAATATAATCGGCATCAATTTAGCTTAAAGGTTAGTAATTTCAGTGGTGTCTAGGGGATTTAAACACCCTGACTGCCAGTGATACCACCAGGATCCAAATAACAGAAATCTTTCTGAATGCTTCCACGTTGCTTTTGTCCACAGCATGCACTAGCAATCCTTTATTTTCCTGTTTTTCAACCCAATTTTTTCTTTCCTAATTTAGTGTATTTCCCAGTTACATTTGCCTGTATCATCCTATATGTTATGTAAATATGACATTTATTGTTAAATAAGTCCTACTCGTATATACAGTCATCACTCAACCATACTAATGGGAGGATAACTACAATTTGTAAGCTGCTGCTGTTCTTTCAGCTCTGTAATTATATGAGTGATATTCAACCTTTTTTTACCCTGTGAGCCATGGGGCCTATTCTGCGGTCACTAAAGAGCTGGATGCCTTCTCCACAAAATGGGAGTACTTCTGGACAGGGATCAAACAGATGGAAGACAGATGGCCTGAGCCCTTTTGACATTTCTTTTGCCCTTCAATGACACTGATTACTTCTCCAGGCATTCTGGATGCTGTGTTTTTTCCCATGAGCTTTTCAGAGTGCAACTTGAGCTCTTGAGATGAAGAGGGGTCTCAGATTTCTATCAGCACTGCTGAACAGTGGTTTTCTACCACCCTCTTTGGGTAAGACACGTGGGTTGTTTTCTCAGGTGGTCCTCTCCTGGTCTCCATCTCTCCAATACTGCCACTGAGAATGTCCTAGATTGTCTCACCTGGGATCAGATAAGGGCTTTGTAGACTTGACTTGAGTGCAATTTCCACTAAATTTCCCCCTGCTGCACAGGAGTGAGCATGGCTTTGTTGGTGGCATCTTCAGAAGTCCTGCTGATAGAGAGCAGCTATTGCAATCTGGTTTTCCAGCTCCTGCCCACACAACAAGCTAGTTCTCTGCCTGTGCATGGAGACCACAAAAACTAGCAGTTTCCTGAACTCTTCCTGGGCTCCTGGGAAGTGGTGCACTTAATAAGTTGAAGACGCTTGCCAAAGTGTCAAAGTTGCAACCTGCTCTGTACCAGCACTACTAAATCCACATTTGACTCTGGTGTCACCAGTGGCAACCAGTTGCCCAGTTCATGCCTCACTAGAGTGCATGAAGGCAGAAACGGTTTAGCAGCTTTAGCATCTGAATCAAATATTTGAGGCACCCTCAGAGTCCTACAGTTGTGAGGACAAGTGCTCCAAGGCTAAGCTCTGCCCACAGCAGTGCCTGTGGCAGGACCTGCCTCTTTCTTTCCCTGGAAAAGGACTTTATCCAGCCACTAGAGAAAGCTCCTCAAGGAAAGAGAAATCAAGATTTGACAGGATCCTTCAAAGTGCAATGAGAAAAGAGACTTGTTGAGTCTTTACCCCAAGCATGAGGCCAAAGTCAAATTGTTGCACCCAGCTTTTGGTGTGGATGTAATTAACACATGGCCTGCTCTCTGCAGGATGGTTAATAGGAGAGTGAGAAGAGACGGGAGCAAATACTGGCCTTTTTTAGCACTCTTTTACAGCTCCTTCTGTTAGCTGAAATGCTGCAGTGTATCATTATCTGTTGATTGCAGTCTTTTGCCCAGTTTTTGCTCTTGCCCAGTCAGCACTCCTCTCCAAGACAATTTGAATTAATTGTGTGAAGGATTTCACAAGACTGGAATATTCAGAAACATTCAACTGAAATCAAGACAGAGCGAGTCTGATTCTGATCCCACATAGTCTGATGTGGGCAGAGCTGCAAGGGACTGATGGGTTTTTATGGTTGCTCTTCACCCCAAGGGAGGGAAAAGCCTGCATCTACACCTCTTTGTGCCACAGGTCCAGCATTTTATCAGCAGAACATGTATCTGATGGGTGCAATTTGTTTTTTGAAGATCTTTCTTTATCCTCTAAGGATACTCTACCTTCTTTACAAACATAAAATTTCCACCATTTCTACTGTAAATTCTGGTTTCATGCCCACTGTTGTTTATACTTCCTGCTTGTAATAATGAAGCATGTACTGAGGATTAAATCAGACTTAGCAGACGACCACTGCCAGGACAACTGTTCATCCCTTTCTCAAATATTGGTACTACATGTGACTGCTTCCTGTACCTTGCTGTTCTCCATGGCTTTTCAATAGAGTTGGCGGAGGTGTGGAATACTTATTAGCTAACTCTGTTGACACATTAAGTGGATGTTATCCAGATCTACTGACTAAATACAAGTATGACTATTAATTGTTTCTTTCCCCAAGGAACAGAGTCTTGTCAAACCAAATGCCACTTTCTCAACTAACGTCTCACCACCTGCCCTAACCAGAAGAGACAGTCTCCTTATCTTTTTGATAACAATGTTGATAATGATAATAATGATAATAACAACAGCAACAATAACAAAAACAACAACAGATAATAACTTCCGCTGATTATAGTCTTAGGGCTCATAAGTAAAAAAGGATGCAGCTTGGAACTCTTGATTTGGCAAACTGAATGATGAAATCGAAGGTAAGGATGTTGCACATGCATTGTACTGGCAGCTTGATCTATCAATTGGTGTTTGCCTCTACTCCACAATACCTGTGGTTTGGATTCACCCAGTAGCAGCACATGAAAGTCAAGGAGGTTCCCAGTCCCAGCCCTACCACTGAGCTGTACAACTGTGTGTAAATATCCTTACTTCTTCGTGTCTGTCTCCCTATCTATAAAGGGGGCAATCAAACTAGCTTTTGTACAGCTATATGAAATTTCCAGACACCAAAGTGCAGGGAAGTTACATGCCAGCATTGTATATAAATTGTTAGTAGTATCAGCTTGCTTTCTTCTCCTTTCTTCCTCCTACCTCTCTGTTATGCAGCATCACACTGTCCTCAAAGTTCACACACTTGAGAAAAAAAAAAAAGAAAGCTGATTTTTCCACTGAGTGTCAGCATAGATCAGAGGCTACAGTAACATCTTTAGCATGGGCAGATAATAAATGAAGTCTGAAAGTTCAAGTAATTCATATTTGTCATTTAAAAATGTACCAGACTAAATCTCAAGTTTGAAGAAAAAGATCGGAGCAAAAATCCAAGCCATTAAAGCAGAGCAAACTGTTAGTAATAACCAGGTCTGAGTTTTTGTTTTTAATTAAAATCAATTTCCTTGACTATTATTTCTTCTTATTGCACAGCAGGTTTGGATTTTTTTTAAGAAGTAAAATAAAACTTTTCTAAATATTCTTCTGCCTAGAACTTCCATTTCAACCCACGGTGTGCACAGTGCAGTGGAGTCTGTTTGCATTTGATTTAAAATCTTTACACTGAGCTACTCTGTGGATTGCACTATTTTTTTTTCCAGATGCTCCCAGACAGAAGCCTGGATAGAGCTTCCTCTGCTGCTCCCTCTTGAGCCACTCTCCTGGAAAGCAGGTTAAAATGAAGCAATGGTGCAGGGAGATATTTTCGCAGGCATTCATAAATTGTTGTAGTTCTGTTTCCACCGTGGGGGCTATTGAAGCCCTTCAGGTTAGTGCATAATGAAATGCAGACTCCCTGTACTCCCTGTGTGAGGAAACGAACAAATTCAGATTCCCTTTTTACTTTCCTAGATAATAACTCTTTTGTTTTAACTAATCTTTCACTTTCAGGGGTGATTAGATGCTTTAGCTGAATGAATCCTATTATTTAAAGCCTTTCCTGCCTGCTTCTCAATGTGCATTCTGACTCATGTACCTATTTTCATGTAGAGATTATTTAGAGAAGGTATTTTTTTCCTCTTCAAAAATAGCAGCAAGCAGGTTTTTGGACTAAGCCTTATCTGTGTGTATGGCCAGTCATTGGTGCCCAGCTTAGCAAAAAGAACAGATGCTAAAACGCCCTTGCTAATGCTTGCTGATGATGTTTGACTACTGCATAAGAGGCTGCAATGGAAATATGGATCCTAACTATGATATTTTCAGGCCTTTAAGTATTAGAAGATGCATACTAAACCAAGATACAGCCAAAATGTAGCAGTGCATTTCCAAGCTTGAGCTCACTAGATTCAACAGGACATGAGCATACACCTGAAGCCCGGTGGGAAGGAAGAAGCTCTGGAGCTGAGCGATGGCTGGTGACTGCTGAGGTGGAGCGGGATGCAGTGCAGCGGTGGGGCCTCCTGATTGCAGCGGGGTCCCATGCTGCAGGAACACGGTGCACTGGCCAGAGTGGAGAAGAAAATGAAACTCTTCTCTTCCTTCAGTTCCAGGGAAATACGTGCTGGGATCTGACTGATCAGATCATGGCAAGGGAGGAGGCTGCTGTAGTCACAGTTAAGCCAGGAGCAGTGTGCCGCGTTCTTTAATATACATATCACTAACGTATGTGCATAGGATGCATTTTCATTGAGTTCCCCATGTACTATACACCCACATACTCAGTGTGAAGCCATTACCTCTGCCTCATTCTCCCAGTCCAGCCTACGCTCCTATTTAACTTGGTGCTCCCTGGCCAAGATAATTTTTAAATTCCTTATTCTCCCAGCAAGCTAATGATCTCCTAGAGTGTGATCCAGTATCTTCTTTACATATCTTTCTCGAACCCAGAATGTCTGAGACAGCTGCAAAAATAGTCACGTGAACCTGGAGTCAACATCTAAAAAGATCTATTAAAGAAGAAGCCAGATACAAAGCGAATGGGGAGGGAGAAGGAACAGGAGCTAGCAATTTGCGTTCCCCTGATTGAGGGGATTTATCTGCATTTCTAGTTAATAAAAGACATTAATTGATTCACATTTTTTATGGCTGCACACAGAGCTATTTCTGGCTGGAAGGAGACACTCTTAAATGGAATGAGTCAGACCAGACCTGTTATGTCACCCTGGGACCCTGAAAGATTTGTTAATAGCTCTAAAGAAATCAAGTTGCTTCACAGGGCTATTTTCTCCTCAGACATCAAAAGCAGAGGGAAAGTATAGTAATTCTGAAGGCTGAAAATGATTTTTTTACATGGTCCTTTGCATTTGACAAATAGCAACAGGATAATCAAAGAGCTTTGCTCTCCACGAGACACTTGCATAGAAATCTCAGCAGGATTTATCAGTCCAGCTAAACATAATCTCCGAAGACAAGGCTCTTAGCTAAAGAAAGTCCTAGCAGGTCATAGCTCCTCAATTCACTTCCTACGATTTCTTCCAGATTAACTTCACAAATCAAAAGATTGTACTGAGAGAGTTTTACAGGAAGGAAAGTCTGTATTTTTCCTCTTCAAAATATATAGAAAAACATTATTTCACCAAACCCTTTTCCCCCACAAAGGCACCTGTTTCCTAGCCAGGAATAAGGCTCTTTATTATAAAATGGAATTGCGCTGGAAACAAAACTGGTTTAAATTAGTTTGTCTTCAGTGGAGATTTGAGTTGCAGCTCAGGTGTTTCATGTTCCCTTTCTGGGTCACGGTGCCCTGCCAGGTGACAC
Organism: Theristicus caerulescens; assembly: GCA_020745775.1. NCBI lineage: Eukaryota > Metazoa > Chordata > Aves > Pelecaniformes > Threskiornithidae > Theristicus > Theristicus caerulescens. The sequence goes on along the minus strand of CM036571.1, from coordinate 13,003,187 downwards.
CTCAAGGAGGCAAAAGCTGCTGTGACACGCGTTGGTGGCTCTGCCCAAGGACATGCAATGATAACTCATGGGATGGAGGCCAGCCAAGGAGCTGAGAGAAGACAGTGGTCCAAAGTGACAGGGACATCTAAGGAACCCCACCTATGCCTTCAGCCCTCTGACAGCATTTCTACATTCAATTTGGAAAAGGAATCGGATAGTTTTAAACTGAGAAATACGTATGCTTTGTTTTTCACCCAAAGACCAAAAATATCCATGGAAAATGTTGACAAATTGAAAGCATTTGTCATTTCTTCTTCTGTTTCCCTGGTGACAAAAAAAGGAAAAAAAAGTATTTCCAGCTAAGACAAAGCCTGCGGCTCATAGTCTTGTCCAGTTTGTCCTGATATTTACCCTTGCTCTCGCCCCCATGGTTCAAAGCAGCACAACGGTGGCAGGAGCCTGTAAAATGGGCCTCCCCCTCATCTACAAAGCTGGAGCTTGTTTGCCCTTTTAACTACCTAGCCAGGTCTGCTCACAATAGGATAAATGTCTGTACTCGCCTCATCCTATTTAGAAAGTGATAGTTATACTTTGTTGTCATGTCTGCCTTTGCCAGGGAAAAATCATCACTCTCAGCGGTGATGATGGGACACATTTTCTGTTGTTTTCTCCAACCTTTTTTTGGTGTTGACGTCTTGAACATTCGCAGCTCCTGGACATCAGAAGAGCCCATCAAAGGGCTCAGCTCTATGTTATAGATATGCAAAGCAGAAGCCTGAGTTTCTTCTGAACTTTCCTCACACTGGGTGGTGAGACTAATTTAGCAGCATACGGTTTGTAAATCTGCATGCAGCCCCGGCATGATATCACTAGCTGACTTAAGGTGTGGGGGGTGTAGAAGTACAAGCACGTTAAAATCCTTACAATTCAGACAAACCTGCCTCCAGCCACATTCACACTGTTATCTTTCTTAAGGAAAAAGCATACTAGAGAAAAAAGATGCTAACTGGGCACCCCTGAAGCCTCTGCTGCCATGGAGCCTGTTGGGAGTATGGCTTTGTGAACCTTGTTCGTAGGACAAACTGCTGGACTGCAGTGCTTTAGTCCTCCCTCTCTATACCAGAAAGAGAGTGAGGGTGTATTTGGAGAAAGCCACCCTGTTGTAAGAGCGTCTCATGTTGACATATGCAGATAAAGAAATCTCAGCCTCTGAGTGCTCTGGCATCAGCACCTTCCTAAGCCCCATTCTCTGGGTGGCTGCAGCATTCTGGCTCCCCAGCACGAATTCTCCTGCTCGCACACAGCAACCAGTGATTTTGCTGTCTTTTTTTCTCTATCAGTGAAGACTTATATTAAAACACCCAAGAATCCTTAAAGACAAGAAATTACTGTGGCAGAGCAAGGATCAATACAAGCAAGATAAATACAGCTTGTGCTAGCTGGAGCTCTTGCACTTCATAACACAAATCTCAAAATGTGATGCCAGCTACAAATCCAGGGTAGTCTTTCTATAATGCCATGCTTTTTAACTGTGATGCACTGTGTTGTGACTCTACAGAGTCGGCTTCAACTCATGCTGGAGTTTCATGCTTGTTTTAAGGAGCAATGCTGCTGAAACAGTCACATCACTCCTCCCCTGCTCTTTGCAGCTTGCTCCCTGCCATGCCTGTCCTCAAGCCAGCACAGCATCCATGAGGACACATACTGCACTGGTTTGGGTTCAAAGCAGTCTGGGTTTGGTTTCATGCAACTTGAATTCTCTAATCTGGCTCACTGTGTGGTCACACCAGTGCTTGTGCTGGCACAAAGGAAGATGCATTGAGAGGAGGGGAATGAACAGGCAGGGGAAAATGCCTCTCCCAGCTGTTGTTTTAGGGGATGTCATTTTAAACTACGCTCAAACCCCCTGGTTTTAGCTGTAAAGCTTGTACACAAATTCTAGTTGGTCATCTAGGCTCTTATGTACACAGGGAAACACACCTATCTTAGGATGAGTTGAACCGCTGCAAAGATGCCCACGTCTCACCCTTGACCCTGGAGAGCCTACATGACCATCGTAGACTAAAAGCCCCATTTTTAGATGCTATAAGTAAGATAAAATGAATCCTATCTTCATCACCAATGTGTGAGCCTCCAAAGCTACTGTGAGCCTTGTAAGGCATGGGGTCACCCGGGAAAGGAGGGTGGACTGCAGTGTACCATGGGGCAGGGAGTAGTCCCAGGTATGAGCTGGAGGGCTGCCCCCTCCTGGCCACTGGACTGAATTTTCTCCTGTCTTTGGAGAGGCCTGGAGGCTTGACGTTTAAGGCATGGGACCTATCTTTGCAAGAAAACCAGCAGGCATACAAGAGAGGAATGTAATAGCCTGATCTGCTTTATTTCTGATGCATTCAATTCCTGCAGAACAAGGCTGTGCATAGACACAACTCTCGTGAAAGTCTGAGCAGCTGGAAGCTGATGTACTCAGAGGTACAGCAGCTCTTTCTTGAGGGATATTATTTGTCCTTTCAGAACAGAACTATAAAGACTCAAATAATCCACCCTTCTCTGGGAAATTGTCCTTTATTCTGCTCCCCATCAGGCACTCTGGGTTGCTGGCACAGAGTTATTGCAGAAACATTGTCCCTGCTGAGCTCCTCAGAGTGCTCCCAAGTGAGAAAAAGGGAACCATCCTCCAAGTCTTGTACTATGAATGCTGGGACGGAGTGTTCCTCTGAGAACTGACCAAGCTCCATGCTAGAGAGCTAGTGTGCTTGTCCCAGTGCATACCAATACACGAACTGGGTGACTATTGGAGAACTTCACAGCTCTGACCTTTAAACCTCCTGCACTAAATCTATCCATGACCAATCCTCACCCTCTTGTCTTTGTGCTGTCCTTTAGTTCACACATGATTTTCTCTCCCAGCTATTAAGCCACTGCTGTGATGCAGGATGATCCCATGTCTCCCAGTCTTCCTCTTCTGGGCTAAACAAGCTAAACTCTAGCCTCATCTTGACTAGCAGAACAACTCCTCCCCAGAAAACCCTCTTTGCAGCACAGTTTTGTGCCTGTTCCAGTATGAACTAATCTTCCTTGAACAGAGCAGACAAAGAGAAGCCGCTCAGTGGCTCCTGCACCTCCTGTGGGTGATTTCTTATCTAGAAACGACTAGGTAATAGCTCAAAAGCATCATATTTTTCTGCCTTCTTTCTGTTCCCTAGTAGATGACCATATCCATCTTTAGGGATGGAGGCTTCTGTCCCAGCGTATCCGATCAACGCAAGGACTATGCATTTATCAGAAAGTGGGGATCCTCAAACTGGCTGTATTAGAGAGGTCTTTTTTTGAGTCAATCACCCTGGTAGCCAGTGGAGAAATTAGGCGTGGTTAAGATATAGCTCCTCTGGCCTGCTCTGGATGTGTGATTTGGGATGTGCTCCACAGCAGGGCCTCTTTCTCCTTAGGCAGTACCAACAGAGACTGAGTAGCAAAGATGGAGATGCCTTACTGATGCTGTTTTGTCTTTGCTGCCTGTTTCAGAAAGAAAAGAGGAATATCTGCTGTAGCTCATATATGCGTGGGAAATCCATGTGAGCAAACATGTAACCACAAATGTGGGCTTCTCTCCTAGGTAGCAATGCAACCTGGCAGGTAGTCCTATTCCAGCTCCAGCTGATCGACCAAAAGGGACCATAAATCACAGCTCCATCACAAGGACCCTGGTTCGTTCCAAACTGTGAAGATATTGACACTGCTAGATTTCTGCTAAGTATGTCTGAACTGGCATTTGTGCAGACATGAGGCTTCTGCTGGGAATTGTCTCTCAAGCTACAGCCAGTCCCCATGCTGCAGGATGATAAAAGGAAACCTGAAGAGGGTAAGTTAACCCTGCTCATGCTCTCTCAGTTCCTCTCAAATGCTGCTCAAGATTTGCTGTAGAATCCAGGGGAAAAAAGGTCACTATTGACAAATCTCAGCTTCACCAGTACTGTTCCGAGATCCCAGAGATCTGGAACAGAAGGCTTTCTGGATGAGACTGTCCCAAAGCCTGAACAACACCTCAGCATGGGTACCTCAGCATCCTCCTCAAGAAAAGACATTTGTATACTCCTTTCTGCATGAGCAAGCGACCGAGGGAGAACCCAGACACCATCAAGTCATGAGGATAATCCAGAGACAGTTGTTTTGGTGCAAGGACAGACTGAACAGGTCCCATTTCTGACTGTCTCATCCATGCTGCCTGGGTCATCCTGAGGATGCCACAGACCTGAACCCCCTTTCTGGTATGCTACGGAAGTCACCTCAGCTGTGTACAGTGGTCACAACTACTGCCACAGTCCAAGGTGGATACAGTCATTGTATCTCCTTCTCCCATTCAGTCTCCAGCTTATTTCCAACAAAATACCTTTCCGATCTATGTGTCATGTTTGATCCATATTCCAGTCCTGTTCCTGTCTCTCCTTCCCCAACTTCAAAATTAAGATAGTCATCCCAATTTATTCCATGGCTTTCTTGGGAAATATTGGTGTAGGAAAAGGCTTTGAAAATGGTAAAAATTCACTCTGTTATGATTGCCATCCCTAGTTCAGTGTCTCTTGTGCAGTTCCGCCTAAATATTTCAAGGTACTTCCGTCTTATCTGCATATGAAAAAGAAGCCAGCAGCTCTGAAAAGCTTGTTTAGAAAATCCAACAGCAGCTATCTATTTTTTTTTACTTGCTCTATACAAATCCTTATTCACATCTAAGGGGTGAAAGCTCTGTAATGAGCATGATCACGACAGTGTACAATACCCTTGACACAGGAGGAAGAGCTGTCTTCTGAGGCAGGTTGGAGGGAGATGCGTGACGGAGGCCGTGGACATGCTGTCCCAGTGGCTTCCTGCCATGTGCTAGCTGGGGCTGTCTGCATCCCTCACGCACTGTCGGGCTCTGTGTCCCTGCTGCTTGCACGTGAAGAATTTCAAAGGACTGCCAGCCACTTTAGGGATCTTGAGAAATAAGACCTGAAGCTCAAGATCTTCCAGAAGGCTTGTTTTATAACTGAAGGGATGGCAAGGAAATAGGAAAGTAAGGTCTTAACAGAGTGCACTTGAACATGCAATTCTGTGAATGGACGACACAAAGTGTCACCGTACATCTGTCTGCATTGCACGTGAGAGAGGCTGCAGGGGAGCCCAGAGATCTCACCGGAGGCAGGAAAAGCCACTGGAAAATGGGGAATGATCATTTTGCAGAGCCTCTTCCTGTCACTCTCAAAAGACAATTCAGAACTGATGATACTTGACATGGGATGTTGCCCTGACGAGCCAGGGGAGGATGTTTCAGCACCAGTGAGATGTGGAGTCACTGGGCTATATGTGTGTTTACGTGGCAGAGTCTGTGTCAGGATGTACCACAAGACACAGAAGGGGGCTGGAAACTGCCAAGCTGCTGACAGGACCTGTCTCACTCTCTGCTTTGCTTTTGGAGGGCAGGGCAGGGAAGGGAGCAGCCTGGCACACTGTGGGTAACATGCCCCCAGTAAGATATTTCATTTGCAGTAGGCAGGGATCAGAGCCTACGCAGGGCTTAAACATTTGAGAGAGAGGTAAACAGCATGGGTGATGCAAGATAAAGTGCTGTGGCTTTGTGGGTTCAAATGTACGTGTCCCTTTGGGCTTCACTCTTGTGTGGCACTGGAGGGTGGGTCACACATTCATCTTCTCCTGCTCATCTTTCCTCTGCACTGCTTAGACTCATTTGCTTGCTGACTTGTGCCAGCCCTGTACTTGTCTAGACACAGCTGCAGCTGGTGAAGCCCACTCTCCATGATTTGGAGCCTGCAGGAAGAGAAACACCTCCCTGCCAAGCCACTGGGGCTATCAACAAAGAGCTGAGACTGGGGTCAGCTCAACAGCCACATATGATCTGTGTTTTGCTTGTGCTCAGTTTCCATGCAGCAGCTAGAAGCACTCAGAAGGCCAAAGCTCCTGCCTCATCTGGGGAACAGGACAAAGCTGGACATTCCCCAGGCTGGGTGAGCCTCAGCCAGGAGCCTGAGCTGCAAGCAGGCCGAGGAACATGCAAACATGCCACAGTGAGTTGACTTTTCATTTGTGACCCAACCTCTTCCCACGCATTCGTTGACCAGTTCTCGCTCCCCTTAGTTGGAGTGTCCTATTTTTCACTCAGGTCATACCAAACTGGAATGAATTGAGGGTATTTCGGGCACTCTGTGCGTACACAATATTAATGGTTTTACAAGATGAACCCCTGCCCTGGACAATTAGGGGACAGCATGAACTCAAGGAGGTTTCCTCCAGTCCCAATAGTTTGAGGCACTTAAGCCTCAGACCTGAACATTCATGTTACTTCCCTTGCTCCTCTTTCAACACTTAGAGTAACTTTGCCTGTCTCACCAACAGCAAAAGTATCATGATCTGTGTTTTGTGTCCTGCACACTCTTGATCTCAACGGCACCTTGTGACAGTGCGATCCACAGGCTAATACTCACACTGAGTTTAAAAGCATTTCTTGCTGTCTGTTCTGAATTCAGCATTATTAATTCAATGCCTTTCAGTTGCCATACAGAGAGGATGTGTAATGCTCACCAAACTACCTTCTCTGTCCCAAGTCTACTTTAAAAACTTTAATCTGCAGCTCCCTCCAAGCACAGACACTTTGCCAGGCCCTTTTAAAGTCTTTATTCATATTATACCTCCTAATATGAACCTCAGGTTATTCTCATCACCTATATTTGAACTGGCTCTATTTTTAGTTTCCTGGTTTAAAATGAATATGAGGACATGCCTTTTATAGACTGTATGATCTTGGTATCTGAGCATATCTTAAATTAATAACAGTAACATATACTTTGGAATAAAACTTGTGTAAGGTTTTAAACAATTGAGGCAGGGTGATGACATAAAAGGAATAGATAAGAGTATAGTACCTTAATAAAATTTTGAAGGGCTGTGTTTCCAAAGAGAATTCTGTGAGTTGTGTGCACAGATATGGCCCCACATAAAGAGCAGATCTGCTCAGAAATATGATTGTGTAGGATGAGGGTTTTTACTCAGCAGATCTGCATCTCACTGTCTTCACTAACATTTTTCTTATCGTAGCTGGGAAAGCAAGCCCCCGAGCTCAATCTGTCTCATGCATTGATCACAGAATTTGAACAAACTCCCACTAGGAAAATCCTGTTTGACTCCTAGAGTCAGGGATCAATTTTCAGCCTGACCAGTAAACTCCTTTTTGTTCACATTATAAGCACATTTCTTTCAGGAACATCAGCTACATTTAAAAGGAAAAAAAAAAGAAAAGGGCTCTTACGTGTCTTTAATGCATTCCTTGTTCAGAGGGGGAAATGCTCATTGGGAAAGCAAACCCACCATTTTCTCAAGGGGCAGGTGTGCAACAGCAGTATGGTACGGTCTGCTTTGGCATACATAAGTTTATTTTCTGCAGCAGATCCAAGCCAGTTCCATTGAAATCAATTAAAAAATATCAGTCATTGGCAGAAAGTGGGCTTGGAATCAGCCCTTTAGTTGAGGAACTAGGCTATCGTCCAGAAACTGTATGTCAGCTATATGAATTACTGGCAAAAACCCAGTTTCTCTGTTCATTCACTTGATGCTAGGACTATCCCAGAGTCAGAAAAACTGCCATGAAGAGATCTGTTCTGGTTCAAAGGCTTCCTGCTCCATGCATCTTCTTGCTATGGGCATTGCCTCATTGTTTGCCTCCTCCTGAAATGCTGCTCTCTGTTTTGCAGCCACTAATTTAGAAGGAGAGTCAGTGAAAAAGAGGTGCTTCTTGCTTTTCACCTGTCAGACAAAAAATCACAGGTTCAATCTAACTACTAGTCTCAGAAACTGCCACAGACCTGGGTTCTGGCAGCTTTACTCCATGAGAGCACCAGCCGCAGCCTCAAGGCTCTGCATGGAAATGATGCCCTCATGCAGAAAAACCTTTGGAGAAATCATCCTGACTGCCTTTATATAAGAAAATAAGGGCATTCTGCTACTATAAGTGATGCCCTCATGCAGAAAAACCTTTGGAGAAATCATCCTGACTGCCTTTATATAAGAAAATAAGGGCATGCTGCTACTATAAGTGATTGTGGGCATCTGTTCAGGAGTGTGATGGCCACTGCATGAGGGATTTCAGGACCCTGGGGAGTTTTAAAGCCACTACCTGAAGGGTGAGGATGACAGAATGGGTTTACTCCAGTTCTGAGGAGAAATGGAGATGCTGTCAGAAAGGGAACAGCTGTCCCAGCAAGTCAGGAGCCGAGCAGTGGGAAGGGGCTCAGCCCTCTAAAAGGGGTGCTTTCTGGCAGAGCTGCTGGGGGACTCAGTGCAACGCCCCTCCTCTCCTATCCAATGTCTCTGATCAGTGCTATGAGTGTATTCTTCCCAACAGATGATAACTTTTAGGGCACTTTCTGGTGCCCTAAAAGAGCGGCAGGATGAAGAGTGTGGGGCTTGCTTTGGAAAGTCCAAGCAAGGAGAAAATGCTCTACTCATCCTTCAGTCCATAGCCCTCCCTCGCTTCCCAACATAAACTTCTCTTTTCTTAGGGTTTCTTGGAGAACCTGCTGGCCCTACCACCTCCTGAGAACCTCCAGGTAGCAAGTCATTTCCATCTTTAGGAAAATGACAGATGAGGGCTCCCCATTTCTTCTTCTCAAGTCCTGAGAGGACTGTGGCACTTTGACTCAACTGTCTACCCACTGCTGTGGCAGCAGAAGCAATTCCTGCCACAGGGCACTGTAAATTCATTTCAGCCTGAAAGCAGTTACAAAGGACAATGTAGTGCAGTTGCTCTCCTTATCTCCTCCCTGCTCCTTGGGAACCCTGCACTTTTTGTTCATGGAGAACAGTAGCAAATTTTGCATTGCACGGACTTCCCTAACCTATAAAAAAAGGTATGCTACAACCTGATTTCATAACCTAAACTCAATCACAGCAAGGTCACTCTGGCAGGCGGGAAATTGCTGAGCTCTATCTCTCCCTGAGCGCACAAAGAGTAACTCAACAGTTAGAAATATCTTCCAGCAAAAGCAAGACCTTTCACATACATGCCAGAGAGAAACTACTCCTTCACTGGAGCAAAAAATAGGCTTCTGGTTTCTAAGACCTGGGCTTAACTGTGCAAACTTCTTAGCACTTCCTCCAGCATCTGTTGTGCCAACCTATGAAAGCAGAGGCCTTACACTTGTGAGCGCTGCCTCCCACAAGCCCAAGGCTGCCAGCAGTCCACATTGCATCCTGGCACACAACAGAGAACAGAAGCGGGGCAACAGTCATCCTGGTCCTGCTGGTGACCTTAGCCTATGGCATCAGGATCGATGAAATGTGCATGCTCTCTCCACTGAGTAGAGAAGGATTTTGGTGCCTAGCTGAAAGTACAAGCCTGACTTTAAGCCAGAGAGGGTAGGGATCATCTGGCTTCACTACAGACCTCTGAAGTGTCCTTGCAGCCCCACGAATGGAAGATTAATGGCTCACTGACAAATGTCACCAGCATTAGTCACTATGAGACAATCTAAATGGAAGGAGGTTCTCAGCCTGCGGGATTTGCCCTGTCCTGGAAGAGTAAAGCAGCCCTGCTTGGATGCAACTGCAGCTGATGGGACAAGAAAAGGATGAAAACATCTACATCTGCTGTCTCTGAACGAGCACAGCAATATGCTAACAGCAGCAGGCCTTGCACAACAGCAGATTACAGTGCAGTTTCTGTTATTTCAGCTAAGGCTAGATTTAGGGCCCAACACACTGAAAGTCACAGATTTTGTGCTTAGGCAAAGAGAATTTTATTATCCTTTTGACTGCAAAACAACTGCAGTAGGAAAACCCTCATTCAGCTGTTTTACTGTGCACCTCTTGGAGCATGGACATCAGACCTGTAGCAAAGTCATGGAAGTATTAAACGAAACTGACTTTGGCATAATATGAAGAAGAATTCCTCCAGCTGAGGATCGGAACAGGAACTAAATGACTAGAGAACCACAGCTCTGTAAAGGTATGTCTGGGACAACAAAATGATGTTGTAAACTCTGAAAGTTAACATGCGTACTTCAACAGATATTCAGCTGTTGCACACCTGTAGTGCAGGTGTGCACACACAAGAAGGAATAAGACATCTGGGGCAGGTCTCCCTCAGGTTTGTTCCCGTCTAGGAATCATGGTTCCCATCTTCAACCTGTGGCCTTTAGACACTACCACAACATAAACTAGTCACAGCCAGGGGCCCGCATGCTGTCAAGAGATGGAGATTAATCTGTTTCAAAGAGTAGAAAACGTCAATCATCAAGTTTGAGTCTGTCTCTCAAGGACTGTCTGCAATTACTTTTGTGGCATTTGTTGTATAAACCCCCTACAATTGTCCACAGTTTTATACTGACTATTGAAGGATAAACTGAAGCTGTTAAACCAAATAAGTTTCCTATGAGTGAGTACCATATCTAGAAAATAAATCTGGAAAGCACACCTGGGGCCTGTGTCTCCAAAGGCACTTCTCTGATGATGAGCCAATGTTCCTCCCAAGGAACTTTAGAAGATAAACTGTATATAACATACTTGTTTTCCTATAGCAGTAGATTTTTGGGTATGCCCAAGGTCTTCATCTGCTGAACTCTGACCGTGGGATCTGGTTGTGCTGGTGAGATCACAGAAGCTTCAGAATTACAGATCCCTCTGCAAAGTCCCCTATCTGCACCCAGGAATCTCCAATTTTTCCATAATATTTGAATTTCTTATTTACAATCTGCAAACACAATTAAGACTGAATGCTGACCTGCTAAAGAAACAGCATGCCAACTCTAAGGGTGATTCTTAATTTCAGTTAAAATCCCTGTTTGGGCAGATAACCAGCCTGAGATGCTCAGTGACACTATAGCAGGAAATCATAAGGTTTTTTATACATCAGTTCTTGATAATAAATATAGAAAAAGACATTCTTCAAAGAGAAGTTTGTGGCATGCAGCTGAAGCTCCCTGTTTCATAGATAGATAGGCTGTAACTGCCAGCTTTTCACCAGCCTTCAGCTCCGTTTTCAAAGGTATCTGCCAAAACATCATGGAGAGTTGACAGACTCTCTGTGAAAGGGCATCCGATAATAGGCAGGGCTTTTTTCTTCTCCTCTTAGCTATTGTAATTTATTTTGATATACTGTTAACACACAGCAGAAAGAAGAGAAATCCATTCTAGAGTACTAGATTATTGAAAACCGTCCATGGGAACTCAGCAGAGTGCTGGATGCAGTGGAGTTTGTGGGACAACGAAGTGGGCAGCAAAATAATTCACTGACCACAGATGGAGAACAACTTGAGTGATAACTTCTGTGATTTACATTGACATGGAAACATAAGGTCCTCAGCAGTCGCAGTGGTGAAGGCTAGTCCCAAACTCCTGTGCATGCCTGGGTCTGTAAAAGGGACCACATGCTGGAGTCAAAAGCTAGAGATGCCCCATGACCTTTTGCAAAGTGCCAGGTGCAAGTTTAGCTCCAATATTGCATGTTTCAGTACTAGTTGCCAAAACACATTGCTAATCCCAGCCTGAATGTGCACCCGCAGAAAGGCACAGGGTGGTCTTTCCCTGGCTCAGACACAAGATTCTGGGTTTAACCGTCCCTCAGTGAGAAAGAAGAGGCAACCCAACCTGGCTGGCATCCTCCCTTCCCACCTCAGTGCTGTCTGTGTCCTCCAGGAATCATGTTTGACCAGGTCAAGTTAAAAATGCCATTGATCGGCTGAGGTGGTGAACAATATGATCTCCAACTGACAACAAGTGTCTCTTCACATGCACCAGTGAGGCTGCCTGCAGGGGAAGCTTGCTTTCTTGCTGCAGGAAACAGTCTCCATTTAATAGCTGGCTATGGAGCAACTGTGGGCTTCTTGCCACAGGAAGCTGAATCTCCTGGCTTAGCAGTGATATATGTGCTCTGTGCCCTGCTTGTGGTCATTTGTCTGCTGTTTCCTTAATAAGCCTGAGGAAGGCTCTCAGATTAGCTGCCAATCCTCCTTCTGCTCATTGCTCATAGTGTGGGACACACTAACTCAGAAAGCCACGTTCCAAAACAGTCTCTCCAGGTTGTGCTTTAAGCCAGGTTTGTGGCCCGTTTGTCTGAAGACAGAAGGGCATGAACCCATCACCTTAGTTATTTCAATGTACTTTGCAGAAGGTGAAGCCAGGGATTGATGTGGTTTTGCTCATGTTCACCCCATTCCTTGCCTAGAGTAGTGGCATGCTGCACAACTGCTGCAGGCATTGGTATGGTTTCCATGACCTCCCACTCTCCTCCCACCAAGCTATTCAGAGGGCTATAAAAAAAAGAGCTGTCCAGACTCTGATGAGAAATGGACGGTCGCGTCTGAAGCCGATTAAATAATTCAGAGCAGATTGAAATGCCCTATTGCGTAATGGAATCTTTCTGCAAAGCCATGAAGCAGTTTCCACATCCCAATGATCCTATTTTCAAGTCAATGCAATTAAGTGTCAGAATATGCAATGGTTGAAATTAATCTGGAATCAGAATGCAAGTGATCTTTAGCACACACACTGCAAGACACCATCAAAATCATTAGATATTATCCAAGATGAACATAAACTGATTCATTGGGATGCAGGGGCTCTGGCTTGACATCTCTCCATTGATACAAAATGTCTAACAAGTGTTTAGTGAGCAAAAGGACTCAACATACCTAACCCTCGATTTTTGCATAATCTATTCATGCCATGTTACAGATGCAGGTATGAAAAAAATGACCCTTAAACTTCTCTCTTTCCCTGTATTAATGTGTCTACTGCAAGTGTGGATTACTAATGATGGGGGGAGGCAGTAAATTCCATCTTGGAGCTGATTCACTGCATGTTTTGTAGCTGGTTGCAACAGATGTAATCCAAGACCCCAAAATAACAAATTAAGGGTATGAACCAGCACTTTGGGAAAGAAAATGGAACACAAAGCGGCCAGACAAGTGACAGGGAACCAGCCACGACAGTGGGGAACCAGGGCAGTGTTGGAGAGAGGAATCAGAATCCTCAAACTGCTAATGATGATGAAATTAATAAATCTCTTTCCGCCCATTCATCTCTGAATCATATTTACATGCCAATGGACCAGTAAAACTGCTGGTTCCTGGGCTGATGCATGTACAAGGTGCTCAGTTCAGGGTCTCCAAAAGGAACAGCAGTGTGTGTAAAAGGGGAACGCGTACATCGTGTGTACAAGAGGAGGAAGTGGTGTCAGCCTGTATGAATACCCGATCGCGTTTTACCACATGTTGTATCACGTTTATTCTGTATGCAAAGCTTGCAGCATGCTGCATATTATAAATCCACTGAGGTGTCTGCATAAAGATTAGTTTGCATACAGATATGTCATTTATAAAATACAGAGCCTGTCACAGATATTCTTCAGCTTGCAGAAAAAACAATGAAGGTGGGAAGAATGTGCAAATAAGGGAACACAATGGATAGGTAGATCAAGACATTTCAGAAAAGAAATGACCTGATCCTCATATTGACGCGGGATGTCCCACAGCCCTGTCATCATCGACAAGCTTTTCTAAGAATCACACAAACATGAACTTGGCAATGCTGTCTTGGGCAAACATAGACTTAGTCATGAGTCATTTATTCTGTGCTTCCTCTCTCCATACAGAGGGAAGGCATCACCTTCCAGTGGGAGCAGCAGAGACATGGTGCTGGGAAAGCTCTGGAGCTCCCAGGGGAGAAAAAGATGAGAAAGTGGAGCTGCCGCCCACCTCAGCTGGCTGAGACATTGAAGCAGCTCAGGAAGATCTTGGTTGCTAAATATGATCTCGAGCTGCATTTGTCCTCTTTCATGTTCACCTTTGTAGGAGTTTCTCTTATAAACAAACACAAATGTTAAACTGTCAGATAAAGCAAGCTGTTGCTTTAGTCTTGAAACTTGTCTTGCAATAAGCCTGAGTGACCCTTTTGACGTCAGGCCCTCCATCTCCTGGTACTGGCCCATGGGGTGACTGTGGGAGCACAGTGCACGCCCCAGAGTGGTCCGAATCCCCAGGAGGCTGCAGGGCACTACGCAACGAGGTGAAGGTCTGGCCAGGAACTGGCAGCACAAGGTGCCAGGTCAGTGATAAGGTAGCTCCCTCAGCTTGTCAGGGCTCACTGACAGACAAGCAAGTGGGAAGGAGCCATGAGACTCAGCTGCTACCTCAAGCCTGTCGGCTCTCCCTCCCATCCTCACATTACCTTGTCTCCTCTCACTCTCACAAACCCCTGCAGCTTCCAAACCTCAAACCCATGTGGTAGCCATCTTCCACTGCTCTGGCACCATGGGATATATGGTCTGTCTGTCCTCAGAACAACTCATGGACATGCACATGGCCTGGGAGAGAAAGGGGATCATTTTCTAAGGTGAGACTAGATTAAGAACAATTTGCTCCTTTTGAACATGCACCAAAAAAAGCTGATTTGAGGGAGATATTGTCAACTGTGAAAAAGCAAGAAGTCAGCAATAGCTGACCTCTCACTTTCCTCTCTGCCTGTATGTGGATGCTGTGCATCATTTCAGGTAACAGGGAGTAGGATATTTATCAGGAGATGGCAAAAGGTGAGGCTGTATCTGGGGAGTATGATGTCTAGTTGAGTGTAAGGTCCTGCTAAGGACCTATACCATGTGCCCACACACCGAGCACATGTGCTCAACCAAAACCAGCTGAGGCTGGACAACTGCACCTCACATGAAGGGCTGTACCATCAAAAGAGTGCCCTGAACCACTTTGTGGTGCATGAGGTACAACCATGCTGCAGGACAGTGAGAACAGGCAGGAAAATCCTGCGTTCAGGCTGTAAATCTTGCCATATCAGCACCAAATATCACAAGACAAAATGTGACCGTGGGTAGCTTTCATTGCTCAGTCATCAGCTGGCTTCTCTACACCAACACCATTTTCACATTGCCCACAATGCAGGATGCTGGTGCAGCTCCACAGAGATGCCAGCAGCAATGTAGTCAGGCTTTAACAGCCACATCACATTGACTTGGTTACATGGTTCACTTTTTTCTCCTGCCTACTGGCACTGCTGGAGAACATCGCAGGTGCAAATTTCAGTGGGATACTTGAAAAAAAGAGACTCCTGCAGATGCCCTAACTCAGAGCGTTATCTCCCAGTGAATCCAGGAACAATAAATATTTGCAGCTCTGAACCAAAAGTGGGAGGTTCAGTTCCTGAAAGCGTTATTGGGCAGGCTGTGAGGACACTTGACTCCTCCTGAGTTTTCCACACATGCTTTTCAAGTTGCAGCCCTACCTCTGCACCTCCTCAAGGATCCAGCATAAATTTACAAGAATCTAGCAGACTGGAAAAGTCCTGTTTTCCCTATAAGATGACCCTGCAGTAGAGGAGTCTAAAATCCCATATTCCTCCTGCCTCAATGTTCCCTGACCCCTAGCACTCAGTTCAACTGGGAAATTATGCTTTTCCGGCAAAAACCTCACTATTTTTAATACTGTTGCAGAGTTACCAGGAAAACAAAGAAGATTTTAGTGATGAAGTGAGTTTATCATTTGCTCTACTGCTGTCACAGACTGGTGAAATACAAGGAGCTCAGTTCCATTTGGAAACTATTTTCAAAGTCTGAGGTTGGTAGTAAAAAAAAAAAAACCAACAAAATAAAAATCACATTTTAACCTGAAAACTCAACAATCACGATCTGGAGTAGTTAATCTGGAGTGAATTTACTGATCTTCAAGATTTGTTCACTCACTGTGGTTGAATATCCACGTGGGTGCTTGCTCCATGTAGCATTGCAGCCGTGTAAGTTCCTACACCAGCCTGTGTGACTGAGCAGAGCTCTGCAGAGCCCTGTCAGGACAGTGAGTACGGTCCATGTTAGGGTAGTCTCAACCTGGGACATCTGAGAGTAGCAAGATGCTCAGAGAGAGAATAGGTTGAAGAAGCTGTTTTTAAATTAGGTTAGTGCACAGAGGGATGTGATAGCTCCCGTCTTCAGTGCTCCTACTTGTTTCACTGGAGCACTGAACTCTCATAGCAACTACCACAGCAATTGGAGCAATAATAGCTACTCCTATGCAAGCAAGTGCAGGTGGGATTCATCTGCCTTCCTCTGATGGCTAAAAGACCTAGCCCCCATGGCTCCCCGTTTGCTAGAGCGGGGGAAGAGGTGCCTAGTGCCCATCCAGTGAACACTCATTTAGAGGTGCTGGTGGAACATGGTACATGGAATTGAAGGCTACTACCTCAGAATAAAATGTCTAACTTTCAGCTATCTAACATTAGATGAGATTAGCCCCGCCGTGTGTCTCACCACGGAGACTTTCTATGGCTTTGGATTCATTCCTAGATCATCATGACAGACTGACAGTGAAGTCTTTTACCATGGTTTGAAGAACACACTATGTAGTGATTTTATAGACTCAAATGCCAGGCAGTGATGCATTGCCCAATGGACTGTCATATAAGAATTATAAATCACAATCTTGCAGGAGCTTGTGGATGTCAGACATGTGAATATGGTGATTTGGTATCCATGGTAGTTTGGCATGTCTCACATCTTTGTCTTCTGCCCAAAATAGATTAGCTCTTAAATATTACTCAGCACTTGGAGTTCTGCCACAGCACAGAAGACAGTTGAGAAAACACCAAAAATGTGTCTCCCAGTGCAAAGAAATATTGAGAAAAACTTCATTGGCTTTGTTCAATCTAAAAGCAGAACCCTTTTCCATGGTGGTGTAACAACAAGGCAGGGTGAGGTTATTTGGCTAACGGTAGTTGAGGTGGAGATATTAACACATGCACTGGAACTGAAATAGGACAAAATCTGAGCATGAACTTGCTCAGCTAAATCTCAGGACTGTAACCCTTGCTGGAGCACTGATCTCTCCTGTCTACAAGTACAACTGGGTTGCCAGTTCAAACTGAACACAGGAAACCTATCGTGTAATATTTCCAGAAATAATGAAATGATACAGAGCGCAATCGTAATGATAGAGCCCCTAGGTCATTTGTTACATCCAAAGTCCCTGCTTTCACAGCACAAATAGGCAATCAAATCATATCTCAGACAAAGACAAATCTACATGTTTGCACAAGCAAACAAGGCAGTTTGCCTGCAGAATGTGTGGAGATGTTAATCACTTGCACCAGTCATGAGTGGGCGTGTGAATTTACCATTAAGAAGTTAGAAGTTAACATTATGGTACTGTTCAAATAAAATGTGAATTTACAGGTAGCTGAGAAGTAAATTCAAAGGCCAATCCATTCTTTTATATCCATAAACAGCCAAGATATAGTTTAATTTCTTCAGATAATAAAAGCCTTTTATTCACTTTGGAAAGCACCACCCTATCTGATGACTGTTGGAAGAGGTGGTATATAAACAGTCTGGACTCCCACTGCCCATTCTCCCACATTCCCAGTGATAGGAAATGTGCTCTGTGGGGCTTCCAGCAAAGCCAGTGGAAAAGGTGTGAAAACTACTGGCCCATCTACAGAAGAACAGAGCCCCCGAGACTTTTCAGTTAAAGAAGGAAAGCAGGTTTTATTCTTATCTGGGAAGGAACTGGGAAAAGTATATCGTACAGAAAACTGCTTGAAGAGAATTCAAATGTCTGAGACAAAGAGGCAGGTTTTAGGGCCCTGCCCGGGGTTATCCATGGGCTTGATGAAGGCTATCAGGGCACACCACTCTGTAGACCACAGCTCTACTGGGGTACACTTGCTATCTCACCCTAAATATACTGTTAGGCCTGATGTGACATGACACGCCTGTAAAACTCCTTTTGGACGGGGAGGAGAGAGGGAGACCTTGTGTGAAATGCCATCCATGAGTCCTTCCTTGAACCATTTCAGTTCCCAGCCCACATGAAGGTTCATGGTGGTTTTCTCTGCTTTCCTTCCACCGGTGCAGTGCCAGGCTGGAATTGCAGGGTATTGTATTACAAGTCCCACGGGTGCTGCCTCAGCCTCAGTAAACTTTATTTAAGCACACACAGACATACACAGACAATATACATATATTTGTTTCTTCTCTGACAGTTCTACAGGACCAACACTGCTTTGGATGACACTTGTGGAGAATTTGAAAAAGTGCAGGAAATGTACGAAAAAATAAAGGTCTTTTAATAATTTGTGAGTCATGGTCATCCACAGAAACAACACAGGTGCATTCAACCAGGCGAGCACATGGACACATCTCCACATACAGTACATTGCGTCTATATAGGTATCTCCACATACATTGTGTCTATATAAATGTACAACAGTCTCAGAAGTCAGCAGGACACAAAACCAGACGAGTACTGGCATGGCACATGCTTGCACTCCCAGTGTCGCAACCCACTGCCAGTGCACCAGTGTGACTCGGTCAGGGTGTGGGTGTCAACAGAAAGATGCTCCAAACATAGTCTCACTGTACACTATAAAAACTCACCAAATATGCAACAACGTCATAAAATGAACATTTATCTGGGGTTCTGGTGACCAGCTACTTTGAGTCAGATCTCACAGCTTTTGTGTCACCACAACTCCTGGGATATATGGTTACTTATCTAATATAGCTACAACTATATCTCAACATATATTTTATATACAGTACATATACACAGAACATACACAGAGCAGTATATGTATATTTTTGTGTTTTCATGTTTGTACATTATATCACAGATTATATGAACACATAAAATATAAGTTTTAGGACCTAAAAAGAAATAATTTTATAAAATATTCATAATACCCCCCCAAAAAAAGCCCAGAAGTCAAACAAAAGAAATCCAGAAATGCACTCTTGAAGTGTTAACTGCCTGCCCTTGGACAGCATTGCACGCCTTCCCCTTCCCTTTATAAGTACAGCAGCACAATGGTGGTTTGCAACCATGCACCCAGGAAAACACAAAGCAGTATAAATTGTTGGAACTGCAAAGTCAGAGTGGAGTCTAGAGTCTGGCTGTCTGACTCTACACTCTCCCACCATCTCCCTTGCTAGGATTTAAAAGGTTCTGCCAGGAGGACAGTATTTTACCTGCAGCAATATTTGCTAGACTAAGTCTACTGACTGCAGTCCAATACTGTTATCTCATAGCACTTAGAACCCAGCTTCTGAGTTATAGCTTTTTTATTTAAAACAATCTTTTTATTTAGCAAAAAATTGTTTCCACTGTACCCTTCGTGTGTCCTCTTCCTAATGTGACAAACCCGGAGGAGATGAAATTATGGAGATCTGGCCCTCCACTTCGATAAATATCCTTTCCATAGTGACCTGCCAAGGAAAAGAAAACAAAGAAACCTTTATTCAGTGTGTGTGTGTATATACACACATATATGCTATACAACCACGCTGTCACCCTCATATATGAGTACCAAGGCCCCACCACATGGTTACATTATTAATGGCAAGCAGAGAACAGAACAGAACAGAACAGCTATAGCAGCATCAAAGTCTTATTGCTTTATTGGCAAAGATTTACAAAGAAGAACAACTGCATATTTTGATAACTGCCAAGGAATGAACAGATTCTGATAGGGAACCACCAATGTGCCAACCAAACACCCCAGTCTCCGGGAAATTTGATCATCACTGGCTCAGATTCAGGTTTGCTAGGAGCAGCACTCCCAAGGAACTGGTCTCACTCAAACCTTCAAGACTAAGGAGCTAAAGGAAATTAGAAGAGATGTGGCTTTGATTCTTCGCAATTCCAGCCAGGCTCCTGACAGCATTCATGTCCTGTTGGTAGAGATTTTGCCTTAGCACAAAAGCAAAGGTGCAAATATCACTCTTGTCCGGGCTGGACCCAAGTCCCCATTAAGAGTATGATAGCAAACTTTGTCTTTTAGCTTTGATTTGCTCTGATCCTTGAATGGCACCCCTGGATAGTTTCTCAAGTGCAATAGTTTTCTGCAGAACACTTCCTAGCAGCTTTCTGAGTCCATGACAACACAGTAGGTTCAGGAGACACCCAGCTTCTTAATATTTCAGTATATTAATGAAGAAAAAGGCCTTCTGCCTCCCTGTTACCATGCAAAGCTCTGAAATGAGGACATAGATAATTTTTCAGATACTCTTTATCATCTCCTCCCTTTTTCATGTTGTTAATTTTTCTATTCCTTTTATTTTAGAAAGAGGCAAAGATAAGATAGGTGCAGGGGGAGGGAAGTAAGGCAGCCTCAGGGGCTGGGAATGCAGCTCCCTCCCTGTTAAGTCTCCATCTTCTCCATGCCTTTCTGCACAAGTCTGTGATGCATCACTGTTCTTCTGAGCCATGGAGGCTGGAAGTCCAGCGTGGCAGATGGTCCAGTGCACGGCACTCGAGCAGGAGAGCTGAGTCAGGAAGTTATGGAGAGGGCCAAATGGGCACCAGGGATCCAGGTGGAAATGCAGCCTGGGGCCGTGTTCTGCCTGGCTCACATTGCCTCTGACAGATGCTACAGCACTTTACTATTTTTCAAACACTGAAACCAAATGCCGTTTGTTCTCATACACTTTCAGGCTCTCTGGCAACACTGTGAAAACTAATAGGAACAGAGACTTTGAAATCTCATTAGTCTGAAAAGTTTTCCTCTTTCCTTTTTAGCCAGTCTTTCTCACTCCAGTATCCCAGCAGCTACTACTGATTTTGCAGGCCATTACTTCTGTCACCAGAGTCCACCTTGCATATGAGTGGGCTGAGGGTAAGCACCCCCCACCCCCCCAAGGTCTAAATTGTCTCAAAACGTCCCACTGTTCTGCCCTGCAATGCATCTGAGCAGGCTCCAAACCCCACTCCCCATTCCAGGAGGACACCAGCAACTGTATGGCCAGGAGAGCCTAGCACAGACTTTGCCATCACGTAAGCATGTTGAAGATCCTCAGAGGAGGCTCACATATGGCAAGCAGAAGCTGCTGAGACTCCTGACAAATGTTTATTCCTATCTAATAGAGAAAGCATCCCACTCCCTTCCCTCACATATTTTTTCTGGTCAAGGTCAGTCAAGTGCTCCCCATAAACTTCTCAAAACACATATAAAGTGTTTCTACAGGTTTGGGAGTGTTAGCAGCAAGACAGTTTTCTTCTTACAGTTATAGTAATGCAAGGTGGTAGCAAAAACCTTCAAATGTGGAGGCATCCACCCATAAATTGGCTCAGAAGAGAGTTTCCAGAAAAAAGAAAGAAGGATTTTCTGCTTCCACAGGAAAGACAATGGGTTCTTTGTCTCTTCTTCCTACCTAGCTCTTGCAAGCTCTGCCTGCTGTGCTCCTGGAAAGGGTGTCAGACCTTTGCCTCTGAGTCCCTGGAAGCCATTCTTGCCTCATGAGATATTTGGTCTTGTCCTGAGAAGCCTACAAAGATGGTTTGTGGATGAAATGCCCAATTCGTTTTCTTTTTCTCTATCACTTTTCTAAAATGTACTGCTTATTTTCTTTCCAGTAAGCCAATTTTTGCTCATATACCGTCAATTTCTGTGCTCTCAGGGCCAGCCACTCTGGTGACTGACACTCCATCAGTGCCATAAATTTACTATTTTAAACAAGGAAAAAAAGAAATACACAAATATGTGCTATTACCTCTAGCTGAAAACAGCTGTCTTTTATATGTCCCTTTGGAGAATCTGTTTAAGACAGAGATCAAGAAGGGGAAGTATATAAAAAAAAGCGCGCATTTACTGGCAGATTGAAGATCGTTCATCAGCCATTTGCTCTCTGAACCTTGCTCTGCCCCTTCTTATAGTACATAGTAGTTAAATTAAAACATTCCTGTGATAACAACCCATTAGCATTTGAACGGGAGTTATGTTTTCCCATGAGAAAATTGAATTTGTAGACTTCAAGTAGCATGAGTTTTCCCTTTTTACGGATACATTATAGGATGCTACATTTGTTTTATATTTTTTTTTTATTCCTGCTCACTTGTGATCATTTCTCTTGGCGTCGCAGTGTAAAAATGCTGCCACACAACTTTTACTTTTAGAAGTGCCTTGGGGGCTGCTGGTGGGCCAAGCTCAGGTGTTGTTATTCAAACAGACTTTTTCATAATCACTTCTTGACTGAGATGTTTCACACTGGAAGTGAATGCTCCCTTGTACCTTACCAAAATGCATGTGCCTGGTAGCCACAGCAGAGCTAAAGAAGCTCAAGTGTAAGTAGACAAGGCTGCAGAGCAGTGGAAGTGCAGACAGGGCTATGCCAGACCAGAAAACATCCCTGTCTCACTCTCCATTGGGGCTGTTTTCCTCCTTCCTACCTTCAGCTGTGCGTGCTCTCACTTAGCTGTTGGGAGTCCTTCCATCGTTGGTGGAGAGGGATTGGCCCTGCCAAAAGGGGGTTCAGCCATGAGCTGAGCTGAGCTGAGCTGCTGATGGAGATGCCTGTCCTGTGGGCTAAGAAGGAGCCCCTGGAACTTAGCCAAGGTATTCATTGTCAGTAGGCTGAAGTTGAGTGTTTCCCTCTGCCTTACAGCGAGAGAGCTAAAAATGGCCTAATTCCTTGAAAAAACAAGTGTAAATGGACTGATTTTCATTTCATTTGAGACTTCTGGGATTTTTATTGCCAATCAACACCCAACCAACCAAACCCTGCCATTCCAGACAGAAAGGACCTCTCTTTCAAATCCCGCAAGGTTCCCCTGAGCCCTTCGTGGTGCTGGAGGCTGCACCAGCCCCGGCGTGGTGTGTGCCCCCTCGCAGCGTTGCCCTGTGGGGCCACGGTGGAGGCACAGAGCTGTTGCAGAACCCCAAACACACAATAAAATGGAGATCTCTGAGCTAGATCTGCTGTGTAAATGAGGTGGGGACAGTTTGATGGCTATCTTGTACCTGCTGTCTACAGGCATTATTCACATTGCTCTCCCTCCTCTCCCATGTGAGATCACATCAGAGCAAAGCTGCCTTTTGGTGGTCTATATCCCTGGGAGCACACACAAGACACGTCATGGGCTGCACCCATCAGGGAGCTAAAACCCAGGACCCAGAGGCAGCACCCAAGACCTAAAAGAAGCCAGACAGAGCAAGAGCAGCAGATCAGTGTTGCACGCAAGGTAAGGCAGCACAGCCCGGCATACTCATGGCCATGGGCTCCCAGCACACACTTTCCCTCTTTTACAGCTCCCGCTTTGGGTGAAATTAGCTGCCGTCTGCCAGTTTTCCATATCCAGGTGTCCCACCCAGCTAGCACGTGTTAGCTCTCTCTGGGGCTTGCTGGTAGCTGTGTAAGATTACAACCAGCATCATCGTTCGACCAGCCACTGAGCAGGCCAGCAGAGCCTGTGTCCCCTCCATGCGCCTCTGCGTCCCTGTTTGTAAAGGGAGTTACTCTGCCTGCAAAGCACGGGGCGGTCTGTGAATGAAAAGCGCTGTGCAGGAGCCAGATTTGATTACGATGGAGTCTCACAGCACGCACTACTTCCAAAGCAAAGCAACCACCCACCTACCTGATCTCAGAGCATGGAACGTGCTATCTTTTAATACAGTATTTCTCCAGAGATTTTGCATCTCTTGAGGTCTGTTTCTCATGGTTAGGATAAAATTTAAAATGCTGTTTCAGAGCACCGTGTCTGACTCCCTGGAAGAGGCTTTTCCTGCTCTTCCACTCCCTGTTCTTGCTTACACTCATACCCGTGTGCTCTAATGCATGTAAACCCTCAGACGCACACAGGCTTGCAGGCATTTTCATTAAAAGAAATGAACAGGAGTCCAGCAAGGTTGTGTGTTACTAAAGCAAATGAAGACTTACACTTACACAACTTAAAATTTCCAGAAGAAATTGAAACAAGGCAAAACATGACTTCTTTTTCCTCTCCTTTGGTTATAAGGAGCAGCAGAGGCAGAGAGCAGATGAGTGTTTTGCCTGCCACACAATAAAGGCATATTCTTTAGGGCATACAGCTCAAAAAGGGAACATTTCATTACAATGGCATCCTGCATAACACACATATGGAACAAACTCAGTCACAAACAGCAATTACAACCCCAGCTCTGATTTAACAGAATTATTAGAGCTGAACTAAAATGCTGTTATCCACCTCTTGGAAATATTGTTACTGAGTACGGATTACATCACCCCGAGAAGGGCAGACAGGGACTGTCATGGACAGCCTTTTACATGATACACGCTGGGATTCTGACCTCATCCTTGTCACAAATTTCCTTGGAAAAAAACCTACACCCAGAGAGGAGTCCCCACATCCCAACTCCTCAGCACAAACATTATTCTCAGACAGATCTCTGTGGAAAAAAAAATCCTTTTTTTGGGGGGGAGGAGGGGGAACCCCACAGCCTGCCTGCTTCTGATGTTGCTCATCTCTGCTGGAGTGATTCTTCTGGAGCTATTTTACACATATCAACAGACCGAGACAAAGGACATGAGCTGCCAAAATGACTGTAAGGTGTTTGCTGAGCACATGGCAGACTGCTCTGCATCGCTCTGGCTATCCTGTCAATCAAATACAATCATCTTTGAATGCAAGGGGAGGCATGGCTCCAGACCCAGAATGAGGAATTCTTCGGGCCAGAGCTGCACAGGGCAGCCCACAAGCACACAAACCATCTCAGTTTGAGGAAAGTCTAATTGCAGAAATTGGTGGGTATTAGACATGGCTGTGGGCTACACCACTGAAAGAAGTGTTTGCAGGCAGGTCGGGCATCTTGGTATCTTACCGCAGCATGGGGTGCAGATTAGCAGAGATTACAATGATAAGAAGGGGCACCCAAGGGATGTCACTGAAACATTACCATTTTCTTTCTTAAAAAAACACCAAACAGAAGCCAGCTGGCACCTCTCACACTTGTCAGAATAAAGGCACAGTAAGGGCCACCGCAGTGTGTTTTTTCTGGTTTAATACCATAGTTCTGGGATCACTGTCTATCCTGAACATGCAAATGTACCAAAAAAAAGCAACTGGAAGAATTCAGTGGTACTTAGGGTGAGCTGTCAGCATTGTGCAGTCAGACACGGACAAGATGTCCAGTCCAAATCAGTGCAGGGAATAATAGAGTTTTCTATGCCCTACAGATATTCCTTAGCTTAAATCACACTGGTGGGCTAGGGAGAACCGAGTTCCACTTGCCTTGTCCTAATAATGTGACAACCTATCCATAATTTCACCCTCTGTCAAATTAACTGCCTCTTCTTTCTTTATCTGCCTTTTCCTCATACTAAGCCTTTGTCATATGCTTCCCTGCTTCATCCCTCTTGTTCTCCATCACATGTGACTGCTGACCACAGAGACCCTGCTTAAATCAGCCCCATGGGGCCATCTGGGCACAGACTGTGCTAAACACAGTCTTGTCTAGAGCACAAGTCTTATGAGGAGTGGCTGAGGGAACTGGTTTTTTTTAGCCTGGAGCAAAGGAGGCTGAGGGGAGACCTCATCACTCTCTACAACTACCTGAACGGAGGTTGTAACAAGGTGGGGGTCGGTCTCTGCCCCCAAGTAACAAGCGATAGGACAAGAGGAAATAGCCTCAAGTTGCACCAGGGCACGTTTAGGTCGGATATTCGGAAAAATTTCTTCACTGAAAAGGTTATTAAGCATTGGAACATGCTGCCCCAGGAAGTGGTTGAGTCCCCATCCCTGGATGATGTGTAGATGTGGTGCTTAGGGACATGGTTTAGTGGTGGACTTGGCAGTGCTAGGTTACAGTTGGACTTGATGATTTTAAAGGTGTTTTCCAACCTAAGCGATTCTGTGATTCTAAACAGATTACAGGGGATGACCTTGTCCATCTCCTCCCCTGGCTCACTGTCCACGACACAGTAGGAACAGTCACCTAGGTCAGGGTCTCTGTGATCCCTACAGGTCTGCAAGGCTTTTGTGATGTTTCTGAAAGAGAACAGGTGCCTCACCTCAGCAGACAGAGCCAAGTCTTGCCCACCATGAGCCAGCCAGTCCTGTGTCACCGGGGCTGCCTTGACGGGCTGGCGTGGGCTCCAGCAAGCACATGGCTCTTGCATAACTGACTGCCCAGCGCATCAGAAAACGTGGTAAAAGCTTAGGCCAGCATCACTCCCAAGCCAAGACAAGAGGATTATTCCAACGTGAAAACTGGGAGATCTTTATTTTTTCTTTTGATTTATTTCAGTGTGACTTCTGCATTATCATCTTTCAGAGTGCATTTGCATCACATCTTCCAGCCTTCTTTTGAACTAGAGCAGGTAAAAGCTTACTATTCACAACTGAATACTGGAGCTCTCAAGTAAAATTATTGGCCAGGAACTGGGATTTATGGAAAATGACGCATACTGGAAGACTTCCCACAACATCACAAGAATGGGGAACAGTTCCCTGGCATGGGGTTTGTGTCAGTCCAAACTAGCAACCCTGCCAAAAATATGCCCACTTACTGCACAGCAGACCAAGCCAAATCCAGTGCAGTGAGCTGCATGAGTCCAGGTCATAGTCATGTATCTTTCTGGCTTTGGAAAAGATGTAGAACATGAAGCTAAAGCTGTGCTGGCTTTCCTCATAAGTGACCAAGGGAACATCTCCTTTCGTTAATTGTTTACTCTCTTAACTACAGCAGTTGTCCTTGATTTTGCAACCCTCCTGCAAGCTGTAACAAGCTGTAAGAGGCTTCAGGAAACATCATGTTTGGGTTCTGTTAACTAGAAAAAAAGACTATGGAAAGTAAAATACAGGACTGCAGTGCTAGATGGTCTTGCCAGAGACATGCGTTGGAGATGACAGAAATACAGTGATGGGTTCATATTCTGCTGAGATGTCTAAATAAAAACGCTTTCAAAGAGAGAGGATTAAATTGATAGGAAATTAAAATACAGCACCTCTCCAAGGCTCCAAATGCACATGCTGGTTAGCGGAAAAACCTACTGAAGTACCTGGTTTGTGCAGGAAACAGCTCTGCTCCCATGGTCTGCCTCTCATCAACATACAGCTATGAGTTACACACACATCTTGAAGCATGCTCTAAAGCTCCACAAAGAGCAAACATTCAAGCCCCCAAAAGCCAAGAAAGGACACTTCTTTCCTCTACAGTACAGCACAGGGAAGAGATCCCATGTCCATTCCCCTTTATGCAATCAGGGACGAGGGGCTCACACAAGCAACAGGCTTCCCAGATTACTGTACTCCCCATTCGCTGTGCTGAAGCTGTTACCCTTTGCATGGAAGAGAAGAAGGAAGGAAAAGGGACTCTCATTCTTTTCTCTTGAGGACATAAGGACCCGTTTTCATCATGTGTGCAATTTACAGCAATGCCATCACGTAAAACACAATGAAAGCACCAGCAAATCAAGACTGGCTAATATCTCTATAGAAAACTCACCCAGTTGCAATCCTTGCCCAGTGAGTACAAGAAAGCCACTACCAAACCTATAAGAAACCAAACAGGCTTGGGGCTCCCATTCAGAGGAGTCTCAGATACTTAAAAGCTCAGTGTGACTGAAAATCAGTTGTTCCCATCAGTATTAGAGAGCTGTGCTGTTGTACCTCTGCACTTGCAGCAGTGACGTTACAGCTCTGACACCACACAGGGCTAATATTAGATCAGACCTGAGCAGAGCAGAAGGCATGACCAGCTTCCAAAGAGGTGCTCTAGGGCAGTCATGTATCAAGGGGATCCTTGCAGCTCAGGCTGTCAAAAATTAATGAGAAATCAGCCCTTAATCTTTCTTCTGCATCCTTAAGCACACCCCATAATTGTACAGCTAGCAATACAGCAGGAGCTCAAGTTTTTGTATTACTCAGGAGAAGGAGAAAAAGTGTCCTTCTGTTTCTTTAACCAGGCCATGAATCAGTTCACTTATCCCTAGTACTCACACATTCGTGCTTACCACATAACACCCTCTCAGGGAAACATAATAGAGACTGAGGACTGTTTTATCATCCTGCTGAATTCTGTAGCAAGGAAACAATTACTGCAGGTTGATTTAAACTATTTTATATCAGTCATGATTAAACGCTGTAGGTTTTCACAGTAATGCCTATACAGCTTTATCTAGTTTAGTGGTTAGCCTGCTCACCCACCTCTCAGAAGCAGCAGCTTTAATTTCTCTCCCTGCCAACAGTCACACAAGGCCATGCCTCTTCCTTCCTGGCAAGCACCTAAACACCAAGCTATGGCTTTTCTGATCCCTGCCAGGTGGGACTTACAGGCCATCCTTTATCCACATCGCACCAGTAAGTGAGTGCTGATATCATACAGTGAGTGTACTTGTCCCCAGATCCCTTCATGCTGGCAGGTCTGTGAACCAGGGGAATTTGACGATATCCAGAAGTATTCATTTGTACTTACAACCAGTCCCACCTGAGGAAGGACTGCATATCTCTCAGGCTTCAGTGCATGAATCTCTGCTGGTCTGTTGGGAGATGGCTAGTCTTTGGCAATCCTCCCTATTTCTACCTACTCAATAGCAGTAAAAAAGAAAAAAAAAAAAAAAAGAAAAAAGAAAGAAGAAAAAAGAAAAAAGAAAAAAGAAAAAAGAAAAAAGAAAAAGAAAAAAGAAAAAAGAAAAAAGAAAAAAGAAAAAAGAAAAAAGAAAAAAGAAAAAAGAAAAAAGAAAAAAGAAAAAAGAAAAAAGAAAAAAGAAAAAAGAAAAAAGAAAAAAAACAGAAAAAAAGAAAAAAGAAAAGGAAAAAAAAGAGGAAAAAAGCAGTGCTTCCCTGGCAGAAATCTCCAGGGAGCAGTTGCAGGGGTGTGACAGAACAGACGGTGGGAGATGCATCATCAAACCAGCCACCATCTCCACGGTGTTTCTTTAGCATCATGGACCCAGTGACGGCTGGTGTAAATGCCATGGCTCTATTGACTGCCAGGCATTTGCCCTTCAGTGTCTAAGTGGTGTTGCTGTTACAGCCCAATAAATACAACTTTTGCTATTACCAGTGAAAATCCCCAGGGCTTGTACTGACCCAACAGCGTGGGGTCTTGTGGCTGGTCTGGGCTTGCCTGGACCTGAGCTGCTTTTGGCTTGTTTGAGCTGTGGTAGCAACACAGCGTCTGTCACCTACCCCAGGCTGGCTCTGCTCTGGGACCAGCCTGTGGCAACAGCCTGACAAAACCAAGTTGTCCCTGGTAACAAACTGATGACCCAACTGGAGAGACATGGGAAGAGCGAGCACAACACCAGAGACCCAACACCAGTATTAGTAAGTTTTATATATCCATTTTAAGGGCAGAATAAACGAGTCTTTCTGTATTAATTTGAGCTATGATCACTAGTACTGTTGTAACTATTTCTTGTGTTTTGATTAGAGCGTTAAAATGTTAAGTAACTAACAATACACTTTCAGCTCTACATACAAGGTGAGCTCCCTTTGGCTATGTAGGATTTTGAGTGTAACGCTTTATCTATGAACTGTGGTCATAAATCTGTTTCTCTTCTCCCAGCGCTAATTCCCAGATCAGTATAGAAGAAATTCAAAAGTTTCCAGCCGGAGAAAATACCAGCTTAGATGCACATAAAGTCTTTTGGTTGACACATTTAGAGAAACCATTTTAGTTAATTATCTCATAAATATTTTGGCTGCTTTCCCTGTAACAGTGTTAAATTTCATGGCACATGAGTTCTCCCCAGCAGTGTGGAGCAGGTAAAGGCCGGCTCCGTAAACCTCAGCCCCACAGAACGTCCTGCTGGTAGCACACCATTGCGCTTCACCGCTCGCTCGTACTTTGCTGTTTGCTCTCGCTGCCCCTCGTTGCTGAAGTGTCATAGGCAACGCAGCACAGGGGCAAAGCGTGCTCACTTTCTTATGCACAAGTTGGATTTCTTACTTGCTGTCAGAGCTAAAAGCTTCACTTGCTGTGACCAGTTTAGTACTCTCCATAGGAGACTGGGTGTCTCTTGCCCTATTTTTCATCAAAGCTATGTGGGATTTTAGTCTGTGTCGGTGCAGCGCTGAGCACTGAAGTTGCTATATCTTTAAGCTTCACACAATAAATTAGTGTTATTAAGAAGTCATAGCTTCAGAGAATGCATCTTGTGCCCTGCTTTTAATTGAGGTGACCAACAGAGGTGGCAGAGCTGCTACAGTTAGCCCCAGGTGACCCTACGTAACTCCAGGTAACCCAGAGTACCTCAAGTGACCTGGATGCTGGAGGTACTCATGACTCAGATACTTTGCTGTGTTAAGAGAAAGGGATGAATCTCTGCTTCCTGAGGAAAACTCTCATGCACTGGTGATTCATGTAGAAATGAGAAATAATGGAGGACTGATGGCAATACCTGCAGTGGTGAATAAGCAAGGGCTCAAAGAGAAGCTTGTGCCTAGGTGTCCTCCTGATTCAGGGTGCTATTCTGACCTGGGGCCACTGATCCTGCATTATTAGTATGTAATTTATATAATTATTTATATAATTTGCTTTTCACATTCCTTCTGTAGAGGGTTTTGGCTTGCTTTCAGCGACCAGGGTACAAACAAGAGAGAGTTGGACATTTACTTGACAACATGGACTTTTTTACCCATTTTAGCTTGGACATTACAGTGAGCACCTGTGCTTCCAGTCACAGCTATGCAGTCAAGGCCTTTCCTCTTTGCTGTATTTCCTACAGCCCCTCTTTCTTGAACCACGCTTTCACAGCCTTCCTATGGGAACAGCAGCCATTACCTCCCTGGAAAAGTAACCTGAGGGAAGTGTCGAGTGCTTTTCCAATTCTCTGTAATCTGATTTAGCAAGTGGAAGCAGCAGGAAACTGTTACTGGTCTGTTCCAACAGGTGCTCAGAAAATTATGTCAAGAACCTATACACTAGAGAAAGCCACTTCTGCAAAGGAGATGAATATGTTGTTACAAAATTACACCGAAAATGGAGAGTCTCCAGAGGATAAGAGAGATGGCATGATCTTTGACTCAAACCACAAGACTTTTTGGTCTTGTGTTGGGATTCTGTGTTGCGTGGACTTCTGCAACTTCAGCCCTTAATTTCCAAGTAATAACATCTCTTGAGATGACTAAGTGAAACTGGTTTATGCTTGCATGCTTAACTGATTTTAAAACAGCAGTTTTAATTTGATATGAAGATATTAATTTCAGAAATGTTTAAAATGTCTGCATTTACAATAATTTTCTTGAATAAAGAAGCTACAAAACTTCAGATACAATCCCCAAATGCATTTGGCTTATGAAATTCTCAACAAACAGAATTTTTAGAAATACATTGTCCACATGAACACTAACACTGCAGCCTGCACTCTTGTGCAATGACTTTCAGGGGAAAGGGATGATGATGACTAATTTTTCCTTCTGGGTAAGGCAGTAAAAGGGAATGTACCTGCTGCTGTCTCAGTTAACTCTGAAGAGCTGAGTCCTTAAAGCACATGATCTCAGGAAATCCCTGGGAGACAGGGGATAAAAGGAGAGGAAATAACTGCATGTATGTCTTAGCCTTAGTCACCTTCTGAAGGGCCTGGTCCTATCACTAGGAACAGAAAGGGCAGAGGATGTAAAAGCACAGGTTTGTCATTAAAGAATGAGAATTTGTTATTAAAGAAAAATTTGGGGTTTTTTTCTGATTAAGATGTAGGGAAAACCTTCATTTGAAAGATGCAATAGCATACAACTTACTAAGGAACCTTACTGGAAATGGCAGTGAAGAGAATTGATGAGGGGAGACAAAGTGGTTGGCCAAGTGGCATGAGTGATGAAGCACTCCACTTTTCCCAGGTACATGAGAATAGGAAAATGGCTTCAGGCACTCTCTGCTCATGTGCTGAGCCCATGAATTCACAGGAGGCTGTGAACGTTCCCGCTCTGACGTGCTAGGCGATAGGTCTGCCCAGAGTGTAAACATGCATGTAGACTACCCCTCAAAGACGCTCTGCTCTCTAAGCCCCATCCTGTCTTCTCACATAGAGCTCCAGAGCTGATTTTCTCACTGGTATTAAGCAGTCCTCACATAGGTAAGAATGACCCTTAATCTGCTCCTGTTCATTCAGAGCGTGGCTGTAGAGAGATCACCTCTTTGTTTGTCCTGCATCTTTTCTAAATTCAATCACACTTTTAAAGCTATAGAGAAAAACAGCCTGTGTAAAAGTAGAGTGGCAAATAATACAGTACATTACACCTAAGGAGGCCAGCAAGTTCCTATAGACTCTTGGTCTAATACGGTTCTGTCAGGAAACTCTTCTGTTGCCACTTCTTTTCTTTATAACAGAAGGCAAGTGAGCCAGAGGATTCAATATGGGAATCATTAGTAGTTGCCTGTTTATTAATCTTGCCACTGGTGGATCTCATCCCTCCTGCTCTGCTCCTGTCATCAGCAATGTTGCACTGAAATCACAGGACCACAGCTACGTCCAGCTGCACAGGAGGGGGCCACTTGGACACGTCTCGAGCGTTCGGCAGCACATCCAGGGCTTCCCAGTGCAGACACATGTAGAAAGCTCATAAGCTCAGCAGGTGCCTTCCAGCAGGGAAAATGGGGAGAACTGAATGTTTGGTAGAGTTGCAGGTGCATTAACAACCAGACATTTCTGCCATGAGTGAGGGCAGGATACATGAGACTGTTTTTGTTTTTAAAATCTCCTCTTTGTATTGAATTAACAGGAAATGTTTCAGCAGTCTGTAACCCCCCGCCCCCCAGGCTCCTCTTTATCTCTCTTGGGTTTTTGTTTCCTCTGCTTGGTCCTGCACCACACAGTGAAAGCAGTGTGTTACTCAAGAATGGAGTCTCTGCTTGTGCTGGTGCTCTCCACGCTGGATCAGGAGCCTGGGACACCCACAGCTACCTGTGTGGAGCACCGTTCCGTACCTCCTAGCAAAATCTGCATGCTCATTTCATTGCATAACGGGAGGCTGTGTCGACAGTTCCCCAAGACTGCAGATTCTTAGAGGTAGCTGTAAGTTGCACCGGTGCCGTCTGTTTACTTGTTTAAATGCTTATAAAGAGTGGCTTCTGGGTATTTGATCTGGTTTTATATGATAATTCCAGTGCTTACTCATAAAGATCTCCATAGCTAGGAAGAATGTTGGTAAATAGCACTTTGCAGAGCTCTACAATCAAGTAACATCTACTTTTATTGGGGTTAGATATGCAGGAATATGACAGAGAGACATTCCCAAAGTACAGTGAAGCAATCTAAAGGCACAACTTGTACCGTCACTAATGAGAGACACAAGGCCACCAATTCCCTGTGTTGTGCTTTGAAATTGTGCCCTGGAGTGCCTTTTAGCACGGGTTGCTCCAAGCCTAATCCACTTTCTAGCAATGCCGTGTCTCTGAACGCTATATGCAATCTCTGGAACTGAGCAGCTGCTCAGGAAGTGAACAGCATCATAGCCAGTCAAGCTATGCTTCTTCTGCTGGAGATTTGCTGATCTAATTTAGAGAGGGCCTAATATTCCCCTTCTAATTAATTTGTTCTGTTCGCCTGTGACTGAACTGGCTTTTGTTCTTTGGGAGCTCCTCAAAAATTAGATGCAATACCTGATGGAATTTAATTATATAGGCTGGGAGAAAGTGATTAAGGGCAAAGGGAGGGCTGATCACACTGCACACATGCTTCAAGGGTATTAGTGGAAGGGAAGGTAGAGGTTGCTTTTTCTCAGCTGGAGGGAGAATACTAAGGAGTGATTGTCTCCAGTAGGAACTTTAAGGTTGGAGATAAACATTCTTTGATATCTGAATGCCTTTGCAAGGGTCAGATGTGCATTACTAAAGCTGTTCAGATCTGTCTCAGATACCATTCCAATGAAATTAGGTCTGCACATCACCCTTGGCCTTGTGCAGCAGATCTCAACTCTGATGCTCTTTAATCCTCTTGGGAGCTGTGTGCTTCCATAACGGGGAGAACAGGCTGCGAGAGAAGGATCCGTCAAGGAGCTGAACACAAAAGCGTTTGCTCCTGATCTCTACCAGGGCTAGCTGGGAGGCCCTAGACCACATATCCCAGTTCTCAGTGGGAGAACAGAGTTATCCAAGATGCTAAATGTGAAGGGGATTCAGGACTGGGGGCTCTTAGGTCAAACTTCAACAGAAGTTCTGCAAAATTGCACAATTTTGCACGACAGCCATGCCCATCTCAGCTCCATGGCATAGGAGTAACTCTTATTCAGAGAAAAGTAGTGGAATTGCATAAAAGGGTGGCTGGGGAAAGAAAGAGAAAAGTGAAGAAGAGAGGGGAGAGGAAGAACTGGGGCAAATAAGAATGCCTGATCATAAGAAACCATTCAGTTAGATTCCTGGAAACTTCTAAGAGTCACACAACTGAAAGTATTCAATGATAATACAAGTAACCACCAGGCTGTAAAAAGCACAAAGTGCAGACCTTTCCAGGCACATCCTGCATTTTAAGGCACTTGAATAGTATTGATGTTCAGGCATCATGTGCCAGCACGTCCTATATGGAGCTGGGTTCTGAAACGGTGAGGAGAGAGGTGGTCTGGGATCCAAGGTGTCCAGAAAGCCAGAGGCACCCAAAATAATAACCCCCATCAGCAGGGGACAGTTTCCTGTGGCAAGGGTGGCTGCAGCCTCCTGGGGCACTGCGCTGATCCAGGGACAGGCTAAGTGAGTGTCTTTAAAGGAAAATCAGTGGGTAGGAAGGTGGCAGAGGATGTGTCTCTGCTCCCAGCCTGGTAGGATCCTCTTGTGAAGGCACATTAGGGATGCGGGAAGGGGTGCATGTACAGGGATCTCCTGGAGGGGATTTTCTGGGCTGTACATTCTTACCCTAACGTCATCATCTACCTAAGTCCTAAAATAACTGGAAATGGAAGAAAATGTGTCAAAAAGTATTTTACCTTAAACAAACTGGTTAAATCACTGGTACTTAGCAGCCTGCCACATACTAGGAAAGATCTTTTTAGACCCAATACACAAGCCTTGTTCTACTTAGGAAATACTTAATGCATCCTCACTTGGGAATTCAGCAGCAAGGGGTCAGGGGAAGCAGTGCAGAAGCTGGCTTTGTTCCCAGTTCTTGCTCTGGTGCCACAGGAGACACCAGCTCCAGCGACAAAGAAGCTCATGAGACTACGCTTAACACTTCGAGGCCACATCTACAATGGTGGAGCATCCTGTCCCTGTCCTGTTTAATGATCATTAGCAGCAGCTGGTTGAGAAGAGTCACTGTGCTAACGAGCACCTCAGGGCAGTGGCAGAGAAAAAGGACTTCCCTGCTGAGTGCGGACCTCTGAGCAGAACATCAGCACTTCTGTAGTGTGCAGCAAACACATTCCTGCCTGAGTAATTTGTCTCACAAATTCAGTCCCATCAGACTGTCTCTGACTGTCAGTGATAATGTGTGTCTGATGGAGGAGCTGATGGGGGTCTCTCAGAGCCCATCCTACTGCAAAACACAGGCCTGTCTCCCAAAACCACCTTTGTTTTATCAATAATCTCTCTCTCTCAACTCCGACAAGCCTTCAGGAGCTTTATGCTGCCGCAGCAATACTGCTGCTCTTACCCCAACCAGCTGGACACAGTGAGAGGAGCTGCCATCCTACTTCTGAGCTGAAAAGTAGACAAGTCCAGGCATAGCCAGGTCTGTATGTTCCCACACAAATATCATCTCTTAGCCAACAGAGCGGACAAAGCTACCGCACCTGCTGAGCTATTTAAGCACAGCCACATGGTCCAGGAGAGCCTGCAGTAACTGCTCCCAGATTTGTATGAAAGAGGATTAGAAGCTGCTATAAAAACAACCACAAATATGAGGTGCTTCACAACTCACCCACTACCTCTGTTTGCAGCCAGCTGGTGGCTCCCAGACAGTCTGCATAGGCGGATGTGCCTGGGATTATCCTGCCTCCTGATGCACCAAGCTGCTGGATCTGCTCAGAGACACGAAGCACTTTGGGCTGGGAGGTTTGGCTGCTGCGCAGCCTGTTTCTGCCAGCTTGCAGGATGGCATGAGTGAGTCCTTCCTGAGCTCGAGAGCAAAATGAGATGCTCTCTAAGGGTTTGGTCCCGTGTTAATATCACAATGAGAAACCAGAAATAAAGTAAGACACAACTTTGTAAAGTCTTTTGACACAGGTTGGTCTCAGGTCTCAGAATGACAGTATTTGGCGCCAATTTCCTGCTAGCAAAATGCATCCTATACTGTTTTTCACTCTGTAGCCAAAGCCTAGTTCATTGGTTTTACCTTGGTGTGGAAATGGTCTCTGATTTTACCCCGCAGCATATACCAGTTTGGCCTTCTCCAGTATTTGAAAGGGTTTTAGATGTGTGCACAAGATTTGAATGTAATGAACTTGCTATCCAGGGAGGGAGGTGTGAAGTGGGGAGAATGTAGCCAATTGGGAAGCCTGAGAAGAAAAAACACTGAGTGGATTCAAAAATGAAAGAGATCATGCAATAATTAAAAAAGCTAGATTTGGTAATGATTGCTAATGGTACATTAAACTGTCTAGTCTGAGCTATACATTTGTTTTTCTTCTTCCCAGTTGTTTGCTTATTTGTTTGTTTGTTTTGCTGATTTTACAGTTTTATGGCTGTTGACCTCATGAACATGACAATTTTGACACAACTCTGACAGTGGTGATGATAATGACCAACAACGATCTCTTGTGATTAAGCAGTCCACCAGCATGCTTGTGCCTGGCCTGTTTTGCTGAATATCTTTTAAAAAGGTGAGTGACCGTGAGTATGCAGTGAAACAAAGGAACAAGCTTTGGAAAGGAAAGCAATGTAGACTCCAGGTTGGTTTGGAAATTGTTTTCACTAGTGTTATAGCATGTTTTAGGGGGAAAACAAAGATTTCTCAGGTGGCTTATGGTAATTTGTGTCCTGTCACTAGGTCCTCATGGATTTTTTTTCTACCCAGTGCAGTACTGTGGCTTTTCTGTGCTCCTGCAGCCCACACACCAAATGCAATTCCTCCTGTTTTATAGCTGTCTGCAGCTGGAGCTTGGACTCCCAAAGCAGGAGAGAAGTGGTATGCAGCCAGGCAGCCTGTTTGCCCTGTATGGCAGCCTTCCTCCATAAACAGGACTAGGGACAAACATAAATCTGAGTGCAGGGTACTGTGCAACTACACTCAGACTGTGTCATCCCAGATCAACATCCCCTCTATGCTCAGAGAACTGGCAGCATGAGCAAAATAAAGCACAAGGTATTTGGAAACTAATGTTTCTGCATCTATTTTGGGTTTAAGTGACATTCAGCTGCTGAATGTGTGTGATTTGCCTCTCTGTGCCTCACCCACAAGGAAAAAGGAACCAGAAGACATCAAGATGACCTAGCTGTTTAATTCAGCACAGGCTTCTTCCAGCTTTGGAGATCTCAGGCAAAGCTGGTTGGAAACTGGGGCTGAAACTGCACAAAAATGAATTGCTTAATCATTAGAAAGAAAATAAGAGAATCTATTAGGCCAATCAAACACTTCACTCTGGACTTCTATTATTTTTATACTATTTTCAGGTGAGAGCTTGTTGAAGTCACAACTTGTTTTGAGCAAGAAACCTTGTCTTTTTCATTTGGAGAAAGTCAACATTAAATGCCTCAGTGTGTTGAAAAGGAAACTCAAGAAAGAATACACACTGAGAAATATAAAAAAATTGTCTGTTGCTCTTAGAGAGATTGTCATCTTCTGGTCCATCCCTAAGGGCAGGAGCCATCATAGACATGTCATGGTGCTCCACAGCTGGGATTTGGAGAGTGCAACAAGCCAAAATGCTAAGGAAACCTGTCCCTGGGGTTCCAGAGTATCCTGATAATATTGGATGCTAACGAATGATTTTAGAAGTATAGAAAAACTTGTGTTTTGTAAACTTGAACTATGGGACAGGGGAATGATCTTCCTAAGAGGGTAGATTATCATCCATCTACCGCTGGCTGGCTTTGCATCTTCCTGTGAAGGAGAAGCTGGCCATTGCCAGAGTCAAACATGAGACCGGAGAGAAGATCTGAGCAGACTGGAGGTGCCAATGGTCCCATTGTACTTTGGGAATACAGACAGGGAAACCTAATTTGATCAGTAGCTCTGTCATAGACCCCTCACAGGAATTTTGTGACAGTACAGGCAGCTCAGGAGGAAGATCACCAGATATGCCCGTACCTCAGACCCTGGCAGTTCATGTTTGAAGGGATATTGGGTTGTGCTCTAACTGCTGTACAAATGGTGGTAATCATGTTGTGAGCTGTACTCCTGGAAAATATACCTGCTCATATCCACGACATGGCATGGTGGAGGATGACTGCATCTTGTGCTGTCTCTGAAAGGCTGCACTGCTCTAAATTGAAGGCAATAGCTAATGGGGATCACAAGCTGCATGCTGCAGGAGATCTTCTATCCCCCACGCTTCCTGGTGGGAGTTTTTATGTGCTGAACTGCTTAGATTTGTGTCTCTTGATTTCTGTATGTTACCTGAAGGAGAGGAAAGACTTGGGTAATCCAGGTCTTAATAGGTGAATGCTGCTCAGCTGTAAGTGACAAGAGACCAGGGACAGAGCCTGGCTTACAAATAGCACAAAGCTGTGTAAGATCAGACCCTGCGGTATTGATATGCAGTTGATGCAAGCCATTGATTAGTCCCCAAAGCATGAAATAGTTAGAGCTGTAGATATGGCATCATCAGCATCACAACAATTGTGTCTTAAAAGCAAAGAAATAGCAGAGAACTGTGGGCAGCTTCCTTCCCTGCACTGCTGCAGCCACTGCAACGTGCTGTACAGCAATTGCTCCAACCCAGCATGCTCTCCACCCCTGCTACTGCAGGAGGAAGTAGATGAGTCCCTGGGGAGCCTTAGTCCTTTAATGAAAATCAGCCAGTAACAAAGTGTGCTGTTCAGATATACCAATGAAAAAAAATGTTCCCTTCCCAGGAAAAAAGCTTCTTGCACAACTTGGGCACTCTGCTTCCAGGAAGAAGTTAAGTTCAAGATAGGCAATGAACCCTGAATGACACGGACACAACGAGGAAAGCTGAATGCAGCTGGAGAGGTGAACTACTGGTGCTGGTGGGGTTACTCCATCATCATTGTCCCCAGGCTCAGAGTCCAATGGGGATGGCACTGTGGTGCCCTCTGGCCTGTACTGAGACTTGGATTTCTGTGCTGTTCTCTGCCAACCCCTCCCCCCTCAGTTTCAGACCTAGATCGTAAAAAACTTCAGGGAGTTTCACTGACTTTTCAGACTTGATCTCAGCAGATCAAAGGGCAGATCTGGATGATTCCCTCCTCCCCTTTCTAACATATAGCCAGGGAATAGTAGGAAAGACAGAACGGAGGGCATGGAGAGACATAGGA
Organism: Theristicus caerulescens; assembly: GCA_020745775.1. Lineage (NCBI taxonomy): Eukaryota > Metazoa > Chordata > Aves > Pelecaniformes > Threskiornithidae > Theristicus > Theristicus caerulescens. The sequence continues at coordinate 12,964,103 of CM036571.1, read as the reverse complement.
GGGACATGACAAAGGAGAAAGGTGAAGAAGAGATGAAGGCGAGAAAGAGACGGGTGTAATTTAACCAACCTGCCCAAAGAGGAGCACCTCTGTCCATTCATACCAGGTTACAGACTGCTCTGGGCAGTTCCTGAAGGGAACAGGGCATGGGAAAGGGACATCTTACAGTTCACAGGTGTGAAAGGTGCATCACTAACAGAACAGGGCAAGGGTGAGAGGTCATGGGAAGTGTCACACACCAAAACATAAACTTTCCATTCTTATCCTGAGCTTTGTGGCTGTGGAAGTGGTTTGGGTTGGTCAGAAGATCAGGCTGTCAGAGATTTTTTCATGCTGGTAGGAGCAAGCTGAGAGCAGGTATTTTTCCAGGAGTCAAGCAATTCAATGTCCATGTCTAACACATTGGGCTTTTTTAAAGCTCATGACAGGCCTGCACCACTTTGCATTTGGGACAGGTGTTTGGACCAAAACTATTACATCTCAGACACAGGGGTAATATTTCCTTCTGTCTTCAGGAAACAACAGACTTTTTTACAAGACACTGACAGTTTCTTCTAGCAATCCATTCTGGCACTGCATTTCTCTGAGTTTCACAAGCAGGATCAGCTCTGTTTGCAGTATTTCTTTATTTCTTTCAGCCCTATACAAAGCTGGCACACTGAAGTCCACAGGTGCCTCACACCTGTGATAATGTGAACACTGACTGAGTTACATCATGTGCCTCTGGATATTCTGTGCTACCATTCAAGCTTCTCAAAATTCAACACAACTCTCTTTTGAAATCCAGAAAGACACCTGACAATTTTCAAAGGATCCCAAAATGTCATCATGAAGGAAGAACACACAGTTTCTATTGCATTTCTGATGTGATGCTCTCACTGTAGCCCAAGCATTAAGAAAAGGCAAACTATAATACCTTGCCCAGGTCTTGCCTCTGCAGTCTAATGTCACCTGCTGTGATGAGTGATCTAACCCAGCTTTGAAGGGACTATACCTGAGGCAAGTGAGCCCCCTGACCAGCCATCTGTATGCTGAAGATCTAGCCCTCAAGGAAAGCAGGAACAGTTTATCATTTCCAAATGAACGCCATAGCTTGACAGATGCCAGCTGCTGTGGGTGCCTCTGGTAAAACGAATTTGCTATTAGAAACTCTGAATGTGCCTGGGTGGAAAACCCCCTTGCACATCCTGCTGTGCCTTGTGAGGGAAGCCTCGCTGCATTGCCCGACTCCTTGACCGTGCCTGGGCTGTTTGGGATCAGGGATTTTCCCTGTTGCTACATGCTACAGCAGTGCCTGCACTGCTGAGCACCAGTGGTGAACTGGGGGAAAGTACCCAGTGGGGGGTATCTTGTGAGAGAAGCCCTTTGTTCTTCTGAGCTGAAGACAAGATTCTGGTTGAGTTAAATAGGAATGGCAAGAAGCCGGGATACTCTCAGGGCATGGTTTAACTCCTGAAAGAGTGGTGCAAAAGCAATTATGCCATCCAAACTGGAGCCTCTTGTAGGCTGAGTTACGCAATGGTTTGGTGTACCTGGCACAGGAGGGAGCAAGGAAGCTCTCAACTCAGCACTCTTAGCTGAAGAATTAAACATCCCATTATATTTACTGTCAGATAAATAAGGTTCAGTCTGCTACAGAAGGCATTCATTTGCCCTAAGTTTGCCCTCAAGACATCTAAGTCTTCACCTGGCTGCTCCTTTCTACATTCAGTGGAAAAGAAAAGAACATCTTTGTTTCAAGGTAGCTCAGACAAAACCATCTCCAAGGTTGCCTACTTCCCTCCACTTCACCAGGAGCCCCCGTGACCTGTTCAGACTTAGAGCTCTGAATTTGGCTGTCAAAGATGAGGTTCTTGGATGTGAGAGTCTCTGGAGGTGAGAGAGGCAGCTCTCAATCTTTGTCTGATGACCCAAGCACCATGGGGATTTGATGGCTGTCAGTTGCTCCGAGACCTGGTTAGGAAAACTTTACTCATTTAACTTTCCTCACTTGGCTAGAATAAACATAAGTGGAATGCTCCCCATCCTGATTTGCCATCAAATCCAGGATATTTCAAACTTTTCCTACAAGGGGGAAGTTTAAAGTCAGTGCTATGAAGAAAGTGTTGGACTGTTTAGCCGTGTGAGCACAGTGGGTGGAGGCACTGCTAAATATGGGAGTATGATGGAAGGGGATGCAGCAGTGATGGCTATGATGGAAGGAAAGCTGACAGCCTGGACTTGGTTGTGACGTTAGCCTGCTTGGTCTCTTTGGACAAGTCATGTCTTGACCTGTGCTTCAGTTTGACAACTGGTAAATGGTGATAATACTTATTTTCTCAGCTGGGCTCTGGGAGCTTCCTTATAAATATTTATGAAGTGCTCTGTTTATAATTGTAAGAAACTAAATGGGTATATAGAATTGACAGTCTAAGGATGCAAGTTGTTCTGTTTCACACACTTAAATGTAGTCATTTATGATTTCTGCTTTCATTTGGAAGCAAAGAAGTTAAGAACAACAACTTCAAAAACTCACATCTCAAACTGAGCCCCAATTACAAAAGAAAAGTCAGTACTTAAGAGGCAAAACCTGCTGACATTAGGAAAGATGGGGAAAAGCTCTTGTAGGTACTTCAGATGCCTAAAGATGTAGATAGGTGCCTGTTGAAGTTTATAGAAGTGCTGAAGTGTCTAGATCCTTTCTTAAATCAATTTGAGAGGGGACATCATGCTCAGACACTCAAAAGCATTTGGGATCTTATCACCCACTCATTTTCCTGTGACATCTGTAGTAGGTTACCTTTGAGGACCTTCTAGGAATCCCCCTACTTGTCTTTTCACATATTCCCATCCCCCTTTGTCCTGATCAGCAGTTGTCCTTGACCTTGTCCTTGTCCTTATTTCCAACTCAGGAGGCAACTGCTAGTGCACATTTCTAATAAACCTATTGCTCATGTAATGGTGGAGCTCCTTGAGCATCAAGTGCCTCCTGCTATCATTGCCTAAACTCTGAGGCCAGTGATGGCCCTTCCACAGCCCCCCTCTCACTACTTCCCTTGCCAAAGGTATTTCTGTTTCATAGAGACCAGAAGACTAACTCTTCTTTGAAGTGAGTTGACCTGAGCATTGTTTTCAGTATCCTCTTCACTCACTCACCCATCTGCAATATCCCATACATAACTAGATTCAAGCACGGAGTTAAGCATGCTGCTTCTGAACACAGTGTCTCCTAGAAGACAGCGATCAACACCAGGGCTCAGAAGACCTGTCTACTGTTGATTCCATGATGGCTAGTTGACTTTGGGGAAATGCTTCATATCTCCTCCTGACTCAGCTGCCCCATAAATTGTGGATGTTGATTCTCTCCATCATTAAGTACTTGGAAACACACTAAAAATATCACTTAAAAGCAAGGGAGGGTTGTTCTGGAGGGAAAATCAATACTGCTTTAGAAATGGCTTTGGAATAACAGGGATACTGGTCCTGCATGATTATCAGAGATTCTTTTATTGATTATTAGCTGATTACATTTTCATGCTTCCCTGAATTCCTGGACTTGGATTGCTCTGCAGCTGACCCTTGAAGATGGCTCCATCCTTTACTGTACTTGTTTGTACTGTACTGTACTTGTACCGACAAGCAATGGGTGGTCATGGCATAGCCATGCATTGACACACACTGTGCAGACTGCAGTAGCTGAGATGCTTTCTAGCAGTGGGATCCTACCAGGATCCCAAAGCAGAGATCCCTAAGGAATCCCCCACTCTACAAGTGTGGGAGATGGTTTTCACAAAGCAATTTGCTGCCAGGCCTGCTGTGTATTTTAATTGCTAATGTGAATGTGCAGTGTGTATCCCAATGGAGAGCTAGTAACACACTTGAGATCTCAAGTTTAATAGGCCGAATGTAACACTGACGTCTCATATGCATTTCATGCTTGACATTAGTTGCTCCAACAGGGTTTAGAAGTGTAAGTAGAGCAGTCAGATTGGGCTGGAAATGGCTGAACAGAAACAAAGGGAACAAAGGTCTACAACCAAGCCTAAAAGACAAGGGTGATGTTATAAATAAAATTTTAGTGAAGAAGAAAGAGGAAACAAGTGTAAGTTAAAGGGCTACTGACAAGAAGAGAAAGGACTAAGAAAGCTTCCTGGAGCTGTTTTAATGTATGCTGGTGCTGAATGAAGAGGCTGGAGAGAACTGACAGATAAGCATCTTCTACTAAAATAACAAAATACTAGTAAATCAGTATGTGTAGACAACTGGAGGAGTCTAGCACTTCGGGGGTGTTTAAAGGAGGCAAAGCCTGGGAAGTGTCCTGCCTGGCTGTGAAGGGCCAATGTGCTGAGCCTTATACTGCCGATGCCAAGAACGGGTTTTAATGTCTGCAGGTTGCTGGTGGACAGGCACCCTACGGCTCCTGGCTTACCATCTTGTGGTATCATAGGTGCTCTTCCTCCAGAGATCTACAAGCTCTTTTAGGAGGAGTGACATGACAGAATTATTATATCTTTGCCTCTCCCTTGTCCTTCCTGAGCTGCAGCCCTAGAGTATGGACACACATCCATTAAGTCAAGTGGGAACATGGGATTTCAGCACCATATTTCTGCTCTGAGATCCCTGCAGGTCTCAGAGGAGTTGTTGTTCTGCACCCACACTGTCATAAGCCCAAGTTCATGACTTGCTGTGAGCAAAAGCACAGCTTTGCCTTTGCTTCAAAGATCTGACTGCAAGCTCTCTCTCCAAACAATGGAGTCCCTTTCTCTCTGACCTGTTGGGATCTCCTCCCTTTGCAGTGCAGTGCAGTAGTAGCCAGTCTGCCCCACGTTATACCAAACTCTGAGAATGGTATCACAACTTAAAACCACTTAGTGCAGTGTTAAATTAATCTTCTGCAGGATTTACTTGAGGAGAACATGTGGCACGGCTGTACAGTGTAAGCCAAGCTCCATTTTTACGACTGACCCTTTTCTGGACCACTGTGCTCAGCCATCAGGCCATGCTGGCCAGAGCTGTGCATGCCCTATAGCTCTTCATGTACTGTGCCTTTCACTATTTGCACCTCTGATCACACACAACCAGCCGCAGCAGTCACTGCACCAGATAACTTCTGTCTCCCAGATGGCTGTGCTCCACACACCCAGACCATCCCACCACCCCTGCATCCTTCTGTTCAGCTTAATGGGCAGCTGAAAAAAATGCCCCAGCACCTGCCTACTTTACATTAGCATGGGAATGCTTTACTGCCCATGCTTGTCAGGAGATGTCATGGAGGTAAATTGCACAAGACAGCCATTGATGGATTATGGCACCCAAAATTAACAGGAGGGATATTTACATTTTCACTGCCGAAGCCTTGGAATGAGTCCCTTTTTGTTTGGCAGCACTCCCCCAGAACTGCATTAGAAAGCTGCTGAAGGCTAAGGCAGATGCTTGCAGAAAGTGAGTGCTGGCTTTGTTTACTAGGTAGTTACTCTCAGAGAGGAAATCAGCCAGTCGCTTTGATCTTAGACACCATTATTTTTCTGGCTTTCTTGAGTGGAAGTGAGCTCAGCTTTGGCCCCTTTTTCAAGCAGTTTTACTGTGGGACAACAATTTTCTTGGGCTGAGACACACTGAGCCTGTCTTTTTGTAGTCCTGGGCCAGATTTGCATGAGTTTAGTTGTCTCCTGTCAGGAAAAACTCTGTCAGACTTCCATGGTGGCAAACTCTTAACAAGAAAGTATGTGGTGGCTCAGTACAATCATCACAATGCCACGTGTGGAAGGATGCCAAGGTCAGCTTGTAAAGTGGGGGCTGCTCTAGCAGCTCTCTGAGTCAGGCTCTGTTCAGCAGCTCAGTCTGTGCCATGCACTCTGCCCCTGGGCAGGGGGTATCAGCAGGGATGTGACACATGTGGGTCTGTCCCTTGTGAACCAGGCTGGGGTGTGCAACTGCTACCATTGAACCAGCTCCTTGGATTTAGCTTGTTCTTTGTAAGGGGAGTATTACCTTTCTCTCCCACTGCTCAAAACAAGACCTCAGCAGGCATTTTAATTTTAACAAGCAACTGGAAGCAAGAGTGGTTTTAACCCATGAATTTGCAGTTGGTGTCAGAACCTCTCCCTAACTCCAGGGGAGCACAATGATGAGTAGCAGAAGCCACGCACAGACCTGGTACATGACCTGGAGGACCCTGTGCCATGGTGGGCAGGACAAAGCTTTGTCCATCTGCCCCGCAGTGCTGGCGTTCACTCTCCCTCTCTGACAGTCTGCTGGCAGTCAGCAAGCTGGCCTTCAGGGTAGATACCATGCCACGTTGCTTTTTGGACTATTTTCTGTTTGGCTGAATTGCTAATGCCATAGTAATTACTTAGGAAAATTCCTTAATCAAAATCACATTTGTGGAGGTAATGAGCAAATAGGTCAAGGAGAGCAATGTGCCTTATAAGCAGGAGCCGCTTCCCTGAGTATCTGCAGAGCTGGCTGCCTTGAAGGACCATCGGGGAGGCCCGGGGGGGGACAGGGCTGTGGTCCAAGGCATGTTTGAAGTGCAAACAGTCTAACCAAGACTTCCCTTTTGGGTGCTGTATGCACTGGGGATGCTGCAATACACACCTCCTAAGAGGACTCTGCCCAGCACAGCCCTGATTTATGCAGCGCTCCTTGTTGCTCGGTCTTCCAGGAGCATATTGCTTTTAAGGAGATGCCCTTAGTCTCTGAAGATCTGACCATCAGCTTCAGCACCCAGAGGTCTTAGAGGAAACCTGGTTGATAGAAGCTGTCCTGGATTCTTGGAAGGTGAGATCAGTCAGAGCCAGATAGTCCAAAACACTGCAATCACAGAATAGTTTTTCTCCAAGACTTCATATTTTAAACAACTAAATACAAAGATGAAGTAGGTACTACTAAGACCTAAAACCCCAGCTAGGTGTTCAGTATCCCTGGCTAGCTCCCTGTCCAATGGACAGCTTGCTGGCCTCCCTCTTGCTGATGTTGGAAATCTTTTCACTGGATTATTATCTTCATGCAGTTAAGTCCTTGCTGTCAGCCTCAGATTTGAGAGTTCAGAATAATTCCACTTCACATACAACCTTTTGTCACTTCACTGTACATCATTTCTAGATCATTCAAAAATACACTGAGCAGCACATGTCCCAAAGCAGATCTTCTAGGACTCTACTCATTCAGCCACCGCAAAACCTGACTGTTTGTTCTCATCCATTGCTTTCGATCATTTAATCTGTTACTAATTCTTGAGAAGACCTTTCCTCTTTTCCCATGGTATTCTCAAGCACTGTTGATGAAAACCTCACTGACAATATCCAAAGAAAAATGACTACACTGCCTTGACAGAATCACTTTCATCCACAAGTCAGTCGATTCCTTCACGGAGCGCTGGCAGACTCATAATGCATGCCCTCCTTTCACAAAAGCCATCTTGACTATTGTGCTTCATTTTATTGTAATCCCTCACAGTGCACCTGCTCTACCAGCTCGTCTTTCACATTCCCAGCAACATCTCTAAAGCCTTTCTAAAGATGAGCATTGGCACCTTCCACTCATCTGACACAAAGGCTGATTAAATGGTTAGACTGAACTTCAGGGTAACTCAGCAGCTCTCCTTTAAAATCCCTTGAGTGAATATTGTCTAGTCCAGATTACTTCTTACCATTCCATTGGTAAGATTTTGTACAAAACTTCACTGATTCTTCAGGTTTAGGGAGATCATCAGAAACAGCTCCTACGCTGCATGTGGAAATCTCCTGTCCTCCCCCACTACAGAGATGAACAGTGCAAAGATTAAAACATCAGTGGTTTTGTCTTCCTTGAGTACCCTCATACTTCAAAGATACACATTGCCATAATTTTCTAGCAATCTCTGCCTAAAAATTTTCCCTCCTTTAGATCAGGACATCAGATTACACAAGAAAAAAGATAACATTTTTCTGTTGCAAAATCTCATTTCAGCTACCACAGGGGAGATTCCTGAAGATGCATAACACTTGTCTGGGAGAGAGAGCTCCCTCGATTTTAGCTTTGTCCCCAAAACTGAGGGCAATTCCAGATTTGAGCCTCTGCAGCTCTGATAGTAGGAAGGAATTTGTTTTCTTTTTAAATCTATTTCTTTAGCTATTGTAAAGCAACTGACATAATTCACCAGCAAAAACCAAGAGCAAAAGCAAAAAGAATCCCCAAACCTATCAAAGCCAGGTATTTCATTGCACATGCTTCCTCCCAGGAGAGGAGAAAAATACATGCAAGCCCAAACTGAAGTTAGCTGTGGTCTTTAACGCATTGCTGGAAAGCACATGGACACTCACTTGAGAGGAAGACCCGCCCTTCCTTCCCACTTTATCCTTCTCTTGGGGAGGATTCACCCTATCCAAAGGCATGGTAATGTTTGGGCTTTGTCTTCTGTCTCCTGCCTACCCCCGAGCTAAGCCAGCCTCCCTCAGTTAGGTGCTTACATGCCATGTGATACCAGAGGTGCGAAGACATAAGTGCTAGTATGAATGGAGCCACCCTTTGAAGGCAAGCAGTGTCTCCAAGCTGCATGGAAAGCCCAAAAGGTGTGAGCTTGGCCATAGCGTCGTGCCAGTGCCACAGTGCTCTGAGACTCTGTCATGCAGCAGGGTGTCATTAGAGACCCCTGTACACGCTGTAGGGGGTGGGATAGAGGGAATCTGGGAGGGCTCATGGAAGGTTAGTGATTGTATCAGCCTCCATCACCTGGTTTCTTGCCATGGATGCCCTCACCAGCAGGGCAGAGGAGTTTTTGCTAATTGAAAGTGCCCCAGAAGAGCCTGAGTCCCTGATTTATGAAGGGCAGTGCAATTAGCCTCATAAACAATTCAAGAACGTAAATCAGGAAAGGGCTGGCTGGCAGCAGACAGTGAAACATTAATGATCTTACAGCTGCTCAAAGGTAAATATTTCATTAGCTCCACCAAGTATCATTCTGACAATTATGTTAAACTGATGTTCACAGGTGTTACCCTGCAACTTAATACAATGCTGGGACCATGTCTGTGCAAGCAGAACTAAATCCCCACCTAAGCGACCAGGCAGTCAGGGTCTTTCAGCTCCTAAAGAAGTGCATACACCTGTGAGCCTGGACACACGTGGACACACGTGGACGTGTGTGTACGGTATGACAGCAGAAAGGCAAGAACAGGAGTTCAAAAAGCAACATTTGTACTTGTGTAAAGAAACCAGCACTCCCTGAGCTGGCACAGGATCTCCCTGAGCACCAAGGGCAGGAAAGCAGCTCTTCACATTGAACTCATGAACACTAGAGAAATCCAAGCATGGGTGGACCAAATGTCTCAAGATCGTTGGGTTCTCCTACAGAGAAGGAACTAGATCTACAGTGCAGAACCTTTGCTCTTCTGCTTACTAAATTGCATAACTTGAAAGAAGGAGGGCCCTGATCATTTTCCCAGTTGCTCACTCCTCCAGATCAAGCATGCTGGTCACTGGTACTGGTGTTCATCACTTGTTGTGCCTCAGGCATTTGTATTCCTCGCTCTCCAATCATATTGACCCTGAACCTGCCACGTGTTTAGCATGGTGCTCACCCCCATGAGATCCTGGCTGAAGATTCTGGGGATCCTGCACAAAATCTGATTTTTTGCATTGCAGCCATCCAAAATATATTTAGAGAAACAGAAACAGACAGAGGAGCTGACACAATAGCACATAAGGAAGTAGCAGTGAAATGTAGAATGCACAAAAGGGGGATGAAGAGGCATGTGGAAGAAACTTGATTAGATAAGCACTGCTAGAAGTGTGCCAGGGCTGAAAAGCCATGGGTTATAGTCAGGAGTGATTGACAGAAATGGTTTTCCCAGGACTCTAGGCTAAAAGAAAGCAGAACTTGAATTTTGGTACGGGATGTCCAACTGGACACTGCAGGGGTACCAGAATGTCTGCAGCATTAACACCACTGGGAAACAAGGCATAAAAAGCTGTGTGCTCTTCAGAAGAGGCAGAAAGAAGGGTGTAAGGGGCACTGAGTGCCAAGTGGGGAGAGAAAATTCAGTTTGACAACTTGGATAGAACAAAATCTGCTCAAATCAATAAAAAATGCTAGCCTGGATTAAAAAAAAAAAAACCTGCTCAAAATCCATGGATGAAATAATTACAGGGAAGATGTTAGAAAGGAGGTTACCATAGGACCTGAAGATTGCTGCAAACCTGCACAGTGGGACACAGGTTTCAATAGAAATCTTTGTAATGTTCTCAGTCATATACCACTGAGAAGTGCGTCATTGTGGGAGAGTTTAACTCCCACCTCCAGACCAAAGAAATAATACCACTGCTAATAGGAAAGCCCAGTTATTTCTGGATGCAACTGCTCACACATTTCTCCATCAGTCAGGAGGTCCACCAGAGGTTATGCTGCGTGAGACTGGGGCTTGGTTTCATAATGCAGACCTTCCAAAAAGTCTCCAGCCAGAATATAGGTGTAACTTGACTTCAGAGAACAAAAAGAAAGATAAACCAGGGAGACAGTCTGGGACATCAATGGACTAAAGGCCTCAAAATCTGAATGTTGGAAAACCTGGAATTTCCTCAAATCTTGAGGCTGAAACTATCAAACCAAACCAAACTGAAGGTCTTGGCTGTGACAAATCTCCCATGATGCTCTCCAAAATCAAGGTTTATCCCTGTTTTAGATGTGTGACTCTTTGCTTCATACAAAAAGTCTGGGATCCCTGGAGGAGCGACTGCTTTTTGGTTGGGAAGTTGCAACTATATTTGTAGAAGACTCTCGAGGGATGCTTTACTGCTGCCTTTCCCTGTATCTCCAGACAGGAGCAGCAGAGAGTTTCACAGGCTGGCTCTGCACAGACCAGCCCCACCAGCCACGCCAGGGGCTACAGAGCTGCAGGACTTAGGCTGGGAGGCAACTACCTGCCCTTTCCAGCCATAGGCAGACAGCACCATTTTCCTTTTTTGTCAGTCTAGAACTTATTGCCCCGCTCAGATGGGAACAATCCGGCTTTGGCACCTGCCAGCTACCTGTGGGCAAAGCCTCACAGGGTCCACAGGCTATCTGCAGAGGATATGAGGCACAAGGCACTGTCCTGGGTTACTGACAGTCTCCTGAAGGACAGGGTGATCTCCCATGTGATGTCATAGATGTCAAGTGACAGTCACAGTGCTATACAATCACTACCTTGCATGTCTGATGGCATCACAACTCATGACAACTTGTCTAATCCCTCACTACAACTCTCCCACCCATAAGTCCTGAGAACAGTAAGTGTTGATCAGAACCCATACTTATCTACCTCAATCCTTTGATGGACAAGCCCACTCAGAACCATGTTAGGCAAAGGGAGAGTGGAGGCAAGTGGAGAGGTAAGTGGAGTCATTAGCCCAGCTCCTAGTGCTGCCCTCTGCCACAGCAGAGGGACTGAGAACAAAAAAGAAAGGACAGTAAGGTAGGTGTGACAGGAAGGCTCCTCTTCCACCTTAGTTCCTCCAGCCATGTCACACCTGAAGTCCTCTGGGGTCATTCCTGTACCTCTTAGATGCTCATCAAGGAGGACGACCTACACAGGGCAAGCAGCTTCAGAAGAGAGAGGACATCAGCTAACTCTGTGCTGCATGGTTCTGCCAGTGCCAGGCACTGAAGTGATGCAATGAGGGCAGTCAGAAACCTTGAAACTTGGAATAAGAACCTCTGAGGTCCACAATGACCAACCCCAAGGCAGCAGTGGGATGCTTCAAAGATGGAGGTAGTTGGAGCTACCTGACTGTAGCCTGTGCATCAAGAGCCCTTTCAACTTCCCCTCCCCGTCCCTGCTTCCTGATCACTGAATATATTAATATTTAAGCAGGATTTAATAGAAAATCTTATTCTGCTGAGCTGTGCAACCTGGATGCCACAGTCACTGTCAATGATCTCAGGCAGCCTGCAGCACTTCAGTTAGCTTAATGCTGCACTTAACCTACAGCATGGATGCATTTCCACACCTTTCTTGCATCCTTCAGTCATCACAAAGACTAATTCTTTGCAGAGTTCCCCAAAGATCCTTCCTATAAGGGCCATAGCACTGCTTGCTACAAGGAAGAAAGGATGCGTAGGTACCGGAATTTTGAGTGCAGGCTGCCAATGTGAACAGTACAGGGATCTGGCACATTGCGCCGGGAATGACTGGGATTTCAGGTCCCTCTGGCAAGCATGATGTCGACAGTAGAACTGCACCCTGCCTGTGGAGCTTGCTGAGAATTGCTTTCTCGGCAGGAAAAGGTGTGGATCCAGAGATGTGAAATGAAAGGAAGTAGCACAGAGGCTGCATAACTGCAGTTGGGAGACATTGGGTAGAAAGCCACAGATTCAAGAATAAATATTTATCTTACTGCCTTTTCAGAGGGGTCATTCCGAGCACTGGGGCACTGCTCTGTGACTGGCAGCAATTGAACATCTTGCGTGGGTTTTGTTTTAGAGAGCAACAGTTATCCACAGAAGTGATTTAACACTAGAAGATAGAGGTGTTGGCACAGCTGACAAACCAGGGACAGATTTGGAGAGAGAGCTGCAAAAGGCCATTCACATATATTAGAATTATTTTCCCGAGAAGGATTTGATGAGATGTGAACTACGTTATTTGCTAATGTTGCAGTACAGAGCCTTGTCCTAAGCCCAGGAGAGTCAGAAGGAATCTTTCCATTAAATTTTCTGATTGTAAGTGAGATTGTGACAGATGTACTGCCTTTTCCTTCCTCCTCAAATATTTTAAATCAATCAGAAAGAGTAGTTAGATTTGTCCTTTTATGGAGGAGAGCATCGTTCCTTCTTAGGTATGCTCATATAAATAGACACATGGGAGTCTTTTCAGATACCTGCAACAAGTAAGATGGTCTGAGGGTAATAAAGCTTCAGAGAAAAGGAAGTGAGGCAAGACCCACTAAATTCCCAAGCTACGCACACACGGCTGACGTGCCAGAAGGAACAGGGACTGCACCAATGATAAAAGCTGTTTGCAGCCAACAATAAAAGCTGTCTTCAGATCTTCAACATGAGCCAAAACTTCCTGCTGTCTTTCATTCTAGAAAAAACCTCTTGCTGAAAGCCACCAGCAAACACCCCTGGCATATCCCAGAAGGTGGGAATACCCTGGAGATATGAGCGTTGTGAAGGAGAAGCCAAGCTGCCTCATGTACAGAAACACTGCTGAAAGAAATGGGAAGGCAGCCCTGCAGACTCTTCCTCAACCCTTTGCTCTGGTCGAGCAGAGCTTGAGACAAGATAATAAGAGACAACTGGGTAAACCTTTTAGGATTTAGATGCCTAAAACCGAACACTAATCAACTAGGTTTTCAGAGACTTGAGCAATATCTTCTGCTGGTAAATGCTCCCACTTCCCCTAGCCAGGGTCTTGCAACGTCTCTGAAAGCTACACATCTGGATGTCAGATGAGCTATTCATTACATACTCAAGGACTGATTCATGAGAAGTTAACCATGACTTCCCCTGTATCACCTTTATTCTCACATGTCTGTAAGCTGAGCTGGTAGTTCTCCATGGCAAGGTTGCAAGAGCTTATAGCTTTGAAAGCCTGTGTGCCACTGCTCTTCATGCAGGCTGTGGCCAGTGATCAGCCGTGGAGTTTACTGCTCCTGGTGATTATGCCAGGAATAAAGTAGTGAAGCTTTGTTTCAGTACATTTTTGCGTAATTTTAAAGTCAACAAAGTCAACTGGGCAGCAAAGAAAAGAAGCTGATAGTGATGAAAATAGAGCATAGATCTCCATGTCCAACAAGAGGGGAAGGGAAGTTTACTGATTATGGCACATTCTTAATGGAGTATTGTTTCCAGCTCCTCACCTCTGTTTACACTTCTATACAGTGTGATAGGATCAGCAATCATGAAATGGGGGAAGCTCAACACGTAGAATGTCCTTATAAAGATTTCATTCTTCACAGTGTCAAAAGCAACTAGTTGCATTACTTTCTGGAGGCCAATTTAATTGTTGTCAATACCAGTTGCAAATTGGCTTTAACATTTTAAATTGATGTTTTCTGTAAACTGCTCTGATTAATGGAAGAAAACATTGTGTTTCTGCCTTTCATCTGAAGATCTAATGCATTTTGCAAACAATAATTGATCTAGCAAGACACATAGAGGCAAACAGGGAGAAGCAAACCTGCTACAGAAATGATTTTACCCTTTCACATCAGCCAGTAGAGCTGCAGAATGGTACAGGACAGAATAGCTGGTTAGACAGTGGCCTTAGCTGGTTTTTTCCCCAAGGAAACCACTGAGCAGCTTAAAACTAAAATACCTTAACTGCAGGCAGAATTGTTTTGATTGTAAAATGCCACCATGGTGTCAAATTTTGAGTTCTGGAAAATCTCAAACCTGACGGCCTGAAGCTCAACCCACTTCATCCCAAGGCACACGTAGCCTTGAAGGTGCTGATAGTCAATCCCAGTTGGACACCAAGTTCCCAGAGCATCTAAGCACAGGCTCTCCTGCATGCTTGCTCACAGGCAACCTCTAAAACTCCTACTCAAGTCCGCAGTTACATGGGACACAGCTCAGTGGTTACAAATTCAGCACTGCCTAAACAGGGTAATCCCTTCCAGCCCTGCTCCTGATTGCACTCCTACATTTCATCATACGACCTCTTCCTGAGCTGATTTTGCTGGACTAATGAGTTAAACCAGCTGATGGAAGAATGTGACAGCACGAGAGTCAGTGCAGAGAGCAGTGGCCATGGCAGAATATGTGAGAAGAACAGGACTGAGACCCCTGCTTCAATGGCAGAAGAGCCGTTAGGTTGACTCAACTGCCTGTGAAACTGGAGCTTCAGAGGAAGAATGAGCAAGCTTGCAGATTTAAATCAAGACACAAGTCAGGGCTCAAATGAAAACCTAGCCAGGAGCATGACTGCCCTTGCCTACTGCATCCTCAAGCCCCAGGTGACCTGCTGCCCTCCCATTGCTGGGGCTGGGGCTGAGCTTTGTGTTACCTCCCTGCCCCTGCCAACCCCCCAGCCCTGTTTCTAAGGTGCTCCCAGAGGACCTGAGCCTGGGCAGCTGGCGAGTGCTGAGATGGCATGGCAACAACTTCATCTCAGGCACCAGCGCTCTCTAGGGAAAGGAGAATTGCCAGTCCTGCCCTTTCTCATGGCACTCCAAATTCTCCAGAATACCTGCTCTAATGGCCCTCTGCTCGTGATCCTTTCCCAGATCTGAGGGGGAGGACAGAGCACAGGGTGAGGGGAACCACCTGGCTTAAACATTGTTCCTTCTTGTCACCCGCAACACAGACTTTGTAGCGTGAGCAACATAGGATGAAGGCATGGCCTGGCCTCCCCTCTTAGGTGTTATGCTCCAAAGCTGTTTCTATCTCTGCTGTTGTATGTTTTGAGAACCATATTTCTTTGCCATTCCCAATCCAGATGTACAGATTCAGGAACTGGGAAAGCATCCAAATGCATCAGGTTGGACCTCCTGCACACACAGAGTCTCCACTCTCTGTAACTCCTCACTGCTCCTGCTCAGTGTTACCGTGACTCTCCTGCATCCATCAGTCTCACTTCCCAGGACCCCACAATCCCATCAGCCCCGTGATTTGCTCTTAAACCCAGCAACTGTTAAAATATCAAAGCCCAGCTCTGGGAAGGAGGCCCATGTGCTCCCACTCCTTTTTGTGTGCAGCAAGCAGGCAGCGTGGGACACGGGGAGCTGCTGCTGCTGCACGGCGCGGGCCGGGGCATCACTCCGTGTGTTGCAGACATGCCCACAGCCACTCTGTCCCCTGCAATGTGCAGGTCCCTGGCTGGTTACATGCCTGCGTTAGACTCCCAGACTTTTTCCACGTTAATGCCTCTTCTACCCTGGAGCATGGTGCCAGAAAAGCCTGCTTCAATTAATTTCCACATTCTCCATGCGTTTTGTTGTTCTGTTTTCAGCAGGTTGAGTTTCACTGTGAGGCTTTGTTTCAAAGTAAATCTATATGCCTAATCCTCTCTCCTGCTCACAACTTGCATTAGTCTCTCTTAAAAAAAAAATGCTGTTACCATAGTAACCTACAGTTTCTAGATATCGCTGTGGATGATAAGCACTGCCGTGCCTGGCCTTGTAGCTCTGGGACTCCACTCTGTCGAATGAATGCTAAATTCCACCAAAACACTTTTAGCAGGCACCTGATATTTATCATATAGCTCTGGATGTTGCTGCTCTGTTGTGGCTATGTGGTTCATGTGAGTATCAACACATCATACTTATATGTGTGTACATACACACACACTCCACCTACCCATTTTTTTTCCCTGCAACAGCCAGACTTTTTTTTTTCTTTTCTTTTTTTAAAATTTTTTCAAATTTGTCACTTGTTAGTTGTTTTGACGCATGAAACCTTGACATCAGTCATGGGACATATTTGGACGTGAGACACAAGAAACTGTTGCAAATGTTGTTGCTTTTTATTCTCCAGTAAATTCACTGGTAAATATATTTGCAGTGGGGATATTTTGTTGTCTCATGTGTCTTGTTAGTGGGGCATAGTTTTCCCAAAGGTTCTTTTTCACAGATTACCCTAAAGCTTTACAGCTCAGTAAAACACTCGGGAGACCAGAATAGATCAATAACTAGAGGCAGAAGTAGGTGCAACCCCAGTCTCACCGAGGGAAGGAGGAGGCTGCATGGCTCAGGAGAGCGCTGGGGATCACAGGCTGTACTTGGCAGTATTTGTGGGCAGCACGTGTTAAACCCTTACGGCTGCTCACGATTGAATATCCCCAGAGCACCAGGTCCTAACCTCTGGCAGCAACAAAAGAGAGAGGTTGGATGTTTCAAACAGTAAGATTAAGAAAGGATAAGCAAAGAAATATTTAACAGTTAAAAAGATCCATTTGGAATCAGGGCAATTAAGCTCATTGCATTGTACTCATTCACCTGACTTTCCAACCCATCCCTTCTCCTGTGTTTCTTGGATTACAAGTACTTGGGACAAAGTCTTTGCTTTCCAATGCAAGTGTAAAAGCTCTTGCTTGCTGTCAGGATACAGGATTGAAGGAGTCAGGTCTCTGCCCATGTGAAGATGCAGGCGGAAGCATCCCTGCGCATTCAGAGAAGGACTAAAGCACACATTGCAGCACACATCCCCTCTGAGAGGTGCCGACCTGAAGGGAAAGCGGTGGTCCCAGGGCAAAACTGCTCTCTCAGTACCTGGGCAAAGTGCATAAATTACTCAGGGGCAGATATTTGCAAGGCTTTAGGCATTTATTTTGAAGTCAACAGAAGATAGTAACCCAAGTACCTTTTGAAGTAAGGCCCGTTGCCTTTCTGTGCTCCATCTCCCCATCTGTAAAATGGAGACTGGCAATGCCACAGAGAGTGGGAGTTAAAGGGCATCAGCTAGGGTACTAGGGGTGAGTGAATACCTATGATGTCTAACACTGTACAGGCTAACTTAGGTCCTAAATAAGCGAGGAACCTCGATTCTTCACACCAAAGATGACAGCAGCTAGTGTCCTCTTAGCTACCCTGCACCAGTTTCAGGAGCATCCACCTTTCCCCACTCTCTGCAGGACTGATCCTCCCTATTGGCAATGGTATTTTGGATTCCAGGACACTGAGTAACTCTTATCCTCAAAATGTTCTGAGACATAGAAATCTGACATTTTCTGGTGGCTCAGAAAACATACTAACCCATTTGGGATTTTCCTGGGAGGGAAAGCTATGGGAAGCATTGGGGCTTACTGTAACAAGGGTGTGCTTGGGGGAAAAAGCAGATGGAGTGGCATTGAATTGCCTTATCTTCTACAGATCCTGGAGGTTTCAAAGCTGGTCCTGTTTCTTTCTTTTCAAATGTCAGTGAATGGCAACAGGAGTACAGAGAAAAGAAAAACCCTGTTCCTGGCACTCTCTGGGTATTTTCCAAGTGGTTTCCCTAATTCTTCACCCGCCTGCACCTTAACTAGTTTCTTACAACAGAGCACAGGGGCTGTAAAATGCTACTGTGGGAACTGGGGGATCATTTTACACCTGCATTGTATTCCTCTGAACAGTTGTAAATGACAACACAAACTGTGAAGCAGCAGGGAATTTTAATGCCTTCGACATACATTTCTACACTGATCCTCGGTAAATTAATTCAAATAGTTGCTGGGGATTTTGGGGAGAAGCTATAGAATTCAATGAATCAATAAAGGAAGCAATTTGAAGCAGAAACCAGCTGGAGACTTGGGGGAAAAGAGAGAGGGGAAAGGGAGAAGAATGGACAGGGGGAAGGCATATATAACCTGGAGGAAATCTGAGAAGCCGACCGCCCTGGCTCACTCTGGTCTTTAGAAACGGGCCAGAGCCCGTGCTGAGCCCATAGCCCAGGGAGAGCTGGGCCAAGTGCAGTGATCTCCTCCCCTATGCAATGATTAGGATGGAAGTACTCCCCATGCTGCCCTGCCTATATTTGGCTAGAGATGTTAGCTACAATTTCCATAAAGATTAAAGGCCTCTCCTGCATTTGTTCACATTCAGAACAAGCTCCGAATATGCCTCTGGGTGGAAGGCACTGCTGAAAACAGCACTTTGAATATGTACATCTCTGGAACATCCTGACTCAAATGGCTTATTAAAAGTCTTCCCCAGATATATCAGGTTAATCAGAGAGCTAGCCTGTGTTGTTTGCTGCATTCGAAGTGGTAATCCTGTCAATAAGCTGTTTTTCACACCTGCAGGTACCTCCGTCCCTAGCGCAGGTGAATAGCAGAAAACTTTTCACACTGGAAAATTATCTCAATTTACCCCTGATGTCAGCTCTTCGCTGGCACATCTGGAGCTGGTTTCAGACCAGTGTATTCTGTTGGTGAGGCAATTTGATATTCTGAGAATTAAGAGGCCAAAAGAATATAAAACTAGGCCAGAGTTGTTTCTCCAGCAAGTACAAAAAAAGAGTCTTGTCATTGCTCTTACAGCCTCCTGATCCTGGAGGTAGTCAGAAGCAGCATAATTCCAGACACAGATTTTACCTATCTGCCTAATGCTCAAGTAGGTGACATCTGGGGACCCTTCACTGCTGAAAGCATTGCACAGTGGCAGCAAGGACATCCTTGTCCTGAACGTATTTGGAGAGATTCTCCTCCCACATAGCTTCCCACATCAGTCTAACGGTCCTGAGTATTCCCTCTCTCACAGGTTGGCAATACTGCCGAGGTGAATTGTATGAAAAAGAGCCGGAGTGGAAGAGCCAGAATGAGACTGAGAGAATAAAGGATCAATTCAGACCAAGTGCTGTCCTGGAGCATCATAGATTTGTACCAGCTGTGAGCCTGGGACATAAGCCTCCCTGACCCATAAGGATTTACCTAAACCAAGCCCATGTCCCATCATTATGATAGTACAACACTGATTGACACCAGCTGCCAAAGATCTGTTTCAAATTCTTACTTGGAGTCTTTTGTGATTTGGTCTCGGTTTGGAAAACAGTAATGAGATGGCTCCCTGCATGACTGTTAGTCCTAAGCTGGCTACCCCTCTATCACCAAGGCAGTCAGAAAACTTCCATCTGACAATTTCTGTGGGGACTGAATCTTGCAGGTGCTCTGCTCAGCCACATTTTGGGATGAAAGCAAACCAACACCTGGCATCTGTCTTTCAGAAGGCCTTCACATATCCAAGGATCGTATTGGAGGTAGTCATCTGAGCTGAGAATCTATTCTTCGTTTTTCCACTAATGCTAATGTCCATCAGCATCACTGTCACAGGAACTGCCCATAACTTTTCTGACACATCAGTTGACTACGGATGTAGCAGAAGGATTGCCTCTGGCTCAAACTCTGTCTCTTGTGCCAAATGCAGCACCTTCCTCTATAGAAGCACATTGCTCCTTATGTACGACGTTTTCCAAGCCTGCAGGAACTATTGACCTTTCTCCCACCTATCCTCATTCTTGCTTATGTTTGCTCGCCATCCACTGAACAAATGAATGGCAATGACCTTCACAGCAGATGTCAGGACAGATAAGGTGGCCAAAGCAAAAAGATGGGGGAAATGTTGCTAGAGTTTTCCTTCCAACACCTCTAAAGGTGCTACTGTGATGGAGACATTAAAAGTGCCAATAGATAGCTAGATGAGATGGATTTCCTGTAATCTCAGATTCATCATATTTTACCTGTTACTCACAATAGCAAACAGTGAACTAACAAGACGTCTGTGTGGGCTGCAGGAGCGTTTCTTTCTACAGAGTGCTGTAGCTCATACTAATTGGGTGGTGCACAGCTGGAGAGGTGTGCTCTGACCCAAGCAATCTGTAGGCACAGCTTTCAGCTTTTTCTTATCTGTAAAGAGCCTACCACCACCAAAACAGCAGCACTGAATAAAAGCAATGAACAGAAATGTCAGTGGAAGTGAGGGTGGGTGGAAGGAGAGGTGAACTCTCCCCTGCCATCCCAGAAGGGCATGAGCTTGATTCTCAGATGAAAGCAAAAGTGGCAATAATCTCTGGAGAGATGCTCTTCAGATGCTTGGGATGCTCAAGCTTGGCAGAATCCAGCGTGGGAAATGTATTCTGCTTCTGATAACTAGCCGGCTCCCATACCATCTGGGGAAGGTGGCCATTGTAAAGTAGTACGCTGAAGACTTCTTGAAAACCAGCTGCCTTGTCTGAAGAATGACAATTGTCTCCATGTCTAGGGCAGAGAGACCTACTTCTCTTTTCCCTTAAACAAGCATTAGTTAGACCTGGGTTGTTCTATCTCAAAGCTCAACAGAGAAGTACAGACTAAACCTAACACCAGGCCCTCCTGTCCCACTGCAGAGCTTAGAGAGTTCTCAAACCACCTGCTGTGAAGTGCCTGGGTAAATATACTGAGGACTTTGCCTTGGTCTTGAACTCTCCTTCAGGCATCTGCAACAGCTGGAGACAGTGCGCACGGCTTGGTAGCCTACCAGAGGAAGTTGTACGTTCCCATCCTGTGATCTCCCGCTGTGACCATTTGAGGGCTGCCTGAGTGCTTGCAGGAAGGGTAGCAGCTGCCATGTGGGAGATGGACTCCTCTCCATACTTGCATCAGGAAACACCAGGCACCACCCAGCAAGTTATGTGCCGCAGACATATCCTCAGCAGCACCTGCACATGCTGCTTTGTTTGGACCTTACCGCCTCAGACACAGACCACCTCAATTTGTCATTGTCACCCACAATCATTTTGTTCACTGACACCAAACAAGCCTAATGGAAAAATGAAGCTATGGTTTATTTAGCAAGACTTAAGGGCACCCTTCTAGTTACAAGTTTGGAAACAAAAGTTCCAAGTAAAACAAATACAAAACTCAATCTCAGCCTGTATGTAACAAATATAGTCCTTTCTGGTTGCTTAACCTCTCATACTCTGGAGTCCTGAGACAAACCACAGCCAGCAGACCTGATGCTTTTCAGGTCCCACTGCAAAACCCTACAGCTGTGGTCTTCTCAAGCCAATTTGCAGCACCAGTGAGCAGTGCTTTGCCCAAATCCTGCTACTACATATTATTGCCTCTATATTTTACCCCAGTTGTCTCTCATTCCCCTCTTTTTATTTCTTTTCTTCCCCTCCTCCCCAAAAAGCAAGTATTGATGGTGACCCCTCTTCTACTTCCACAGTGGGGCTTACCAGCTTTATTCCAGTTTAACGTGCTATAACCCATTCTTGTTTTCCAACTTTTACTTCCCTCCCAACCTAAAAGATTTTAGCATTCACTTTTACAATTTCCTGATTAGCGCAATAATCTGAAGATTAGCTGAGTAACAGAGTATAGTTACAACGGGGCATTGCACTATTCTGCAAATGAAACAGTATAAAAAAACATTAACTGTATATCTGGTTTATGAGCTCATGATCTTTTGTAAGTGATTAGCTTTCTGTCTCATATGATATATGAGGACATGTTAATAATGGACACAACTGAGCCAGTAACAAGTTCTTTTGGGCAAGCCACAAGAGCAAGTTTTCCTTTCCCAGCTTTGGCAAGGGCTCAGTGTGACATTTGGTCCAACTGGCTGCCCCAAGGCAGAAGCGATCAATTACCCCTACAGCTGCCAATGGCTGTGGAAGGCTGTGCTGGAAGTAAAGTCCCTCTCCTTTGTAGCTGGGTTTGTGAATATCTTCTTTCAGTGGGCTCCTGTTGCCTATGGCTTGCTGATTTCAGCCCTGACTAAACTGTAATGGCTTTTCTCCTTCACACGATCTGGGCAAACATACAGAAAAGCAGAGGCTGAATGAACAGACCATCATCTTTAACAAGCACGCCTTTTCCTTCCTAGCCATTTTACCTTGCTCATCTCATGTCCCAGTCCTCAGCAAGGACCAGGTAAACTCCTTACCAGGTGCTGTCACTTTGTAGCGTGACCATTTGTACTAGCACCCCACTCACAATACCTGTGCTCTCATCCTTGCATCCTTGTGTGCCTTCACTAATGTAGTAGTAAGTCTTAAAAACGTCTATTGGAGCCATCAGATACTGACAGACACCAGAGAAGAATACTGCAATTAGGAATTCCCCTTGCAAACCTTCCCATTTACCTTTTCTCAGACTTGACAGTGCCTAAGCATGACACCTAATTCAGACTTCCAGTATCCATCCGGTCTCTTCTGCTGCAAGCAAAGAATTTCTCCTGCGTCTTCGTTCAGAATTTGCCTGCCCTAACTAACCAACGGGAGGCAATGGGAGGAGACAGGGTGTCTTCAGAGAGGGATTAATCTCATTGTAAGGCTTATGTCAGAGTTGTTCTCTGATGGTGCCTATACCTGGCCATAAACACTCATTTCTTGTGTTTCTATCCTGGGGCAGAATCACATATCCTCTCAAGAGCCAGTCCCAAGCCTTAGATATGCAAAAACACCTTCTTCTTCCAGACAACTCACCTCATGTACTGTTCTCCAGCCCAACGTTTTATTTCACAGGTACAACTCTCTGGCTTACAAAATTACAGGGTTCACTGGCCTCTGAGTGAAATTGGAGAGCAAAGAAATCCTTCTTAGTTCTCAGGGAAATTACTTTGTTCCCAGCAGCAGGGAAGGCTTCCAAAGAACACGGTCACCTGGTCCTGTCTCCATAGGGGGACGCACATCACAGCAAAACCCTTCTAATAGTCACCGCAACAAGGCAACAGAAACCAAACAGTCACTGCCCTCAGTATTGGGCTCTTTCCACAAAGAGCAGAGCACATCGAGCCCCGCAGGTTGTGGAGCACTCTGAGCTCCTGCTAGCTTCTTTCAGAAGCTTCCCCAGCAGGGACCATTAGCAAAACCTCCTCTGATGGCCGGGTGACGCAGGTCAGGAAATGCCATCCAGAAACTTCTACGTGAAGCTGAATAGCTTGTGACTGAATGAGGGCATATCTTTGAGGCACACATCCAGTTGCAACTGAGAGATGGCAAGTGATGGCAAGTCTACCACATCCCACTTAACAAAGGTGGTCAGCAACCACAGAGACATTGTTTTGACAATTATCGATATATAAAGCATTAAATAAATCAGAACAGTATCTTTACCTAACAGGCTGGCATCCTTGTGCCACTGGGGAAATCAAGGCAAAGAGCAGTCAAATGATTTGACCAAATTCACCCAGCCAGCAGAAGCTGGAAAAAAATTGCGGGTCCCAATTCCCAGGCCAATGCTCCTGGAGGACCTCAGGCCAGCGTCTTTAAGCTCCTGGGATACCCTCTAGGTCATCTTCCACACTTTCAGCACATGCCTATAGTTCACCTGAATTAATGAGGTGGCCTCAATTATGTGGATTTCTTTCTTCTCAGCTGCTGTGTGCAGAGAGACAAATTATGCTTTATAGCATGTGTGTTTTGTTGGAAATACACAATGTTCTAAGCTTAATACAAGCATTTTGGTATAAGCTGAATTTATACCTCATTGATTCAGAATTTTTAAAATGCCTAGAGAGAACAGCCACGCTGTTCAGCAAAAACCTTAAAGAATCATCACCACTGATCCTTGCACTCCTCTCCTCTGTCTGATTGCCTTTTAAAGTCATTTGTTATCCTAATTTAGGTTTACAAAATCCACTATTGTAAAGTGTGATGTTCTGCTGACTTCTAACATACTGCTGGTACAACCACCTCTGAAGAGAGAGCAGGAAAGCAGCACTTACCTGGGTTACTTTTGGAGGTGCGCACAGGGGTGTAATGGTTTTTGGAAGATGTCCTGACTGGGGTGTTTTCTTTGGGGGAGGTATCTATGGCCGAGATAGTCTCTCTTTCACAGTGTGCTATTGGGATTGGTCCCTGCTGCCTTAAGATGTCAGCCAGAGCCCTGGGGAGAGAGAGAAATAGGGAAAAAAATGTATTTTCACACAGTAGCTAGAATGGCATTCAGTATTTTCACTTCCACAGTCACTGTGCAAATCCAGCAGTAGTTGGATTTCTACCATAAACAGAAAAAAGCAACAACAACAACAAAAAATACAGCTTAAAAGCTTGGTTTCTTTTTGTGTATCTGCTGCATGTATTTACAGGTTTGCCTGGCTATTATTTAGGTTTTCATATGCTTCTACTAATTCACTTCACGCCAGGGTTATGTTATCTCTCCATCATTTTCCTTGCTGTCAGTGACAGTGCAGATGAACTGTTCTCCATAGCATAAAGCACTGCCTTCGTAACGACTCACCACTGAACACACCAGAGCCCTAAGACTCAGGCACTGTGATCTTCTAAAGGTTACACCAAAACTGCCCTGCCCAAGCCAAACCTCTTTAAAACTGATTCAGATTAGGCATCTGGTCCCCACACTCCTTAAATCCTTGTTTTTTCCACAAGAACCTCTTCCCCTGTGCTGGGCACTGGTGAGGCCGCCCCTCGAATCCTGTGCTCAGCGCTGGGCCCCTCACCCCCAGAAGGAGATGGAGGGGCTGGAGCGTGGGCAGAGCAGGGCAGCGAGGCTGGGGAAGGGGCTGGAGCACAAGGGTGGGGAGGGGCGGCTGGGGGAGCTGGGGGTGCTCAGCCTGGAGAAGAGGAGGCTGAGGGGAGCCCTCATCGCTCTCTGCAACTGCCTGAAAGGAGGCTGGAGCCAGGGGGGTCGGTCTCTTCTCCCCAGGAACAAGCGATGGGACGAGAGGGAACGGCCTCAAGCTGCGCCAGGGCAGGGTTAGGTTGGGGATTGGGAAAAACTCCTTCCCCAAAGGGCTGTCAGGGCCTGGCACAGGCTGCCCAGGGCAGGGGCTGAGTCCCCGTCCCTGGGGGGATTTAAAAGCCGGGGAGATGTGGTGCTGAGGGACATGGGTTAGTGGTGGGCTTGGCAGTGCTGGGTTAACGGTGGGACTCGATGATCTTGGGGGTCTTTTCCAACCTTAATGATTCTATGATTCTATGATTGAATACACAGCAGTGGTGGAAGTGGGTTTCTTAAAGGAGAACCAGCAGTCCAGAAGAAAAGGATTAAACAATTTTCATGGGTTAATGTCAACACAGCCATTAGCCTACCTTTAGCTTTTTGTCCATTAGAGATTTCTTTAATGGTACTGAGGTCTCTCTGCTATTCCCCAAGAAAAAGAAATGTCACACAGTTCAGTTGCATCCAATGTTTTCCCCTTGGATGAGTGAGATTTTTTTCCTCTGTGAATATCATGGACACAGTGGAACAATTATAGCGTGAAATGCACTGATTTTCTTAGTGCAGCCACAAGCTATCTCTTGAGCCATAGGAAAAGGAGGAAGGGGGTGGCTTGTGTGGATTATAAGGGACAGTGGCATTTTAAAGATGATAGAGTTTGAAAGGTTCTTTTCTCTTGGCAGAGGGAATATGCCTAATGTCACCTCGGGTACCAAGAAAGATGTAAGGAGGAGAAATTCCTTCATTGCATATTGATGAGAATGATGCTGGTGTTGCTCATATCTACTAGCATTCCATAAATGCCATATTTCTGGTCTTTCATATGAGAAATAGTTTGGGACCTGAGTCCCTTCCATTTTCCAAATCATTTCCTCTACAGACCGCTAGCCTTGTGCATAATGAATTGCAACATTAACGTGCTCTACAAAAGAAGGGATCTTGGAAGATCTCAGAGGCTCCAGAAAAGGATTACATTAGTTCACGACCACCCTGTACAGAATAATAACATTTTTAACCTTATTTGATTATTTATTGTTTGTAGAGAGAGAAGGCATAGAAGCTATAACCAATCATATGATATGTATACGTACACGCATACTGATACATATGGAGTAAAGGGGTTGTCACATGCAGGGACATGAGAGCACAGATTTTTTTTTTTTTTTTGTGCTAAGATAGGCTTAGACAGAGGCGAAGGTGGCAGCAATAAGAGATAGATACTTAGCCCTGTCCCAAGTCAGGGCTCCTTTTGTTTGCTCCTATCGTTATTCCTCACTGAAGAAGAGGAACTGGTAGTTTGTGTTATCCAAGAGACGCTGAATTCCCATTGCTTGACACAGACCTGTGGGTGCTCACCATCTTTTACAATCATGCCTGAGGTATCTCGAACTGGTCACCAACTCACAGGACATGTTTGAAATTTTGGCCCCTTGCCCAAGGTTGTGTAGAGCATGAATGGCAGAACAAGGACCTGAAGCTGGGGCCTGAGGTCCCTGCCCTATGCGATACAGCACGGTTCCCTGCTGAGGAGAGTATTCATTCAACCACTAGTAATCCTGATGGCTTTTCTAGGCAAATACCTCCCCACTGTATTACAGATCTTGCTGATTGAGGAGGATGTGGGAAGATAATGAAGTCTGTCTATTTGGCACCAGCATCCAGTACATCCCATTGGAGACAGCGCATTTTCTAAAGACAGCAGGTTGGCAGAACTGAGCCCTTAGCACATATCTCCAAGATATATTAAGCATCAGATGACCATTTAATGGTATCTGCAGTACAGAAATGCTAAGAGTCATTTTTCAATCACAGAGATTGTATTAGGACCATTATTTACTAGCCCACAGTGGCTTGGGCTCATTTTGAACACTTGTAGAAGACACTCTTAGAGTCAAGAGTGCAATCACTCAGAGTACGGAGGCAGATGACAGTGTGGATAACACTAAAACACTATATACCACTTAGCTTAATATAATAGAGCCAGCTGGGCAGGAAAGGCCAGGTCAGGGACTGGGGTACACCCAGAAGGGGCTGTGTGGGATGAGGTACACAGAGGCAGTACAAGAAACTCAAAGATGAGGAGGTGAAGCTGGAGGTATTGGTGGGATGGAAATGGAAGAGTACAAACCAGTTCTCCCTGGAGCTGAGTTTGTTTAACCTGACAAAGAGAGGCTAAGAGAAGACCTACATCCCACTAATGGCGAGTTGCAAAGGAGACAGAGCAAGGCTGTTCTTGGAGGTGTAAGGTAAAGAAGACAAGAGGCAATTAGCACATGTTGCAATAAGGGCAATTCCACTTGGTTATAAAAGAAAAAAAGCCAGAGTGGGATAGCAGAACACCGAAACAGGGACACAGAGAGTCTGAGGGATCTCCATCTGTGGAGGTCTTCAAATTCAGCTGGATAAGGCCCCAAACAACCTTGAAGCTGGCCTTGCTTTAAGCAGATGGCAGGACAAGGGACGTCCAGAGGTCACTTCCAACCTAAATTCTGCTACAATTCTGAGTCTAGGACCACCTTACACTGCAGGTCACCTTTTTTCTCCTGATAACTATTGTCCTTTCTCCTACTATTATTACTCTGTGAATGGGGTTTGATACAGCCCTAGGAACATAGCTTCCCTACCTCCTGGATCGACAGTTTACCTCCATTCACTAAAAATAATTGAGGCAATTGAAGTGAATATACCCTGGAACAACTGGAGCTGGTGAGAAGTGCCTCATCCTCTCAGTCATTATCTACCTGAGAGCCTGCTGCCCTCCATGCGGACAAAACCATGTGTCCAGGATAACATTTCAATTTGTGAACAGTTTCTCACAAAACCATGCTTGGTTGTACCTTGGTTACAGCCAGGACCTGAACTTACTGATCCTTACCACAAACAAAAATACAACTCAGATGATAAGAACAAATTTAATTCCTTCTTTGTTTTTCATCCTGAAAGAATAGTAATGAGAGCTACTCTCTCTTATGTTATGTATGAGAGCTACTCTCTGGGTTATGTTGGTCACAACATAACAAGGAAATGATTTCTAGTCGGGTGCCAGCCACATGGAAGGGAGGAGACCGTTACTCTCAGACAAGCAGAAGAAATCACAGGTGATACTCAGAAAAGCGATGTCTGCCATGTCAGACTATACATGAGATAAATTGATCATAACCATCAAAAGCAGACCTAGCTCATAAGTGTATGGGACTAAAACAACGTGGGTTCAGCAGTGCTGAAGGTGTAATCTTCTTATGCCCTAAACACACCAAACAGTGTCCTGAGTGCTCACTTTGTCCTCTTCTTTAATGTCTACAGAGAGAAAAAAGACTGTTCAGCACCAGCAGAACAAAATATTATAGGTGGAGGAGACAGTCAAACTTGGATCAAACTGGTTAGTTCCTTGCCAATTCAATCATATCGCTGTGTGTGATCCAGTTTATTTCCATAAAGCACAGAGGGCTGAGTCCCACGCTGGTGGAAGGTCAGCCACACTTAACTGAGGAAGGATTTGATCAGTATAAGTCTCTCGGGTACAGCTGTCTAACCATCCACTGCAAAAGCTTCAAGCAGGGCAACAGTCACTTGAAATATTTGGGTCTTGCATGTGCAGCCATTTGGGTACAATTAGTCCCACTGATGTCAACAGCATCCTAATCACCTGCACAAAGCTATGAGACACTTCAGAAATCTTTCTGTGATGACACATCTCTTATCTCAGGAAAACAAACCTCACTCACTGGTACATGTTACCTGTGGCAGCGGACGGAGTAGCCAGAGTTGCGTAACTGTACAATCATATCCTGAGATAATGATTTATGACAGCTTTTTCATTAACGTCATTTATGTGAAAACACTAAAGCTTCTTTCCACGTGAACCCAGAATAGACATACTGACATCAGGGATGTTGTTCCAGACCAGTGCTGGACTAGCACCACTGGAGAAAAACCTATTGATGTCTTGCACGGCAGGACATCCCAAGGCAGAGCAGGTCAGGTCCTGCTCTCAGGTACAGCAGCAGGGAAGGCTTTCATGCAACTCTGGACTAAGTGGGTACTTTGGGAAGAAACAGAGTGGGATGAAGTCAGGGACCCTAACGCAAAGAAGCAGTTGTCTTGTTGGAAATACAAAGGGCCAAAAGGGATGGGTGTAAGAAGTAGGGTATCAACGTTGAGCACCAGCTGGGGCCTTGATGTTGAAAGATGAAATCAACAGACTTTGCTACAGAGAAAAGAGAGTGAAGGCAAGGCAAGCTGGGAGAGGGGCAATGGCAGGGAGTGACGGAAAACCAAATGAGAGCAAGGAGAAAGTGAGCAGAGTAGTATAAAATGGAGGAAACAGAGAGGAACAAACCACAGTAAAGACCAGGCAGGGTGTGAAGTCCAGCAGATATGTGGAGGGTATTCACCTCTCAGTCCTAGCATGGAGACGTGGGAGGGGAGAGAGGAGCTTCTTTGTGTAATAGGGAAGTAAACCATCAGTAACGATTTTTCAGGCTTGAGGGAGGTGATCCTTCCTCTCTACGTAGCACTAGTGAGACACATCTGGAGTGCTGTGCCCAGTGCTGGGCTCCTCATGCACATCATGGAGTGGGTCCAATGAAGGGTCACAAAAGTGCTTAAGAGCTTAGAGCATCTCATATATGGGGGAGAGGCTGAGACAGCTGGGACTGTTCAGCCTAGAGAACAAAAAGCTCAGGGGGATCTTATCAATATGTATCAATAACTGATGGGAGGGTGTAAAGTAGATGGAGCCAGGCCCTTCTCAGTGGTGTCCAGTGACAGGACAAGAGGCAATGGGCACAAACTGAAATACAGGAAATTCCACTTAAGTGCAAGAGGAAACTCTTTTACACTGAAACAGTGTCCCAGCAGGTCACAGAGTCTCCATCCTTCAGAAACATTCAAACCCCAATTGGCCACAGTTCTGGGCAACCTGCTCTAGCTGACCCTGCTTGGAGTCCAGACTCATTGATCTTCAGAGTTGTCTCTAACCTCAGCAATTCTGTGATTCTGTAGATTTTGTGTAGCCAAACCAGATTGTCCCACTGGAGGGTCCAGCCCCAAGCACCATAAAGAAACGGGCTTAAAACACAGCAGAGAGAACCGCCACTAGGAAGCTAATCCCGATCCTTCTAGACCCAGACTAAAGCCATGACTCCAGTGGGGTTTCTTCAGGCTAGGCAATGTCATGGACAGCAGACTTAGGCTGAGAAAGCTCCAAGTCCATTTTTGTCAGTGGCCCTTCCTACAGTAACTTTCACACTCTGAAACTCCCACCTTCCACAGCCGCTACCAGTGCCTTAGCTTCCTGACCTCAGCAATTCCAGCATGGTGATTTGCTTGTCTCCTGCACCCATGGGGAGAAATTCCTGGCTCATAAGTGTTCTGTGGACTGAGGGAGGAAGGATTTGCTTGGTATCACTGAGAAAGCTTGAGGCAGGGCTGGGACCAGAAGCCACAGTTTCCCTGTCTAGTGCCCCTTTCACTGGCCAAGGAAGCTCCATCTGAATAAACACATCCCAGGTATCCCTGGCTGTTTGTCAGGTTTTTCCAGGATGTATCTGTGGAAATGCAGAGCTCATGTCAGTGCCCCAGGGCTGGCAAGGACTTTATGGACTGTATTTGATGGCGATATCTCCAGTCCACACAAGACCCTCTGCTCTTGGGCTGGAGAGAAAAAACACACAGATCCTGGGGAGACAGGGAGAAGCAAAGAGCTGAAACAGAGAGGAATGTCTGGTTTAAGAAGTCAGTTTGCAACAAATTGGCATTTGCCTCTGCAATGAGCTCTGAGACACATCGGATAGTGTGACAGGAGAACTGTGCAGAAGTAGCATTCTCCTGCAGAGGCTGACGGGTCCTTGTAGCCAGAGAGAGCGTGAAGTTGCAGGGGCTGTGAAGGACCAGCTCGCTTTAGCACACCCTGCCACTCACCAACCCAGCTGAGGCCTGCTGTCTTCATTACCAATGAGGTAACAGCAGGCTGGAGGAGTGCTGTCCTCCACCGCAGCCTTTTTTGAAACTAGTGTCTTGTTTTCCCTATATCCACAGATTTTCAACACTAATTGATAATTGAGTGTGGGCACACGTATCCCTTCTACTGAAGACAAGGGGAGCTTTGCTGGCAGCTCCAACAGGCCGGGATGTGGCCTAAGGGAAATAAGATTGGAGTAGAGAGGTCTGCAGATGCTGAATAAGAAAAGGAGATGGGAAAAGCTAACTATTTCCAGTAGCGCAGGTTGTACACATGCAAAACTACACTCAATTGCCTTCTGAAAACCCCATCTCTTGGAGATTTCATGTATGGGGTGTTAGAAAACAGAATTGCCTATTCCAAGTCCCTATGAATTTGCGGAAGAATGGAAAAAGAATGACCAAATGGATCTGGCAGAGCACAATAAAAAGAGCAGTGTCTGGCTAAGCTAAAAGCCTGCTAAAAGCATAGCTGTGATGGAGTTTGTGGCAGAACTCCAATCGACTTCAGCACAGCCCAGATTTCACTACAAGTCTTTAAAAAAGCAGTGAGGTTAAAGACTCCCCTATGCTCTCTTACTAACCTGGAAAGAAAGAGGCAGTTAGGCTGAGAGAGGTGATTTATCCAGCCGTGGAGCCAGCTCACCTGGAAGGGACAGGTCTCTCCAAGGCAGAGGGATTTCAGTCAGCGGCAAGTCGCGCAGAGCACGGCCGTGCATTATTCATTATTCGGTTTGGCGCCCGTCCCCAGACCTGCTGCGCACCTTGTGAAGTTTCAAACGCTGACCACACAGAGCCATGTGCTGCCCTTGACGGAGCTGGGTCCGTGCTATCCTATGAGATGGGCTCCCACGCTGCAGTTTCTGCCAGCTGAGTGCTGCTTGCCCATGTTATTCCCCCGTGCTAGCTGTGAAACTGCAGATGGGAAGGCAAGTGTACACTGCCTTTCATCAGTTCTCCCCATTTCTGCTGCCTCCTTGGCATCACCCCCAGGGCACGTGTCCGGCCACACTCTCTGACAGTGCTCTGATCTTACTACCAGAAGGATGAGACTTTAATTGATTACACAAACACCACTGCAAACTGATACACGGAGGGAAA
Source organism: Theristicus caerulescens (assembly GCA_020745775.1). NCBI lineage: Eukaryota > Metazoa > Chordata > Aves > Pelecaniformes > Threskiornithidae > Theristicus > Theristicus caerulescens. Next base: position 12,932,019 of record CM036571.1, on the reverse strand, counting down.
CACAGGGATGCTGCTGCCAGCAAACCCCTCTGGAGGCAGCCTCCTTCATGTGGAAGCGGATCTGCCAAAGTGGATCTTGTTTCTGAAAGTGCAGGGGCTCAGCAGTGTACTAGAGATGCACCAGTCCCAGGTCAACACAAGAGATAACTGGTCTCTGCAGCTGCCAGAAACAAAAGCAGCTGGTGTTTCAGAGCAGGGTTTCTGGGGAGGAACACTGGAAACGGTTTTCCACAGTAACCGGAGTGGGCATGTGGTGGACGCCTGTATATGTGTGTGTGTTTGCGTGTGTGTGTACAAGAACGGGTGAATGCACCCATGGAGTTAAGAAGGGAAAAAGACTAAGCATTAGGACACCCTTCCAAGAGCGAAGCATTTGTGCATCTGCACCCAGCATTAAGTGAGGAAATATTCTTTCTTAAAAATAAATACTACAAGGAAAAGTCAGATGTCTTCTGAAAAATCTTTATGCCAAATACAAGAATTATTTGTGAAGCTCCTGGAATTTAGTCCGGCTTTAATGACAAATTTCACTGAAAGCTTAATTACGGATGTACTAAGGACCATATTGTTACCCCAGCTTATAACAGCAGAATAAGGCTGGCAGTTTTCCTGACTCACTCTTCTTGGTGAACTCAAAACTAACACATAGGTGACATAATTACATTATACACACCCATTGTATGAATGCATGTATGTGGAAAATACATTTCATCTGAAACAGAAGTAGTATAGGCATTACACTGAGGAATCAACAAGAAAACAACTGTCGCTGTGAGCTCATCATCTCTCCTGTCTTTACAACATGAGGTGGAATCAGCAACTGGAAAGTAAAGCTCTTGTCTTTGGGACAGGTTCTTTAGGCTATATATCAAGAGCAGTAAATACCAGCAGCGCTTAGACTGCACATCTTACACAAGTACTTGTGTAATCTAATACCGTCTAATACTAATATACAAATTGAATAAGTCTCTTATTATTGTTGTGATATGGGCAAGGAATTTACTACAATCACTAAACCCACAACGGGCAATATGAGTAGTGATACAGCAGGTCCAAAGAGAAAGAAATGGCTACGTAAAGATTTTGTAATTAAAAAGTTAAAATAGATCTTTCCAACTGAGAGTTTCTTCAGAGAGAGCTGTTATATTGAGCAGCAAGTGGCCAGGACACTGGGTCAAGATCCACCTCGAAAGCATTATTAGGCTTTTTAGGGACAGGGAGTGGCGTGCAGAAGTTGGTGCCTCCAGGAGTCTTGTCCCCCAGCAGCACCGAGGGTGCAGCGCTCCTCGCAAGCCAGAGAGCAGGCTGCCACCTGCTGTACTGTCGCGACTGTTCCTCAAAGCATCGACCTTCCCTCGCTGGCTGCGGCCCCGTTACCAGCCCAGCTACGTTCCCCTTCGCTTGGGAGAGCAAAAGGGAGACTCTGGAAAAGAGACGCACCCAGAAAAGAAAGCGCGGGTGCTGGGAAGAACTGGGAGCAGTGTTATTGTACAGAAAAGGAACTCAGCACTGGTCTTGGTCGTGGAAAGAAGGTAAAATAAAAATAGCAGGTCTTGCTAGGTATTTCACAGGCATGAAAGTCTGCAGGAATTATGCTAAGAGCTCAGCTCGCACAGTTTTTTAGTCTGTTGTGGTTTGTGCTTGTGTATCTGCAAGCACAAAGCCAGTAACAGCACTTGGTGGATATGCAGCGCTTTGAAAAACACGTGAGTGCACACAGAAGCGGTTTCACGCACAGGTATCTATTTCGCACCAAATCCTACATTGTAAGTGCAATTAAGGGACTTTAAACTTATTGAAGAAAACTATACTTTCTCTGAAGAGCCCTATCATTGCAACAAAGGAGGTTGGAGCAAGAGCTAAACTACAGCAAAATATTTATTGTGAAAGAATTCCAGGCTTATCTGTCTGGGTAATGAGACATTTGAGACCTCCATGCAATACATTGCACAGAGATCTAAGGAAATACAGATTGCCCATGTGAGTAGGGGCAAAGGCAAGCAAAAAAGCACCATGATCTCATTTTCCTGATAAGGTTCAGATCTTCTTATGTGAAACACAAGTTTTAAAAGGCGTCTGATCTCTAAAGACACACAGATCAACTGTTAGTTAAGGATATAAGAGATTACAAAACTAAAAGAAATAGAAGTTCAGAGCTAGACTGGATTCCCTTGACACCTTATGATGGAGGGTTACTAATAGAAAAAGTTAATTAGAAAGCAGAAAAATATCAAATAAATGGGAATTAGAGACACTGAAATGATTTGGTGAAGGTAGCATGGTTTCTGAGAGTAGTCTCTCTTACTGGGAGAAGTTCAAAAAGAAAGGAGAAGACTCAGAAGCAGCCAGTGGAAGTCTGTAGCCAGGCAGCCTCTGTGCTGTTACCAAAGCCAGTCTCTTTATAAAATAAATTCAGATAGGAAAGCATGGCAAAAAAAACAGTCACCAAACTGTGCAAACTGTGTCCAGAGCTTCAGAGTGAAGCTTCCCCAGTACATGTAGGTGAAGCAAAAGGAAAAAAAATTTTGTACAGGTACATGCATACATCCTTGCTTTGGTTTGGCTAGCTGGGAACGGGCAATCCACCAATGCAAACAGGACAAGATTCAGGTCTTCTCCCTGCACGGGATTTACCCCAACTACACTAAGGTGTGGTATTGGTTTGAAACAGAACTAATCATGAGTAACTTCTCTGAGGCCACAAGATTGTGCTTTTTTCTGTTTTACCTTAATCAAGTCTCACGCATGCTCGCAGACCCATATTCTGTGCACTACGGGAGGGACAGGACACTTTAGAGAAGAGACTCGGAAACCATCAGGAATAAACAATACAAAGCAGGGCAAAGAGCAGATGAAAGGGACGTGAGTGATTCAGATGAATGAGAGAGAGTGGAATAAAAAAAAAAAAAAACAGAGCATAAAAACAAATCAGTGGAAAGAGAAAGAAAGCACTGACAGCATCCAAGAAAGAAAATCTTCTGTATAGTCCCTATGGCGGGGTGCGTGCTGTTAGCACTCTCTCCCTGCCCTGGGGAGGTATGAAGTTTGATTGTTTGGCTCAGGCAACACACACCAGCAGAGAGGAGAACTGACTGAGCCAGCTGTGATCACAGTTTGAAAAACTAAGTCTAGAGATAGGCAGGTTTCACAAGCTCGACTGCTAGCTACCCTCCAGCGACCCCTCTAGCACCCACAGGACCCAAGAGCTGTGGTGAGATGCAGCCTGCAGGAGGATAACACCTCCTGTATTTTAAGTTAGCATCATGCAAAACAGTGCATGCAGCCTTCCCATATCTGTGGACAAACAGATCCATTGCCTCTGATTCCTGTTGAAATTCAGAGCCATAGAGTAAAAATGGCAAGAAGTTGATCAATTTAACTGTGGCCTCCACACGGGAAAAGGATGTTCATTTATAAAAACAGTCACTGTTATTATCCACAGAGCAGAGGACGCAAAGGCAGAGAAGAAAGAAAAGAGGAGCACAAATATCTTTCCTCTTTGTAGCAATGAAGATGCCCTAGGAGTAGGGTAACGTGAAGCACCCTGAGCAGAAGGTGCTTCTTTCCCTCCTCCCTTTCAAAAGCCAAAACACTCATCGGACACACTCTGTGCAAGGACAGACACAGAAGACGGCCTTTTAGCAGGATACAGAGCTAGTTTGCTGGGAAAAATCCCAGCACTGCTTCTCAGCAGCTACATGAGAACAGCTGGGCTTGCACCATTGCCCCAGGGCGATCGCTGCCACTCTCTCCCTCTGGCTTGCAAGTGAGGGCTTCGGTTGCCCATGGGCAAGCAATTGGTAACATTTCAAACCCTAGCTGCAAACTATAAAGAGTTTCCAATTTGTGCATTCCTAACTCAGCAGAGAGTGCAATGGTTGCTGTTGCTGAGGGCTAAACTGGGGTCATAGAGAGATACTACTAGCAGTGAATTATTTATGTACTGTAGCATGGGGATTTAGGGTCATGGCCACGGGAAGAGAATATTCTGGGTCACCCGTCCTTGCTACAAGAAAACATACCCAGCTTTGAAAACAAAGAGCTGATATTCCTTGTTCACCGTCAAAGATTCTCTAACTCACTCATTCTCATACTGAAAGTAAAGTGAATACTCTGCCCACGTAAGAAATGTTTGAGAAAAAAACCCTGACAAACTGATAAAAACAAACCATCCTCACAAATGCAGCCAGAGAGCAACAGCAGACAAAACGTTGCTGGGTATAGCTCTCAGAAATCAGCTCCAGTTTCTAACTGGAGCCCAGCATGCATTAGTTCTGGCTGTGTAACTCCAAAGCAAGATCCAGACAAGAGGTAGTCATATATGGTCAGGCTGAAAGATCCTATAATCATTAAAAAATCAGCTAAGTTTGAAGCATTACGAGTGTTTCTGTAAAATATGAATATTTTAGCTCCTGTTTTTCAAAGCACTTCCACTTACTGCTCTTAGAAATGAACTTAAGTATCAATTACTGGCACTGTTCAGGCTAGAATCACAGCAGTGCCTCTGCTTTAAAGGTGCGTGGTAGTGCCTGAAAACAAGACTGGATTTTCAGCTCCGAAATGCACATGCATATCTCAGTGCACAGCCAGCCTTTCATTGCACATGAGTGACAGTTCTCCTGTGAATTTGTAAGCCCTCCTTTCTATCAAAAGACATAAAATGAGTCCTGCCTCCATCAAAACGTTCTTTCTAACTGAGTTAATAAGGATTTTCTGTAAAAGCTGGATGAGAACCTAGCAGAGAAGTAACGTCTACACCAGTACTGCTAACCGACCATTTACGATGAAATAAGATTTAAAGCGTGGTCTTGCTTACGGTGAAGTGCAGGCAAGTCTTGCTTAATCTTCCCTGGGTGTGGGCTACTGCTCACGAGGGGCTGTTTCTAGCCCACTGTAATAATTTCTGTTTATACTGTTGTTCTCCCAGAGATTTTGGTGGGATGCACGCTGAGATTTAACGCACTTGTCAGCACTACAGCGAATTATTCTGGATGTTACAATTAACTCCAATTGACACAACCTCAAACAGATAGAAATGTCTGACCACATTCTGGTTTTCTCCTTCCCTGTTACTCAGCAGCAGTTCTCAGAGACAAAGAAAGACAAACCATTCCACTCCTCATATTTACATTCTGCTAGAGCGCTGATAGCATTTTTCCTCGGGCCGATGCAGACCCTGTCTGCTGGAGATGCACTTCATAATATTTAAACCATCGTGCGATGTTGATCAAGTTCAGGTAACACAGCTCTGAAAGGTATAATCTTTTACCAGCTACCGTATTATAGAAGTCAATCAACTCCTTAAAACGCTCTGAAAGTCAAGCTTTCCAAGCACTCAATCTGCCATTCATACTTCTACACACAGGTGAATCATTTCACCAGAACTTATCTAAATAAAGAAAAGCAAGCATCAAAGAAATGAAAACATCAGGAATAATTCAGACAAGTCTGGCAACACTGTCTCTGATTGCAAAGGCTGTAGGATCCAACCTTGTAGCACACTGGAGCTAGAGCAAAAGTAACATACGGGCACCCGAGCCAGCTTTCCAAATTTAGTGTGAAGACCAGGCCCAGAAAAAGTTGCCTTGAAGCCAAAAGACCTGGGCAGTTGGGGAACGAGCCCTTAGCTAAGAAAATACTTAGAAGAGCCTATTTTCTGACTCAGCTACTTTCAGGACCCTTTACTATACAGACACAAGTGAGCTAAAAGATATTACAATGTTTTTAACACTGCGAAGTTATTTTCTTGCAAAGGCAGAGCCCGGGGGCAGGTGGGTTGTGCGATGGAACGCATGGGCCAGACCCTCCGCAAGTGTAAGCCAGCATTACTTTTTGGCCTCATTGAAGACGCAATAATTCGCACCAGCCAGCACCCCTGTGTGGGTAGGCTTATAAAGGGGGTTTAAATAAAACACATTTTCCCAAATAAATAAAAACTGCGTCACGCATCTCTTTTTCTTTGTAAAAAGCTAAAATTCCTTCCCCCAGACTCTGTTGACTGTGACTGAAGTTCAGCCTTAAAAATATGATCAATGGTTTTAATTGTTTTGATTAAAATTTATTAATGAAAATTATTTATATGAAGCATTATCTGCTAGAGATAAGGACTTTCCCCACTCATGCTCACAACTGCTCTTATAAAAATTCTCCTCACCAATTCTTACGTTCAAACATAGGAACCTCTTGGATTTGTAGCACACAAGACGTACACATCATTTGAAGGGACTTTTTCACCAAAAAGAAATATGAACTGAGAGAGTACCTGCATTTGTCCAAAAGGAGAATTGTTATGGAAGCCTGAGCTTTGGCTTTTAAACAGGATTTTCTCTGACACATCAAGAGTGTTTTCTCTTATTAAAACTGTTAAAATAGCAATGTGTAAAACCACTGAGAAAAGGATATCAAACTACCTCCCTAGCAGCCAGTCAGAAAGGACAGACCATTGGCTTGAGTTATCTGGATTTAGAGGGGAAAAGAAATAAAAAAAGAAAGAAGAAGAACACTCCCTGATACCACTGCTTTCCCGCATCCCCCTTGCAACCACAAGGCAAAGGCACCGGAGGACGCGGAGCAATTTCCTTCACACTTCTCAAACTTCTCCCTGGCCGGGCCGGGCAGCGGAGGACCCGCGGGGTCGGGAGCGGCTCTGCTGCCGCCGGGGCCGATGGGGGGGGGCCGGGGGGCGGCGGCTCGGCGCGGAGCAGCGCTCGGCTGCGCGGAGCGGCGCGGAGCGGCGCGGAGCTGTCCGCGGGGCCGGTGCTGAAGGCGGGACCGCGACCGCTGCACGGGGTCGCGCCGGGGAGGGGTGCCGCGGAGGGGAAGGGGAGAGGACCCACGGTGCTGCCCCGAGGATGGGAGGGATGGTCCCTAGACGGGTAGTGGGAAGGGGTCGGGAGGGATGGTCCAAGGGGTGGGGTTGTCCCTGGACAGACCGTGGAAAGGGGGAACCCTGGGATAGAGGGTGGAAAGGGAAAATCCTTTGACGGGTGGTGAGAAGAGGGAACTCTTGGACAGCCCTCGCAAAGGAGAAAACCCTTGGATGAGTGGTTCAAGGGGGGACCCCTCGAAGTGATAGCGGGATGGAAGATCATTGGGACAGGTGGTGCAAAAGGGGAGCCCTTAGACAGCCGTTGGAAAGGGGAAATCCTTGGAAGGGTGGTGCGAGGGGGAAGCTCATGGTCAGCCAGTGCAAAGGATAAAGACTTGAACAGGTAGTTTGCGGGGGACTCCTTGGACAGGTAGTGCAGTGGGGGAACCCTTGGACAGTGGTGCAAAAGGGGAACCCTTGGGCAGCCAGTTCAAAGCTGGCATTCTTGGATGGGTCATGCAATGGGGAAACTCTTGGACAGGCTGCACAAATGAGAAGCCCTTGGATGGGTGGTTGAGAGGAGGACCCCTCGGATGCGTAGTGCAATGGGGAAAGTTTGGACAGGTGGTGCAAAGGGGAAACACTTGGGGAGGCAGTGCAAAGGAGGAACCTTTGGAGAGGAGGGCGTCCCTGGACAGAAGGGGTGCTGGAAGCAGGGAGAGGATCGCACCTGTGTATGTTCATCTCCCGGGGCGGGCGCCGTGCCTTGTCGTAGGCCACCTTGGCGAAGACGCCGGCGATGAGCACGAAGGCGATGGCCCCGCACGAGATGTAGACGGTGGCGTTGGTGCTGTCCTTGTCCGGGTCGTACTTGTTGGCGTCCCCGTCGGCGCCGTTGCTGCCGTCGGCGGGCAGCGCGCCGCTGGCGGTGGTGGGGTGGGCCCACTCGGGACTCTTGTAGTTGCGGCACAGGCTCTGGTTGAGCTTCTCGGCGCGCTTGTTGCAGCAGAAGCGGTAGAAGCAGGTGCCGCAGCAGTAGCGGAAGCCCGTAAGGCTGTTGTTGCACTCGAACTCCTTGTCCCACTGCCCGCTCACGTCGTAGTACCCCCAGCATGTCTCGTGGGCCGGGGCCGAGCCCCCGCCGCCGCCCCCGCCGCCGGGGGGCGTCCTGCCGCCTCCCGCGCCCTTGCCGCGCCCGGGCAGCGCCGTGGGGGCGGCAGCCCCCGGGCCCGCCAGCGTCTGGTTGAGGAGCTCCTTGCCCGGCTTGGGGGTCCGCCGCGGCGCCGCCGCCCCCTGGGTCCGGTTGCCCTTGGCGCGGGGGGGCCCGGCCGCCTGGGCGGCCAGCAGCAGGGCCAGGAGCTGCAGGGAGAGCAGGAGCAGCGGCAGCAGCAGGTGCCGCGGCCCCATGGCGGGGCGAGGCGGGGGCCGCGGGGCGCGGCGGGGCGCGGCGCGGGGTGGGGGCGGCGGGCGGCGGCGCGGGGGGCTCAGCGGCCGCGGCGCTGCCCCATGGAGCGGGGCGGGGAGGGGGGGGGGGACGGGACGCGGGGGGTCCCGCTGCTGCCGCGGGGCTCTTCAGCGGCGGCTGCCCGGCGCCGGGCGCTTCATGCCGGCGGGCAGCGAGCGGCGGAGCCCGGCGGAGCGGGGCTCGAAGCGGCGGGGTCCGGTGCCGGCCGGTGCTCCTCCGGCGAGGGGCTGCGAGAGACGGGGAGAGGGTCAGAGCGCGCCGCGCCCCCGGCACCCCGGCCCGCCCCCGCCGCCCGCCCCCCGCCCACGGCCTTACCATGCCGGAGCGGGACTGCAGCGGGGCCGCGGCGCCGCGGAGCCGGCGGCTGCCCGCGCTCCTCGCGGAGGCGGGGGCGGAGCGGCGCGGAGCCCGGCGCGGAGCAGGGGCGGGCGCCGAGCCGCGCCGCGCCGGGCCGGGCGCTCCGGATTAGGCCCGCCCACCGCTGCCGGGCCCGCTCCTTACATCACTCCGGGCCGGCGTCACCGCACGCGGGGCGCCGCTTCGCGAACACGCCGGGCCGGCGCCCGCGGAGCCCCCCGCCGCCCCCCGGCCCGCCCGGGGCGGAGCGCACCGGCCCCGGCCCCGGCCCCGGCCCCGGCCCCGGCCCCGCCTGCCCGGTCTGGCTGCCGGCGGTGTGCGTGGGAAGGGTCCCGATAGGGGTCCGCAGGGTTACAGGGGCGTGGCTGCCATCGGTGCGAGCGAGGTGCGGTACAGGGGGTCATGGGCCCTAGGGAGGAAGGCAGGGGTGTGGTCCCTATAGGTGTGTGTGGTGTATGGCCCCTGTACCTGTCCAGGGGGATGTGGTCCTTACGGGGATGGGCAGGGGATGTGGTGCCACTGGGTCAGCTGGCTGTACAGTCCCTATAGGTGTGCATGGGACAGCGGTGCCCGCAGGGGCATGCAGGGGCTGTGACAGCTATAGATTTGCAGTCTGTATGGTCCCTAATAGTGTGTGCACTGGGTATTGTTCCTATATGAGTTTATGGATCGATGTGTGCAGGGAATATGGTCCCTATGGATGTTTGAGGGCTACATGGACCCTATAGGTGTGTATGAGTGTTAAGGACCTCTGGATATATGCAGTGATATGTTCCCTATCACAGTGTGTGGCGGAGGTACGATCCTTATGGATATGGGTGAGCAGACCCTATAAACGTGCACAAGTTGTTTGGGTCAGGGACCCTAGAGACACGTGCAGGCTCCCGGGGTTAATGGAGCCTGGGTGTCCAAGCAGGTCTGCCCCAGGCAGCTCCGGGGCAGAGCTCTCTCGCCCCTCCAGGACATTCCTGTGCCAGGGCAGTGCCCACAGCACAACCTGGTGCTGGGCACATGTTGCCCCAGGGCTGTTGAGCCATGCTGCCCACCAGGGCCATGCTGTCCCCACTGCCCTGCCACCCCCTGCACAGGGACCTCCCAGGCTTCACAGGGATTGCCACACCAGCCTGGGGCTGTTGGCACCTGCCCAGGAAAGGGCACTGAGTCCAGCTGAGTCCCAGTTCCCTGCTGAAAGGGCTCAGGTATAGCGCTCAGGGTGGAGAAGAAGACATCCCCCGCCCCACCTGCCTGATACGTTCCCCACTTCTTCAAGCTGATTCCCCTCCAGGGCAGCTCTGGGGTGCTGTAGGGGCGGGCTAGCAATGCCCTGGGCTACCCATACCCAGTGACCCAGGCACAGCCACCACATGTTTGTTTAAGGCAGTTTTGAGAAATCTTCCTGCAGATGCGGAAGTTTTCACTGCTGTGAGCCACTGGGCCCCCGTGCTAGAATTTCCTCAAAGTCCTGGTGCTTCCCCCGTGTCCCATTGCAAACTAAACTAAAGCCTTTACAAACATTTCCTGAAGACATACAAGGCATTGCCAGCTGTAAGGACACACAGAGGACAGAGAGGAATCGCAGCAAAGAGGAACACATGAAGACGGGAACTGAAGTGATGCCCTGTAGCTGTAGGCAAGCAGTTTTCAGGAGAGTGGCGAGGGTGGTGTAGGGGGAAAAGAGCAGTGTAGAGAAAGGAGAAACCACCCCTGAAAATCCCCTCCCCAGTACCTTGCACCCTGTGAATCATTTCCTCAAGCTACCTAGGTCTGAATGCCCACAGCTCATGGCTGGGGGCATTTTATAACTCTCTTATGAGACCCCTTGGACTGTGAGGTTGGCAAAGAAAGCTTTCGCTCTGTCATCTAAAGCTGCCCCGATGCTGGAGGACACCCGGGGAAATCAGACAATCGCTTCATCCCTCAAGAAGACCCTAGGAGTACTGGGTTTAAGGGACGTGCCCAGGTCTCACTGGTAAATCAACACCATGGGGTCCCCAGGCCTCAGCAGCACCTGACCCCAAACTCAAAAGTGAGGCAGAAGGAGGCAGCCTAAGACCAATGTGGCATGGGACCACCCACATGGGAGTTTGAGCTGGTTTAGCGCATGTACCCTTCTGAACCCTGAGTACTGTGAGCCTGGCTCATCTGTCCTCCCTTTGGGGATTATGCTCCCATTATAGGTGTCCTCCAAAACCTTACATCAAAGGTTGTAAAGCAGATTTGGCTGATGTTGGGAGGCCATCTCCAAACACTGTGGGTCTTCCAGCTCCCCAGCATGGCTTCATCAAAATCACCATGGCAAACATCTTCAGCCCTGAGCTGCCTTGAAACTCTGTCCCTGCTTCTCCAAGGTGGGTCCTTTGCAAAGTCTAGGAGGCATCAGGATGTAATAATCTGCATCTTCCCCTCATCTGGTTGTTCCCTGCACGCTTATACAGGAACGGAGGTCTCTGCAGAGGCACTGCTCTGGGGAGGGGAGCTATCACTCCAGACAAAACCCAGCATCCTCTCCCACATGAGCAAGGCTACCTGCAAGGCAATCCTCAGGGACAAGGTCCATAGTTCTTGAGACGTAAACTATTGACGCCCCTCTGTCCTTATGCCAAATGTTACAAGGGCCCAGAAAATGTCTAGCAAAACAAAATCTCCCTGGAGAACAGCACTAAGTGTAAGTATTCTGCCCCACAGGATATTTGGTGTCTGAGACTTGTCTTTTTTTAGTGTGCCTGCACAGCCTCCAGCACTGGCTGAGACTTGGACTCCGCATGCTCCTGTGATACAGCTATGGCTGTATCAGACCAAGGTAATGATGAAACATCTAGATGTCTCTGCCTCCTCCTGCTCAATTTATCAACAGCAATAAGCATGCTAAAGAAGGACAAAGTCTCCATGGATCTCCTGCATAATCCCGTTGCCTTGCCCAGAGCCAAAATAGTAGGATGGAAAGAGCTAAAGCAAATGTGGAAAGAAGGAAACAATTACTGAGGAGCAGTGTCAGATTTCTGAGACGTTCCTGGGGCTTGCAGCTGTGTTGCTGGCTGCAGAAGGAAAGGACAACGGCCAAGACGCTTGTGGGAGAAAATTGCTCTGCTCCACACCTAACCATACTCAGGAAAGATCACTCTGATGACAGCTCCGCTCCCTAAATTCATCCCCACCTGGAAGTCACTACGAAAGCTCCAGCATTTTCTCTTTTATCTCAAGTCCCATCCTCCCCAGGTTGTTTTTATCAGCATGCCTGTTTCAGAGCTGTTTTCTTGTTTGTCTTCTTTGCTGGGTGCTTTCATCTCTCCTGGAAATGCTGCGGCTGCTGGCAGTGAAGGGAAGTGCAGGTTCAGTAACTTCTGTTCCATCTAATTCGTACACAGAATCATTCACCTTTAGCCCGTTTTCCCTGCCACCACTTGTCGGACTCTGATGACTTTGTGAGGAGTTTGTAATGAGTCTGATGTGCTCAAAAGCTGATTCTTCCTCGTCAAGGGATTAAATCATGACCGTGAATCTTTATTAAAATGAGCCCAGCACTTTGGACCTAATTTTTCTTCTAAAATTAATGTAGCTACAAAAAGCTAATAATAGGAGTTTTGGGGATTATTTCTATGAAGCTGAATTCTTCCTTGCTTGACTAGATTTGGGCTTGCTTTATGAATGTAGTGAAGGTACAGGGTGCATCCCGAGTTTGTTATAAGCAGAAGGCTGCTGACTCCCAGATACAAGAGAGTGAATGGAAAGCAGAGAGGGAAATGTGAGGGGAACAAGTGCAGCGACAGCAGACACTGAGACGGCGGGGGTCTCACACAATATGGGCAGTGCCAGATGTGGTCAGCTGCTTATGCAGTTTCCTGAGCAGCTACTTCAAAGGAAGGGACAAGAAACTGGCTCAGAAAAGGGACATTTCATCAGCTTTTAGTGGTTGGTTTATTCCCTGGTGCCTGAGAGAACTCTGTGTTTTATATGGTTTTGTATAGTTCGAGGAACTGTGCTTATCTTTACCCATGGGAACATCTTGTTTCTTCCTCATCCTTCCTGTCCATCCAGCCACTGTGGCAGTGAATGTCACAGGCTCACGATGTCCTGCAGCAGTGACGTATGTGTCTGTCTTTGGGGCATTCTCAGCACTTAAGCCTCTGTTTTCTGTCTCAGTATGGGGGAGAGGGGGAGGAGACTGCCAGGCCCTTGACAGATGTGTACGCAGTTTTCCAGACAACTTACCCACCTATGCAACTTGGGGGATCGAGATGCCGCTGCTGCCTGCAGCAATGTCAGCAGCAGGAGGTGCCGCTAGACCGGACAGCCAAGTGCTCCTGGGAGAGGTTCAGGCAGTTCACTGACGTCTCACCAGTGAGAGCTCTGGCTAGGCAGTTCATCAATGCACTCACTTGAAATGTCCATGTGGGCCATCTGTAAACAGAAGACAAAGAAATTTCTCCAGCAAATGATTGATTCTTCATTATTTATCCAGGTCTGCTTACAGAGAAGGCTTCAGAAAGTGCTTTTACCACTGCACCTCTGCAAGCCCCAAGGTCCTGTGGTCAGGTGGATAGACGTAGTCTCAGTGTCTTCTCCTCATGGAAGAAGCTCTGACACAAAACTGACTGGCCAGACCCACAAAATTCCTCCAATAATGCTCTGTGATGTGTAGGGGGACAGTGCTCTTGCCTGCACAGCTCATACATTTGTTTTCTGCTGCTTTTCCTTTTCCTCCTTGTTTGAACTCCTCTAAAATACACTTAGACAACAACCACTGGTGTGGGGGTACCAGAGGTATTTTGCTCCTTCCTCCATGCGTGGAAGAAGATCTGCATGCAGAAAGCCAGCTCTAAGGTCACTCTTGTGGTCCCTTCTTAGCTGATAGAGACTTGCTTCACCCAAAAAGAATTCACCTTGTAGTGTCTCTGCACTTTGTGAAATCTTGTGATGCCTTCTTGATAGTAACAGAAAATCTAGCACGAGGGAAACCCTCCAACTATTCACTGCAATATGTGGCATCCCCTGGGAATCCAGGCAGAGAGAAGGGAATCCAGAGACCTCAGCACGGGCTTCTCTTTTACTGATACCTACTGTGCAATGGTTCCTCCAGGCCTGCCCACCAGTTTGGGAAAGACATTTTAAACCGCTTTGGCTTTCTACCTTTGTCACTGCAAATTGGGACTGTGCTACAGGCTGGGTCTTTCTCAGTCCATGAAGGGCAATACGCCAGCTAAGTGTAGCATATGACTGATGCAGGTATCTTGCCCCCATATTGGATATTGGTGGTTAGTTTCCTTTATCTTCCTGTATGTGCACAGAAGGGAAACCAGTGAGAGCTTTTCTTTTACATATCATTACTGTCACTGTTGTTATTTCCATTACCATTCCGGCACCAGCCTGTCTCACTAACACAAGGGCAGACTTCTCCTTGTCTTCCCAGCACCTAGTCAGGCACCGCTCCATCAGTGTCCAACAGATCAAACTTTCCCATGGGATCTGGCAAACCCAGCAGTCACTCTTCCATTCAGATTGTCCTACAGCTCAAGGCACTTCGTCACCAACCAGTCTGAGCCAGGAGAAACTGTCCAAGTCAGCAGAGAAGCAGATGGAAGGAACCAGATTGCATGCATCCAACACCTTGCACAGTCATTACCTAGCCACAGGCTGGATGCAGACGATAACATGAAATGAGAGATATTAACATTGGTGTTGATAATCACAGGCCTGTCTCCAAGCCCAGCAATATGATGAGGCACTCGGATAGCTTCCTCTGCTGAGATGGCCTCCTGGCTCTATAACTCAACAAGCCCTGTGTCCATACCCACCGACTTCACCCAGGCTACCAAGGACAACACAGACTCAAACAACCTTCAGGTGATGTGAACGAGTGTTTTTCTTTTCTCCAAATATCTCATCCAAGGGTGGTTCTTCAGCTATGACAGCTTTATCTGGATGTATTATTTTAATTGTAGAAACCAGGCACTGAAATGCCACAGAAGGGATTTGCAGCCTGCCATAGCTGGGAAGATTGTGTGATCCCAGACCTCATCTTTTCACAGACCACCCGGGACTGTAACAGTTCATCACTACCTGCCCCACACATCTGTCTCATCCTTGCAGGAAGGCTTCAGACACTATCTTAAGACGGGGAACAACCCAGACATCTTGGGCTGACAGCATCTCAGGAAAGCTGTGGTTACGGTACTTCCAGCTACCATCACATAAACAAAAACCCCTTCTTTTATTGCAAACCTGAAGACTCTCGGGCTCCAGCAAATTCAGCCCATATTCCTGCAATCATAGAACTGCGAGTCATCAACTTGAGTGATTGGGTTCAAGTGCTCATCCTTGGGACCTAAGCAGAATGTATCAATATCCTTGGTTTTCTGATATCTGTGTTGAAAGAGGATGGAAGCCAGAGCATGAGGGTCATACAGTATCAGTTGGGACGTGCAAGCTGAACACAACGAATCACTCGCAGCTGCCTCTGTGGCTATGCTACAGACCAAGAGCGTTTCTCTGTCAGCCTTCTTTTCTGCTGTCACTTGCACTTCCAAAACTTTTGTATTATTACCAGTCATTCACACAGCTCTGCGTGCCCACCGCCCACTATGCAACAGAACATCGGTCCTGGAGAGAACTGTCTACCTGCTCCACTGACAATATCACCCTATTTGGGAGGGCCTTTTAAGGCCACCTTTCAGCAGCTTCTCTGCATTCCTGCACCTCAGGAGAGACCCTGGAAATACATCAACTCACAAACGGTAAAATCAGACCCGAGGCATTAACCACTACATCTTAAACATTACCTGAACACTTGACAGATAAAGCCAGGGGTTTTTTCAGGGAAGGAATTTCTCTTTCTTTTCTAAACCATTCAACAGCCTGTTAGGGATGAAGAGGTGATTCAGCTGAACTTGAGCAAGGCAGAGCTGATGCTGAACTGAGGGAAGCAGTTCAGTGTTTCACAGAGCAGGTTCAGCCTGCTCGGAGGAAAGGTCGCACGCACAACTAGTGTGCACCTTCTGTAGGTTAGGATTGCCATTGCATTCTCTGCTCGCTTTAGTTTTTCTGTTGCAGAGGTCACAGTTCAGACCTTCTATCACTTCTGATCGGTAATGAGTCTCTCTTCCCTCTTGGCAGATTACGGACGTGGGTAGGCAGGTACCCAGAATGACCTCCTACCAGCGGTTAAAGATCATTGCCTCCCTGCTGCTGCTCCAGGGTTCTCATTAACATAAACACAGAAGGCAAAACAGAATGTACCAAATAAAAGGCTTAACTGCACGAGTGTTTCCTGAAGAGGGGGCAGACACTCTGCTTACTGTACTCCTGAAGGATGCACACAAGCTACAGCGACGTGCACAGTGTGAGATCCTACAGGGAAGGGATAGGACAGGACAGGACAGGATAGGAAACAGAGCTGTTCAGAAGTAGGCCAGGCTGTAGGTATTGTGGGACTAGAAGGATGCTAAAATGGAGTCTGCAGCTTGTCAAAACAATTGGATTCCTGTATTTTATGCCTAGCCTATCAGGCTTACTTTGTAGTCAGTACACAGAGACAGAGGGAGGCTGTGCTGCATGGATTTGCAACAGCTCTTTAAGGAGAAACTAAAGTCCTGGGAAAAACAAAGTCTGAGGCAGTTACAGTGGGTGTCACATGGATGGCAACTGCTGGGGCTGTTCCCATCCTGCTGAGCCTGAGGCTGAGCCAGAGCCCACAGGAGGAGAAGGGGCAGGAATATTGGCCCAGACTGTCAATTTTGTGGCTGTGGCAGTGGGACTCATGCTGGAGGATTGTCTCTCTCTTTCCCTGTGCTCTAGCTAGAGGCGATTCCTGCTGTCCAGCTCACAGGTGGAGAGCTGAAGTTTGGTGTCAAGGAGAAGCAGCTGTACCCAAGCCACTGGAGCCTCCCTGGAGCCTGCTCCCAGGGGCATCGTGCACTGGGAAGGCTGAAGGACCTTGAGTCTGTCTGCTCTAGGTTTGTTCATCAACCACCCTCTTTTGGCTGCCTGCGTGTAACAGCTGGGCAGCAGCCTGGTCACTGCTTGGTTCCTCACCATTAACGAATACTCTGCCCTGGGGGGTTCCCCTGTGCTCCCACACTCTGCTCTTGGTATGATGTGACCCAGCTTTCATACAAACAGTAATATTGTACCTTGCCTGGCAGGGCTTCGCCCGGGACCTTCTCATGCTGCCTCTAAAGGGGGTAACTGTAATGAGACCATGGGAGGAGCAGAGGCTGAGATGCCTCCAAATCTAAGGATCTAGAGAGACTTTTCCTGACCTAACAGGAACTGTGCCCTTTGTAGAGGGACTTATATTTCCATGATTTCAGTCCATGATCTTCATATTTCCATGATTTTCAGTCTCCAGTCTAGATGGGAAGCATGATCCATGGTCACCTTCCGACCCAGCTGGTCAGCCTAGGAGATATCCATGCCATCACATCTCTGGGGAGGCACCATCACGCAGGGTCCCTGCCACAACAGCTTCCCCTCGTACCCTACTCTCAGAGCACCAGGCCAGCATGAACCCAGAAGCAGAGAGGGGCATGACAACAAGCCTTCCTCCTCCTCGCAGTGGGTGAAGCAGCTCAGGTGAGGAAGTATTGTGGGGCACGTCGAAAGGTGGCAGCAATAGAGAATATGGAAAAAGGGAGCCAAAAGGGACACCGCCTAACATTTTTGCATAAGATTGAGCAGCACAAGAGTAAGTGCAGGGCTCACGCAGTGACCTGATA
Organism: Theristicus caerulescens; assembly: GCA_020745775.1. Taxonomy (NCBI): domain Eukaryota; kingdom Metazoa; phylum Chordata; class Aves; order Pelecaniformes; family Threskiornithidae; genus Theristicus; species Theristicus caerulescens. The sequence goes on along the minus strand of CM036571.1, from coordinate 12,914,678 downwards.
AAAGACAGACAGGCTGTTCAGGAGAACAGTCTGCCCAGTGTTCAATCCCCCTCTTTGCAGCTGGTATGTCAGTAGGGTGGATTTCTGCATAAGGCAAATGAGTTACTCAGGCGTGACAGTGCTTTCAAATGGTATGGCACATCCTGCCCCCTGTCTCTGTAAGTCCCTCTGTTTCTCTTCACAGGTGAATTTTACACCTTTTTAAAATCCCCAGGGATGAGCCAGTTCTTCCCAGTCATTCATGGGCCAGGTGAATGACTGGAAAATGGGAGGACTCAAAAGTCCTTTGAACAGAGCTCAGAGCACTCTGAAATTAGGATATTTTCCAAGAAAGCCGAACCCCAGGCTTGCAAAATTCAGAAAAGAATGAGGGATGGGAGCACTGCTTGCACAGCAGGCCTGGGCAATCTTTGCCATCCAGATGAGCAATTCCGAAATACCGAGCAGGGGGCAGTGGGAGGAACAGGTCTGGTGTGCTGAAGGCAGGTACTGCTGCTTAGGCAGGGTGCCTTTGCTACATCCCCTTGGCTTAATGAGAACTCTTTTCCTTAAATCTTTGTGCTGCTGCCACTTCTGTTGTTTAACCAGCCAAAAGCACATGCTAGGAGTCCAATTGCTGCTGTCGGCAGCCAGCTCTCAGAGCAGTCCAGGAGAGGGCAGGCATTATCCCCAGCTGTGCAGCGACGCGCTGGAAGCAGCATACTCTGTCGGGACTTCTGGTCCTGGGGACATCAAAATGCTTCTGAAAACTGGGTTAATTTCACCAGAAAAGTGTGTCTGGGAAAGACTGGGAATGAAAGGAAAGCTGCATTTGCTGTATTGCTCGGGGGGGAATGTGTAGTGCATGCTTACCAGGTTTTTATTTGAAATTCCCCTTCACTCCCTGCACATTTTGCAGGATGTGTGCCTGTAGAAATGAGCACAAATCCAAGACTTGCGACACCAGTAAGCTGTGGTGGTGTTTGCAGGAATACTCACATGGTTCAAGGGCATTTTTTGCCAAGCTATATTTCACTTGAAAGTGGCTGTGCAGCTGTGACAACTCACCCGTATGCTGAACAAATTTAGTGAGCGTCATTCAGAGCTGTACCATTACTGACAGCAGAAGCCTGGGCTACAGTTTAGTCCTCTGAACCCATCTGGCCAGCTGTTAGAAGAGAGGGTTGAGAGAGAGAAACCTGATGGCAAGAAATTGGACCCTGTAGTAAAAGGAAACCAAAATGGAAAGGTGAAGGATTCATGAACAATGTGGCCAACAGTATAGACGGGTTCAGCACAGTAATAAGAGGTAATCTGGGATACCTTCGAAAAAAGAGGAGTCCTAGCTTTGATATCAGGCTACTGACTGGTGGAACTGGTCAAACTGGCACTGAGAACACAGGAACAATCAGGGTGTTTGATGAATATCTCTGCTCTGTTTGGTACTCTGCAGTCATGGGACTGACCGTGCAGACAAGAGGGCCACCCTGGGTTAACGACCAGGGTCACTGGTTTTTCCCTGCCCTTGCTGCTCTCCAGGGTGTACAAATAACACCCTGTCCCCTCACCTTGCCATCTATTTAGGATTTGTAACTGGGTCTTACATTGAAGACACTCTCTGCTGCCTAATTCCCCTGCTACAGCTAACCTGCACCTGATCTGGGCTAACCCGCACTGGTTTTATCCTAGCTTGGGTTATAGAAGCCATGCAAATCCGGGAGCCCTTCAGCAGAGGGACATCACCAGGATGCCAAGCCATGTTTGCACCTTATTTGCAAAAATGCGTTGCTCTGAAGCACTGATGAATCAATGGGCACATCCCACCTTTGCAGCACAATAAGCAGAGCATAATGTGCAGAAGAGAGATAGCTGGGAGACCAGGTGACATCCACAGATTCAGGGCCAGAGGGCCAAGAAACTCAGGCTCTGGAAAGCTTTTATTTGCAGAGCTGCATGTAGATATAATCATTCTGAGATGCCAAGCAATAAGCACTCCAGCAGCTCTCTTGTTCGGAGTGCAAAGCCCTTCTACGGGATCCGCACACTGCTTCTCCCTGTTCCTCAGTGGAAGCAGAGAGAACCAGCTGGTGTGGCACACAGGCTGCTCTCTCCGTACACGTGTGCCCCTGCCTGGGAAATGGTTAGCAAACTTGCTTGGACTTTGAAACTTTCCCACTCAGTTTTTATTAATTCTCCTTTTGCAATAATCCTCAATATGTTTCGCTTACATTCAATGAGCGAGAGGGGAGCACTGCCTCAGTTAATTTAATTCCCACAAATTCCCATCACTGCTGGGGAGAGATTGTGCTTCCTAGCAGATAAAGCAGCTTCCTTATACTTCAAAAGGTTAGAGATTAGATCTGGTTACTGTTATACTTTTATTAAAATTCCTATTTACATTTTTTTTCATTGATACAATTACAGAAAAGGCAGAAAGAAAATGTTCAATTCAGAACAGTTCTTGAACATTGAAATATCCCTTGGCCTGTAGCTTACATGCACGTGGAAAGTGAGAGCCCCGTTTCCCTTACCTGCAGATGGGCAGGGAGGAGCTGGTGCAGGCAGCCAGCAGGCACTGCCTCTCCTCCTCCGTACACCATGCTGCTGAATGCAGAGAAGTAGCACAGAGCTTGACCGAATTTCTCAGGCCTGTAGCAAAAGGGGAGTTGCCTCTGAACAGAAGGTCCCTGGAGCATTTTTCTCCCAGGAAATAGCTTTGGTTTACCCCAGGTGTGAAGCTCAGAGGAATTTGCAGCCTGGCCTCTGATCCATCCCCCTATGGTTTTGATAGGGATGTAAAGGCAGAGGGTGAGCTCCTTTATTTACACCCGATGGGTCTTTATGCTGCAAAGTCAGATGTTACAGTGACAACGTGAGACGCTGGGCTGCCACTCACATGGTGTTGGGTGGGTGACTGCCTACAGGTAACAGTAAAGGAAAGAAAATGAAACCTATAGGCACTTTCATAGAGGCAAGTCCAGAGCCACACCAGATGGAAAGAAGAACCGGGTTCTTTAGGAAGAGCACGGGGCTCCAGCGCTTCCCCACGTGGAGCAGGGTAAGATGCAGGGCATGCACATGTTCAGCAACACTACTCTGACTCTGACAAGGGAAGAAAGAGGAGACAATATCTCTGAAATGCCAGTGACCCCTGCACTGACACAAATCGTGTTCGCTGCAAATCTACAAGCCTGTGACCTTCTTGCTCTTGGCTCACATGCACAATAAAGCTGTGAGCAAAGGAGACACTTAAATGAACAACAGCGAAGAACAAGGCTGCTCCCTTGATCGAACAGCACCTCTCTGTTCAGGAGCAAGGGGAGTGCTCATGGGGAGTGAAGGGGAGAGCATGAGGGTGGCCTTTGCAAATAAATGTAGGACATTGCAGGTGGGGATCAAGAAAATCTTGAATTTACTGCAGCAGAAGAGAGCCAGCAACGCACTCAGTATAAAGCAACACTGATGGAGTACAGCAGCAAAACAGTGATTCCTAAAAGATTGTCCAGAAAAAGGTGTTTTTAGGCTGTAGAGGGTACGGGGCTCTCAGCAGCAGTGTCCAACCTAAGGAAGTTTCTGCCATCCCCAGGGTGTAGGAGCAGGTGGAGGCTGGTAGCCAGAAATGAAGGAGAGCAGGGAAGGGAGCAGGGTGAGAGCTGAGAAGGTGGGGGACACTCAGCTGGTTGCGGGTGCATTGACCTCAGCATGAGGCATAGGGCAGTGGGACAAGGCAGAGAGATGTTCTTTCTTCCATGTCCTTGTTGTGCTGCTCAGCAATTTTGCCGACCATGCTTGGTCCCCATGTTGTTTTCAGCAGTGGATAACCCCAGGCCTCCCAGAGTGTGACCCCATGGGAGGACCCAGTGGTCCCAGAGTCCAGCATGGGGAGCAGATGCAGCGCTGGCCCCTGGAGCCAGGAGGGGGTTGGTTACTGAGTGTCAGCACATGCGAGACTGAGAACAAGAAGCAGCTTCAAGTCCCTGCTCCAGGGGCTGCATCCCCAATCGCTTTGTGGGGCCCTGGGGAGTGCCTGCATGCCAAGGGCCCAGAGCATCCACACCAGGCAGAGGGAATGCAGGTCTGGCTCCAGAGCTGGCCAATGCCTGGGAATTCGCTCACTCTGCTGGAGGAGGTAGTGTTTAAAAATGCAAAAGCCTCAGTGAGGCAGCAGATGCCACAGATGCTGCACTCCCCCAGCTCTGGCCCAGGGTGACGCTTTGCAGAGCCTAGCAGTCTGCACGGTCCCTGCATGTTCTCCCAGTGGCTTCATTCGAGGAGAGAGTCCACAGTCCTTCATATTGATTGTTTTAGCTCCTGTCTTGGGAGCATGGAGATGCTGCTTTCAGGTTCTTGTGTGACATATGGGGGAGTGGGTGTGGGGTGACTGGAAGCCACCTGGTAGCCAGTAGCTTGCCAGTCTCTTCATGGCTGTTTATTTTAATAGGGTGTCAACTGCCTCAGTGTGACAGAGACTCTGACACTACAGGAAAAGCACTCGGGAGAAATGGCTTCTTCTCTACACTGCACCACTGGCCTCCTATGAGATGTTATGCAGACAGCTCTGCCTCTCCCCGTTCCCTGTTTAGGCAGCATCCAGGCAGTGGGGCCAGGGGAGTTTGCTTTTGGGTGAATTGTTTGTCCATTCTCTGTGTCCCCAGAAGAAGCACTGGATATTTTCACTTCACCGGAATGTTTTGAACTGCATGAAAATGCAGAAGCCAAATCTGGGGCTCCAATTTTACAGTTGTCACAAACCAACATAATTGTTATTAGAAACATTTTCAAGCCATGCTTGGGCTAGGGGTAGGTGCTGGTCTTCCAAGCAATCCTGTGAATCATTAACATGGCATTAAGCATGTGCACCCCTTAAATATTAGCCTCCATGCTCTGTCCACTGTGGCAGGCAGCTTTGCGAGCTGGGTTTATTCACTTTGCAAGTTGTGTCAGGGATGGTGAGGTAAGCTATTCGCATCAAGGGCTTCTGCGTAGACCCTTCGATGGGCTGAGGGGCTGTAAGAGGATCGCAAACTGCCATGACTCCTTAAGCACATCAAAGGGGAAAGCACTGCTTTGTGCCTTCCCAGGTGGTTCCCGGTGCACGCACAAATGAGGAACATACATCTGTGACGTAGGTGGGGAGGAGGCAGCCGCAGAGAACGGCACATCTCCCAGCACAGCTGTCTCCACAAGACCTGGCTCACTGGAGCCGGCTCAGGCGCCTACAGGTTTGTGCTGAAAGCAAGCATCTCTTTTTGTCACTGCAGAAAAAGAGGTGCCTCCAGAAATGACTTGTTTGGGGATTGGCTCAGTTGTGTTCTGGATGTCCTGGGGCATTTTTTTCCCTGGAGAGTAAAGGGAGAAGAAAAGCCACGTGTGTCCCTGTCCCAGACCCCACTCAGGTCTAGTGGGGACTGCAAGTCCGTGGACTGGGGGCAAGTATATGTCCCTGGGACAGACACACAGGCATACGTGCCCCCAGCCCGTCCGTATTCTCTCTGTGTCACTGGCGAGGACCACTGGTGCCAGGAGTGGAGATATTCACCGTGAGTTGGGCACTGCAAGCTGGCACCTGAACAGAGACCCTAAATCCTGCTTTACACAGGCTGCTTCATTGCTGGGAGGTGGTGGCAGAATCTGCCAGAAACTCCTCTCCTCTCCTCGTCTCGCCTTGCCTCTCCTTTTTTTTTTCCCCTCCAGCACCATTTTCTCCTTTCTTGTTACTGCCAGTAAGTGTCACAAAGCATGAAGACAAAAATCCATACCGAGGATTTTTGGCCACTTTCTTTCTGACTTACAGAGAAGATGCCCTGTGTGGTTGGGATGAAGTTTCCAGGGAGGTGGGGCTGGATTTTATCTTGGTGAACATAAGGGTGAGTTACAGCTCCGCAGCCTTCATCCTATGATTATCCTTTGCACCTCTGTAGCAGCTTTCTCTTGGAGGACCATGGAGTGTAGCATCAGAGCCCTAGGATCAATGGAGATCATTTTGTGTCTCACCAAATGTGCCTGGCTCTGGGAAGGAGAGCAACATGTGATAAAAAGCACACTCTGCTTAGGACACTTTCACTTCACTGAGGACAGGAAGCAAAAAAGAACAACACATTTAATTGATAGTGGGGGAGAAATTTAGGTCGGCAGAATTGTAATTACCTGTGCTGGAGTCTGGCCAAGACTCCAGGTTTAACACCCCTGCTCGTATGAATCTGATGAAACTTGAATATGAAATCACAAAAGAAAACCCTGTTCTCCTTTGTAGGGTTTCAGAGGCATTTTCTACAACTTGGTTTCTCAGAGAAGGGGTCAAGATGTCTTCCGAGTCCTCCTGTTTTTTAGCAACAACAAAGAAGTCCTTTTCTGTCTGTGAGGGAAAGATCTAAGTTCTTATCAGCTTCAGAAACTTTTCAAGGCATTTTGATGTTTCCTAAACAAAGTGGGAGGAGGTGGGAATCCAGGATTTATGGGAGCTTTGCCCGTCTCACCAGTATCACCCCACCTGGTATTGCACTCCAAATTTCTCGCAGAGACGCTCGTCTGTGAGTAGAAATGGGAAAAACTGAGATCGCAAATACAGCTGTGTGGAAGCTGGTGTAAACCAGGAGAGCCGTGTGGAAGTTAAAGGAGCTTTGCTGAGTCTTTACAGCTGCAAAGCAGGGTTGATGATAGTCGAAGATCATGGAAAAGGGTAGTCAAAAGGATAGTAAAAATTTGTTGAAAAGGGATGAACGCTTTTGGCTACCTATGGTGCACGAATCCTATGGCAGGAGTGTGACCGCAGCTAAGGAGGAAGATGAAAGAGCCATCGACACATGTCTGGGAGGGGCAACATGCAAGCAGGCACTGAGTGGGGATGAGGGGCAATGGGCAGCAGCAGGCAGGGCTGAGGCAGGGCAGCAGGTCCTGACCGTGAGGTGCTGTGGTCACTGGTGAGCCCTGGTAGCAGACGTTGGTGGAGCTTCTTGAGGGGCTTGGAGGAAAGGTCTTTGTACCAGACATTTCCCACCACTGGACAATCCTCTGAAGTGTGGAGTCCTTCATCAGCCTTTGGGACAAGGCTGTGGACATCCTGTTAGTATTTTCCATTTCTAATTGGAAAGACTCCAGATTTCATAGCTTGTAATTTGGAGTGCACTGATGTGGATGCACTGGGCCTGCTGAGGCTCCAGCTGATGTTCTGGAATGGACCTGCTGTCAGTGATGGGTGAAATACCACCCCTGATCCTCCAACGGCAGCACACAGGCATTCTTCCCCCCCTACCACCGTCCATGGTGATTCAACCAGCCAGGACCAATCTCATATCTATTAAGGGAAAAGTGGGTGCTTTGCACTGAAATTTTCAGACATGTCCTGAGGTTTGCTCTGTAATGCAAAGCTAGCAGGAAAAAAAATTACCTATGCATGGCAGGCTCCAAATAGGAGCATATATTGAACATTGTGTTGGTGGGGAACTCATTGCCACAAGAAATATAGACAGGTTTAAAAGGCTGCCAGACAAATCCATGGCAAAATAATACCCCCAGGGCTGTTAGACACACTAATGCAGCTCCCGTCTGTGGAGATCTCTGAAGCCCAGCCTGCCTGAAGACTGGAGGCACGTGAGGAACTGCGTATTACTGCTTTCCTTCTTCGCTTTCCCCAAGAACTGCAGCTGGCCGCTATCTAGACACATCCCAGGCTTGTTTGTTGGGGCCATGGCTCTCTAATGTGCCAGTCCTCCTTACTGCCAGGGGATTTCATACTCGAGAGGCAGGCTGAGCACCTTTAGAGGGCTTGCAGATTTTCTGTAGAGTGAGTGTCTTGTCCTCCTATGACATGAAGGGACATTCAGACACCAGTTTTGAAAGGGGTGGGACCTACCTGAGAACCATGTTGGGACTCCTTCCCCCAGAGAGCTGGGGGTCTTCGCCCTGGAGTCACTCAGGTGCCCTCAGCCCTTTCCGCCTGACGTTGGTTTCAGCACGATGACTCCGAGCTGAGTCCCAGCAAGGAGCCTCCTGCTTCTGTGCTCTCTCATGTCCCTGTGCCCCTCTCTCTCAGCTTCTGTTAATTGAAAGCCAGACTTGCAGATAGCAAATGATTTCTAGGTGCTCACAACCCTAACACCGCCTTAATTAAGTTCTTTGGATGAGAATTTCTTTAGGCTGTTAGTTCTTCTTAATGAGACCGGACAAGGGGATAGGGAGAACAGGCCATTAGACATGATGTTCTGAGATAAATCTTGGCCACAGACCACGCAAGCGCACCTTTGCACCTCAGATTTCAGTGCTTTTCTCTCCCAGGCCTGACGAACCCCATGTCACAGGACAGATCAGCTAAAAGTCTTGTTCATCTGAAGGCTTGACCATTTGTTTCCAGTCTATCAGTTGCAGTAATAAAAGCTATGACCTCTGCTGACAAATCCTTTTTCTGGAAAAATAGCAAAACTTTACTCAGACTAAAGGGGGATGTGATGCGTTGATAGACACTGCCTACTCCTCGTGTTTTTAACGAGCAGAGCAAGACTGTTAGTAAATGTTATAACCCACAAAAGCTACTGGAGTAAATCTTAACTGTGATGGAGCGATCAACTGTGGGACGAGTTCCAGGGACAAAATGGCACAGGCAATGTGTTTCTTTTCTTGTCGGAAGAGCAAGCACGAATCTCCCTTCCCGCCCCCGAAAGTAACCAGCCAGATTTTTCATGATGCACAACCAATAGGTCTTTTCTAGTTTTACTGACTCCAGGGTAATGATCATCTCTTTATCCTCATTTTTCTCCAGCAAAACAAACAAAAAAATATACATGTTTAAAGTTCTGCTTTAAAGTCCCAGGATACTTTTTCTCCTCCACCCTTTATCCCCAGGCCTCAGCCTCACACCAGGTCATTCTCTTGTCTGCCTGCATTTATGCGTCTATTTATGTTTTAAAGAGATGCATTAATTTTTCAGGGATTCTTCAGGGAACAGGAGAGGTAGTAATTTGATTTACAAAATTCATTTGCTCGAAGTTGCATGCCAGCAGCTTGTCCCCAGCTCTGCATGTCACAGCTGCTGTCCATCTGGGGCTGGAGGAGTGGGCTAAGGGACGCGCAGAGAGGGGCAGTTGTGAGCGCATACACACACGCTGCTCCCAGTTTCCCCTTCATATTTAGCAGCAAACAGCCTGGTTTAAGCTCCGCTACTGGATCAGAGACAGGTTTGGGTGGAGGGGAAGAGCACAAAGTGTGCAAGAGGAGCCTCCCTACCCCAGGGGAGACACCACTGAGGGACAGACCCCTCTTACCCCATTGAGAGATGTCTCTCGCTCTCCTTACAGCACAACTGTAGCAACCAAGATCTTGCTGGGGAAGCCTCCATTGGAGGCTCCACAGAAACGGTGTTCACACATTGATACTGGTGCTGGTCAAGGCTAAGGTCATGATGATGCATCATCATGATGATGGAGCTGCTTCAGCTTATGACGGGGCAAAATTTAGCTGAGGAAAAAACAGATGTGTCACTAAGGACCCTTATCCCTGTGCCCAGAGTACCTGGGACTCCTGCAAATGGCTCCTGGAAGTGGCGAGCCAAGAGTTCAGAAACCTGCCACCAGCAGCTGTGCTCCCTCCTCCCAGAAGAAGGGAGTGTTGCTGGGACAGGCTGAAAAATAGCAATGCACTCAAGTAGCACAAGAACGTTGCTGGGACAACATGAGCATATGCAGGCTTAGCAGCTGGGAAACATCTGGATCCTGGAGTGGGAATCTGGAGACACACAGCTGAGAATCTCCAGCTCTGCTTGAACACAGCACAGAACATTTTGAATCACAGACTCATAGAATCATAGAATCGTTACAGTTGGAAAGGACCTCTGAGATCATTGAGTCCAACCTGTCAGCCTAACTGCCTGGTCCACCTCTAAACCATGTCCCTAAGCACCACATTTTTTAATACTTCCAGGGACTGTGATTGTACCACTTCCCTGGGCAGGCTGTTCCAATGCCTAACCACTCTCTCTGTGAAGAATTTTTTCCTAATATCTAATCTAAATCTCCCCTGTCGCAACTTGAGGCCATTTCCTCTCATCCTATTGCTTGTTACTTGGGAGAAGAGACTGGCCCCCACCTGGCTGCAACCTCCTTCCAGGCAGTTGTAGAGAGCGATAAGGTCTCCCCTCAACCTTTTCTTCTCCAAACTAAACCACCGCAGCTCCCTCAGCCGCTCCTCATAAGACTTGTCCTCCAGACCCTTCACCAGCTTCATTGCCCTTCTCTGGACACGCTCCAGCACCTCGATGTCCTTCTTGTAGTGAGGGGCCCAAAACTGAACACAGGATTCGAGGTGCGGCCTCACCAGTGCCAAGTACAGGGGCACCATCACCTCCCTGGTCCTGCTGGCCACACTATTCCTGATCTTCATGTCGCAAGAACTGCGTCAAGCCACGCATCCACCACCAGCCCATGGAGAAGGATCTGGCCTGTTAGCACAAGCCCCTGCTCTGCTCTGACCAAGCAGCACTGAGCAAGGGAGAGCCTGAGCAGCAAGGGCTGTGGGAGGGAGGGGTGACTTCTGTCACTCTCTGCTCCAGTCTTTTAAGATGCAAAGCCAAAGCTCAGGTGGTGTAATTCAGGAGTATCTGACCTGTGGTGTTTACTCCTTACTGAGCTCCCACTTGGTTAGCGATTTCCTGCACAGCTCACGGCTCCCAGCCATGGCTGCTTTGACCTTGTCCATGCTACCAGACAGTCACACACTCCTTCCTCTTGGGGACCCTGAATGTTCAAGTCAGTGCCACCGGTCAGGGGTTGGATGCTCCCATCGGGCTGAGTGCTTTGTAGGATGGGCACGGGGAACATCCCCTCCTGCCCGGGGGACAAGGTGGCTTTGGGACAGCGAAGGCCAAGGCAACCGTTGCTTTGCTGGCTGGAGGTGGTCACTGCCTGTCCAGTCCTGCATCCCCAGGCATGGTGGCCTCTCAGGGCTCTGTCCCCAGCAGCTCCCCACGCTCTCCCTGCCCACATCATCAGTGTAAACCCTTCACAGTTTGAAGACCTTGATATTTATACATTAATTAGTCCCTCCTGTTATTATTTACTTATCAGCTCTTTATTAGAGAGCTCCCTTTTATACACACACAGATTTGTCCCCTCGGCACTTGCTTTGTTCTGTTACGAGATTATATCGCCATGTTTGTTCCCCTGTTTACAGACGTGTTGTAATCCTAACTGCTTCACTTAAGTGTTTAATGAAGGTATTTACTCTAAATTGTTTGCTGGGATTTTCTTCTACAGTTGAGGGATAAGAAGAGGCTGGAGCATGCTATTTCATTCCAATGATTTATATTAATTGGTATTTTATATCAAATGGAGGAGACTTAACTGGCCTAAATGGTTCTTACATCTGAGTCAGTGGCTTTTCTTGGAGGACTGACGCTGCTGGATTTTGTTTCAGAAACTGATGGGGATACTATGTGCTTAAATAACAAATCCTCACATGCAGCCACAGCAACAACAGGCACAACAGAGATGCAAATTAGCCTTTACACGCCTCCCAAGGCCTCCATAGGGCAGGGTAAATGCCCAAGAGCTCTTTGGCATAGACCATCCCCGGGTGTCATTCACAGCATTGGGCAATATTTGGAAAAGTTGATTCCACAACGTGTAGAGGAGGCTGCCAGCTGGAAATGGCACTGGTTTTATGCATGTGCAGCTGATGGCAGCTATGGGGCAGCTCTGCTCTTCGTGTCTCTCAAGCCAATGGCCCATGTCTGCAGTGGAGTTCGATGCAGCTGCAGAAACAGCCAGCTCTGCTTCCTCAGTATGACCTGCACCGTCCTCATCCCTGGAGATCAGAGCCCCCACCTGTTGGGGACACCCAGGGCCCCTGGCAGGAGGGGTGATGGCCGTCCCCCCATGCTCTGGGGAAGGCTGTTTGTCTGCCTTGTCTCTGGAGCTCTGCCTCCAGCTCCCCACCAGGCCAGTTCCCCTTTCAACTCTGCCTGCATGGGGTTCTGGCACTCGAGACAGGGTGACGGAGCTGCAGGGCACCGCTCCTCTGAGCGGCAGCCAGCCTTGTTGGGGGACAGCAGCTCTCTCCTGGCTCTCAGCAGCTATGACAAGGTTACTGTCCCCGGGTGAGGATGGTGAATCACAGTCCACGAGCTCTCAACAGCTCTTGGAAAATGTAACAGAAGCTAAACTACACACAGGGAAAAAAAGGATCACCCCCCTGGCCCTTTGGGCTCCGAAGCAAAGCTAAACCAGTCCTCTAGACCACACAATCCAGCAACGGGGCTGTTACCTCCTCCTGAGCACTGTGCCAGGAGAGCTGCACTCTCCCCTTCGTACACCCAGGCACCCTGCAACACGCGGTTTCCCCAGCACGCTCCCGAGGGCCTCCCAGACATCGCCTGACACACCCCATACAAGTGTCACCACAGGCTTTTGAATAACGAGCAGATTCAGCCAAATGGCAAACCATTCAGAGGCCACCCACAAGCAAAAAGGAGGATTACATTGTTGATGAGTAAATGCTTGTGCTAAGAATAGCTCCTTCCAGCTTTGCTGCTCACCTACCTTATCCTGCTCCAATTACCTAACTTAATTTACTCCAGCTGTTCCTTCATATCTCTATGATCTATTTTCTACCTCCTTCTGGTTTCTCTTTGATTTCACTGTATATTTTAACATACCAGATTCATTTATCTTTGAAAGTGCCTCTCCTTACAGGAAGACTGTGTACAGCATCGCTGTATTCATGGTACTTCCATTTCCAATCCACTCGCAGCTAGGCTTTGCGGCACATACAGATGCTGGCAGCACACTAGCTATATGCATAATATATTCAGCCCAGGAAGCACTTGTTCCTGAATGAAACTTATTCCATTCCCATCTCTTTCAGCAGACAGGTTTGAGGAGGAAAAGTACAGTCTGAATTCCTGAGATATGCCCTCCTTGAAAACCGGGCTCAGCCGTTATTTCCCAGAGCTCCTTTCAATCCTGTCTGTGAGTGAAATACCTGTTCTCAGCTCAGGTGCACAGCACTATGGCTTTTGCTGTCACTCTCAGTGGCAGGACTAGTCCAGTGGTGCATTTGTCTAATTTCCTATTTTGATAGGAAAAAAATGGTGACGTGGACAAATTTTGGTGCAGCTGGAGCCAAAAAGCAACTCTGCTCCATGCAGGATATCTAGAATGGATCTTCCTTTCTTCTCCACAAGCCCTTTCCACTGTTAAGCCCAGGAGAAGAAGAAATTAAACCAATCCAGATACCAAACCAAAAGCTTTCCCCCTCTCCCTGTTGTTGCTTACACTGAAGAGCCCAAGACACCACAGTAAGAAGCTGCAGCGTGACCCACAGATGGGTCCACAGGCAGAAAGTCTCCAGCACACTGACAGTGGAGGAGAGCAGACCAGAAAGGGACATCCTCGCTATCTACAGGCCTTTGAACTACCTTGGTCTGGCTGCTTTGCTCAGCCCTGGCCCTGATTCTCTGCATTAACTGGGGGGCACAGGAGCAGCACCTGGGGCTGGCCCAGGAGGTAAGAGTGGGGAGTCTTCCTTTAAATTCAGGGGAGGAGGGTCTGCAAGAGAGCTGGGAGCAGAGTTTGTGGGGTCACAAGCACTGATCTCAGCTATCCCCCTTCCCTGAGCACCAACAAGGTCTGGAAGGACAGCCTCGCGGGGAAGGGGTGAGCTGGTCCCCGAGGTGCCACCCTCCCCTCTCTCACAAGCGTAGCGGCAGCTCAGCCGTCCCTTTGCAAAGCTGCAGCCATCAGCAGTGCCATTGATTCCCAGGCACGTCCGTGAGAACCTGCACGCTCTGGGCTAGGGCATCTCCTCCTGCAGGATGCCTGAGAAGGTTTCAGCTCACCCAGATGGAGATCTAGTTGAAGCAGGTCTCCAGGACTCCCCTGACAGGTGAGGGAAAGACACTTGAATCCCCAGGCAGCTGTCTGCAACCCTCTGTTGCAGGGGTGAAATTACCTCTTGGAGATGCCTGTGTCTGGCAGGTGTCCATGGAGAGAGGTGCGTGGGTAATTTAGGCTGGACACAGCTTTCAGACCTCCAAAGCCGAGAGTCAGGGATCCACCATCTGTACCTAGTACGTTAGGGTAGATAAAATCAGAGAATGATACACAGGGCTTCACTGTGAACAGATGAAGACACCTACTTCTGATCTTTGACACCCCCCATCTCTTCTTACTTCTCATCTCCTGCCTTCTCTAGTGCCCGTAAGGCTTTTCCCCCTCCCCCTGAGCTGCAGTATGAACCAGGAGCTGCCATGAGCACAGCTGAGCACCAAGCCTGCGCTAAGCACCAGGGGCCCAGCTGGGAGACCTCCTGGCTCCCTGGTTATCCCCCTGCCACTCTCTAACACCGCCTCCCACACGGCTGGAGGCAGCAGCTCCTCTGCAAGCACAGGCAGTTTTCCTGAGATGTGTTTTTAAGTGCTGGCTGGAGAAGGAGGAGAAGCAGAGCCCGTGCTGGGAGCATGGGGACATCTGGGCAGTCCCTCTGGGCTGGGAGTGGGGTGGGAGAGGGATGGGAGTAGGACAGGAGCAGGCTGGGAGTATGGTGGGAGCGGGAGGGGAGCGGGCTGGAAGGGGCTGAGAGCAGGGTGGGAGCGGGTGGGGAGCGGGTGGGAGAGGGAGGGGAGCGGGGTGGGAGCGGGGTGGGAGCGGGGTGGGAGCTGGTGGGAGAGGGAGGGGAGCGGGGTGGAAGGGGATGGGAGCGGGTGGGAGCGGAGTGGAAGCGGGGTGGGATCGCGGCGATGCCGCCGCGGGCGGGCCCGGAGCAGCGCCCCGAGCAGGAGGCGGCGGCCGGCGGCGGGCACCGCTAGAGGGCAGGGACAGACCGCCGGGGCGGTGCGGAGCCCGGCCCCCGCCGAGCGGCACGGCACGGCCCCTGCCGCTGCCCCGCCCCACCGCGGCCCCCAGGCCAGAGCATCTCCGCCCCACGCCCCTCTCCCGCAGCTGAGGAGCCCACCGGGCACAAGCGTCCCCTCCCCACCAGCCCTGTACCAGCGCGGAGCCGAAAGTGGGTGGAGGGCTGCTGGGGACAGGGGAATTCAGAGGGTGACCCTGCGTGCTCAGCCCCTCTGTCACTGTGTTCTCTCAGCTGCTCTCCTGAGCCGCCTTCTCCCCCCCAACCCTCAGCACGCAGGAACCTCAGTACCGGGACCAATGGGCTCGTCAAGCCACAGTCCTCCAGGTGCCTTCTAAGAAACCAGTGGGGAAACTGAGGCATGCTCATATATGCCATCAAAGCCTCTGCAATGAGGGCTACTGGTTCCCAGTGCACCACAAATGCCGGGGAGCAGGGATGTCCCTCCTCAGGTATCTGCCAGTAGCCATGAGGGAGCCGCTGCCATACGGTGCCAGCTTTTCCCGTGGTGCTGGCACACCTCGGAGTGACAAGCTCCCCCTGATGCTCTCCTCTGAGCTGCTCATGACGGTGGACCTGAGCAGGAAATATTGTCCCTCATGCAAATAGCTTTGATGGGCCAAGGGCTTGACTTCGCTGTTGTGTAAGGTTTTTGCTAACAAGTTCCACTGGTATCCAAAGGTGACAGAGGCAGTGGGACCTACTCCCCAGAATAGGATTTTTAGCCAGTTTGAAGGTGTTCAACCCCAATTCCACCATCTTCCTGCACCCTAGAGCATGCCCCATCATGGTGTACTTGAGTAAGGCTCCCCAGCCTCCTGCTGAAGATTTTCCACTGCTGATCCATAAATATTTGCTCCTTTAAGGGCATCTGCTCTACCCTACATCTCAGCTCCCTGGGCAATGCTCCTTCAAGGAGGATGCAACAGCTCTTCCTCAGCAAGGGGTGTCCAGGTTCATGTTCTTGCCAAAAGGCAGAGAAATGGGAATTTTCTGATGGACACCTGGTTATTTGGGACAATCCTATCCAACTCTGCAGGCTGGAAACATTGCTTGCTGCAAAATTGGCAGGTCCCTGTCAAGCAGCCAAGGGATTACTGCTTCCCTTCCTGCTAGAGCTTTCTAGTGTTTGGTCCTGCTCCATCCCTCCTATCTAGTGCTTCACACACTCTCTGCCTTTCATCTCCTGGTGGCAGTGCGATCCAGGTGACTGGGACCCACTCCAGTCTCAGCAGGATAGCAGGATGGGAATGGTTGACATTGGGCACTGGTCCCACCACAGCAAGGGTTTCCTTGTCTACTTTGGACAGCCCTGTCTGTTCACTGCACCCACATAGGCAAATACCTCCTCAGCCTGGAAAGTGACTGTTGTCCTTAGAAATCCCCATTGCCCCTCAGTGAACAGCTGTATAACCTGCCTTTTCATATTGTTCTTTTGCCTATGGCTGATGCTGTGATTTTGCTCCACTAGTGGGCAATCAGCTGTGGAAGATGACCATGGAGACACGTAGACACAGCAGCAGGTGGAGGAAGCTTTGCATTGCATGTTGTAGGAAAGTAGTTTCAAAACCTCACTCTCAAAGTATTGCCAATGGAGCAAAAAGACCCTTTGGTGTATGAGGACGCTGAGCCAATGCGTTAAGATGGCCTATTCGAGGCCGTGCCTGCAGTCTGCTGCTCAGGAACACACTCACTGAACCATGCGACCAAAAGGCCAAGGCTTAAGGCTCTTAAGAAATCCTGAAGTGTCTCTGAACCACGGTAGCAAACCCAGCTGGTCTCCAGAACAGCCAGCCCTGAACCTGAACTTCTCCCATGTGACTCCTATCCCACCGATCTGCTTCCACGTCCTGCTTCCCAAGTAGAAAGGCAGAGCTGGTGGTTTGTCACAGCTCATTCACAACTGGGAAAAGGTGAGAAGGGCTTGGCGACCGCCTCAACAGCTTGACTTCCTTCTCATTCACATTGCCCATCTGAAACCAGGGCACGAAACCAGAAGCAGAGCTTTTACCAAACAAGATAGTTTCAGTCTGAGGGCAAAGCAAAGCACCAACAACACAGGGTGGCCCAGTGCCCAGCACCTGAAGACCAGGGGGCTGAGGGCTCCTGCCTGGTGTCATTTGGGCGGGATGTGATATGCATGGCACTCTTAGGAGCAAGGCAGCTGCAGGGACAGGCAGTCACCCACCAAATACCCACAGCTCTCTTAGAAAATCCCAACTCATGCCTGGGATGATCGCAGTGCAGGGCACAGCAGAAGTGACCAGCTAGTCACAGACTGCTTGTATAGCAGTTATATATATATATATATAACATATATATATACACAGACCTGTACAACCTGTGCAGGTTGAAATCAAACACAACCCACATGTGATTTATTCATGAGGTTACTGACCAAGGAGGACTGTAACATTTCATCTGTGTGGCTATACATTACAGCAGCAAGTGGCTGTGGAGGTAAAATCCCACAGCCCTGCAAAACTAAAAGATTCTACATGAGTATGCAGTCCTGCAAATACTGAGCACTGAAACCAGTTGAAACCACTCCTCTAGATCACGCAGAAGGGGACATACAGGGCTTGAAAGACCAAGGTCTAGGTGTCACTTCTTGGCAGAGGGCTGATATTGAGAAGGCCTCAGCACCCTCAGTGATGAGGAGGACTTTGGTAAGGATTAGCCACTTTTACAACAAGCAGAACCCCATAGAATTGACCTGTGTGAACTCACTTGAGCAACAGAGGAGAGAGCAGCCCCCAGTTCCATCATTCAGAAAGGGCCAGAGGACTCTAGAGTTTCCAGAGATAATGCAGCACCCAGTATTTGGGAATGCTGAATCCCTACTGAATCTTCTTCAAAAAAAGAAGATTGATTGTTCTTTGTTTGCCTCTCATGGGTTGTCTCACTGACAACGTAACCTCTCCACACCCGAGCACCGCTACCATCCACTCCCTTACAGCAACAAAGAGAAGTCTGCACGGCCTTTGGGAGCATGCAAAGGAATCCCAGCCCTGCTGGTAATCCAGCCTCTGGTCAATATTGGATTTCTGCTCACCAGATATTTTAAAACCCCGCACTCCAAATACTTACTTCCCAAACCTTAAAGACAATAAAATGACATTAAAATACACTAGCACTTACCTGGGAAAAAGAATGACGATAAAGGTCACTTTTATTTAAAAGGCACTAGTCACTGTTTTGTTTAACTCTTAAAGGATCATTTAAAAATACACAGAAGAAATCTGGATTTGAAAGAGCTTCTTTGGTAACACAAAGGTTTTAATGTGAATCATCAGCTGCACAGAATTTAACCTGTTCCTGGCTGGGATGACCAGCAGTGGTTGCCTAGGCTTCACCAAAGTGTCCACCTGGATATCCACTCATTTTTCCTGGCTTTACCAGGCACTGGGCGTGATGTGGATAGGACTTCTCTGTGCTGGAGGGCAGAGAATGACAGAGATCTTGTTTCTGGAAGGGTATCAAAAGCTTGTTTTGTGTCACATTGGAATTAAAAAGTGTCTATTTAAGAATAATCCAGGCAGAAAATTCCCTGCTTTTTTAAATTCTGGCTTTCTTGGATATTTCTTTTTTTGCTTCATTGGTTTCAATGCCACTTTTCTAAAGTTTGCATTATATTTTAACCAAACAGGGATGACTACTGTCATTTTAGGCCCTGTGGGTATTCAGCGATAGCAGAGATCCTCCAGTCATCATTCCAGAAGGGCATTGGTCTTCCTACTGATGTGCCACATCTGCTTGCTCTGTGCAGATGACTCAGACAGCTGTGGGCATCATCACATGTGGGTGACTGAATCCCTCCCCAAACAGCCAGACAGAGCATTTTCACATCACCAAATGCATTTCCAGCAAATTGAGACCAATTTCATGCATTGCCTCAATTCTGGTCAGTCACACATGTGACAGACATTTTCCGACCACTGCTCGTCATGATGAGCACATGAAGGAAACTGCCTGGAGCAAAGGACACCTTCCTTCCCACAGGCCCAACTTCACAGCCTTCACTTTCTTTCAACACAGCTTCCTGCCTGCATTTGCATCCCAAAGAGCTCAGAGGTAGAGGCTCATTGCATCAAGCAGTACAGCTGTCCCACAGCAAGACTCATTCATCCAGCAGCATCTTCTCTCCCTTGTCCTACATAATGCAGAGTTCTTCCCAAGGAGCTGTCATCCTCACAGCAGAGGAGACATAGCGGGTATTTTAGAGGATGGGGTTACAGGACCACTTCTCAAGGTTCTGGGAGCTGTGCCTGGAGGGAGGGGTAGCACCACCCTCAGTGCTGGAGGGTGGTGCTCTGCACCATCAACATCCTAGCACAGATGTACCAAAGTGGCCTACTCCACAAGGTCAGGGATTGTCACAGATCTATGCCGAGCACAGCCAGAGTGGTCCAAGATGTCATTGCTCCTCACCCAAACACCATGCCCCCCTCCTTGAGACATGCTAAGTGATCATGTGAGCACAGCCAACCTATTTCACAGCAAAGAGGATCCATTCATGGGGAGCAACCCACCAGCTTTTGTTCCTTCAGATGTGAAGAGCTGACTGCTCTTAAAAATCCAATTCTGGGTTTTGGCCCTTCCCAAACACGTCAAACATGCCTGGCTCCTCCACAGCCACAAGACGTGAATCAGGGCAGAGTCCTAGGAAGAGATGAGACACACAGAGATACGTCTGTCCAAATCACCGTCCTCATTAATGAAAGCAGCACCAGAGACGAAAGTTTAGTGCAAGTACTGGATCCCAGGCTGCGTAAGCATCCTGACAGCTAGATGGATGGAGCAGAAAGTAAGTTCTGGGAACTGATCTGTGATATGAGAAAATATAAGCACAACGGTCTTTTATCTCTGTAAATCAGTGCCTGCATCGTACCGCTTCTTTCCTAGGACTTGGAGCACAATAGGTATGTTTTTTCTTCATCCTTTATCCTAAAGTCTGTCTGGTGTAAGAGGTGATTTCCAGGTCATTGGCACAAAAAGTGTTATAGCACCATAGACCCAGCACCTTAGCCTTGCATGGGCTCCAGGAACAGGTTTTCTTCTCTGGGAAGCAACATGGGGTGCCTTAACATGTGGCAGTTCTGGGCTGGTCTCTTCTTTCCATGACATGAGCTCTGTGGGAGATGGTGAGCTTGTAACCCCCCTCAGTAATGGCAGAAGAAACCAAAATGCTGACACCTAGGACTAGATTCAGTCACCCAACAGGTATCTGGGTCTGTTTGAGCCCCAGTCCTCAGTGGTCAGAGCGTCCTGGGTGGAACTGAATGGCAGCACATATTTCAATAAAGACTCTTGACCCTCCTCTCAATCCTCCACCTAGGACTGGCACTGTGGGAGTGGCAGGTGCTTTGTGCCAGACAGTTTTTAGCTCTTTTATCATTATTGTTAGAAAAGTCTGTAAGAAATAGCAATCAGCTGCCCAGGAGTATTAGAAATGGGCTGGGCCAGGCAAGGCAATTACTGTTCGGATTCTCAGTTATAAATGGGAGATCTCTCCACCTATTAGCAACGCACAATAGATGAAGAAATATCATTTCCCCTCCACTTTTCATTTCAGATTCAGAATTTCTTCTCTATTAGTGAGCAGGGCCCAGCCCCTCGGCAGGACTGGCTGACAAATGATCTGTGCAGCAGTCTTGGCAGTGCGGCCAGCCCTCCTCCCGCCTCCCAGCACTGTGTCTCAGGGCCCCACGTTGGAGCAAAGCCTGGGATGGATGTGATGCTGCAGCCTGAATGCTTTAGGGCAGCAGGGTCTGCCCAGGTCCTTTCACAGAGACTGGTCCTCCCTGCCGCAGGACAGAGGCTTTGGTCTCATTCTGCTGAGTGCAGTACAAGCAGGGCAGAGTCCTGGGGGTGTCGTGTAGGGGATGCTGTGTCCTTGCTGCCACTGGTGCTGTAGCTGGTCTTACCTCCCCAGGTAAGGGACACCAGTGCTTGCCAAGGGAATGACAACCCTGGCTCCAGTCCTCTGCCAGGCTCAACGGGGACTATTAAAGCCTTCCCAGTAATGCTGCCCTCTCCCCTGCAGGATGTTAATCCAGTGCCTGATTTGCCCTGCTCTGCCAGGCATGAGCCTCAGTTTCTTAGTGCTCCAGTTTTATTGATTTTCATTTTTATGACTGAAGCAATTGCTGTCATGCTCTGCTGGGAGAAAACGGCAGCCTGCCCTGCTGACATGGCCACCACGGCACATCATTTACTGCCGCTTCATGGGCCTCGGCTCCTAGTTAAGCTGGAGCAAGGGTGGGATCAGGCACACTGTCCTCAGGAGAGACCGTGCCTCTGTGCTCCACTGGATGTGACAGGACACAGCTGCCTTGCTGAGGGAGAAATGAGGCTGTTAATGGTCAGGAGGGGGAATACCAGCAGGGAGGGTTCATCTGCTATTCCCACCTTGCCCTCAGCAAGGCCCTGCCGTATTCTGGAGGAGCGTTGTCCCCAGGAAGGGCTGGGTGGAAAGGCATCTGATGAAAGGCTGTCCACAAGTGCAGTGCGATATTGTCCAAGGCACAGAAACACAGGAGCCAGCACCCCAGCCTCCCTCGTGGGTGAGGCTTGGACACAGTCTCTAGAGAGGTCCAAGATGCCTCCACTAAGTTTATCCCTCAGCCCAGGCCACTGCTTTGTTCTTCCTCTCTTTGTGATTTCCTCATCCTCTTGACCCCATACCTTCTCTGTTGCATTTGGCATGGGATTTCCACAAGATCACATTCGTAGAGCCTGTTTGGGAGGAGCTTCACCCTGCAATGTCCTTGTGAGGATGCAGACCCTTCCCCTCCAAGCTTGGTGGCTTGTCCAGGTGAGGTCCTCTACTACAAAATAGAGTCACCTGCCCAGGACAGGACCAGTGCCACTCCCTTCACACAGGAGGTGAAACAGGCTGGTGACAAGACTTGCCCAGCGCCACCAACTGTGGAGGTCCATGTGGGGGCCAAAGCCAGCAGAAGGCCATGGGCTGGTCCAGGGCAGCCCTCCAAGACAGTGCTCAAGGTGAACCACTTGTGAGTCTTCCTTTTGCTAAAACACAGAACTACATCCAGCCCTGAATGCTTCCGGTCAGCCCTGTTCACCTGTGAGCTCAGGCTGTTTCCCTTGTGGCTTTCTGCCCTCTGCCACTGGACTCTGGCCTGGCTCCCCAAGAAAGGGGATTTCTCCCCATGGGATCACCAGAAGGCAACAGCACAATGCTTATGGCAAAGCTGTTCAGTGGATCCAGGGTTCAGAGTCTGTCAAATCCCATGAGGAGCTTGAATTTGCCCTTCATCCATGGAAAAAGCATTGCTCAGGGCTAGCTCCCACCCAGCACAACACTCCAGCATGCATTGAACTGGAATCATGTCAATGTTACAAGGGAAACCAGTAAGACTGGAAATTTAAGGGCTGCCAGTGCTTCCCATTACACAACCCTGCATTCAGCTCCTTGCTCCTCTGCCAGACTTCAACCTTTGGGGATGAAGTTTTCCATGTTGTGGTTCTGGCACAGGCTGAACCATTCTGCTGTTTCATCCACACAACTTAGCTATTTCTGAGACTGAGCTGAAGAGAAAAGGCCTCATTTTGTTAAGACAAGAAACACTGGATGCTTATTCTTTGAATAATTCCAGCTCTTCTATGCTCTGGAGTAGTGGCTGGAAAAGGGACTGAAACATTTTTCTTTCATTTTTCCTGTGAGAAAAGATCATTGACTTGGGTGTTCTCCAGGGAGTTGGTACTTTGTAGCTGGACCCTCTCTGCCTGAGGGCAAACAGGCACATCTCTGGTAGTACCCGGAATATTCCCTTTCCACTCCTCATTACATTCATGCAGCATAATATTCCTGCCATGCATACTCACGGATGCAATGCAAAGTGTACATGTGGCCACCAGTAACACCTCTTCTGCTGCCCACTTTTCAAGGAGGTGGCTGAGTGACATTGGGGGAAGTGTGTTTTACAGTCCCTCTCTACCCCATTTCATGCAGCAAAGGACTGTACGAGCCCTTTTTACCTTTTTACCTTTTCCCTGGAAGGGAGAGGTTCACGTACAGAAGTCAACTCAGGAGAAAGGTGAAATCATCTCCCATGCACACAGAAAAGGGGTGATTTTATAGCATGCTTAAGGCCTGTCTCTGCAGGGGCACAGCGTGGGTTGCTGAGGTCCAGCTGCTGTCTGCCTTGCAAGCCTGACTATGATAGATGAAACCATCTTCTATCACATGGGTGAAGAGGGCTGAAGTCTGACTTCTTTTATGTTCACTGCACTTGTATCACTGTTCCTCAGGTGTGCAGGTGCCTAAGAGAGGAAAGAGTAAAGCCTGTTCATCTAGCCCTAACGGGAAGGAGACAAGGTGCTTTATTTTTAACCAAAATAGATAAGCAAGGGAGTGAGTGCAGTGGAAGGCAGGAGAGGTTCAGGCACCAGCTCCTTTGCCCTACTCTGGGGAATGAGGAAAAGGGACATTAGGGGGCAGCTGCAGAATGAGTTGACTGGGAGAGTCAGGAGGAGACCATGGTTTCAGAATCACAATCTGGGAGAGGACCTCAGCCTTGGGACCAAACTGAGCCAGTGGGATGTAGTAGGAGGAAGACAGGAAATAAAGTGGACCCATCAATACTGTGCTGACCTGGATTTTACGGAACCCTGGATTTAGGCTCCAGGTTTGGTGCTTCACAAAGAGCTGGGGAGATAGTGTGGACCTGCTTTGGGGCTGTAAGGGACAGGCCTGGGATGTGCCCAGACAGATGCACACACCAAGGCTTTGCGGAGCCATCTCTGAAGGGAGAATGGGGAAAAAGCAGTTTGGGGAGGTGCAAACCTCCTAATGTCTATGCAAGCCATGTGGTGTACGTGGCTGGGTCTGGAGCAGTCTTTGGGTAAAATGGCCAGTAATGGACAACAACTTATGTGTCCGTTAAATGCACAGGAACCACATAAGATTTCTTCTTGGGTATCTGGTAGGGAACTGCTCACACATCCCCTGGATTTCATACCCAGGAGCCTGGGTAGAACTGCATGATCCTTCCTCAAGGGTCCTGGGGAGAACTGGCTTTCTTCAGAGGATGGCTGCCACCATGACAGGAGACAATGCAGCAGTGCCACGTGCTGCACCACATCCCGCACCCCAGACTCTCTTATTCCTTGGAAAAATGTTCCTGGTCCTAGCAGAGGTCTCTGGCTCACACCAGAGGGGTGAGGTCTGTCTCAAACCAGGTCCTTGCTGCAAACAGCATTTCTTTGTCCCCATGCTGGACTGTCAGGTTTTCATACTCTACGTCCTGTCATTGTTCCTCAGGGCTGGCCTGCCAAATGATTAACCAGTCTTTTACCTCCCCATTTCTATGATAAGGCTTTCTTTCTCCCTCCCTCCAGGACAGGTCTTTAGCTAAAGGTTGCTGGAAATGCCTGTTTATTTTCATCAGTGGTGCTAGCCCCACTACCCATAATCCCTAGAGAGCTGCTTTTATTGTTTCATGATGAGGACTGCCAAAATTATTCCATCAAGAAAAGAAAAATTGGATTTTCAGCTGCATTTTTTTAACAGATACTGTCTGTTTTCTGAGGAAAAAAACATAAAGAAAACTCAAAGAAACTTTCTTTTCACTGAGTAATACAAAAATACATCTGAGCAATATAAAAATACATAGCTGGATTCCAGCTAAACTGTCAAACCCTAAATGTCTGTAGTTTCCGCTGGGGTGAGGGATTGAAAAACTAACATGTCCACGGTCTGAGACCTTGCCCCAAGCAGCTCAGCTCACAACTCTCTGATGAGCAAATACCACCTATAGGGAGGTATTTTGCAGGAGAATGGCAGAAATCATAAAGACTGCTCCTAGCAAAAGTATGTTTCAGTATTTGTGGAGAGGACAAATGAGGGGGAGAGCAGCACGAGGAGAAGGGAAAGCATGTAGGGTAAGAAATTTGGGTAGTGAACACAGTTTGCAGCTGTTGGCTCAAGACCAGAGGAGAGAGCCAGGGACTTCCCACCCTCTGCCAGTTTGCAGGCAGGTCTGGCAGCACGGCTGGGCAGTGCTGGGGCAGACGGCCCAACCTGCAGGAGGTGGCCACAGTGAGACCTCTCTGTCCCCACACAGGAGACAGTGTCACTTCCCTCCAAGAACTGGCGGAGGGTGGTTGGCAGCATTGCTCTTACCTTTTCCTTGTCCTCATGCAGAGACAGGACCTGCAGGAACAGGTTGCGAACATGCTATGTTGTCCTCAGGAAAGGGACTAAGCATCACCAAGCCAGGATACACAGGACCGGCCACCCTCTAGTAGCCACAAATGCTTGGGAAGACACCTGCACACACAGACAAGTGAGGCAGGTATGATGAGCACTTGGCTTGTTTTGGCCTGAAAGTCATCAGGCTCCCAGATGCCTGCACAAAGCCCAAGTTCATTTGCATATGCATGGAAACAAACGCGCCCTGGGTTAATGAAATGGCAGCAGAGTGACAAATTCTAGGAGACCCAGGGGACCTCCTGCAGCTTTCCTCTACAGGGAGAGCAGTTCTCTCCAGGAGGCCATTAAAAGGGCTTCATCTCTGGTGACAGCAAATAAAGACCTGTCAGGAGGCATTTGACTGTGGCAGAAATGACAGCATTTGCCAGGCCACATGTCAGAGCACAAGACCTCAGCTTAGCTGCTCAGGCTCAGGCATCACTGAGGACCAAGTGGCACTGACTGAGGGCAATTCATTGACTTGGACAGCTCCAGACGTGTTTCTTGCTACCTCCCAGGCATTTGACCTGCTAATTGCATTTAACCCTAGAGCAAATGTCTCAGTTAAGTTCTCTAGAGGTGAAGGTTTCCACAGGAAAACTTGTGAGAAGTTGTGCCACAGCAGGAGTGGGGACATGTTGCAGTGAATGCACTGGCTGACTGTACTCTGCTGCACGGCAGGTCCAGGCAGCAAAGCCAAATTGCCCCAGAAGGGCAAGAAAGTGGCAGTGAGGTGGAGCCCTGCATGATGTGCTCCAAGCTTCAAGACACCAGCTCACAACCCTTCGGATCAGCCCTGGGACAGGGCTGTGTTTAAGACACTATTGAGAATTAAGGAGCAGATGATGCTTGGCTGCTTGGTAACTTTACTTCTCCCTTCAAGCTCACTTATTCCTGGTGCTTCTTCCTGCCCTTGAAACAGTATGCTGAAGGTTGTGAAGGATGAGCATGACTTGAGATCAAGGTCCTGGAAGGTCAAAATGCCCTTTTCCCACTTTGTTGTATCCTGTTGAAACACGGTGAAGAATAGAGTGCAGAATTCACAGCATCACTGTGCTACTAACAGAAAAAGTGATGGGGCATCCCAGTGACGGGAGTGTGTGCTGGCTGGGAGCAGAATGTCTGATCCCTGAGTCTCAGGCCAGAGGTCTGTTAGTTGGTGCACTGCATGTTTCTGGACCATTAACAGACCAGTAAGTAATGTCCTTCGTGGAGCTGACTGCTGTTCTTCACCTCCAGTCCTTTCCTGTGGAGCAGTGCTGCTCGGTTGTTTGGAGATGCTCCTTGCTGCTCAGAGAGGGCTCTGTTCACCAGTGCTTGAGGCATGATCTGGGAGTTGAGTGCCTCGAGACTCAGGGGCTGCACAGTGGAGGAGACCTGGCTCCACAAGAACACCGCCTGTTCCCCATCCCACTGTATTGCATTAGCCACAAAGGACAGGCAACGATCCTCGTAGTCACAGCCCAGGATGGAGCTGAGGGTCTCTGCCTTCACACACACAAACCCTGCAATTTCACTTGGAGAACCCAGATTCGAAATGGTGTCCTCAAACTCTTGTAGCCTACATGGGTCAATCTTGTGTATTGTAATAGTGCGTGGGACCATCGTGAAACAAAACAAAAGACAGACCCTCAATGAGTCTGGCTCTCTGAAACTGGGGACCTATGCAGCCTCTGTTTTGCCTGAAGAACAGTTTATTCCACTGTCCTGGAGAAGACAAGGAAAACAAATCTTCTCCCAGGGCCGTCCTGCTTAACGTTCTGCATTTAGGAATGGTCGTCACTTGATCCAGCAAAGAACACGTTATCATTTACTTGCTGGCAGAGATGTGAGCTTTTGTTTATTGAAAATAAAAACATACATGCTGCTTAAAATGCTTTGCAAAGGTGGGACGAAGGCAAGGCTGGGGAATAACAGTACGCTTCATCTCTCCTTGATAAATTACCTTTCACAGTGCTTCCAGCACCTCTCTCTTGCAACAACCACTTAATAACGTATAGGCGCTGCAGTTCTCTCATTACTGGGAAGAAAGAGAGACGTTTCAAAGAACCACAATGTAGCCAGTTCTCGGGGGTTCACTTCCTGGGCTCCTCTGACACAAATTATTAAAAACATTTTTCAGCAAAGCCATGGCTTAGGCGACCTTCAACAGCTTTCACTACAAACAAAACCTTAGACACACTTGGCAAAAGAAGTAAAAAGGAGGGGGGAAAAAAGGGAAATTAGAAACATGGAAATGTAATAACTTTCCATTATGCAAATTTGATTTAATCAGAGATGAAGCTGAAGTGCAATAAAAACATACTTTCATTAAGTTTATGACTTTCAGAGTCTATAATACCCCAGAAATGTCAATTATAAGGTTACCATAGTGATACATGGTTACAACTTCGAAGTGATCTGTTTCCCCACCAATAAGTGCACACTGAAGCTGGGCCAGGACCTGGTTTCTCAGCTCCTTAAACTAATAAGAGCCTGTGACTCAAATGGCAAATGTTTTTTGCAGCACAGGTAAGTCTTAAACCTTAAGCCCTGCTCGAATCACCTGTGCCTGAGGGACTGATGGGATAACCCCTCTGACCACAGGTGGGATGTACATGGCACAGATTTCAATTTCCAGTGCTCCAGGTCCATTGTAGTTGTGCAGTCCTAGAAGTGAGCAGCCCATGAGGGACATTTCACCAGGTAGGGACAGACCGGGGTGTGTTTAAGCTGCATTGTACTCCGTGGCTTGTAGGATGTGGGCTGTGGGCTGAAAGCATGTGATGGTCCCCCTCAGCCTGGTGTGGGGCACTGGGAGGTCCCCCCAGGAGTGCGGCACAGTCCCCAGACCGATACCAGACCTCCTGCAGAGGTGTTTGTACTGGTCACACGGTGATTTCACTGGTGGAGTTGACTTTACTGCAGGTGGCCTATGTGGAGGGTTTCTTCTGCTGATGAACACAAGCCCAGAAAAGAGCTTTGCAACAGAGCTTCCCAGGTTTCCTGCTGTGGGTGGGAAAATATCAGCTCTGTATCAATTTCTGTCTCCCCTTTTTTCTTTCTGCCACCGCTCAGTCTGAGTAGTGCCCAAGAGACCAGCCCAGGTGGTGCTCTCTTGACAGGTCAGCATTTCTTGATGAATTTTAAGAATCGTGGTAAATCCACAGCTCCACCTGAGTGTTGACTGAGGTTTAAGGACCCCATTTGCCAGGGAGCAGCAAAGCAGGCTGCTCCATAGGGCAAGGAGAGACAGGAGCTGAACAAAGCTGACAGAAACAGTGGTTTCACCAACACAAGTCTTTCCTACAACACTGAGCAAAAGGTGACCAAAGCAGGTCCAGCGATGGTAGCCACGTTTAGCCAAGAGTCCAGATTGCCAGAAAAGACCATAGGGATGAGCAGGGTATGAGGACAAGTTGGGAAGTTGAGTCAGCAAGTTGAGATCAGAATCAGGTTTGGAAAGACTGTCCAGGATCAGTCCCACTCCAGTGCTCACCAGGCAAGTCTGCTGTGACAAGGAAAGTCTGAGGTCAAACTGAGACCAACCAAGTTGGGGTCATGAGAGCCTCAGCTTAAGAGCAGCTCCTGCAAGAAGAGGAGAGAGACCCTGCTGAGGTTTTGTAGCCAATCTGGTTTAGCTTTTTCTTGAAGGGGTCCAAGCTTCTCAAAGAGCTACCAGCGAGCTGCCCCTGGGCACAGCCAGCTGAACTCCTAAACGCTGGGTGTGTGTTCAGGGTCCTGACACCATCTGGGCTTCCCCCCCTCCTCCACCTTCCAGTGTCTTAGACACTCTACACCCAAATCAGGGCTTACGCAAGCCATGCCCAAGTGCCAATGGGAGCTGGGCATGCCCTGTTCTTACAGCACAGTATTTTCTACTGCTTACTTGGCTGCTTTTTCAACCGGGCACTATTGAAAGGATAAACAGAAACCAGCTCTTGAAACCACTTAGGGATTCAGAGTCCCACGATTACAGTGCTGCCAGTTTTGTCAGTCATTTAGAGATCTTGGATTTGTTTAAGCCTGGAATGCAGACCACATCCAGGGAAAATGCGAAAACATCCAGGTGGGTAGTTTGTAAAGATGATGTTCCTTCAAACTCTTGCAAAATATCGCTGACAAACTCACACTGCTCTTGTGTTGACTTCAGAGAGAAGACAGCTCCCCATCAAGTTCCTGTTTTTAAAGCAGCAGCTTCTGTTTTCCTGGGGAAAGTTCCATAATTAGGAGGCCACAGATGCGATGAGAAGACTCTAGCTACCGCAGTTACTCTGAAGTGAAACCCAGCTGGTAAAGATCACTTCAAAAACGTCTTATTTTCTGCATGCTGTCAGACAAATGAAGTGTGCTGTGGTGCCTGCCCTTTGTCCCTTGCTGTACTGCGTTCATGCCATTACTCAGTGCCCAGTATCCCTATGCAGCAAACTGAAGATTAAAAAGTGATGTGTTTGCAAAAAACCTCACCTGGGGAGTAAATGAAGTGATACCTTTATGTAAAACACGTGACACAGCTACTGATGGTGCCCTATTGATAAATGCATTAAGCGAAGTGGAACACCCGTCTTAATTCAAAAGGAAGTCATTTTATCATCTTTTTAAAGGTTATAATTTAAAGGTTTACAGCAACTTCACACAGCTTACTTGCAATTTATAATTGCCTCTGAACAAACACATCTCCTGTTAAAAATGCCAGCATAGGGAAATTCACGGTGATCTTCTTTTTTACTTCTCATACCCCCTAATAAGGTATGCATCTGCTTTGTGGTAATTAGATAAATCTCTTTTGCCTAATCTTATTTTGAAACAAGTCCGCAGTGAAAAGCCAAAGCACTCTCAGAGACCATGACACCTCTGCTTGTGTCCAGCTGCTAAATTAAAAAAAAATAAATATATTGAATGTATGTGAGCGGTAAGGAGATGGAGTTCAGGGACATGCTCATAGTTCAGATCTTGGGTAATCACCTCTTTCCCTTGATTTGCAGGCAGTGGGAGGAACTGTACCTGCACATGGACAGTGCTGGGCACTGACAGCAGGGATCTTGCATTGCCCTTATGGGGAGTGAGCAGACTTTGTTACCCGGTGCTTATCTGGACCTCTTCCCATCTGGGCACAGCTCAGGCTCAGCCTTGCAGATAGGGTCTGCCACGCAGAGCAGTAGCTGGGCCAGGAGCTTTAGGATTATCACTGCTGGACATAGCAGCATCACCCCCCAGGAAGCTTTCCAGAATTGCTCTGCTATCACAGAGTGAGGCTGCTGAAACAGAGGAATTCAGGGTGCCTGAGTCGTGCAAGGTGCTCTGGGCTGTTTTTAATTTTGGGCGATGGTGCTGGGGCTTTCTGGAGCTCTTTACCAGTGTTTGCCAATGGTCAGGCACTCCTTACCTCATGATGCTTCATCTAGGCAAAGCCCTGCAAGTCTTCACGCAGGCTTGTTAGAGCTTCCCAAAGCAGCTAGAGTAATTGAGGAAAACAGTTCAATAGAGTGATTGACAATATTTAGCTGGAACTTGGTGCGGCTGGTGCGTAAAAAGGTGTGTTACAACAGTTTGGTTTCCTTCAGTGCAGACTTCTCATTTGTAGCTAAGTTGTTACACATGGGGAGAGGGATTGACCTTTTGCCCTTAGTTCTGGGGCAGAACAATGAAAAGACATTTCAGTCTGCTACATGGAAAGGAAATTAAAAGCCAAAAAATGAGTGCTATGCTTGTAAGAGTGGCATTCAGCTTGAGCCACGGAGCATGATGCTGTATCAATCGTAAGGCAATCACACCTTCACCATGGGATTTTAGGACCAACAGAGCTACAGAGTCTGGATATAAGACACAGCAGTGTTCTCCCTTTTTTTTTTTTTTTTTTGTTTTCGTTCTTTTTTTTTGGGGGGGTGGTGGTTTTTTTGTTTTGTTTTGGTTTTTTTGGTTTTTTTTGGGTTTTTTGTTTGTTTGTTTGTTTTGCACAGCTAGCTGGTCCCACCACTGGCAGTATCCTCAAGAATAACACAACTGTTCGGTGTGTTTCTCACTGACACAGATTCAAGCTAGTAGCCTTAACTTGCCATCTTTGCGTTCATTGGCTCATTGGTAGGTCAGTCAAACCAAATCAGCATTTTGTGCTACAGAATGGCATTGCATTAGAAAGTTAAGTAGGGCAAAGTGTGCTGCTTTCTATTTGATGGCAACCTCACCCACTGCATGGAAATTTCAGCTCCCGAGCTAGAATGCAATCAAAAGTCCAGCTGCAGACCTGATGCTGTGAGTAAAGTCTCTGAGGTCGAGTTACTGCTAATGGAGCAGTAATGGATCTGATTTCCCAGTAGCTAAGGCTGCCGTTCTCCAGGAGGGAGGGTTACAGAGCATGCCTGGATCTTTACCCCATGCTTTCTAAGCAACAGGGAGCTGACACCATCCTGCTGTCTCTGACTCGGACAGTCAGCGTCTGTCTGCATAGCTCGCAGAGCGCACTATTGTGCTGCCAAGTGGGTTTTGGAAAAGGACATCAGTTCAGAGCAACCACACAGCACCAAGGACTGTGGATCTGTTCCTGCCTGGGCCTCTTCACCATGAACCTCTGCAGGATTAAGGGATCTGAGCCATGCTGTCCCTTCCTGCGAGACGCTCAACACGGACAAAACCTCCCTCCTCCGTCCCACTCCCCCTGCTCTAGCATTTGTTGGAGGGTCAGTTTGTCCATGTAATCATCTTCCATCATGCAACACTGCCTCTTTGACAGGAGCTTGCTCATAAATTGTTGCTGGGACCCTGAGGTTCAGTGGAGGATGCTGCATTTCCCCAGCATTTGCAAAGGCTATGATTTTGTAGAAACACATACAGTAAGGAAGGCATTGTCTAGTGGATTAGGGCCTTGATATTTCTAATCATACCCTGCCTCAGCCTCTTTGAGTGCTGAGAACCCTATTCACTGGCATTCAGTGGTTTCTCTGGGTGCTATTTCAGATGCAGAATAATTAGCAACATGCAGGAAAAGCAACAAAGCCATGAATGGTATTTAGTGACAATTATTCCACCGAACCATTTCTTACTATTATAAATGGAGCTTATTAGCACTAAATTGTTTCCATAGGAAGCAGCATCAGCAATAAAAAGAATGGCTGCAGGCTGGCTTGGCGGTGCGGGAGTCAGCACAATGGAGCCTGCCCGTCTCCTCCTTGCTGCAAGAACGTGCGGAGGGAGAAACCCACACGCCTGCCACGGCTTGGGGAGCTTCAGCTTTTCACTGCCAGGTGGCTTGGCCCCCTGCTCCAGCCCTGCATCACAGCACGGCGATGCAGCTACCTGTGGTGGACAGGTCTCGCACTACTGGAGTGAGCTGGTTTGCAGTGGGGCTGGAGATGGTGAATGAAAAGTGGGGACAGGAGTGGCTGCAATGAGATCCCGCCTTTCATTTCATCCCTTTGCTTGAAGGGGTTTCTCATAGAAGAGGTCCTGCTGTCCATCCTTGATATCCAGATGGTAGCTCTGGATATGACACTGCTCCTGGCACCTCCAGAGACCATCCTGAAACATGGGGAAGGAGCAGGTGGTGGAAGAAAGTAGGGGAGCCACAATTCCTCCAGTGAACCTGACAGAAAAAGATGGAAGGTTTTGTCCTTGGAAAGAGGTAAGCAGCACCACAGGACAGGTTTTCTCTAGATGGGGCACAAAGACTGCAGAGTCCCTTCTCAAAAGTGATCTGCCCTTCTCCACCTCAGCTGCGACCCCTGAGAAATTCCCACAGGTTCTCAGTGGAGTGGGGAAGGATGAGGGCGCAGGAGAGGGGCAAACCTGATGTCCCCCAGGGGCGTCTGGCTGAGATGCTGTGACAGAGCATCTCCAGCAGGGTAGCAGGGTCCTGTCTCAAGGGAACTCTGCTGGGAGAAAAGTTCATTTTGCAGTTTTTGCCACTGGGAGAAATTTAAATTAAATGTCGCCAAACCAGGCTGATGTCAATGTGTGTCTGATGTGTCATGGTACCTCCTGGAAGCCATAGCTACACAAGGGGAAACATGGGGCTGCAAAGGACTTGGAGCCCCAGCCGCCACCCCAGCACAGTGGCTCTGCAGGGCGACCCAGGCCTTGGCTGCAAGATGCAGCTCCAGGGGGGAATGCACAGGGTAATATGAGTTTTAGTCGGCAGTACAGCTGTAAGTGGACTGGTTTTGGTGTGCTGACTGTTGAAAAAAGATCCTTCTATCCCTGTGCCCAAATTTCAGGTCATATGAACCTGAAATCTCCAGAAATGTTTTTTGTTTGTTTGTTTGTTTGTTTTTTAATTTTTAGCTTGGGTTTTTAAAACATCTTTAAAGAATTAATTTAGGAAAATTTCAAGAGGAAAAGCATTTTGTGTTAAGTAAAATATTTAACAGTGTTTAAGCTTTCCTCTTATTTTGTCGTATTTTTTTTTGTTGGGGTGTTTTGGTTTTTTTTTCTGTTGACACAGTTATTTGAAAAAGCTGACCTGTATTTCTGACTGATTTCAAGTGACCTGAAAGTGTACATTTTAGAACAAAAACTTCCTTGAATAATTGTCCATTTTTGTCTGAGAGCTTCCTTTTATCTGAGGAGACACAGGCAGACTTGGGGCAGACTGGGTCACCACTGGCCATTCCTGTGACAGGATGAAACCTGTCAAAAAGGGGGGTGTCCTCCCTGCAGATCCCCTTCCCTGAGCCTGTCCTGAGTGATATGGAGATACGCACACTCACAAGCAGTCCTGACACCCAGCCAGACATCCCAGACAGAGGTCCAGCTTCCCAAAGCGGAAAATCTGTGCCAGGCACAGCATTTTCACACTTTGTACAGGTCTGCATCAGTCACTTTATTAATTAGCCAAACTATCAAGCTCATCATATCATTTGCCTATCTACACCTAATTCACAGGGAATCCCAAATGTCACATACAGCATTTGGGCATTTGTCTGCTTAGACTTGTGGTACTCAGATCTGGATGACTAAATCCTTTCTATACCCTGTCCTAAGTACTCATTTGTTTCATGGGTTTGCCCTCAAATCCTGCAGAAGGAGATGGTCTCTGCACACTGGTGGGTGTCCATGGACAAGGTGCCTGGCTCAGCCCCACAGGGGCTCCTCCTGCCCAGGGAGGCTGTGCTGGAGGAGATGACCCCCTGCTCCTGTTACCCACGCATGCTCCCTTCCCTCACTAGGAGTTATCTAAGCTGGTGCACAACTCCCCACTAAGTAGGGCTCTGATGTCTGGGAGGTAATTAAGGCTCAGGCGTGCACAGAGCCATCAGCCAGAGTCAGCAGGAGAGAAGCAACCAGGGATCCTCCAGCCAGAGGCTTCTGCCTTACGCGGGGCTCGCTCCTCCCTGGCTTTGCACACTCTGCAGGCACAAGGCAGCTGGAAATCCAGGAGTTTCTAAGAGAGGCAGTCGAGATTTAAAGATGCAGCCCACAGAAACAAAGGCATAACAGTTACTTAAGTAAACATATGACGTGTTCACTGTAGTGGAGCGTGACAGCCCCGTAGATTTGTGAGAGTGTTTGCTGCACACTTCCCTCCTGCTTTACAGATGATTTAGTGGATGCTTTTGTTCATCCACTGCTCAAAATTTGTGGGAGATTCCCTCTCCCTCCCCATAAAATACCTCCAACCATCTATAAAATGTAAACCAGCACACCTGCGAGACAGCCAAATAGAGGGCCAAGTGTGCATGGCAGAGAGCACATCCACAGACCGTAAAATAAGTACTGATGGCTTTGATGTAGAGAGCTCAGGCTCTTTTAGAGGAGGAACATTCATTTCCCTCCGTTGGAAATTTGATTTCCCTGCTTTTTATCTTCAGGACATGATGACAGTACCAAACACTGCAGAGAGCTTTAAAGGCAGGCAGAACACGCTACTGGATGAATCACTTGATTTGACTTCTGAAGGTCTGGGATCCTCTCCAGGGTCTGCCCTGTTCTACAAGGGATTTTTCTTGTCAGACCCTTAGTTCTCCTACCTCCTGAGATGTGTAGCAGCAAAGTGGTCACGACTGCTTTGCTCTGACACATTCAGCAATTAGGAGTATTCATGACTGACGATTTTTAGGCATTTCTCTGGCAGATCAGGAAGTGTAAGCAAGTCTCCCATGCTTGATGGCCGCTGCTGACTCTGTTAGCCAGCAGTAGCTGTTCGTGTCTAAGCATCATCCTGGAGGAAACTCCCATTGCTTCATCAATTGTACGTTAACATTTGCCATTGCTTCAAGCTTTGCAGACAGCGAAGAAGCATCTTCTGGATGGGGCAGAGAGAGTCAGGCCAATTAATAGTGCATCTGTTACTGGAAGGAGAGAGGACCGCTGCGTCTTTGCTGCTGAGGAAGGACTCAGCAGGTGGCGAAGGCTCCCCCAACAATGGAAGCCGGCAGCCGCTGCATGGAGCACAGGCTGTTGTGAGCAGCAAGGAAATTAATTAGAGCTAAAGATCAGCAGCCAAAGAGACTCGAGGAGTAAATGTCACTTCCAAAGTAGGGCAGGGAGGTAAGTTTGGACTAATTAACCACAGCTTCGCTGCAGGAAAAGGACACGATTGCCAGCTGCAGCCTCCTGCGTGCATTCTGGGCAGAGGCCACCGAAGGTTAACGTGGATTGAAATGAATACGAATCACTCGCTCTCTTGCAGGAAAAACACATAATTCAAAAGTAAGTCTACCGTTGACAAAGCACAGTGGAAAGCCCTATGCATCTGTCACACATGCTGCCTCCTTGTGGCTGTGCACAGCTGCCGTAAATAATGGGCATAAATACTGTAACCAAGTTAATGTTTAGTGCACTCTCATGCTATTTGTTATTATGCACAAAGAAAGTTGTATTGAAAGAGTCAAAAATGTCTGCAAAGTCACTTCTCACAAACAAGGAAAACACAGAGCTATGTCAGGCTGTGCGCTGTCATGGGCATGCAGCCTGGCAAGGGTCTCTGTGGTATTTCAGATCACTGCCGTACCCATTTTTCCCCAGGACCCTGCCTCATTCAGCATGCGGGAGGCTTTCCCACGAGAAATCTGTGCAGAGGACTGCTTCCAAACTGGCGCTGGCAAGGACAGCACAGCAAACAGTCCATCTGCAAAAAACACCCACTTGTGATGGCTGCGAGGCTTCCCCCAGGCAGATGGGAGGAGGCATATTTCTTCCCAGACTCCCTTGCAGCTGCCTGAACTGGGGTAACCTACAATCTGGGGCAAAGCTGTGGAAAAGCTGCGGAAAAGCTGCATTCTCCCCTCCTCCCGTCCTGCCAGCTGGGAGCAAGCGCACAACCTCCTCTTCCTCCCTTCTGCCATCTGTGAGCAGCGTGGGCGCTGTCAGGGACAGCAGAGCCTGCTGCTCCTCAGGGGAAGGGATGCCGAGGGTGACAGCTGGGCAGGCAGGACTCACCAGGGAGGATGCAGTCCCACAGTGCCCAAACCAGGCAAGAGAGCAGACCTGGCGACAGGAACTGGGGTCAGCCAAGAGCCCAGTGATTGCCAGACAAGTCCATAGTGGTAAAGCAGGTCTGGGGGAAAGCCTGGAAGTCAGGTGAGCAGGTTGGGCATCAGTGGAGTACCCAGAAACATAGCCCAGGTGAGGGCCACGGGCAAAGGGACTGAGCTTAAATGGAGCTCCCAAAGTGGGGAGCAGCCTATGAGGTTGCTCCTGGAGATTTTTCACACAGTTATTTTCCCAGCAGCCTGGTTCAAGTTCATACAGCTGCACCATAAGTCAGAGCTGACCTTGAGGACAGCAGGCAGACCCCTGGGAGGGGAGACAAGGGTTCATTCCGGGCCCTGACCAGCACACCTATTGCAGTGTCAGCCATCTGGCTCCCCAGAGTTTGGACAAACCTCTGGCATTTAACTCTCATGATGGGAATACATGCAGGAGATAACACGTACGGTGTCTGGGGATGGTCTGTCTTTGTGGAGGTCCCATACCAACATTCTGGAGTTCTTGGCATCTCAGCTTACCCCTCTCTCCCTCTTCTCCCACAGCAGGCTTTCAAAAGACACCTGAAACCCCAGGCAAACAACTGTGCTCAGTCCAGACCTACTGGCACTGCTGGTTCCATAAAGGATGAACAGGATTTCTCTAGGGTCCCAGAGAGATCCCAAGGGCCAGAAGCTGTTGAAAGTGGGGTGTGATGAATCCCTTTGGCCATGAACAGCAAGGAAGCACGATCCAAACATCTGGGGATTTCTTAATGTGCAACTGAAAGATTCTCTCATGTTTTTAAGGTTCCAACTTTTGTATTTTTGAGGGCATGTTGCCATTTTATGCCTGATGGCTAATGAAATTGTGTGTGCATGTGTATGCCGAGCATCCCAGCAACTTGATTTCATTATGCAGAACGTGCCCTGAACTAGCTAGGGAATCATTAATGCACATGGTCTTGCTGCAGGATGGAAGGATGGCTTCCCATCCCTAACAAGCACAAGTGACGACTGCTCCTGACTCTCTTACTTGGTTAAACAAGGGAAAAAAAAAAAAAAACACAATCTCTGTTGAGCTGGGAGAGGACAGCAAGAAGATGTGCGCTTAGTGCCACCTTTGCAGTGAAGAGTGAATAGCAAAATGTTGTGTTAGAATAGGTGGGCTAGTGCAAGCCTTCATGTGGCTATTCCTACAGGCTGGTGTGGAGTTGGTAATGTAGGGACTCCAGTGGTCAGTTCCCAGAAGGGAAGAAAAATCAGTTGCAAACATCTCCTTATCAATGTCTAGTCCAGTGTCTCTGTGAATGGCCAGAAGGCACTGTTCATGACACCGGCAGACAGAGGGGTGCGGGACATCAGTACCAAATACACACAAACCTGTCCCACGCAATGGGCCTTGTGTTTTTATGGATATGCCAAACCACATTCCTGCCTTGGCCAAAGCTGAACATTGTCTCTCCTCCCAGCACTGCATACCACTGAGACTCTAGGAGAGCTGATCCCACTCTGGCTCTGTCACTTTTGCTGGGCTGTGTCATGCATGCCCCTTCCTCCTGTTCTTTCCAGCTCTATCATGAATAGTGGGAGAAGTCCCATGGGAGACTGCTTTAGGAGCCAAGGATGGATGCTGTAGCAAAGACTAGAGCCAGGGACTCAACTGGGCTTTGGTACAGCCTTCCCTGGAGACATCAACAGCAAAACACCACCAGCAAAACTATCACTCTCAAAGCACACAGCAAATTGGTCCACACAGGCTGTCCCCCAGGCTGCCTGGATAAGTGCAATTATCCCCCAGGCTGACCCTCTCCTTGCGGGCTGGCCCCATGGTGGAGGAAGCCCTCTCTGCTATACAAAGCTCCCCTCCTTTTCACCAGCTCCAAGGACCCACATTCCCCCATCAGAGCAGCCTTACCCTGCCTTGGTAGTGAGCTGGGAAGAAAGGGCAGAGCTGCTGGCAGGAAAGAGGACAAAGCCTGAAGACTTGAGCAGAGCCCAGCCACAGCTGTGCAGGGTGCTCACATCTGACCCCAGTTTATAGAGGGGCTGGTTAGTGGGGCTTGTGCTCTTCCCCTCCCCGAGTTGCAGAAGTTCAGACCCTTCCATAGGGTGTCAGTTGATACCCACTGGGCAACACTGTAGAGACCCAGCTATGCTAGAAGAGTCTTGTCTTGGAAAAATGAGTGAGTTCAAGGCAGAGAGAGCAGAGTGTGAAGGACACTGAACTATTCTGTTGTCTGTCTGTAGAGTGGTAGAGCCATAATTTTCTCATAACCTCCTGAGGCTTAGGAACTGGGTGCTTCTCTGGCTGCTTGAGGGCTGCAGGGTCCCAAAGGCAGGCAGCGAGCTGGCTGGGGCTGGTGATAGAGGTGTACACTGTGGCCCTGCAGAAAGGAGGATTTGATGAAGCATGTTTGGTTCCCAGCTTTTCTTTGCTTCTCCTGAAGTCTGGTCCTCTTGGGATACACGGTTTGAAACTGCCTCCTACATGGCAATGACTGGGAATCCCTTTCCCAGGTTGCTTTCAAACTCAGTGCAGAGGGTGAAAAAACACCTAGCAGATCCTAGCCCTGCATGGGATTTCCAGGATGGGGTTGAATTGAGTCTCCCCCAGGAGACACCTTCCTCCCAATCCTGACCTTTCCAAGCAGAGAGGAGAACCAAGTACAGTGTGGCATGTGGTGCTTGCTGACATAAGAGCAGATACAGAGTCTGTGCCTTGCTAGGAAGTGCATGGGTTGGGTGGAGCAAGAGCTGCACTTGGGACATGACTCAGCCCAGCCAGTAACAGGGACCACGTACTGGGCCACTGTCAGGGCAGTGGGAGCAAGAGCAGAGTTACTGCCCAGGGCTGCGTAACGATCGACTGTGATGGCATCATCTCACCATCACCCCATGGCTTTGCATGGAGCACAAACCCCAGCCCTGGGCTGTAGGGACTTCAGCCCTGACCTCATGGGGACAAACTGCCCAGAGCAGGGGGAAGCCTGCCCAGGGCTGTGTGAAGGTTTCCTGGCAGAGCAGCAGTGGAGTCACCCAAGCAAGCTACCTGCTGGAGCTGGAAGCTGCAGGCTGAACTCTGCCTGCCCCCTTGGCTCAGCAAGGAGCCTGCTGTGCTGCAGCAGGTTGTAGAAGGGGCCTCAGCATTGACACCTGAAGTCTGTTAATGAAGTTTTTATGATGCACTTTGCTAGTGCTGCGTCATGATGTTATGACCTGGTTCACCTCTTCTGATTCAGCCATCCAAATGGACCTGAGAGTCCCTGGCAGAGACCACCCATGGCTTTGGCTGATTTTTTCAGTGAGCAAAATGTTCAGGCAATGAAAGCCATTTCAGGAGGTTTCTATTTTCTGTCACTCAGGGGCCAGGCTCTGGTGCCAAAGGACAGACCTCCTTCCCCCCCTGCTACTGCTGATGTTTACTGGGGACCAGGAGCTCCAGCTGAAGGCTTTGCCTTGTTTTGAGGTTTTGTGGTATTTTCTTCAATGCTGTGCCTGGTGATAGCTGTCATCATCCATGTTGCTCTGCCCAGGGGCTGGCTGATGGAGATCATTAATTGCCAGTTTGAAAGTGCTGCAGGTCATAAGGGTAGGAGGACACCAGCTCTCCCAGGGCCACCCGTGCCAGATGCTTGTCTAGCTTGGCCTGGAGGTCTCTGGTAATGGGCACATAGCTGCCACACCTTTCTCACACAGCCTGGTCTTACCAAGATAGTGTCTTCACCTTCATCCTGAAACTGCTTTTCTGCTTATCCTCTTCCCAGGCATGCCAAAGAGACCATCCATCTTCCTGTGCAGGAGCCTTTTATCCCCTTCAAGGCAGTTATCACAGTTTAATCCACAATTACCTTAGGTTCTGTCTTGTTCAATATTCCCTCACAAGATTGCCCTCATGGGCCTCTACCTCTTTTGCCTTGAGGGGATCAGTAGCTCCTCTGGGGCTGTTAGCAGTGATCCTGGTCTCCAGCACTCCCTGGCCTAGGTAATGTTCTGGGCAGGGAGAGTCCCTCAGGAAAAGAGCTCTCCTCCTGTTACACGGGCAGAGCAGAAGTCAGGAGCAGCTGAAGTGATGGCAGTAGGAAGATTGGATGGTGCATTTGTAAAGCAAGCAGTGAGCATCCTCTGGGCAGAGCTCTTAGGGAGCCAGCACGCAGAGGGACAGTGCAGACATCTGGGAATGGGGGTTGCTGCAAATTTCTGCCCAAACAGAGAGGCATTATTAAGCGACTGGCAGCTGGCAAGGCTGTAGGATTTCTTGTCTTAAAAGAGCAAATGCTTGCTGAACAAATGAGCACTTAGTGACCAGAGGTAAGGGATGTGTCTGTCCCATTGCCCAAACAGGGAGCCTGAGGATCAGAGCAGAGCATACACCTCCCCCTGTCCCCCAGGAGCATTGGTGGATTCAGGACAGAGCTGGTGTCAGAGTTGCAGACTCCTGATTTAGCTAGCAGATAGCAACTTCCCTAGCAGCCAAAACCACACCCAGGATACCTGGCTCACAGCACAGTGCTCTTATCCATGGGCCTTATCTCATCATGTGGGACAACCTGTGTCTTCCCACCAGACTAGTGGCAAAAACCTCCGTGACAGGACAGCACCCTGCATGGGAAATCCTGCTGGGTAGTGCTCAGAGATCAGACTGAACGGGGTCTGAAGCCCAGGGAACCTCTAACCTGATGAAGATGGAGGTCCACCTGCTGCTGAAACCCATCCTGAGGAAGAAGGAGGCCCTCAGGCGCTCAGCTCTTACCCTGGAGGACTGAGAAGTCTGCTGCTGCCCTTCCTGTCCTGTACACCACGCTGATAGTTAGGGCCAGCCTTAACCCCAGGTCCATGGCCACCAGTTACCCACAGAGGCATAATCTTCCAGAAGGCACCATGATTTGGAGATAT
Organism: Theristicus caerulescens; assembly: GCA_020745775.1. Lineage (NCBI taxonomy): Eukaryota > Metazoa > Chordata > Aves > Pelecaniformes > Threskiornithidae > Theristicus > Theristicus caerulescens. The sequence continues at coordinate 12,873,368 of CM036571.1, read as the reverse complement.
CAGAAAAGACAATATCCCACTCTGTCTGTAGTTTGTTCCATGCCAAGTCTCTCTTGCTGTTCTATGCCTCGCTTCCAGTTTGAATATGCCTGGCTTTAGTTTACAGGAATGGATTCAGGTTTTGTCTTTCATTTCAAGACAAAAAAGCCCATTAGCACTCAGTGTTTTTTCTCCATAAGGTAACTCTATCCTTCATTGAGACAGCTTTCAATCTGTTTTCTAAAAGGAAGACAGATTGAGCACTTTACATCACTCCAGCACTTTTTCTCCAGTAGTCACATCCTTTTACAGCTCTTTATCCACCCTTTCTGTGTTTTTACCTTCCCTCCTGAAATGCAAGTGCCAGATATATTTGAGAGCAGTACAGTCAGCACCACTGCTGCTCTAAAGGGAGGCAAAATGCCCTCTCTGCTCCTTTGCCCCCATTTCCATAGGCAAACATCTCTTTACTCCATGCCAGAGTGCTGCCCTGGGAGCTAATGTGGGATTTCTGAAATAAAATGCTGCAAAAAGTGTAGTTATTGAAGTTGTTCAGATCCACAGCAGTGCTCCCTTGTTACTTTGCAAACAAGGAACGGGGTCCATCCCCACATTTTCAGGCTGTGGTTTTGTCAGCCAGTAGGTGAGATTCACTTGCTTGTTGCTTTGCTACTTGTCTGTTATGCCACGCTCCTTGGGCTTCTGGGTCCTCAGTTATTTTTTTGCAAATTGAGGTACCTAGGAGGGAACAGTTTTCTCCTGGTAGTGCGGTGTCAGCTGGGAAAACAAGCCTGGAAATACAAGGTGATTGCACTCCAGACCTCATTTCATTATCCTGGCCTTGTGGCCCCTATGTTTGAAGCAGGGCTAGGAAACCATCTTAGGGTATATACCATCTTGTTTTTAAAGGGTTTCAAGTGATAGGTGATTTATTGCCTGCCTAAGCCAAGACTTTGACTGCTTAATTAGCCTCATCAGACTTTGTTTCTAGAGTGACTCTGTCAGGACATAGCTTCCAGTTTCCAGATCGCATCCTGCTTTTTGAAGCTGTCACATTGTGAGATGCCACTCCACACAACCCTTGCACGGGATCTTTGCCTCCTCTTAGACAGGTGAAGCAGCACGATGTAGATACCAGTGCATTCAGCAAGCAGAGTGCTGTGCATTGGCTGTACCATATGCCTCAAGGTTACACCGCTGTGTCTCCCCCAGAGTGCTTCGCATTCATCTGAACATGCTGTGTGGGAGGAACAAGGTGATTATCATATCCAAAAAGTTGCCTTGCCCAACGAAATGGAAATGTGATTTACTGACATTCTCACTAAAGTGTGGCGGTCATCCAGAAGAACCAACACACCACAGCATAAATTTGATACTTTTCTTGCTAAAATGGGCAAATGCCCTATTAAGAAGAAGAGAGCCTTCCTAGATAAATGAGATGGATGGAGTATTGAACTGGTTCCAAAGCCCGCTAATTTAAGAGTATCCCTGCTGAATCAGATCTTCCCTGCACTCAGTCAGAGATGCTGTGGTCTATTTCTAACATATCACCTGTTTTGCCAAACACACACAAGCATGGACAGCCCAGAAAGAAGCCATGTTCCATGCTAGGAGCTTTGTATTAAACCTACATTTAACCAAAAAGCAACACTGAGCCCTTCACCAGATGTTCACCATCTGAAAAAAGAGGCACTGAGGCCAGGCAGCTTCTGCCAGGTGTTGCATATGGGCATCTCTTGGGCATCCACACTGGACCATGTGCCCCACAAATATTTTGGACTCTGGAGCCTTCTCACCACACATGTGTCTGGTTTCCAGAGGCCCCCGTGGCTCCTCAGGCAGCTCAGAGCAAGGTGTGAGCTGCTGGGTTGGCTGGCATGCCCGCTCCGAGATAATGATCTCATGCTCTAAACATGGGTAAAATGTTCACATGGGTGAAGTACTTATGTTATGATATGTTAGCATCAATGACATCATGCAGCATGGAGTTCCACAGTTAACTGCACATTATATGAAGAATCATACTTTCTTAATTGTTTTGAACCTGCTGCCTGACTAATTTGAAGACAACATGCTCTTGTAGGCTGAGAAACGCTCAATGATTCTTTCCTATTGAACTTCGGTACATGCCTCCTCATTTTATTGACCTTTGTCACATTCCCTCTCAGTCATCTCTTTTTAGGATTTTAGTCTGTCTGTTTTCTTTTTAAGATTTTAATCTTGGTCTGTTTTACCTACACTACTAATACTGACCCCTTCTGCTCATCCTTTTCTGAATCATTTCTAGTTCTACCACGCCTTTTTGTGACCGAGCAATCAGAAGTGTGCACTAAAATGTGGGAGCACTCTGGATTTATGTAGTGGCAAAATAGTGTTTTCTTTCTTTCTTCCTTTATAGATAATTCCTCACATTCAGTGGGCTTTTTTGGCCCACTGTAGAGCTCTGAGCTGTTCAACTCTGACTCCCAGCTGTCCTTCCTTAGCGCTGGGAGGTAGTTCAAAGGCCATCGCTGTGCACACAGAGTTCGGCCTGCTTTTCCCCCAGTGCGTGACTTTCTATGTAGCTCTTTGAATTACACATGCTACTTTATTGCACAGTCATTCAGTACAATTAGGTCCTTCTACAGCTGCCTTCAGTAAATTTTCTTTTCTACTCCCATGAATAATAAAATATCTGCAGACTACAGCCCTTTATTATACAGTCCCTTCTCCAGATCTGTTATGAATATGCTGAAGAGTCCAAGTCACTGCACAGAGCCCTGGGACCTCCTTTCATTTATTCCAGTCCATTGCTTCCTCTTCTAATGAGTTTTTAGTCCATGCAAGGGATTTCCCTCTTATCCCATTGCTTCAGTGAAGCAGCTTGTTAAAAGTTTCTTGAAAATCCCAGTCCTTATTCGATTATTCATTGATTCCTCCAGAATCCTCCAGTGGATTTCTCCGCATTGAAGCTCTTCACCATTGTATCATGTTTATCGCTTCTCTGCTGATTCCGTTCTTCATTATCTCTACTGATTGCCTGCAGTGGAGATCAAGTGTACTGATCTGCAGTTTCTCACATCTGGACCATACAGTTTTAAAAGAAATGATGTAGTGCTTATTACTGACCTTTTCACTTGTACCAAGGAAATTTTTTTGCAAGATGCTCCACTTTATGGTTAGTAATTCAGCAATTTCTTAGGTAAATTCCTCCTGTCTCTGCTGATCTGTTACTATTCATCTTATTGAGTTGTTCAAAAGCCTCTTCTACTGACTCCTGTCTGAGACAGTTCCTCTATTTCATGTGCCATCAAGATGGGTGAGCACATCCCTAAGCACCTTCATTTAGCTTTAATGCTGTGCCCTTCTCTTCCTAGCAGCTTTTATACCTTGGTCAGCTATTGGTGCTACATTTTCTGGCTGGTGTTCTGTTCTTCATGAATTTAAAAGGGATTTATTAGTAGTTTATGATGCCTTTAGCAAGTTGTTCTTCAAAGTCTCTTTTTGGCTCTTGCCAGAGCTCTACGACTTCCTGGTCTTTGAAAACCTCAACACTCTTTGGCTATTTTGCTGGTTTTGGTTTACCTGTTAAGTGATATATGTTTCCTCTGAGCCTTCCACACACTGTCTTTAAACAATTTTCATTCCACCAATAGATATTTTTTACCCTTGAGCTGTTTCTTTTAGTTTCTTCTAAACAAATTTTGTTATTTTTATGTAGCTCCTCTCTTGAAATACAGTGTTTACGTTGCAATAGACTTTGCTGGCTTTTTTTCTTCCTACAAAGATACTGAGTTTGAGTATACTACAGTCACTACCACAGAACAGCTTTTAAGAGGAGCATTTTGAATCAGAATTTAATTAGAACTTGAAGACAAGAACTGTTTCTTCTCTTCCTAGTTTCCCACAGTCCCTTACAGTGTTCATATCCTGGCTCAGTTTCATATCATGCCAGGATGTTAGCCCAGGCTACAGGGACTAACTCAACGCTTCTGCTCTCTCTGCCTGTCTGGCCTGGCATGCTGCAGACACATTCATGCTCCTGCTCAGGTGGGGATGGTAAATCCCATCACTCTTTTTCTCCTCCTGGGGCACATCATTTCAATCTAGCCATACATATCTTCCCTTTTGAATTAAGAAGCTTACTTTCCACGGGGTTATCCTGAGAGAAGTCTGGAATAAGCCATCACTGACAGCCCCGTGGAGCAAAAGTCCATAATGTCCCCATGTTGATAGAGGCAAGGCTCTTGCAGAAGCTGGGGAGCAGGGCACCCTGCCTTGGAGATACAGTCACACAGCTATTTTATCACTTCATCCCGGGGCTGGAGGAGCAGAAGACCCCCATGCCTCTCCACAGGCTCTGAGTAGTGCCATTACCGTCTCTCTCACCCTGGGATATAAGCAGCATGTATGAAGGGGAGGCTTGGAGATCCCCAGGTAAGCTTGGTCTGCAGCTGTGAAGTAGCATCAAGCCTGCCAGATTTGCTATGGCAGGGGCTTTGGCATGGGCACCATATCTGATATGCCCTGTATATGTCACACTTAGTGCTGCTAAGATCACATATTGGGGACCCACACACAGCAAACCCAACACACCTGTGAGGTTTCTGTGTACTAGACTTTCTCGGCACAGCTATTCCCTACATGTGCAAGCACCCTAATTTGTTAGGACTCCATGGAAATTTGCTTCACAGATTTTCCACAGACGTAAGCCGACCGCATTTGAACAGGTTAGAAACAGCAAGTAAGATAAATGGTAGAGGAACATGAACATTTGGTGAGGAATCCTAGTCATAAGTGCTCAGCTCTGCACTAATACCTCTTTAAATTAGGAAGTGTTTCCTTAAATAGCGGTGTCTGAGCTTGAACCAAAAAAATGGTGCAGGGTATTTCCTGTATCAGGTGTTTTTACATGAACAGTCCTCTCTGCCTGGGAGTATGTGGATATACTGCTTACAGCTTGTTTGCTTAGGTTTATAATATAGAGTTCATTGGCATTGCAGGAGGGCTTGTCTGTGCTTGTACTGATCAGCTATCATCTCCTCATTGCTAGAGCAAGCTAACAACTAATAGAGAAGCAAACTGCGGCTGATATTTTGGGTGCACACAGTGCCTGACGACGGTCAGCATGAAGTGATATGTATGAAGTGCTGGCTGTAGGGAGTGCCCTCTATGAAGCACTCCATTAGCTCAGGGAAATGCTTCACGCAACACGTTATCTTTTTTTTTTTTTTTAAGATGAAGAGAATAACTTTCTTACCAGAAAAGAAATCTCTGTGGGAAGCTCTGGTTCTAATGGCATCCTCCTTAATTTTATTTTCTAGATAAAATCCACAAATCTGCATGTTGAGTCTGAAAAACCCAAGTCACAAGTCTGCAGGCAGCTAACCTGAAACCTTGTGGAAAACAGTGATACTGGAGGGACGTTTCACCAATCTTAATCTGCCTAGCCAGGCTCGCTTCAGCAACAAGGAGAGGGTGTGCTGGAGAGTACTTACAGGGTCTGACTGCGTGCATGGGGAGCTATAATTGAGAGCTAGGGTGGTCCAGAGGTTAGGGTGACACTAGAAGAACTGGACCTTGGCGGTGACAGAAGCAGGTGTGTGACAAGCCAGTCACATGCAGGAAGGAAGGGTGTCAACAGTTCCAGCAGTATTTGGGCACCACAATGAATTACCGTGTATTTACACTCCCCTAACATCCTTTACGACTTTATTTCTTCTATGCACTGCAGCATAACTTCAAAAGAGATGCTGAAAACATCCCACCCACTACGATCATTCCAGGTCCTGCATATCAGGCTGGAAGGTCACCTAGATCAGTGAGTGGCTGCTTAGGAAAGGTGTCCATAAGGATGGGGCAGGCTTGGCCTCCCTCAGCCTGAGGATGGGATGCCACCATGTGGACATCGGAGGGGAGGGAACAGAGGTCATCACCTACTGAAAACACATTTTTGACCCAGAGGATCTGCCTGTAATAGAGCTGTTGGGGGTGTCAGCAGGTGCATCTGAGGACCTGTGCCAGCCCAGGAGATGCAGCACTCCTCCACTCCACGGGTGTCACGTACAGGTGACTCTCCCAAAGGTTGCCAAGGCAATAGGAGAGGGGCCAGGGAGGTGGCAGACTCAGCAGGGTGCAATTGTCTGTGTTTCAGTATCATGAGGGAGCAGCTATGAAGTGTGGTGAGTGGGCAGGAAAATTGCCTTGAAACCAAAGTGATGGCTGAGCTTTGTGTTTAAGAATTGTCATGTTAAAAGAAAATGTCATTCCCTGTTCTTGATAGCCATGCCTGCGTTGCTCTCACTAAGGGAAGCTGACTTAAAATGCTGTAAGCCCACCTTGGATTTATTCATACTTTGCTCTTGAAATCAACTCCAAAGAGCAGGTTTTGTGGGTGAGAAGCTGTCTCAGTACTCAAGTCCACAGGGCATATGCTGTGCTGGGAAAAGCAGAGCAGAGTCCTTCCTTTGGGGCCCTCCTTGCAGGTTCTGGTAAGACCACAAAGTCAGAGCTTATCTTCCCTACTTACGAAATCTATCCACCTTCCCCAGTCGATCCCTCTGGTCCCCTGTTCCCTGGGCTTTCTAGGTGTCTGGCAGTCTCTAGTTCCCAAATGTTTGCTCTGATGTCTCTGGGGGCTGCCCCAGTGCACAGGGCCACATGCAGAGAGCCCTTGTGGTCTTGGTTATCAGCATTTTGGGGGTGTGTCCTTTAGTTGACCCAGAATATGCCATTCCCTCCAGAGACTGAAGGAACGACTTGGTCTAACAAGATCAGCTTTCAAAGCTCTCTGGGTGGTTCGACTGGAGATTAAAGTCCTGAATCTGTGTGTGTACTGGGTGCTAAGCTCTTGCTGTGATCAACAAATATCTTGGGGTTTGAGATGTGAATGTGAGTAGTGCCATTGCAATGCTCTCAAATATCCCCCACCAGCCTCCAACCCAGCTCCAGATGCGTACAGATCTCTCATAGGTTCTCTGTCTCCTAACCCTGTCCAGGTATCTCACATATCCTCCCAAAGGGCACTGGATACCTATAGCTTGGTACCTAACCTGAATTTAACTCTAATGGGAGTTTGGCACCCTGCTAACATACAGATATCTACATGTAGACATAAATTTAGGTGGCTTAAGGTGTGATTCAGCCTCCTCTGTCAATTATAAGACGACTATCAGGGATGGTAATGCATGTTTTGTAATTTATGGATAGCTTCTATGCTGCTGAAGTTTATCAAAATTATGCAGAGCAATTACAGTGATGGGAGACTATTTGTGAAAGTCAGATTTGATTTATTCTTCTTTATTGAAGGCTACAAATACCTTAGAGTTGCAGGAGCTTGGCTAAGGGCCCCATTTCTCCAGCTCTGTCCAGGGTTTGGTGATGCTACTCTGACATGCAAAGATCTCACAGAAACCTTCCAAACTTCAGTGAAATTCTTGGTTTTCCCCACCTATTTCATTTCATCCTCCTTTTAGTCTCAAAGATGTGGTGGAGAAGAGCAGGAGCAGGCAGTTATGGCAGTCCTAGGAGTCGACAGTTCCCTGACACCGATAAGGAGCAGGGCAAGCGGAGTTTGCCTGGTAGGGTCAGGGCACTGTTAATATTTTTGGAAGCATAAAAGAGTGATTTTCTGATCACATGGTTTGGTGAATGTGCCTCATGCTTCCTAGTCTCCTGAAAGTGCTGCAAAGTCTGGTCTGTATTGCAGGTTTTGTGGGATGCATCCCAGTGGGTCTCTGTGCTGTGGCTGTTCCCATTAAGCTGCTTCCCTGAAGATGAGCTGAGTCAGTCTGCTCCTTTTAAGTGCCTGTGCCACATTGCTCCTCCTTTCCATGCTGTGATGTTTTACAGGCAGGGACGCACAGTACAGAAAATGAACGCAGCTTCTCGCTGACCAGTAACACACCAATGCAAAAACAGGAATGACTGAGTCTCCCAGTCCAACATGTTGGCCCTGCAGCCGTATTCCTCACTCTCTTAGGATAGCAGCACATCAGGAACAGCTGAACAGTGTGGTGACATTGCTTCTTCTGTCTGCTGGCCTTTAAAAGCATAGACTGCACTGAGAAAACCAGCCAAATTGCTTTGTTTCAACAGCAGAGAAATTAAAAATAGCCAGTGGGTAACAATGCTCTGTGATAATGTTCTGTGTTTCCAAATTTTTGTTTATGTCATAATGAAAGGGAAAAAAAATCTCCAACTTTTGGATATTTTCTTGCTTATCCCAGTTGCTTGAATATTCATTTTCAAAGTGAAAAAGGGGGTTTCAATATAAGTTTCTTCACTAAGGGAATGTTGAAACTCAGAAATCCTCTGCCAAAACTATGCTAAAGCCAATATGTATCCACAGAATATTCAGGCTTTCAACTAAGCAGTATGTTTTCATGGAAATGTGTTTTGTCAAGTGTTCCCACCAGTTCTAATTGAAACTTGTTCCTTCATCAAGATGCAAACATTTTCTTTTGACAGCATTCAGAGAGAGAGTATGGTGATATAAACCCATATTCAAGCAGAATGCCTCAAAAAAATAAAAAAGGAATGTTTTGTCAGTATTGAAATGAAATCAGAAAGTCGTTTCTCCCTTTTGCTATCAAATGCCATGGGAATGGAGATGTTACCACAAATATTTCCACTTCAACAAAATGCTAAGTCTGTGACAGAAACTCATGCTACCGAAATTGTTGTGACTGACTCTACTAATGACAGCAGAGCAGGACCATAGAAAAATCTGTACAAACCCTGGAGGTCCCTGTGCACACTCCCTCTCTGCCACCAGCCATCTCTGATATTGGGCTTTCATCAAATAGCAGGAGCGGTGGAGCCTGACATCCAAATCGCAGCTCCAAAGGCACGTGTGGAGTTGCCCAGAAGTAAAGACAGTGCAGATGGGCAGTGGTTATACACCAGTTTGCAAATGCTTCAGAGTTGCAGGGGACTGCAGGGAGCCGTGAGTGTATCCGGGCTGTCAAGGGTAGACGTGTAGCTAGTGACAGCCACTTAGTGATGTTTCAGAGCTGGTGTCTTTATTACACTGTGGCCAGCCTTCCTCTAGACCAGCCTTGGGTTTCAGCTCTTCCCGCAGCTGTGGCAGGGAGGATTTGCTGCCTCTCAAGTGCATTTGTGGATGAGGGGTTAGGGAAGCAAGGAGGGCAGGTGGGACAAGTGTATCAGTGGCACTGGGGAGTGGAGGCGACAGCGTGGAGTTGGGACAGACAGAGTGACATCACACACGGCTTCACTCTACTCCATTAAAAGGTGGATGGAAATGGGACGTGACAAAGTATTTGTGAGAGTCATCGTCTGTTACAGTGAGGGCACCATAATAAATACCTTGCCCTGCAGGGAGTCTGCATGCAGCTCAGAGAAGTAACATCACCTGGTCTGTGTCTTTCCAGAGAGTGACATTGCTTTAGTGCTGGGTGACAGTATGAGGCCAGGGTCTGATCTCCAGCTTCTATTCCAAACCATTGGTTGACACTTCCTAACTAATCCCTGAAGAGACAGGGAAAAAACCTCCCAGACACAATCTGTTCTTTCCAAAGAGGGGAGAAGGATCTCTCTTTCTGGACGTGGGGCCTTTTGAAAATCATAATCATCACAAAAAGATAAAATCACTCAGGTGGGAAGGGACCTCAGGAGGGTTCTAGTCCATCTTCTGCTCCAAGAAGGATTGACACTGAATTCAGATCAGGTTGTGCAGCCTTGCTCCAGGCAGGTCTTGAAGACCTCCAAAGACAGAAACTGCACCTCCTGTTGCCTGTTCCAATGCTTTGCAGTCCTCATGGGGAAACATTTTTTCTTTATCTGGTCAGAAACACCCCTTCTAAAATTTATGACGATTGTATTTTGTTCTCCTGACATGCATGTCCATAAGGAGCCTGGATCCCATCTTTTTGGTAACATCCTCACAGGTACTGGGCAGGTCCCTGCAGCCTTCTCTTCTCCTGTCTGAACAGGGACAGTTACTCCACCTCTTTTCATATCACACGGGACCAAGCCCCTTGACCATCTTGAGGCCTCCACTGCATTTGCTCTGGTTTATCAGTGTCTGGGGGGGGCCCAAAACTGGGCATAGTATTTTAAATATGATCTAATGAATAGTGAATAAAAGGGGGTAATAATGTCTTTGGCTCTACTGGCTATTTTCCTGTTAACAGAGCCCAGGATGCTGTTAGCTTTCATGTTGCCAGGGTACACTGCTGCCTCATTTTTATCCTACTGTGCACCAAACTCCCAGCTCCTAGTTAGCAGAACTGCTATCCATCCAGTCAGCCCCCAGCCCACACCAGTGCAGGGGGTCACGGTATCGCAAGTGCCGAACTTTGCCTTTGTCTTTGTTTCATGAGGTTCCTGTTGGCCCATTCCTCTAACCTGTCCAGGTCCCTCTAAATAGTGGCCCTGCTGCTGAGTGTATCAACTGCTGCCTCATGGTTGGTGTCATTCGCAAACCTGATGAGAGTCTCTTCCTCTGAATCATTAATAATGATGTTAAAGAGGAAAAGAAAGACCCCTGGGGAACTCCATGTATAACTGGCCTCCAGGTAAAGTATACGCCTCAGGCTTTGAGCCCAATGGTCCAGACAGCTTTTCAAAATGAGACATTCCACACCTCTGCCTCATGCAAAGACTTTCTACCCACCATGGATATGGAGGCGTGGAGAGATGAATGAATCTGTCTTGAGCTGAGACCTTTGGGTGAGTATTGATTAGTATGGAGGTCGTACTGCTGTCTGCCAAAGCACCGCCCTTCTGCAAAGAGAAATGGAAACCTCACGAGGAGTTTGTGTCTGGTCAGAAGCTCAGTACTGGAGAAAATGACATAGCTGCTCTATGCTACAGTGATTTCTAAGCAACCAGGACCTCTGTGAGAATTAGCTGTATCCTGAGCTATGCCTTTCTTTACAAAATCCTCAAGGAAGGCAGATCTGATTGTTTCTTTACTATTGCAATAAATCTGAAAGCACTGTATAATTACCTGTCAGAGGCTCACAGAAGTTGCATAACTTCTCAGGCTTCGGAGGATGTAAAGATGATTTTGCAAAGATGATTTATGGAGGAAAGTTATTGATAAATGATAATAATAAACTTTAATTACAATGTATATTAAATAAAGAATCCCTGCTCACTAAATTAAGGTGGGGGGGAGCAGGGGAAGGTGCAGCCACTGCATAGCTGTCCTGAGCTCCTGCCATGGTAGCTGCAGGATATGAAAGTCTCGGTTGTCAAGCGGCTGCACTCTCTTAACGCTTGTATTTATCACAGCATGCTTCAAAAGAGCAGGCGGACAGCGTGGCCTGAGGGACTGCAGGCTGCAGAGGATGTAGCTGGGTTTAGTCTGCATCTGTTTGGCCATTATTGAGGTCCTGTTGCTGCTTTGTGGACCACCTTAGGGCGAAGCAGAGCAAACTCTCAGGTACTGCACATTAAGTAAGTGTGCTGAAGTCAGTGGAGCTGAACTGCTGGTCATCAGTGTTTGATTCAGACTAACAATTTAGAGCAACATTTTCACTTATATGTGTGCTCTTATTCTCTTTTTCTTTTCTTTTTTTGGTATTTTTTGTATTTTTAATTACAAGGGCTGTTAAATTTTATGAATATAGTATCTTTGCTCCTTGAGTTCATGTTAATTCACTTGAAAACCTATTAGTGAGGGAAGACTCTCTAAAGGTTTTCTCATTCCAGTAAATGCTTGGAAGAAATCCAAATAAAAATTTTAGTCTCAGGTTCCTTAAATGTGTGCAAAATGCAAAACCAGGTTTCCATCTGACCTTGGCTCTCGATCATCTGCTGACCCCAAACTCAGTCCTCCCAAATTTCCCAGAAGACTCAGTTTAATGGCCAGGACTATGGCTATCTCATAGGCTTTTGAGTATTTCCACTTCGGCCAAGGAGGAGGAACTTCACAAAGTGTCTTTATCATCCTGTGGCTTGACATAAGGAGCAGAAGGTTCCCAAGCCTTGAACTGCCCCTGACACAGGTGGATCTGGCTAAGTTGGCTTTCTAACAGATTTCGATAGTCCTGATTGATTGCCCAGATAAAAGGAAAAATTAAAAGAAACAAGCCTTTGAATGTTATCAGACCTTTTATCAAGATTTTCAAGAAAGGACTCCTCACATGGGTATGTGACATTGATTGCCAAATGAGTTCATCCAGCTCTTTACCTGGGCTATTAAATCCTGCTCATCATGTTGCCTGGGTATTCCCTCCCATGAGACTTTCCTCCAGCTTGTTTATTTGTGGGGCGGGGGGACATGGAGGCTGCAGCAACACAGTTTGAAAGCCACAGGGTTTCACATCATGACACAACTCCTGCATTTACTCCAGTCACTGTAGACCTGTCCCTTTGTTCGTGCTTAATACAAAGCAACCTGCTGCAGCCTCTACTGAATAGAGACTTTAATGAACTGAGGTGACAGGGAAGAAGCAAATCCAGCTCTTGGGGAGTTGTACAAACGTGGCGTTATCGTGTCCACTGCTGCTTTGTATGGGGGCCTGGCGGGATTTTTCAGAGGTGTCTATGCACGTATTTGCATTACTGCAACAGTTGGCTGGAGCACTAAGACAAGCCACTTATTCCCAATAAAGCTAGCAAGCAGTGTGTCACATGGAGAGGGCTCTGAAGCAGAGACATAAGGAAGACATCATGGGGTAATTGCTAATTTTCTTCTTGAGTTCATTCATTTTCCTGTGTGAGCAGTGGCACATCCAGGTAAGCTGGCAGTCGCTATGTTCCCCAGCCATGCAGGCCAACTGGACAAGGTAACACTCTGTCAACTTCCATGGAGAGACACCACAGTGAACACAAATAACAGTGTATAATCAGAACGCTGACAGTCATGCAGCCAACTGACAATCAAAGTGGAGAAATTGCAATCCAAAGCCAACTGGTGATGGTCTCTAACTATAGTATGAGCAGACAGTCATGCCAAGGAAATGCACATGAGAAGGCAAGGGCTTTAAAATCTTTCCTTCTTAAGTCTTTATTTGCTTTAAGTCTTCTCAGGCAAGTAAAGATATTTCCTAAATATCCTACCTAGAGACAACAGAAGGGCCAAAGCAGAGCCCCCAGCTACTGTTCTTGACCTGCAGGAAGCTTTACACAGGATCCAGTTGCCATCTTCGGCCCCATCACTCAATAGGTCACTACTATCTGTGCTGAGGAATCCCCAAGCATTTTGGAGAGGCTTTTTACTTTCTGTCTAGATCCAACAGGAAATTTCTGAAGCTGTAGAGCAAATGAAGCAGCTTTTCCCACACTTTTCCAGCAAGCTCCTTCCTCAGCAGGATGTTTCCTGAGACAGAAAGAAAGGCAATGCTGGAGCTTTATTTCAGTGTTGGATCTGTTGGGGACACTAACCCAGCGCGGTGATTGGGCTCCACCAGGGCTGTCAGAGAAGGATACAAGAGAGATGGTTTTTCTCCAGGACTAGACACACAGTACTTTGTTTGCTTCTGCTTGATGAGAGCCCTGGCGTTGCCTCAGGACTGAGTACAGAGGCCGGACTGCTGCAGCTGTGCGTGTGGGATGGACCGCCCAGGTCTCAACCCCTTTTTATTGGCAAGAAAGCTGACTGTGCATTCCCTCTAAACAGCTTACAAAGCCAGTCCATGTGGCAGGTGACTTCCTAGTGCTAACAAGAGCCCCGTGTGTTCTCACTGACATACTGAGCCCAGCAATAAGTATTGCCTGTATTGCTAATCAAGAAAAATGTTTCCAGAGCCACTGAGCTGTCAGCTTTCCTGCCCACCGCACATGAGCAGTGCTGAGGGCTCCGTGACAATGGTTACAGAAAAAGCCTCCTACCGTCCTGTGCTTTATTATGCATGGGAAGTGCCTGCCGGCAGCAGCTCCTGATCTTCCCAGTCACCTCCAGGGATTCACATGTGTAGTAAGGATGGAGGAAAGTTGCTGCTCATTGTCAGACACCATCTGGGGCCATCCATGGGGAGAAGGTTTGGAAGAAGATGAGCCTTGCATTTGGGGTTTTGCTTTGATGAAGTGGACAAGAAGAAAACAGTTGTTAGTGTACATAAAGCTAGAAATAGGCAGATCTAAAACATCAGCAGTTTGGGAAAACTCTCAGGAAAGAAAGTCAGCTGACCAAGTTGTCTATAAAGTGGGGCAGGACAGATAAGAGGGATGAGTGGAATTAGCTGTATGAATTTAGCTTTGGGAAATAACTGTCATGAACATGGCTAAATTAGGAGATTCTCCTGCTTGGAATCTGAGTTCTGGTTTCGTTTTCTGCTGTGTGACACCATGTGGCATGTCAGGAGGCTGGTCTTGTGTACCGGGGAGTGTTGGAGCTCAGATGTTAGGCGAGATGATAGATATTCCAGGACACACAGTGTGCCATAGCAGTTCGAAGTATGCATGGAGGTAACCGGAGTTGGATTTCAAGAACTCGTCACCCATAGCAGATTCTGATGTTCAAAAGATGTGTCCCTTAATGAAAAGCTTAGAGAGGTTGTGTAGTATTGACTGACAGGCATCACAGCTCTCTCTGTGTGTAAGAGTGGTCCTGCTGGGACATGGCACTAAGGCAGGAGGTGACAGCCTCAGAATATGTCCTTCCTGGGGCAAGAGTGCTCTTTGAGGCTGGTTACTGGCAGCAGAAGCTAGCCCAGTATCACCAGTCTACACAAGACATCAGAGCACAACAGGATGCTCCATGCCATTGGCATACATCCCAATACCTCTTTCCAGATCATGTTTTACCTTGCTGCCCACAGATGCCCCTGGCAACAAGAAGCCACTGGGATCTGTAGCCAATCCAGTCTGCAAAATAGACTTAGGTTCAAGATTTTAAAAGAAAACCTAAATGCAAGGTTTCATTGCAGAAGAGACAAAAATATTGGCTGAGCCACAGAGATTTTTCTTTTCTTTTCTTTTTTTCATCTCTTAGCAAAGAAAAATTTGTTTGAATTTGTCTTGCTTTGGCTCGGCTGGGAATAATTATTTATTAGCGCAATTGGTTTTGGTTTGATCAATGAACTGCAGAACGAATGCCTTGCAGAGTTCTAGTAGGCCATTTTTTGGATCACGGCCAGTCTGCAGCTCCAGCTGCATCCCTGTCCCAGGAGCAGGAAGGTCTGTGAGGTAGGGGTCTTGGGTGCATTAATGCTTTTTTCAGAAGTCTGTATCTGAACAGGTAGAAAGCATCACAGGACAAGCGTCACTAAATCTGCATTAACGACACTTTTTGGTGGTGAATTATGATAATATTTTTAAGCCTTTATGATAGCCCTACCTGGAGCTATCATAAAGCAGTAAAGAAGCCATAAATGTGATAACAAAGAATTCTTTCCCGACATGCAGCCAGGCTGATTTTACAGCTACAATTCATGTTAAGTGTGCATTCATTAAATTATTCAGAGATGATAATGTCTCCTCTTCATAATCCTTAATCACCATGCCAATATGATTCTGCTTACACTGGCTAAAGAGTAGCTGAGGGAGAAATGCATTTTGGCAGGGCAAGGATCACTAACACTTTACAGTAATGGTAGATTAATTAGTGACAGATGATGATGGAGTGTGTATCAGAGTAAACACGGCTTCTACCTCAGCACTGCAAGGACTCATCATGGTCAGCATTGTAACAAGAAGCACCTCAATGCCTTACATCATAAGACAGACTCACTCCCTCCTTAATGTTACCCTCTGCATAGCTCCAATATAATAAAACATTTATAGAGGAGAGAGAAGAAGCTCTGTTGCCAAAAAATCATTGGGTCAGAGGAGACTTCTGATAGAAAATAATATGTTTCTCTGAGGAATACATATATTCCCTGATCAGTGTTTGCAAGACATCCACCCTGGCGCGTGACTTATGCCCATCACTGTTCTGCTTCATCTGTCCTGCGCAGGAAAGATGAATGGTAGTGGCTCGGTGGGTGACAGGCAGCCCGTGCTCCTGTGAGTGTCATATGCCACACACTGTGGTGTGATCTGCTCCAGAGTTACAGGGCTATCTCCTCGGTCTCCCTTGTCTCTCTAGAGGGGTCGTATCAAATGTCGTGCTTGACTGATGATCACATGTGCTCCATCTAAACCATATGGTCATACTGTCTTATCCGCCTTCACTCACACCTGCCTCATGCTTTCCTAGACTCTTACATGTGAATTTTGGCTAAATTTTTTCCTTGATGGTCTCATACTAATTCTGGACCTCTCCATAGCAGGATTCGTGGCTTATCTTTGCATTTGAAGGGCAACAGTTCTATGAACTCTCCAAGAAAAACTGATCCCAGACCTCAGTCCAAGTTGTGAACTTGGATCAGAAGCGTGGGCCTTGCAGATCAAATTACTGCTGGTGAAGAAATCAATGAGATCGGGTGTGGTGACTCTAAAGGGTACTTTCATTTTTTCCATGGTGGCACCAGTCCTGGAGTCATGGTCCTGGAGTAAGAGCAGAGATTTAAATCCATTCTCAGGAATATGCACATGGACACCAGTGGCCAGTTCCCAAAGTGTGAGCAACTGGGCTGAAAGGAGACTAGTCATTCTGGCAGCAGGTCTTTCCAAAGCACTTGCAATGCAACCATCGATGGTGTAGCAGCTCTGCAAGGACCGTTTGTGTTTGCATGTTCAAAAGGTAAAGTGCCCTATATATGTCTTAGTATGGAGTGGTAGGTCTATCCTTGACCTTCCTCTGTGTGTTTTAACCTAACTGCTGTGTCCTTGTCTTGAGCACTCAATAACCCATCCCTCCTTAATTAGGTACTTATGTTTCCTATATCGCCATGACAGGGATAGGTGTCTTTGAAGGAATCTGGAGGAGATCCTGTCTCCCTAGGTGGATAGGATGTGTTTGCATAGCACCCCTCCACTGACCAGTAAGGAATAGATGCACTTTTCTTAGAAGGACAGGGTTCCCCTGCTACCTTTTGTAACAATGTCCAGTTTTGTTTCCTTTTTTTAATTAAGGGTCTAGCTTTCAGGGAGTCCCAATGCACGTTATCATTCAGCTCCTGACCAGAAGTCTTGGACCCCAGTCCTGCAAGGGCTAAGCAAGACACTACTCCAGTGAGTAAAACTCCCCTTTTCTATGAAAGGTCATGACAAACCTTTCTCTCCAGCATGCACAAATATGACAAGAACCAGGAGCTGAATGTCAGACACGAGCAAATCTGGACCAGAAATAAGGTGCAAACATTAATATGTCCCCTGGAAGAACCCTCCAATGCCCCTTCCTTGCTGTACCTGCCTGAACAATCCTTTCCTTTTTGTCGTGGTTTAACCCCAGCCAGCAGCTAAGCACCACGCAGCCGCTCGCTCACTCCCCCCACCCCAGTGGGATGGGGAAGAGAATTGGGAGGGTTACAGTCAGAAAACTCATGGGTTGAGATAAGAACAGTTTAATAATTGAAGTAAAATGAAATAGAATAGTAGTAATAATAATAATATAATAATACAATAATAATATACAGAGCAAGGGATACACTATGCAATTGGCTCACCACCCGCCGACCGATGCCTAGCCTGTCCCCGAGCAGTGATCGCTGCCCCCCCCGGCCAACTCTTCCCAGTTTATATACTGAGCATGATGTCATACGGTATGGAATAGCCCTTTGGCTGGTCTGGGTCAGCTGTGCCCCCTCCCAGCTTCTTGTGCACCTGGCAGAGCATGGGAAGCTGAAAAAGTCCTTGACCAGTGTAAACTCTACTCGGCAAGAACCAAAACATCACTGTGTTATCAACATTATTCTCATCCTAAATCCAAAACACAGCACTCTGCTAGCTACTAAGAAGAAAATTAACTCTATCCCAGCTGAAACCAGGACACTTTTGAGACATCTTGCCCAGGTCTCTGTGCTTCAATACCAGCAACCCTGTTAGAGCATGTCACCAGGAATCCAGAGCTCTTTTTAGTTTCATGATAAATGGAAAACCTTGAGGTTCAGCTTAAAAAAAATTTAAAAATGCCCTGCAGGAAATATCTTCCTTGGGGCCTCATTACTCTCCACACTGATTGCCTACAGGAACATCACTCACCTTTTAATGAAACCCAAAGGGAGGAATGTGTTCTGCTTGGGAGCAAATCACATGTGGTTTCCATCTGGCCTCACAAGTGAGCTGCACGATTCGTTCACTGGCTGCACTGAGAAACAAGTTAATTATGAAGCCCCCTGGTAAGCATCAATTTTTCCTAGTGTGGAACAAAGGGTCCGTCACCCTCCCACCCCATTCAGCGTACCCATCAGAGGGCTTGATGGGGCACCCACACCTCGCTCCTCTTTAGCATGTGATTAAATGCTCTATATGGCATCCCATTTTTTCCTGGTAAGAAAGCATGAAGCCTGCTATCCTCCTTTATGCAAGACTGAAATCCAGCAGCAGATGTTGGCAACACTTCCAACGGGAATGGCTAGCAGTAAAACACTTGTCAGAGTGGGGCAGGACAGTGCTGTCAACAAGTGTGTGCATAAATGAGCTTGCTCTCTCTGTAGCATTTCCTTGGCTGGAGTCCACGAAGCCTCTTGCAGGACCTGCTTCAGAATTTTCTGTCAAATGCTTTTCCACTGGGAGATGTGATTCCAATACCTGTTTTCATTTTTCTGAAAAGACATTCAGTTTTCCCTTGGGGTGGGGGTAGAATATTTGATGTATATCAGATTATTTCATTTCTTTATTCAGACTGAAATGCTTTGTATCAAATTAGTTCAGAATCCTGTCAAATAGCATTTCTCTGCTGCTTGCTGCCTGGCAGAAGCTACTCTATACCAAATCCTCATCTCCTCCTGTGCACTGGGTTTTCAGAAAGACCCCCTCACCTTGAACATGCCATGGCCTGTACTGTACAGGGACCAGAGGAGCCATATGACTGATGACCAGGAGCCACAGTCAGGCTGGTGGGCAGGGGAAAGGGGAAACAGATTATCAGCCCCCATGAAACAATGTTGTATGAGTTTACTTGAAGCCAATGGGCTGATCATTTCCATAGGCAAGAGTGACATTTTCCAACTTCAGGAGCAGTGAAATTGTCAGCTGTGATCCCACGACTTAAAGCACTGGCAAAGGATGCTCTGGAATTGTTGATAATAATTAAGCAAATGCAGAGATAAATCAGGTGGTTGTCCTGGGCTGCTGCTGTTCAGGAGGTACTGCATGGATTTTGTTGAAAACCAACACAGGAAATTTCAGACTGCCTTAGGAAAGGGATTTAAGCTGTGATCTTTCTCAGTGTGCAGTCTAAGAGAGCTTAAAGCTATTCTCACAGTAGATATGTTAAGGTCTTTGGTCACATATCCCAGTAATGCAATGGAAACGCAGTTTTCTGCCCTGCCTTATTTCCTTGTGTTTGAGAGGCTAAAAAGCAGCTACTTCACAAGAGACCAGAACTTGGACTGGTCTGGAAAGGAGGTTGTGTGCTCTCCCACCGAGCACCCCCTGCATCTGGGCTTACTTCAGAGTCTTTGCTTATGTTATTAGCTATGTTCCTTCCCTGTGTATGGT
This sequence comes from Theristicus caerulescens, assembly GCA_020745775.1. Taxonomy (NCBI): domain Eukaryota; kingdom Metazoa; phylum Chordata; class Aves; order Pelecaniformes; family Threskiornithidae; genus Theristicus; species Theristicus caerulescens. The sequence continues at coordinate 12,853,949 of CM036571.1, read as the reverse complement.
ACAGGATACATCAAGGGACACAGAGCCATCAGGGTACAAAGCTGAACCTCCTCCATGTGCCTACTGGGTCCTAAAGTTCTTTCTCCCTTTATTTGGGATGCTAAAGATGGGACCCAGCTCTCCTCCCAAGCACAGAGCCATTTCTGCAATTCACAAACCACAGAGAGGTTCGAAACCCTGGGCAGGATCCCGGTGTACCCAGCAGCTTGTCAAGTGTTTGATTTTTGTGTTAGAGGTAGGTTTAATCCCTGAACTTGGTCTGTCGAATAAGAGCTTGGGTTAGACGTAGTGCTGCGATCACCTGTGAGTTTGCCTCATGCATTTGACACAGTTGCAACTTATTGGCATAAATGAGCTGAAACTCAGCCTGGGTCCAGCATCCCCCTTTGCAAACTGGTCCTTGGGGGAACCCAAAGCTCAAAATGAAATTTCAGGATGTCTGAGCCCTCCATGAGTGGTTGTCAGGATTGATTCACTGGCTTCGATTTACAGATGGAGGAAGCAGCATCCAGGTATTTTTTTCTGTTTGATTTAATGTCACTCTGTCAGTAACTGATCTCAGCTGAATTATAACCAAACAGAAATGAGTGTGTCTAGACAGGGTTTTGCATAGTTTAACAACATACTTCCACTTAATTTGGTGCTGGTTTGTGCATGGACCCACAAAGAAGGACAGGCACAAACAGTTCTTTCCATCAGAAGTGACGTTGGACCAAATGTCCTCACATTGCAAAAATCCTAGAGAGTGAGCACCTCACCAAAAGCAGAAACTGCTTTGGACCTCTGGCACCAGAAAAGGTAACCGCAGAGATAGCAAGGAGCTGGACAGGTGACACTGAACTGCATCCCTTCAGTCTCTCACATTAAATAGGGGAAGCTCCTGTAATTGACTGCAGCAGTGGCCTCTCACAAGAATAAAGATTCTCACCCGCTGATGCAGAGGAAGGTTTCCCCTTGACCCGGGTGAATATTGGCCACCTTGCCCTTTACACTAGGTAGTAGTGACTCTTCTCCAAGGAGGACACAGATCCTTGCTTTATTCTCAACCTCAGATGGGGAGGGAGGAGACAGGACCTAGCAAGCAAAGAAATAAATAACATACACATTTAATAGAGTATAATCAAACTCATCTGCCAGTGGAGCATGCTAATTAGCTTAATGAGATTTCTTGGAATGAGAAAATATTACTTATTTCATTAACTGCATGACAATTGTGCTCCTAAATGAATCAAGAAATAAATCTAAGAATTAAGATGTAAAAAATAAAATGTTAATAAAATAACCACTGCCAGAAAAGTGCTTTAACCCAGGAAATCAGGTTACATTTAATATCCAGTAATATTTTATGAAAGAAATTACATGAAGCATCTGGAATGTGATTGCTTGCTTCTCAGACAAGCTGTGGAGAGCTTCTCCCCCCGTGGCTCCCAGGGTCCCGACACTAAAGATTTCTTCTGTAGCAGCTGGACCATGAACTGAACCTGGGCCCTGCAAGGGGAACAGTGGGGGTGATGGCCCACAATGCGGGGCATCTTATGGCATTTACGGCAGCAGTGCTTTTGAGCTTGTGACCACCAACAGCACCATCATCTTCATCACTGGGGTGAGGGGTGTGAGCAAGGAGCTGAGGGCATGGCTTGGGGCAGGGCTGTTTCAATAGACGTGGTCCTCTGGGACCTGCCATGTAGGTCTCCAGAAATGCTAGTGGAGTTGTCAGTGGTTCAGACACCTTCTTTCCTGGACCATGGGTGATATATGGAGATGGGCTAGTTTGCTTTGACAGTGGAGAGCAGCAAGAGTTGCTAGGTTTGGGATTCAGCTGGTAGGCTAGTAGAATTTGATGAGTAATAGGAAAATTACTCTGTGAATAACGGGCATATTGGATGAATAATCTCTTGGCAAATAATATCTGATCTGCTTGAGCTGTCAGCAAGGGACATGTGCTGCCTGCGTATGCTGTGGGAAGGCACTGGGTAGTCTGCAGCTTCAAATTTAAGCTTTGTTAAACAAAGCCAAACAAAACCCATATGGTTTATGAATAGAAAAGGTTTTCATCCTGTTAAAAAAAATGCAAGCATGTAATCAATGGTTATGTTGAGCTGCCGTGTAAGAAAGTGAGTTAAAATGAAACCGAACAATCTGATTTCACTCTGTAATGGGACTAAAAGGAAAAATGCAAACAAACAAGTTCAGGACCTGCATTTTAATACACCAGAAGATGCAGATCATCAGTCACCTTTGCAGAGCTCAGAGCCTCCCTTCACCTCCAAAAATAGGGGACCAGCGCTGGAAGTCCCCAGAGCATTTCTGTGCTGTTTGAGCATGGCCCAGGGGCCACGCTAAGGCATGGGGAAAGGCATAGTCCACAGGGCTTCACCCCACACACGCTGCATGGAGGGAGGTCTGAGCATCCCCCAAACCTGCTCCCAAACTGCCCCAGAACACAGAGCACTGTCTAAAAGCAAACTGGAATTGTTACAGTGAGAGCCCACAGACATGGGGAACCTAATTCCTGTGTGAAATGCCATCTTTAATGTGGCTGGGGAATGGACCCTACGGGATTTGCTGAGCATATTTGCACTGCAGGCTGAATCAGTCCCTGCCGTCCAGAGGAACCCTCTCTGCCCTCATCTACCCCGAGCCTGCTTCTGAGCTGGCAGCTCATTGCACACACAGGGTCGCACCCAGACAAGCTGAAGTCATCTCCCCCTCTCACTACCTATCTGCTTCATACTCTGGATGTAGCTGAACAGAAAAAAAGGCTCGAGTGCAGGGACTCCTTCTCTGGCATTACCCTCATTGCTTGAGCCTCCCTCATCTTCCCACTCCCTTCTGGTTTTCTGAAGATGCTCTGTCACATTTTATCACTCTGCTTGGTATTTAACCCTTTCCCATAGATTCCTCAAAGCTGCCATTGCACAGCTACCTTGACTATGCCAAGCCAGGGTGAGCAAATATTTATTTCAGTTGCTTGTGACTTAAAGAAAAGAAGCAGGATCTTTGCTGGAAAGCAGGAATCGACACTGTGACGATGTGCTGTTGAAGTGGCATAATGTTTGGGGGTGGGTCAAACTGGTTTCCAGGCCAGAATCACAGCCAAATTCTGTCTTTTCTCTAACAAAGTCCAGAGAATTGAGAAGGTGCTCGCCAGTGTCCCCAGCACAGAGCCCACTGTTCGGTCCGGACTCGTGGCTCACAGCCTCACGGCTGACGTCCGAGGACATGAGATGAGATCACAGCACCAGAGCCCAGTCAACTATCCCCAGCTCCTCCATTAACTGAGGCCCAATATCTTCTGCAAAGTCCGTTTCCATTCTCAATCTTCCTTTCTGGATGTGTCTCCAGCACAAACGCTGTGCAAGCACTGAGGTCTTCAGCCAGGGCTCTACCAGATCCCACAGCAGAGGCAGAGCTGGAAATCAAACCGTGAGTCAGAGGACAGTTCCAGATATGAGTGGACTTTAGTGCCCCCATTTCTGCTGAGCCTGTCTGCATCAATGGCTTCAATGTCTCTGCTGCACACTGTACTCCTTAAATGATAGTGATGAGTTTCACCCTGCACTGCATTTTCAATGAACTGCTCTGGGTAATGTACACTTTGAAAATGATAGCCAGCAGCTGCAGTGTTTCTTTGGTCCCCTGAGATCCCTGTTTGTTTAATAAACTTGTATTTTTCTGAACAGCACAGCTCATTGTGAAGGTAATCTTAAAGGGAAAAAATGCCTGTGAACAGAACTGATTGAATATCAGAAAATACAAAGCATCCTCAAACCCAAATGACAAAGCCACCTGATTAAAAAAACACAAAGAGATTTTAATTAAAATTGATTACAACAGGCAAAAATAAACATCTAAAAAGTCAAGATTAAATCCTTCAATCCATACAGAACTTCACACTGATGGAGTACTCTTCCTCCTTTCCAACATTGGCCCAATCCCTTCTCTGAAGGCCCCTTGAAACATACGGGCAAAGAAAAAAAGAGCTGATGCAGCTCATTTCACAGCCAAATGTAACCAAATGCCCTCACTCCACCAATATCTCCTCGCGTCTATGACCTCTCAGCTCCATGGCAGCAAAGCATTTTCAGTTTGACTGAATCAGTTCGCAAAACATCAGTGTCCTGGATCCCTTTCTTCTAATGTTCCCCTGCCAACTTGCCAGAAAATATTTCTCTACCTGCATCCAAAGTGTTTTGATACTTTCACTGAGAGCTTCACCTGGCCTTCCCCTTGCTGAATGCACCCTCCACTGCCACCTTGCACTGTGGGTAATAGGATTGTCTGTACCTTGAGTCTAAACGTTCTGCATATCAGTCACGCAACAGAAGACACGAGGTGGCCCCAAGTTACTGCTGGGCAGCAACATCCTATTGATAACAGTGTCCCCAAGAGGGACCCAAGTCCTGCTGTGTCCCAACATGTCACCTGTGTCACAAAGCAGCTCTGAGGCTGCTTCTTGGTGAAACAGGTCTGCCAAGCTGCTGTCAGTGTGACCCTCCAGGCAGTGTTGTCCTGTTTCCTGGGCACTGGGATGCACAGGGGACCGTGTGCTCTCTGGGCCAAAAATGCAGCACCCTGAACTTGAGAGTCCTCCAGGGTTCTGGTTTCAGGGAGGTTTGGAGGGCCGTTCAGCCTCTCTCAGTGAATATCAGCACACAGAGCAGCTTTGTGGACTTCAGTGGATTCAGAGCTTCTCCCTCACTATGCTGGTTCTACTGCCATCCTCTAGCAGCCGATGCACTCTTCCTTTGGACAGACCAGGCCAAGCTTCGGATGAACAAGGAGGCCGCTATTCTCTCTCCAACACACCAATTTCATTTTTCCTGTCTTCCTTTCCTAGCAGAGCCTCAGAGCCGAACAACTTGTCTCTGGCAGGCCAGGCTAAAAGGACATCTGGAGCATAATTCCCACCAGGTCTCTGCTCTCGGTGTCTTCAGGGAGGGGACCTGTCACTGGCCATCTTGGGTGGGGGACAGTGTCTGATAGATGGACAGACTCCTCTGACACTGCCATTCAGATGCAGTTCCAACAGTCCTTTAAAAGTGCAGAGGGGGTGAGTGCAGAAATGCAGACAAGAGACTCCCTGCACAGATCTACCCGGGACAAAGTGCCAAGGCTCCATTTGATGTAGTGGACGTTTTATTTTGCATTTTTAAGTAAACAGCAAGGACTGAATTCCTGGTGTCTGACAAAATGGGATGACATCACTTACAGACAAAGCAGTTATTCTAAAAGGCATATTCCATTTCCACATCATCGGGTTAGTCAATGATAACCAGGCTGGTGCGGAATTCATCTAGTCACACTGGAGTAAATCCGGTGTGACACTGCTAAGAGTCACCATTCTCTAAGCGTAGGAGCAGAGCAGACTTGATAGCAGTGTTTTCGTGGATTTTTTGACCCTAAAGTTTTTGTTATACCCTGTCTGAATATCTCTTCTCAATTTATACCTGCAGTTGCTCCTTTTCCCACCATGTGCTGCTGTGAAAAGCCTTCCTCTGTCGTCTTGATCTGCTGTTCCAAACAGTATCCCTCAGACCTGGGAGGGAGCCAAGGTGTTTAATGGAGATGAGGGCAGATTTCAATAAACATTGTTCTGAAGACCTGGGAACTCAATGCCTTTCCTTGGCCTGATGGTGGTCTGGAGGTGCCTTACTGAAGGTGGGAGGTAGAGATCTGGGGAAGTATGAGATACTGTCACTGTTGGTCCTCTCGTCACTGGGAAAGGAAGAGAAAAGCTGGTTTCTCTGCAGCTCCAACTTGCCTCTGCGCAAAGCAGCTCGTATCTCTGAACAATCCTGACAGTGCAGGAAAAAAGACTTCTGACAAGCATATAATCCAATTAGCTTCTCGTTTTCACATCAATTCAGTTCTAGCTCATGAAATTGCTTGTCATTTATCCATCACTCCAAGAGACTCCAGAATCCAATTGCCTTTCCTGAAGCCAGAAATGAGACACTAGCAACAAGACCCATTAGAGATGTCATTCAGGGCTTCCACTTCTGCTCTCCCAGATAATGGATGAAGCTCTGTAGCAAATTGCAGCTCTGGAAGAATTCAGGACAGCTTATTCCTCTTCTTTGGAGCCTATGCAGAGTCCCCCAAGACACATAGAGGCAGACCCTACAGATGGCTGTGTCAAGACAGGCCATCACATCTCCAAAAATACACCCTGAAAAATACAGCTGAAGCAGTCCTGACTTTTCACAGTAATTACTTGCACCAACTGTTGGGTTTTTTACTTGTTTTTTTCTGTTTGCTTTTTTAAAATAATGACTAATTTATTTGATGAATTTAATCTTTCACCTGTTTACTAATTGCCTTCAGATAGATTGCAAAAATACCATAGTTATTCGGGGACTAATTCTGGAAAAGTCAAATACCAGAAGGCCAGAAGCTTCCAAAGGGGACTTCATTTGTTCTCCAAAAGTAGAAGCCAAGTGCACTGCATGGGAGGGAATTCTGGAGCAGGCACAGATGTCCAGCAAGGTGAGACAGAGGGAAGACCTTGTGAGCTGCAAGCAGAAAGGTACCTGGTGGCAATGGAAGGTACCTGGTGGCAATGGAAGTTCCCTGCGCACGTGGTGAGCCCGGAGCACAGAGAAACCAAGTCACTTCCTGAGGGCCACTGAGAGTTTGTTGGATGCAAAACACCTTCAATCACCAGTGGTCAGAGTTTTGGACAATGATCTACAGTCTTCTATCCACCCAGACTTCAGTGGCTTTGTCCTACAGGACAGAGATGCTCACAGTCCCAGTCTGTCTGTCTTTCCTGCTGTTACCCCTGGGCAAAGGCTTGTGTTTTGTTCTGCCTTTATTAGCCAGAGGATGTGGGGATGCAGCTTGGTGCTGCTGCTATACACATGTGTGTATGGACTCTGGCTGATAGTGAACAGCCTGCCTGGAGTCACCTTTCTAGCAAAGTGAAAGGCTTGAACTTTCCTGAGCAGAGTTTGCAGCCATGCCCTTGCAGCTGATGAGGGCTGGAGCACCAGGGCTGACAGTACAATTGCTGCAGACAATAGCACTGTCACACAAGGGGACTCCTCCCTGCCATGTGTCTGGGAGTGCTCACCTCATGGAACTGGCCAGGCCCTGCCCCCAGAGTCCCTGGCCTTTCATGTTCATGGCCCTCCTTCTTTGAAGCTATTGGCTTCTTGCCCTGCACTTTGGAGAACTGTCACATCATAGAATGGTTTGGGTTGGAAGGGGACTTTGAAGATCATCTAGTCCACCCCCCCTGCTGTGAGCAGGGACATTTTTCACTAGATCAGGTTGTTCAAAGCCCCGTCCAACCTGGCCTTGAACATTTCCAGGGAGGGGGCATCCACAGCTTCTCTGGGCAACCTGTTCCAGTGTCTCACCACCCTCATCTTAAAAAATTTCTTCCTTATGTCCCATCTAAACGTACCCTCTTTCAGTTTAAAACTGTTGCCCCTTGTGCTGTCACTACAGGCCCTGGTAAAAAGTCTTTCTCTGTCTTTCTTATAAACCTTCTTTATATATTGAAAGGCCATAATAAGGTCTCCTCAAAGCCTGCTCTTTTCTAGGCTGAACAACCCCAACTCTCTCAGCCTTTCTTCGTAGGAGAGGTGTTCCAGCTCTCTGATCATTTTCATGGCCCTCCACTGGACCTGCTCTAACAAGTCCATGTCTGTCTTGTGCTGGGGACCCCAGAGCTGGATGCAGTACCCCAGGTGGGGTGCCACGAGAGCAGAGTAGAGGGGAGAGTCACCTCCTGCAACCTGCTGGCCACGCTTCTTTTGATGCAGCCCAGGATACAATTGACTTTCTGGGCTGCAAGCACACATTACCAGCTCATATCCATTTTTTCGTCCACCAGTATGCCCAAGTCCTTCTCCACAGGGCTGCTCGTACCCTTTAAAGCAGGGCTACAAACTGCAGTATAGCTCCAAATGAAGGTTTGCAGGATGGCAGAGGAGTACGCACCAGCACCAGCACCAGCACCAGCACCAGTACCAGTATGCACCAGCACCAGCAGAGCATCCTAAGTCATCATCCTGTCTAGAAGGGCAGGCTCCAGTCGCTGATTCTCTCTGCCTGTGCCCCTTGTGTGCAAATGTCCATTTTTCCTGGGCTGTCATACCAACAGGAATTGAATGTGTATGGGGGACCCAGCTAGCAAACAGGCACACTTGGCTTTTATTCTCACTCCTCATTTACTATGGCCATGGTTTGACATCTGGGACACTGGTAGCAGTGACATCTCTGTCCCTGCCATCACTGCCCCTTGTCAGAGCCAAAACAACTGCTTGGGAAGGTTGTGCTGAAACCAAGCAGGAACTGACCTGATTTTAAGTGACCAGCATGGCTTTGCAGGATTTATTAATATGGATCATGTTTTCAACCAAAGCCCAAGGACAGACCCAGCAACACCTTTGTAGACTTGATGGGAACAGTAGTGCTGCAGCACAAGGTGAGAATAAACAGAGCATGGAGACATTAGGGAAATCTCATGGCTGGGGCCTTCCTCAAAGCCCTTTGTCACCAAGCTACAGCCCATGTGGCCTGCAGCAAGTGGCTCAGGTGATAGCAGACTTTACAGCCTCCAGAAGCCCAAGAATTGGAACTGGGATTTAAGGTCATGTCCAGTTAGACCCCACTCACTGCCTACTGTCACACCAGGTGAAAAACAAGGCTGGGAAAAGACTGACACTTTCTCAGTCATTGAGGTTTAGGTACCTGAGGACACTTTCAAAACACAGAGCCTGCACCATGGATCCAAGTCTTATTTCTCTGGAGAGTCACTGTGATTTGCAGCCAATGCAGTCCCAGCATTCACCTTTGTCTCCTTCACTGTGCTCACCAAGACAGGCCACAGGATGAGATGCTCCAGGGAGCACCATGCATTTATGTTACCTGGAGCATCCTCTTCAAAGGGGAAACAGCTAGAATGAGGCCCTAGACGAAAAAGTAATTTAAAGAAATTACAAAGCCAACTTCTGCCCTTGACTGAGTGTTGCCAGAGCCAAGCAGGTTTTGGTGCTGCGGCTGTCACTGCTTCACTGCTGAGGCTGGGACATGGTTTTTCACCAGAATTAATTTCAGATGAATGACTGTGGCCCTCCCTCCTCTGGTTGGTTTTGACTTCCTTTAGGGAAAGCTCTCTGGTGACTCAAGGAAATCCTTGTCTCGTTACCACCCACAGAGCAGCACTCAGTGCCATGCCCTGTGTGTGTTTATGATATTAACTCCTGCACTCTTGTTCAGTTGTGGCAATAACACATCTTATGGGTGTGAAGATTATGAGAGACCTAGTCATTCAAGAATAAGAGCTTAAAAGTGTTTAATAGCTTTATAACTCTTTTCAAAGGGATTATTCCCTTCTCTTTTCAGTCTTTTTCTGCACTTGACATGGCACTAAAGCAAGCTAACAGTGTTCTTGAGTCCCACAGATACAACAGCCTGTAATTCCCATTTATAAATTGTAAGTAGAGGCTCAGCTTACTTGTGAACACAGGCCCCTGTTGCATGCCCCATTACCATCCTGACACCATGGTCTTCACGTGAAAAACAGCCGAAGCTCCTGTACAGTTCACATGAGAGCTGCACAGCTGCATCCACACTGGGGTGCAGGATCTGGGCCTCTTAAGCCCCTCTTTATCTGCTGTGAGGAAGAGGCTCACCCCAACACATTGTCAGTGATGTGCTTGTTGCCTCTAATTATAATTCATTACGGTGCCTGTTGCACTTGGTTTTGGGCAAGTCATGGGCACAGCTCCTCTGTGGTAGAAGCTAGGTCATATGCAGACCAAGACACCTTCAAGCATGATCCCTCCTGCTTTCCAGGAACAGACTGGAGGAAGAGATTCCTGTTAGGAACATTCCACAAGACTTTTTTAAAGGATGTCTGTCAGGGATGATCCATCATTCACTACTGCATGTGCAGCAAGGAAGCAGTCTATGTGCTTTTAGCCCATCCTCTCAAGATATAAAAACATACCACGTGACCAGCGCCCAGCCAGAACAATTTGGGTTTTGAACAAGGGATGTTCTCCTCTAACAGACTGCTCAGCAACTGCAGCTGGGAAATTATTCACAGAAACTCTACACTGAGTGATTTCATAAATGTGAGAAAATAACAATCTGCCCACAAGCAATGTGTGAGCAGAACAGGAGTTACACACCGGGAAAAAGCTTTGTGCAAATCCTCCTTCTCCCTGTGCCTTTCAGAGCTTTTATTTCATCTCCTCAGATATTAGCAGGTCAGGCTGCATTCAGAAGCAAGATAGAAAATGTGGAAGAAACATCTGGTTTGGAAGGAGCAGAAGACACCTGCTGCCAGTCCTTGGTGAATTCAGGAGCTAGAATTAGGGGGACCATGCATTTGGTCTGATCTGATAATACCCATGTTTCTCTGACACTGAGAAGCACCAGCAAAGAAGGGTTGTTTGGCCTGCTCTGTGCATGTGAAACCTGATTCGCCAAGGGCAAAAGAAAACTGGGAGATGACATTTTGCAGAGACCCAAGAGGCCCAGGATTGCCCCTCCAGAGTTCACCTGGGTAGTGCTTACTGATGTGACTAATCCCCTGCACTGACAGAAGATGGTATGCCAGAAGAGGCATGGACTGGGGAGCGTTTGCAGAGTAAGTCCACCCCAGGCATGGAGAACTGCTGGTCACTGCACTCTGAAGTGTACTCGACACAGACCCAGTCTCTCAGGGTGTACCCACAGCTTCAGCTGAATGGGGTATGAACTGAACACCACCAGAGGTCCTTTGCGGTCTCCATGACTGCTTTCAGCTCCATCTCCTTTTACCCTTGAGGAAGTAGATTTTGCTCTGAGCTGCTCCCAGAGTTGTGACAGTCCTCAGAGAAATGTCTAAAATGGTTGCTGAGCTCTGTCTGACTGTGGTGTTCACCAAAGCCCATGGAGCAAACCTGAATCATGGTTTTGTGCTAGGAAAACCCAAATTTTAGCTTCTCAAGATGAATTTCACTGATATGTTTATGTGGCACCAGCTTTCTGTGAGACCAGAGCTGTCACTCCTTCACTGACACTCCCTGGTAGTTCTCCTTGCTAATAGCAGAAGGACCTTGGAAATGTCTGTGTTTGGCTGATGAAAGGTATTCAGGGCTGCACAGCAGTCCTGAGACAACCTTGAAATCCTCCTGGCATGCTTCTCTCAAAAAGCCATCAGTTAAGTGCAGGGATTTTCTCACAGCTGTTGCAGTCCAGTAATTATTGACTTGGCAGTATAGGGTCTCAGGACTCATCGGGACTTGTCCTGGTCTGAGCTAGTCTTAGGTTATTTCATCTGTGATAACAGTGCTGTGATTATCATCTACCCTGGGTTAGCTCCACTCTGTGGCAAAGCCCTAACAAACTCTCCTTTGTTTGCACAACAAACAACAGCCCTTTTTTGTTTAGGGGACTTGGGGAGGCTGCTGAGGCTTTAGCTGGGAGTCAATGAAAGGACAGCAGACTGTGATATGAAAAACATGTAAAAATAGACTCAAGTAGACCTAAGACCAAGGAGGAAGAAGTCCTCACCATGAGCATTGTACTCCTCTTGGCAGAGGATTCTGGATGATGGCAAGTTGTCATAACCTCCTCCAGGGCTCCTATGAGGACCCTGAGGGTCACAGAAAGTGTGAACGTAGCTCCAGAAAACAGGCAAGGGGACTAGGGAGATTTTGTATAACAAGTTTAACCCTTTTATTTAGGAGTTTTTTCTGTATTAGATAATTTGGACTATTAGACTACTAAAACATTGCTTAGATTAACAATAAATTCTTTCCTCCATATATAAGATGTGTTTCTTTTTGCTCACAATAACATCTTGACTGTAACAGCATGATTTAATATCCTTCCTGCAGATGGTGAAGGAATCCTACCAGGAGGCTCTTTGAAGTCAGATACATTTCAGAATAAATCTGCTGAGCAGGTAGGTTTTACACTGGGAATACTCCCTGGTTTGCTGCTTGCCAGGTGAAGTGGACAAGATGTTAACAAGGTCAATGTGTCTAAAGATGAAAGGCAGAGGGTGAATGGCAGTTTCCAATGACAGGAACTATTTAAGGCCAAAGTATTAAGTGTTTCCAATGCGAGCACAGGGCAGGCAGCTGTAATGGGAGTCTGAAGGACCAGTTCAGCCCGCTAGAAGGCCAGCTCACCTTGGTTTTATCAGGCCCTTAAGGTGTCATTCATGAGCAAGGTGACTGGGGTTCAAGTATTTGCTTTGATGTGGATCCTCTGGATGACTCTAAGCATATATCTATGCTTCTTTTTTGTGCAGTGACTAAAATGGACATGTTTCTGTCCTGGTGGATCTGGGCAGTTGATCTATCCTGCCAAAGGGCTGGAAATGCAGGGGGTGTCAAGACCAGACAAATGGGATGTGTGTATGTATGCATGTGTGTGGAGGGGAGTTTACAGGTTTACATATCGATTTGGTGAAAGACACGCCTTTCTTCAAGTCAATATAGCACCAGAAAAAAAGTCTGAGCAGAAGTTACATAAAAATCCTCTTCTCCACTACACTGGAGGGTTGGCCAGGTGACCAGTAGGCTATGAGTGTGCTTTCCACTCTAGCACCCCACGAGCTTGCATGCACAGAGCTGTTCTCTCCAAGGCACCTCAGGGGGAACTGTCTTTGCTTTGAGGCTGGAGCCCATGAATGGACTTGAGTAGTCATCAAAGGCTGTTAGGTGAATTGCTTTTGAAGATGAGGTCTTCAGCCTCTGTGACTGGGAGGGGTGATCTAACAGCAGCCTGCAACTACTTGAAGAGTTCAATTCACTACAAAGGCAGTGAATTCAAACTTCTTTATAGTGGTGGACAGTGTGAAAAGGCACAAGTTATGGCTGGGCAGATTCAGAATGGACATTAGGAAAATCATTTGCTCAGGAGTGTCAAGCAGAACTGCAAGAGGTCACCCAAAGAGGCTGTGGGATTTGTCTCTAGAGGTTTTCAAGACTCAGTTAGACAAATCCAGGGTGACCTGATCTAGAGTCAGCAAGATCCAGCAACATCCAGCTGATCCAGCAATAGCCCTATTCCAAGTGGGAGTCCCTTCCTACCTACCATTCTTGGATTTCTCTTCCCAGACAGTTCTGGAGAATTCCTGGAGGCACTAGACTCACGGATGCAGATGCAAAGTTGTGCAGCACATTAAGGACGGCATGTTTCAGAGTGACACCCGACTCCAGCCTAAGGAGAGACAGTCTGGGTTACAACTCTGATTTACACCAGAGGCAGCCTTCAGCCCAAACAGTATTTCAGGTCCATCAGTACCCCTGTCTGCTGTCCAAAAGACACAGCAATACTAGCCAGCAGCTGGCAAAATGTCTGTTTTTCTGGCAGCAAATTATTTCCAGGTTTTGTAATGAGCCAAAATAGAGGAGGAAAAAGAGAGATGCAGATAGTGGGAAGCATATTTCTGAAGTATTTTTTCTTATTAATCAAGCAGACTCACCCAAGCTCATTTCATGCCTTTGACCTAGATGTGGACTGATTTTAAAACTTCCCATACCTTTGCTTTGGTTCAAGCTGTCATCAGCACATACACAGTTGTGTGCCAGAGGTTAGGAATGACAGGAGCTGTGTTATTCATCCAGACTGCAATGGTTTGCTTGACCTGGTCACTTCCACAACCTTCCCTTCACTTTGCCGTCCTGCCACGTCTCCCATTTGGACACAGCAGGAAGAACTCTGCTTCCAGAAGTCTGGTGATATTTGGTGGCCTCCAGAAAAATTGGGTCATGTTTGAGTTGGCTCACAAAGGTGAGGTGCAGGCAAGGTTTTCTTATGGTTAGGAATAGTCTGTGGCATTTGAGAGAACATCAGGCAGCACAGTTATATCCCAGTCAAGCTGTTAGGCACATGCCGCCTTCCCTGATTGCCCCCTTGCTCAGCGTAGTCCCACTCAGTTCCCCAGCCTGCTAGCAGAGTCTGTGGGAGTGAAGCGTTACCCACTGTTAAGGAATACAGAGTTAGAGAGCACTTAAGACAGACATAAGTCCTTTGAGCCACATAGGATGCATGCAAAGATGTTGATGGGTCAGGCTGTTGTCATTGTGAAGCTCTTCTCTAACATCTTGGAAAGGTAATTGCAACTGGGAGAGGTTCCTTATAACTGGGAAAAGGCAAACATCATACCTATCTTCAGGAATGGCCACAAGGAGGATCTTGGGGACTACAGGTCATTCAGCCTCACCTCAGTCTTTGGGAAGGAAATGGAGCTTGAGTGTTTGGAGAGAGCCAGCGGTGACTGACGAAGGGCAATACCAATCTGTGTAATACAGAAAGAGTTGTCTGCAATATTTTCTAAGTCCTTTATTTTGATGTGAAGCAGTGAAATGTATTTTCTCCTTTAGTCCTCTGATTCTTTGCTGGTATCACGAGTTTAATTCTGCAGAGCAGCATATTTCCAGAGTGTCAAAACTGGAGGTGAATGAGAACCTTTTGCTATTCAGAAAGAAAATAAAATAGCTGTAACAGCCACTGCCTATCCTTATGATTGTTACTATTCAAACCAGAAGCTCGTCTGTGGTGTAAGATAAAAGTCCTCATTTATAATCCTTGGAAATCACAAAAGAAGCAGTCAAAGCCTTGCTTGAAAAAAGAGATACGACCATTGCAGGAATGAGAAGAACAGCAAACAATTACAGATGGTAGAGAAACTCTTTGAGATGCTTTGGAGCTGAGGCAGTTTCTACTGAGACAGTGGAAATAAACATAACTGGAACAGCACAAGAAAGGCACTACCTAGGAGATTCTCTTCTGACTTGATCCAAAGGGTGCCAACAAGGATGGAGGAAGGGCAGCGGTCTGAAAGATAATATTTGGACCCATTGTTTTAAAGGGAAAGTATCAGCATTAAAGCCTTAGATGGGCCTTGACCTTGTTCAAGGCTTAACTTGTAAGAAGCACCTAAAACAGGAGTAGGCACCTGATAATCTTACACCCTGTGAAGAACAGGTCTGAGGATGTTCACATCTTCCCACTGGACTGGTTCTCCAGCTGTGTTGCCCCACGGACAGGCAAAGAAACAAGTGGCCAGAAGCATCCTGATGTGGCAAATTCTTCTTCTCTTCCTAACCTGAAGGGAGGATCTCGTGTCTTGGAAAGAAATTACTTGACGAAAAAAGAAATTAGAGATGAGTGAAATTAAGGCTGGTGTTTTCTGGTCCATGAGAAAGTGAAAGAGACCAGAAGATCATTTTTAAGTCTGGTGTTCTGCATCTACTTGACTTGTGGCCCCCAACTTTTTCCAAAGTGGGACAACATGTGGGTAACTTCCTCAGCAGGGCCCACCTCTGATGCCACCACTACTGCAAAGATGATCTGACCTGGGTCTTGCCATCTCTGCTGCCTCCTCCTCTGAGGAGAGGGGAGTTGCAATGACAGGGCCCCAGCCCAGCCCTGGGTCTGCTTCACAGGTGCTCCCTCACTGCCTGTAGTCAGCCCACATTTGGCCATGCACCAGCTGGCAGCCTGCACGTGTGTGCACGGAGGCCCCATGCTGGTAGAAGACTCCTGAGGAGCAAGGTATTCCTGAGAGGTTGGCACCATCACCATAGCCTGGAGGTTTTCCTGCCTAGATCCATCTCAGGGAAATGTGCACAGTGTTTCTATGAGGGTGGAGTGGCCTGAGAACATTCTGGTTTATTTCATTTTTGCCTTTGGCAAAAGATCCTTACATTAATTCATTAACATTTGCAAAATACTTTGAGTTCTTCTGACAAGAGCCTCTATAGTAGTGCATAGAATTCAATTATTCATTTATTAATTATTGCTATCAATAATTCAAGCATTCAATTATTAATTGTTATTATTACTGTTACTCGGACCAGAGACTAACATACACAGAACAGCTCCTGGCCTGCCTAAGAGCAATGCAGCTGCAGTTCCTGCCTCCAAAACTTCTTTTGCTTTGGCAAGCAGCTTGCACGTACCGGCGCACCTGACTTGCACAGTCCTGGCTCCTCTCTCATGACCCAAGCCTGAGCATGAACCATGGGTCATTCTCACACCTGCTTGGATGTGGATGGAAGAGCTGAGCTCTGAGCACCTTTTACCTGCTAGGAGAGGGATGTGGTTATTAAAAAAACAAACCTGGTGTTCCATCAGTTTTGCAAATGAAAGTTTGGAGTTTGATTCACTATGAAGCAGAGAACTGTTTTTGCAAATGTTGGATGATATCCAGGAATACATGTAGCACTGGGAATGTTAGCGTGGACATAATTGGTTGACAGATCACATCTGAAAGGAGTGTTTTGTTAAGTCCCCTCGTCACAGTCTTCTTTTCATGATGTTCTGGTTCAAGTAAAGCTTGTTTTCTTTACACATGTGCTTGAGACTGTGGTAAAGGTCACACAGCCTGTGGGCAAGTCTATTCACAGAGGCCTCAGCATCTGCACCTTGCACAGACATAGTCGTCTTCACACTCGGTGCTCACCAGAGAGCAACACAGGCTGCAAATTCTCCCCCATTTTGAACAACGACGTAGAACCTGCACCACAAAGCCTGGCAGCAGAAAGCAAATCAGTCCAAGAATTAATATAGTTTGCAAGCAGAAGTAAAATTCAGTATTAAAATTGTTTAAATGGCCTTAAAATCAGCAGAGACACAACCCTAGGGGTGTCATTCCTTTGAGGCAGACGAATTGCTCCTCAGGAGGCTCTGTCTCTCTCTGTTGCCTGCAAAGGGCTTCTAGGCCAGCTGCTCAACTGAAGACGTCTCCTCTGTACAGTCTGATGCCAGGTGATACAACTCCCTTCTTGGGTCTCCCCTACTCTGGTAGTGCTCTGAGTACCCGGCAGCTGTGGGTCTGCTCCATCATGCATGCTGTACGCAGCAGTTGCGTGGACCAGCTCTAACCACCTCCCACCGACAGTACACTCAGCTGGTGCTGCCTCCAGAGCTCTTTGGGCCGGTGACAGCAATACCTTTATCTTCATCCTACAAAGCGAGCAAGGCTTCCTTGCTGATGCAGGCACACTGAAGTGCTTCTCTGGGCTGAAGAACAGACAAGCATTGTGTTCAAGCATTTCTTGCTAATGGTAGATGCCTAAAAAGGAGGTGACTTATCCTAAAGTAATTTAGTTCTTCTCTAGTCAATGGAAAGAACCCTTCATCCTGCCTTAGACACCTGTCTTAGTTTGAGATGAATAATTTCTAGAAGTGATCACTGAACCAGAAAGAGTATCTCTAAAGAATTCAGCAGTAAAGGGAAGCAGAAAGGGCAAATCCAACTCTCCCAATGCTAGTAATGCTTTGACTCACAATTGTACACAGGTTTGGCCTGAAAAGCCAAGCTAAAGCCACAAACTAAATGAGCCACCATCAGAGAAAGATAATTTCCTCTAGTTCCCATGTTGGATTAGGAGACGGTGACTAAGAGGACAGCAGGAGACAGCCCAGCTGAGGTGCTCCTTGGCAAAACCTGATCCAATGTGGGAGTACGGGATGATGCTCTGTGGAGACGGAGGTCTTCACTGCCTGTTTGTAGGCTTGGACAAAAAAGAGCAAGGCAACAAGAGTATGGTGAGAGCTATGGTTGGCAGAAGAGCAGAGGTGAGTGCTAGGGACACCAGAACTGTAACCCCAGAGCCCATCATCTGTGGGAAATAAAATATACCTGAAACATAACAGAAGATATCTCAAAACCCTGGGGCCAAAGCCAGCCCCCTGGACAGTGGAATTTACCCTGGGCTTAGGTTTTGTTTTATTCATTTTTGATGGATGGATGGATGAGGGATGTCCCATAGCACAGCCCTGATGCATAGGCTACATATAGTCTCTCTGCTCTCTACAGTGTGGTGACTTTAAGTCTGTCAGTTCCCACTCTGTAAGGGCCCCACAGGCCAGGAAAACCAGCCTTTGCCAAAGGTACTCAGCCCCTCATCAGCAGAAGCCAAAAACTCCCTGCTGCACAAGAAGCTATTAGCACCTCCCAGTGCACAAGCTGACACGTTCTGCAGGGCCTATGTTGCTTAGCAAGATCCTATTTACAGGGAAATCTCTCTTGTATGGAAATACATTTTCTCACACATCATTTGCTCTGCTTTCTTGTTACACTATGAGATTTTCCTTCACGCAGTGACAGGAATGAAGGCACACGAGAGAGCCCTCCCTCTTCTACAACAGAAATGTTCCATAAACATGAACTTCACTTGAAATAGTGTGGAGAAGTGTGACAGCTCCCGCTGATGAAACCCTGAAAACAAAGCTTTGACAAATTAGGGGTATCACTCAGCTGCACCCCATGCTCACTTCCACCCACAGTAACAGGTTTTCCCTGTCTTCTATTCTGGTGCTTGGCACTTTCTCATCCCTGCAGCATTTCTGTGCCATCCACTAACACATGAAGTCCCATCATTAACATCCATCACAAACAAAACTGCTCTAGTGTTGTCCCCAGCAGTAACTTTGGGGAGATTGGCATACGTTTCCCACAATGCTGATGGAAGGAAATTTTTCAGTGGGCTGAAGTGTGTTTTGTTTTTTTCTTCTTAAAAGCCTATAGTGAGGCTTGTTGTCTGTAGGTTCAACTCAAATAAAAATATTTTAGTTTTTTAAGCCTTTGGAGAGCTTTAATGTGACTCATCCATAGTAAAACGGTGCTTTCCTGGAATGGCAAATTACTAAAAGGATGCTGTCGTTGGTGGCTCCTGTTCTCTCCTCTAGGGCTGGCATTTTACCACACTGCATTTCCCATAGTGTAACCCAGTCTGCACCAAAGCAAAGACTCTGCACATCATGGGAATCACAAGGGTGCTGGGACATTGTAGAAACTCACCCAGAAATGCATCTGACCACATACTCATACTACAGATCCCGGATGATATTTATCCAAAACACTAAAATAATTCCAGGTCAGATTTGAAATGAGAGGTTTGGTCATGGTGACAAGGTACAATAGTGTATAGTGTATTCTACCTTGAGAGTGTGAATATGTTTCTTACTGCAATCAGTGAAGTGCAATGAGTTGTGATTGTCCAACTGAAATATTTTGAAGTGGTTTATTCTATGGAAAGATAATGTGGCCTTTTCTCCTCTAAAAATAAAGCATCTCCAAACCAGGCATGGGCCAAAAATAAGATCCGTGTTCGTCTTCTGTCAGCTGTGACTCCCCTACATGGAAAAGCACAGTACCCAGACTGCACTGTTGCCTTTGTGAAGCCAGAGGCTGGTGCGTGAGAACAGCAGTGACTCAGAAACTGGGGTGCAGGGGAAAAGTTGTTCAATATTGTTTCACAAGGGTTGTCATAATTTAGTCTAACTTTCATCAGTATGATTATTTCACATTTCTAAGCTGTAGCAATAGCAAAATAGAGTCCAGCCTCTGAGACAAATTGTGTGGTGCTTGAAAGCTCCAGGTCTGCTGGGACATCTGGGCTCCTCTCTGGACTAGGACAGGCTCCACAGAGCTGGGCTGGCGACCTGGCAGGAGAGCACTGCCAAAAACACCTGCAGGGCTGCACTTCAAAGCTGCTGGGAGCTCCTGGTTCTTGCTCCTCTACTGCGGCAAATGTCGTCTGCTTCTCAAAATGGTTCATTTCTGTCAAATTTCTACAGACCTGTTTTACAGCAGGATTTCTGTCTGGGCCTCAAGCTGAAATCTAGTGACTCCAGCACTTTCCCTTGGCATTTCGATTTCCTCTTCAGGACTTGTCTAATTAAACTGCACAGACTGCACCAAACAGCTGATGGCAGGATGTTGTGTTGTCTGTAGCCTAATGAGGACCTGCTTTTAGTTGGGTAAATATAAACTTGTAATGAGGTCTCCTCCACACAGACAACAGTTCACACTCTTGGCATAACCTACTCATATACCTATAAGAATTCAGTCTCCTTGCAAGAAATGAGAGATGTGTATGATGTGCCACAGTTGTATGGGAAGAGGGAGGAAATCTGTCTCTCTTGTATGATGATAAAATAGCTATTGTTGGTGACTTCAGCAGTGGATGCTAATTGCGAGTAATGTAGGTTTGTACAAACATGAATAGCAACACCTATGTGAGTATGGGGTAATTAAGTGAATATTTCTATCTCAAAAACTACATTTTTATCATAAAATATGAATCAGACACATTGTGTTGAAGGTAATTACTCTAAGAGACTCAGTAACATAAAATACAATTTCACACTACTCTGTAAGGACATGCTATTAACTACCGTATCTAGAGGTATTTGTAAAATTTACAAAAGGAAGTTCCAGGGTCTTTAAAATAACGCAGGAATGATCCTGCTCCCAAGCGTGGGCTCTCTGGGAACATTTGAAAGCCTTTTACTTACTGCATTTTCTTTCCCAGGCACTGAATGGTAAAGTCTCATCTGAACAAAGCACAGATGTCAAAGCTGTTTTCAAACATTAATGAGCTCCACAAATCTTTACCGCACACTGCTTGCATTATTTTTTAAATTAACATATTTGCTCACTGGATCTGTTCAGGGCTGGTGAGCACCTAACCCCTGCCCCCACCCTGTTTAATATTTGTGCTGCCAAGCACAGCTGACAGCCTGCTAGCTACAGCCAGGGGCAGGCAACTAAGTGTTTGGGGTTATCTAAAAGCACAGAGCAAATGCAAAGCTCAGGACGGTTTGTAGTTTTGTCTGCCTCGTGTGAAGTCCTTCTTTATCCAGAGTATCTGTGTGGGCATTTTGGAGGCCAAGCTGACCTCTACAAGTCACCTTCCCTGACCCTGGAGGCTTAGTACTGGTCTCCTCCCCATAAAGGAGGAGGCAATGGGAGGCTCCAGCACAGGAGCAATGCGTTTCTGCAGGAGCGAGTGGCAGTGCTGCTCTTGGAGCTGCATTCTCTGCTTCTGGCTTTCTGGGGTGAGTTTAGAGTCTTTGCTACTTGACAAGCAAAGCCCTCAAAAGCCTGAGATGTGCCTTCTCCTGACCCAGCTCTCTTCATGAGACATTGCCAGAGCAGGAATCAGAGAAGCTGCTTGTCCTGGGCCCCGGGAGGTTTGCAAAGAGAAGGTCTGGCAGCAAAGCTCCTTCCCACTCCACCTCCCATCTACTACCCAGCTTCAGTGTGCCTCTGCCCCTCTGCATGAGGTGCTGTGTCACTGGACAGAGACAGTCTGGAAATGCACTTATGGCTCCCAGCTTCGAGTGCACATTTGTTGCGTTAAAAGGGAGAGCATATTAGGGTGGAGGGCAGATTTGTGTGCAGGGATGTCATTGTTCTGGGAAATGAGTAGCACCAGGATAACCAAAGTTACCACCAGGCTCATTTAGTTTTCTAAACTGCAGATACTCTCTGTGTTTATTCAGAGACCAAGGCAAATGAATAAAAAAATAGGGGTGGGATCAGGGAGGAAGTCATTGCCAGTCACAGTGCAGGTGGGTGTGATGGGCTTTCCTCCTCTCCTGGTAGTCCCTAGGGAGAGACTAGATGTGATGCATCAGATGAGGGAATCTCTTTTAATGGGAAAATAACGAAGAATGAGTAACAAGAACTCTGTTTCGAAGGATTAATGAAACTCCATGGAGTCAGAGTTATTTGCATAAGCACCTATCCTGAAATGAATATTTATAAATCATTTTATGGCCTCCCAGGTATCTGTGATTCAAACCCGTGGGACAAGCTGTATTAACAGCAGCGTCTTCCTTTTTTCTCTGCTCATGTGGTTCAGCTTGTGACTTGAGGGCCTCATCTGTCTCTCCCCACAGGGCAGAAGGAAAGATGAAGCCTGATGTCTTCCTTCAACAAATCTAGAGAGAAAAAGACACTACTTGGGGTCTAACTTGGGCCAGCAACTACATGTTTACTCCTGGCTGTGTTGTAGTCTTATGTTTTAAGATGCTGGCAATCACATTCCTAAACAAACCTTTCTTTTTCTTTTTTGCTCTTTTTTTCTTTTTTCTTTTTTCCCTTTTCCCCCCTTTTCTCCCTTTTTCCTTTTTTTTCCTTTCTTTCCTTTTTTTTTTCCTTTTTTTTTCCTTTCTTTCTTCTTTTAGGTATAAAACTGAATTTCAGAGGCTTGGCTTATTTATATATACAACCATAGGGACTGCAGGTGTTCCCCCAGGAACATCCAACCTCTCTATGTTTTGGAGCAGATGAATTGTCCTTTTGGTGGCACCCTCCCATGTCGTGCTGATTACAGGTTTAATTCATACAAAAAGAAAGACTGTTTAGAATGAAGGAGTTAATCAGACATGACAGAGAGTCAGGGAGTTGTCTTCTGTCTGAACATCACTTTCCCTGGCCCTAAAGGATGCATGTTCATTTAGCCAGGTATTTCTGGAGCTGTCTTCTGCTTGAGAGCGATCCCCTTGAACTCATCAGTATCTTCATTTTCTAGTTTTTCCCTTTCTTTCCTTGTAAGACTTCTTAGCTTCTTGCTGCACCACATACAGCTTCAAAGAGCTTGTACTATCAGCAACAGGTTCCCATGAGGCTAGTATGAATGGAGACCTTGCATTTCTGAGCAGAGTATTTAAAAGGGGAAACAGAATAATTCTTTCTCCAGAAACTCATCTGAGCCTCTGTGTACTTTCAGTTAGGGATAGTGTTAGATTAGCAATGCTGGTTCTGGGTCCCTGATGTGATATTTGACTA
Organism: Theristicus caerulescens; assembly: GCA_020745775.1. NCBI lineage: Eukaryota > Metazoa > Chordata > Aves > Pelecaniformes > Threskiornithidae > Theristicus > Theristicus caerulescens. The sequence continues at coordinate 12,831,400 of CM036571.1, read as the reverse complement.
TCCATCACCATCACAAAGTGCAGCTTATTTTTAGCATAATCCTTTTAGAAATTGTAGGGAGACTTGTCACTCCCCGAGAAGAAGTGACAAATTGGGACCTCTCCCAGAAGCATGGGAGCATCACATATCTGCAATGTCAGTAAGCAACATGCACATTTTTTTGTGGTCAAAACAATACTGCTTAAGTAGCTTTACATAGTATTTGAGCACAGTATCAGTCTACTAAAGGCAGCACTGCTTAGCCCAGAGGCAATTTTGAATGACCCACATGCAAGCTGTTGTGTGGGCATTCACCTGCCTTTCCCAGGCAGCGCTGCAGAGGGCTCGCAGTGCCCCGGGGGGGGGCCCAGCCTGCCCTGTGCCAGAGCCCCCTGCATCTGTTGCTAAAATTGCAGAAAGATCTGTGGAAATTCCTGCAAAAGCTTTCTCCATCCTCTCTTGTGAATGGAACAGTTTTAATTAACGTACAATATCAAAGGCTGCAGGACTTCATAAGTCAATGCAAATCCTGTATTTGTACAGTAGTATGAGTAGGCATATTACAGAGCACCACTCTGTGAAAAATGAATATTGCTCTCATGGCCTGAGTTCAGCGCACAGACATCTACTCAGTAATGGATTTCTGGCAATCAAATATTTTCTTTAATGCTATAAGACAGCTTGGCAGTATTTGATCATGATTATCCTAAGCATTCCATGGTGTTTTGGGGTGTAATTAGATGGGAAAGTATCCTAGCAATTTATTCTAAATAGCAATTGTCCCATGAAGTAAATACTTCTGTGTATGAAATTACAGCTCTTTTTCAAGATTTCATTTCACAAGACTTTGTGTTTCATCTGGTGGAGTCTAGGTATTCTACCTTGAATGCCTAACCCTATGTCTGCTTCATCTGCCCCTGCCTGTGGGTCGATTTGACCTCCAGAAGTACATAAAATCAGCAGAGGAAGGCCAGTTTGACAATATGCAAAGAGAGATCTAGTTCATCTAAGTTCTACTTGTACAGAACCAGTGATGAGTGTTCATTGCACTGCCTACATGCCTAAGATAGAGGTAAAAGCCTCTCATTTGGATTGTTCTTCTTCCTTCTCCTTCTCCTTCTCCTTCTCCTTCTCCTTCTCCTTCTCCTTCTCCTTCTCCTTCTTCTGTAAAGGAAGCTGAGAAAGAACAACTCAGACCCAAACATCTAAGCTTGAGCTACATAAAGTTATGTCATTGGGATCCTACTGCTGAAAGCCCATCCCAAAAGAACAACCTGCACCCAGGTCTTGGCTCTGGTCACTCCACCCAAATGTGCTGAGATTCTTCCTCTCTTTGTCAGAAGTAAAACTAAAGCCCCAGCTCTCCAAGCCATCACCTTCACAGCTAGGGACACTGAGACAGGCTGGACATGGGAAATAGGAGAACAAGCCCTCTCGTTGAAATGCAGGGAACATTGCCTGCCTGGGGCCTGTGAAGAACATCCTTATGCATTGTAGTTTGCTATTGAGGTGAACCTGCCTGAAGACATTCTGAGAAGGGTCAGTCCTTGGCCGAGCGTCTTCCACACCTGGTTGTATATCATCCCACATTGTTTCCCTGGAAGTCCACAGGGCTCAGCAGCTGGCCTGTTTTTCGGGAATATGAGAAGTGCATGCTCAGGCTGCTGAGGACAGGTTGATTACTGCCTGGGCAAGGGTTCTCACTGGGTAGACTGTATGCAGTAGGTGACTCCATCTTCAGTTTGGTCCTAATGCCAGGTTAATTTCCAAAAGCAAGGTCCTTTGAGACTTCCAGCTCGAGCCAGGCTGGGATCCTACCTCCACCTCAACTGGCTAGTGGCTGTGCCTTGAAGCCTTGTTCCTCTGTCTAGCTGCTAGTAGAGAAGACTGAGATATGTCAAGAGTACAGTGAAGAGAGGAAATATAATTTCTGTTTTCTGCTTCAGATGTGTTTTTTCAGGCTGCCATGGAAAGCTCTGATCTTGTCTTGTGCTGAGAGCCATAGGCATGCTTGGCTTTTTGCTCCATTCCTGTGCAAGTTTCCAGAGCAGGAAGGATAAATCCCCAAAAAAGAATCTGACAACTGCTCTGCATAAGAACAAACAAAATGAAGGTGGTCAAAGAGGGAAGAGTCAGGCTACGGCTGCCTCTTGCATGCCATAGAAGCCTGATTCAGAGCAGAGGAAGCACACAGTACCTTACAGGTCAAGCTCACTGGAGAGGTGAGATGCTACAGGCAATAAATTATTTGCTGATACCTCAGTATATTTTAGCTCCCACTCTAGAAATGTTCACAGGGCTAAGGAAATATGGTATTTGTAGAGTTTTCTGGCTTGTTCTGAGAGAACCATAGAAGTGCTGGTGGAAAGGGACCTCTGGAGGTCTCTAGTCCATTCGTCCTCTCAGAGCAGGACAATCTCCAACAGCAGATCAGATCAGCTGTGGCTTTGTCTAGTAGATCCCAAACGCTTCCAAGAACTGACACCATGCCCTCCCTGGGCGACCTGTTTCAGGGCTGTGCTACAGTGATGATTTTCCTTATTAAAAAGAGAGAAGGCACAGTGAAGAAATACTGATGTGAAGAAGCTTTCCAAACACTGGTTAAATCAGTGGATGAAATCAATTGCTAGATCCTACTGTTGCTTATCTGTTGCCAGCTGTTGCCCAAAACTGTGAAACTAAAAGCATGCCCTAATCAGACCTTGTCCAAACATTAAGAATATGCAGTTTTTCTGGGTGTTTGGTACTGCACAAAACTAGCATTGAGGGCATATTATTTTTCTCATCCCCATTTTTCTCCATCAGAGAGAAAATGCAGAAAGTGATGGCTTCCTCATCAGAGTCTCAGATGAAGGAACGCATTAGACATTAGAAGTCCCAGATTTAATGATCCTGCTTTGTCTGCACCTTTTTGACTCTTCACAATATTGTCATTTATATTTATGAGATTAAAGAGAGATTTAGAATGTTATAAACTTCCCAAATCCTTTGAGTAAAAAAAAAAAAGAAAAAAAAAGGAAGAAAAAAAGAGCTTTTTACTTTGAGTTTATGAACAAAACAAACAAAGCCAAATCTAGAGGATGCAGGCAAGAAGAGTGAGTCCTGTTGGGCAGAGAAAAGTGGAAAAGCAAAAGTCAATCTTAGCTGCAATTTGGGAGTGTATTTCAGTAAGCCTCACTCATCTGCAGTATGGGTAAAGCCTGCAGGGAGTTCATAGTTCCCCAGAAACCTGTTCTGACTGTTCAAAGAGGTCCTGGACATACAGGAATGCCATTTGGGTTTCTATGCATGGCAGAGTACAGCTGGCAGCTCCATTTATCAGACTTCACCAACTGCTGGCTACTGTCTTTGTTTTGCACATTGTGGTGGATGGTGGAAGGCCATGGTCCCTCTTCAGCACTGTGACCTCCTGTGCCCCGCAGAGCAGGTCCACCCAAGCGGTGACCTGCCAGGGGACCTCATTCTGTGGTTTTACTCTGGGGGCCCCCACCATGGAGAGAAGATCCTCCGCTTCTCACTTGTCCCCACACCAGTTGCAGCCATGCAACTGGGTGGTTAAGTGGGGTACAGTGTGTTGGCACAGCAGAACACCCCTGGCTCATGGTTCCACCACATGGTTTCCTAGGAAAGATTGAGTTTATCAGTGCAAGTGAAACTGCTGGAATTAAACCCAGCTACAGAGTAATCTCTCTTGGAAGCAAGCACTTGGAAAGCCCCAGGTGGTGACCTCCTGATGTGGCAGCTATTTGTACAGAGCAACAGTGTACATTCCTCCTATTTGGATGATGTACAGATTTCACCCCCTGCCTAATTTGCCATCAGAAACTCCTGGTCTGCTTCTTTACCAGAGTTCTCCGAGAAGGCAACTTCCCAGGCCTGTCACATGCTGCCTTGCTTCTTCCCATGATTTTTTTTGGGTTTTTTTTCCAGTTCTTTTGGTCAGAAATATCAGAAAAGCCTAACAGATGATGGGATGGATGCCACAGAGCCAGGTTTTTACAAAGGACAGGAGCGTCATAGGTCCCAGGCTTGATTTCTTCATCTGTTAATTGTCCACGCTATCCTACAAAACCATCCTCTGTGGCTTCGACAAAAACATCTGAAATCCCAAATCTTGGAGACCAAAATTCTTGAGTGAAATCAACATGGGTCTGCCTACCTTCTCCTGACTGTGTCAGAGTACAACAGCCGTGCCTGGGGAGTACAGAGCAGATGTAGGTCTCTGTGCCTTCTGACAAGTCTTTCTACACCAGGACCTGAGACACAACCATTTGAAGGGCACTAAAGGGCTGACAGTCCTAGGAAAGAAGGAGTTTCTTCAAAGATGGACTCTAGACCTGGTTGAAATCTCATCACTTGCAAAAGCCGTGTCCTGCCAGGCCTTGACCTTATTCATCCTTTGCCTTCTGCTGGCTGCAGCAGCACACATCCCTCCTCTAGAGCTGCAGTTTGATACCTTGGCTACTCAGCCAGCACTCCTCAGCCTGGGCTGAATCAGTCCCTTCATGACAATGCAAATATTATGAACAACTCCACCCATGCTCCCTCTGGTCTGGGCTCTTCTGTCTCCTGCAGTCCCTAAAGACTGCATATTTGGACCAGTCTGTAAAAATAATTGCCCAGTTTCTGGGTCAAAGTCTGTGATAATCAGCACCAACAGTAGTTCTGGCTTTGAAAACTTGGATCCAGCTGAGAGGGAAGTGACCTTTCCAGAGCAGAACTATGCTTTCTAAAACCTGATGGCATGGCGTAGCAACTGAAAGCATTTTGTTCTCTACACTTCTGAGCCCTCTCACAAAGGTGTCTGTGCTGACTTTTCTCCCTAGCCTAGTTTAATTATTTTCCTTACCTTGAAATAACAGCAATACTTGTAAAAGAAAAAAAAAAAGCTTTGCTAATGAAGGTATGAAAGGACGGACAATAAAGTGGTGCAGAGCAGGCCATTTCTGTGTGCCTTGCAAGAACCACAGTACTTCTGAGGTTCTTCAGCCCTTCACTGAGGGACATGTAAGGGAGCAACGAGCCTCTGTGTGACCTGGGAATATTTCTTCTGTCTCCATCCACACATGGGCAATCCTGTTATCACCTGTAGTAGTTTCACATGACACGTGATCGTGCCAAACTGGCAGCTATATTTTGCTCACACTCAGGGATGATTTGCAGCCAAAAAAATTGTTAAGATGGAAGAGCAAGAAAACTGTGTCAATGGTGTTTGGCTGTAACCCAAGCCCAGTAACACAGCAGGCATGGGAGCTCCCTCGGATGTTTTTGCCTGACGAACTCCCACTTGAAACAGCTGATGAATTTCAATATTTGGACAGATGGCTGGATTCCCAAGTCTGATTTTAAAATACACATTGAAGCTCTTCAGCAATTGCAGTATCCTCCTTTTCAGGGAGTTGTTTGCTTGGAAGAAGATATTCTTCCTTTTTTGTTGTTTTAATGATCACAATTGGTAACCTCTTCCCACCACAGACTGCGCTGGACCTGTGATCATTTCCTTGCTTGATGTCCCTCCCCATGATATTTGGAAGGGCTGTGCTAGGGATCATTGCGTTTACAATAGACGGATCTTTTTCTGCAATCAAGGTGGTCTCTGGTATTACCAGGTAACAAACTCTAATAGGTCAATTTTCCCATGAATCATATCCAAACTATCCACTTACCTGCATCTGCAAAGCAAGGATGAAAATCATATAATCACATAGTGGTTAGAATGATAACAAGGAAGGTAGAAAAACAAAATTATAATATGATAAGCTTAATCATAACTATTTAACATTCTTCCAAGTCAGTGTCATTCTTCCGAAAATAATCCCCATGAACCAGGCCCTGCAGTACCCTTGCTAAGACCCTGCTCGATACAAGCCACCCCCAGTGGAGAAAATCCCGACAGTGGCCTGGCTCAGAGCACAGAGTGGGTCAGGAGAAAAGTCAGGATTAAAAATGAAGTTGCAAACATCATAAAGTCCTTTGGCCACTCCAAAAAAAAAGAGCAGAAGGAAGTTTGTGACACCAGTTTTAGATCTAAGTTAAGGTAGGGAAAGACCTCCATGCTGCTCAAAGCCCCATCTCCCCTGCTCAGATACTACTAACCCTCCACTTTCATTACAGGGCTTAGGAAGGGTCCAAATGATAAAGCTGAGCCTGGAAAGAGCTCATGACTCCTCAGATGTCTGCCGAGTGCTGGGGTTTGATGCACAGCTTTCCACCTTTGCAGCCCCATGAACTTACTGCCTAGAAGACACTTCTGGCAATATCTGGGCTAAAACTCTTTCTGATTAATGCAGGAGGAAAACATGGTACTAAAGTTCCCTCGATGCTTGGGTAACAGTAAAATGTCTGCAAAAGCACAGATGAAGGAAGAAAGGGAGAGGATCTCTGGGAAGGCAAGAAGTTACCTGCATTTTTTGCGTTACAAAGAGGGGCTGGCTCAAAATGCTGTGTCAAAGGGAGGTGATGTTGCACTCCTGATGGTGTTTGGCAATGAGCAACCCTGGGGATCCTATGATGGATATTAGATCATCTGGAAAGCTGCTGGCATTACTTGTCCCTCCCACCAGACAAAGGACAACAAAAACAAAAGGAAAATAAACATTTTAGATTACAGTTGTTATTTTAATAACAAAGCTGTTCTCTAGCTCTGTCTGGAGGGAAAGTGCCAGTGGGTGCTCCTTGCCTGCAGGAGACATCAGAGGGTGGAGAGCCCTTGTTCGCCCATGTGAGGGATGTTGGAGCCCTGAGTGAAGTGAGATGCACCATGCTAGTCCCAGAACTCAAAGCCATGGTGACACATGTTCCCTACGATATTACCAGCACAGAGTCATCAAGGCCATGGTCACTGGTCCCTTCTAATGAACCCTTCTAATGAATCTTACCTAATCCACCAGCCCAGAGAGTGCCACGCCCACTATGGAGTCCTGCCAGGTATTTGCTTCTTCTCACAGTGCAGCAGCATGGTCTGGGGGCCCAGGGCAGGCTGGAGGTGATGGAGGGCTCTGCTGTGGACAGCCTGGAGAATTTGGCTGGGCTGTGAAACCCCTCAACCTGCTTCTGTGCTCTGTGCTCTGTACCTCTGGTCAGACTAGGTTTGGGGAGCTTCTCACCTAGCTAAGCTGTACATGGCTTTGTCTAGTTGGTCTAATTGTTCTTAATTTTTTTTAATTGTTTTAAGTCCTCTCAGAAATTTGGATTACCAAAATAAAAATGGAAGATACGTCCTATAAATCAGAGGGCAAAACATGCTACAACAGAATGCACTTAATGGGGCTGTTGGCAGGATTAAAGCTTGTACAGGTGCATGTAGAGCCAGCCCTTTGCTCTTAAAGAGAGTGGGATACTCACAAACCATATGGTGTAGACTGAATCTCAGCGAGAATGAAAATTTTTTCTCTGTTAGCATGAAAAACACGCACTCCAAGTCTTACTGGAGTGTAAACTGCCTGGAAGCTTTTTTTTCTCAAGGAAGATATTTATTAAGCTCCTTCTTTGATCATACAGGGGGCTAGAAGACTGATCTATGGCTGTGCAAATAAGACTACTAACTATTTTGTTCCAGCAACAAGAACAGGTTGGTTTAGTGACAATGATTTATGAACAGCTCTCTTCTTTGAGGCTATGGTGTTAATTAATTGCTTCTGGAGTATTTGGATAAAAAGCATATTTCCTCATGCAATACTCAAATGCTAAATAGTTTATACATTTCACAAATACTTCTAATATGTGTCCACAGAACAACAGATCAGCAAACGAAGCAGCTGCAGAAGAGGCAGATCACACATAATTCTGAAATAGTCAATTATTTAGATTAATTAATGAGTAATGAGGATGCATGCATTTTGCATATAATTTGACTATTGCAATGCCAGAACTTTCAGCTGTTACTGTACCCGTCAGATATTATGCCTTCAGCAGACACACGCTCCTTACAGTAATCACAGGGAGTGCTGCTTTACAGAAACTTCAAGGTTTCCCTCCCAGCGCTGCTGCTGCCTGCCAGGAGTCCTTGAGAAACCCAAACAGCATCTCTGTGGACTAACAGAGGCTCATGTTTAAACAGGTTCCAGAGAAGAAAAATATATGTAGGTGTCTAACAGAGTAGGTGGGCATCTATTGGGATTTATTCTGCAGATGTCTAGGAACCTAAAGCCAGATTCTTATCTGTATTCAGGCACCTTACTCCCACAAAATTACCAGGGACTACATGCTTTTAAAAATCCTACTGGGTGCTTATTTGCATCTTTATGTGTCTAACTACATTTAAAAAACCATTCCTAGCAGCCAAGTCTAAAGGAATCCAAGGGGAATCCCCTGCTCTCTCCTCACTGTGCGATTTGGGGCAGGTTCACATATTCAATGACACTCTGCTCCTCATCGCTTGCCTATGCAGCCTTTCAGAAGTCATTAGCTGTGTAGGACCCTCTTCTACTAACCACTATTGTTACCCAATTTTTTTATGTCCTTTCACCTTTTGCTGGAAACTTCCCTGAGCTGCCCAGTTGTACTGAAACATGCCTGGAAAGCTCTAATTAATATCACCACGCTACTGTAAGTCATGGCTGACACATGAATATCCATGTGTTTGCATTTTGATGAATGTGCGTGTGCCAGGGAGAGGGGTGTGGTGTGTCTAGTATAGTATTTGTTTATAATGAGTGCGGAAAATGGAGAAATAGTACTCTACAGTTCAATATTTTTAAATATTTAATTTATATACTTTATGTACCATACCAACAGCAGCGAGAATACATGGAGCATGTTGCATGCAGCTGTGAAACAACATCTCTCTTGACTTTGTTCTGCATTGCACTGTTGATATCTTGCTTTTTTGGCAGTGTGATTGGGTTAGGAATGAGAAAGATCTGAGGCTGAAATATGCTGTCCCTGTGTACTTACAATGGGTAGATTTCTTAGGCCCCTATATGCATGCCTTCTCTGGTGGCGGGGTGACTACTGACTGACTAACCATTGCACTTTTCAGAACTGCAACCTTAATAGATAACCATGTTGTGACTGTTTTGGAAATTAAACACACACAGGATTGTTTCCATCCCTGACTTTGGTGTAACATAGCTTGTAGTCATACCACTGAACTCCACAGAAAGAGGGAGTTGAATCTAAAAAGCTAAGTGGGAATGGTCCCTGATCTATGCTAACCCCTGAGCCATCCCTGAGCACTTCCCGGGAGAGTCCTGCTCAAAACCGTGCCACAAAGCATGCTACTGATCAGATGGTGTGGGCAATTGTCAGACAGTGCTTAGCTGTCTTCTGGCTTCACTGAGCTTCTTAGTCTGGATACAGGCTCAAATTCCCCAAGATGGGCTGTTGTTACTGGGTTTTACCCCATTGAAGCCCATAGAGCAGCCCAAAGAGCCAGCAGCACAGCGAGAGAGGGTCCTCCAGGATCCCTCCTTCCCTCTGCCTCACCAGGACAGAGGAGGAATGCATGCCAGAGAGATGTGGGGAGACTCCTTACGCCAAGGCAGCACTCAGCTTTGCTATTTGTACAAAACGTTCTCCTTCACAAAGGGGCTGAAAGAAAAAAAAATTCATTCTGCTTTAAAATGTTTAAGAAGTAAAACAGTACCTGCAGGTACCTCCTACAACTCTACCCCAGCCCAGAAAGCTCTGCAAAGGGCCAGCGAGCAGACAAAAAGCTGACAAAAAGACCAGACAAAAGCTGTTTCTGGAAGCACATATGCTCTGCCTTGACATTGGAGTGTCATTCAAGAGCAAAACACAAAGCTGTATATCAAGGTCTCTTGGCTTCTTTCAGAGGACCTGAGAGAGGGAGGGTGGCATAACCTTTCAGACCCTCAGTAATGTCTTCCTCCCTCTCCCCTGGCAGGCAGGGAAGCATTTTATAAATTATGCAGGTGCCATGGACTCCTGATACTCTCAGAGGAATGAAACCAATTGAAAAAGCATGCTAAAGTGTCTTCCTGGACTGAAGTGGGGCATTAACCCCTCTGAGGCTTGAGCCAGGGATGAGAAGCACAAATATAAGACAATGGGGTGCCAACTTATTTGAGTATTCCCCTGGGGCTACAGGACCCCTAACAGAAGCCCCTTGTACCATTTCCCTCTATAAAGAGAGCTTGGGAACCTGCCATGAAGTCACAGAGGACTAAGTGGTCCATTGCTGCTCTCAACCCAGGGGGGAGGTTTAGTATCGTGTGACGTTGCTCTGAATCCCTGGCAGTTCCTGGGGTGCCCCAGGCTCTAGTTTCAGCTCTCTGCAGTAACTCTAGGGATTCATGTCTCTCTCTTTGTTCCAAGAAGTTGATTAGGGTCAAGCCTTCGGGCAGGCTTGCGGCAAACAATCTCTTCCACTGTAGACAGAGGACCTTCTGGAGGTGGAGATGGTGCCACTCTGCCAAGCAAAGCAGCAATGCCAGGGATGCCCTGTGCGGAGAAGGATTATGAGCAGCAGCACCAGCAGAACAGTAGTTACAAAGGTCTGCCTGATAAGAAAATCCCCATGCCCAGTGTCCACGAACATCTGAGCTGTAAATCTGATTTCCCATGGATGCCAAGGTGAGTGAGAAGCTTGAGGGCTACTGGTTGGCTTCTCATTGAAAGTTATCACCCCTTCAGGCTGTTTCTGATAGTCACCATTCCCCTTCCCTCACAAGCAGGTCTCCAGAGACCCATGAAGCTGTGGGGCTGCTCTCAGATACTCAGATCCCACTGAATTTACCAGGCAGGAGCCAGATTCGGCTTCTCTCATGTTCTTGAACAACACAGATAGGCAGGCGAGAAAGCAAGAACAGTCAGCCCCAAACCTGGGTTCATTTCTGAGCAACACACGTAAGTACCTGGTGCCCTGTGCATTGGCCCTGGACTCGCTCCTGACAGGTTATTTCCATTCTATCTGCATTTTCTGTTATCTCCAAAAATGTGTTCCTTAGGCTGTGGACCCATGCTGCCCATGCTGAGTGACTGACTAGAGCAATCAGTGCACTCTGTTGATGAGAGGTGCTTTTTCTGGCAGGCACTTATAGTGCAAATGTGGGATAGCCCAAGGCCCATCTGAGCACTGGGCTGGTCATTGCATCCGTGGAGCTACGGAGGCCTTCTAAGCTGAGATGTTCTCAGAAGAGCCTACCTATGGAAAGAGCTTAATCTAATGGAGAAAAAAAAAGTTTAATAGTCTTGCCCAGAATAGTTTTGGTTTTATGTCTCCTTGGCTTCACCTGATCCAAACTGAGGTATAAAACCCCATCCAAAGCCAGTGTGTAAATCTAAAAAACATCCTCCATAGACTGCAATTAATTAAAACAAAAAGAAGAATCCACCAGGTCTAGCTTAATGACCTGACACATGAAATACCAAGAAATGGAAGGTGATAGAAGTGGAAAAGGCTTAAGATTTGGAAGAATATTTCTGTAGAGCCTAAAGGCCACCATGTCTGTGTGGCAATAAAGAAGCATCACCTTCTCAAAGAAGACAGCTTTCAAGCTACAAAAAGGTTAAATCCTATGATAAATAAAATATTACTGAACACTGCATGACTGTAAGAAGAGCTATGGATTAGCATAGCTTGAAATGAAATGTCAGTCTATGTGTGGGTGTGGAGAGGGGGTTGTGCACAGTATGCTTGGCAGATACTTTGGATCCTGAAAGCAATTATAAGAGAAAAGGCTTATAGAGAACCTTAAAGACTTAGTAAATCTCTTCTAACTGGACATGCATGGGATGCTGAACTCAGGATCCATCTAATATATTTGTATGATTTGGAGGCTGAAAGCAAGATTTAGCCTTGCTACCTCTTTAACCTGGAGGCACACTTCTGTGGGGTTAAGTCTTTGAGCCTGGCAGCCCAGCTGGCCTAGGGTGCAGGAGCAGTGCTATCCCAATCCCTTTCCTACAGGGTGATTCCTGTGTCAGCTCAGGGGCTTGTGGCAGCAGAAAGAGTCACCTGGGCATGTGCACTTCATCTTGCCCCAAAGCAGGATAACACACACTAGCTGACTGGTGCTTCCACTACAGTGCTTCACAGTCACATCTTCAGCAACATCCTCTGCCACATCCCCATCAATGACCTTGAACAGGTACGAGTGTAGCAGGGTGAATAAATAGGCAGAGCTCCAGGGCCTTCTTCCTGCTGGGATCTCCGAAGGGGCACTGCAGTGAGCTGGTGGGATTGATACTCACAATGGGGGCAGCTCTAGTAAGCCAGAAAGTCTGCTTTTCATAAGCAGACCCACACTGTATATACCTTTAAGCGCATATATTTTACTTCAGCTTACAGGATGAACCAAGAGCTGAAACACTATCTGTAACCCTTAGTCTGTTGAGGAGAAGTAACTCATTAGAGGGGATTATAGCAAGTAAAGTTTAAAGAAATTAAGGTAACTCATTAAAGCAGGATCACTTTTTTTTGCAGCTTGCACCTCTAAAACCTCTGCTGCAAGTAGCTGTGTTTCCCCTGCAGAGCTGCACAGTGTTGCCAATATCACAGGAGTCCTGTCCGTTTCAAACTGCTCAGAGACATGTGTGGGGAGGCTTTGGTGGTTGCTGCTTTCCCCACCCCCACCTCAGATTAGTGACAAGATAGCCCAGCCTGTGCAACTTGAAAGAGCTTTTTCTTCTTTCATATTTTTGCATCCAGAAATAATGAGTATCACCAATGGCTGGAGAATACAGCAAGTGGGAAGGTCAGCAGAGGACAGTTTGCAAAAGAATACAAAAACATGACGTTGCTGAGGTAGAGATCTACAGATATCGAGAAGTGAAAGCTCTCATTGGAAAGTTCTCTGCCATAAGGGTCTTCAAGCCTTTGCTGAAATAAGGAAAGGCCAAGGGAGAAACAAAGAGAAAACAGGGATCACAGTCCAGAAGGTACACCAAGGGTCTCACCAGTTATGTGAGAGAACATGGGAAGGATTGTGCTGGTACTTCAGGAGCTGGGGTTTTAAGACATCCTCTTGAGAATGGCACCAAATCCCTCAGCCCTGGGGAGTGAGGACTGGGCAGCAGGGAGACCTGCGGGTGCCATGTACCCGGCCATGTGATGCCAGAAGGTTGGCAGCACAGTGTGGGGGGACACAGGTATCTTAATTATATATATCAGCAGCGTGCCAGCCTGAGCACAGCTGATAGACAATGAGGTTAATAGGGTCTCCTAGCCCCAAAATGACACTTGGTTGGAACCGCAAGTTCCCTGGGGGACTTACTGTGAAGCCTTATATGTTGGAGCACGACTTTCAGAGCACTGCTGAGTTTAGGAATCACAAGGACCGCGGCCTGACTGAACACAGGGAACATGGGACAGACTTTCACATGGTAGGAGTTCTCTCTGAACAGCACCTGTCCTATGCAGAGTGATTGCAAGATTGACTGGAACCCCTGCAGCAGCTGAGGAGGCGATGCTGAAAGGGAACAGTCAATCCCTGCTGCCTGAAGAAGCCTATGGAGACACAGGCCATCCAGGCTGAGTGAGATCATTTCACTCCATTCTCAGCATAGAGAGTCCTTCCTCAGGAACTGCCACCTTGACCAACAAGAAGAAGAAAAATAGCACCTCTCTGCTCATTTTGCAGGACCCAGTGTGAGCTCCTGCTTGCTTCCCACAGCAAAATGTGCAGTTTCCAAGTGGACTTGCTGGGGCTGATGCAAGCTGTCACTGTGCAATTTCCCAGGGGAGCTGAAAAAAGCAGCTGTCTGCAAGCCAGGAAACTTTCAGCCTTTTTTTGATCTCCTTGAAGGTTTGGAGCTTTGTGCTAGCCAAGGAATGCAGGTGCTACAGCAATTAGTAGTCCATGTATTTTCGTGAAGCCATTGAACATCTCAGTTATACTGCACTGACAAAGGCTATATTCACTACCACATCTGTTATCTCCATTTACAGGAGCTCTTTTGTAAACCTACACATGTATTACTCTTGGCTAGCTCCTCTGGGAAATCTGCCTGTCTCACTTCCAGCCTTATGATTGTCCAATTACTTCTGGTCCTGCTTTTGCCCTATCCCATCCTATTGATTTATACCCTGCTTTAAGAGTGGTTTTATTCAGTCCCCCAAAGTGGAATACACTGTCAGTGCTAGTAGCAAGTTATCAAAGCCAAAAGGGGCTTGGAGCCCAAGAAGAAGGTGATCTCTGCAAGGGTAAACAGAGAGCTTGCATAAATCCTACAGAAAAAGAGGCTGGAGCAGGGCTTAAATCCCAGCTTGGAGAGCATTGTTAGGGAGGGTTCCTTCATGCACAAGATTCTGCAAACACCAGAACCCACTGACAGCACAGCCAACAAGACCATGTCTCAGACTTTTTGGTCAGCAAGATTGCCTGTCCCACTGGGTGCAGGGCAGTCAGTCAAGGCCCATGCACTGCTCTGCACTTGCAGGAGATCCAGGCAGGGCTGCAAAGGGAAATCAGTCAGCAGTTTTGTTCACTACTATGGTTCTTTACTCAGTGAATGAGACTTGACCTGCTGGATGAGCGTGGGAGTAGTTATTTGAGCAAGATGAGTGTTCCATATTAGAGGTAGAGCTCAATGAGGTTTCTGAACAAAGTCAAGCTCTTCGCTGGTTTTCTGAATTATCTGGGGAATTTCAGGGATTGTAGCCAGTTTGGATGAAAAAGGAGTAGAGCCACTCAAAATACAGTGTTTATTGTTCTATCAACTAATGCAAACTGTGAAAGAAACCTGGAGACAAAATGTGGTCCACGTTGTTTGTTTCTTTCCTACCCATCACTGCAACAGCATGGCTCTTCCAGAGGTATCTGTTGCCCAAATAAGCTTCAACTGTCCTACCAGCTGCCTTATGCAGGATGACTCCAATGAATCAAAGGCAGAAGGTTGGTGGTCCACAGGAAAAAGATACTGGGTACCAATCTGAACACAGCCCTGTCATGTACAAAAGCAAAATAGACTTTGTTCACATTCCCATCCTCTCCTGAAGTGAATGTTCTTCTCTGTATCTGAACCCATTTTTTGTGCTTTTCACTGAGATCTGGTCTGCCATTTTTTCCAGAAATATTAGGTCTTCAGCTCCTCTTGCCTGTGGCAAAACATTTATGTTTTTTCCAGCCACTAACTGTTCTCTCTTCTTTCCCCTCCAAGCAGAGCTGGCCGGTGTGAATGCTTTCATCCGAGTCTGAAAAAGGCAGATCTCCGACACTTTTCCTTGCAGAGGTCATGCTGTCCTTGCCTGCTTTGGGTGACTTTCCTAGATGTTCAGCTGTTGCAGTGGACTCACTATGAGATGAGATTTCCCTGAGCAGATGTGACAGAGATATCTTGGAGCTGTCTGACCATTTGGAGGTATGAGACCTCCAAAAGCCTGAAGACCTCCTATGAGACTGAAGCCATAGCACCATGGGCTACAAGTTGTTGTTCTATGCAGACTTCAAAGGGGGCTCGGATTTTGAATAGATTAGGTCTCTTCTCACCTCTAGGCTTTGGGGCCTGAGAGCCTTTCTGTACTCCTACAGTTTCTCTTCTCATGTATCTTTATAAGGGGCCTGAAAGACAGAATAAGGGGCCTGAATGCCAGACTGCACTGTTGGACTTTTCTGAAGGTCTGCCTCTGCCTTCCAGTTATGCCCTTGGCAACACCCACAGCTCCAGCATCATCATGGGAATTAGTCAGGTTTCAAGAGCACAAAGCAGAGTAGCCAGCAGCACCTTTCCTCCTAGCAGGGTGTGCCTTGCAGGACATGAGGGAAAGCAATAAAAAGTTCCCCTTGCCCCTGCGGGAAGCTGGCAGAGCTTACAGGGGAGGGAGGCAGATCCGTGGAGTCCATTTCCCCAGTTGTTTTACAGAAAAGGTATGCATTTTAACTCCTTCAGTGGCCAGTCTGTGGGATGGCCCATCACAGTGGAGACAAACTGCTGTCAGGCTGAGAGATCGTTTACTTGGAGTTCAGCTGCCATCGACAGAAGGTCCAGAAAAGAGCACAAACTCACATCAAAAATGGCTGTTTCCCCCTCTTCACTGCTGCACAGCACCAGCAGCCTTTCAGGAGCTGGTTTGATCTCTTCACCCAGTTCTGCTGCATTTAGGCTGTTCAACTAACATGGAGCTGTTCTGGAGCCACCCTGGCTGATGACGACCCTGTTTTGCCTCCTGCAGTCACTGAGAGCACTCTGAAGATAAAGCAGGTGAAGAGCGGGGCTGCCGATCATTTTCTATCCCCACAGTGCATGGCCACATCCAGACTGGAAGAAGAGCAGTGTGGGAACTGTGTAGAAAGCACGCTACAGAAATAGATATGAATGGTACATCAGGAGAAGTGACTGCCATGGGCGCCTTCACGCTAGATAAGACCATTGGGGACATCAGTGTCAGCACTGATCTGCACAGGGACTTTGCAAGGACGTTAGCACAGGAGAGCAAAGTTGGAGTTGAAAGTACAGTTGCTCCATCATGCTGTCTGTTGTGTGGGCACCCCCTCAACCATGGCGCATTGCACCAGGGCAGCAGCAGTCCAAAGGAGCAGATCCTGCTGCACTGGGGTAGCTAAACAAGGGTGGGGCTGGAAGGCTCCCAAAATCCCAGTGGTGGTTCCTGACCAATCAGGAAGCAGCGGCTGCCAATAAACCCCATGTGCAAAACTGGGCTAGGGTGTTAAGAAAGGTTGAGGGTATTGATGTTTGTGCTAGGTTTGAGTCATCTAGAAAATATACTTAGTGGCAAAAAACTATATTCTGCACTGGGTATTCCCTGCTATATGGTTACGTAGGCCAAGAACTGTTCATCTAAGACCTGTCCTATGTCTGGTTTTCATACAGAGTGGCTTCTGCTGAGTGACATTGGTTGAGATGTTGCTCCTGCCCCTACAAGTGGAAGAATTCAGGACAGGTAGAATAAAGTGGTCTGGAAAAAAACCTGCCTTTTAGAATTAGCTAAAGGCACCATCAGGTCTGGATTTGGCATTTCTAGTGTTTCTCCTCAAAAAAAACCCCAAAAAACCACATCAAAACTATCTGGAGCTGCTCTTCAGACACATGGGAAGAACAAATACATCCTTTCCCACACCCTTGGCCAGATTTGTTGGATGAATGCAGTGTAAGGGAATATTTTGAGAGGAGACGGTATGTCAGCTCTGTGAGGATGCTACCAAAGCTAATGTTCAAATGAAGATTAAAGCAGGAAGTACAGGCAAGATATGGTGAATTGACTCGGACAACCCTCTTTTAAGTTTCACTGTGTTTGAAAATTGAGCGCCTTGGCACAGCAGGGTGATTCAGAGCTCAAGGTTAAGCACTCAGGGTGTGAATTAGGGCCCTCTGGAGGAGAATTCAAAACCCATATCCCAAATATAGGAAATTGAGAGCTAGCTGAAAAAGTATGACACACCTAAGTCTTCCTGAGCAACGCATCATTTATCTCTCCTACCGGCACCCACAGTCTCTTCTGAGGACAGTCACCCAAAATGACACCAATCAGGCCAATTGGCACCAGTAACATCTCCTGGGATACATGAGTGAAAGAATCATGATGCTAAACAGTTAAAACATTGCCAGACCATGCTGTTAACCTACCCCAATATTTACAAGAGCTAGAAAAATACCTGCTCCTTTATGCTCCTTTTACCTATTGCCTAAAAGACCTGTGATGAACAGTGCTGTTCTTGATGCGGCATTGATTTAAAGCTTGTGGGCCCACAGAAAGTGCTTTGGGATACAGCAGTTAATTAATAGTGCATTTTGGAAAGACATCTCTCCTCTCCAAAAGAATGGATGCTAGACAGAAATTAAAAGAGTATGTGGAGACCCCCAAGGCAGAATCCAATGAGTGCTGGATCTGGTTTATGTATTCTTTGCAGAGGACCAGACCTCTTGTCACTATTCCCATAATGCTCTGTTAATTCATACTTAACTTTATCCCCATACACATAAGCTCTAAAGGAATTAGTTTGTGAAGGAGAAAGACAATTTTGTTTATATACTGAACTCATGTCTGAATTATTTTTCTCAGGTTTCTGCCACTGTCATCAGCAGCCTTTGTCAATGCAAATCCAAGGGACAGGACTGCGTGACAAGACTGCTGAGGTACTCATTAGATGTTGTTTGTTTCTATCATCAAGATCACATTTAATTTAGCTGTTAAGTTTCATCTCCAGTCTCACCTTAATGACTGGGCAGGACATGAAATCTTTCCCCAGTGCCAAGCAGTTTGCATAGTTGTTTCAGGTGGCATGTCAAGATTAAGCAGAACGAAATGGAAACAGAATCCAAATAGAACTACAGGAAACCAAGTATAGGGCTCCTCAAACTTCATTGTACCTCAGTCATTAATTCACTGTTGGTCTTCTAGGTCAAGATTGAGGCAGGTCAAACTAGCTGAATGACATCCATTGTTTAGTTCACCAGCTCTTTTAGCTATGTGGTGCAAGCAGTTCTGGGATGAGACTGATATACCCAGGTGCTGAGAAGCTCCTGAGTTTCTGCAGAAATCTGTAAGTCCGTTTTCTGCTTCGGTTGCATAGGCAGTCTCTTTCCTTACACTGCTTTCTCTAGTGGCATGTGGCTAGTTCCCTCAGGAAGGGTTTAGATCTTCAGTGAGGGACTTCAAGAACCTTAATTTTCCAGGGTGATACTGCAGCACCCATAGCTGCCAGTGTTACAGAGTGTTTGCATTACCCCACACACCCATGGACCTTTCACTCCGCACCTGCCAGTTGATAGGTAAAGTAAGATGTGTTATCAGACTCTAGCAGCACTGCCACTCCTCACCAAACTAATAAATAATCAAGTCTGAACCTAGATATGGTGCACAGGCTTCCATAGACCTGCTTTCCCTCACAACGAAAGCCTCAGGGGTCTGGAGGAGGGTGGAAGCTTCAACCTAAGGTGCATTCACATTGCTGGACACAGTCCTTCATGTAGTCTGCCCATATTCTCTATAGCTATATTAACCTGGCCTCCATACCAGCTCATCTACGCAGCTGCCAGGCTGTAGCAGGCTTGCGCCTTAGTTGGCTTTGAGGCTGAACAGAATGGACAGGTGCCCTTCCTGAAGCCATATTGTCACATGCCCTTGGGGGTTTGCCTTATTTAGATTTGTGTGAGCTTTTTTCAGAGCATAATTCATGAATCAGACATGCAAAGGAAGAAGTAAGAGCTGCAAATGGGAAAAGAAAACATAGGGAGGGGTCAAGGGGAATGCAGAGGCTCTTAGAAGTATCTCTCAAAGAATAAAGACATGCTGGGGAAAGCATGAGAAGGAGAAAAAATAAATTATAGGTGAGAATCTGTCTTCCTTTTTGAATTTTTTTACAAGGAATCCAAATCATCCATAAAGAAGAAGCTGAAGAAATGACAAGGGCTAATGTGTGGGGAGGGGAGTGAAAGGGAGAGGGGAGGACTTGGACAAGCAGCCTGCCCACAGATGGACTGGTTGATGAATTGATGGTGTTTGTAACACTTAGCTGCAAAATATATGGACAGATATCTCTCTGATTCCCAGCAAGGTATAAGATTTCTACACCCAGAGGCTGGTAGATGCCAAGAAAATGGAGACCAAGTACTCAGAGGAACTGTCTGGCAAAAAGATTGTTTGGGTACAGAAAGGGCAACCATGGATGACAAGGGTCATAGAGGATAAATGTCCCTCACAAGGGCATCTTTTACTAACTTTGCAGTCCCTTCATGCATAGCCAAGTGGGCCAGTTCAGCACAAGCTCACCCATGAGCAGGGAAAGGACCAGCGTGGGACACAAGTGACTCTGAAGTGTCCGCAGGGCTGCCTGGCTCCAGCTGCTGCACCAGAGAAGTGTGGGGCTCCTCTAACCTCCAGTGTCATATCTGCCTGCCCCAGCAAGATGTCTGAGATATGCTGGCCTCAAAGCCATCTCCTGCCCTTGCTGTCTGAGTCCCCTTCACTCAGCCTGTGGGGTCTGAGCCTGGACCTGCGAGGAGATAGTTTTGAGGAGCTAGATGTGGAAGAATGTCAAGAATGTGCACACTTTGCCTTAGAGACTTTGATCCTATGTCCTTCAAACAAGGAATTAGCTGACACTCCTAACTCGGCTAAAAGCATCTGTTGGGTCATAAATAAATTGTTCCAAGTAGGTTTTACCTTAACACTGCCAACCAACACAGCAGTCATATACCTTGCTCATAACTGATCTCAGTGCAACAGCTGTCTGGCTCTGAGGGACCTGGCCACCATGCTCTTTGAAATGTTCCAGGAAAGAAAACAATGCACACTAGTTTCCTTATTTTTTCATTCTGTTTTTCATAAAAAACACATTTCCAGAACTTCATTCTAGTTATGTAGACCTACATTTCTGGTAACAGAGATATCTTTCAGTTTATAAAAATGCCAGTTCAATACATCTCTGCAGAATAGGATGAGACTGGAATTGAATTTCCTGTTTGTTTGGGTTTTTATTAGCATTTTGTTATCGAGCAACCTGGCAAAACTAACCACGTTTACTTTATATATTCAGTGTCACCATATCTCCATTTACCTTCCTCCTTCCAAATGGAGAACAATAATACTATATGGTTATGTCCCGGGTGGACCCAGCCCTTTCTGGGAACGCTTGCCTGAACTTCAGGCGGGCAGATGGGTTCTGGGGCAGAAATTCAACATCTTCACCTGCACTCAGAGGGAAGGAGGGGGGAATACAGCATGCAGCACTGTAGGCTGGTGCAAGCGTTGCCAGCATCGGTGTTATTGTTGGCAGGACAGGAGGTATCACAACGAAGAGCTGGCCTGTAGTGACCAGAGGGGATTTCTGACAGTACTTAGCACGGCGCAGTTTTCGAACAGCATAATCTGTGATGTTAGGGATAACTGTCAGAGAAGATGCCATGGAGGGACAGGGACTGTGCTTTGCTACCAGCACAGTTATCTCTGGTCACCTTAGAGACAATAAATATGGAAAGACAGAGAGGAGATGGGAGGAGCGAGAAGATTTGCATGATGCCAGGAAGCAGAACAGACTGGCAGCTGGGGAGACCAGCAGAGACTGGGAATAAGGCACCTCAGGGAGGACAGGCTCCAGGATTATTCTCACCTCTGTATTTTTGGTTGCCCCTGCCATCACACACCTGGTTCACGCATTCACTGGAGCAGGACTGTCATGACTCGCTGCATGGGGACAGCTGTGAGGATCCATTGCCACTGACTTGTAAGAGGTGGATGTGAAGCACAGGGACTGGTGCTGGAGAGCGATGTGCACCTTGCAACAGCTCCAGCTGCCAGCCCCGATAGTGAAAGGCTGTCATGGAGAGGACAAGAAAGGATGTACAAAACAGTTGATTCTTCAGGGTCTCCCAGCTTTTTACATGACAGGAGTGTCCCTGGGCATATGGTTGACCCTTCCAGGTGTGTCTTGTAGCACTGCGGTTCCTTGATTGCCCGTGGCTCCTAGCGAAAGGCCCCAGATCCTGCTGGGTCTGAGGGCTGTTGTTTTAGGAAGGAAAGACCAAACAGGAAGAAAAGTGCTGACAGTTGCTTTTGATTATCCTTTCTTCCTCAGCTGTTTTCTCTTGATTGGTAAGCAGAGTAGGGAGCATTAAAGAGACATCCCTGTCACTGAAAAAATGGAGTAGAAGTCTCCTTGCAGCTGGTTTACACAATTCCTTCATCACCCTTCTTATGTTTCCTTGTGCAGTGATATTAGTGTGTTCAAGTCTAAATGGAGCCATTTAGCACAGATCAGAGGCTGTTCATATATCCAAAAGTCGGTTGTATTGATTTAGAGTGACACACTTTCTGCTTGACATGATTAAGAGCCTGTTTAAACCCTCCTGTTTAGCAGTATTCCCAGTGAGCTGATCCAGGACTGGAAGAGCCAGACAAACTCACCTTCTCTCTCGCTGCCAGGTGACCACTTATAAAATAAGGATGTGATGTGTCAGAGAGATGTAGGGGATGCAGCTGGGGAGCAGGGTATCTATCCAACCAGCTCATCTTTAAGAGACCGAGTTCTGGTCTGTTGCATACAAGCAATTTCTTCTCCTCTGCTGACTCATTTCCCTGGGTGAGTGGCATGAGTACTAGAAATGCCCTGACTGCATTGTTAGGTCAGTACCTTCCAAATTAATGTTTTCTTTTTACATCTGACACTTTACGTGAACACCTGGAGCTGCCAGAGGGCTCTTCAAACTGACAGGGGTGCAGAGCAGCATGCAGCGTGTGCCACAATGCTGCCAAGGAGTTCAGCCACCGCACTCGCCAGTGCTCTTGTTAGACTCCTGCCCAAAAGGCTGCCTCTGGCCTGCCTTTCACTGGCAATAGCTAAATAATAATCAGGCAGACCCTTCTGCAAGGAACAAGTACAGACAGTTTAGATGTGCCTGGATCTGTTCAGAGCTGCAGGAGTCCTGGAGACTTTGGCATGCTACTGCCGATTAGCCTTTAATTTGCAATGTTGTAATTAAGGCCAAATGTAGGGAATTCCCAATGACGCTGCAATTCTCTAAAACCAGATGTGAGAATCCTGATAGTGAGAAAGCCAAAAATCTCCTCCCGGTGCCAGGGCAGTAGTAGCCCAGTTTAGTGGCAGTCCAGACTTACTTGCTCTGGATCAAAAGGGAAGCTACTGGTGCTGAAGGATAAATTAAGCTTTGGTTATTTTCTTGCTTTGAACAGAGCAGAGTTACTGCTGTCTCATGCGAACCTTGCATGTTCATGGGTGGCTGTAAGCTCTGAGCCATGATTGCTCTCTTCTCTTGAATGAAACCATCTGGGCATCACAGGCTCCCTGAGTATGACACATGATTTGTGTTCAGATAAAGGGGATCACTGATGGAGCGCATCCAGCATGGGTACCCTTGGGGCTGCTTGTGTGGAAAGCAGCATCATCTGCATTCACTGGAGAAAGGCACTGCAAGGAGGCAGAAGGATTCACAGGGAGATTAGGCAAGTGGGGAGAGAGAAATAGAAAGAGTATATCAGTGGGAGCCAATATATGGGGGTTTCTGCACCAGATTGTCCTCCTGCTGCAGTGTGCCAGGTCGTGGGTATGGAGCTGTGCCTGTGGGAATGAAGAGAAGTCATCTCATCCCTCCTCCCAGGCTGGGTTCATCATCCAGCATGATGAGTGGCCTGGTTGTACTGCCATGACACACACACATGCGGTGGACGTTTCTGCTGTGACAACACACTCTGGGGTTTCTCATCTTCTAAGTGAAAGGTCCCAGGACTGCTGGTGGAAGAAGCTGGCTACGAGCAATCCCTGGACAAAGGGAATTGGACCTTGCAATGGAATTAGGAAAATCTCAGCTGTTGCAGTGACTGTCCAGCTTGGGGAGTGCACTGCAGCCAGACTCCCTCTGGCATGGCACCAGGCAGATATTGCAAACTCAGGATGTTTCAAACAATCATGATTTGCAGGAATTTCCTATCTCACAATCAGATTTACATGGCTGTCCTAGACTCCAAGCCATGGTTTTGTGCTTTCGTTTTTCTACTAAACTGGCTGGGAATATGATACCACAAGTCCACCAAATCCCATTTCCAGGAAAATCAAGACATAAGGACAACACCATTTTTCATCAGCTGAAGAGTGAAGAGGAAACTAGGAAGCCTCAAACTCCATTTAATTGTAAGAACTCCAGATTTGTGTTCCTCCCTTAAAAGGTTTTATTTTGTATTATCCTAACACGGTGTGTTCTGCTGTATGTCTGAGTCCAAAGAGAACACAGAGATCACTTGGCTTTATCCTGGTGGAGCCAAATCTGATGACGAAAGCAGCCCACAGTGATGAAAGACTGAAGAGGTATTTCGGTGACTTGGAGACTATGATGAACAGGCTGTCCTTCTTAGAGCAGCCAGTCAGGGCCTACACAGGGGAGCACTTGGCCCAGAGTAGGATTAGAAGAAAACTTGACTAAGATCCGATATGAGCTCTGAACAGCCTCTCCCAGGGGAAGGTGAAGCCCAAACAGTGACAGCCACTTACTGACGGTTCTTCAGCAAACACAAGCAATCAGTGCTCGCCTTGTGAACTGCACTTCTCTTACATTAGACAGTCTGATGGGGTGGGAAACTGCTTTCAGATGTTGTGTCTGGTGAACAAGAGCACTGTTTGTCCCTCGTGCTGCTCTACTGAGTCAAACTAAAGGGGCATTAGCTGCTACCACAGTTTTGACCAGGCTGAGTCCAGGACGCATTGCTGCAGTGCTTTCTAGGAGTGCCTTGTGTCCATAAGGATCTTTTTGGTTTGTGAGTTATGGGTTCTCCATGGTCTCCAGATCCTGCTCCATCCTGAGACTGTGACTGCCCTGATATGCACGCTACCTGCAAACATTGTCTTTTCCACAGCTATTTTGTGTCGGTTGGGCATGTGGCTAATGATGCCAGCAAAGATGTGTTGGCTGTTGCCTTCACCCCTTCATCCCAGTCTCTGTGCACAGTGGCATCCTGGGACACAATGGGGTATCTCAGGGAGATGAAGGAATTACCCCATCAAAGACCAGTAGTTTCCCTGAAACACCCATGGGATTCACCTCCTAACCTCTATAATATCCCTTTATGTAAGCAGAAGTTTCACAGGACAATTCTGACATGGGGTGGACTGCACCACTCTCCCTCCAGAGCCTGGCAGTTCCCTGAGGCTAGCTACCTCACTCAGAGATGCAAAGTCAGGGGAGCTGGTTTCCCTCCACTCCCCACCAGCACCCTGCCCAGAAGCAATCAATCTGACAATTCATTTGCAGCCTTGGATCATGGATGTGTTTGCTTCAGTGAGCTTTTAAAATTCTTTTTAATGCATTCAGTTCCCTGTAAGTAGTGTCTTTTAATTTCTCATGAATAATTATTAGTCTATAAGTCTAATCAGTTCTTAAGATCCTGCACCTCATCAGGAAGTTAATTACACTTAGTTAGCAATTGCAACAAAAGACATGTTTCTTGTTGACTCTGCACCAAATCCTCATTTCTTCTCCTGACGGAGCTTGTCTTATCTCACTGGGAAGCATCTTGGCTATCGTTTATTTACAAGGCTGTCTTTATTTCAAAGAAATACTGAAGTGACCTGACAGGAAGAAATCTGAGGAAATTATGAGAGAGGACTCGCTGATGGTAAAAAAACAAGCTGAGATTTCCAGTAATAAGTGTCAACTCAAGCAATGAGACGTCAGATCAGCTTATTATAGTGCATGAAAGGCCTGCTTCTCAACCTGCTTGCCTTCCTGTATTCCTCAGTTACTCAATGACTGGTTATGGAATTGCTTTTTGTTTTCTAATTTGCATGGGAGACCAGAAAGCATGTGAAGGTTCTTAAGCCAGCTCCTGAGCAGCCGTACATGGTCCCTCCTGGCTAAGGTTCCTCCCTGAGCATCAGCAACATCTGCATGAGCTGCTCCAGGCTCCTTTTCAACCTCCTGTGAGAGCAGGCTCTTTTCATGCCCTGAATGTGCCTGTATGTCTCCAAGAACTGGGGAGAAAGCCTTGGCAATCAGCTCCGTTGTTGACATGTGTCACATACATGTATACTCGCGTAGTTAAAGCCACTGCGATATCTCTCCTATCTGACAGCTTGCCTCTGCCTGGCTGTGATCAGGCACTACAGAGAAAGAGACAAAAATTGCAGTGATAAACAACAACACGCCAAACAGCTTAGAAGAGAAGATTCATTTCAAGCCCTTTTACTCCCTCAGATCTATGCCCTTTATAGGCTTAGATTCAACAATATCTTGTGGTGGTGAGTTCCTTGGTTGCCTTTTGAAAGTTTGTCACCACAATGACTCATACTTCTCCATCAAATCTGCATTTTCTGGCATTCCCACAGGACACGGTTAGGGTTGCTGATGTGTTAAAGGTCTCTGCTTTCCTGTTTGGAGCTACTCCTCCTAAAGATGTTTGGGGGCAGTTTATAGTTACCAACTCTCTGTAGTGCTTTTTCTCTTAAGCTAAAGATTCAGTTATTCTCAACATAATCTCCATCTTCATTTAGTCTTGAAGCTTCTTCCCCATGCAATGCTACAGGCTTGGGGAAGAGTGGCTGGAAAGCTGCCTGGTGGAAAAGGACCTGGGGGTGCTGGTCGACAGCCGCCTGAACATGAGCCAGCAGTGTGCCCAGGTGGCCAAGAGGGCCAACGGCATCCTGGCTTGTATCAGGAATAGTGTGGCCAGCAGGACCAGGGCAGTGATTGTCCCCCTGTGCTGGGCACTGGTGAGGCCGCCCCTCGAATCCTGTGCTCAGCGCTGGGCCCCTCACCCCCAGAAGGAGATGGAGGGGCTGGAGCGTGGGCAGAGCAGGGCAGCGAGGCTGGGGAAGGGGCTGGAGCACAAGGGTGGGGAGGGGCGGCTGGGGGAGCTGGGGGTGCTCAGCCTGGAGAAGAGGAGGCTGAGGGGAGCCCTCATCGCTCTCTGCAACTGCCTGAAAGGAGGCTGGAGCCGGGGGGGTCGGTCTCTTCTCCCAGGTAACAAGTGACAGGACAAGAGGAAACGGCCTCAAGTTGCACCAGGGGAGGTTTAGGTTGGCTATTTGGAAAAACTTCTTCACTGAAAGGGTTGTCAGGCACTGGACCAGGCTGAGTGCTTGAGTCGCCATCCCTGGAGGTATTTAAAAGACAGGTAGATGTTGTGCTTAGGGACATGGTTTAGTGGTGGACTTAGAAGTGCTAGGTTACGGTTGGACTTGATGATTTTAAAGGTCTTTTCCAACCTAAACAATTCTATGATTCTATGATTCTGTAATTGTGGCTTTTGGCTCATAATGTTGTTAATTTTGATCTTTCTCTTATTTGCATCTCATGTAATACAATGTTGCTGGTAATATAACAAAAGGTGCTGTAGCTTCATCTGCCTTGTGACACCACGTGGTATCTTCGAAGAACTAGAGAAAAACCTTATAAACTCTCCCCTGGCATTCCTTAGCATTGCAGCTGTCACAGGTGGCTTAAAGATGCACTGTCACAGGGAAAGGGCGTATTTTGAAATGTGTGAAATGCTTCTTTCCTTCAGATCAGTATTTTGAGGCCTATTATACTTATTATGGAGCCCAAATTGCATTAGCCATAAAGCCATCCAGCCTCCCCTGGGGTTATCCCCTGAATAGCTAAGTTTCATTTGGCTACAATGACCTGTCTGTGCTTCTGATTTTAGCAGCAGTCGAAAAGGAGAGGACTCATTTTTCTGAAGATTTTATGGACTGTCTTCTCCTGGAAGGAAATCTGTGGCAGATTTCCATGCAGAGTTATAGTGCTGTTTGCTCTGCACAATGTCTGTCACACCTTCTGCATAAACTGGTCATGGAAGCTGGTGTTAAACCAACAGACCAACTGGTCAAATGAGGGAAATCTGCACTGTAAGCTAGGACTTGAGAATCCTCAGAGGTTTTTAGAATTGTCCTTACATAGAGAAGTGGTGCTTAATATGCCTATTACTTTAGGTGATTGCATCTGAGCGGCCAACCTGAGGAGCAACCCTGGCCTTACCCATTTGGCTGGGACTGGAAGTGCTGCAGGAGGGACCTGGTTGGAGAGCAGCCCAGGGCTGGGAGCCAGGAGGGCACGTCCCACTCTGGTTCTGGTACTGCCCTGCGAGGTGGCTTTGGGGGCACCTCTCATGCCATCTGTGTCTGCTTCAGTGCTCAGCCTCTGCCTAGATGGGCTACGGTGTGTAAAGCACAGAGCAGAGGTGCCTGAGGCCTGGATTTCAGCTGCAGTCAAACTCTTTTTGTGGTTCAAGACCTTTAAAATGCTTTGTGTTCTTTAGGAAAAGGGGTTGGTTCAAATCCCCTTTTTTCTTCACAGTCTGGTTTGCCTTATTCTCCCTAGCAGGACTGTGCATGATCTCAACCACTTCCCTAGTCCTGCTCTCCTTCACACCCAGGAGAGAGAGTCTGGGCACTGATCACATAACCTTGGCAGCCTTTTTTGGAAACTGTCAATACCAAACATCTTCAGGTGCCTTCCTGGTTTGAGCTTTTGCAGCCTCACCGCTATTCCTGCCTGCCACAGTGGGTTTACCTGAGAGTCTGCGCAGCTCTCTTGCCAAACCCAGCTGTTCTTCCTTTCTACCTTCCTCTATCATCTTTCTGTTTGTTTATAAAAATTCTTTATGTCTTTTACATTCATTAGCAGTTTGCCATCTGCTGTCTTAATAAAGTAATAAATGAGTGTCGTGGTGAGTTTCTTGACAGGGCTGAAAGCTTCATTTACATAAGTATTTTCATCCGTCTTTTCTAATTCTGTTCACTTTCATCTGCAATGTGTTCTGACTCTTTATGTTTCTATATGTATCTTCCTAAACACTGTGGCAACACTGAGACAGGTGCTTATAAAAGATCCGTTGTAGGATCCCAGGTCTATCTGTCCTCAATGCCTTTCAGAACAGAACTGCTTAAAACCAAGAGAGACATCTTCACACCGCATCTTCCCAGGCCCTGTACTCCAGCCTGTGCTGCTCAGCCAGAGCAGGGCTTTCTTGGGTTCATAGGACACTAAAGTAGGGCCGTGCCAGGGAGCTTGTTCCCTGGGTACTGCTAATATGTAGATCAGGTATGTAAAAAAATATCCATTTTAGCAGCTGTTGTTCTTTCCTCCATGTGGACTTATGCAGCAGGAAAGATTGATCCTGTTTCACGGCACTTCTCAAGGAGTTAAAGACACCAGCAGAGACTGCAAGATTGCTTCCCTCCTGGCTTTCTATCTGCTTATCAATTATTTCTCTATTCCAAGAGCGGCAGTGGCTAATGATGGGCCGGAGTGTTTCGACATTCATCACAAGGCTCCTCAAAGCCTTTCATTGAGATAGAAATTAGGTTTTGCAGGCAGGTATAGCATCAGGTGTATGAGGGAAGTGTAAGAATCAGTTGCAGCTTCCAGTACTGCAGTTAATGATGCTCCACAAACTCAGGTTAAAGGGAAACTGCCCAGTGGGATGATCCATCCCTGCACTCCCATTTTAAAGGCTGGTTTTCCCCTCTAAAGGTAAGGAGGGCTTTACTCCCGCACTTTGGGGAGGCTTTGCCCACAGAAGTGCAATCACACACCTCTCTCTGCTCCAGCCACCTGCTGCCTGCAGCTGGTTGTCCCCTGCCTTGCGTGGCCAATCTGCACACCCTTGCTTGCTTGATGAACTTGGTGGGGGTGTGAGTTGGCAGCAGCATCTCTCACAAGGGGGACAGTCTCTAGAAGGACCAGCAGGCATGTGAGCATCCTTTACATCTCACTCTGAGGGTGAGTTTCAGCCCAGCATCAGGATGGTTCAGCAGCACGCTCAGAGTGATGGGAATGGCCTGGGATGGGTCACCAGGAGCCCTTGCTCTTCAAATGCACCAGTCACTGCCTAAGCCCGATTAAAAACAGTCCCCAGGACCTGCAAGCTGCATGGTCCATAGGCTAAAATCTGACCTTCAGATGATTTAGGGACTTGGCCACAGAAACCCTGTGTGATATTAACCACTTTTTTATTTGTATGAAAAAAGTTGTCACAGATCGGACAAGCTCAGGTAAGGGGTGAATAGCAGAACGTGAGAGAGACAGCTGGGTGATTTTTTGCATTGATTTGTGGGGTTTTTTTTCCCCTGACAAATAGTTGATGTGCTTAAAAAATGCAGTTTCAGAACTTTTTGTGAATCAGTAAATAGTTTCAGCTGGGGGAAAAAAAAAGAAAGAGAAAGAGAGAGAGAGAGATGAAACAGCCCAAGTTAAAGGCAAATACTTTCATTCCAACTTCTTCCAGACTCACCATTTTGTTTTGAAATCTGGCTATAAATTATCACTGTAGGAAAGAATAAAAAGCACCAAGGTTAATTGCAATGAGGTGGGGAGTTGAGTTTTTTTGTTGGTTTTTTTTTTTCTTTCTTTTCTTGCTTTTGCTGTTTGTCCTTTGATTTTTATGAGGAAAATGAGAAGGCATTTACATCTCTTGAGATACCAGAGGTAGCTCTTGTCTTGGTGACTGGTCAAAAATTTTTGTTTTGAAGGTCTTCATGAATAGAGTGAAGAGAATATGTTGTTTTGCCTGTGCCCTGAGCTAAGCCCTCTCCCTCTGGAGGGATGTGAAAGACGTTAGTGCTGCACTGCAGGACTCCAACCTCTTGTGTCCTGTGTCTTGCCCACCCTCCATGGCTGCTGAGCGCCAGCTGAAAGATGCCCACCCTGCCCCAGCAATATGATGGAGAGGACTCAGCTTCAGGCAATAATCTCCACTTTTGAAGCAAAACATTTCCTACATCAGTAAGGAACAAATCATGTTCAATGTATTAAGCACTGGTACATCTCTGTGAAATCATGCTGGTGTAATTCATCCCTCCCTTTTGTAGGCAGGAGCTGAAGCCCTTCTCCAAAATTCAGTTACTTGAACTATGCTGGGAGGCAGTAGTCACCTCTGCTCCCCTCCATTGCTCAAGCCTCTTTTAACCTAATGACAACTCTGCTAACAGCCAAAATCAATATGATCTCAGTGTCTCAATCTAATCACAGTTATAAAGCCAAAGAACCAACAGGGCTGTACAAGTTTTAGCGTGGGGTGATCTTTTGGTTTGAGTTTAACCCCAGAGGCGTCGGGAATGACTGGGATTATTGCAGATACCTGGAAAGGGATCAGGGTCCCTGAAGACCCCAGCTCCTTTTCACTGGGAGGAGCAGAGAGGAAGCCAGCAGCAAGGCCAGTGCCTGGCACATGCCACCATTGCCTCTGGGCTACGGGAGGCTTTCTGTGTGCTGGGGAGGACAGGCAGGCAGCCTCCTGACCACAGCAAGTTTCTAGGGGACACTGCAAGTGTTAATGGGGACTAGGCACTACCTCCCCTATCATTAGCTTCACCCAAAACTGGGAGTGCTCACATGGAAATGCAGAGATGCAGAGGGTTAAATGTGGCTTGATGTTGCCCATCACTGGGTGAGTTGGGACTTTGTCTCTGTAGAGTCTCTGTAGAGGAGCAAAAACTTTCAGTTTGCATTTTTGGCGTGAGAAAATTTCAGGACAAGCTACTATGAGGCTGAGCATGGAGGCACCTGACAGCAGATGTCACCAGAAAAGCCAGTCCAAGGAAGCTGAGAGAGGCAGAAGAGGTTCCCTCTGCCTGACAGCTGTCCTGGTAGCAGCAGGGACTTAGGGCTAATCTGAGCGGGGCCAGGAGCCCTCCCGAGCTGCAGTGAACAAAACTGGTGCCTCCCTCCCTGCAACTCCCTGTGCATCAGCCCAAAGAAGGGAGACATCTCCTGTGGTTGAGTTGTCAGTCAGATATTGGTGTATGTCACTAAGGAAAGGGCTAAATCCTATCCTTAGAGAGACCAGGCACTGGAGACCATCTCCTTGGAGACCAGGACCAAAAGAGCACGTCCTGCAGAGACAGAGAGACGTGAAACTTTGTGAAATAAACAGCTTTGGAGCTGGATTTGAGTGCTGGGTTAGTTACTCTCTATGGGTCTGGCAGGCATCACCAGCCTAGCCCCTTTGAAACACAAGTTATCTATCTTGTCCAAGGACAGACAGACACAAAACAAAAGACACACAACAAAGAAGTAGTTGGTTATTTCTCGTTGTAGTCAGCTGTTTGTGCAGGAAGATCAGGAACAATAAAACACACACAAAAAATGCTGTCTCTGTCCATATTCAGGGACCGGATTTCTCTGGGAAGCAACCTCTGATGGGTAAGAGTTAAGAGACCATCAAGGTGAGGAATGAGTATGCTAATGTAGGCATAGAGCTGGTGCAGTTGGACAGTCTCACTGGTGAAGGTCTTCACAGGTTTTTTACATTTTCACTGTCACACATTCTTCTGTTCAGTTGTTTGCCTTTCCACCTCAGAAACTCCAGAAAGTTTAATGTGAAAAAATCTTTTAATTTTATTTCAAGTTCAAGGCATTGAGACTGAAATTAAAGTATTTATCTGTTAGTCAGAAGGGGTTTTGTACATAGAGGAATCTTCTGGGAAAAAGAAATACTTAAGGAATTTCCAACCAGTTATGCTAGGAAACCGGAGCTCACCTGTGTTAACTGCTGGGCTCGGCAGGTCCCTGTGTCCCCATCTCCACCTAGTAACAATTCAACCCCTTTTGAGGGACTTTCTAGGGGGACTAGGACATGAACATTATCTCGTTTTATCATGTTCATGTGCATGACAGTATTCAAGGCAGCATCATGGGGATAGGGAGGGGAGCATTAAAACGAAGAGCAAGGAGATAAAAAGGTTCGTTCTCCTGCTGGGTTCCCCAGGAAATGAGGCCGATGCTGCCATTCTTATATCTTCATCCTGCCCAGGAATTCTTGATTTCCAGTCACCTTGGTATTCACGTCGGTATCCATCAAGCAGATTCAACGGGCAAGTGGGGTGGAAGTCTCACAGATACCATGGACCTGAAAGGCTCAGTGGGAATGTGCATCCCAGAGGGGCAGAGAGACCCTGTGAGGCTCCCAACTCAGCAAGGTGCTGCTGTGTGAGTTCAGCCTAGTGCTGGACACCGGAGGATGCACTTGTTTTCTACTTCCTACATCATCTTGTTTTCTACTAAGGGGGCTCTCTGATGTCTAGGAAAGGACAAGCCCACATTCAGTTAATTAGGCTTTGGTTCCATCTCTTGTGGAGCTCATTGCTTACTGATCTGGTGTTTGAGTCATCCCAACACGCCATGGCATGGAGGAATTGCTCTCATGAACCAGCTTGCTGCTTGCAACCTTGTGCACACCTTCTGGTGCCCAAAAACCTCTCAGAAACAGGCTATGATGGCCGGTGTCTCGCTTTCTGCCCTTTTGTCTTTTTCTTCCTTCCTCTGTCTCACAACCCCTTTCTCCTTTGCATCGATTACCTTCCATGCCACTCACTCCCTCTTTCACTCTTTTTCTCCCACCTCCAAGAAGGGTACGGCAGAGCTGCTGTTCAGTGCTGCCAGCTGTGCTCTGCGCAGTTGCTAGAGGTGTCTGTATGTTCCAAATTTCCATCTCCAGAGCTATGTTTGTTGCTAGTTACCCCTCTGTGCAGGGCTTTGGGACTGCAACGCCTCACATAGTGCTTTCCTGCTTGTGGGGTTGGGGTTGTTGGGATGTCTCCACCCTTCTGAAAGCCCTTAGAGCAGAGGCTTGCAGCACATTATTGAGTGAAGCTCACAACATATGTTTTGTGACAAACTCCTCATTTCTTCCTCAGCGGTTTGGGAATGACATCAGTTTGCAGGCAGGTTGTTCACAGCAGGGAGCCCTTATTTCTAGTTAGGGCTGACAGTGCCTTTTGGGCTCTGAGTTTCAACAGCAGCATCTCACGTGGCAAAATACAGCCAAACAAAAAACAGCCATTGCTGGTGGACTGAGCTCACAAACTCCTGGTGCTTCACAGGTCTGTGGTGGAGGCCCTGGGGAGATGTGCCCTGAGTAAAGCTCCTGCGATCAGGGGAAAGGCAATTCTGGCTGTCGCAGGGCTGAGGTGGGGAGAGATCTGCTCCTGCTGGTAGACGATCTGTGTGCATCTGTGCGTGCCTCTGTGTGTATGTGTTAAAGAGACGTCGGTTCACAGCTCCGCTAAATCCTTGATGTGTTTGAGCCATCTTTGCTCTTTCTGCACCCAGCTGATGCAGCTGCCAGGCGCTCGGGCCAGTAGGCAGCAGCAAAGATGGGGCAGCAGGAATCTTGGGGCTGATAATCACTGATACTGATACTCACTGATACTGGTATTCACTGATATTCACTCAACCCCACTTTTGGACACTTGCCCTTTACTAGCCTGAATGCTTGCAGTAACAGAATTTGTAATTCTGGTGCTTGGTGGGTTCAGTTTTGCCACTTCAACAATAAGCAAGTAGCCCAAGTTCATTGTATAGCATACAGTCTCAGGAAAGAGATGTACCATGTGCAGGGATGGCTCATCCTGTCCTAACACAGGTACACAAGGTGGGATGAACCTTACCCTGGCAGTGTCTGTATCTCCCTGTGCCCAGAGGTGTCCTGGTGTAAGCCCATTGGCTCCTCACTTTTAGAGGATAAAGTTAGATGAGATGAATCTCATCTTTGTGCCTCCAACTGTCTTTCAAATGCTTTAATTACTTGCACAATCTGCACTTTTTGCTGTGCTGGGTATTTTAAAAAGACTTGTCAGTAAGTTTCTGAGGACTCAGGATCTCTGGGATGAATTCCTGGCTTCGTAATACATACTTGTGATATCTGGGCCTCAGTCCCCCTGGTCAAAGGGAGTTACTATTCCCCCTTTTGCCTGCCTATAAGCCAGGCTGGAGGGGACAGGGACTGTCTGGGTGACCTGAAGGTTCCTCATCTCAAATCAACACACAGCAAATGGCAAAGACTTCTGTGGTGTTGCAGCTTCTCCGGGAGATGATGCTCCAGCAGCATCCAGCTGGCAGGAGGTCCAGGGGCAGAGTGGGTACAACTCCCATCAGCACCTTTCCAAACCCTCTGAGGCCCCTTTCCAGCATCAACATGTAGACCAGACTTCTGGCCTGAAAGGAGAAGGGGAGGAATTCAGACAGGGAAAGTCAAATGACTCAGATCCCAAATCCTGAGATTAAGACCTTAGCCAGAGGAGTCTAGCAAACCTTCAAATAATATCAGACCAGGCTGTGACCTGTGCAGACCAGGGCTTGGGGACCGCTGTGTTTTCCAGATGATCCTGCAGTCAGGGTACGCTGGCTGGGAGGCAGAGCCGAGCAGGCACACAGCTGGTGCCAGGAGCACAACTGAAGCAGGTGACTGTACAGAGATGGAGCCAGACGTAGGTACCTGGCAGGAGCCTTGTTGGTGGCTGGCTGACTGCAGGCCAGCAGTGAATCACAGGGAACAGCCTTAGGGAGTGAAGGTGAGATGGAAGTGCGAGGGATTGAGGCTCGGAAAGCAGAACAGGCATTTTCCCATGTTCGCTGCCTCTACTAACAAGGCACGTGGTGACACTGCAGGGATTGCTCAGGGCTGGAAAGGCAATTGCTTTAGAGTGTGCAAAAGAAAGAACCTCCAGGGAGGCAAAGTCTTTGTTTCACTCTTTAAAAGGCCAAGTGTTTTGTGTTTTTCCTGATTAAGCCTGATACAGGGGAGACTCACCTCAGTTTTTCTTACAGCGATGGGTCAAATTGTACTGGTCCCTGTGCAGACACCAACAGAGGAGGTGTGCACTGCTGAAAGGGATGTCCAAACTATGGAGAGTGAGGTGGGGTGTTCTCCTTGCAGTGGGAAATGACTCAGGGATTGAAATCCACCTGAGTCCCTTCTATCTAGAGACATGTCCCTGGTATCAGCATACTTCCTACCAACAGCTTCTCAGCTGTCAGCATAAGCCTGAGTTAGGGGAAGGAGCATGGCAATACCCATGTGATCTAGGCATTGTTTCATTTTTCATGCCTCATTCCTGCCCCCTGGCACCCCAGTGAGTGTCATCAGAAGATCTGTTGTCCCATCTTCTTCCACTGCCCCAAGGCTGGGCTCCATTCTTCACCCATGTCTGACTGTTCCTTTCTGATGCATCACACCTGAGACAAGGGATCTGGAACTGAACACAGAAAAGAAACTTGACATACTACCATTAGAGTGTTTCCAAAGTGATGTGATTTGTGTGCTGGGGTGCTGTCACTGCATCAAACCAACGCTACCCTCTGCATACAGCTCCTGTGGGCCTCCCAGGAACATGGCAATTACTGCAGGTGGGGTCACAGCTCCAGCTTCTGTGGTCAGGAGAGCAGGGAACTAAGCTTGTGTTTAGTTTCTGACATTTTCCTATTCTGGGCAGGGCTGCAGGCTTCTTGCAGAGAAGCTGTCAGTGTTGCTTCCTGCTGGCATCCCATTTTCCTCCTGGATTTCCATCACTTGGCAAGAAAATGTGTGGGCTGCCAGGACGGGCCCACGGACAGAGCAGTCGGTTCCCAACCAGAAGCAGGCAGAGTGGCTGTACCCCCAATTCAGTCACAGATGCACCAAAGTCAACATTTCCCTCCTCTGAATGTCTGAGGAACTTGATTAGGAATGCTAGCTCTGCCTTTCCATCCATTAAGTGCTTGGTTTTGTGATAGCTGACAAATAACAGAGGTTTGCAGTGCACACGAATTTTTGTTGCTTCTGCAAAATTCAGTAGGATAAACAAGGGCATTTTTAATTCATTTTAGGAGCACTGATAGCAACTTTTGATTTCAGCTTGAACAGAGATTTTCCTTGTAATAGAACCTTTGACATCTATCGCTCTAGTTTTGTCTGGAAGGGCTTTGAAAAGCTTTCTTCAGATTATCTATCCTGGCATGTTTCAATTTCCAAATGTAGTGCCAGGTTGAAAGGTGACATGGTCATGAGATAACTGTGTTTCAAACAATCCCCCTTTTTCAGGGTTTCAGGCAGAGTCACATCTTCAAACCCTCTCAGTTAAAAACCACAAGTCAGAGGCATCTCTGCATTTAGCACACAGACAGGAATTGACAGTACTTAATAAAATTGACTATCACCTCCGGCAAGAACAACACAAACATCTTACATATTTGAAAACAATTAATACCCCTGACTGAGGACATGCTGCTAAACAGGAAAGCATACAGCAAACGAGCTGCAATGAGCCAGTTTCACTGCAAGATGCACCAGGGCAGCCTCCCCACACGCGAGGCTCCACTTAGCACCTAGGGCCAAGGCAGTGTCACAGAGGGGCCCCACCAGAGGCATTTGCACAAGGAACCAGATTCCAAGTCAACGCGGCATCAACATTTCTTCTCTCTTTTGTTTGATGAAAATGATGTAGATTTATCTGATCTGCATAGCTGCCAGTATCTAGCAGGGAGGTAAAGTCTTGGAAGGCAGAGAGAGAGAGAGCTGGTAAAAGGATAAAAGGATGAAGACACACAAAAAACCACCCAAAAAATTCAGATAATCATCTTTAGAGGGGGGAGTGGGATCTGTCCCTTTATTCCCAGCTCCCTTCTGTGTTTTTCTTATCATCATACAGTTGCCAGTATAGTAATAGAGGGTTTAAGTTTGAGAAGATGGGATGAGCAGACCTAGGACAGAGCAAGAACTGGGGCTACAAGGAGCATGCTCACAGCTGAGTCCTGGCCCTGGCACAGTGCCTGGCTGCTGGACAAGCATATGCTGGTGAATGATCAACACAGCCTGTCCCCTGAAAGCAACACTTTTCTTCCCTCTGCCCATTTGATATTCCCAAATTTCCTCTTGCACTCTATGAGAGATCCAGCTGAGATCCCACTTTTGCACTCATGTATGAACATCCCAAGGGAACTGCCTGCAATACAGAAAATTTGCTACAACAGAAGCAGTGCCCTAGACTTTGGATTCACTTGTGTTTGCCATAACACAGCACTCAAAATGGGAGTGGCAAGCTTTGTTGCAATGAAGCAATGCTCATGTGCCAAGAGCAGATCGAAGTGTGTGACCACAGTTCCTGCGTGACAATCCTTGTTAGCAATCAGAACATCAATATTAGCTCTCCAAGGAAACCGTATTTTACTCTCTTCCCTCAGAGCCAAACTTCAGTTCATTTTGGCTGATTCCCCCCCATAAAAAGCCCTCCCTGAATGTCCATATTACAGGCACAAGGTTTAGTGCAGCACTGTTTCTCCACAGACAACACTGCCTTATGACAGAAGACAGGCTTGTTATTTATTTAAAGTAGCATTTTGTTCAATGTGCTCCTGCTATGTGCATCTCTTGCTAACCCAGCACTCCTGCTGTCATAAGTGTCGTCCTCCTCATCACAGACCGTCAGCTGTTGCTCTCTCTCAAAGGGCAGTGTGGCCCATCTTGGTCCCTACTGGACGTGATAATGGGAACTCTGGGGTTTGCAGGATTTTGGGCCAACTTGGACAAAACACAATCCAAGGGGTTGGCCTTGACCACCCTTCCTCCTCCTGGGGACAATCCGGCGATAGGAGCAGATGGTCAGCAGCACTTCTCTGTGCAAGAGGAAAAGCCAAGCTGCTCAACACGGCCTCGGGCCCTCCGCTCTGCCCTTGTCCCAGGAGCTGTACAGATGTCTCCTCTGTTCCTCCCCCGGCCATCACCTCTTTGCAATAACCTGGAAAGAAGGCAGGAACTTCTGTGCAGCTTTCCACCACAGCCAGCCTGAGGGACACGGCAGAGGGCAATGTGTCCTGGTGCAACACCTGGAGCAGATTTCCCTGGGCTGGGCACTTTCATAGGGCAGATGAATTATTAAGACAGCCCCTGCACTGCTCTGTGTACAAAGCTGGGTGACTGCTGCCAGCTCACAAGGAGAGCTCCCACAGTGTTTTACTTCTGCAGAAAACAGGGGCAGCCCAGGCATCAGTGGTGGCAGAAT
Source organism: Theristicus caerulescens (assembly GCA_020745775.1). NCBI lineage: Eukaryota > Metazoa > Chordata > Aves > Pelecaniformes > Threskiornithidae > Theristicus > Theristicus caerulescens. Next base: position 12,793,295 of record CM036571.1, on the reverse strand, counting down.
CAATAAAGATGGACCAGACTTTAAAAGCCACTCTGGCAAGCAGAGCTGGGGCACTTGACAATGCTCACAGCCTCGGGAACAGGAGGCACCAGCAGCTGCTCTTAGAGAGGATCCTTCCTACGATTCTCTGCAGAAGAGCATTCATCGTCAGGGCCATTTAAATAAGATCCTTTCAGCTATGGAGAGAAATAGCAGCCAATAACCATTAATCCCAGGACGTCTGCTCCAGGGGATATGTGGAAGCTCAGTTTTCCTTTTCCTTCTCTCTCTCAGGCTCTCTTGCACCACCAAGGTGCTCGTGCGCGGGGTGGCACAGGGACACGAGGCAGAGGCTGTATGTAGGCTGCTGTATGCCTTTCTGTAAGGAAATTCTGCAGCTCAAATAGAAAAGACCCAGCCCACACACTTGACTGATCTGTGCCAGGTAGGTATGCAGCCAGGGGCTGTTGATTGATAGGTGTTCTACTCGCCATGAAAATAAGTGAAAGCTAAAACCAATGTCCATTTTTCTTGGCTTCTGGCAAGTGTTGCACAGCAGCTTTCTCCCGGAGTTGCTCCTGAGCATACACTTGTAGATATCCATTCCCCTCTTCATTTAGTTCTGTAAGGAAATTGTCTCTCAAAACTGCTTTTAAACTGAGTTTGAGGCAGGACATATGCCAGCACTTTGCAGAGGGAGGATGGTGGGTGACCTTGGCCAGGACCCCAGAGCTCCAGGAAAAAAAAACGTTTTGCATTTCAAGACATGGATTTACAGTCTTATGAAGAAAAGCAGACTCATATCCTTCTGCAAATGGCTGACATGCAGCTTCCAAGGGCTAATGGATTTCCCCAGAACTCATTTGTAAATCCAATAATTAGTTTATGAATAACAATTAATTAAAAATTGGCTCCCCCAAGAAGGGTAGCATGTCATCCTGTCGTTTGTCTGATTGATCTTCACACAAGAATATTGCAAACTCTTGAGACACATATATAGGAAAAATTAACTGAAACCTGGCACAAAGGCTATATTTTAGTAAAAATTGATTGAAGTGAAATGCAATTATTAATGATTGTCATGTATAATTGCTGTGATTATGGGCTGCATTCTGGGGAAGGGACATGTAATTCAGACAATTGGCATGTCAGAGATAACTCGATTTGTCACCACCTCCCTCCTTAATTCATTTGCACGCCGCGGTGGCGCAGTGCCGAACCGGAGATGTGTCCCCGCGGGACGGAGCGTTGTGCCCTGCCAGGTTACTCTGACCCAGCACTCCCCGCTCCCCGCAGCAGCTGTTCCCCATCGTGTAGGAGGAGACCTTCACTTGAGGGCGACTGTCACTTCACAGCCTGAAGCTCTTGATTTTAAATGAAAGCCAAGCTGGGAAAGGCTTGAGCTGTGCTGGTCTGGTGTGCCCGCCTGAGTGCAGAGGTGATGGCGTTTGGGGACTGGGGTCACGGTGACCCAAGTCATCTTAAAAATGTGTTCAGACTTTTGTTGTTGTTTTAACAAGTAGTGAAAGTACCAGAAACTTGAAATTCACAAAATACATTTTAAAGTGACAAGAAATGCTCTGAAATTTGGCCCCCCCACTGAAGGAAAAAGATTAAGCAGGAGGACTAAGTTCTGAAAAGGAGACAAACATTTCATTTCATGTCGATGGCAAATTTTAGTTGACTAAAAATAGTGTTTTTAAAGGGGGTGTTCATCCCGCTTAAAAAGAAACAGCACCAATTCTTTTTCAGTGTGACATGTGCCATTTTTCTTCTGAATTTTTTGGTTCAGCAGCTGAAGCAGAATATTCATTATTTTCCCAAATCTGCATGCAATGAAGTTGTTAGATTAAAAAATTAAATATGAGATATACCAGTACCTTTTGTCTGCTTTTCAGTAGCTGAGATAAACCTAGACCAGCTCACAGCTGTACTCGCTATGCTTTTTGGTCTGTCACTGAATCTGCCCTTATTATTTTCAAAATTATTTCAGGCTGATTCTGCATATCTTCCCATGCTGAAAAAGGAGATAATTTGGGTTCTTGATTAGGTTTTGTGTACAAAATTTTAAATTATTTAGAATAAGTGAGGCAATTCCCAAAGAAACAAACAGTAACAGTAACAAGTAACAAATGACTGTAGCAGCAGAGTGAGGCTTCATCCCTGCTGTCTCTTGGCATCCAGGATTGGGAGCTGGTTGCCCTGGGCCCTCGCTGCAGTCAGAGGAGAGGCACAGGTCAAACAAGGCCATATAAAGGATGCCTGTCTTCAATGCTCATCCCTGGATGAGGTGAATCTGCACACCTGGGTGTTGTCCCACAAACGGCCCAGTCCTTTTGCCTGCAGAAAAAAGTCTAAAGGCCCTTCCCATGCTGGTTTACAGCGAGTTGATGGGCTGGGACTCTGGGAGAGGAGCCTGGCCAGAGAAAGAGAAGTCCTGGCTGTGCAAAACAATTTGCCACCAGCTGAACCATCTCCACATGCCCCTCCTGTGTCCAGGCAATGTGGGGGCACAGACCCCACACCCTATCTTTCCTAATGAGGGGCAAGGATTGCAGGGTGGCCTGATGATGGTCGTCTTCCTTCTGGCAGTACATTCATCTCGCCATGCAGCAGCACAACCCAGAGCCTCGGGACGTGCTGGCTCAGGCTCTGTGCAAGGCTTCTCCATAGCAAGAGCTTCTTGGTGACCTGAAGCTCTCCTATACCCCATGGACACACAGGACACAGACTCTGTTATCAGGACTGCTTAAAAATCTCCCTTTCTCCTTACCATCTCTTTTGTGCTCACTGTCCTGTAGCCTTCTAAAAACAGCCAAGAAGTCCCATTAAAATACCAGCTTATAGCAATTTCAGTGCAAAGTCCAGAGCCCAACATGAATTGATGTGCTCAGAAATGAAAGCTGTGATTAGACAGGGTTAGGCTTATGATAGCTCACAGCAGGAACTACGGGTAAACTGCAACTTAGGGATCTTTTCATTGCCCTCCAAACCATTATTATAAACCCAGAAATTCACAGTTTCCTGCTACAAGTAGGAGAAATGCTGGCATGTCGCAGTCCAGAAATGCACAGTTGAAGTATTAAAGCAATTTTAATTCTGTCTTGCAATACTGATGAGCAATAACATGTTATTGTTAGAAGGCATCTGAGATCACACACATCCAGGTTTTTAAAGCTTATTTGATCTTTTTTTTTCCTCCCAATCCTTATATTTAGTCATCCTTCCCCCATATGAAGAATTCTTTGAAGTGCTTGAATAGGGCAGGCCATGCCCTCCTTCTCTGATGTCAGTGAAAAACATCACCCAAAGCTTCATCCCCTCTCTGATTGGTTTCCTAATGACCTGGCAAACATGAACTGTTGCTTCAGGCATCTTCCATTTCTCCCTGCTTAGGCTGAAAAATAGGAAAATAAACACTTGTCCATCAAAGGAAGAAAGAGAAAGATGCACACAAATTATCCATGGGGGTTTCTGGGAGAGTCGCCCAAAACCTCCTACGATGTGAGACCCAGACAGATGAGTCCTCTTACCTGGGCGTCTTCTTCAGCTCCACACTCAGAGAGAGTTTGTTGGTTCACAGATAACTTTATGTACTGAGGTGTTTGGGCACAAACGCTAGGTAAAAAGCTTTCCAGCAAAAATACGCTCTAGCCAGCCCCTGCAGCAATGCTACACGGCACTGTTCTGCTGGTATAACTTTGATCTCCAGATAGAAACAAGCCTCTCTCCCTTGCTTAGTTGCACCATTTGGAGTGTTATTAGACTGCAGGATGAACACTTGAAGTTACATCTGAAACTAGGGCATATTTAAAGCAGTCTGATGCCCTTTGCCAGCTCTGAAGTTTTGAGGAAAACAACAAAACAAAGTTATCTCTTCATGAGCCAAGGTGCTGTAGGCAGCCATCAAAAACTTTTTGAGGTGAATGCAGCAAAGTAAGTTCAGGCAGCCAGAGCAGAGCTGTGTTCCCACTGACACATATGGGACGTGTTCACAGAGGGAAGTTTTGGTTTCCAAATGTTGAAGCAGGGGGACAGTTCACTGAAGAATGTCCAGCTCATCGAGCCATGCTGGTAATGGGAAGCCAGACCTCTGAGATATGCTTGTGTGCCATCTGTGGGTCAGCAGTACCCAGACCCCACTTTCACAAGGTGAGCAGACAGAGGAAGACAGCTTTCAGATGATGCTGATTTTTAAAATCTCCATCAAAAAATCTATAGCCACTCAAACCTTCTGTGGAAGTGTATTCTGGAGGGGAGTGACATGAGGTTTATAGGAGGGCAGAATGAGGCCCATATCATCAGATGACATTAAAGAAATATTGGAGCAGATGGCAAACTCATTGTCAGAATGGTTTTATAGCCACAGGTTAACTACAAGACACCAGGCAAGAAAATCTTCCATGAGAATATGCTTTATTTTGGCAAAACAGGCAAAGAGAAATGCAATTTTTTTGTCTCAACAAAGGAAAAATTGTTCTGAATGTCATCTCTGAACAAACATTTTTCATTTAGAAGTACTGACTCCAAGCATTTCCCTAAATTGATATTTTGATTAAAATGACAAAGTTAAACCAATATTTTCATTACAAAAAGATGTTTTCCATCCCAGCTGTTTGCCCACTTAGATTCATCAGCCTGATACCCTGTTCTCCACCCAGCCCTGATGGGGTCTTCAGGACCAGGTGGTTTATAAACAAACAGGGAAGGAAGGCAGTGTTGCCTCTCCTGTGTATGACCAAACTCATTGCCAAGACCATTGTCCTATGATGGTCTAGACCCAGCCTGGACCCATGTGCTGTGGCCTGGTGAGTCTGGAGAAGCATTTGCCCACATGCCTCCCTTAAAACCAGAAATATGTGGCCACTTTTCACCCCCATGTTGACTCCACTACTAAGACAGAGCTGAGTTTTGCACCTGAAAAGGTGTTCATCATGTTCCTTGTGAGTTTTATGCCTAAGTGAATCAACTTCCTACTTATCTACGAGAAATCCGGCTTTGCTTTTCTTTTCCTTTCCCTAAATACCATACATCATCTCTGAGTACAAAATTAATTGTATGGGTGTTTAGTATTAAATATGTTAATTGGTTTATGATTTTAAATTAATTAAAGTATGGTCTTTTGGGAAATTTAGCATCTTTTGTCAAACTATTTTCTTGCTTGTAATGAGTCCAAAATCAAAATATCCCATACTTCTCCAACTTTCTGTTGAGTTAAAACTCATTAAACTTTATTTATTACTTTATTTTTAACCTAGCAATAGATTGATTTTTTTTCCCTCAATTAGTGGTTACAACTGTTTAGTGTCTTTGTCACTAGAACCAATGATATATTTGTGCTATTAGTAACCCATGAGGAATTCCTTTGTCCTCGTAAATCTGTCACTTCCTTCTGTTCTGGATGGAGTTAAAGCCATGGGTTCCCATTTAAATCTGCGCCTTTGAGCCCCTCCAGTAGTCCTTCGAGAGAAAGGAGTGCTCTTGGGAGACAGTTCATCTCATCCTTTGGCAGACTTCTGAAGGAGGTCATTAAGTGGTAAAGCTGCAGTGCTGTTTTCTCTGCTGACTAAAAGGGATTCTGGATGACCACAACAGATGAAGATATTAACAGAGCTGATCTGAAGGTAGGTGAGATGAGTCCCATTCTTGAGACGGTGAAGCAGCACTCCAATTAGACAACAGACTTGAGATGGATCTTAACAAAGCACAAAAATAACAAAATGCTCCTTGAGCTTTGAACTGTGTCTCGCCTGATGTCCCGGTTTCAGCTGGGATAGAGTTAATTTTCTTCCTAGAAGCCGGTATAGTGCTGTGTTTTGGATTTAGGATGAGAATAATGTTGATAACACACTGATGTTTTAGTTGTTGCTAAGTAGAGCTCACACCAGTCAAGGACTTTTCAGCTTCCCCTGCTCTGCCAGGTGCACAAGAAGCTGGGAGGGGGCACAGCCAGGACAGTGACTCAGACCAGCCCAAGGGCTATTCCATACCGTATGGCGTCATGCCCAGTATAGAAACTGGGGGAGTTGGCCAGGGGGGCAGCGATCGCTGCCTGGGGACGTGCTGGGCATCAGTCGGCAGGTGGTGAGCAATTGTATAGTGTATCACTTGCTTTGTATATTACTATTGTATTTTTTTAATTATTATTATTACTACTACTGCTGCTGCTGCTGCTGCTGCTGCTACTACTACTATTCTATTTCATTTTACTTCAATTATTAAACTGTTCTTACCTCAACCGACGAGTTTTCTGATTTTCACCCTTCCAATTCTCTCCCCCATCCCACCGGGGTGTGGGGAATGAATGAGTGGCTGTGTGGTGCTTAGTTGCTGGCTGGGGTTAAACCATGACACCTGAACATAAATTTGAATAAAAAACTTTAATTAGAGAAGCTCTGCTCAATGGGCAAAAAAAAAAAATTCCTGCAATTGGCATGACACCCTCTCACCTCAGCCCTTGCAAGAGTGGAGAGAGGGTCCTTTCTCAGCCTTGCTCTCCATTCACAACTCTGTAATGCCTTCCTAGTTTGCACTAAAATCTGCATAGCCCTGGTCACCATTTTTAATCTCTGTTTGCCTGCTTCCTGCTTCTCCCAGCAGTCTCCCAGCATCTGCTGGTGTTGCTGACTACCTCCTGGCTATGCCTCTTGCCCTCCCCTGCTGCCTGTCTGACCTGAGCTCCAGGGCAGGGGCTCTGCCAGGGGCTCTCCAGGGTTCCTCTGGACGGAGCATACAGCAGCTAGCTCCTGTGCACACACAGAAAATGGGAAAATGAGCAGGTAGTCAGATATTGTCCGCTAGAGGAAACAATCATCTTCATTGTTCTTACAAACAGCTAAATAGCTCAGACCACTGAAGGCAAAACACCATTTTCCCAGCTGCTGAGGGGGAGGGTGGCTGTTTTGGCAGAGAACAATTCTCACTCACAGATAAGATAATGAAAAAAAAAAGAGTTCCCAAGTGGCAGCTTCCTTTATTGCTTGGTTTAGTATCTTTCCCCCAAATCAGCCCATGAGTATGAGAAATTCACAAAGCTGCACTTAAATCAAAATGTATGTAGCCCACAGACAACATCAGTGCCCTGTCCTTATTTCATGAATCACCTTTGTAATCCTCTGGGATCACAGTCCTGCCGCACCAAAGCAACAATAAAATGGAGGGGCAAGAATAATCTTAGATGTGATGGTTAAGAAAGGACCATTGTAGCATATTTCTATCCTGACTTAACTTTGATAACACAGGCTAGGGAACTTAATCCAGGGATTTCTTCATCAGTCACAGCTTGTATTGGAGGGATGGAAGAGTTATCAGAAAGACATTGAAAAATGGTTGAGAAATGAGCAGATTTTGAGGAAAGCCCCATATCCTTAGGCATAGAGTTGCAAAGGTTAAATGTGGTCACCTCGTTTCTAGTCTGAGTTTCCTTGGCTTTAGCTTGCCACTCTTCTCAGTCAGTCTTTGGCTTGTCAAGTAACATTTGTGCCCTCAGCTATTGGAAATCGCTTCCTCTACTCATCGTTAGACTGAGACCAGTGAACTTCTGTAATCAAGAAACTATGTCTTCCCATCTCTCCCTGAGCAGGCTTTTCCAGATTTCATTTCTTCCTGTGACTCTGTTCTGAAACCTTTCTGGTTTTCCTTTCTGGTGTTGCTTTCCTTGTGGAGGATAGTATCTGAACATGAGATCCTTTAGAGATGTCACTGGGACCAAATGAAGAGGTATCACCAACTCTGTTCTACTGTCACTTGATCTCTTTGGATTTCTAGATCCAAGGATCATGCTGGTCCCAGTAGACCCAGACTCACCCTGGGAGCTAGCTTTAAAACTGTTTCCCCTCTCTGTTTCCCAAGACTTCTCTCAATCTTAGATTTATTCTCTCTGCCTCAATGCTCTTTCTGACAGGTCACTCAGCTTACACAGAATAGCGTGATGAACCTCATTAGCACTCACTACTGCCTGGCTACAGGTAAATATGGATCCTAAAATTTCAGTGAGGTTTGCCTCTGGGAAGCCTTGAAGATGCATGACCTTAGGGTTCATGTTGGACAGAGCTGTACATTTTTTGATTGCACAGCCCCAGGGCATGAGAAAGTCTCACCTTCCCCTTGTGTCATCCACCCTTAAGTCACCGTTGAGCATTGTCATCTTAACTCCTAGGTTTGCTCTAGGCCTGAACAACTCTGTTCCGTCTCAGGGCTTCTATCAGCAGCTGGTGATGGGGGCAAAACTGGAAAATCATCCTGAACTACACAAGAGATTAACAGGCTGAGATCACTCCAGAAGTAGGAGTTTGGGTAGTACCATGGGTCTCATCCTCCTCCCATGGGCATCTATGCCCATGTTTCAAAACCAGGCTCACAGGTGGCTCTAAACCTGAGGCCCAGAGGGGATGAAACAGCACAGGGTGGGAGGATGAAGGATTGCTCTCCTACAGTGCTTGGACCAGGTTTGGACACATGGTTGCCAGTGTAGGGTGGTTTGGGGTAAAGCCTGTCTTGTTGCTGCCCTATGCTAAGTCTTCTCAGAGGCTAGGTAGGTCCCTGAAGGTCCTCCGCTGGGGTTTGTTGCCCATTCCACCATCAGCTGTGTTAGAAAGGATGCCTGTCTGTGCGTGTCTCTTTGTGCCTCCCCACGTGTCCACAGCTGCTCTCTCGTTCTGGGAACTTGGCAAGTACTTCTGGACAGCAGAGATCGCATTTCATCTCCTTTCCATCAGCCTTGTGGGGGACAGAGCAGCAAATGGCAAGGCAGAGTGCACAGTTAATTCATGGGGAAATTGTCTTTTCCTGTGGTTGGTTTTGTCTCCTGGCAGTGTGTAAAGGCAGCACCATTATCTGTTTCTGCCAGCACTTCTAGTGCTGAAATGCCTCTAATTAAAGGCATGCCGAGTTGTAGATATAGGATATCTTAATTACATGTGTGTGAATAAAGCGTTTAACAAGATGTGAGAGGTCCTTCCCTTCCCCTTGGAGCCACCAGATCAAAGAGCAAACCTGCTCCCTTGGAAACAGATAAAATGTGTTGGTTTCTGGAGGGCTGTTTTGTCACCAGACTTATCTCCAGACTTTTCTTGGGCTAGTGCCAAACTTTGAAAACAATTAAATGAAGAGAGAGATGGTACAACTGGTGCTGCAGGAGCTCTTTCCCTTTGAGAGGTAGCCTCTGCTCAGCCAAAGCCCAGCGATGCACACAACGAAGGCTTCAGTGAGTCGGGGCGATGCTGCCTGTCACTGCAGAGGTGCAGGCAAGCCTGACTCCTTGAGCAAGACCCGAACTGCCCATTTTGAAGCCAGCACCTGCTCAAGTAGATGAGCTGAATGGTTTAATTTGTTGGCTTCTAGCCCCCAGCTGGCAGGAGGCAGGTGTACCCTGATCCTGTCCCCCCTGTGTTGGGGCCAATGAACAACCTGTACCCTGCCACAGAGGCACCATTTCCTCAGAAAGGTCCTGTTCTAACAGGTTCCTCCCACCTCCTTCCACCAGGGAGAAGCTCTTAGCAGTCCTGAGTGTTGTGGTCACCTTTTATACCCATGGGTGGTCTGGCACAACATGAGTCTGTAGGTAGGGACAAGATTTGGGATCTTGCCTTGTCCACTCTAGTGATTTCAGTGCAACAGGAAGAAAAGTATGGTTTCAGGTGAGGCTACCAAGAGATGAGCCTTTAGTGAGAGGAACAGAGAGCCTTTTGCCACAGAAGCTGGGGTGTTTTGCAGGAGAATAGTTACCCCTGGTACAACTGAGGAGTGAAGGGGCCCTAGTTACGAAAGCTGGAGGATCACTTGCTCTGAGATGAGGGAACCAAAAGTTCCCACAGACAACTCATCTGGCCTGCAGTGACTTTTTACTGCAATACCTTTTGGGGCAGCTTCAAACTCCAATGCAGAAGCCAACAGCATGATGTGGCAGGTTTCGTTGACAACATCTCTAGCCCTTTGAGGCTCTGGATGACACAGGAACTTAACACTTCATCCAAAACAGCTTGGCTAGACAAAAACAATTAAATATCACCAATGCTTTTTTTTTCTGCAAAAAGCTGGAAGTGGCCCTGAGAGGCATGGTTTCCAGCAGCTTTGCATCGATTACTCTCACCTGCATTTCATTTCAAGTCGAACACAATAGTTTGGGGCTATCCCTGGACTGAGACTAATCTGGAGTTGTGTCCAGGGCAGCTTATGGCTTGATGGTAGTTTGAGTGATAACAGCATCTAGAATCTGGCTCTCTGTTAAGTGAGTGAAAACATTCATTTCATTCAAAGTTAAGGTGAACCATATTTCTAAAACATTTAAGGGACTTTTAAAGTAGCTTTTTAGAGTGTGCTTACAGAGGGAAAGGTGTTCAAGTCGCATCAGTTATAAGAACTTATTTAGTTTTGAAAGTATAATACAGGGTCCTAAATCACTTTTTGGAAAATCTCAGCTCAGCTCCCTACATCTACAATGAGAAAGATGCTCTGATGCAAGCCCTGCCCTCCATGAGAAAGGCAAATCAGCAGCCGAGGTCACTCACTCATCAGCTTTACTGCATCCCTGGCCAGGTGCCAGCAGAGCTTCCCTAAATGATGCTACTGGACAAGTGTCCTTGGCAAGAGGGGAAGCACACTTCGCTTGCAGAGCCTTTGCCATGCAAGAGGGAATCCATTGGGAACAAGACTTACTGGGGAGTGCTGGGATCAGGTGAAGGAAAGGTAAGGACAAGCTTCACATGAATGTTTTTTAACTGCTGTGCTTGCAGCTCCAAGGTACTGGACACAAAAAATAGTAAAACACAATACAAATACAAATACAAATACAAATACAAATACAAATACAAATATAATACAGCTCTGCCCAAAGACAATTGGGGGAAATAGAAATAGAAAATCAAGTTTCCTATTTAAAGTAAGTGTTCGGCCTGTTGGAAATACCTCCTGTTGCTCTTGGGAGCAGGAGCAGAGGTGCAGACAGGTTGATCCTTTTCAGGCAGGGTGTCTCCGTGGCCTTGCTGGGATGCTGGAGGCCAGCCAATCACCAAAACCATAGTACAGCATTGCTGGTGCCCAACTCATCCCGGTCAAGCTCCCTGCCTTCCCAGGGGCTCCTCCAGACCCTTTCCATGCCCTGCACCATGCACCTCCATCACCTGCACAGCTCCCATGCCTGCGTTGGGCGCTGCAGGCACCTTCCAGGGGTGCGTACAGAGAACGGGGCTGCTCGAGTGCAGCCTGTCCCAACCTACCTCTGCAATGCCTTTCATCTAGCAATATAATAAAAAGCAACCACCCATATTTCCCCTGAGTTTGGATAAGCTTTCCCTCTTCATGACATTACTGTTTTCTCCATGGATCAATTTCTCCCCTGCCTGTCTTTGCTTCTTTTTATAGTGGATTAAATTGTTTTGATTAAATGAAAATGCTAGTGTATTACCAGGGAGGCTCAGGGCTTCTTTATCATATAAACAAACTGCAAGGAGGTGGGTAGGACAATCACCAAGCGAGAGCAGAGCTGCTGCATGTTGCAGAGAGAAATGTTACACCGAACATTCATCCCTGCAGTTCATTATCTCATGGCAATAAATTTTATATCTCGGCTTTCTTTTTTATTGCCATAAGACATAATGGACTGTTTCCAAGTTAAAGCTGTGATGCTGGGTATAATCTGTCCAGCAAGCAATAAAGCAAGATGCTTTTTAAAAATTTCCTCCATTGCTTCAAACCCAACATAAGCAACCTTCCTGAAATAATTCAGGGGAAGCAGGGGCTGGTAGCTTCTGATGAGTCAGCACCAAGTGCATGGAGAGGTTTCAGGGCATGTTTAAGCACTTTGCCTGACTTCTCCTCTTGCAAGATGCAAAAGGACAGAATATCTGCCCGAGGTAACTCTGGCACACCGTTGCCATAGTTACCTGAACACTTTGTAATCATCAATAGATTTGTCGTCCTAGCACACCGCTGTGGTCAGGGATTAATACCATCTCCATTTTACAGAGAGAAACCTAAGGCAGAGAGAGTCCAAGGACACACAGGAGCCAGGAGGCAAAGCCAGGAACTGAAATGCAGCCTGAAGATTTCTTTGTTAGACCCTAAATACAGCCTTGAATTCTGTCTCTGACCTGGTGCCCTCTCGTTCATGGCATTTTCCACTGGTAACAAATAGTCACCCATGGCACTTAATTTGGTCTTTACTTTGATGCTGGAAGTGGTTTCACTGTTTGCCACAAAGATATCCCACTTGGGAAATAATCTGATTCCCTTCAATACTGCCTGTATCAAACAAAACACAAGAGCAAGTCCCACACCCGCTCAGGATGCGGAGTTGGGACACGTAGCTGAGGGGCTTCAGGTGAGGTATTTTTCTCTCCAAATCCATCTCTGAGATCCATCCAGGCAAGCAGTGCAGAACACATCATAAATCGCATTTTTAAGTATTTTTGGCTATGCCATCTAAAGAGGTTGACGGAAAGGCTACCAAAGCATTAGCTCTGTCAAGAACAAATATCACCAACACTAAATCGTATTTGCCTTGAGATAAAAGAAAAAACAACTTATTTTTGTTGTTGTCTCACCTGGAATTTTTACAGAAAAACAAGCTAAATTCTGCCAGCCAGAAGATAAATGGAGCTCAAAGCCTATTGCAAATTTCAACCTAGGAAGGTCTATTTGCCTTACAAATTCTGTCCCTTAGTAGAAATGGTTAGTATTTCTTCTTAGGTTAGATTAATTCATAAAGGTAAAAATGCTGTTTAACACACACATCCACATGCATACACGTGGTTAGTTTTTTTTCAGATAATACACGTTCACATTTTCAAATTGATCCCCGCAATTGCAAAATGACAGTCTTACGACACTGAGAAGCTATGTCTGTCTGGCATTTATAGAGGGTGAAACACACTGAAAACCCCGCTAATCCCTGACTACATTTTGAGACCTCCAGATAACTTTAAAAACCCAATTTCCATGTCTGTTCACAACCAGGGGCTACTTCCACATCTAATTACAAAGGCAATTCTGTGAGAGTTATGAAGCAATAGTTAATTGACTTTGGAGTTCACTTCCATTATTTTCCTCTCTTCTAAAATGGTGTAAATCCAAAGTAGTTTCACTGAAGCTCTTGGAATTAGGAATATAGAAATGAAGGACTGGAGGAGGCATATGGTACTGAAGCAATGTGAAAGTTGTGCCCATGTTCTTCAAAAATGTTGCCATGATGTGCAATGTTCTGCTATGGAAATGGAAAAGCTCCTGCCTGGTACGAGCAGGCTCAGTAAGGAGGTAACCTCATTGCTAAAAGCAGAAAAGGCTTGGTGTGACGTGCAGGAGTGAAACTGGGCCCTGATGCAGAGCTATTAGTGCAAGGTGGGGAAGCAGAGCACGTGTGAGCAGTGCTACAGGCTTCCACCCGCCTTGTTAGCAGCCCTAGTATATGCAGTACTGCCTCATTGTAGGTGTGCTCTTCTCACTGCAGGAAAGACAGACCATGAGGCTGTCCTTCCTCCATTGGTTCTTCCTCTGATGTGCTGTCTGGCTATGGATGGGACATGTTAGCTCCTTGTTCCTCTAACATCATTCATCTGTTTAAATTATAGACTTCCACGTATGTATAATACCTGGCACAAGGGAGAATCTAGAAACCCTCATGATCACATGAAAAGTCTCAGCTCGCTGGGTTTAAGTGACCTGAGAGCATCCCTGCTGCTGTCTGAGCTATTCTGGTCTGGTTGCAGGACCAAGACTTTGCTGCCTCAACCAGAATATCACTCAGGCTCTGCACAACCTCCTTTTCCAACCACGAGGCAATGTTTAGGCTGTGAGACAGCACTTGGGGCAGTAAAACTGGAGCAGTAACTTCTGGGTTTGTGCTGTTACTGGGGAATGGGTACTCTGAAACAAAGTCACTGGACAACTGTATTGAACTCTTTTCCTGGACATGAATTGCAGTGCAATCAAATGTAGAAGCCAATGTAGGTGTATAAAGAAGTCCTGCCTACCGTCTCTGATGCCTGACACACTTTAATTTCAGCTTCTTTAACACTGTCTGAATGACCAGCAGCACAGCAAACACCTTCTTGGCCTGACCCAGGCCCTGCCTGAGTCAGAGGGAATCGTTTCACTGGACAGGCTTACCAATTGCTCATGCAAAGTGCAAGATGAAGTGCATCTTGTATACAACCCCAACTAAAGCAGATCAGCAATTTCAAGGATAAGAGGACTTGTATCACCAGCCAAACCTGCTGGCTGGACCTGTCCATCCCCATACAGAAAAAAGGATGTCTGTAAAAAATAAATTTTCATTAGCTTCTGCCAATCACTTCTGCCCATCTAGCTTAATTAAAATTTACCATTCAACTCTCAGGCAAGCGTTACACACAAAGAAGGTTAAAAGCCTCCCTCTTTACCTTCTTGCATCTTAGGAAAGGTTCCCTGAATGGACCATTTAGAATATAAATACTAGCTACTAATTTTATTTCATATTAAATGTCCTGCAAAGTAAATTTCACAAGTCTTTGCACTTCATCAACAAAATTAAAACAGTTAAGGAAGGGATTTGCTGATGGAAGATGCTACAATTGTCTGTCTTTAATTAATCCTGAAAAGAACATGCTGAAGTAGAGAACCTTTACTTCATGTCAGCATTTCCTTGTCCACGACAATATTAATTCAAGCATCATGGACTGGGTTAAAATTTAGTGAGACACACATTGTTGGAGCTCTGCCATTCATTTAGGTTGTGCTGGCTTCATGAGTAGAAGATGATGTTCCCCAGGAAAGCATGGGAACACTTACAGCCCCCAAAACAGAAGAAGCTTCAAGGTCTGTCAGGACTTCTAGTGGGCGAAGAAGAAGGGATCTGTGGGGTACTCCATTACCAAGTGGGGAGGGGGGACAGACGTAACTGAGACCACACAGAAGGAGACAGGGAGCAGAAAGGAAGAGCCAGACACAGCCTCAGACCACGGGTAGCACAAACCTGAGATGAAGGATAGATCTGGGGGTAAGTGGTGCCTGGAAAAGTTCCAGGACTGAAAACAGGCATGACCTTTGCTATGTTGTCTTTCTTGATGTCCAAGAAAACAAAACTTTGTGAATTTGTGGATATAACAATTGGCATCTCATATTCAATCACAATTTATCCCTTCAAATAGATGTGACTTGCAGGACTAATGATTTTACCAGCCCCAGATAGTCCTGTCACCAAGTCACACAGGCACTACAAAGCTGGGATCTCAGCTAACTGGTCACCTTGGCTCCTTCCATGGTCGTACAGGTATTGCCAGGGCTGCAGAAATGGTTTGGAGGAGGAATACACACAGCTGCTTTGTAGTCAGGGGACAAGCTGTGAGGAGCCACTTGGTGTGGGAGATCACGTCAGACTGTGGATCTCTGGAAGGATTTGACAGAAAATGGCTAAAGGACTTTGGGAGACAGGACCTCAGGAGAGCCCCAGCCCCTCCTGAGTGCTGGAACAAGGATCAGGCTGTCATATGGGCTGAGCAGAGTTCTGTGTTTGCACACAAGGTCCTAGCCCTTGTCAGGGCTCATCCACAGCTCCGAATTCTCACAAAGTTGCCCTGTTTGCTCAGTTACTGGCTGGGCTGGGAGGGGCTGTTCTCTGTCCTTCCTCCTGCTGGGGAACCACTGTGAAGGGAGCAGCACAAAATTCATGGATCTGAAAGAGTGAGACTCCAGAAAAGATCCCAAAGAGAGAGAGAGAGCACAGGAAGGAGGTTAATGGTTTGTCCCAGTGATGAGAGCCCTCTGGAGAAGAACAAGGAATGTCATGTGGCGCTCGGTAGGAAATGTGACATTATTCCAGGTCAAGGATTTCTGTCTGCTTCATTAGAGAGAAGCTGCAGAGCCAGAAGGGCACACAACAGATTAAAAAAAAAAAGAAGATAATTTTTGGGTTTTGTTCAAGCGGCTCTTTTCAGGAGCGATAGCCAGCTTGAGACAACTTGCAGGCCTTGCACGCAGCTGACCAAAGTAGAATGAACATCTCTGCAGCAGCTCTTTCTGGCACCCACGTCAGTCTGGCTTCTTAATGCCATTAGCAAATCGTACTCACTGAACATTTCAAACAAATCTCCATCCAGGCAAACACCAGCAGGCTGGCCAGCATGGTCAAATATGCAAAATCAGCATGCATACATTGTGTGTGTGCACAAGCATCCGTGTTGGTCTGCCTGCCCATCCTGACCCATTAGCTCTCAGCTGCAACATCATCCATCCACGGCAGAGCTCCATCACACCGGCTGCTCTCTCACATAAAGGGCAATCCCCCTCACCTTCCTGGCCTGTCTTGCCTTCCCGTAGATTCCGATGCCCTTAGCAAAAGAGGGATGCTGTAAATACAGATCAGCATGTGAAAAGGCAAAAGGAGCCAGGATGAGTTACTAGGATCTACAAAAGAGGCCATAAAAAATTATCAGCCCCGACAAAAGAGAACTGGACCCTAAGTGCTATTGCTCCATAAAATTGACAGCTGGTAAATGTGGAGCAAATGGAAAGAAACTGCATCCACCCTGTCCCTCCCTGGGATTTACTACTACTGGGGCAAGGGCAGTCCATGCTGGAGTTAGCAGAGTTCAGTGCTGCTTTGGGTGAAAGCAGTAAATCAGTGGCCAGTAATAACCACTGCAGATAGGATCTTTTCCCTTGGCCACTTAAGATGAGTGTTTCCAGGGAGCCAAAACCTGGAAATGCCCACGAGCAGTAGGGTCAAGTACTCAGCTGAAGCAGTGCAGCGGACCTCTGTGTCACCAGCAAGTAGGAGACAGGAGGTGAGAGGCTGAATGTGCAGCAACCATTCTGATGTGTCTGCCATCATACCTGCCCGGAAACCCTGGGAGGAGAGAGGGCTGGAAATGCAAGCGTGGGGTTTGCCCTGGACATTGGCACACTCACAGACTGTTTCCACTTTGTCTCCTGTGTAGCCAGTTCCCTCGCTAACTAGTTGATTTAAATAAGAACATCTATCTTCTAAATTGTGTGTATCAAACCATCAATCACTTGGAGGCTGAAAACCTCCCCAAATCTGTAATTATGGTGTCACAGCTGATTGTGATGAAAGTGAAGCTGTCAGGGAGACATTCGTGAGACAAACACACTTGCGCACGGCAGTTTTCCCCAGAGTGCTATGGCAAGCTTTCCTGCCATATGGGGCCATGATTAATAGCCCAGCCTATATGTAAATATTTAGCTGTTTAGGAAGCAACAGGATCCAATTACCTTTCAACCCATTTCTCTCCTCATGATAAAATATGAAGCAGAATTTCTGATTTTTTTTCTTAAAAAAAAAAAAGGATAAAAAAAAGCCCCGATGACTCATATTCTGCTGATGATATTAAAAACATTCTTCTCTGTGCCCGAGGTAATACAGGCTGAGAGCTCAGCTGGGCAAGGCAGCTGAAATCTCTTATTTTCTCATTACTATAATGTCCCTCTCCAAGGAAGTGAACACTGGCACTTTCTGCCGATAACCCCTCGTGACTGTCACCGTGACAGTGGCCTGGAACCAGAGCTCTTGCTGGTACATGATACAATCTGAAGCAAAGCTTTTATCATGAGCCCTGTGGTTTTTTGGACGATCTTTAAAGCTTGCAGCTGCTGGGAGGAAGAGCTGCGAGAATCGCAGCAGTCCCCAGGGTGAGAAACCAGACATTTCTGGCTCTCACAGTAGCAGGGACAGTTTGAAGCTCAACTTTATGTGCACCCAGAATAGTGAAGAGAAGAGAAAAATAAGCCTCCACAAAAATTTCATTTTTTTAAAACAATTTTATGACTTTTCTGGCAATGTCAACATTTTTCACTGTGTCCTCCTTTCTCAGCAGGACTACCCACCTCCATGCCCCAGCCCTCTCCACCCTCTCTCCAGAGCCCCAGCACATCCCCTCCTTGAGGTAACACTGGGAACTTCTCTTGGCTGGTTACAAGTACTGTTTGCTGCCTTCCTTGACTTGATGTATGAGTGTTACCACTGCCTGGATCACCAGGCTTCCTCCAGCTCCCATCTTTGGGCACAGGGTCATGGCTGGACTGCTTGGAAAACCTCTTTAGTCACGGTAATAATTCCAGAGGCAGGTGCTCAATGCAACACGGGTCAAGGCAGTGTGTCCTACATGGCCTCAGTCAGCTTTGTCTCAGCGCAAACGGTGCTGCTGAAGCAAAGTGCAGATGGCCCCTTGGGACACAGGAGCCATCCAGATTAACTATTGCCACTGCCACACCGTCAACCCCTCTGAGCCCCTGGATTTTCAGAAGTCAGGAGTCAGCTAAACATTAATGGTGTTTAGGGAATTCAAAGCAGAGAGTTGTGGCACAGCCACGGGACGCTGAACACCGTGTATTTATTAACAGTGCCAGGGCATTAACGATGCCTAAAGATCCAGCCTGGCACAATGGGATTTTTGAATGTGGGAACTGGAGTCCTGTTGGTCCTTCATGCAGCAGACAGATGTCTGTTGTCCAGCTCCCATGGGAATTCCATGGGACCAGCTGGGAAGCTGGCCGGGGGTCCCAGTGCAGGCTGTCTTCTGCACCACTCCTCGGGAAATAATGCCAATGAGTTCCCAGCATAGCTGGGAAAAGGCTGTCCTTCTGGCTGCTGTTGAATGGCGCTGAGGCCAAAGCTGGCTGTGCTATAGCTCTGCCACTTTAAGTGCTGTCAGTCATTACGCGCTGTGTTCAGGGCCTGAACTCATGCCATGGTCCTGACAGGCAGGATGCCCAACCACTGTTTAAAGACTGTAATCGGTGCTGTAAGTCGTTGCCTCGCTGTTCCTACACAGAGGGCTGCCCAGGGGTGTTGCCTCTGGCTGGTCTCTCAGCTGCTCCATCGCTGCTGCAACTCATCTGCTGAGGTCTCTGCCAAAACCTAGGGCAAAAGAGTGGGAGCATGGCCTGATAGCCTGACTCCCCAGGATTAGCAGGAGCATTGACTCTGCATATGGAGGAGGAAGATAAATCACCCTGTACTGCTGCATGGCCTCTTCCAGGGCCAGGGGGCTCAGGATGCAAAGATGGACATGCTGGACCACCACAATGAAGCAGAGGATGGGAGAGACATAACATGTACAGGAGGAAAAGCATTCAACAGAAGCGGAACCAGACTTGTCCTAAAAATGGAAAACTCTTCTCAGAGAAGCTTTCACATGAGATCAGAGCAGCAAAAGCTGTACGAAGATAGTTTCCAGTGCAGCTGAGAGGTGCTGAGCCTCATCCACACCTGCAGGCTCCCTGCCCAGCCCAAAGAGGACAATCAGATCAACCATGTCTGCTGTCCCCATGGACTCCTGGAGGACACCGGCTGTCCTGGGACACTGCCCACTCTGCAGCCTGGGTCCATGGCCAGGCCAAGACCCAGCACAAGGCCACAGCAGGAGGGGACTTCCAGTTGAGAGTTTTTCAATGGCAATTTAATGTCTAACCTGGGAAATGTTTGTTTTGTGAAAAGGGATATTATTGTCTCCCCAGCCCCCAGATAATTGCCTTTTTAGCAATTTCTAGCCAATCCTAGCTGCATTTTAAGCAAAACGGGTTGATATAAAACACAGTCAGCTTTACCATTGCTGATAAAAGAAGGCCAAATATGATTAAGAAAGGCATCATCTGCCCTGCGGAAGCACATTGCAGTGAGCATAATATCTGAGTCAATCACTTTAGTTGTATTTCATAATTAAATAATTGGAATGATTTTTATATATACAGTATGTGGTTTTTTTCCCCATCATGGACTACTGCATGCAGAGTTAAGGTCATTTGGCTCTTTGGGATGAACCTCTTTCCCTTTAACAAGTTTGAATTTCTTTTAAGTGTAACATTAACTCTCAGTTTTCTAGTGTTACAATATTTTACTGGCTAGTAATTATTGACTTTTTCTGTCATGTTTTCTCCTGGGACTGTTTCTTCCTAATTACACTTTGCACTACACTGATCCTTGGAGATATTCAAAACCTGACTGGACATGACCATCACAGTCCTCATGTCCAGCCTCAAACATTCTGTGCCTCTGCAGCTGCACAAAGCACAGGGACACGTAGCTGAAAGATCAGGGGGCAGCAGGAACACCCCTGCCAGGGAGCAGGCTGCAGGGTGGCTCTTTCAACATGCAATTAAAGTGTCTGCAGTCCATCTGACAGACCCAAACTGCTTTCTGTGAAACAGGAGCATCTGTAGGGTTTCCATACCTGGAAATGCTGTGCAAAACTTTTCATCTACATGCAAAGGTCTGGTTTGGGGTTTTTTCCTACTGCGAACAGGTGTGTACAGAAGAAGGGTATTTTGCATCCGTCAAGAAACTGGGCTTTGCTTCTCCTCAATCTCTCCACAAGCCCAGCAGTATCTCAGGGGGCCTCAGCAGAGCTGTTTCTGACTTATGCTGATCCAGACAGGCCTCAAACAGAGCAAGATGGTGGGAAAGGCTGATGCTGCCAAGAGAGAAAGAAGAAAGACTAACAGCAGCAGGAAAGACCCATGCTGTAAGTGCCTCCGGCATGGGGGAGGCTGGAATCGGAGAGGGAGACTTGGAAGGTTTCAAACCGTTTCCACCTGGAGCTTGCTCAGCAGTTTCTCCTCTGGATGGATCCAGGTCAGCCTCAGCCCTCTGGCCACAGCCATTCTGGTGTTGAAGGAACGACATCAAAAGGAGGCACAGAGACACTTGCAAGTGCTGAGGCTTGAAATGGATTGAGTGAAGGAGTCTCTGGGGATTGGTGCCAGGTGTAAAGTACAAATTGATCCAACAAACTGCAGCCGGGATGGGGCAGAGAAGGGCTGGCCATGCAAGCCAGCATGGGGGTATATACCCGCATCAGGGTCCGGAGTCACTGTGTCTTGGATGTGGTTTGCATTAATGCCAGGTTTGATGGGTTCAGACTTCGCCCATAGCTCTGCAAGGGAAGCAGGGTTGGGTACATTCACCTCTGATCTGTGATGCAAAGAAATAACCAGCTTTATGTTGCAATGTCCTCACCCACTTCTGACTGTCCTCCTGCAAATGCCTCAGGCCTTAGTCTGTCAATGCATGATCTTCCAGCATGGGGGAGGACCCCCCGGGTAAACTCAAAGACTATCCATGAAGCCACGGTTTTAGCCTGGTGTAAACGCAAAGAAGATTGGAGCTGCCCTTTTTCCCAATGTGGGGGGCACCTTTCAGCAGTGGTTAACTGGTGCTGAACCTGACAGAGTGTGTGATGGCAGAGGACCGCTCAACCAACCCACCTCCATTGTTTACAAATCACTTTTCACAAATTCCTTTGAATGTATTAAACAGGTAGAGAGCAAACCAGGATTTGCTAATGGACTTTAAAAAAATTAAGTCAGAACGAAGATCCAGCATGCAGCACATTAGAAATCCCGAGGGGAATATTCTCCACCTTAAAGAAAGAGGATATTGCATTTTCGATGTCCTTCTTTTTCCAGACAGAAGATGTCAAATTATACATGAATCACCCTTGTGGAGGGGAGCTGGCTTCTCCTTTTTTCATTCAGATGATGTCACCTTTAGTTAGTGGGATCCAAATGCCAGGGCTGCTCAGTTTTGCAGGATAAAAGCTCCATGGGTGGGGGACCTAGGACAAAAGAGACAGCGCCTTCTCACCTGACCAGGGGAGTCTCTGGGATCATGGGCAAACAGGCGGACAGGCTGCTGTGGCTGGTGTGCCAAGCTGGACAGACACCCTGAGGACCACCCAACTGGGACATAGGTGTCTTCATCAAGGCCTTTGGCTGTATTTTGCCCTCTTTGGAAGCTGATAATCACTTTTTAGAGCTCTTGAATGAAAAGAGAGTATTCTTCCCGATCTATATAAGATCCATAGTTTAATACAGTATGATGAAAGCACATGATAGACAGTGAGCAAGAAATAAAATTCTCCAGGCTTTGCCTAGAAAATAAGGGTCCAGATGAGCATCACAACACTGGTACAAGAAATTAAGACTTAATGTGCTGTTTGGAAGGGGATGTCACATACTTTCTGTGCAGAAGAAACCCACTGGTTCCTTCCAAACTCCTCCTGAGACATCCTGTTAATTATCTAGTCAGGTCTTCCCAGTGTACCCAGCCTCTTGCAGAAAAAGTAAATGTAGTCCCAGCCTCAGACTGCTTCAACACCAAGCAGACCTGAGCACATGAGACCGAGTCAAACACTCAGTTCAATTAATGGAGTTATTCTTTTCAGATGACTAAGTAAGCAGTGACCCTCATCTCCTGCATTAACCCCTAAAGAAAGAAGATGGATTGTTTGCTGAACAACATTTATGTGCTGGGAGGGACCTTATCAAAATGAGTAGAAGCAGTGCTGTGTCCCTGCCCTGTCCTTCTGCTTCCCTGTCACAGTTCAGGTTCCCATAGTGTCTGAGTAACACCAGACAGCGCTTTGAGCCTTCTCACCATGGTATTGCAAACAGTGGGCACTGGATTAAAGGCCCTCCTGTTTCCGCTGCCCACAACACATTTAATTGGGATCCTGGGGAGCCAAGCCTCTGTCCATGTAAGCCTTTTTTCTCCTTCATTCAAAGTCAGGATTTCCTCCAGTTTCCATGGAAATAACTTTGCAGAGATCAGAGGGGAGATGCATGAAGTCCTGTCCTGCTCTGAGTAGTCCCACGTGTGCAATGGGGAGAAGAAACTCAGGGGCACCCCACCAGCTTGGCTGAAGTGCTACATCCACTGGGCTGTGTGGGACCAGATACAGGCACAGACACAAGGCCCAGCCATCCCATCCTTGCCAGTACAAGGCCTGGGGATTAAACCAACGGCAGGCAAAGCACGATAGTCCCTTAGCCAATTGTGCCAGGCAGGACACAGCAATATATCACTAGACTCATATTTTATTACCACTTTTACAGAAAAAGAGGTCCCCACCCCCACACACACTTCTCCACAGTGCACAAAGGCATGTCAGATGTTAGATTCCCCTGGCTGACCCCTCCAAACAGCACCCAACTCGGACCTGACAGAGATAGGAAAGAAACCTTCCCAACAGGAGGAAAATTATGTAGTTATGATGAGCTCTGTTTGTGGCTGGCCCCCACTAAACCCAAATACAATACTATAGAAGATGCTGCTAGATAGGTGTTTGCATGCAGAAATATTTTGTGGTGATGCCAAAGTGAAACTTTTGTATGTAGTTTCATGTCCCCAGACATGATCCATCATCTAGAGAGATCATCATCATCCATACCATCTTTCACTTGGAAGTCTGCGGGAAGTACACAAGGACAGACTGTTTCCAAGAGTCTGCCAAATGCCATGGAATAATCCTGTAATTTCACTGCAGTGCACGTGCCAGGCAGTGGTAGCGGGGAGGTGGGATTGCCTGCTCTGGTTACAACCATTGTAGCACCTCTGAGACCACCCCAGTGTCTCTGCTACATGAATGTGTGCAGTCTGGCTATGTCTGCACCTCTCTGGCTTGGATCTGAGTAACAGTCCCATGCCAGGAGCTCTGAGGAAGGTCTTAGTCCTGCAGCAAGCTGGAGAGACAAGCCTCTCACAGTCTGCTCCACAGACTCCTTCAGAGCCATGTCACAGTGAAGGGTTGAACGACCATCAAGAAGGCTCACAGGACCACTGTACCAGGCTGCCAGTACCATGAGCATCGAAGAGGACCTCGCTCTTGCACTAGGGCACAGCTGAACATGAATATCTGCTGCACATGGATCCAGCTCCTGCTGCAAGGTGCCTTTGCAGAACATACCACAGTATCAGCACAGGCTGAGCGTGTCCTGTGTGTTCCTGCCCATCCTGTCACCCTTTGCTTCCTGCCATTATTTCTTTGGTCCAAGGTAGCAGGAGCACAGGGGCAAAGGAAGTGTTGCCTGGGGACCATCAAATGGGCATGGTGTAGCACCATAGAGACTATTCAGCCAGAGAGTGCAGGTGTTTTGTGGGAGAGAGGGGGGATGATCTATCTATCTGCAACATGGCATACAAAACCACGTCCTGTCACCCTGAGGAGGTAGAGAACTGTGATTGTGTAACACAAATCCTGCCAAAGGCACGTGCAAGCGAGCAATTACCTCTTGGGAAAGTTAAGCCTATGGCATTCAACCCTGTGCAATTGCAAAAAGGAAGAAACAGAAGGTGGATGTGTCATTAGACTATTAATAACTACGTGCATGGTACAGCCATTGCAAAATGATTTGGCAAAATAAGAAATTCTGTTCAAAATAAGCAATTTCTATCAGCAGTCCTAGCTATCCAGGGAGGTCCCAGTGGACTGGAAGTTAGCAAATGTGATGCCCATCTACAAGAAGGGCCAGAGGAGGATCCAGGGAACTACAGGCCTGTCAGCCCAACCTCGGTGCCGGGGAAGGTTATGGAGCAGATCATCCTGAGTGCCATCATGCAGCACTTACAGGACAAGCAGGGGATTGGGCCCAGTCAGCATGGGTTTAGGGAAGGCAGGTCCTGCTTGACTAACCTGATCTCCTTCTATGACAAGATGAGCCACTTAATGGATGAGGGAAGGGCTGTGGATGTTGTCTACCTGGAATTTAGAAAAGCCTTTGACACCATTTCCCACAGCATTCTCCTGGAGAAACCGGCTGCTCATGGCTTGGATGGGTATACGCTTCACTGGGTAAAAAACTGACTGGATGGCTGGGCCCAAAGCGTTGTGGTGAATGGAGTTCAATCCAGTTGGCGACCGGTCACAAGTGGTGTTCCCCAGGGCTCAGTATTGGGTCCAGTCCTGTTTAATATCTTTATCAATGACCTGGATGAGGGGATCGCGTGCACCCTTAGTGAGTTTGCAGACAACACCAAGCTGGGCAGGAGTGTCGATCTGCTGGAGGGTAGGAAGGCTCTGCAGAGGGATCTGGACAGGCTGGATCGATGGGCCGAGGCCAACTGTGTGAGGTTCAACAAGGTTCAGTGCTGGGTCCTGCACTTGGGTCACAACAAACCCAGGCAACGCTACAGGCTTGGGGAGGAGTGGCTGGAGAGCTGCCCGGCAGAAAAGGACCTGGGGGTGTTGGTCAACAGCCGGCTGAATATGAGCCAGCAGTGTGCCCAGGTGGCCAAGAAGGCCAATAGCATCCTGGCTTGTATCAGGAATAGTGTGGCCAGCAGGACGAGGGAGGTGATAGTGCCCCTGTACTCTACACTGGTGAGGCTACACCTTGAATCCTGTGTTCAGTTTGGGCCCCTCGCTACAAGAAGGACATTGAGATGCTGGAGTGTGGCCAGAGAAGGGCAACAAAGCTGGGGAAAGGTCTAGAGCACAAGTCTCATGAGGAGCGGCTGAGGGAGCTGGGGTTGTTTAATCTGGAGAAGAGGAGACCTTATTGCTCTCTACAACTACCTGAAAGGAGGCTGTAGCCAGGTGGGGGTCAGTCTTTCCTCCCAAGTAACAGGCGATAGGATGAGACGAAATGGCCTGAAGCTGCACCAGGGCAGGTTTAGGTTGGATAGTAGGAAAAATTTCTTCACCAAAAGGGTTGTCAGGCACTGGAACAGGCTGCCTGGAGGTATTTAAAAGACATGTCGATGTGTTTCTTAGGGACATGGTTTAGTGGTGGACTTGGCAGCGCTAGGTTAATGGTTGAACTCAATGATCTTGAAGGTCTTTTCCACCCTTGACAATTCTATGATTCTATGATTCTATGATTATAATTCCAGAACCAATGCCTCCTGCTCCATCTTTTAATTTAAGCATCTGACAAATACCCCTACCCCTGCTGTCATTTCTGTCTATAGCCACAGCCATTGGCAAGGGAGGATTTGTACACTAGACCTCTGGTCCAAAAGTCAGGGCTAAAAAGTCCAGTCCTGTTGGCTGGGGCAGGTTCAACATCAGAGAAGGACATGGTGCTGTGTGGAGTCCTTTTCTTTTACATCATTTTCAGCTTGTACATGGGTGTCTCTGTACCCAACAACAAAGTGCTGCTGAAAGGAGTGGGCTGGGAGCCTGAATGCCTATGTTTGTTCTTTCCACACTCACCTTCCCTGTCTCTCCACCTCAGCTAGAGGGACATTTTCAAAAGGTCTTCTCCTCTTTGGATTTCCTTTGATCATACCATCTTTTTATGCTGCACATTCATTCTCCAAATAACAAACATGCTTCAGAGGAAGCACCCAGGCTCCTCAGGCTGCACAGCTCTGTCTTTGCTGAAGATACTTCACATACATACCCAGTCATGCTATGTGAACACCAGTGATGGTCTCTGGCATCTAGTAAAGAGTTCAATACTTATGTTATACCTCCTACAGGGATGACTGCCTATGGAAATGCATAAAACTGTAAACCCTGTCCTGAAAAGTGCTGCAATGAGTAGGACTCACCAACACCATGCCATGAGTGGCTTTTCTATCTTTTGAAAGAGGCAATAGCAGTCTTCAATTCCCAAGCACATCTAAGCAAGTCATGAGCTTTCCTAGGATACTAATTAGGAGAGAGGGACAGCATATGTTAATTATCTCAGTCACAAAGAACAATTTGCACAGATGTTCATATAGCATGGGTCTATTTTCATTTCCAGCTTTTTACATAGATCCTCTAAACTAGCAAAACGTCTATCAATTTCAACATGGCAAAATAATCTCATCTGTGAGTTCTTCCTGAAGATAAGTGACTACAAGTTGGAAGTTTCTGCTTCAAGGCATTTTCCTGATATATAAGCAACAACATAAAAGCTTTATAGCAGGCTTCCAAGAAACTGAAAAGCAGAATGCTTTCTCAGATACCCATAACTCAAAAATAGCCTGTCCAATTCAGCACTTACTCATACAGACAAAGCACTCTCCTCTGGGCTGAGCCTAGACATGAAAAATAAGATGAAGGTTGGAGCTGTTGTCAGAAAGTTAAAAGAACGGTGCATTTACAATTAAGCTTACAGTGGATTCTTCTAGCCTTGACAACAGTTGTGACAGTGGCTCTGCAATGCCTGTGAACTACTTTGAGATCACCTGATGAAAGACATTGTTAAAGAGCTGGGCACTATTGCAATACAGGCAAAGCCAGAAGGAAATTGTTTTTGCTAAGCAGCCCACTGGCTTCCTGCGTCCTTAGATCAAACTCTGCTTAAGCCATTTATTTCTTTTTTTTCCTATGATGATCTCAAAAAGAAGAGATTTCAAATGAGGAGAAGATGTAGGAATTTTCAAAGAAAAATAAAAAGGACGTGTGTCTGAACAACAGCAGAGACTAGTTTGAGCTTGCCACATCTTGCAGCTCTCCATGATTGAACCCAAGCACTGTGGGATACACAGGCAGATGTCTGCAATTATTTCCACAGGGACCAGGGTGTCATTCCTGTCTATCAGCCCTTATTGGTCCTCAAGCCTGCCAGGACTTTGCTGTCCAGCTCAACTACTCTGTGGCACCTAAAGGCACTGGGATATATGAACAAATTGTCAAACCAGAGGCTCGTTCAATCTTACCAGACAAACCAAGAAGAGCAGAAGTTAGGGCCTCTTAGCTATTAACAGAGCCAACAGATAACACAGTTGAAACTAAGGTCACTGACCAAGTTTATCCTGACATCCTACTGCCAGGTGACAGTGCACTCTGCTCTTGCAGCTTCAACATCCTCTCCCCCTTGCTCTTCAAGGGCTGTCCTCATGCAAGGCTTCTTTGCCTGCCTCAGTCAAGCTTGTTCATCTCCTTCAGCAAGGCGGTGCAGTGATAGACTCCACAGAAGTAATTCTGAACATTTTTATGATCTAGAGGTAAACTCAGACATTGGTTCTCCTGCCTATAGCTGTCTGCCTCTGAATGAAATCCTTCACAGTGTAGTTCCTAGTCGACACAGGAGACACAATTGTGCTGTTTTCCCACAGCTTCTGCATCCTTCCCACAACAGTGTGCCTGCTTTCGCAAGTGCGTGCTTTGTGAAGTGAACCTCTTGCATAGCAGCAGAGGAGAAATGACCAGTTCTGTTGTCTTGACCCATTGGAGCAGGTGTTGAAAATGGAAGGGCCTCCTATAAATAGGTAAATGACTCCTTCCATCAATGTGGTACAGCAGTGCTCTGCTGACCAGGGATGGTGAATCAACCACATTTCATCAGAATGGTTGCAAAAGTTATGTTTTTTCATAAGATATTGTCTCTGAGGAAAAACTGGTTGGATCAGCTAGGATCACACATAAAGAAAAAATTATGACAAGCAGAAAATTGCAAAGCTTTGAAAAGTTACAAGCAGTTAAAAAACATCTAGTACAGAAGTCTTTAGGTGACCTAACCTAGCTGCTGCTAATGTTCCGGCAGTAATAAACAGTAGCCATTTCCCTCGTCCCTCTCCTTTGGGATTCTCTGCTGCAACACTGGTTGGTACTTGAATTCCCATAGTTTATAACAAAGCTATTGTCTGTTATCACAAACACAGTGACATTATTACAGAACTTACCCTGCAGCAAGATATGAATTAGAGTCAACCTTAGCAGACACCAAATATTTATTTTAGAAAAGGAAAAGATATTATTTCATAAATCAAAAATTGTTCCCTTGGCCTTTAAAAGAAGTTTAAAAGAAGCCTCAGTAATTACAAAGTACACCATAGCATGCCAAAACAATTGAATCCATGGCTGACCCATCGCTTGTGGATTCCCACCTCAGCACGCTGCCTATGACAAAGTAACTGAGTCCCATTAACGGGATTCCCTGCCTGTCATTCACTTGTGTCTTGCAGTGGATAGAAAAGCGGTGTTCAGTGGAAAGGCTAAAGTCATTTGGGAAATGAAATGACGTTGCGCAGAGGTGGTGTTTAACGAGCTGGGGCTATTAGCAGTCTCTCTTGCACATCGGGTGTTCTGAATGTGAGATTATTTCTCTCTCCTGCCATTACCTAGCTTTGTATGCTCCTGTATGCAATTGGTAGTCTCTTCTTCCTCCTGCCCTGCACATTTACTCCCCATCTATCTCTAGATGATCCTTTGCATACCCTGTCATAGTGCCTTAACTGTAGAGTTCTCTGCACCTCTCCCCGTATATTCACGGGAACTGGTTTAAAGCAAGGGGATGATGGAGCCATTCACTGCTGTCCCATCCTAATCAAAGGAGGATGCTGATTTATATCACATGGGAATCTGGACCTCCTTGGCAAACTGTGTAGCCATCAGTTAATGCTACCCTGCTCAGCACCTGGACATCCCAAGCCATCCCAGACCTGTGACAGAATCACCTTGGAAAGTGATCCATGATCCCAGTTAATTTCTCTCCTGCTAACACAGTCTGGCATGAGCGAGGGTGGTTTTTTCTTCCTGTTCCGCTAAGTAGAGAAGAATAGTACTCTTATTAGCAACCACCAAGTTTCCTTAGAAGAGCCAGGACTGGCCTTGCCGGTTGTTTCTGCTCCTTGCATTGGAGAATAGAAACAATCCAAGAAGAGAACGCTTTTGGCCTTTATAGCCACAAGATCACATTTCTGGCTCATGTTCAACTTACTGTTCACCAGTACCCCAGGACCTTTTCTGCCAAGCTGCTTTCCAGCCACTCAGCCCCCAATGATTATTGGTGTATGAGGTTATTCCTTCCCAGGTGCAGGATTTTGCATTTTCTGTGGTTGAAGTTCATGAGATTAACATGCTTTAGAATAAATCAGAAAAAAATTAGGCTGGAAGGGGCCCCGAGATATCATCTAGTCCCCAGGCAACTAAGGAGAAGGTGACCCATTATCCCAAGAACCTTAAGGCTGAGGTCTCTTGTCTCTTCTGGAAGGATGAACTGCGGCCAGGACCCAAGCAAGCTCCATGCTTCCCATCAGCATACAGCCCATCCTGCTGCCGCTCCACATCCACAGTCCATATCTCTGTAGCAGAAGGAAAGGTGAGTGGCTTTCTGTCGTAATGCAAAACGCACTCTCTCAGTCCCCAGTACACAGACATAACTTATCATTGTATGCCAGATTTCAAATGACTCATGCTGCTAGTCCTACACTTTAGGGCACCCCACTAGAGTCACTTGTTTCACCAGGGACTTGGAGGTCTTCAGCAAGAGCTTTTCACTTGAGATAGTCAAGAAATTTGCAGTTTTAATCAAGCACGCGCCAAGGGAGAAACACAGGAATCAAAAGTAATGCTGTGCAATCACAAGGACTGGTGAACTCCCCAAAACTGACCTCTTTGTACTGTTGACAGCAGCAGGGGCAGTACTGACTGTGTCCAGGAAATCAGACTTTTTGACTCCTTGGCTTAACTGCAGCTGAGGTGACCCACATACTGGCCTGCATTTGGCCATTTGGGTCAGGTGAGGAAGAACTGGATAAACCCTGAGGGGAAGAACTCCCTGCTGATATCAGAATAGCTTCAGCTATTCGGCAAACATCTGTAGACAGACACAACTGGGTTTTCCATCAGCTGCAGGACACACCCCAGACACCCATTTGTTGCTCTGGGCTTCCCAGTGGAGGAGAAGAAGTCCTTCTGGAGTTGCCTTCCTCTGTCATGGATGTAGCAGTATCCATTGGTCACCCAGGGTACTTGATGGTATGTGATGAGATACAACAAAGCCAACCGATAGACCAAGGAATCCTGCCACTGTCACCACGTTGCGCGCCCAGAATGCTGCTTGCCTGGTTGGTAGAGGTGTGTTGCACATTGAAGTGAGGACAGAGACCACCATTCAATCCTGTCTTGACATCTCCCATTACTCTTGTTAAAAACCCTAGACATGTGCTTGAGTACTGCTAAGGCTGAGCCCTGAAATGAGCCAAGTCCTCTAAGGACAGCAGGGCAAAGGGAGTCTTGCCTCGGCCTTTCTGCCAGGCAAAGGTGTTCCGTAGCTGGAGCACTTTGAAAACCTCTAGTTTCAGTCTGTGAACCATTCTGCCTCTCTGCTGAGCATGTTTAGTCAGGAGAGGGTTTGTGACCCTGCTAGACTCACACATCAACTCACAAGTCATTACACATCTCCTCAAACATTAGGACACCTGCAGTCTTCAGGGTTTCCCTGGATGCCTTAGCAAGGAGATGACCATCAGCAGAAAGGGGCCTAATCATGTCAATGCATGAGACAAACGCAAGTAACACTGCACTGACTGCAAACAAAGGGGTCTAACAAGCCTGCTAGCTCTTCTCCCCAGCCCTTGCTCCCTCTGTGAGCAGTCTGCTGACATAACTGTGTGAGGCACGGGGTGCCGTTATACTAACAGATCTCTGAGATTTAGTCCTGGTTATTAAAGCTGTTGTGGTCCAGGCATCTGGCCCCATTGCGCTGCCACAAGTCAGAACTCACTGGATCAAAGCTGAGGGAAGGAAGGAGAGGTGCATTCACACTGCAATGACCCTGATTCACCTCAGCCTACTTGATTAAGCTGCTGATGAAAGCAAGTTTGCACAAATTGCCAGTCTGAAGTGTCTGCAGCAGCCAATGTCCAGCCCACCTTGTGCCGCAGGGACAGTGAAGGGACAGTGTAGGCAGCTGAGGCAATAACATTTTCAAGAGCTGCGGCAAAATCTGCTGAGCTCATTTGCCAAAGACCTCAGTGGGGAATGATACTGCCAGCATAGAATCATAGAATCATAGAATTGTCAAGGGTGGAAAACACCTTTAAGATCATTGAGTTCAACCATTAACCTAGCGCTGCCAAGTCCACCACTAAACCATGTCCCTAAGAAACACATCGACATGTCTTTTAAATATCTCCAGAGATGGGGATTCAAGCACTCAGCCTGTTCCAGTGCCTGACAACCCTTTTGGTGAAGAAATTTTTCCTACTATCCAACCTAAACCTGCCCTGGTGCAGCTTCAGGCCATTTCCTCTCCTCCTGTTGCCTGTTACTTGGGAGGAAAGACCGACCCCCACCTGGCTACAGCCTCCTTTCAGGTAGTTGTAGAGAGCAATAAGGTCTCCTCTTCTCCAGATTAAACAACCCCAGCTCCCTCAGCCGCTCCTCATGAGACTTGTGCTCTAGACCTTTCCCCAGCTTTGTTGCCCTTCTCTGGACACACTCCAGCATCTCAATGTCCTTCTTGTAGCGAGGGGCCCAAACTGAACACAGGATTCAAGGTGTAGCCTCACCAGTGTAGAGTACAGGGGCACTATCACCTCCCTGGTCCTGCTGGCCACACCATTCCTGATACAAGCCAGGATGCTATTGGCCTTCTTGGCCACCTGGGCACACTGCTGGTTCATATTCAGCCAGCTGTCGACCAACACCCCCAGGTACTTTTCTGCCGGGCAGCTCTCCAGCCACTCTTCCCCAAGCCTGCAGCGTTGCCTGGGTTTGTTGTGACCCAAGTGCAGGACCTGGCACTGAGCCTTGTTGAACCTCACACAGTTGGCCTCGGCCCATCAATCCAGCCTGTCCAGATCCCTCTGCAGAGCCTTCCTACCCTCCAGCAGATCAACACTCCTGCCCAGCTTGGTGTTGTCTGCAAACTCACTAAGGGTACATGTGATCCCCTCATCCAGGTCATTGATAAAGATATTAAACAGGACTGGACCCAATACTGAGCCCTGGGGAACACCACTTGTGACCAGTCGCCAACTGGATTGAACTCCATTCACCACAACACTTTGGGCCCAGCCATCCAGTCAGTTTTTTACCCAGCGAAGCGTACGCCCATCCAAGCCATGAGCAGCCAGTTTCTCCAGGAGAATGCTGTGGGAAACGGTGTCAAAGGCCTTACTAAAGTCCATGTAGACAACATCTACAGCCTTTCCCTCATCCACTAAGTGGGTCACCTTGTCTCTCTTGAAGGAGATCAGGTTAGTCAAGCAGGACCTGCCTTCCCTAAACCCATGCTGACTGGGCCCAATCCCCTGCTTGTCCTGTATGCACTGCATGATGGCACTCAGGATGATCTGCTCCATAATGATGGAAAGTGGCTTGGTGAGCACCTCTGCCAGCTCCCTCAGTACCCTTGGGTGGATCCCATCCGGCCCCATAGACTTTTGTGTGTCCATGTGGTGTAGCAGGTTGCTAAGCATTTCCCCTTGGATTACCATAGAATCATAGAATACCAGGTTGGAAGGGACCTCAAGGATCATCTGGTCCAACCTTTCTAGGCAAGAGCATTGTCTAGACAAGATGGCCCAGCACCCTGTCCAGCTGAGTTTTAAAAGCGTCCAGTGTAGCAGAGTCAACCACTTCCCTGGGGAGATTATTCCAATGGCAAGGGAGGGTGATGTGAATTCATTATACCACCTCTGCACTAACTCCAAGTGCTGGATAAAGAGCTGCTTATTTTTTAAACATATCTGTAATTTTGCAGTCCCTTTGGACCCCATCTGAGGCTGACACCTGCTTTTGCACAAGCGCCTGGAGCCTCCAAGAAGAAAGTCATGTGTCTGAAAGTGTCCTTCACTCAAAAATCAACTCTTTTGTGGAAAATATTCCTGCTGTCCCCTCCTCAGTTTTACAGGTCTTCGCTGCTGATGGAGATAATGATGCAGAGCAAGAGCTGTTCGGGACAACTCTTTGTTCTACAACCTGTCATGCAATATGAAATTGTTGTCAGAGCCCTGCCAGCATGGGAACAGATGCAAGTCCTCTCAGCAACTGTGCTTTAATGAGGAGTCTCCTACGCAGGCATGGGGCAGGGAGCCCTAGTCAGCTGGTGATGGAGAGTCACAGAACAAAAGAAAATGACAGAGAAATTCAGTCTCATTAACAGGAGATGGGAGCCCAGCAAGAGGTATCTTCTGGAGACATAGAGGATGATCACATCAGCAGTGAATGCTGTGCAAGAGGCTGGCACAGCAGGAAAAATGGGACAGAGAAGTGGCCTACAAGAGCATGTGTGTGACATGGAAAGGCACAGCTGGTGAGATACAGGTACAACTCCTTGTATGACAGACATCACTTGGATATCAGACCAACAAGGAGCAGACAGATCCTTCCTGCCTGGCCTGAGAGTTTTCTAAGTGACCTGCCCCTTTCCATTAAAATGGCCCTGCCAGCACCCTTCAGGACCTAACACCCTTGTAGGAGGAATGAAGCAAAAGAGGCCAGTTCTGGGAGAAGTGCACACTGGGCATAGACACTTCGGGGAGAGGCAAAAAGCCCAGTCATGGACTCTCCTAGAGCAGATGAATGCTTACAGTCAGCATTTGGTCCTGTCATTCCACTGGTTTGTTCCCTCCAGCTCCTGTCTTAGGTGGGAAGCAGCAAGACGCTTACCACGTTGCAATTTAGAATTGCCTTCCTTGAGTCACCAGCAGTTCTAACTCTGGGATGACAACTTATCAGTGGACTGCAGTAGTCTGCATTTAGGCATCTAAACCAGCCCTCCATACTGCTCCATACACCTCAGTTTGGGTGCACAGAGGTGTAATGCCATTGAGATGCCTACGACACTGATACCTTCATTTAGGTATAGTTATCTCAAATGAAATCCTGTCCCAGGAGCTCTTGGAAGCCTCTCCTTGTGCTGCTAGGATCACCATGAGGGAGCCGGTGCCATTGGCACACCCTGGCACAAGCTGAACTTGTGTCCTTCTGGTGCAGGACCCTCCCCTGGGCCACCCTCCCCTGGTGACACAGGGAGGAGTAAGAAGCCACCAAACAGCACTATGCCCCTAAGAGATATTGAGCACATTTGCCCTGGAGTGGAGTGCTCACATCCTTTCTGGGTTTGCATTTCAAACTGATATTCTACAGCTCTTCACATTCTTTCTGTTGCTTATTATGGTTGGAAATATTAGATTCCAGGCTCTGCATGTTAATTCTTCCTTGTCATACTCTCCCTGCTCCTGTGCCCCTGGCCAAATGATCCCAGGGTACCATCTCCTTTGTTTCACAGAGAATACTTGCTTGTAGAAGCTCATCTTTATTTATCAGGAGTTGCGTCGACAAGCCTTTAAAAACCCAGCTGATCTCTATTGCCTGCTTACTGAAAATCAAAAGAGCCTGCAGGAAATCGGATAGAACAACCATTAGATTAAATAAAAGCTGGCCCCTCCATCTCCCTTGATTCCTAATCTTCTCCGCAGCAAGTGTAATGCACACTGTGTTTATCTATGGGACACGGGAGACTGTGCACTGTGCTTGTGGGCTGGAATGATATCAACTCCTATACAGGATAATTGAGCAACACATTTTATTGTCCTCATCATTTTCACAGCCTACAGTGTCTTTTGGAGAGAGGTGGGGTAGGGGGAGGGGGAGGGAGGATTTTCTGCAGAGCTGAGCCTACAGGGAAATTACAGTTCCTCCCACTGGCTCTGTCTGTGGCAAAGATGTTCCCGGCAGCAGTTGCCACGGGCCTCTAGCAGCCGGTAGCAGGGAAATTCCAGCTTGTCCTGTGTAATTCTCATTCTCACTTCATCTCCAAGATGTAGGCAGCAGCCACAACCCATCTGAGTTTTTCATGAAGTCAAAAATTAAAAGGCGCAAGTAAAAATGTCTGAGTACAAGCCACATGCCAGAACTTGACCTTCATTTCCTGGGCCGCTAGAGCTCTACAGCTCTGCTCTCCGTCCTTCAGAGATTTGAGGTCTTGAGGTTCAAGTATCAGATGTAGGTGCCTGCCTTCTCCTCTTGACTCCACCCCATCATCACCACTTCATTTGTCTCAGGTGATGTTGTCTTTCTATACCTCAGTATTTAAAAGTCCCTCTTCACAGTTGCGTGTCCTGAGAAGACCTGCAGAGGTAATAGAGCAGAGAGCGTCCTAAAGACCTGAGAAATGAGAGAAACATCATGTTTCAGAGACTGTCCGTATTGCATAGGCTTAAGAACTGTATTTTTTACTCTGGGCCCAGGTTTTCTTTACCTAAGTGATGCACTTAAGCTACAAATGCTGTAAGCATCCCCTAGAGTACAAAGTTATATCCACCATACGCTTGAGAGGGCAGGATTTTTTTCTTTTGGCAAATTCCTAAGCTGCTCAATTAGATAGGAGGAAGCCAGACCTTACAAAATAAACATTTGTATGGTTCCTGGTTTAATTAGCACTCAATACTCCCTTGTTTAGTGTCTTGAGTCCTGATCTATTGGACCAACATGTCCTTAAGCTTCCCTGTATCTAAGCCCTACCCTATCCCTGCACTGTTGTGGGTCACTCTGGGACTGAAGTTGAGCTCCTCAGTGCTGTAGGACTGAAATCATATGAGAAGGGTTGTGAGATTCTGGAGGTCTACCTTGTGCTGACACGGGGAAGATGCATGTCTCCCAAGCCTGGTGTGCCATCCTGTGCCTCTGTTCCCATGGAGAGCCAGTGCGCAGCTTGCTTTCCTTGCTTAAATGCACACTGCTGCCTGCCTGAAGACAGAGAGGAGACAATAAAAGGGTTTGTTGCAAATGAAGTAGAGAAAGGGGGTAAACATGATAAAGATCGACAGCTGTCAGCTTCAAAGACACTTGAGGTGTTGGTATCTGGGTCTTGCCATGCCCCTGCAGCTGTGTACACACATGAGAACAGTACCAAACCCATGGTAATGAACCTCACCGAGGAACAGAGAAAAGCAACTGGGTTCAGCCCCCAGCTCACACCACTTCTCATCTTCTGGGCTGAAGATGCCTCTCACACAGATAAACCAGAGCATGGGTATGTGCCTGTTTGCTCCCATCCACCCAGGGCCACTGGCCTTTCCAGGGAGACTGGCCCATGAGCCCCGGTTACTGCTGTCACCAGGTGAGCACTCTCTGTTAGGCACACTAACATAGCTTGAAGTAGTTTGGATTTTCCCTTTGGACACAGCTCCCCACAGCCCCATGATTAGCCCCATGCCTGAGGGCTAACCCTCCACCTTGTGTCACAAGAGCTTTTTCCACCACTTGCATCCATGAGTTGCCCAGTTACTTCCCACAGGGGGTGAATGGCCAGGGATGTGGGGATAAAGCTGAAGGGATTGTACAAACTTGAGTGGTGCCTAAGCCTTGTGTAGGCTGTGGGCACAAGCTGATGGCCACATCTCACTGAACCAGACCTTGCTGATGAGGGAATGGACCAGGTGTCAGTCTGGCCTGTCACAAACCTGGGTTTAATGGAAGAAGAAGGGGTTTCTGTGGTCCCCTTGGCCCGCTGGTGCACTCTCCAAGCCATGCAATGCAGACATGGTCCCTGCCCCAAGCCCTGGCCGATGCATCCAGCCCTGCTCAGTTCACCAGGAGAGAGTCTGGTCTGTGACATTTTCCCTGCCATGTCACCAAGATGGTCTCAGCTGCAAGCCTCTGCTTGCTCTTTTGCCCTTCTTGTTGATGAGGGAAGCTCACCCAGATGGCTAAAACACACAGCCCCAGGGCAAAAGTTGTCCTTGAGGAGCCTGCTGGTGTTGAGGATCTGCCTGACTCAGCGTTGGAGTTCAGCTGCAGCTCTTCAGATGCAAAGCGAGCTGGCTGGCAACCCAATTCCTCTGCGCTGTGTGCAGTGCGCAAGATATTTACCAATTTTCCATGGCTCAGGATTTTTGTTTCTAAATGCAGTGAATAAGCCCAATAAAGCCAGCAGCCTTGCCGTATTCATCTTCATTGCTATTTAAAGGCCAATAACATTTCCAGCTAAAAAGGTGGCTATATTTTTCTTTTAACACTTTTGCCAAGGATGACAATTAAAGAACAGACAACTTCCAAGGAGGGCTCTGTTACACTAAAGACTATCATCCTCAGGTGGATTCATGGCTATGAATCACTCAGTTCTCCAGAAGTTTAGTACCTGCTGCCATGAGGTAAACACATTTTATCACAAGTGCATTACTCTGACTCACTGTAATAAGCCTAGGTTGTCAGGCACAGTTGTTCCAGTCCTAAAGCTTTTTAGCTTGATATCACGGTAAGTGCGATCACATTCTTTGAAATACCATTGAGCAAGTTCATTGCCTTGGAAATCATCCTGAGTTCACCTCACTACTCTCGCTGTCTAAGAATTAAACTTCTCCCACCAGACCTCAGTTTCCTCAGCTCTCTGTGCCTTCAACAAGGAGAGGTGAAGGTCTCCAGCAGGTGAGTCTCCTGCCCTCCAAGAAGACCCACTCTCCCACTCTGTGCTGGTGTGTGTCTCCACCGGTGGGGACTGGGTTGGCCCAGGCTCAGGTGTCTAACTTTGGATTCTTGCTCAGATGGGTGAATCTGGCCCCAATCTCAGACTTGGACCTGCCCAGGGTTCAACAGAGCTGACTTTCCCACCTCTCACGGAGACCCCAGGAGAGGAAATCACCCTCCTCAAGCTCTGTCCAGGGACCAGAGTGACCAGCTGCAGATAAATCTTTTCAACACCTCAACAGCTCCCTTTTTGTGCAAAATAGTGTGCATGCTTTGTTAACTCATCACAAGATAAAGCAGTGTGGTGCCCTTAGGCAGTCGCTTTGACCAGTGATGACCATAGGACACAGTTGTGTCCTGGGAGGAGACAGCCCAACACACACTGCAGCTTTTAACAGGTTCTTGTGTTAAGCCCAGGTGAGCTCCCAGCCAAGGACTGAGTTGTACATGCCACACTCTAATAGACAGCAATAATAATAGTGCTGTAATATAGATGTGAAAATTTAAGTGAGCAGAATTTCAGTCAGGCTGGTGGCTGGGGAGGAGAAAGTGTCCACTCTGGTGGAGGGGAGTTGGCTGAGCATGCAGAGGCCTCCAGGAGCAGGGCTGGGGATGCTGGAGCAAACAGAGCTGTCCTGCTCTGTTTCTCAGCAAGGTCACACAAGCTTCTTCCTTCAGCTATTCCAGCCACTTCCCTTGGCTGGACTTTTCTCTGCCAGGAGGGCAGAGGTTTAAGTAGACGAGGAGCCATGTTTTGAGCCATCAGAGAGATGAGGTACTTGTTCACACATGAGAAGGACCTTTGGCTCCAGCATTGCTGCATATTCATTGGTTGGGGGAAGACGCTTGGCTTTGAATGGAGTTCAGCAACCTCAGGTGAACCTGGCAGAAAACTGCATTTACTTTTCAGAACACTGTGTAATGTTATGATTTGACAAAAGGCCTTGTTCTCTCTGTCACAGAAAAGAATAACATCCTCATGCTTGCTGTGACCCTTTTATGTGACAGAGTATTAATTCCACTGGATGGTGCATCTGTGGAGCCTGCTCTGATTATACTGCTGGGCCAGCTGACAAAGGCAGGCAGGCCATGAGGGTAGCCATTAGATAAGCCCTAGGGAAAAAAATTACCACTGGTTAGACCTTCAGAGAATGGAAACTAGAAGAAAAAATAACATTTTGTTCTTCTGCTGTGGGCTATTTGAAACACAGGGCAGTATTATTTCCAACAGATCCTGTGTATCATGAGCCAATTTCTTCCTGAAATACCTAGATTTGCTGTGAAGTTATAAGGTTATTTTAAACATATATTTATATAAAAAAATATATAAATATATATATATTTGTTTATAAATATTTTATAAATACACACACACACCTCCATATAATTTTATGTATACAGTCTGTTTGTCTTTTTTTGAGTGTGAATTTTTGGGTCACATTTATGTCATTTCCAGATTTCTCTGTGAAGCTATGAAAGACAGACAATTCCCTAAAATACAACTGTAAATCAATGAAAGATGAGATCCCCCTGGGACACCATGAGTCTGGAATGTGGGGCTTTAACTCTCCTACTTCACAGATGCCCACTTCTTGGTTAAAGATTTGTATCTCTTTGCAGTGGTCACCAGCAAATGCCATGCTCACTGAGGTTTAATTCGTGTGGGAAATGTCAAGTTTTTTCAGGAAGCTGATTTTAGTGTAACAGAGCCCTCCATTTTTTTTTTTTTTTGAGAGCAAAGGGACATTTTCCTAGCCCAGGAATGCCCAACCAGGGCCATTCTTATTCAGCAGAGTGCAGAGTTTTCCTCTGAGGTTTTCACAGTGGCAGGATCCCCCATCACACAAACACCTGGTGTGTTCATTTCATCAAAAGCAGTAACAAATAAAATAACCCTGTTGGAGAAAAAAATTCTTGGGTAACACCTGTGACACCTTACTCATCAGAAGAGGCACAGATCTGATGCCTGCCTGGAAGCACATCAGATTCATCCAGCTGCTGGAGGATGAAGCACCCCCAAACCCCCCCCAGACCATGTAAATGCCAGCACACCAAATAAGTGCTCTGTGCTGAGTCGTCTCCGTGGTACAGTCTGCAGAGCCCATGTCCTAGAGGAGAATGGGCAGGGAGGTGAATGCCCATCACTGGAGTCCTTTTGATGGTGAGCCTCAATGCCTGATGTGATACCCCCTACCCAGGATTTGGCATCTGCTTTCCCAAACTTCCTTAGTTCAACCATGCATCCCTCCCTTCCAATGCTGGTCATTGTGGAGGATCAGGAGGAGGGATAGAAAACAGAAACCCACTGGAAGGTTTTGGGACATCTTTGGCCAGGTCCTGCTGGCTGGTTGTAGGAACACCCCCAGTCTCACTCTTCCTGATCACCAACCTGGTCCATGAGGGCACCTACTTCTGGTCTTTGTTGCCTTTCTCTATTTCATCTCCTCCAAGTCCACCCTATCCTCCCTCCACTGCCATGGAGCACATGGCAGCTCAAGTGGGGAGTCCCTTCACATTACTGTGTTAGCTCTCAGGGTAAGACTGGGGCTGAGTTGCCAACCCAGTGGCCAAGAGACCTTTCCTGTGAAAACAGAGCCTGATACCAGGACATCTCCCTCCATCTACTCTGCTGTGCTCTGATCTGGCTTAGATGGTAAGGAAACAGAAGATGATGGATTTCCAACAAAACTAGACATTTTTGATTGTCCCTCCCTAATTTCCAGACCATGGAGTTTATGAATAAGCCACGGTGAATGTATAAATAATGTCAATTCTTTCCATGTCTGCTGTGTTGGCATAGTGGTACTGTGATCGCAGCTGATGTCTGAGCACATGAGCCATGGCAGGAATCAGTCCGGGCTCTGGGGCTGGGCTGCACATGGGATGGGAATGACAAAGAGGCTCTCTGTTGTTGTTCACGCCTCAGCTCAGAAGCTCTGCTCTTGCAGCCACATTTAAGCATTCACATCATTCAGAAATTCAAATGACTTCTTATTTTTGAAGGGTTCATTCATTACATGGAACTCAATGTTTTCGATGAGAAGTCAGGATGGTTGTAAAATAGCACAGACCTGAAAAGACCAGGTAGGAGGTCACAGAACTGTCACACAGGGTCAGGACCTGGCAAAGGTACCCTCCTGCCCCAAGAAAGCCCCTTGGACATAGGCAAGGCAGGAGACTGTTGCCTCCTGTCGTATCCCATCTCCCTGAAGATAATGAGGAACTTGGTGACTTGAAGCAGGAGCACACACAGCAGGAGGAGGGAGGTAAGGACTGGTACTGCCTGTGATCATGTCAGCCGATTTACACTTCTCAATACACAGATCCTGGAGTCAGCAGTCACCACAGGATCAGAGCATCTATCACAAGGAACAACAACAAAATTACCTCTTTGCCAGCACTGCTGGCAGGAACAAGATTAGGCCAGTTATTTTTATTACTGGTTTTATTTTGTTTTACACTGTTTGGGAGAGCTATCAACTCCATCTGTGGAAGTGTGATGCGATTAACCAAGGAGTTATACAAAAATGAAGATGAAAGGTTCTGCCTTTTGTTTGAAGGCAAAGTTCATCTTTATTTGGTCTGGCAGCACAATCCAGAGGGCTGAGCTAGTTCCTGAGAAAGATGCTATCAGGGCCAAAACCATGTTGTCTGGGGAAAGACCAGGAATGGATTAAAGTGGGAGAAGGAAATGGAGCAGCTGGGAAGCTGCCTGGGGAGCAGAGCTTTTGAAATACAGTCTGTTATATGGCATTTGGGACATTTGTTTCCATCTCATGAGCAAACCCAGGGACCTGACAACATTCAAGAAGCATTTGGACAACGCCCTCAGACATATGGTGTGAATTTTGGGGTTGTCCTATGCAGGGACAGGAGTTGGACTCGATGATCCTTGTGGGTCCCTTCCAACTCAGGACATTCTATGATTCTATGATTCTATGAATGCTGGGAGACCTTGTGCCATTTGCATTGACTGTAGGACAAGCAGTTTTACCAAAAAACTCAATCTTTCAGTGACCAGAGAGGAGGGGAGAGTAACAACATTCACAAATTAAGAAGCAAATATCACTCAGTTAAATGAAGGCTTATTAGCACTACACAGAGCATCATACACTGTGAGGACAAAGGAACATGGGACCTGAGGGGACTCCTCACAGCACAACCATTCCCCACTATTGAAACCACTGTGGTGTACAACTCTTTTTGGAAATAAGCCTTTAAAAGCAGATAACTGTTGGCCCTTGGCTCCGGGCCCTGTTGGAGGGCTGTTCAAGAGCTTGAAGGAAATGTGCGCCCCTCAGAGCAAACATAATTTGCGTTGTTTAGTTGCTTATTCTCTTTTCCCATACCGATGGAAAACACCTCTACTAGTGCTCGGTTGTCCTGCTCTGACGGTGCACAGCAAATACCTAGGAGGCCACGGGGCACTACTTATCTTCATTAGGCAGAGGAGGAGTCAGAATGGGGTGCTGCATCAGCGCCGAGGAGAGAGAACCAGCTAATTGCAATCCCAAAGGAATGTTCAAAATTGAGTCAAATTAATGACTTTCAGGTTTCCGACTTTTTGTTTTCATACACAGCAAATGGCCCATAGTGCAGACAGGATTGAGCAGGGAGGTGCTGTTGCAATTCTTTTCTTTAAATGAAAGAGAGGATGTGCAGATTTCTGTCAAGGGCACGAAGTAGCACCAGGCTGTTTGTCTGATATAACACTACATACCATCGTCAGCAGGGTGGAGGTACCTTTCTGAGCAGAAGTTGGCCCAAATTCTCCCAGCACTGGCTGTAGATACTGCATTCTCCATCCAGCGCATTAAGAAACGCTCCAGGGAGGACTGTATTTGGGCCCCAACCCTAGGCTTTCCAACAGCCTCTTGGAGTCCTCTTGTGGTGGGAGTAGTCTTGCTCCATCCTAGCATAGGCATGAGGGTTTCCATTGCTGCTTACCTTCTGTGCAACTCCCCGCTTGTTACTGAAGCACCAAGCAAGTGGGACACCCAAGCTAGATGCCCTCCTTAGACCCACAGCTGTGCACTGAGCTATGGAGTGCTGTAGATAGGAGTACCTGGAAGCTCTGCAGGAAAGGTTTCAAGGTCCAGAAGCAAGAAGGATGGGTGTTTTCAGGTTACTTTTTGGAGCTCTCACCCAGGAAAGGGAGCTGCAGGTTCCCACCCCATTCTCTCGACTTCTTTGTGTTTCACTTGGTGGGTGAATCATTCCAAATCCATAGAGAGGAGGATCATCTCCTCTAGGAACACACATCTATCATCATAAAATAAAACCTGAATGAAGAAACAGTGGGGGAACATGAGGCAGGGAATGATCTGCTATAGGAAAGGGGACCTCAGGACTGCATGAAGACCAGCAGCTCCAGAAGGTGAGCACATGAAGAAGAGAGCTGGCGTCACCAGTGACTGAGCTGAGGAACAGGAGGACTCCTTTCACACCTGGGAGATGAGCAGACTTTTCTCCTGACTTCAGCATAATGTTTATGTTTCACTAAGGCTTCTTCTGAGCTTGGGGAATAATAACAAATTCTTACTTGCAGATCAGTAGGATCTTGAATCTCCAAACACTTGATAGACAAAGGTGTTGAAAGAAAACGACTGAGAAGCATCCAGTTACAAGTCCCCCTGCAGGCACACAAGGAGATTCTCAGCCAGAGCCTGGAGAGAAAATCATGGCACAATGATGTCCTGCACCAGTGACCTAGTGAACTGACCAAGGAAAGATGACTAAAATGTGAGCTGATATCTGATTTTCCCCAAGCACAAAGGGTTTTCTTCTGCCCCTTTTTCCTCTTTACTTTGGGTTCAGAAAGAAGCCTGGCAGCTTTGGTGAAATGATTACTTTTGAACATGACCCATGATGATGATAAAGGAATTAGAGCTTCTTTCATATGAGGAGAGGCTGGAGAGCTGGACATCCTAGCAAAGAGAAGGCTCGGGGACATCTTTTCAATGTGCATAAATGCTCAATGGGAGGGAATGAAGAAGTGAGAGCCAGACTCTTCTCAGGAGCCCCCACTGACAGGACAAGAAGCAATGGGTACAAGTTAAAATATATAAAATTCACTCTGAACACACACCCCCACACACAAAGATTTCTTACTGTGAAGGTGGTTGAACATTGGCACAGGTTGCCCAGAGAGGTTGTGGAGTCTCCACCTGTGGAGATATTCAAAACCCAGCTGGACACAGTCTTAGACAACCTGCTGTAGCTGACCCTGCTTAAGCAGCAAGGGATTGGACTTAATGACCCTGAGAGGTCCCTTCCAGTCTAATTGATTCTGTCATGATGAAGGTCCACATCCACAGGAGGCAACTAGGATCCCAGATCCCACTGGTCTTATCTAGGGGGAGCTTGACCTATGACTGCTCTGTGGAGTCGTTCTCTGTTTTTCAGGAAAACCTCCATTAAGTCCCACATAACTGCTGCAAGAATGACTCTTCCTAAAGGGTAAACAGAGCTTACAGTCCCAGGACCGTGGTGAACTCTGAAGCTGTGAAGAAAACAGATCCAGCGGTGTCCTCCAGCCATAGGAAAGATGTACCATCAGACAACTACATCCATAACTGTGCAAAGGACAGTGGTGGCCTCTGGATACATAGCACCTGCATTACCAGAGAAATCCCTGACTTGGCTTCATGAGGGCCCTCG
This sequence comes from Theristicus caerulescens, assembly GCA_020745775.1. Lineage (NCBI taxonomy): Eukaryota > Metazoa > Chordata > Aves > Pelecaniformes > Threskiornithidae > Theristicus > Theristicus caerulescens. Next base: position 12,748,812 of record CM036571.1, on the reverse strand, counting down.
CTCCTGTAGGCTCTTGGCACAGTGTGGATTCTTCCCAGTATGGCCCAGTTAGCACTAGCTGAGTTGCGGCAGCAGCATCCCTGAACAGGGAAAAGGAAATCACAGTATCACAGCAGTTTGTGCTGCCTACTGCTTTGTTTCTGAACATCATAATTACAGTCCCAGGATGATACTGTCAAGCTTGGAGTTAGTAATTTTTCTGCAGCTCTTAGAGCTGAATGCTTAATCCAAAAAGAAAACATCAGAGCCCCCTCTGAGCCAGACAGCAAGCCCTTCACTTAAAAGAGTAAATGTCCCAAGAATGTAGCTGTTGGCTCAAGACATCATGCTGTGATCAACATGTGTCCAGCAACTGAAGTGTGACAGTAGGGCAGGCACACATGCCTTGGCTTGTGCTGTCACCAACAAAGAGCATGCAAAGCCAGAGATCCCACACACATCAGAGGGAGAAAAATCTGCCATTTCACAAATGTACAGTCCCTGGGGAGGAGGTGTGAGGTCGGAGAGAGGGCAGGCTTTCAGAGGGCAGGAGTTAGCAGTGTAGGGGAGAGTGCCAGAGAAGAAGAGGACAGAGGACAACCTCGAGGAGCTTGTGTGTTGTGTGTGAGAGAGGGCGTAGATGGGGTAGGGCAGCTCAGTGGGGGAAACTGAGGCATGTATGAAGCCTTGGAAAGACCAAAATGGAGTAGGAGATGTGAAGAGCTGGAGGGTGGAGAGAGGAGGTGTCAAAATAAGTCTGCAAGACACTGGGGGTGGCAGGAAGACAAAATGGGACTGGGACAAATGAGGTGACAGCACTTTGATAGGTTAACCATGTTACCTTACAGCCTTCATTGGGCTCCAAGCTCAGTAGATATCTCCAGGCTACTCTGGTTAAGTGACCCAACAAACACAACTGATCCAGCCTAGACCCACTCCCTGGCACTGGGGTTGTGAGGGGGAGTGCCAGCACTTCCTAGGGTTTGACAACAGCAGCAATTAGTCAGCAGGGGCAGGGGTTTTGTTTGGTTTGGTTTGGGGTTTTTTTTTCAAAGGCATGCTCTGCTGGGCTTTCCTCTGGTTTTACAGACCCAGCTCTTTGTACGGACTAGATTTTATTTGTGTGAAATGACTTCTAGGGTTTTATTGTTATTGTTGTTCAGGTTTGGGGGGTTTGTTTAAAACAATTTCTCCAGGAACTGTGACTAATGAAAATTTCCATTCTATGTATTTTAATTTGAAAATGATGGTGGAGAGAAGACAAGCAAAATATTTCATGGGTTTTCACTTTTTCCCCAAATCTTCAGTTTTGCTTTTTTCAACTAGAAAATGAGAGTACTTGCTTCTACTTTCCGTGACTGTGACAATGTGAAGAAAGTACTTCTTGAGGAGAGAAAGTAACAGGCTCTCAAAAGTGCCAAAGGGCCGAGGAGTTATTGGGAACATTTCTTTTTATGAGTGAAAAAGTTGTTATTTCTTTAAGGTTATTTCCCTGATTGTCTGTTGTTTCTGTGGCTTTCTCACTGAGGGAAACATGAAGGAGGCAATGCAAAACCTGAACTTTTTGGTTTGAAAACAGAACTAAAAAGCATCCTATTCCAAAAGGAAAATAATGGTTTGGTTTCCAGCTGTTGCCTGGAAACTTAAATGCAGAGCATTTGACAATTTTGTCTCACTTAGAAATTTCCCCTGGGAAAACCTCCCAGTTTTCAATCAGCTCTGCTTTTCGAGCTTCCCATGTCACTAAAACCTTCATTGACAACTTGTTTCATGGCAGAAGCCAGCTAGAGGGGTTTCTATAATCCTGATAGTGAATTGCCACCGTCACAGACCAAACCCACTCCTCCCTGCACAGTCCTTGTTGACAAAGGAGAGTAATTGATTCCTGTAACATCCCACTGACTGTTTGTTTCAAACTCTTTGTACCAGAGATTGATTTTAATGAAACGTTCCACTTTTACACACATGAAATATATCAAATTAAGTTTTTGAATGTGAAATAACAGTTATCAAATACTGCCAAAGGCTGTCAAACCAGCACAGATAGAGGCTGGGGGAATGGCAAGGGAAGAGGGACCCCGCTGTTACTTGTGAAAGGTTCAAATCTGGCCCAGGATCATGTTTGCCCCTAATATCACCAAACCTGCACATTATTATACCAGCTATGAATACTGCCTTCTTTTGACTTTATAGGGATTTACTGGCAATAGGACATGGGTGATAAATGATTCCACTTTTTCCCAGATAGCCCTGGCTCTAGGTGCCAAGACCTCATTTCCCCATAAGTTTTATGAAATCCGGGTGTGTTCCCTCATCCATCCTAGTTTTCACAAATATAGTTTTATACAACCTGGAAAAGCAGTTGAATACTGACATGTAATTTGCTGATGATATTGGTTTTTTAGGAGATACTGGTTTGTTTAAGGTAATGAACAAGGGCTGAATAGGGAGGATTACAGACGGGCTTGATAATTGGTCAGTGAAAATGGCTGCTGAAATTCTGTGTAAATAATTGTAGTCATCTGCTTGAGGAAAAATGATCCTAACTTCACACATAAAATGGTGAGCTCTGAGCTAGCCATTATGGCATGGGAGAGAGCTCCTGTATTTATGCCAAGGTGTGTAATCCTTTAAGTCAGAAAGGTTATAGCAGAACTGGAAGAAGTTCAAAGAGCAACAGAGAAGATGAAAGATGCAGAAAGGCTTCCATACCTGTAACATCCGAGTAGCCTGGGACTTACCAGGCTGTAAAACGGTCAACTGCGGTAGATGGCTCTAAAAGCCAGAGCTACTACCTAGAGGAGATGGACAAGAATTGACTTCTGTGTCTACAGTACAGGAACTAGGGGTCATTAGATGAAGCTAGTAAGAGACAATTTCAGAAAAAAATTAAGATGGACGTTCTTTATGCAGTGGAAAGCAAAGCTCAGGACCCTGTAGAAAAACAATGACAGCTGACCAAGAAAAAGCACAAAATAATTTTTGGCTCTTGAGAAGTAATGAAGCACAGAATTCTTCTGCAACCACTGCAGTGTAGCATTCCCCTTCACTCATGGAGTTAAAGTGAATATAAGCACTCATATCACAGCATCTACCCACCAGAAGGCTCTAGTCATGCTGAATTTTGGCTTTCATCATTCCACTGTTTATTTTCAAAGACACCTGTCAGTGGGTTATACTGTAAAGCTGATGAAAAGAGAGGCTTGAACCAGAGTTTTTTTTCAGTCATACTAAAACTGATGCACACGTCTAGAATAATGATTTTCTTTCCTCAGAAGAACCCAGAACTGAATCAAAAGTCCCAGTTTTCCTTGGCAAATAACCTAGGCCCATCTCCAATTATCTGAGTTCTTGTGCAAAACTTCACTTCTACCCATGAACTCCAAACATCACTGGAGCTTTCTGATCCTGGTCTGCCATGGGAAGTGGTAGGAAACACTTTGGGTTTCCTTATCATGGTGCCAAAGAAACTCAATATCACAGGGTAGTGCACATCCTTCTGCAGAGATCTCATCACATAAAATTTGGCTTGGTTGTTCAGACTGGATCAGCAATGTTTGCTATGAGATCAAAATGATTGATACAGAAGACATGCAGAGCATTGGATGTATCTGTCACCTAATACACAGAATGGGGAAAGCTGCCACTGAAGGGGACCGACGTGGAACACAAAACTGTCCAGGTCTCCATCGTTCCTCAGATACAACATCCACATGAAGAATTTGCTGGGCACATCTGTGGTGGATATCATGAACGTTACTGCCTGTTGCTGTTTTGGACTAGTGAACGATTTCTGCAGTTTTGCAGCAATCTGAATTCATTTCATGTTCTTAAGAAAAATTTCTGCAAGCTCATCTTGAACAGGCAGCTTTAAGGACTGGTTTCCAAGATTGCATTTCCTGCAGGCTCAGTTGACATTCATCAACTCAGCTGTCAGAGGTCCAGAGCCAGACAAGGAGGAAAGAAGTCTGCCTTGGGTTTGAAGAAAGGCCCATCTAACCTTGTGTCCTGTGTCTAGAAAGAATCAGAGTGCATACTTAAAGTATGAAACAAGTCTTTCTCTATGTCCTCCTCTTTGCTTTCAGTCTGTAACTTAGGGAGTTTCTGAACAAGACATTATAAATTACTATTTAACAGGTCTTCACAGGTTTTTAATTGCTTTATGAATTCATGCGCCATTTCAGTATTCACACATCTTGTAATAAAGAGTTCCACAGTTTAATTATAAGCTGAATTAGAAAATACACCGTTTTTTTTTTTCCTAACTTGCTGAGATGTATTACAAGTTCCTTCTTGGTTTTGGGTTGTAAGAAACAGACTAATTATGCCTTATTCATCTGTTTCATGCCACTTACAGTCTTGAGGACTGTTATTGTATCTCCCAGGACAGTGCTTTTCCCGATGGAAGAGTTCCCTTCAGTTTCAACTTTCCCCTATGGAAATCATAGTATACTTTTGAACACCCTTCTTGCCATTCCCTATATTTTCATAGTTCTACACCTACTTCTACTTGATCTTGTTAAAAGTTTTTGGATAATCCATGTACACTGCATCGATCAAGTCATCCTTCTACACATGCTCCTTTTCTCCTTTGAAGAGCACTAATGGATCTGCAAGGCATCACTTTCCCTGATAAATGCTATGCAGATGCCTTTACTTTTTGTCATATTTATCCATGACCCTGCCACTTCCAAACCCCAAGGAGGATTTGAAACTATTCATTTCATTAATTTGAGACAGTTCCTCCAATTCATATCCCATAAAGAAAAGTTCCACTGCTAGAATTTCCCTAAGCTCCTCCACAGCAAACATCAATATGAAGAATTCATTTAGCTTTCCTGCTCTAACCTTATCTTCCTTGAGCCGTTCCTTTCATGCCTCACTCATTTACTGGCCTTGTAGACTTTCTGGCAGTGTTCCTGCTGATGATGTGTTTCAAAAGGATTTATTACTATTTTTTATACTGTTAGCAAGTTGTTCCTCGAAATATTTCTTGGCCTGCCTTGTTATGATTTTACATTTATCTTGCCAGAGCTTATGCTCTTTCTTATTTTTCCCATTTAGACATAACATACAATTTAGGACTTGCAGCAAGCTAATGCTTTGTGACATATGTTATAGTGGGGAAAAAAGCACAACTGTTCTTGAACAGAAATGTTGTCATGGTATCCCTCAAAACCTGGATTAGAGCTGATACATGCCAAACCTGCCATCACCCCAGAAAGACTAGTTGTCATCATGTCAGTGTTGCGATGTGGGTGAGTAGTGCACTTGTCAAAGTATGCAGCCCTCTATGAAAGGCAAAGCTGGAATTCACCCAGCCATGCTGTAGATCTTCACATACAAACCAATAGCCATTGATTGCTTTTACAGGTCAAATGGGTCACATCCTAGAAATCCTCATGTCTCTTGTGTGACTCCAAAGGGAGTTGAAGGCAACATGTTCAGAAATATCTACACCAGAGACATCTACACCATGGGAGATGCCCCCCGTCTCCCATTCCGAGGATGGCTCTATATTCCATGTTCAGTAGCTCTGGGCACCTCAAAGACTGCTTCAGGCTAAATCATTAACAGAAATCCTTTAGGAGGGCTTTAACTCAAATAGAAACTTTAAGGGAGTGTGTGTATGAAGATGATATATGTTCCCAAGCATCTATCTTTTTTGTGGAGGAAATTTTAAGATGAAGAGTTCTTGCATGAAAGCCTGATCCCCCAGGGTGATATTGGTCAAATGTTCTGACAGCTTGAATGCTGCCTGATGGAGGAAAAGACTTCTCAGGGCTCTGCTAACATGCTGTAACTGGGTTACCTATATTTGGACTTTCAAATTACACATTATTTCTACCCTAACATTTTGCCATGAGTTCAGGGTGATTTCAAGGTAACTAAAAAGCAGAAGGAATGTGCTGGTCCCCAGCTGATATGACCCCAGCTCTGGAGACCCTTCCTTGAGATCCGCAGCCAAGGTGCTGCTCTCTGGAGCTTCAGCCCAAGCTGTCTCAGCTCCTTTGCCACCTTGATGGTGCTGCCATGTCCTCTCAGCTCTGCTTACTGCCTCCAGCCAATGTCTATCAGCCTGGTCTTCAAAGAAGAATGTCTCACCTGCAGGACTTGAGCTGAAGAGATCAGCCAGGTCTGTAGCTTTTCTACACCATGCCAAGCCTTACCATAGGTATGGGAAAGTGTCCTTCACCACAGGAAGATCAGACATGGAGCTCTTGTATGCTCCCTCTCTACCAGGGTCAGCAGTGCCCTCCCTCACCACTCCTGTATAACTGTTATAATACAAAAGCCACCCATCTAGCTCTCCATCTCAGAGGCTCAGGAGATCTTCATCCTCACCAATAGAGCATATGACTTAGCCCTGCTTTCCTAAGGCTGCAGGGACTGTTGGAGCTGCTGGACCCTGTGGTAATGCAGGATGCTGGAGAGCCAGGAAGATCAGGGCATTGCAGTCAGTTGTGGGTAAAGGCCACAGATGATGCTGGCTTTGCTGGTACCTGAGCTACTGCTTGCTTCACAGCTTAGGCTGTGGTCAGTCCTGTGCAGACCCTGGCTCGGTCTAAGTCATTCACCTTATCCTGGTGCCCCCAAACTCTGCAGCTGACTGGCAGCATCTCATTCACTCTTGTGAGCAACAGCTGCTGCCCCAGGGGCACGAGCACAGGGAAAGGACCTTCCACCCCAAGTTGAACTTCTCCCTGTGTCATGATCTCCTTCAGATGGTGGAGTTCATGCTCCATCAGAGCAGCTTTCCTTGCCCAACAGAGAATCTTACATTTCTGTTTGCAGGAAGATAAACAAACAAAACCGATACCTCCCAGCTAAAACCTTTTCAGAAAGAAATTTAAATTCCTGAAAGTGTGTTGATGAGAAGCCAGGTCTGGGCAGCAGCTGCAGTGGGTGCTGTCAGTGACTTCAGGGAGCAGCAAAGTCTTACTGCACTGGCAGGTGCATTTAGAAACATCTCATCTCTATTTTACATGATACTGCAGTATGGCTGGGAGTTGTATCCTTTGTAAATGAAAAAGCCATAGGAGAAAAATGGTGGCTTACCTGGGAACTGGGAGTTTGTCCAGGATATTAACACAACCCTCCCCAGGAAACAGCTTCATGTCATTTTGCTAGTGGAAGATAAGGATAGCGGTGGGTTGATTCATAGAAGGAAGAGCACCAAGAAGTGTTAGCCAGTACCTCAGCAACAGTTCTCATTGTGGTGGCTTTGGACTTTTCTGGAGTTATACAGTTCCATTTTATAAGGGTCTGTGACTGTTTCCATTACAGAAGGCAAAATTGACAGGTAGGAGATCCTGGAACAAAGGAAATGTGAACCATGATGAGTCCAAGCACTGGTGCATATTTGTCAGAGGAACCTTGTAGGATCATTCATCTCTGAGCATTTTCACCCTAGCTGGAAAGCATGCATCAGCCAGACGCGCTGGTGCACAAGAAAGGCAATGATACTCAGATGACTGGTCACATCCCACCAAGAAAGGCCATGTTAGGATTTTTGGAGGGTGCTGCCTGCTCAGGCAGTAGGGCAAGTCCTCACCAGCACTTTCCTGGAGCCCAGAGTATCTGCAAGTGCCAGTGTGTAAGAAGAATGGGGCTGCCCCACAAGGGGCAACAATCTGGGAGCCAGGAGTGGCAGCAAGACAGGTAGGGACAATATCCTGAATGGAGGAACACAGTCCTGCAGCAACCAAGCAAGGTGACCAGAGCAGGTCCCACAGCAGCATCAGGCTCAGTGAACAGTCCAGGGATCATCAGACAGGTTCAGAGTGACAAAGACTGCCCCAAGGTCAGTCCAAGAAGTCCTATCAGCAAGACAGGACAATATAAGAGCAAGACCAGGCACAAAACTACCCACAGCATAGCTCAGGCTGAGCTTCAGTGGCTCTCCTGGGTCAATGGACATATGGGGAAGAAGTCTGACATGAGGGTGGTCAGGACAATTACTGTCTGTTGGTGCATTGAAGGCCCTCGCAGCAGGGGTAGATCTTCTCTTCCCAACTCTGTTGGGAAATTGCAGAGGTTTGTGATTAAATAACGACTCCAGAAGGGCTGGTGGGCAGCATTTAATGGGACTGTCCTGTTCCCCAGACCGTAAGCAGCTGTTCCCCAAAGTTTCTCCAGCACGGCTTCAGCCATGAGGGAGGGGAAGACTCCCAGGAGTCCTTTGTGGGCTTTGAATCATCCTGACAAACCAGAAGCACCTCGGGCCCATCTGTTGATGCCAGGAGGGCCTTCATTAAAACCAAGCAATCCCCCCCCGCCCCCCGCCCTGCACATGCATCTCAAAGTTGTTCCCCAGGCTCCTTCACACTTCCAAATCTCGTTTTCCATGGCTGCTCAGAATTGAGACCAAGGAAATTTCAAGGACTTTAAACAACCATTTGCAGTTAATTTGGTGAAGCCTCTCCAGGCAATTAGTGCTGGAGGCACTCCCAGCACCCCGGGACATCCATGCTCCAGGCATCAGACCTGGGCTCTGTCTGACACACTTGCTGCTCAATGCGAGGAGGGAGTTGCTGTACACAATTAAGTAGCCAAGACACTTAATTTAAAGTGAAGTGAAAATAAATGGGTGACTGTAATTAGTTATTACAGTTTATTAGCAGCTCATATCCTTTGGCAGATACTGTCTTTATTTGGTATTTAACAGGATTAATAACTTCTTAAGCAGGCATGTGACAGCAAAGAGCAGTTCAAGTTTACAACTGGGAGACAGGTGCTCTCTTGCCTCTTCCTTTTTTTTCCCTTTTTTTTAAAGAGGGACATTTTTTCATGTCTCTCCTATACTACTTGCTGACTTATTGGTACAGTAAATCGATAAGCTGTTGCGACAGGCAAACAGATAGTGGCTGCTCTTTTAATTCACCCTAACTAGCTGTGACGCTCAAGTCACACAGCATCAGCCATGAAACTCACCTGGGGCATGCTGGCTCCCCTGGAAATCCGGAAGTCTCTTCACCAAAATGTCTCAGCCTGCCACATCCTGGTGCAAGTTGGCATCTGCTTCTCTCCCCCTGTCCCACAGTGACATGTCAGGAGGATTTTAAACTTGACTTCCCAGCAGGGTGAGGGTCAGTAAGTGGTGCTGAGTTTCCAGGAGGAGCAGTCTCTCCTTCTGGCCACCTTCCCCTGGCTTCCCTCATGCTCCCCTCCTTCTCACAGGTCCCTTTTTAGGATGCCAGACTTTGCTCAGGACCTGTCCCAAGTGCTTCCCCCTGGGAGAGCCATTCCCACCAAAGTCCTTATTTCCTCCCATCAACGTTCCCAGCATCACTCTCCGCTGTGGAAATGAAAAGCTGTTTGGCACTTCTGGCCACAGCTCAGGACCGGTGAGGACTCTGCTGCCTTCAGCCCACTCAGCCAACAGAGTCATGACACAAGCTGATCTGCGTGGTTCCCCGGCCCTTTTATCCATACCGGTTCAAAGAGGTTTTAATTTCCCCTCCTGGGACATAACTCAGCAGTTCAAAGAGTGAGTCACTTTATTCTAGCCCTGAACAAGACGCTCTGGCAGAACAAGAACAATCTCACTATTGAATGTCCCTGGACTCTCCTTGAGAGATAGTCTGGGTGCTGCCGTGACAACCAAAAATCAGGCTAGGTTGTGTGGGTCAACAACGATGCCCAGGAACAGGGTCCCTCATAGCGGCAGCATCTCTGCTCTTCTCCAAGCAGAAGCAGTCCGAGAGTGAGCATGCTGCTGTATTTAGCCAATGGAGGAGACAACTTGTTCATTGCTTCAAGGGTAGCTCAGGCAGCCAGGCATGGGGAACCCCCCCGAGACCCAGCCTCAGCTCAGCCACCCCGGAGGACCTTGTTAGAGCCACCCCACCACCGAGGCACAGCACATTGCTGCAGTCCCAACATCGTGCAGCTCATCTGGCACCCGTTGTTAGTTGTAGCTCCCACAGTGGGCTGTTTCTGCCTTATCTTCCCCCTGCCACCCACCTTGATTTCATTTGCTAGCAAACGCACCCTTTGTCTATGTGTCTGTTTGTTTTCCTGTCTGCAACTTCATGATTTTCTGTTGTGCATCAAGGGGACGTAGTTCTTAATTGCTGTTTTTTGCAGTAGAGCTTCTTAATTTGAATGAGCAGACAATGTCTGTCTTATTGCTGTCAGGACACGGATTTTCAGTTTTATCCTTTTTTAAAAACTCATCACCAAATCAGTGGGATAATATACCAAACATTGGAGAGAAGTATTTTTGGAAAGGGTCCCCTAGATTTAACCATGTTTGAGTGGGAGATGGTGAGGAGCCTGGTGTGAACATGCTCTTCCAAATGTTGTCATTCATCTTGTCCGTTTATCATGTTTGTTCTCTACAATGGTGGATTACTAGGGTCAGGACACTGGAGGACTGATAAGGGTTTTGTGTATTGATTCATTCTTAAGATACAGGAATTAGCGAGCTTCACCAGATGCTAAACTTCCTAACTCAGAAAGTTGGGTAGGATTATGAAATACAAGAGAAAAGAATCCAGGGGAAGCAAGTGTCTTGTGGCTTCTGTGTCAAAAAGTTGAGTGTTGAGCTGTGCAAACAATGAAGCAAACTCAATACTGCCTCATCTACATTTTTTCTTGACAGGCCAACAAACAACAAATTCTCCAGGCAAGACAACAGGAAGGAAGAGTAATAAAATCAAAGCAGGGCACACTGCTCTCTTCAGACCAAATTCTAAGAAACTGAGCAGTAAGAGCCAAGAGTTTTTTAAAGATTCGTTTGCCTATACTATTCCCAGTTTCTCAATGAGGAAAGAGTGTCATTTGGCAAACTGCCACTGCTCTTGACCTTGTGAACTGCTTCAGCTTTTGTTATTATTACAAACTTCATCCTTGAAAGGGACCCAAGCAAGTTTAGACACCCCATTAACTGTCCATTATTAGTGCATACATTCCTGCAAGATTAGCATTGCAAATGACTAACAAGGGGCTAAACTCATCTTGAATACAATTTGCTGCAAAGGGGTGTGCTGGGTTCTCCAGTCCTATGAAAGACCAAGAGGAACAGGAGGGAGCTGCAGGCACAGACCATGCATGTCAGCATCAGTCTCACAAATACAATAGTGGGGTGGGATGTTACAAACTGAAGTCGGCAGACATCGGTCAGGACCTCATATCAAGGGGTTCAATCCACCTCCTCATGGCCATCTGAAATGTCAGCATGCGGAGTGGGATTCAGCTCCAGATCAGGGCATCTGCACTTGGATGTCCACCTGTAGGCTTTTTCTGATGTCTGGCTTTCCTCTGTAGGGGCAGCTTCTCTGGGGGTGATTCAGTCTGTTCCGAAAATATGTCTGGGAGCCTGAATCAGGCCTCAGCAAAATGCCTAGAGTAAATGCCTAAGTTGCGAGGCTAGTTACATTACCACTCTCACCTGCATTGCATGTCTGACTTGCTTTAATTAAATGACTGTCTCATGTTTAATGAAGCTCTCAATTTCCACTGCACACAGCACACTGCCCTGTTTATGATGCTCTATTACACTGACTTTGTGTGATCTGTCAAGGTCAGTTTAGAGGGATATTACTTACCAGACAAGGATAAACCCCTAGGTATTTATGACCATTGAAGTAGAAAGTTCTCATTGTACAATCCTGTTTCTGTAACATAAGCCTCCCAGTCTGGGCTGAATGTGAGGTTGTGTTCAACAGGGCCATGCACAACCAAGCTGCTCGAGTGACGCAGCTGTGCTCAGATGGTACACCTGCCTGTGGTGGTGCTCTGCACCAGACATGGGGCACCTGAGCCTCTTGACTGGAATGACAGACTGGTATCATCTGGCTGAAGGCTGCCATTCGTTCATAGGAAGAAAACCCACCATCTTTCTAGGTGTTTCAGGGCTACCTATGACTATGTCTAAGTTAATGTATGTAGATCAGATCCAGAGGTGTCTACCCAGAAATGCTCTAGCTTTGGGCTTTGCTCCCCTACTGAAGGTGAGGTACATAAGTAAATTCTTTTAGCAGCAAAAGTGGCAGCTTAGGTGGATGTGACAGCTATAGTTCATTCTTTTGTGAGCAGAGAAAACTCCAAAACTCTTCGAATAGAAAACATGTGAGTTGTCCTTTTAAGAAGAGCTAACTAGTAAAATGATAATATTTCCTAGAAGGCAGTGAAACGTAAATAATCTTGTCACTGCACATCTTGCAATCCACCTCCTTTCTGTGTACTTCAAAGAGTCACAAAGTTGTTCATTCACGCTTGGAACTTCTGCAAAAATTATTTGTTCTATTCTCCAGTTTCCCTGTTGTTTGAATTTCCCGCTTTATCTGCACCACCAAGATCCAGTCTCAGCTGCTGCCCTGGGTCACCCTGCAATGCAGAATGTAATGTCTTGCTGTGAGCTGTGCACACACAAACTTCGTTCATTTATAAAGTGCTGTGTGTATCAAAAAATGTGAGCTCCAAGGAGTGTTTTATATAATATTTATGTTTCTCAGACACATGAGAGATCACTCACAACCTGACAGAAGAGAAATGATGCCTCTGCCAGTGGGAGGCGGGTTTTGCTGCAACATCAGCAGAAAGTAAATTAGCTCCCAAATGAGAGTTCATGGAGTTTCTAGCTGTCATTTCCATCCAGCTTTGGACTACGCTCGCATCTTCTTTCTTGCAGGGAGGAAAAGTTTCTGCAAGTCTCTGGTCAGCACCAGGTATATCAGCTACTGATGCTGGAAGTGGAGCACAAAGGTGATCAAGCACTTGCTCGCATTAAAGGGAAAGAGATACTCAAACTGCAGCTGAGGCACTTCTGGCCATTATTGCCAATGAGGTCAACTAATGAATGAAAACTTTGCACAGAGCAGCAGAGCTAGGGTGAACACCTCCATTTGCCAACTGGATTTGCAGGTTTCCAACAGCTAGCCCTTTCCTCCAAGAACTTTGTAGCAGTTCAAGCACATGAAGTAGGGAAGTCTTGCATTTCTTTATCTCCGTCCTCCTTGTCAGGACCCTAAGCACAGAGAGGTTAAATGAGATCTCCAAGGTCATGGTAGCCACAGAAAGGGAAGTGTGCTGATTTCAGCTTCCACTTCACAGCACTCAGCTGCCTTCAAGCTGCTCACAGTATGTTCAATGAGGGGAAAAAAAAAAAAGTCATGAGCATCCCTGAGGAGCTCTGCTGGTAAGAGGATGCAGTGTAAAAAGGTCAAATACATATATGATAAACATTTGTGATCAGCAGGTGATGTCAAGCAAAACATCTGCTTCACTCGAGTTGGGACTGATTCTGCTGTGTTGTGACTGAGTCATTAAGGTGCTTAATTAACACAGGGGTCTAGTCCCATTTCAGGAATCCTGGAGTAAGCAAGACATCTGCCCAAGGCTGACAAATATGACACAGTATGTTCAGGAGACTGTCTTTCTGGAAAGACCACTGGAAGACAGGCAGAATATCCTAAGGCATCTCAAATGGCATTAGATGCCTACAGTTAGGTGGCTGAGTCCTACCTGCAGCTGAACAGGCTGCAGTGGAATGGGGGACTGTCACTGACTTGCTTCCAAAGAGGCTGAGGTCCATCTGGAGTCCTGGACTTAAGTTGTGCTTTGCTGAGCTGTGGCTTGCTGATCCCCTGGTCCAGCTGCTGTTGCAAGATGCGGAGTCAATCGAACACTGCCCTTGACACAGTGACAGCCCTGGAGGGTGCCCAGCTGCACCATTTTCACTCCCTGAAGTCTTGTTTCACTTTTGTGTTCCACTCCTGACCTCTGTCACTTGCTGAGACGGAGTACAGTGATAAACTTCTGTCATTCACCTGAGTGAAGATGTCATGTGACTTTGCCATGTTATGGTGTCAGCATGTGAGACAGCAACACCTGGGAGATACCCTCATCATCCCTGACACAAGACAGTCCTTTGCTCTGTCTGCACAGGTCAGCTTGATCGTATAGGTCCCTCACAGCTCTGCCCTCTTTGAATACACAGTGCAGATGCTGGTTGTCCATTCGGAGAAGGCATGCCCTATTCAGCAAGGGTCAGGCAGCCACCGAGACCCTGGAGTGAACAGTGGTGCTTGTGCGAGAATGCAAGGATTTTACATTTCCTGGCTGTGAAACTGCACATTTCTGATCCTTTCTCTGTTGTCTTAAAGCAGTGTTTGGCTTTAGCCCTGCTTGTCCTCCTTATTATTCTTATGCTTCCTCTACCCAAGACTGACAGCTGAGCAGACTGTGCTGACTTCCCAAGCAGACTGGTTTTATAATTATTCTCTCTAGTCTCCAAAGTTTGCTGCTTCTAGATTGCATGGATGTTTTAAAAGAATAAATGCTTTAGGACCTTCTCCAGAAAACACTGGCATCAGTCTTTCCATAGAGTTGTGTATTAGGTCATATCTCTATTAGAGATCTTCCAATGACTTTGAGGTTTCATGGGTCAGTCAGGAGAACCAGTCCTTGGTTTGCAGGAGCTGGAGCACAATCAGAACAGACAGTATTAAGGCACTTCAGTCTCTAGCAAATGCCTGTTTAGTGTCTGCACAATTCTCTTTTTGGAAGCTTAAAATGTGAATGCGACCATATCTCAGAGGGACAAGAAAAGATCCCTGAGCATGAGCAGATCTCCCTGAAGTCGTCCTACCTTCACACCAAAGTAGAATTTGTTTTGGGAATAGAGAAACTCAATATAATCTTTGTTGAAATTTTCAATGGAAGGGATGACACCTTCTGTTGAACTTGTCACCATTAGAAAGCCCACAGATGTGGCTGATGATAAATGCTTGAACATACTGGCATCTTGCCTACCTAGCTGCAGCCTGTCAAATGCTGGTTGCTCAGTGGAGGTCACCTTAAATGCTAGACAGTCAATGAGAAACCTTTTACTTCTTATTGCACCTTGCTGAAGAGCAGTACTGAGTGAAGACTTCAGTCAGCCAATTTGGACGCTTAGTGTCTGCTGCCAGAGATGTTGTGGATGGACAGGAGATTCACAGATCAATTGGAAGAGGGTTTTTTTCTGAGCCTCAAAGCCAAACTAAATCAATGATGTATGCAGTTAAAAAGAAATTGGGAAAGGAAGTACCAAAAGTGAATTAATTGCTCTGAGTCTCTAGCTGTAGACAGCTTTTCAATGGTTCCCCCTTAGATTTAAATGATCATGTCTAAATTAAGGAAACTAATTAAATACTCATCGGCTAGTTTGCAAACAGCAGGCAATTAACTCCAAACACACTTGCTGCTCGAGTTGGCTTAGCAGTAATGGAGAGAGTGTTCCGGACAATACAAAATATTACATGGTCTTGAAGCTTTGCTTTGCTGTATATGCTACAGACCAGAGCTATGGAAGCCATAGAGCAACCAGGAGTCCTTTGGAGCAGGTATTAGCACCACGTCAGTACCACGGTCTTCCTGAATTTAGTGAAATGCCACCACTTGCAAGCACCAGGAGTATGGACAAGTCTTCCCACTGTGTTGAAACCAGGAACCAGAGCTCAGACTCATGGGTGTCACCATCACTCTCAAAGAAAGGGAAAGACCAGATGATACAGTCATGGGAAAGTACAGCTTTGACCGAGTCAGCTGAAGAAGTAGAAGATGACAGCCTTTTCCCTCTTGACCACTTCCAGCCTTGTCATGAAATCATCAAGGTGCCATAAATGTGGAGCTAACCCTGCTGCACTCCAGAAGCCGGCACCACTCCAGAGCAGGTGGGCAGCTCTACCTGAATTTGGCTCCTAGGCACAAATGTACTTGTGGAGTAATTTCCACATGATTTCTCACTGCCCAGGATATATTTTAGTTATATTTTTGCTAAAACCCAGGAGAGCAATTTTCAGGGAAGATTTAGCACGAGGCTTGTTCATACTCAAGAGGGAATGTAGTAAGAAAATGGTTATCTTCCTCTGCAGATAGCTACCAGCTATATTTCAGAGAAGCTAACCTGGACAGCCACATCTGTGGCCCCTTAAACAATTTCCATGCTTACACCGTTGCCTGCAGCACACTTTTAACCTAAAGGCAATGATGTGAGCAGGCAAAGTGGTTACACATATAATCAAGGAGTAAAAGGGCAGATTTACCTGGGATGCCACTTGAAACAGTAAAGCTGGCATGAAGGAAACACACTCAGCCATTGCAGGGGGATTAGACAGGACAGGAAAGCAAGACTTACACAAATTTTAAATAAACCCACTGGCAACACCTCAGCGAGCATTCACGGTGTGAATGGCACATGAGGCACAAGTGGGGATGGACAGGAAAGTAGTGTTTTCAGTCACATTTGAAGCAGTGTGTGGCCAAGCTTTGACTGCATGGCAAGTAAATACCATTAGTTTTACTGTCAGTGCCCAACACGGCAAAGTAATTGCAAATAGCTCAGAGATGACTCTGCAGAGCAGGTGTCCAGCCTGGATTGTCACTGAAAGAGTAGAAAATACCATGAGCCTTATCATTCCCTCCTCTAAGGGCTGCAGCTGGGAAGGCATGAGTGCTTGGTAAGACTTCCCTGGCAGATTGTGGGGACTCAGCCCTTCAAAAGGAGCCCATTAGGCAGCAGGGGTAACTTCTCCACTCTGCAGCTCCTGGCGACCTTGGGACAATTGGGTCAGATAACTCACTGTTGGTCTGTCCTGCCCTGGCAGCACCTCCTGGGGGACTCAAGGATTTGTCCCCATTTGCTGTTGTAGAGGAGATACCACAATAGTGAAAGGGGCTTCAGGGCACTTGGCGTTTGCGGAGTGCCTGGCAAAAGGCACCACTGCCAAAGACTGTTCCTGTGTTTTCCTCTCAGTAGCCAACAAGGAGGGATGCTGCCAGCAGTAGTAGATGCTGAGGTGTAGGTCACTTGCTCTCTTAATAGCTTAACATGGAGCATGAGCTGAGCTTGCCCTAATTTGGAAGTATACATTTGTTCTCTTGGTTTTCAGTGAATACAGCTGAGGAACTTGATACAACCCTGGGGACCCACAAACAGTGAAGCATGGCTCGTTGACTTGGTAGATGAGCAACAGCCTAAGTTGTGTCCTGTGCTTTTTTCTCCAGCTCTTTTCACTCCACATTGGGACAGATGCTGGGTCAGCTCCAGTACCTTGGCATTTTCTATGAGGGAACAGACCTATAAGGCTGCAAAGGATCCGACAGACCTTAGCCACCTGTACCATCCCTTTCCCAAGATAAAATCAGCCCTACCTCTTGTTTAGCTTCTTCTTGAAGACTTTGGTGATGGATTCAGATCTTCCCCATGCAATTTATCAGGTGCTATTATGATCATACCATTAGATGAACGTCTCTTGGCCACTAAGGACATGGAACAAGGCCCACCTTTACAGCAGCCTTTTCCAAGTCTGAGTATGGAATTGCCTTCTCTTTCCCAAAGTTGAACAACCCCAGTTCATCAGATCACTCCAAGGTTTTATGTTACTGATTGTCCTCAGCGTTAACCTCTGGACTCTTCTGGGCTACTCCAGTTGTCACGCTGTGCAGCACTCCAGACTAGGCCTGGTGTCCCAGCTGGACCTTTTCCCGGTCCTGGTGTCCTGAGCCATGCTTGCACACAGCCAGGACAGCATGCACCCTTTGTGGTGGTGGGATACTGCACGTCACACCCGTGTGATCCCCTCTTCTGTCCCCAGCTGGATCCCACCTAAAAGGAGAGGTTTACATCGTCCACACTGAACTCTGGACTAGAGCCTTTTTTTGGCTGTTTTCTGTACTCTTTTTCAGTCCTTTGCCATCTGAGGTCATTTGCAAATGCAAGGAACACGAGCATCTTCTGTTCTATAGTACAACTCATGGATGGGGATGTTGAATAGCCCAAGGTCCGCGGAAGGCCTTAGGGATAAGCTGTCCCAGGCTGAAAAAGAGTTATTGGTAGCTGCTTTCTAATCCTGGTTGGCTGCCCAGTTCTGTATCCCCATCTGGTAGATTAATCTCACACATATTTCTTTAGCTTGTTTATGGGGATTTAATGACCGAGAGAGTTCAAAGTGCCACTGCATCAGAACAGACAATATCTATTGCCTTTGCAATGTCCACAAGATCAGTTACCCTCTTACAGAAGGAAATTAAATGGGTTTGATATGATTTGTTTTTGACAATCAAGGCTAACTATTATTCACCTGCACATATTTTCCAGGTACTACTCTCCTTATTATTTTTCCAGGAATTAAAGCTGAGTTACAGGATTCCCGTACTGAGACACAGGACTTCCAGTACCCGCTCCTTTCCCCCCTCCAAGTTTAAACTTCATGTACTAAGAACCGTGTTGAGACTGAAAAGGACTGTGCTGCCACGGTGGCTGACAGCGCTGCCTCCAATATCCCTGTCCCTGTCCTGTCCATAAACCCACCAGGTGAGGGGCAGATTCCCCAGACGTGTCCTTTCCAGAGCAGACCTCTCCTTGCCTGTGCTCCTGTGCAGGGATGTGCCAGGCTCCCACAGTGGGACCCCTGACTGTATCCATGGACTTTATCATGAGGAGATACCCCCAAGACTCTCTGGTCTTGTCTCCTGTTAGTATGGGCTGCAGCACCTTATCTGCAGGGAACTGCTCTCCCACGTGTGTTAGCTGTTATCTGGCAGTAGTTACATTGCGATCCAAACTTTGCTGTAGCTTCCCTGCCAGACAACATCTGTGTGCAGAGAAGAAAGCCCTCCCCTCCAGCCCTGGCAGGCAGGACTGACATTAAGCTGCTCCTCAGGTGGAAGAAAACTTGTAAAATACTACTGGAAAACTCCTAGAAGATCTTTTAAGTCTACTCACATCCTAAATGCTACATGGCCTAGAAACTTCAGAGCTGATTTATTGACCAGGCATTGCTAAGAGCCAGCACACAGGCTGCTGGAGAGAGCAGGGAGACTTTCTTTTTCATACCCACCCCGCACAGAGATAGTAGTGTCAGGGCAGGGTTCAGCAACCCGGCTGCATTTCGGGGGCTGTATTCAAAGGCACACGGTGCCAGCGGTCCCCATTTCACTTGCTGAGTGGCTGGCCATGCTCTCACACCTAATCAGCTCCCAAAAGTTCCTGTTGTCCCTGTCATTCTGTGTTGATGGCTCCTCAGTGCTAAGCACTTCAGAATGTTTGGTCCTCATGGGGACCTGAAGCACCAGAAAGGACGGAGGAAGGTCCCATAAATCGTAATTCTTGCAAATATTCCAAGAAGCTGGAATTTCTCTGATTTCTCTGACTCTGCACATTTGTCTTTGTTTTTTAACCTGATCCTGCCCCTTGACTCCATCTCTTTCTTGATATTGCTAGTTTTGCCTTGCTAAGGCTTATTTCCAGTCAATAATTGATAAATGTTCCCCTCCTAATTCCTCTTTAACAGAGTTTTCTTTTTTGCCTGGGAAACAGCTGCAAAATGCACCCTTGACAGCTTTCCTTTTAACCTCATTTCCAGAGCTCTGCTCTTGTTTAACAATAAACCACACACATCATTTACTGTTATTCTGTAAGTAACACTCCGTGATTCAACTCAGATTTATTCAATTTCACGCTGGAGCAAGCTATTTATTCCTGAGTCTATTTTCTCATAAGCCTAAATCACAATTTATCAAGGTTAAGCATTGTTTTAATTTAAAACAAAATATGAGAGAACCCATTGCAAAAGGAGCATGATCTGCTACAGTCAGGCAGTTACCCACGTCTTGGAGTTGCAGTTTTCATTTCTTCCTGCAGTCTGTTCACAAGGGGGCTGGGTGAACAGGGGGATGTTTTACATCAAATCGGGCTCCGAAGAAGCAACCTGATGTGCGACAGCAAGCTCAGAGCTGAAGTGTTGCATTATTATTTTATTGGGTGGTGGTGGCAGCGGACTTGAGCTAAGCATGAAAGGGTAAATCATCCATCCTGGAATGCAGGAGGAGCTGGGGAAGGCAGGGGAAAGGGTGTGACAACCTGTTAGGACCCATGGCACCCACATGTCAGACAGGGAGGGATGACCAGCAGTAGCTACACAAATTCATAGCCATCCCCATAGCAAATGCCCACCATCAGGCCTGGGGACAGAGGCAGAGGATGTGCTGTCTTCTGGAGACCCAGGATCGCAGCACTGACTGCTCTTCAGGTACCCTGAGCCATGAATGAGACAGCCGTTGCTTAGAGGGAAAGAAAAAGCCGTTTAGGATGGCACCAAGGGAGCAGGGAGCAGGATAAGCCACGTACCTGGTCACCCCTCTGGGGTGACAGCAGTGATGGATGAACCCTCAGAGCTCTCCTGTCCTTGTAAAGGCACTGGCAGTACCTTGTAAAGGTACTGCCTTCAGCATTTGCTTGCACTCAGTGGTATCTTGGTGTTTTGCAAGCCATAAGGACCTCGTCTTGCAGGGAAGACACCTGTCCTGTTCCTCCCAGGAGCCCATGCCTGGTGTGTGTGCTGTCCCCAAGCAAGGAGGCTCCTGCAAGACCTGGGGGAAGCCGAGAGGAGGTGACCTGCTGCTCCAGCGCTGCAGGGGTTCACCTCTCTGCCATAGATCACCCTCTCGCTGCCACTGGGCACTGAGAGAGCGTATATGATATACTGCGTGAATCGAAGTGAAGCTATATAATACAGGCCGGTTAGGGAGGTTAATTAACTGTTGCTAGAGGAAATCTAATGAAGGGAGAGTTTCCAGAAAGCAGTGGTGTGTACCAGGAGATGTGCCGGTCAGCTGTGATCATGGATCAAGGACGGCAGTCTCTCTCTCGAGGGCTATCCAGACAGAGCAGTGCCGATGGGTCTCCCAGCTCTCCACTTCATGAGCCAGAGGAAATCACCTGAGCAGCAGGAACGGAGAGAGCCATGCAGTCAAATAGCATCCCTCCCTCCTGTCCTGTGCACGCTGCTCTTGGGCACTGTGTCTGCAGCTCCATCACTCCCTCCTGCAGTCCCTGGCCACCCCCTGGAGCCTCTGCCTGCCTCCCCGCTGCTCTGCCCCACAGCTCTCCCTTCACAGCCAGCACATGCCAACATCCTCTGCTGAGCAGGGGCAGAGTCTCAGCACAGAGCTGGCAATAAAAAAACTGCTGGGCATCAGTAACAGAGGAAAAAAATTTTGTGAGCAAAGAAGGGCCATAGACTTGAAGGGAAAGTTACCATAACCAGAACATTTCTGTATGCTGGCATATGCTGGAAGAAGAGCAACTGAAAAACATTAGCATGATGGAGACCACTCCTGGGAAGGGTGTCATAAGGCAGTTTTTCCTCATACCCATTTGGAAGATGAGACTGTAAATAGACTTGAAACGAGTCATGAGACACACACAACTGCCCCACCATTTATAAAATGCTCACTGCCACATGGTGCCATCCGCACGATGGTTACTTAATGGAAACAGAGGTTCTGCCAAAAACCAGAAACAGGACTGTTTCTAGTGTCTGTAAACACATTGTGAGGGGCATTCATGGAGCTTTAGATAATTGTGGAGACTTAGCATTAACTACAGCAGTGGATATCTGCAGAGCGACAGACGCTGCCAGACAAAACTCCTGGTAAATCAGGAGGAGAATGGAGAAGCAGCTGGTGTGGTTGCTGTTAAAGACAGCAGACCATGTTTCATAAAGCGCTGCAATGCAAGCCAGCTACTGAGGAGGGAAAACTTGGAATGG
This sequence comes from Theristicus caerulescens, assembly GCA_020745775.1. NCBI lineage: Eukaryota > Metazoa > Chordata > Aves > Pelecaniformes > Threskiornithidae > Theristicus > Theristicus caerulescens. The sequence goes on along the minus strand of CM036571.1, from coordinate 12,727,291 downwards.
GGTGATGCACCACTGAAGGGACCAGAAACAGATCTCCTCCTGCAAGAAGCAGCAGCCAAGGTTCATTGTCGAGAGCCATGGGGTTTCGTAGGTGCTCTGAGCATTGGCTCATCAAACACATAGCTCTCTGGGAGTGGTGGCTGGTTGCCTGTACCATGCGCAATTAAAAATGTGAAGGAGTTGTGGAGCTGGATGGGGATCCTCTCCCCGCTGAGCTAGAAACAACTGTCAGGTCCCCATAGTGCCAAAACAGGCAGAAAGCATTCAGCAGCCATCTGGGCGGAGGAGGACAGCAGTTCAGGAGGTGCAGAAGTGCAGGGGTGACTTTGAAGCGCAGGAGGTGTGTATGAAAGCCCAGGGAAAGCCTCAGTCCCAGCAGCACAGAGCTCAAGGACATAGTGGAGAGGCCTGGAGTGATGCTGCAAGAGCCAGTATGAGTGCCACCCTGCTGAGGAGAGATTACCTCCCATAGACACGTGGGCATCTCCCTGGTCCTTGCCAGGAGACAACTTGTGGCACTGAATGAAAGTCTGGGGCATACTTTAGTCCATCATTTACCCTCCCCTCCACAGGCTGACAGCAACTTGGTTTATTCATGTCTTACCAGGAAGGCTGCTCATTCACTTTGCATTTTTCTGGAGGAAAAGAGGAAAAACTGCTGGAGATGGTACCTTCAATGCATTTTGTAACCTACAGAAGTCTATTTTTATCTGTTTTAGAGTGTAACATTTCCACTGCAAGACTGTTCGAGGCATGGTATGAACTGCATTTAAAGCCATCAGCTTTGTAGGGAAAGCACCCAGAAGATTCCTGTCTCAAGGTCACTCAGGGCCTGAATGAGATGCTCTTAAAATTATTATGGTGGTTTTCATGAGGACTGAAGAAAAGCAGTGTTGAGAATGAGAGGGTTAAGATAAGCATTAAAAAATCAGTGTCAGGAGAGTCTCACTAATGTGACGATGAGTTTTCCCTTGTGTGCGATGCCGGGATACACTGGCTGGTGTACATGTGGCTCCTGTGGGACATGGGGGAAGGGGGCCTCATGTCTGTGTCTCATTCAGGAGGTGTCACAAGTTCTGGAGCAGTTCCATGGTGTGACCCTCTTCCCATGTGTCCAACACACACAGTCCCACCATCTTCAGCTTGCTCTTGGGAGCCTGGCTAGCACAACGAGGTCTTACAGTGGGGACCTCTATGGTGTGACCCTGTTTTCTCAGTGAACCATGGCCAAAGGGAACTGGTGACTCCTACAAGCTCCGTAGGCACAATGCTCATACTGGGGCTGATGTCTCCTCACATACAATTCAGGCTTCGCTGGTTCAGATGAGTCATCTGTAAACCGCCACAGCCTGTAACACACGCAGGGATCCCTGCACGAAGGGACAGCGCCGCTTGCCCAAGGCAGGAGTGTCAGCCCAGGGCTGAGCCCCCCGACAGGAAAGATTCGAACACAGCAGGGACAAACAGCAGGATTTTGTCTCCAGACCTGTCACCCTAAAGGCTTAAAACAGCACGGTTCTGCTCCTACTGCATGTCCTGAAATGCTTTGGAGGCTACGTTGTTCATATTTCTCGAATGCACTCTCTTCCCCTAAATAAGAGATTTCAGCCCCCAAAGTACAAGTTCCAGAAAGGCATAATTATGGGGGAAAAAAGAAAAAAAAAAAAGAAAAAAAAGAAAACCGAAAGCTGTTCAGTGTAGTTGGAGCTATTTCTCACCAGGGCTTTTTCTAGAGGATGCTATTTGCACCTGCAGACAGTCACATGCAGACACAATTTGCAAACGGAGACATCAAGACAAGAAGCTTTCTCAAGTAAATATTTTTACTTCTTTCAAAAACACAAATGAACCCAGCTGCAAAGGAGCTTTTCTGAGCTGCAGAGGGCTGTGATCTGATGGAAAACCTTATTCTTGAGGCTGGTGATCCATATTTTTCAGTGCAAAACTTCTGAAAAATGAGCATGATTGTTATATTTATTTTTAATTCCAGGTTTCTTTGAAGCTATATTTTTAATATTTTTTCCTCACACATTTACTCCGCTAGCCAAAAGTGTTTCCCTACTTTTTCCCCCTTTTTCCTTTTCCAAATCCTCACTGTTGTGTAGCGGCAGAGTGACAAGAGAGCTTTGAAACTGCACAAATCTGCCAGTCTTCCAGTGCTGGCAAAGTTTTGCAGAAAAGTAGAACAGTGGAAGGAAAAACTGCAAAATGGGGGAAAAAAACAAGCATTTATTGGTACTTAAAATAAAAATGTAAAAAAACTTCCCCAAAAAAAATTTCCTTCCACAGGAAATTTGAAGAATCTAAACTTTGTGGAAGAGAAACACAGTGGACTGCTTTTCCCCATCAATTATTAATTTTTGACCAGTTCTCTTAGTTTCCATGGCAGAATGACAACCCCTTGCCCATAAGTAACACTTTTCTGCAGTAGGAATATTTTGCTAAGGAATAAACCCAAAGGAAGTGGGTTTAAGCTGTAATGGGGAAACTGAGTCACGAAGAGCCATGATAAGCTCAAGCCAGGTGAGGAATAATGCCAGGTTCTCTGCAGTCAAAGGCGGGCTTTTATTGCTAAATTGCTAAATTGGAGGATGACTAGAGAAAGGCAGCCATGCGTGACATGCCTAATATCCTTTGTTGGCGAATGGCTGAAGTAATGGGAAGTGACACAATCTCTCACCCAGCAGCCACGACGCATCAGGAGCAACTCTCTGAAAGACAGAGCTGGCAGAGAGCCACGGTTTAAAGGGTTACCATTTTCAATCAAACCAGCCAGAAGATTAAACAGACATTGGCTAGATAGAGAGGGGTGAAATATTTCCGTTAATCACAGATGTTTGGTAACGCCAGGCTTTTCCACAGCTGTCCCGAGCAGTGTCAGTGTCTCCCTCCGTGAGGCTCTGCTCCCTGGAGCTGCCCTGCAGGGTCACGGCTTGCAGAAACCCTCCCACCTCCTGTCCTGCTCGCGGGAGCAGCTGCTCCAGGAGCATCCAACCACTCTGCCCTATTCCCTACATGCCAGTCCTTAAAACCCACCTGCCGTCGATCTGCCTGTGGGCAACACCCAAGTACCAGCTGAGCTCTTCAGCCACGGAGGCCACATTCAAAAAAAGAGTCGTGCCCTGGATCCCAGGGAGGGTTTATTCCAGGATGAGGACTCTTGTGAGACGGAGCATGCCCTGGCTGAGCATTGATCTGATCACCAGCACTATTGCAGGCGTAGCACAGCTGTTGGCTTTGTCAGAAATGTCCAAGAGAGAGCAAGGACATTTTCCTGTCCGGCACTCCGGGCAGGGTGCAAAGCAGCAGCCCAGGAGTTCACAGCTCAGCTCCTCTCTAACTACTGTTAAGTGGAGGAAAAAATGATAACCCTTGATATGAGGACCCGTGGGGGAAGCAATTAGCAGACACCCACTCTGCTGTGCACACAGAGTGGAAGCCTGTATCTGTCTAAGTGTCCCGAAGGTCACAGCTTGATTTAATAAAGGTATCTGCCTAGAAAGGCAGCCTGATTTCCCATGCTGGAACAGCAAGCAGCACTTATTAGCTAGGCCTCAGGGCTTTGCTAATGAGCTCACAAATGTCTCACCTGGAGGCACACAGGGCTGAATCCTGCTCGGTGGAGATAAGAGTTGTTCCCTTTTAACAAAAAAAGTGGTCTGTCTCAAGATGCGTCTGCAGTGCCGAAGTCCTGGCTCCCTCCTCTCAGACTGCTGCTGAGATTTGCAAGGAAGGGTGAGCAGAGCCAGGGCCTGCCTGGGTGCTCCAGCTCGAATACCCCTGGGGAGGAGTATTCCTTGAGATCAGCACCGTATTTTATTGTCAGGATACTGCAGAAAGAATTTTCCACCTGTAGATGAACAGCTGGTTGTTAATAACCATCATCACCACAGCCAGCGCTTTCCACTGCTGCCAAATCTGCCCTGGTTTTACCCTGCAGTAGTTTATGGGCTTGTGAAAATTAATTCACTGCCTGTTTTGCCTCAGGGACCAATGTGGAGCTGCTCTGAGCATCGCCTTCCGGGGGCTGATGTTTGCCTCTCCGTGTGTCCTGGGACAGAGGTATCTGCTCCCTCTGCCAGCGTTACCCCCAGCCCAGGCCGCCCCTGCTCCACCTCGGGGTGTGAGTAACTCAGCTCCATTTCAGCCCTAGGCCACCCAATTGAGCAGCTCGGCAGATGCTGTGGGTCTTGTTTTCATTTTCATCTTCCTCCAACAAGGGAGGCACCAGCATTTTCCACTGTCCTTTTTGCCTCACAGGTAACCCTGACAATACAGGGACTTAGGACACGGCAATAGCCTTTATTGCTCTTTTTCTTTGCCTGGGATGTGTTATCATCTGTGGTGAGCCTGGATCTTTAGGACTGATGGTCTGAGGCTTATTCGCCAGGGAAGTCCGTGCTCTGTAGGGATGGTCCCAGCACTGGATGCTGGCTCTTCACCTTCTCCCATGCTGCTCCCTATTTCACTCTTCTGACAAGTCACATCCCCCGCCCCGGCACCATCACACACAGAGTTGAAACTGCTGGCAAAGATCAAAGAGGACAAGAAGGTGGCAGGCACCTTCATTATTTTAGGAGTTGAAAGGGATGTTTACAGCTTCCCGAGTGAGGTTGTGCCTCTGAGGTAGCATTCCCAGCATTTTCAGCATTGTTGCTGTCATCTTCCATGATTAAACTTGTTCTCTTTTGATCCTTTCATGCAATGGGATCAAAACAAAGCAGGCAAAGGTACAAGATCCAGAAGTATTTAGTCAGCACCCTGTTCAAATGCTTTCCTTTCTTACGGAGCTGGGGATAAATGAGCAAATAAAATGTGCAGACAATTAATAAGAAGGAAACCAGATCCTAAGGAGGCAACTAAATTGTGAGGGCAACCATTGTGTTTACACATGATTTGACAGCCATCAGTGTAGAAGTGCTAAGGAAATTTAAATGCCAGAGAGGAGTGAAAGCTGAATTTGAAGGATGGGTAGAAAACAGGGAGGTTCCCTACAGATGCAGAAAGATGCTGAGCTCAATAAGTAGCTCAGTTTCTCTCTGCAGCCAAAGGAATAAAAATTGCCTGCTCACAGAAATCTTCATCCCTCCAGTGGAGAAGCTTTACTGGGATTACAGAAAGACATAAAAATAACAGCTAGCTTAAAAAGATCTGTTAAACCTGTGAGAAGATCCCTGGAAGGATTATCCTTAGACCAAGCTTGTTGACCGCAAAGTGCTCCCCCACCAAGATCTCTTCCCAATGCCACCGCTGGAGTACATCATGCTTGGGCTGCAAGTGCATCTCAGATCAGAATGAACATTACATGTTAATAAGGTGATTTCAAATGGTTGTTTGTCATGGTCTGCAAGGTTTTACCACTATGCCTTGAGAGAAATATGGCAGGCAAGAAGAGGTACAAATGACGCAGGGCACAAGTGATATCACTTAAGAGAAAGTAGATGGGATGGATAGAGGATATGACCTGATCTCTTCAGGTCCAGTGCAGGGAGTACAGATGAAAAGGCATCTGAAAGGCAGATAAGAGGCCTCTGTCATGCTTTGCTCTCCTTTATTTCCCACACTGAGTATCTGACTGCATCGCCGTTCTGGGTGATGGCTCTTGGAGAACTTGACTGTACAGTAAAGTGGAGAACTTGACTGTACAGATGAGCAGAAGCAAATTAGCCAACAGTGTGGGAGACTGGGGAGGAGGTTTCTGGCTTAGCCTCTCAACAAGGTAGAGATGAGTTTGAAGATGTTTGTGTCACAGCTGGGCTCTGCCTGGAGTGAATCCTTGGCTGCAGGTGGAGCTGAGACCAACATGTTCAAGAGATGAGCAATTGACAGGCCACCCATGTGGAAGTGTCCAGAGCACGACAGCACATTCCCCACTGCTAACACAGCTGGAAAGCCTTGCCCTGAGAAAGAGCTGCTAATAGAAAGTGTCTGTTCCATGTCTCCAAACCTCTGGGAGGTCCTTCAGGTTCAGGATTTCCTAACTCTGGGACACAGTTTATTATAGATGGGCATCTACTCTCTCATGTTCTCTGTCCTCAGAGCTGTATGTGACTTGCAAATCATCCTCATTCCCCTTCCTTTTTGCCTCAGCAGGTGTTTCCAGAGAGGGAATAAGGCTGCGGAAGGGAGAGCTAAAACAGTACAAGATGTGACACAAAGGAAAAAAAAAAAAAAAAAAAAAAAGGGAAAAAAAAGTGGTTCCAAATCTCTTTCCTCAGACAGCCACATGTCATTACAGTATTTATCAGCCTCTATCTCAACACTGAGCAGTTCCAGCTTATAAAGAGTGACACATGCAGAGCACAAAATAACAGGGCTGCCAAAGGATCCTGAACGGAAACAAAACCCACGGCAGCTCAATGAGCGGATCGAAAACACACCAGGAGGCCATGCGGCTGGGCTGCTTGGCAATTAGTGTGACAGCGGCTGCAAAAACACATTCCTCCAGGGAACGGCCAACCCCATCACTTGCTGAAGGACAGAGCTTCCCTGCTCTGCCATCCTGGGAGTGCAACTTGGTGGCTTTTAAAAACATAATGCCTGGAGCAGGGGACCATCCAGTGTCTTTACTAGTCAGTCTTCCTGGAGAATGCAAGGAGAACAATTCATGTCTAAAAGAGGGTAGATTTAGACTAGATATAAGGAAGGAATTTTTTACAATGAAGGTGGTGAAACACTGGAACAGGTTGCCCAGAGGGGTGGTAGGTGCCTTATCCCTGGAAACATTCAAGGTCAGGTTGGATGGGGCTCTGAGCAACCTGACCTGGTTGAAGATGTCCCTGCCTATTGCAGGGGGGGTTGGACTAGATGACTTTTAAAGGTCCCTTCCAACCCAAACTATATGATTCAATGATTCTATGTCTTGTCCTATATTCCTTTGCATCAACAGGGAAGCAGGATTTGGGTCCTCTGCTGTGGCCAGGCTGTGTCTGCCCACCTACAAGGGGCAGTGCATCAGCTCAGCCTGCGCTCCAGCAAATGATAAAACTGACAAAATCATCAAACTCCCAGGAGAAACTGACCCCCACAGTACTGGGACCAGGAGGGCTGTGGCTGCCCCTTCACTGTCACTCTGGGTCACCCTGGTGTTCCCCTCCTCTCTGCCTTCACGTGGGCAAGGGAATCCCTGGCATGACTCTCTCCCCTGTCAAGTGCCAAGGTAGAGTTGTTTTCAAACCAGCTGGCCTGGACCAGAAGGGTCCATCCAGGCTGCAGCTTGAGGCTCCAAAGCTGGCTGTCCTCAGGTGTCAGTCCCAAACCTGAGCTGCTCTCGGACCCTCAGCCTTCAGGTATCATGCATCACCCATGTCTCAGGCTGCTCCTGGACCAGCCACCTTCACTCAGGAGACATCAAACCACTTCAAAGAAGTGTCCAGGTGACTTAGGGAACACTGTGTGTGGTAGGGAGCAGCTCTACCTCCCTTGGCCCAGCCAGTCTTACCTGCGACTTTGGGCATTTCCAGGCCATATTTGAATTCCCAAAGAGCCTGTCCCTCCTGGCCACTAGCCATGGACCCTCAGCAAACAGCCTGGCATCCTGGGGTTTTCTTTCCTGAGAATAAGCCCAGTAAATATGATTTTCTGGGGAGGATTTTGGGCTCATCCTAGAGATACTTGTCCAGCTGTGATTTACCCTTCCTATCCAGTTACTCAACCTAACCCAAAGCCACTTGGGATCCACTTCCCACTTGCCGTGCATGGCCTTGCAAGAGCAGGAAATACATTCCTATTGTCTGGTTAAAGGCATCTTTATTTTGCCATTATATTTCTCAGTCATTCCTGTAAATCTCAATAAAACAGCCGGGGTTACTAGAAGAGCTGTTTTAACAATGAAAGCAGCTTCACCCTAAAACTTGCATTCACCTTAATGAAGCTCCATCTGCTACAGTAGCAAAAGCACAGAAATAATGAGCGGAAATGTGTTCAATGATCACATTCTTCACTCCCTGATAGCAGCCATTGCTGGGAGCTCCCCTGCCTGTTGTGAAGGAATATAGGGAACATTTTCTGCCCTTGTGGCTTGAAGTCAGTAAATACTGAGAAATAGGTAGGCTACTGAAAGTTTTCCCAGCCTGAGCCTCTGTTAACAGCCAGGGCTGACGCAGAATCACAGGTCATACCTGTGCAGGTGTGGGCACTGCTGAGACCTGCAGCAAACACGAGGGCAGGTGGGATCTTCATGTGAATTAGAAAGGCCTGCATCTTTCTGATCTTGGATGGGCTGCCCTTTGTGGGACATACTGGACAAGTGGGAAGTGGCTGAAACTCAAGCAGGGACCTTTTCCTGATGAGGGTTCAGGAATCTCAGCCAAGCCAGCAGACTAAAGGTAGCAATAAATTTTAATGTCCCTGTATTTCCTGGGACAGTGCCTTCCCACAAGCAACACAACTTGATTTGCCCACCGCATCCTCAGTGCTCAACATTTCCATGGCACCAAACGGGACCTTCTTGCCTGACACATCAGAGGGTTGAAAGTGCAGTGGGGATTTTGCCTCTGATGTGCCATGCATATTCAGACAGAAAAAAACAACTAGAAGAGCTTCAGCCCAAAGGGGAAATGAAACGACCCACCACCTGCCATTGCCATATCCATCTGTCTCTCTCCATGCTCCTGCCACATCTGCAGTAGCTGAGCTGCACCACAGAGGAGGGTCTGGAATAGAGAAGTTGCCTTGACACAGCTTGGGGCTGCCCAGACTCCAGCTGCCCCCTGTCACCTGCTGACTGTCGTGGGCAGACCTGGGACTTGCAGGACATGCTGGCTCTCCCCATCTAATAAACCTGTTCATTAAAGTGCACCTGACTCTCTGCAAACCCCATAATGAGGCATCTAAAACCATTCAGCATTCTCCCATAATAGGGAATAATGACATTCATGTAATTAACTCAACCATTAAGGCAACTGCTGGTTCGTCTTCTCTGCTGAGTTATGACATACCTCCTGACACAATGTGCTGTGTGGCTCTCAAGAGACAGACACCCTCTGCCCCATTCTCTCTTCATGTACAGGACCCCTACACAGCTGGGTCTCAGGGCCCAGGGACAACTGCAGGACCAGCAGCAGGCAGAGAATCTCAGCCCGTTGCATGCTGGCAGCAGGGAGAGGCGATGACATGTCACTGCCTGCCTACCCATTTCTCATTCTCACCACTGCATCTTCACAGCTCATCTGGTCTTTTCTGCATGTCAAAACCTGCCACTAGGACAAGTCTCCAGTGAAGAAAGAGAAGCTGAGCTGGTGTGAGCTGTGCACGAGGAGGAGGAGCTCCTTCTCTTAGGTAATCCTCCTTAGTTAAACACCTTGGCCCTTGCCTTCCCTCTATGAGCCCCCACATTCCTGCTCCAAATCCAGCTGGTGCAGTCTCTACATTTAGCGATACTTTCAGATCTTAGCACTTGGCAGAGGCAAGGTCAGCATCCTGAGTCTGGGAGACAGCAAAGGCAGACGAGTTCAGGACAACACTTGACCTCCAAGGTCTCATCTCAGGGCAAGGGTTGCCCTTACACCAGGGAAGAGAAATGAGGAATAGGTTCCTCAGACCTTCCAAAATGGGTTTTAAAAGATCCACTGTCAACTTTGTGTCAAGGCAAGAGGGAGACAGACAACCTGTCTGGGCACTGACTTATAAAGGGATTTATCTGACCATGCCACAGCAGAAAATCCAAGTATAAAGCAGGAGAGGCAGGTTAAATCATCCAAAGGGCTTTGTCTTCTGACAGCATTAATATGCAGAATTAGGTCCTGAGAGATGTATCCTTGTAAAAGTATCATTAAAATGAGTGAGTCCTCCCAAGGCCCAGCTGAAAATTTCACTTTTAATGAAGAAGGTAGTTTGTCACTTTCTGACCAAAACCATCAGAAAAAGCACAACTAAATCACATTTGGCTTTAAACTTTGGCCAAGAAAACACAAAGTTCTTTTTCAGATTTTGAATTTCCTTATGGCAAAAATAGAAAGAATAAAAACTTGATGAAAGTAGTTTTTCATTAAATTGTTCTTCTTTCACAAACCAGTTCCTTATAGAACTGAAATTCCCAGCAAAAATGTCCAAACTGTGGACGCTTACTCTCTGTCCTACAAGCTTTGAGTAGAAGACACTTAGAACTCAAAAAATAAAGAGCATTTCTATTCCCTCAGTGGCTAGGGCAAACCTGAGACTTGAAGCTCCCGTGAGCATGTAAGGGCATGCAGCCCACTGGATTTCCATGCTCCTGCCACATCTGCAGTAGCTGAGCTGCACCACAGAGGAGGGTCTGGAATAGAGAAGTTGCCTTGACCCAGCTTGGGGCTGCCCAGACTCCAGCTGCCCCCATCACAAGCCATTTTCCATATCAAAAAAACCAGGTAATCTGCCATCGTTGCTGCAGCTGAGTAGCTTTAGCTCAAAGAGTGATGCCCTGTTCTCTCTGGCCAGCTTTTGCCTTTGCAGAAAAACCATTTGAAGTTTTCCTTTTCTGGTGGCACACAGAGCAATGAACCTTTAGCCCAGACTCATAGATATCTACAGATGGACTTCACCAGTATGCAGGCTGATTTGCTGGATTTTTACGGCAGACCTAGCAAAACCCTTCTGAAGTGCCACAAAATGCTCATTGCCCACACGTAAAATCCAAGCAACCTAAATAGAAAGGGCATGCTCTGGAGGATGCTATTTTCTAGCCCCAGCCCTCACTTCCTTCCTGCTCCCATTAGCTCAGAGAGCCGTGTCTTGCTTCGCACTAATAATGCACAGACACCAAGCACAGTTACCTTGTTTTCTCCCTGGTCACGGTCAACATTTAAATTTACGCCATGCGCCTCTTCCATTTAGGAAAGGAGAATTACAGCAGAAATTTGTATTGGTTTAACAAAAGTATTTGCTAGGCAGCTTTGGAGACTATTAAGCGGAGAGCTGGGTTTCATGCTAATTTTCTTTTTAATAAAGAACAAATGGGCAAGAGTTCCACACAAAAGCGCGTAGCTGCTCTGAAACGAGCAGGAACGGAGCTACGAGCAGCACAGCCCTGCTGTGTTATTATGTTTTGAGGGTGAATAACTCCTACAAATCATTTGTATACGTTGTCTAAATGGAACGCGCAGGGAATAATTTAAAGCAGGAAAGCATTAAGAAAGTGAAGGATACACTACCGCACTCGTTTGCTCAGCTTAAACTCCTTTCCTTTGTTTGCTGCCCTTGTTAGAGAAATTGTGCCTTGGTTAAACTTAAAATATGAGTGTGATTATAAAACCCAAATATAAACCAACACAGAATATAAACCACTATTCATAGCCACAGAGAGCAGGAGCTTTACATAATTTCCGTAGTGTGTCATGCATTTCTAGGAAGGAGAAAAAGGTCTTGAAAAGAAACAGCTGACGGGAAAATCATTATGAGAGATTTTTATGCTCACAGGGTAGTCTTAAATGAGAATAATGTTGCTTAGGAAAATAACACTTGCAAAGTTATTTGAGCCTAAAGTTCCAGATAGGCACCTCATGGGGTTTGCAGTAGTGCTGAATCAGGGCAGAAGAGGCAAAACATTTGCACAGGAGCTACGCAGTGAAATAAGCACTTCTGGCTTGCAGCATGCCCCTGCCAGGCTGCGGGAGAGGATTTCTCCCTCCACCAGCCCTGCCTTGCCTGCCACCCCAGGCAGCCAGGCTGTTGGGCAGGTAGAGCAGGAAGCAATCGGTGGGGACAGGAACATCCAGCCTCCCTCCCTGCATGAGGCTGAGTTATGGCTTAGCCCAGAGGCATGGGCAGTGTTTGAACCAGTCTTCTGTCCAGGGACAGAAGGGAGAATGGACCCATAAAAGAGAGAAGGGGACAAATGGATTCATCTGTGGTGCCTGCCAAGCTCTTCTGGGAGTGGCATGGAGGTGGGGAACCGCACAAAGCCCTGCTAATGACATACCATGAAAACACAGAGCAGGGCTCAGGCCAAACCTGCAGCAAAAAGTGTTGGAAGGATCGATCTTTGTCTGGGTGAACTCAGGGAGGGAGAACATGCATTGGCTTTTCCTCTGTGTGCTTGAGCCTGCAAGATTTACTTGAGCCAGATTTTAAAGTCAAACATTAGAGTCATCTAAGCTTAACAGGGGTAGAAAGAGTCCTCAGGAATATGGTGCTGGCAACAGATATAGCAAACTGCAAAGTCAGTAGCAGTGGTTGCTCCTTTTCTCCGATGCCCTGTGAAGTGTGGTGGCAGGAGGACAGGCAGGGCACTGCCCAGGCAGCATGGGCCGGGACTGTCGCTTTAAGCAGAGTTTCAAGTCTGGTGCCAAATGCTTGCTCCCAGTTTTCATTTATTTATTTATGCTTTTAATTCTCTCCTAGATGCTGGGAAACATATTTGCATTTCATTAAAATGTATTTTCCCCACTTAGTTCTGCATTCTTTTCTGGCAAACGTTCCCTTTCTGTCATTTTCTCTGGGCCTGGAGCAGACTCAATGCGTTGCAGCTGCTTTGCTTTAACAGCCACTTGAACCTCAGGGTTGTGCTGCTTGCTGTTCCTGAATCAATGCAAGCACCTGACAGGGCTCAGGCCGTCAGTGGCTCCCTCCTAGTCAATGGATCATCAGTTGCCATAAGTCATTGCACCCCAAGAGGGTACAAAGAGCAACCACACCCATCCAGATGTCCCAAGAGCATGGGCATTAGTCCAGGTCCAGCAGCTAGACCATTGCAAAAGGAGTTGAGGGTGTGATTTAGCAGTGATTGGGCACACATCTGCAACCAACATAGGGGTCAGGCTAAGCTTTTCTTTCTGCTGGGAGTAGCTTGGCTAGCACTGCTAGCTATTGGCACCACTTCACTGTAGACAAGCCCCAGTCCAACCTCAGCTGCAGCATCTGGGGAGATGCAAAGTCTCCAAGTCCTGCTTCCTACTCAGCATTGCCCCTGCATATACACATGTCCCTCCAGCTCTGATGGGCCTTGTCCAGAGGAACAACCTTTCCGCCAGCATGGAAATGACATCTCCTTTCTTAATAATGGATCACGTCACCTTCCTCCCATCCCATCCGTAGATGGTAAGTGTTAGGAGTTCATTCCTCAGTACTGCACCTAATGAACGTACTCCCTGTCCCTCTGCCCTGTGCGTGCTGGTGTCCAGCTCCTTCCCCCAGCTGTATGACACATTAACACCTTTTCTCCCTCCCAGAGGAACAGACGTCCCTCTTCTTGACTGTCTCTTACTGCTTTGTACACTGTCTTTTCCTGCCAAACAGATTCAAAGCGGTCCTGAGCCTCATTACAGGCAAACTCTCTGCTCCTGGCCACCAAACAAATGACCTTCTCTCTGGAACAGACACTTTTTCACTGGGTGTCTCACTCAATTACATCTCAGCTCAAGTAACATCCATATTTAATTATAAGAGGTGCTATTAAAGCGCTGTGCCCTCCTCAGCTGAGATGTCCTGTTCTGCATTGCTCATCAGACCGTAAGACAGGCTTGCTGAGGCTGGACCTTGGCACCAAGAGAGTGAAACACAGCCTCTGTGTCTTTGAGTGGAAGCAGGTCCATCTAAGGATTTGTTGCATTTAACATCTATAAGATGTTAACAGATGTTTTAACATCTATAAGATGTTAAAAGAAATCTCCCCCCCAGCCACTTTTTCTTCCAGAGGTACATTTAAGATCATCAGATGAAAGGCACTAGAAATGCAAAGCATCATTAATATTTAAGTCAGATTTGCAGAAAGATAAATTTAAGCATTGTAGAAATTAACTGGATAAAGATAGCCATTTCCTGCAGTAAAGAGCTTAAACTAATTCAAACCCTTCATTGCAGAAACACTCTCCCTTACCCCTGTATCCCCACGCATTTACTCCTATTGAAAAACAGATAGTGCTTCTGAAGTCATGGCACTGGTGTAATGAAGAGCAGGTTTGGGCTGCTCTGGACATCACAAAGCACAGCTGGGTCAAAGTCTCAGCTGTGTCTCTTTGGATATCACGTCGTGACTTCAGTGTGGTCCAGTTTTACCACACTGTGTGAGAGACCAGCACTGTGCTTGCAGGAACGCCCGAACAGCCTCTCCTCACTGCAGAAAAGGGGCAAGGGATGTGGATCGCAGCCCCAGATGGCTCCTGCAAACCGGGCACCAGCGAAGCTCCCAGCCGGTGCCACTGCCCGGGCAGGAGCCCGCCGTGACTGAGAGGCGACTGCCAAGTCCCAGGGGACCCGGTGGGGAGGCAGCTCCATCACAGAGGATGTCACCAACTCCACAGCAGGAATGCAAATAAATCCCCTCTTTTCTTCTTGGTAATTTGTTTCTGCGCAGAATAAATTGAATATGTAATTTCATTTTCTCTCTCGGAGCATTAACAACCTTGGAATTGTTCGGATTCACAATGAAGACAACAAACAAGTAATTACCGACAAACTGATATCGCTATTGAGAAGAGAATGCAATTGATTTTAATTCTCGTCAGCCCTGTTTACTCTCCCATTGCATTAGGCATAATAAAGTGTTACAGTAGATTATGTTCTGTTGTAAAGTAGTTCTTATCAGACACCACAAACTGCCTCCTTATTAGAGAACATGCCTACACCATTATGCTCTTCACCCAGCAGCCTCTGGGGAGGGGTGCACTGCCTCCGGCATGGCTGCCTGCCCACAGCAGACACTCACAGTAGATCATCCCCGGATGGGAGATGAGAGCTGCAACGTCCATGGTTCTCCCAGGGCCAGCAGCTCCCAGCCAAGGCTGCTCCTCCTCAAGGGACCCATTCTTGTGCATTACTTGGAAACGTTACCTTGGAAGCCAAGCTGTTCACTGCCTTTCCAACGTCCAGGAGTAGGATGAAGGTACATGCAGAGCCACTGTGCACAGTCACTAGTACCTTCAAGCAAAGGTTTCGCCTGGGTTGTATTTTTAGTGATTTCATTAAGTGATCGCCATAAGGTTGTTGAACTGCAATTAATTAGAATTAAATTGATTGTGATGTGAAATTTGGTGTACGAAATGTAGCTTATGGTGCATCCTTCAAAAGACAGGACATCTGGATCCTGTTTCTTTTGCCATCAGAGGCTTGTCTCCCAGGGAAGGCAGGACTTCTAATTTCAGTCCCTGGCTTAGTCACTCTTTGGAAAGATGACGTTCATCTTTCTGTGCCTCGGTGCTTCCATGTGTTGAAGAGAAGTAGAAATCTTTCCCTCTCTCTCCAGAGGTGTGAAGAAGTGACCAAAATTTTTGCGGTCACTCTGTACCATCACTGGTTTACAAGCAGTGCAGAGGAGTGTGGCGAGCACAGCTTTCCAGCTTGGATGAGTAGGCACAGATTATTTCAATGCTTGTGAAAGGATTATAGAAACATGGGAGTGCTGGTGTGCAGGGACCACTGGAGGTCTCCAGTCCAGCCTCCCACTCCAAGCAGGGTAATTATCAGAGTTAGGTCAGGTCAGCCATGGATCTGGAAAACTCCCAAGGATGAAGAGAGATTACACTGCCTCTCTGGGTAAACCCTTCCCATCCTCAACCACCCTCATGGTGAAGACACTCCCTGGCTGCAATCTGTAACCACCAACTCCTGTCCCTTCCTTGTGCCCCTCTGGCTCTGTCTTTGCTATAACCACCCGTTGAGCAGTGTGGTACTGCTGTTAGATCTCCACTCAGCCTCCCCGTCACCAGGGGGAAGCTCAGCTCCCTCCCTGTTCAAGTAATTTGCTGCCAAAGGGGAGCTGCTAACACCATAAATCATGACATCCCAATGAAACCACTGCAAGAAAAATGGCACAAATTCCCCAGAAGTGACCTCTGGCTCCTGGCCCTGAAGCAGGAGCTGGGAAGTTCAGGAGGTGAAGTTTGCCCTGTGCCCGCATCCTGCCTCCTCCCAACTCCCTGGCCCTCTGCAGCATCCAGCCTGGCTTGCAGGGCTGGGGAGGATGCAATGCCCATTCCAGAGGCTGAGGGATGCTCAGGAGTTTGCCCATGCAGCTTCAGAGAGCTTTATGTTCCTTCATAAGCTCACTGAGGACACATCTCCAAGACAGATGTTAGAAATGCCTCCTGCCACTGTTTTCGTTGCCTCAGCACAATTTCTGGGGCTGTCTCCTAAGAAGTTTCTTCAAGAAATTCTTGGAACATCTTTAAAATGGGGCTTTTTCCATGTTCATGCTGTTTTCTGAGATCTGCCTTCATTTCTATCAGATCTTAACAGACCATTGATGTTCTGCATTAAATTAGGCCCTTGTGTTATGTGCAAAGTCCACCAGCTCTCAAAATAATCTTTCTGAGCATAATTAATTATTAAAGAAAGTCTAAATTGTGAATGCTCGTTAAAGGAGGCATTGTCTCATCTTAATTATCGTTGCAGAGGTTTCTCTGGTCTTTCTGAGTTTGGTAAGAAAATTACTTAAGCACTGTCAGATAACTAAGTAATTCCCCAATTAATATAACTAATGTTTACACATAGATGGCTCCTTATTTTAGTAAGCATCTGCAGCATTAAGTGACCTTGCTAAACTCATATATTAAGTATCTCTCTCACAGGACACAGATATACTGATTTTATTATACAAATATTCATCTTTATTACAAAATATTCCCAAATTAACCTCTTTGAAGAGGCTTCTCATTTGATAAAGAACATAGGTTGCCACACTGAGGAAAAGACATTATCATCTAATTAAGCACCAAAATTATCCCATAGAATTACTTGGTATCTCCTTCAAAACATTTTCTTCCTTTGAATTCCCAAAGAACATGAAAAATGGAGAGTGCAAGGTGTTACCGAGAAATAAATCCTCTCAAGACAAAATCTGCAGTCCTTCATGAGCAGGTTTAGATGAAAGCATTGGGATTTTTGTGCAAAGGAAAGTCTGCTTACAGAGCTCACTAATTCTGAACCAAGTACTTTTAATTTCCTCCCATCTCTTGCAAGCGGGGATACTTTCTAAAACGTAACTCTTACAGGGTCTGTCGTGTGTAGCAGAGTCTTTTCCACTTCAGCAGGTGCTTTGTATCAGGTTGCTGTGGCCTGTTTATAGGTGAGGTGACGCTGGCCAGATTTTTATGTTTGACCAAGTATCCCCCAGTCTGCAGGCTAACAATTGCTGTCAGTTTATAACATGTAATTAAAAAAGCTCTATCCACTGGCCTTTAGGCAGCACAATGCCAATGCCTACCCTGACATGCATCAGTCACTGACATGAAAGGACTCTTGTACAAGAAAGCCTCTGAGGCATGCAGAGCCTTCAGCCCAATTCCTGGACCACCAGCAGCAGCAGGGGTGGAGGGAGGTCTGGTACAAAAAGTAGAAATCTCCTGGAACAGCTTTCATGGCCTGAACACTTTGCTCACTCAAACAATCAGCCAAACCCCTGAGCGGTCGCTGCCAGGGACTCTCAGGTCTGTTTGAACGGTTGAGTCATCAGAGGTGAACCAGGTCATAACATCACAACCCAGCACTAGCAGAGTGCATCATAACAATTGCATTAACAGCCATTTGGTGCCAAGGCCGAGGTGTCTCCTGCAACCTGCTGCAGCACAGCAGGCTCTGAGCCGAGCTGAGGGGGCACGCAGAGTCCAGCCCCCAGTTCCCAGCTGCTGTGACACCCCAAAGCCAGCAGAAGGACATGTCCACCCAGTCTGGGAGACTTGTCCCCTCAGGAGCCCACTCCTGTTCCTGCCTCACCATTTCCCTCCCAGCCCCTGGGCCATGCTGGACCCAACAAACCCTCAGATGTCTCTGGTCCACCCAGGCTGCCTGCAGCCACCCAGGACTAAGCTCTCTTAACAGCCAGTGTGGAGAGAGTGGCCTGTCTCAAGGGTGACCCATCTTATCTACCTCCCACATCCTCCACAGGATGGGACACACCATCCCAAGAGGAGTCTGTCTCCTTCCAGTGACCACAGGGGACTCCTGAACAGTAGACTTAGACTTTAATCTTTATCAAGTGCTAAATTTCTGTGAATGGACCCCACTGTCTGTATATTACATGCATGAAACATTAAAAAAAAAACTTTTTTAAGCTATAAAATAAAATAAAATTATGACACATAACCCTAAGGTGTAATTATGCTAGAATTTAATAAATTAAAAATATTTACAAAATTCGCAATAAATCCTTGCAGCCAAGGACCTGAGGAGTCAATGAGAGCTATCCTAGTGCAGGTGAAGGAAGGAGACTCTCACAGGGAGGGCTGGGAACACCAAGTTTTCATAATATTGCCCAGAGCAGGCAAAGCCAGCAACGTTTATCAAGAAAGCAAGCAAGTTTCTCTGCAGAAGAGTGTAGATGCCCAAGGATGACTTCTACTAGTTCTCAAGTTTTGAAGAACATGGTAACCAGAAACTATCTGGTTAGATGTCTTTGCAAACAATATAGCAATTTTTTTATAAATCCATTTTAAATGGAGACCAAGTTTAGATAGATTTTTCCCTGTATCCGGTTAATTTAAAGTCCATTTAACGATACTAGTTTAATGTATTTTGATTGAATTTTAATTTGTACGCAAGTGAGCTTGACAGAAATCATCAATTAAAGATGCACAATTTAATGTGAATAAAATTTACAAACTAAAAATCCTAGTGAATGTATGTTAAGCTATATAACTGCTTAAATAAGTACACATTAGGGAAATATTTCATTCTTGGTAGTAGTATGAAGTGCAAGACTTGCATGATGGTATTTATTAACATACCCTAAAAGTTACTGACTTTGGGGCGGGGGGGAAATAATTATTATTCTTGAAGACAATGACTTCCAGTTGTTCTCACTGCAAATGATTTTCTTCATCTCTGCTGCGCAGAGGCAACTGGCTCTCTAGGTTGCTGAGACATACTGTTTCATCTGAGCATCTTCAATTCATGAGGAATTTCTCATCTTCTTAACCTTCACCTCAGACCCAACGTGGCACGGGAAGGAGGTCAAAGTAGAAAAGTGCACACAAAAGAAACACAATAGAGGAAAGGATGGTGAGAGGAGAGCACAGTGGTACAAGTGCAGCTGATGCTCTCCAGTAAAATGGCAGATAATTGGAAGAAATTCAAGTAAGAGTTTGTCTTTTCATGAAGATTAATGGACATACTTGAAAAATGAACAAAACACAATTATGTTAGTTGAAGAAGAGCAGTATGAAAGAGAAGTGTCATGTGAGCAGTTGGAAAGCTTGCAAAGAGCAGATTCTAGAGTGAGTCCTGGTTTTGCAGAGTTCTGAATTTGAGACAATTACAATGGGGATCCAACCCTAGAAAACTGGATCGTCACTTAAATTGAGCAAAGCTGCAACAGTTTCCTGGTTGCAAGACAGTGTCAGATTGTCTTAAGGACTTTGGAAGGGAAAGACGATGAAGCTGCAGGTGACTGAGTTATCAAAATGCAAGGAGTGTGCAGAGGAAAGTCAAAAGAGCATATTCCAAGGACAGGACAGCAACAAACCATTAGAGAAGCCTGTGAGACGCTGAAGAAAGGATTGTATATAATTTTTTTTTTTTAAAGACAAACATAGACAGTGCCAGCTTTTGGACAGAGGCATAATACCTGCAAAAAAACCACAATCATTTTACAAAAGCCTGAAGGAATGAAAATACCAAAGCAGAAAGAAATCACAAAGGCAGAAGGAAGGAACAAAGCTATATGCAGAAACCTGTCAAGGTTTATATAGGTTTATAAGGTCTGTAACTGTATCCAGTGATCAGGCCATCATGCTGAACAGCTGTTAAATCTTTATTTTTCATTTCAGTACTGACCGGTGGTGTAGGACTTCCCACTGCATCTGAAAGTGCAAAAACCATGGATTAGAAAGCATAGTCAGACTGAAGAGATCTAAAATTCAGATCAGACACTGAGAAAATAATTTCTACTGTGGAACTCTGTGAGCCGACTTAGAGGTAAAACAAAATCTTATAAGGATAATTTGGTAATTGTTTTGGGAAGCAGAATATTTATGTCAGGGCTGAGAATGTTTCCTCTACAGAGAGTGAGATTCATGTCACCTCGTCGTAGAAAACAACATCTGAGCTAGTCACCCTCGACTCCCTTGACAACCAGGGGAGAGAACAGACACTTCTGGAGCATGATTCATCTGCCCCAATGTAGACGCCTACCTAAGGATGAGATGAATGTACATTAAAATACCTAGAGCTTCTGTCAACTATAAAGAGAATCTGCACTAGCTCAGAAGTAAATATTTGCATTGAAGACATCTGAATCTGTTGGATGAATCCTTCCCTGGGTCTCTCAGGCAGAAATTATGCTGCTAAGGACATAACCTCACAAAGCAAGAAAGGAAAGAGGGAGATGAAGAGAAAGCAGAACTAAGGAAAAATATTATCATGATAAATGAAAAGTTGAATTCCTGGGAAGGAGACAAATACTACAAAGGAAATATAAAACAATTTTTGATACTGCTACAAACCAGGTAGGAAGAAAAGGTAGAACTAATTGCAAACTGTGATATTATGCAGGTAAATAGGCTCTGAAAGAATCAGCTTTGTGGTTAGCCCAGGTTGTTTGCTTATGCGAAGGAAAATCAGAGTGGTGTTGCTCTTTCCAATAGTGAGAATTGGAATTATTAGGGAATGAGATTGCTAAGTATGTCATTTAGTGCATACGTGAGGCAACTGTGGGACAGGCGACGCTAGACGTGGCAGTGCCAGGCAGCAGACAGCACTGGGCTGTCGTGTCAGTACGTGTTCTGCAGAAATTTGGTGTGAAGCCTCCTGCACCAAGCCCAGGGTAAAGTGGTCTAATGGCTCGGTGGGAAAAGGGAGCACGTTCTTCAAAAGGACTTTGAGAGGCTTGTAGAGTCAAGTTTGGCATTACTAGATTATGGGACAACACCCTTGAAACTGAGACTGATAACCTACTAAAATACCATACGTTTGGAATAAACCTGCCAGATTACACAGACACTGATGGCAAATACAGGGGGATCACGTGCTCTTGTGAGTGCTATGAAAAATTAGAGAAGAAAATATTCTATGTTAAAAGGTCACTTCAGCTGAAGGTTTTGCAGCCCTGACACAGTGACAAATGAAGTGCCAAAGTGGAAGCAGAAAAGGCATTTGCATAAAGTTACTGCATATTCCTACCTAAAGGAGACCAGTCCTATCCTGGATCTTAAGGCGGGGCACACCTACAAGTGCCATCTTTAGTGTCTTCAGCAGAAGGAACAGAAAAAAAGGTTGCATGGGATACACAATACGTAAATTCAAGATCTCACACAGAGTGAGAGTACCCTCTGCAGACCAACAGTTAAGGAAGATGACCATGGATGGACTGAACCCTGTTGAAACAGCCTTGGGCTACCACTACTGTTTGCTGACCCTCAAGACAAGGCCAGGGTCCTGATTTCCAGGGCAATCAAACAATTCCTGGTAGAGCCACTATGTGTGCGACCAATCCCCAGCAGCTCTAGTTCATGGAAAAGTGGGATTGAACATCACTGCTGCTCGCAGGTTGGACTGGGGTGCACTTCCATCCAGCAGGAATGAACATGGATGACCCTACTTTCATTTTGCAGGCTGTGGAGCATATTCTGCCCCAGGCCAGGGATACATGAACATTTATCTTCCCCTTTCCTATTCAGACATATTTCTGGCATTCAGCCAGCAAAACTAAAGAACAGCAAATTGACATTATTTGCCCAGTGTTTTAAGAAATCACATGGCCAAGCTGGGAGGGGAACCAGACATCTGTTTCCTTGTCCAGTCTTTTAACTCTTACAGCTATGTCCCCACTATATAACTCAAAATAAAGTCCTTGGAATACCCAGTAAATCCTGCCTCCTCTGGAACCCCATGAGAAATATCTCCATGTGGTGAGGCTCTTGCCTCAATATCCTTCTTCAGAAGGTGCTGGATCCCTCATTCCCTTGGCCTAGGCTTTATTCATTCTGGAGGGAGCTGTTTTTCCATCTCAGTGTTACAAAATATCTTTACCACACCTCTGTAGATATCATTATCAATCAAACTTGTGTATCATTAAAAAAATTGAGATCGGGTTAGTCAGATGAGACCTACTTTCTCTAAGGTCTTTGACTAGTGTTAAATATATTCCCAGTCTTTCTTGACAGAATCTCATCTCAGCTTTTATAGTGTTTCTATGATAGAGGTCAATCTCTCATGCCTACAGGCATTCACCCATCTGCAATTTGGCAGACCATTAGCACTCTTCTGACCTTTAACCATCTCCCCAGCATTTCCAGGCCTATTGGCAGTTCATGCTCTTGGCCAAGGGAACCAGCTCTTTCAGGACTCTTCAGCGCACGTTTTCCATGCTCGCTGATATAAGTATTTTCACTGATGACAAATACTGTTTAACATCATCCTTAGCTGTCAAGGTACCGGAAAATAGTTCATCATCTTCATGTACTATTCACCCCACTTTTTCCCAAATTCAGAACAGCTTTATTTCTTTATATACTTCAAAATTTATGCTTTATTATCCCTTTGTTGTGCCAGTCGCAGGTTTTCCCAGGTGCTTCAGCTTGACAGTTATCTTCAGTTCATAACTTCTAACATACATTAATTGCCATCAGCATTTCTATGGCTTTATTTTTTTTTTATTTTTTACTTGCGTAGCTGCTGTCTGCGCTTCCTTTCTGCACTCCATAGCTAGCCCCTTGGGGAAGAAAGGTAAAAACAAGAGAGGCCAGACAGAGGGGCCCAGCCTCCGCACCACGTCTTCTGCACGGCGATCTCCTGGCACTCGCTGGATGTTTCACCACCAACACGAGTAGCAACTGTACAGTAATAAACCCCTGTCCTCTGATCTGGAGTGGTTCAGCTCTAATTTCTTATTGTCATGTGGGAACAGACCCCAAGAACATGACTGGTGCAGGAGCAGAATCACCAAACAAAGGCAATGAGCTGGGGAGCAGTAGAGACACGGGGATAACATACGCCCAGGGACTCCAGCCCCCTGCACGCATGGGTTAGCACAGCCCCCGCCATCCCCTCTGCTTTCCCGTGGGGCTTACATCCGCAAAACAGCCTACAAGGCAATAGGTGATCTTTTTGGGGGTGGCTGATGCTCTGGGTGACAGGTCTCTGTGTGGTCATGGACAGCTGCCAGCTCTCCCCAGCCCCAGGACTGTCCCCTGACCTGGGCAAGCCAAAGCCCCGTGCCCAGCCACTGAGTGAGAAACTTGAAGCTGAGACCTTTACAGCATCTACCAGCAGCGAGCACAGGACAAGAGGAGATGCCCGCCTATTGCCTGTGTATTACCTGTGCACACATCAATGAACAGCAGCAACAGGCGATGAGCTATGGGAAGAACCGAGTCATTATTAACATCTTGTTATTGTGTAGTTGAAGCGACAACACAGGCAGCCTCCCAGGCAGTCAGGAGGAAGCTAAAGATCTAGCTGCCGGCTGTGCCTCCAGATGCCTTCCTAAGAGGGGTTAACAACTGCTGTGTTATATGTTGTTGCTTGCCCTTAGAGGCCTGTAAAGCCTCATACTCTACACTGAGGCAAAAGCAGGATGAAGAACCATGCACGTGATTGTTTTCAGATCTGGCAGCTCCAGGGAGTGGCTGCCTTCATTCTAAGCAGCAAAACAAGACTAAGAAATGCCAAATTGTGAAAAGATCTGACTGGGGACACAAGTTATTTCCTGGGGCAGATCTAGTCACACAACCACCTAGTCCCAGCTCAGAGTGTAGCTTGGCTTACGGGGTTGTAAAAAGAACAACTTCCCTCTTCCTATGATCTCGACATGAGATACTGGTGAGATGTCAAGGGGAGCCCAAGGAGCAGGGGGAAAGACGAATGATTGTTTTCCATACAAACATTTAAAACAGGATTATTTTTTTTTCCTGAAAATGAAACATAAAGCTCCAAGTTTGCAGCCAGCTGTAAACTCCACAGATGGGAAGGAACTATAAGACATACCTCCAGAGATCTGTGCAGCTTCCTGCTTCTGCCACGGCCATGAATTTCTGGAGACACACTGGTGAGGATGCTGCTCTCCTGCAAACACCCAGATCCCATGTCACACAGGTGATCATCTCTGCTGGTGGCCAACCTGTCACTCTTTGTGATGGAGGCCTCACCACTGCCCAGGGAGAAGTGGCACTGTTGAGTAGCTTCAGGGTAGCCCCAGATCAGCAGAGACCTGAAGTGAAGGTGCCTGCCTTAATTGCCAAGTGATGGTCAGAGGAATGTCCACGGTTGGAGGCCAGACATGACTTTAGGGTGCTGGGTACATCTCTCACCCACAGAAATGGACTACACTGCCCTGGTGCAGGTTGAGGGACAGGACGGAGCCCCTCTGTGCTCCTTCCTCAGCAATGTGATCTTCCTGACTTGTGTTCGTGCTACCTCTGAAGCCTCAGATCTTTTTTTACAGAAAACAGGAAAGCAGTCCGTTCTTGGTCAGTCTTTCCATTTTGTCGAGAACCTTTCAAATCCTGATCCTACACTCCAACATCCCGCAGCCTTGCCCATCTGATTTCACCTGCGGATGTACTAAGTGTCCTCTCTGTTCCATCACCCACATCTGGAACACAAATATTGGATAACCAAACCCAAATCAGACCATGAAGATGTCCATTTCCTTTTATTTTTATTAGGGTACCACTGATAACAACTGCAGTGGTCCATATCTTCTTTACAACATTCTTCACTCAGAGGAAAACTAACAGCTATGACAGTACTGACAACAGAGGGGAAGTTTTCAGCTTTTAACAGAGGAAGAGCAAGCCAGAGATTATGCAGATGAGCAAGCTTTGTTCATGTCTTTTGAACCTGACTTAAAACTGATTTAACTGAAACCCTAAGCAGATTTTAAGAACCTGAAAGTCTGACAAATTCACAAAGCATTACTGATTCTGAGAGTGATTTTGACCAGCCCTATTTAAAGCCATCCTTGGATGAAAAGCTCATCCTGGTGGAGCTATCAGACACTCTCCCACTGAGGTCAGAGACACCAGGGTTTAGGATAAAACATAAAACAAAACCAGCAGAAATGGCAGGGGCAGTGCCCAGCATTTGCTGGAAAAAGACCGCACTATAAGTTTCCCAAGGCCATGAAAGTCCAGCTTTGCCATGTGATCACTCACAAAACAAGTCAAGTCAGGAAAACTGGATATGGCCAGAAGACAAGGGCCTGCTGATATCGTGCCAGGTTGTGCTGAGATCGCAGCTGGTAAATAAGGGACTGGAAATGAATGGTCCAGGATTGCCTGCTAGAAAAGAAGCTCAGCTGAACAAGAGGGTGGGCTGGCCTTTTGAAGCAGTTCCACTCACAAGCACTTAGTATATTCACTGGGCAAGGTCAAAAGCCCAGGTGTGCCTCACCTCTCCTCCCCACCACTCTCAAACTGCATTCAGCTAGCACATGGAGGACCTTCCCTCTGGCCCAGTAAGCACTAATTATCCCATGGAAAGGGATGGCAGGAGAATGCTACTACCTCAGGCCATCTCAAGGTTAGACCCTAACAAGGACATGAAACAAGGTCTCACTCACTTCAGACAAAAACCTTAGTGACTGACATCACTCCTGTGATCACATTTGGTGGCTATCATGTTCAGGTGAAAGATGTTGTAAGCACCAGTGGGGTAAGGCAGGAATGAGGCTTCAGAATTCTTCATGTTGCCAGGGCTTTTCTCACCATGCACACATATTGCAGCAGGGACTCAGGCATCTCTGGGATTACTCCAAGCCCAACTCTCAAGGGGCTTAAATGAAGATGGAGGAATTCCACTGATGCCTAAGCTTAGGTGTCTAAATGCCATGTGAACTCACCCAGTTGCCTTTAGCATATCAATGCTGATTTACACCAGCAGAAGAGTGGAAAACCAAGGCTGGTGGCCTGGGAGCTTGGAAAAGAAGAGTGAGCCTGCCAATGCAAATGATTTTCTCCTGACTTTAGCTTTCAGGACAGGAAAGCCATCCTAGACAAAAGATACCTGCAGCTTTCAAAGCCTATGACCCTGGCATAGTTGTCTGGAGTCCAAACTCATAACAGAAATGATGATCTAGCCCTGGATTATATTGGCTCAACCAGAGTAGGTGCCAGGGACAGGAAGAGACAAGAATTATGGGTCCCAACAGTAGGAGGGCTGCTCAGTGTGGAGGGTCTGAGCAATGGTGTGAGGTCCAGACACACTCTGGGAATATTTCACCTTACTGCCTCTTGCTTCACTGGGGAAACAAAAGAGATAGAGATGCTGGGTTATAAATTTTAAAGCAATTCTGCTGTGAACCTCCTTTTGAATTTAGAAACGAATCCTTCATATAAATGGATTGAGAAATTCTCCCTCTGAAGTCATCCATCTCTTAACAGGACATCCTGACACGAGCTGAGTCAATCCAATGTCCATTGTTGATTTGAGTGTGTTCATCCAAGGCTGACATGACATTTCTTTTGTTGACAGAGCTCATATGTTACAGTAGCCTGTCCTTCATATTTCTCTGCCTTTCACTGCTTCAGCAGCTGCACACCAGGAGAAACTGCTGCATTTACTTATTTCATTTCTTCAAGGTCCATTTCCTAGACGTTCCGTTCTCCAGCTAAGGGCAGCATTTGTGTGTTCATCTTAGATTTCAATTGGAGAAGGATTTACCCTGGAGATGATTCTTCAAAGGCCAATACAGCAAAATTCTCCAAAGCACTGGAGCACCTGATTTTAATTTCAGAAGCAGATACATAATAACAATACTATTCAGCACCTTCCATCCCAAAGGATTCTTCTCAAAAGCTAGACTTTGACAGACAGCTCTACAGGTGGATCTGGATGAGCAACATAGGCAGGACTTCATGCACCATGGCATTTCTGCGAAGGAACATGACAGCTAATTTGAACTTTGTCATATCAAATACTAAATCTCACACAGATTGCTGGGATGAGGATTCAAGCAGACAGCTCTGCTCTTTTAGCATGATGGGATCTTCTTCACTGAGAGCAATCTCATTTGTGCAAGAAATGCAGCTGTCCTAAAAGTCCAGACTAGAACAAACCCTGAACTCCGGCTCAGGAGGCTGGAAAAGTGCTCTGGGAAAGTATGACCACATGCTGGTCCTGTCCTTATGTCCTAGACACTCCCTGCAGAGGCCTCTCAGGGACAGCACGCTGGGCTGGCTGGATCACTGGTCTCACCTGACACTGATACCTGCTTGTATTATCATCTTACACAGATATGGATCAGTGTGGACATAGCTATGAGCACAAATACTGCTTTGCAAGTTGTTCCCTTGGGAGAATCATGAACAATAACAACAACAACAACAAAAAACATATGCAGCAAGCATTAGTCACAGGGACTGGTGCACAGGCCTCCTGAAATCAGAAGTGTGGCAGGGCTGAAAACTGCTATGAACAGAGGACGGGGAAGGGTAAACAGAGACACTGGAAAGATCGTTTGGGTACTGCCTTCTTGTACCTGCACCCCAGATGCCTAAACAGAAGCACAAGGTAATGCTTTGCTAGCTGCTTTCTGCCATGCAGCAGAACTTTTTTATCTTTAAATCACACTTACCCCTGAGTGAAGTCACCCCAGCAGCTTGAAAAATATTTTCTGAAAGTTACTGAATAAGATTTAAATTATGACTGATTAGTGCTAAGGGTTGTGTGTCCACACAGGAACACACCGAGCAACCACTGCTGCCCATGGTGGTGCCACCAGTGCCACCATGGTGACTGTCACTTGAGGAAGCCATGATCCTGGGTTGATCACGGACATGTGATGATGATGATTCTGGATGTAACACTGAGAGCAAATACTAAAGCAGGAACTTTCTGCTCTCAAATCCCTCCTGTCTGAGCAAGAAGCCTCATGTTGGCTCTGGCAGTACAGCTGATCAGGCTCTGGATGTGTCCCAGCCATGCTGTATCAGCAGTGAGGGGCTCTGTTTGGCAGGGAGTTTTTCACTGGGTCACTGTGCTTGTGGCGTGGGTGGGACAGAGGAGCTGGAGCTGGCAGGAGCATATTGGGGATCCTGCTGCATTGTCATTGGAGAGATGCCATTTTTTCCTTTGCTAGGGAGTTTCTGCTCTCCTGAGCTCACAAGACAGATAAAGCAGCTCAGGAAAAACCCTAAATTGCAGATTCCAAAGAAGAGGTGAAGGAGAGGTGAGAGAGAGCTCCCAAGAGGCTCTGCCCTGCCTGGGGGGCTGCTCTCCAGTGTGCATCAGGCACTTTGCTCCAACGGGGCCGACAGACCTGCAGAGGCAGGTGAGCCCTTGTGCTGGCTGCATCTCACCCTGCCTCACTTACTAGGGCTGTAAGCTGTGCCATGCCCTGTCCATCTGTGTGCAGCCCTGTGTAGCAGAGAGGTGGGACCTAAAGTCCATCCGTTAGGTTGCAGTTGGGTGAGGTGTTTTCTATGGCTCTTTTGACGTGGACCTGCTGAGGAGTAATGTAACAAAGTGTTACATTGGTTACAGCATGAAAATATATAAAATCCAGGCCTGACTGGGGAGCAGCAGCCAGTAACTGTGTGAGCACTGCTCTCAACAGGCAAGCACTAACATCTAGTCAAGCTGCCTCTGCAGGTAAAGCCACTGCAGGGAGATTTTCCTGCTGGAAACCCTGCTCTAACACCCATGGTCAAGCTAAGCATGCGGTCCAGCTCAGCTAGTGCCCAGGCTGGGACCCCATGTTCTCCGCATCCCAGTCCCAGAGTGGGTCACAGGCTCTGCTCTGTTTTCTGGAGGAAAACAGGTCTAACTATTCAGTGCTGTGTTGCTCCTTGCCTCATAAAGTTGTAGTAAAGACTTACAAGGGATTTTCTGCACAGCTGGCCAACCAATGCCCTTCACAGCACATCTCCAGCCCTTTAAATATTCACGAGTCTGAGTCTGCTGCCTAATTGAATTTCTTCTATGAATGAATCAGTTATCTTCCCATCTCCTGCAGCAAAGATGCAGATTAAGTGTAAAGCTGGGATAGTACACCAAGAAAGCAATTCCTCTCTGGTTAGCGGCTGAGTGAACTCACCCCTGCTGGGATCAGGTCTCCAGCATCATTGTTCTCCACAGACAGTCTGCAGATCACAGATTCATAGAATAATTCATGTCAGGATGGACTGCCAGAGGTCTCCAGTCCAACCACTGCTCAGAGAAAGGATACTATCAAAGTCAGAGAAGGTTGCTCAGGGCCTCATGCAATCAAGCTTCAAGTATCCAAGGATGGAGATAATACCTTTCTCTCTGCCCTTGCTCCAGGGCTGGGTGTCGCTCATTTTGAAATTTTTGTTTTCCCTTACATTTAGTGAGGCTCCTCTTTATTGTGTCTGTTGCCTCTTGTCCTTTTGCAATGCATCTCCACCAAGAGTCAGGCTCCGTCTTTTCTATAACCTCCCTTAGGCAATTGGTAACAGCAGCAGTAACATCTCTCTCAGCCTTCTCTTCTTAACACCAACCAATTTCAGCTCTCTCAGCCTTCCTCTGTGTCTCAGCACAGCCATCGTGTGCTCCAGCCCCTAAACTAGATACAATACCCCAGATGCAATCTGACAAGTGCTAAATAGAAGGGAATAATCAGCTCCCTCAACCTGCTCACTACAGTCTTGCTAACACAGCCCAGTAGGCAGTTGACCTTCATAGATGTAGGACATGCTACCAACTCATGTTCACCTTGTTGTCCACCAGGAGTTAACATTAGTCATGCTGCCATTAGTATAGAATTATTTGAGACCCTGGTTTTCTCATGAATGAAGGGGAAGAAGCAGCAATGGGCAGAAATGCATTGATGGCAGACAGGGAGAGAGCAGACAGGAGACCAGGTCAAATGCATCTGTCTCAGCCTCCCCTGGTGCTCACATCCTGTTCTCTGGAGGTTTTGGGTGTCCCAGAGAAGTTATTCTGTACAGATGTCTTAGGCTCTGAGGTTAATCAAGGAAGCTGCCCTGTTTTATCCTTGGCCAGGAGGTAATATCTAACTGGAAAGCAGGAAGAAGGGGAAAAGGAGCCCAATGACCTCAGCATTTGGGTCACAAGACCACAGGGAGCCTGAGAAGGCTACTGAGTGGCAGGGACAAGGGATGGGAGAAGATGAAGGAGCAAGGTGACATATTGGATTGGAAGGGGGCTCCTCCACCCATGCTTCAGATGGTTCACAGGCTTTACTAAGTCCTAGATTCAGATTTATAGCAAGCTTTGCATGTGGGACCCAGAGCAGGAGAGCTTCTGCTAATTATTATCTGGTTGGGTGTTGCTTCATGCCCTGAAAATTTCTAGGTACTTGGCTCCCAGCAAGGATGAGCTCAAATGGGGTCCTAGCTTGGTCTTTCAGCCATCAGGAAGGAATGTCTCTTCTCCCTTTAGTCCCTTCAGGGCTCCCTGTTGGGAACAAAGTTGTCACCCACTGCAGGATCCACTGACATCTATCCCAAGGATGTGCTCGGGTATATGGCACAGAGCTAGTGTGCATGTGTGTATAATGGATGGCAAGAACCACATGGGGCTTTTGTGAAAGACCCCTGCCTGCAGTTTGCATCCCAATACTGCAGACTGAAGTCTAATCTCTCCGTTCCTACAATATCCAGCCCTCACCTGCTCCTCTCCAGTTGGGAAGAACCTCAGTGGAGCTATCTGCATGCAGAGACCGCTAGCTACACTGGGCTATCTTTGATAGCAGCAGTAGTCTCTTTATAAAGCACTAGAAAGCAGAAGGATTGTGCACAGAAAAAAAAGTCCTTCTACACCCAGTCCCGTGCATAATTGCAAACTCCTATAGGCCATGGGAGCTGCTGAATCCCTAGCACACAAGGGAGCCTGCACCAACTTGGACTGAGTTTTATTGTGCTGCAGGGTTAAGCAGCAAGATGTAGTCATCACGGCCGTGCAAGCCAACTCTGTCCCCTCCTGGTCTGGTTGCTAGGATCTCAGTCTCTAGTCTATCTTGTTGTGTTTGCAGTATAATTACTTTCTCCACCACCTGTGACAATGGTGCTGACTTGAATAGTAGATTGACCACCCTAGAAATTGCTCTCCACTGTTCCTGGCAAAAGCTTTTGTCATTGGCCTTCTCTGCCAACTAGAAAATTAATCCTGGCAGAAATCTCAGCATCTGAAGACATCAGGTTATTCCTCAATGACAGGGATTTTTGGCAGGGGTGGGCAATTTAGAGAAGTGGATCCAGCTCGTTGGCACCTCCTTGCCTGATGCTTGCGTGGTCTCTACAGGGTTGCGGCAGGTCGCTGGGCTTTGCTGCTCGCTGAACCTCATAGCAGCAGGTTCCAGCCATGACAGATGCTGTTGGTGGCGTGTTTGGACAATGAGTGCCCCACCCCAGGGCTGAATTTCCACCTCCTGAATGAGAATCACACTCCCCCACACTCTTTGTCCCTGGGGGAAGCCGACACTGTCATTGAGATAGGATCTTTCTGCGATAAAAGGATTAGCGGGGAGCAGCTGCATCACCTCATTGTGACACACAAGGAAAGGAAAGTGCTGCTGTCCCAGTGCTGCAGTAGTGAGGTGACTCCTCAGCCACAAGGACAGAGGAAGAATTGAGACGTGGGTCCCAAGAGTGAGAGGCGACACAGGGAAGAGAATAACCTCCCTCCATCCCAAACCTCTTCATCTTCCCTTACACAGGCCAGTTCCTGGGCCCCTTGCACTCTGATATCTCTGAAATTGTGTCAGAGAGGTGAGAGATGCTTGTTTCACATCTACAAGATGCAGAAGGTTAAGGACATTTCTTCACTGTACAGTGCAGGTCTGTGCAAAGGTCCCCATGCTAACTCTGGAGGAACTGGTCTGGCTGACATCCCAGCACTGTGCAGAGATGCCCACTGATGTCCTGGAGGTGGGAACATCCTGTTCTCTGCATGCTCCCAACTCCAACACCAGCTGAGCACAGCTGGAGACAGCTAAGCAGCACAACCATGGTGGCACTGGGAATCTGTGGCAGAATAATTGTTAAAGCAGCCACCTCACAGGCAGAAAGCAGGCTGAGACCTCAGTGAGCTCAGAGGGATGAAGTCCACCTGCCCTGGGAGGGACAAACCTCCAGGTCTGTGAAATTCTGGCTCCTGGGACCTCAGGTTTTTTCTCCTGTTCTGTGACTTGGGCTGTTTCTGGGCTGGGCAGACCTTTGGATCCCAGTTGCTGACAGGCACCAGGGAGGTGAGAGTCTGCTCTGCTGCGACTCTGGGAAGGTGTGCTTATGCAAAGCACACTGGAGAGGCATTTCCTACTTCAGCCTCAGAGAAATACACCTTGGGAGAGCCGTGGAAGCAACTGGAGGTCTCCTGTGCAAATAGACCAGCTCCATGACTGGAGTATTCAGTCTCAGACATAGTAAAAGAATGACAGTGGATTAATTGCACGGGATATTTTGTGGTTGCACATGAATCATGGTAGCATTGCTTTTACTGAGCAAGTTGAAGCACACAAATCCCAAGGGGTTTACAGTGTCCCCTTGCAGGCAGAGGACTTGCCTCCCCACTGCATCCCTCCTTGCGTGAAGGGCATCACACTCTGGGTCTGAACATCCATCCTGCTAAGAGTCACCACTGCACGTCCTGCTGCAAGACTACAGCTGCCTCCCAGCCCAGCACTTAATGAAAATGCCCTTTTTTAGACAGCACTATGCTGTGTGCAGACAGACAGTGCTCTGAGAGCTACCTGCATACAGCACACTGGAGAAATCTCAGTCCAAGTCCCTGGCCCCCAACAGATTGGGGACATAAGAAGAGGAGAGTGGGGATCTAAGGGTGAAGGACAGAGCATCGGGAATTCCTGCAGACCTTTTCTAGATCCGCTGAAGTAGGGCTTCAGGACTCAGCCTACTACATGAATGCTGCCTGCTGCGTTTGAGGATAAAAGAAAGGCAAAGCCTCAGTAAGAGACAGATTAGCATCTGTTTCAGCTCCTTAAGACATATCCCTATAGGATACGGGGCAGCAGGACATGGTGGGGCTTTACATCCTTCCAGCAGACATCCTGTCCTGCTGTGGGGAGCGGCACAAAAACCTCTTCCACCTCCCTGCAGCCCATATCGAGGCCAGCTGAGAACAAGGAAAATGTGCCGTTTGTTGGACACTGGGATTTGCTGCATTTCCAGTTCAGAGAGCAGCGAGTGTTTCCACTAGGGATTTCTGAAGGTGTTTTCTTTCCAGAAAAGTACAATTTCTTATTGAGTCTAACTATTCCATATGATTAACAGTTGTTTTTCATCCAAAAACATTTTCAGTTAAAACATATTGCCTTGAAGAGGCACTGCTCACCCTGTTTTGTATCTGTCAACCTGCGACGATAAGTCATTCAAAAACTCACCTTGGTGTGTCAGGTCCATCTTCTTTTCTGCAAATTTCACTAAACGTATCTACTTTGAATGGCATATTTGTGGAGTTTCTGAAGGACAGGATACTCCAGCCTGACTGATAAACAGCCTGTTCTTGCATCCAGGCATAAACCCCTTCTCTTGTTCCTTCTCATGTTTGCTTTCTGCCAGGTGCTTGCAAGATGAGAACCATCAAAACATAAGATTATGTAGATTGAGCAGATTTCTCAATTAGAGCAGATTGCTCATGGCCTTGTACAGTTGAGCTTGGAATATCTTTAGGAATGAAAATCCCGCAGCCATACTGGGCTCCTGTTCCAGCATCTGAGCACCCTCAGACTTAAAATATTTTTCCTAATTTCTAATCAGTGTTTCCTGCATTGCAACTATTTCCTGTTGCCTTTTAGCTAAACTCCATGTACCTCTAAGAAGAGTTGGGGGCTGTCTTCCCTACATCTTCCCGTTGGCGTTGAAGACAGCAATATCATGTCTCTCCCCCTTTAGCCTTCTCTTCCCAAGACTAAACAAGCGCCACTCTTGCAGCCTGTCTCCATACATCATGTGCTCCACCCCTCTAATCATCTTGGTTGCCTCCACTGGACTTGCACCAGTATGTCAATGTTTTTCTTCAGGGAGCCCAAAGCTGGACACAGCTTCCAGATGTGGTCTCACAACATCAGCAATAGAGGGGAATAATCACTCCCCTTGCCCTGCTTGCTACACCCTTGCTACTACAGCCCAATATGGTTTTGGCCATCGTCTCTACTACAGCATGCTCCTGACTTGTGCTCAATATGTTGTCCACCAGGATCTCCAAGTCCTTTTCTGCTAAACTGCTTTCTAGCCAACTGGCTGCCTGCCTGTCCTGCTACATGGAGTTATTGCATCCCAGGCACTGAACTTGGCATTGGCCTTTATTGAAGTTCATGAGGTTCATCTGAAGAGCAGTCCTGCCCTTCCCAGAGTATTGACCGCCACCCCCAGCCTGCTTTCATCCACACACTTGCTGAGAGTGCAATCTGTCCCGTGATTCAGGCTGTTAATGAAGACATTAAACTGTACTGACCTCAGTATCAGCCCAAGGGATGCTGCAAGTAACCAGCCACCAGTTGTACTTTGTAAGACTGATTACAATCCTTTGAGCCCAGTATTCCAGCCAATTTTTTACCCAAATTAGCATCTTAATCCAGTCTGTATCTCACCAGCTTGGCTTTAAGGATATTAAGGGATTCTTTGAGATTTCTTTTCTCCTACTTTGCTCCAGAGAAGGAAGGAAGATCTCAGGCTCCCACTCTCAAATGCTGATGTTTCTCCACTGGTGACTTGATCTAGGAGGTCCCATTCTGGAGGGATCCAGGTCTCTGTACAGTCAGTTCTCTTCTGAACTCTCTCCTGGCTCTCAAGCTGTTTTGAGCCCCAGGATCACGTGAGATGCATTTCTCCAGTAAAGTGATTGCATCTTGGTTGCTGCAGTAGCCAAGCAGGTATTCAAAGATCAGCAAGAAACTTTAGTCATCTTCTCTGGCCTCCTGTGTACCCTAGGGAACAGAATTTCTCCCAGTTATTCAGGACTAAGTTCACCAACTTCATCTTGACTAAATTGGCATTACCGAAGAAGTACACAGTAAAGGTTTGAGGAAGCAGAAGGTGAGGACTGCATCACTTCCATTAGGTAACCGTTCCAGCACTTAAAAGAGTACTAAAGCTGATGCCTTATTTCTAATTGTCTCGGTTTTCTCTACAAGAAAGAAGTGGCCTGAAGAGCACAGAAACTTCTTCACATGAAGGCATTTAAAAGAAACTCTTTTATCACTTTGTGTTTTCCAGCATTGAATTTGTTTCTTCATTAAAGTACAGCTCTATTCTGAAACCAAACTGACTGAGAGTCAATCTGCAGCTTCACTTTCTTTTTTTCTGTATCCTTCTGTTCAACCCACAATGAATAAACTACGCTCTGTTGGTGGAAACCAGCTGGAATCTTAAACACAATCTGGGTTTGTTCCTTCTTGGAGCTTCGGTCCAGACTCTCATCTATTAGGATACATCTCCGTAGGTCCTACCAGAAGCAGGAAGCCAGGCTAGAGGAACAAGGAAATGTTACCTTCACAGAGTAGCATAAGAAACTGATACCAAGGTGGCAGATACTGAGTGGCAATCAGTAACCCTGGAAGTGGGTCGCTCTCCCCCTCTGTGTCTCCCATCAGAAGTTCCTCCTACATCAGCTCTCTGGCTGTGGGCTGTTTGAAGCTGAATAGCAGGTGGCCTGTTGCTCTTTTTTTTTTTTTACCCTAAGGCTTGACAACTTATGCTGTGCTTAATTGAAGGTGTTCTGAGGCAGCTATTAGTTTGTTTACAGAGGAAGCTAAAAGACTTGACCTGCTTTATGTTGGTAGAAGCTCTACTATGAGTAGCCAAGTCCCAGAGAGTTGGCTAATGACTATACTCTTGGACTTACAAGTCCCCCATCTGGGGCTGGATTCACATATTTCCAACAGCATGGGTAATTTCTTTTACTCAGTCTGAAAGTTAGTTGTCCAGCCTAATCTTGGTGTCAAGGCTCCCCCTGCAGTCACTGGAGAGAGATGGGCACCTCCAGGGAGTAAATCTGGCCATATAAAGGTTTTCTTTGATGAAGATGTATGGAGGAATGACTCTTCAGAAGGAGTTGAGTCTCTCCCCAGAGGCCATATGGCAGTCCACACACTAAGTGTAGATGGAAGTGTAATTTCTGGGGAGCCTAATCTCTCCCCCACGTTTAGCTTCATGAATCAAATCCAGCACAAGGAAATGGAGAACTCTGATTGGTTTTGTCTCCATAATAAGGTGTTACATCTCCCTGTCTTCCTCTTATTGCTTTGAATTAAATATCTAAGTCCATCACCCTCCCATCCATAGTCCACCCTATATTTCCAGAGGCCAGATTCTTTGCCTCTCAGTTCCTTAGGAAATCTGTGGCACAGAGCCAAAGTCATTTCTCAGTCTTTCCTCATTTGCACATGTCCATCAGTCTTTCTGACAGAAATGATTGCGAAGAGCATAGATGCTTTTGCCTTGTCTGAGTATTTCAATGCAACCATCACAGCTGATTCCAGGAGAGAATGTGCAAGGAAGGAAGGAAGCAAGCAAGGAAGGAAAAGGACAAAAGGAAGAAAGTAAAAGAAGACAAAGGCAAAAAGGCAATCGCAAAGGCAAAGGAAGAGGAAAAGGAAAAAAAAGGAAAAAGAAAAACTTTTTTGTAGCTTGCAGTGATTCCTTGCAAAGAAGAAAATCTTCCCAAGCAAATATTGGTTTCTTTGAAGAGTATACACTCTCTCCTGTCGTGGTTTAACCCCAGCCAGCAGCTAAGCACCACGCAGCCGCTCGCTCACCCCCCCACCGGCGGGATGGGGAAGAGGATCGGAAGGGCAAAAGGGGAAAAAACTCGTGGGTTGAGATAAAAACAGTTTAATAACTAAAGTAAAATAAAAAATAGAACAGTAGTAATACAAAGCAAGCGGTACACTGTACAATTGCTCACCACCCGCCGACCGATGCCCAGCACATCCCCCAAGCAGCGATCGAACCCCTCCCCGGCCAACTCCCCTGCTTATAGACTGAGCATGACGTCACGTGGTATGGAATAGCCCTTTGGCCAGTCTGAGTCAGCTGCCCCGGCTGTGCCCCCTCCCAGCCTCCCGTGCCCCTGGCAGAGCATGGGAAGCTGAAAGGTCCTTGACCAGTGTGAGCACCACTTAGCAAGTACTTAGCACTACTTAACAAGAACCAAAACATCAGTGTATCATCAACATTGTTCTCAACCTAAACCCAGAACACAGCCCCATACCGGCTACCAGGAAGAAAACCAACTCCATCCCAGCCGAAACCAGGACACACCCATGCTGAGAAGTACTCAAAACAAGGTTTGCCATCCTGAGATCCAACAGGCAGCCTCATCACAGATCAGAGCTGTGCCCAGACCCAGCTCCCTGCCACTCTCTTCCATTCACCTCATCTCATTTTCTCTCTGCTCTGCCCCCTTTCTTCCCTTCGCCTCCTTTTCTCTGCATTCCTGTCATGCAGCATTTCTGCATCCCAATCCCCTTCCTCCAGCTACCAGGCCAACTGAAGACCTACCATCTCATCCCACCACAACCCTAGGATGAACCTGCCACATTCTCCACTGCCCTCATCTCACAGCTCTGCTCTTATTTTTTTTTCTACCTACTGATATTTTAGCCTTCCCAAGTAAAAACTGCAGCTAACCATTGTGCAGAGACTTCAGGTAGGGGTGAAGTGATGAAACAGAAATTCACAATGCAAGTTGCTAAGTGAAAGCAGGTTGTAATGATCCACTCAAAAGCATTTTGCTAACACTTATCTGAAAAATATCCCTCTGCAAGACATTTTCCAGTCAGAATAGCTTGAAGAGCTTTCGGCAATCAGTTGAACAGATTTGCCCCGAACTTAAACATTTCTAAAATATTTTTGACAAAATACCAATTTCTAGCTGAACATCTCTGTTTTCAAGTGAAGATCTAGAAACTTTTCAATGCTCCCTTGTGGCAAAAATTAAAACATTCCTTTTCAATGAATCTTCATTTTTCATCCAAATTTCCATGGGCATCTCTGGACAAAAGTCCAGAAATCTGTCCTGTGTGGCTGCCCCATCCTTTTGACCTTTTTATCGCTTACTATTTTATTTCACTATAAATGTTATTGTCAAATTTAAGGCACCTAGTTGTGTGTATCCAAGTTTTGCCAATTTAGTATTCATCTTCTGACAATACTCAGGGTTCAGCTAGCCTCCTAATTAGTTACTGGCTGCAGTGGAGAGAATTATTGTGGAGAAACACTGACCTTCTACCCATGGGATCTCATTTTTCTTTGCTATCGCTAGCTAGAAATTTGGAACAGAGTGATGCTTAATCCTGCTGGCCCTGCCAATCTTAGCTCCGCATCTCTCTCTAAAGAAATATGAGTGTGTGTACTACTTTGCTTGCTGAGGGCTGCTCGGAGAAAGCTGTAGCTTTAGTAACAAAATTTCTGCTCTAGATGACATGGTAGAACTCTGCAACAGCTCAACTTAAGAGGGCCCGGGCTGAGTTTTAGCCCTATTTAGGTCAGGGTGTGTCTGAAGTACCTGTCTGGGAGGGGTGTTCTGGCAGGGCTGCTGAGATCAGGATCCCTCCGCTGCATGATGTTGGTAGTAGAGAGCTGTTCACACTCATTGTTTATGCTCTCGTTTACTTTTCATTAGTTTGTTAGGCAAATCTTCTTTCAAGTGTTTTCATTCTCATCAGTCAATAAATGATAAAAATCAGACACGGACTGTTCTAAAAGTGGAACCACAAAAAGACCTATTTCCTGTCAGCCCATATGTTCTCGGCAGAGAGAGCTGTATATCCCAGAGGAAAATTAAAGATCTGAAAGAGCATCTGAAAATTCATCAGCCAGGTTTCTTAGCAGATCTCGATTGCACAGGCTGAAAAACAAGAGCGCAGTGCTAGTGGACAACTAAAGATCTCCACCTAGTGAAACGGAGTAACAGGACAGCTTGCTGCTTTGCAGTCTTCCCGGGAAAGCCAGGCAGAAGGTGAGAAAAATGGTCTTCAATTAAACGGCAAGTTTAACATCAGTGCTGTCAGAATACCTGTGCTGACGACAATCTCAGTATCGTATCGGTGCCGTGAACAGCAGCCACCTCTGCAGCTTGCAGGGGGAACGCGGGAAGCCCAGCCCAACAGCATCCCTGCTCCCGGTGCCCGCGGGGAGCCTGGCTGCTATGATGACGAGGGCCACAACCTGTACAAAAAGGGGTAATGCATGAAGCTCTGGTTAACCTCCATGTGGCAAAGCTCCATTAGGAGAGCATTAAAACTCCCCTCTCAAAGTCCTAACCCTTACCCAAGGTGATCATGGCTCTGTATTAACTACAACCCAACAAATTACACAATACAGTAATGATGGCTTTTGGCTGGGAACCTTTTCATGTGATGACATTTTTCCTATTGATGGGATTACCCATTCTGTTGCAAGCACAAGATAATTGTAATTTCCTGGACTGCTACCGAACACATAAAGGTTATGGGTAGTCTTATTAAAGCTTTTGTACTAGTGGAAAATTATATGTTATGATCTGGGAGAAAATTAATGGCCGTTCTTTTGCGGTCTGCATACAATTAAATCCCTAGGGGGCCTTTCTGTTTTATCTGAAACAGGTGATGTGCAGTTTATTAAAAACATCACCCCTTCCTTCCAACCACTATGAGGCTCAGAGTTATTTCTTAATCGGTCCTGCTGAGCTGGCGGGAGTGTGTGACCAGACTCCCCAGCTCTGTCCTGCTCTCTCTGTGCCCAGCCACGAGCAACGTGCTCCTGCGCTATTAGCAAAGAAACCCTTTCACTACATTGTGGTAACTATGTGGTGGGTAGCTGAAAACCAAAAAGCAGTTCTCAGAAACAGCCACAGGAGGGGGACATTTCAAAGCCGGAGGCTACGCACCTCCAGAGAGGTACCTGGAGATTACGTCCCTCCAATGCTACAAACACATCCTCATGTTTAGACTTGGGCTGATGTAGGTCCAGTCAGGTAGTTCCCAACCTGGGCCAGGCTGAGAAGTGTCATTTTATCGATGCTTCGTCTTGTCTAAAGGATAACACTGCTGATACCCCTTCTTTGCAGGCTTCCTTGCAGGCCTGAAGCTTTTTCTTCTCCCAAGAGGAGAACTGATGCTTTCTTTTCCCTCCTCAGATGTAACTCCCAGAACAAGTGATTCTTTGTCTCTTCAAAACAAGCTGTCCCTTTTGTTTCCCCACCTGCTTCTCAAGTCTAAGAGATAAATATAATAATAACCCAGCAGTTTTTCCACTGTTTCCATCCCACTGTGTTCAAATAGCAGTGCCTCACTGTGCAGGCAGCATGGATCAACCTAGGGTAGCAGATCTCCGTCTTAGAAATAATTGAGCTGTAGACATTAGGACTACATCCACGCTGTAATCAGGAGGCATGAAACCTCCACACTGACTTAGCATCAACCCAGTAGGTATGAAGAACAACACGGTTGATAGTGGGTAATGATGTCTGCATTTCAGCAACAGGACTTTCAGTCCAGGACACAGGATATGCAACTGGGCAGCTAGAACATACTTCAGGTCTCCATGTCCTTACAGTGACTATTGCCGCTAGATATATTAGAGCAAACTGCATGCACTGCTACAATTTTCCTGAATGCAAAGAAAAGGATCTGAAGAACTTGAACAAATTTTCTTGGGAGATGCACAGCTTCTCAAAAGTATGTCTGAAACCTAGGTACAAGTTTTCTCTAAAATGTCATAGCTTGGCCAGTCAGTTAAATAGAATTGACCACAACTAAAATGCATCAAACCTGTTACTTCTTCCAAGATGACAGTTTACCTTTGTATATTTTAAATTTCAGAAAACACTTTCATTTCATAAAAATAAGTATTAATTATATTTGTACTGCCATCCCCATATGCTTGCAGGACTTTGGTTAAAAACTCTCTGCTCCATCATCAGCTCTGAACTTTGACTGTTAAATTTGGTTACACAATAAAATAGATCCTGATTCCCTTTTAGTGGCCCCAGACTATCAGGGAGGCACAAAGATCTCATGGATCATGTTTTCAGAGTACACATTTCCAAACTTAGGTCAGTGCCGTGCTTCATGCTACATTTTACCTTTTCTGTGATGAACACTGATATGGAGAAATTGTTGTGAAGTTGCTGATGGGGCTGGAACTGAAGTCATTGCCCACATTTTGACAATACCGTCTTACCACTTCTCATTTCACAGGGATGGATAACTAGATTGAGATAACGGTAGAGGAGGCTGGGGTAAGAATGTGACCTGACTCGTGAATCCTCAAATCAGGGGAAAGGAGGGAAAATTGTTTTCTTAGAGAGCCAGCAACATCCATAAAATTGGTCCTTGTCCAGTGACCCTGCTGTGCTCTCCCAGCAGTCCATCTGTCTTGTCAAAAACTCTGCCAGATTCTTCTGACCTGCTTCAGACTTTGCTTTGTGATACCAGTGAGGTATCATCGCAAACAGAAGAGCCTAACGTTGGCTCCCACTTTGCCAATAGCAAGATCTGTGTACCGTAACTTTCCTTGCTGCAAGCGAAGCTTGGTTCAAGAAAAATCAATTTTGTTGTGGTCTGCCTAGGACTCATCACTGCAAGGATAATGTGTGCTCCTGTTTACCATGCGGGAACATAAAATTCATTTGGGCTGAAGTATGATTCATTAACTACCCCCAAATGGCAGTGGGGCTAAAATTGTTTTGGTTTTGTTTAACTGAAAAAGCTCTCTCTCCGCTTGCACGGTCGGGAAGGCGAACACAGCTCGCTGTGCCTCATAACCCCTGTGGAGACATGAGGCTTTGCTACCGGGCTCACTCCCCATGACGACTCCTCCGCCTTGAACGCTTGCATGGCAGATTTGGGAAAACAGTTCTACTTTGCTAAATCATCCATCGGAGCTAGGGGCAGCATGTTGGACCTTGTTCCTCTTCAAGGCTGGAGGCATGTGATGGTCCTTCATAAAGGAGGGTTAACTTGGCCCCACTGCCCCTTCGCATTTGCAGCGCATTGCCCCATGGACAGACCTTTGGCTTGGTGGTTCCTGCCTGCAGGAGAGGTCTGAGCTGGGCTATCTGGGCTATGGTCCTCCCTGGAAGAGATAACCTGTCCCGTTGCAGGAGTAAAAATGTCTGTGCAAACCTCACTTGCAAGCTATGAGGTGGGGCTGGGAGATCAGGAGCAGGGAATCTCAGATGTGCTTCAAGCCTGACGCAAGACCTCAGTGTCACAGAAACAACCTAGTCACGGTTACAGCACAGACCGTGGCTCAGTTAAAAGTCTTGTACAGAGGTGAAGGTGGCAGGTTAAGACTAATTAGATTCTGCCCCAGCCTTGTCACATTCGTCACAGATGTCGTGGAGTGAAAGAAAATCTCCCCACCATGCCTGCCTGCCACTTTACAGGTTTATGCAGGTGATGATTAAATACAAGCTCTGCTGGATCCTCTGAAAGTGCTGCAGAGTTAAGATTAAACCTAGTCCCACTTGTGGACTAACTTTGGCAGAGCTGAAGCTGCCCCATGCATTAAAGAAGTAAAAAATCACCGTGCATGGCAGGGAGGGGATCTTACCTGGGTATTGCACTACCATCCCTGTGGTCCAGCAGCTTAGTCAGGGGATGCCTTGGACCCATCACTGCTGAGCTAAATTGCTGGAGTCTAACTGGGAAAGCTGCAAAACCTATCATTTAAAACGCAACTCCTTTTTAGCCTGGATTCAGGGAAAGACTCTGTTTCCCAATGAAGGACGGCTGCATTTCACTCTGCACAACTAACCTCAAAGTAAGGGCCCCCTGAAGTTGATTTATGATGTGGCTTCTTTTGATTTAAGAGATAAATTGTCATTGCTTGAAGGTTGGTATCTTACACAGATCCTTTCGACTAAACACTGACTTCATCACATGCTGTGGAACAGGAGAGAGGAGGATAAAAAGAAAGTGGATCAGGAGGGGCTTTTGTATGTGATTTCCATATGCTTTTTGGTGGGTGAGAGGCTGTCCAGCATCAGGGTTAGTTGTTGCTGGATCATACAGCAGAAGGTCTCCAGCAAGAGGCTAGCAAGAGCAACGCATGATCCTCAGAACAGGTTTTTCCTGGGAGAGGTCCAAGCATGCCAAGCCAACCCAGCAAACTGTGTGTGCATGGAGAGTAGCTCTCCTATCCTGGGGGTCAAGACAGTGGCCCAGAGGCCCTGGTCAGTTCTGTCATGTGTACAAGGAAGCAGCCTCTGTCCCCACATACAAAAAAAGTAGCATGATACTTAAGAGATTTAACCAAAGAAGCCCTGCTTAACTGCCCATATCAGCCTACCTGCTATGAAAAGTGAATGGCCCTTACAAACTGCTTGCCACAAAGTGGTCAGCACCTGGGGCAAGGGTTTCGTTCATGCCCTTCTCCCCAGGTGGCAATTTTGAAATTCTCCTCCAGTTTGCAAATGGGTGCTCTGCTCCTGTCAGTAAAAGCAGATGGAAAATGTCCTCAGGGACCTACAACCAGAAAAGTACAGATATTCTTGGTCTGATAATCCAAGCAGGGCCCACCGAAACTTCTTCCTTTTGGTTTTTTTTTTAAGAGAAATATTTTCCAGACTAGATGTAGCTACAGGCTGGGGCATATTTGACAGAGATAACCATGTGCAGAAGGCTTGCCAGTGGCTTGGTGGCTATAGGTGGTAAGAGGGCAGTTGCATGGGAGGGATTGTGGGTTGCAGCATCTGCAATAAGGTCCTGCTGCTGGAGGAAGAGGAGCACTTTCAGGGGATGTAGGAAAGGCAGCAACACCAACACCCGTAGGGTATATGAACTGACCCTGCCTCCTTCCTCAGCATGGGTAAAGACCCGTTGGAGCAGCAGGACAAGTCTGTGGCAGAGGAAAGATGTGGAGCAACTGGAGAGTTCAAGACAAGGCAGGAGAAGAAGGCAAGAAAATAAGCTCTGTGAACAATTGTATGAATCAGATTCACTTCATGTAGAGAAGACTGAATGCAAACAGCATGTCTCTGGTTACAACTGCAAAGAGGAACAGGCCAGTTGGTTCATCAAGTCCATCATGGACAGGACACAAGCAATGGGTTTCAGCTGAAAAAAGTAAATACAGGCTGGGAGAGCTGAGAACAGAGACAAGCATGTGCCAGGGTGAAGGGCTGGACCATGACATGCTGTGATCCTTTCCAACCACTGCTATCCTCCAAGCATTTAGTTCAGGTTAGAAAACTCAATACTGTAAGTCCGTAATTTAAAAGAAAAAAAGCCTTTAACTCAAAACTGAAATAATTGTCTGAAAATTTTAATCTTAAAAGATGGATGTCTGGAAACTGCAGAAATCTGAAGATTCTACTGTTTCCAAAACTACATATAGGAAGAAACTCCTCTTTAGCCTACTCCAGGTGGCTGTTCTGGTTTCAGAGCATTCATAGATTACATTTTCCACCCCCATTTCTCAAAAACAAAACAAAGCCTGATCCCAGGACTGAAAGAAACTCCCAGCATCTCAGAACTTGCAATTAAAATCACCAGAGGTGACAGCACTGGAAATGCTTAAAAATAATCGAGCCACCTTCAAGTTTTCTAAGATTTGCTTGTTTGTTTGTTTTTAATACCTTCTTCTCAGAGGGAGAGGAGGATTTCATTAGAGCTTGAAAACTGCCTCAGGTGGAAGCCACAGCTACGGGGCACTGGACCGCTGCCTG
Source organism: Theristicus caerulescens (assembly GCA_020745775.1). Lineage (NCBI taxonomy): Eukaryota > Metazoa > Chordata > Aves > Pelecaniformes > Threskiornithidae > Theristicus > Theristicus caerulescens. The sequence continues at coordinate 12,682,849 of CM036571.1, read as the reverse complement.
AAAGGATGTAGAAAGCTTTATGTTTTCCAGTCTCCAGATACAGATGCTTTTTTTTTTTCCTAACTTGGTAATTCATAAAGACTTAAAGCAAAGGTGCTGCAACCTCAGGCTAATCAGTGAGGGTTTGAGTCCTGGGAAAATTTGTTTTGGGGACCCACAAGAAAAATGGCAAAGGGAGATGGGATGGGAGCCAGGACTCCACTGGACCTGACAGCAGGTCTCCGTGGCCCAGAGAGCTGTTTGGGGCTGTGTGCCTCCCCTCCCTGAGCTCTTCCACATGATTTTAATTTGCAGATAAAGCTTGGGAGTTCACCTTCCAAATAAATTCCAGCCATCTCTTTTGGCCAGTGCTGGATCCTGCTGATTTCAAGTCTTGTCCAGGTGTATTGATTCTTCCAGCAGTGAAAACACTGGCATATAAATTGCAAATTGGAGCCAAAGGAAGGCGGCTGCATTCAGAGCACATGGGATAAAAGAGATTTATAATAAGGGAAAGGTGTGTTTATTCATCTGTTGACCTCAGGCCCTGCATTACTACACTCCCTACAGAGCGATGCTTGGTGTTGACCTTGAGACGATGGCTTAGCAGGGGTAGTGCAGCCAGCTTTTAATAAGTGAGTTTAGCAGAGGCAGAACTATTCCAAGAAAAATGCTCCAGAAAGTGATCTTGTCAAACCTGACACAGCAAAATTAACAGCCTCATTCTTGCCAGGTTAATTCCTTTCTTGTGATTATCATTATTATTCTGTTTTCATATTGCAATAAATAATGTAATTACTAAAAGCTGAGTGCTGATTAACAGAGACTCCCTGCTCTGCTGGCAGAGAGAGAGACAGGCTGGAGACAGGAGAGCGAGCCTCCAGCTCCTGCCGAGGGGTGCTGGGGTTTTCCTGCATGCTATCCAAACAACAGATCACTTGGGGTGGTCACTTCAAAGAAAGGGACTGATTTGGTGACCCACAGGGTCCCTTCCAGACCATGCCTGAGCAAGAGTGTGGTTTACAGGGATTACTGTAAAGGGCAGAAGCCAGGGACTACAGGAGAGATGTGGATGCAGACCTCAGTGCTCTCCATGGGTAACTCATGGGCATGTGGGAATTGGGCTACTCGCTCCATTTCTCCAGGCCTGGTCTTCCCACGAGTGTGATGGGACCTCAAGTTCTGTCCCTTGTCCCTCAGGGAAAGGATGCAGAGCTCCTAATGCAGGGCAGTGCTGGCTGGGGGAGGAGAGAGTGGGACACTGGGCACAGTACGGAGTTGGTGTCTGGGAGCCTTTCCACCCACCTCAGGTACAGCAGGCAGAAAATTTGGGAAAACAATAAACTCTCACCGCCTTTGCCAAACTGAAATAATAGAGAGATATTGAGATTGATTTCAGCTCTATTTAATGAGGGATAATTAATCCACCCATCACAAGGCCATAAGATTACAGTGGTTGGAAATTTTCCAGTTAATGCGCTATTTGATACTTCCGACTAATTTTCAAGAGTTTAATTGATGTCTTAATTATGAAAGATATCACTGTTAACACCATTCTCAAACAAATTCCTGTCACTGCTGCGATTTTACATAGGCACGTGGGCCTCTCACTGCCAGTCCCCGTGGCAGCCCCTTCCCCTCGGAGACAGCTCCTGCCCATGCAGCTCCTGCCCACGGCTCAGTAAGAGCCAGAGCTGCACAGGAGCAGCTTGTGCAAGTCTACATGAAGGACCAGGGCAAAGCCAGGATCAGGGTATCTTTTGTTAGTCCCCTTATGCGTACTTGAGTGTGCAGGAGGTCCTGTGCAAGCCCACATCAGATCGAAGAATAAATAAATCAAGGTCCCTGCCAGCTCCCAGCACTCTGCCCCCCACTTCTCCATAACAGTAGGTACAGTTGTAGAAGCCGTTCACAGCTCTGCTTCTGTCAGGGACCAGCTCAGAGCTGTAATAGAAGAATGGTGGCAGGGTGGTTAGGGTTGTGATGATAGACCTCCAGGGAGGGGGGACTGAAGCTGGTCATTTGCAAACCAATGATGCTTACCTGTCACTACACCGCTGAAGGGGAAAGGAGGCACAAACATCACTTTTGGGCCCTTGAGGCCAGCCTTAATTGCTTTTTGCATTGCTGTTGGCTAATGCAAAGGTGCATGTATATGTGAGGCCACCTCCCAAAGGTACTTGATAGCATTTGGTATGACGAAGGATGCTGTCAATAATGTGCATGGGAGGGATAGCTCATGTGGCTTCACTGCGTCAAGGATGATCTAAAGGTGGTCTTGATGAGTAGAGGCAGATCCTGGGAATCTGAGCCATGGGGCTGTGACAGAAGGTGAGGCTGAGGACACACTGCAAGAAAAGTCTGTGTAGAGCAGAGCCCCACTCCTGCACATCCAGCCTCAGCATCAGCTGAAACCCAATTAAACACACCAATTATCAAGGGGTCACAGGAGAATATTCATTAACGATGTACCCAGGCACACACCTGCTTCATTACAAACACCAAAGGATAAATAAGGCACCTGAGGGATTGAAAGGAGAATCATCACTGAAGAAGTCACCTCTGAAGATCCTGTTCCTCTTCAGGGCCTTTGAAACCCCAGGAGCTGAAGGAGTCCAACAGGCAGTAGGAGTCCAACAACCCTTCCTTGCTTGGCCTCTGATTCTTGCCCGTTAGCTCAGGCCTTGCCTTTCACTTCCTATAAGCCCAACTCCTCCACCCTGCCTGGTTCACCAGAGCTGGGGCCCAGGGTGCCCAGCTCACACTTGAACTTCGTCCAGATCAGAGACATAGGCATAAAGGAGAGATGGATAGATTAACCTTAAGAAAGTCTCTCTCCATTGCTTCTACTAGAGAACTGAATGGTACTGAATTCACTCATAGGGCTGCAGAGAAAGAAAAGCAGGGGCATACCTGTGGGTGTTTGCAAAGGCAGAGCGTCCAAAGGCCAGAACCGCTCTCCTCTTCAGCTCAGCTGCAAATCTACCCTGAACCCAACTTCTGCCCACTGCCTCCGTGCCCTGGTATCCATTAATTGCTCTGGGCAATGTGGTGTAGGAGATGTTCTCTCTCATCAGTACCTGTTATAAACACAACTCCTGTGCAGAATTTGGTCTTCTGCAGTATTCCTTAACTCCAAAATAAAGCCACATAAGGGTGAAGTTCCCAGTAGCAGAGGCAGAGTGCTCCTGCTGCTGGCCCGAACCTGCCTGGAAAAGCAAAGTCTTCTAAAGACCAACATGAAAAGGCCCGTGGGTCTGAAGCAAGCTAGGGAAGGTGTCTCAGGCCGGTCTTCATGTCCAAATGGAAGAAAAGATGCCATACTGACAGTCTGTCTGGACAGGGACAATTTCATATCTAAGGATGCTGCTGAATGATCCCATTCCTTTTGTCTTTTCAAATCCTTCTCGTCTTGAAGCCCAAGGGCAATGGCCATGACCTGACCACACTGGGACCTGTCTCCCTGGCTTGAAGGGACTTGTGTCAGACATCCTTCCAGCATGTTCCAGTCACATAGATCTCACCACTGAATTTAAAAATGCCGCAGCTGCCACAACAATTAAAAATGCAAACAAGGATAACAGCATGCAAGCTAGCAGGAGAGCAGGGATGCGTATTTATAGCTCCTTATGTAAACTAGATACAATGGAGCCATTTGGAGCTGAAATAGGCTTAGCGTTATCCTCCGTCATGGGATGCCTGGTGCAGACTGCAGATCTCAGCCCCACCACGTGCCTCCTCGGACTAAGTGTAAGATGGACACAGCACCGCCCCTCCATGGGACACAGCCTGCTCAGGAAAGATGTTGGTAGTGGACCAACACAAGGAGAACTTAGAGGCTTTATAGCCTGTGGGAGATTAGGTAGCTGCTAGTGATGAGCAGACACCAGGTCTCATCCTGCTCTGCACATGATGAACAAGGAGGAAGAGGTTGCCTGAACCCAGCTAGACATTTCTAGGGCAGCAAGAAAGGTTGCTTTGCCCTGCCCTTTACTGGAAAGCAGGAATTGCTATTACTCATCAGCAGAGACCCTGAGGCAAAAACCTGATGACTGAGGTCTAACAGATTCTCACAACTGATAAATTAATTTCAAAAGGTCATCGTGAACTGCTTTAAAAAAGTGCAAGCACATGAAAAAGGGGTTACTGCTCCCTGAACATCGCTGCCTGTTCTCTTCTCGTGCTGTTGAATTAAATATTAAATCCATAGACGAGCTAAATGAGTTGATTGTGGCTAATGTTATTACCAGGAGTATCAGAGGAATCAAAGATGATTAGCCACTTGTCATAAAGTCTTAGCACAGAGGACAGAGAGAATTAATTTGTCCCACTGACCTGCTTTTGGTTTCCACGTGGTTCTCATTGATGTGTCCTAGAAATATAGGAAATAAACAGGGAGAAGTGGAAATCCAAGATGATAAAACAGTGTAAATACATGGGAAAAATGACACTTGGAAGTGATGTTCCAGAAAAGCAAGAAAGGGTAAAGACAGGGCCAGCATCAAAAAGGGGGAGCCAGAGAATTACTGACCAGCCACCGGTGCTCCCTCCTAACCTGAATTATCCTGTGACTCTAAGCAGCACTTCCCAGCAGAGGATGTTCACTGCTCTCCCCCTTGGGAATCACCTTCCCAGCCAAGACCCTCCAGCAGCACCGGCTCTCGCTTTGGGCCAGGCTGCCCCTCTCCTGGCCACAAACAGCTGTCTCCACGGATCAATAGGGCTGGAGACCTTGTCCTTCCCTAGTCGTGCCTGGTTCTTGCCTTTCCCTCAGCGCTGCCTTCCTTGACACAGCTAATTTCCCAGAGGAGATGGATTGATTCTCCGCAACCACGATGGATTTCATACATGCTATTTATCACCCATCTTGTCACTCAAATGGAAGAAGTGTGTGCCAGCACAATATATATGCAAAAATCTCCATTGCATTTAGTTAATCCTCTGATGGCCATCAATAAATATCAGGGACTTGGAAGTCACTCAGGAAGAATTTTAATAAATAAAATATTCACATAAATATTTTTTTATTGTTGCTCAGATTCTCACCAGCCCTTCCCATTTAAAAGTGTGTCAACCCACAGCAGCTCTCTTGTTTTAATTATGTCAGTCTGCCAAAGCAGTAGAAATTGTGTTGGTTACATCACTCCCACTGTCTGGGGAAGGGAACACATCAGAGGAAAATCAGTTATCATTGTTCCAACGTAACCGTGTCCTACAAGCGATTGTCCCATGAGCTGGCACATGCTTCCGTCTGCTTTCAGCAACATTCAAAGTAGGACCTCGTCTGGGTCTTCCATACCTGGCAGTAAGCAGGCCATCAACACGGTGCAATGCATAGCAGGTCTAGCTTCTCCAGAAAAGCACCTCAAGCCTTGTGCAGGGACCGCGGGACACTTGGATGGCAGCCCCAGATGCACAGCTGGGCCAGGCATCAGGTTAAGAAGGGTGGACCACTCATGGAGATGATTTTTTCTGGTACAAGAGCTTTGCATAAAGTAGGTCTTTGAGTACAGACTGAAGTCTGACCTACATGCAAAATGGTCCTCTCCAGGTCTAGAGATGAAGTGTGGGTCTCCATCAACTCAGTGCTCTGGAGCTCGTATAGCACAATGTTCTTGCTCCAGCAATGCTAGCAGTGGGGATTATTGCATCCAATTTAATAAGAAAAGTAACTCCATTGTGGCCAGTTTGATATTTCAGTGCAACATCCCCATTCTTTGCAGAAATCAAGCAGCAACAATTTCAGAATAGCTTGTTCAAAACCCATTTCCCATCACAAGCCAGTTTCCTTTTCAAAATCTTAAGATTCATGTCATCAAATGTCTAGTGGCACTTCTTCAGCCCTTGCTTACAGCCACCACCATTTAAGAACTGCCCCATCATGAAGCAGATGAAGACGATTGCCCAACTTGACCCAGACACTTTATCCATCTCAGCCTGGCCCAGCTGAAACAGTTTTCTCCTCATAAGTCATCAGATGCTGCCATTTTCTCTGGCTTCTTTTAATTGTCATTCTTAGACCAGTCCCATTTCTGTGGCACAAATACCTCAGTACAGCTGATTTTCTTAAATACTGCTCAATATTTCATACAGAGACTTCTCAGTGTCTTAGACTATTCCCGACTGGTCTCTTTAATCATGAGCAATTCACTGAGAAAGCCTAAAATAGTTCTTTTTTGCTTCTTATTAGAAGGAGGGGACCAAAGTTTTGTATAAGGGAAAGTTGGATAATGAGGGTCTGATAAGGATATTTGGACAAGCAAGCACTGAACTTCCATGAAATGCTCATGCTCTGGAAACCTTTCTGTGATCTGTCAGCAGTTTTCTTCCTACCTGAGCAATGCACAGCCTGCAAAGTGCAAGCAAAGACATAACAGGGGTTTATTTGCAAACAGAAGCATGAATCACTTTTCCCTAAATGCTCAACTGGCTCAAGAAGTCATCAGATATACTTTTTCCTGAGTTTCCATCTGTGAAGAATTTGTGAGCAGCTGCAGTGTGTTGCTCTTAACAGTTTGTGAGAAATGGTCCTCCATAGCTTGCTTCTGACCCAATCCCCAGCCCGGTGTCGAGCCCTGACAAGTGCAGCAGGACCCGTCAGTCCACCCAGCTAGGGAAAATGGCATCCTTTCTGTTCCCACACCAGATTTTGCCCCATATAATCTCTGTCTAGGTCTATGGGATCCAGAGCTACGCAGCTGGCCAGGCATCTACTTTTTTCAAACAAGCATGTTGAATAAATTCACATAACCCAAAATGTTTGACCCCTTTTGAGATCACAACTCACATACACCTTGCAGATGTGCCAGCAGCCACTGCCTCTCCCTGGCCTAAGGCGTCTCCCCAGGACAGGGAGAGAGGACGAAGCGCTGACTCCATCGGTGCTGCCCCATGGGGTCTGTACCCAGAGCCAGGGATTTGGCTGGCGCAAAGGAAAAGTCCCTGACACCTGGACAAGCTGCAGCTCCTTTCAACTCCAGTCCTTACCTGCGTTGCATAAAGAAGCTGTAGCAGGACACACGAAGGTCACCAGCACAGGGCAGGGAGTCTGAGATAACTTTGCAGGAGGAAAGAGAAAAAACATCTCCAGGGATTACAATAAATTGCCACCTTCTACCCAAAGGCTTCTATGAAACACTTGAAAAAGTGACCTCATTAATTAATGAGATGGGTTAACACTCTCTCCACATACTCTACTTAATTGCAATTCTGTCATTCCCAGTGAATTCTTAAAGCCGTATTGATTATTCAAAGCTCTGTTCAATCAATAAAGCAATAAACCACGTATGCTTAAAAACGCGATTAGAAAGATAAATACATGAGACACTTTAAAGAAGCCACGTCCTTCTGCAGCCCACTTAGCAGCTAAGAGCAAGCAATGGGTAAATATGTTTTAATGTCCTCATCTAATTGAAGTGGGTAATTGTCTCATAAATTTATTTTAATCCCTAATCCATGTACAAAGCATTTCCAAACAGAAATCATCCCAAACAGTAATGCTTTCAATTTTCACTGGCTGCTTGCTCCGTGCCCTGCACAAATGATAGTCATGGATGAGCTGGGTAAGAGAGGTTGTGGCCAGCAAGTGAGACCATGTGAGCCTCCTGCCTTAGGGCATAGGATGGGTAGGGGACAAAGGAATCTTGAAGGACAAGTCTACTTGGGAAGCTGCAGAAACATCACAGCACTGTGGCTGAAGTTTCCTTATTGCAAAAAGGGCAGCTGTGTCCTGCTCCACGGGCATGGAGTAGTGCATGGAGTAGCCCTATTCAGTCCTGGTTGGAGCTACATCTGCTGGAGTCGAAGGACCAAGCAAGCCCTTTCTTCATCCCTGATTATATCTGTCTTGGTCTCGATGTGACTGATCCTCCTCCAGCTTTGCTGCTTCTTGACTACAGCCTCCCTGCACTGAGCATCCACTGTCGCCTGCAAGGGATCCCTGCAGCCTGTTGCCGCTCCTGTTCTGGTGGGAGCCACGTCACATAGCAGCGAGGAGGAGTCAGGGAAACCTTGTGTCCTCCCGAGTGTGTGAGTACCATCTCAGCTCTCGTCGGTCTGTCATCCTGCTGTATTTATGCTGCTGCCCTGTAGATGTGGATCAAGGCAATCATCTTCACTCCCCCACTCCTGCACAGTCTAAGGTCAGATATCCAGCTCCATGATGGTAACTGGTATTGCTGGAATTTGTTATCATACTGAGGTTACTGGTGTCTCTGTGGGAGGTGGGAGTTGACCCCTCACTGGCCCAGTGGGACAGAGCTTTCCCAGCAATGCACCAAGGATCCCAACCCTGCCCCTGACTGTACCGACGGGGACACTCTGGCTGTCCGGGGCTGAAATCTATCACTACAGTAATCTGGGTTAAAAACTCTTCAGCAAGAAATTCCCAGTTCCCATTTTGGCCAAGCCTTTTTCTCCTTTAGAGAAACAAATTATATTAATTTGTACAACACATCATGAATTTGGTGCGAACAGATCCCTAGGGCTTCTAACTAGGAAGGATCCAAGGTAAGGGCTCGAAGCTTGGGGGAGAGGAGGAAAAAACATTTCTGGGCTTGAGGTGGGTTTTTTCTTCTTCCTTTTTTTTATTGAAAACACTGTGATTTAACAACTACAGGCATTGTTGAACATAAATAAATAAATAACCTGGAGAACTGGGACACACTAAGCCCTGTGATTGCATAAATATTCAAGCTGCAAAAGAAATTTAAGATTTCAAAGGTGTAAACCTAATTACGGAGTTGTTATCTATCCCCCTGTAGTAATTCAAACTTAAAGAACACTTCCCCATGGGCTGGTAAGGGACCATAGTGCACATCTGAAATGCTGAACCTGGAAAATACAGCATCCTGCCACAGCTCAGCGTCAGCTTACCCTCACACACACAATCTGCTCAGTTAAACTAAGACTAAGGGCACAGCCTTGACCTGCCCCTGGTTCTCCCATGAGCCAAGGGGTGGGGCTCATATCCCCTTCCTGGCATGTTGTCTCCTTCCATCACTTGCAGGCTAATGCAGGCTTTGTCTTGTATCTCCTTGCAACCCCTCTACTGCGTTTGGTGCCATGAGGACAGTCACAACCTGACACTGGTGGTAGACTCATCCCATGGACCCCCGAGACCTTCTGCAACAATGTTGGGCTGTTCCTGCCAGACTTTTCTCCTGCCACCTCCCCCTGCCAGGTTTTCTGGCTGGATTCCCCCATGCCATGCATAGCCTGGTTTGACACAGGTCTCCCCATCCTTCTGCATGGCTCCCACATGGTCAGCTGGAGATGACTGTGTCCTGAAGGCCTAGGAAAGCTCCCATGTGCTGTGGGCAATGATGGAGGATGCTTTGGGTCCCCTTGTTGCTCTGCAAACACTTTACAAAGGAGCCCAAAACTCATCCAAATTTTGCTGCCAGCTCCTTTACCCTGGGATTTGGTGGCTGAAAGCCCTCACCTTCCTGCTCCTGCCCCATCTCTGCAGCAAGACACTGCCAGCTCTGCTTGCTGCTGAGATCTGGCCAGTGCCAGCACAGAGCAGCCAGAGCCAGGCCAGCATAGCCCATGCTGACCCGAGAGCTGGGGCAGAAACCCAGCAGCCAGCATGGTTTGAGGGGTGCTGAGACTTTCCCTGCCTCCATGGGCAAAGCCAAAGACACTTGAAGTACAAATGCTCCCTTTCCACTCTGATCTTATCTCTGATCCACTTCTTCACCATGAGGGCGGTGAGGCACTGCAACAGGTTGCCCAGAGAAGTGGCTGCCCCATCCCTGGAAGTGTTCATGGCCAGGTTGGATGGGGCTTTGAGCAACCTGGTCTGGTGGAAGGTGTCCCTGCCCATGGCAGGGGGGGGTGGAACCAGATGATCTTTAAGGTCCCTTCCAACCCAAACCATTCTATGATTCGATGATTTTATGATCAAGACCCTGCAGCTGGTTCAGAAGTGAAAACCTGAGCATCTGCGTGCATCTCTACCACATTGCCATGGAGGACAGTGACTCCAGCAAACCCTCCCTAAAGGTGCTTCATGGCCATTGTTTGCATGCAGATCCCTTCAACCCCAATGCTTCCCACACTGGATTTTCAGGAAAACTGATCTTTATCAATGCAAAGGCTGGGGATCTGGACTGAAGCCATGGCAGGACATTGGGAGCAGGGAAGCAAGCAGAAAAATGGACTCAGGCTCAATTTTCTGTTTTCCAGGAGATTAAGCAGATCCCCTTGGACATCCCTTTTCAGTGGTCGGGGGCTCCAGGGGCACCACAGGCCAGCATGCTTCCCAGCTGTTTTCACTTGTATCTTCTCTTCCCTCATTTTACCAGTTTTCAGGGCACAGCACACATAAAACCACAGTACAGGAGGAGGGATAGCAGAAAAGCCCAATTGTTCGTATTTTCTCATCAAATCCATAATGGCAAATAACGTTTAGGGACCCCCAGCACCAATTATTTGTTAAAATGCAAATTAAAACTGGCAGATTAAGGTGATGATGAGCTTCCCCACACCCTCTTCTGCTCATGCCGTTGGTGATGAGCAGAAGCATTGCCCAGAGGATGGCAGTGCTGGCTCTCCTGGCCTTGGCAGGGAGCACAGGCAGGGTCCAGTGTCTCTGCTTGCTTGCATGGGTCCAAATGATGTAAATCAGTGCAGTGCCACTGCGATCACATGAAAGCAGGGCATGCAGGTTTATGCCAGCTGCAGTCTGGCAATGCTGGATTTGGCATCGGCAGTCGTGGAGGCAGCAGAGCAGACATGGGCAGCCTGCAGATGGGTTGTTGTTTGGGTCCAGCCCTGTTTGCACAGACTGTTCGTTGTGTTTATCCAGGACAGAGGCAGCTTCAAAACGATGGGCACAGCCCTGGCCTGGGCCATTAAGGCACCAACACTGGGGATTTCTCCTGCATTTTGCCAGTCCTTACCACAGGGAAAGTTCACCACTGGAGAAACAAAACACCACACAGACCATTGACCCATCTGAGCTCCCTCTCCCATGGTTTTTACTATGATACTAGCTGAACATCCTTAACAGACTGCATTTGACCACTAGTCCCTTTTCCATATAATAGGCTTATGGAAAAATGTCCCTTTACTATCTTGAAATCAATTTTTTTAATTAACCTTTTAGGTTTTCTGCTGTAGTTTGACTTAAAACATTGGTTTGCTTCATCTCCCTTTTCAGGTTTGGGATTTTCCAACAAGAAAATGTGATTTCTGCAATACTGTCTCTACAGCCAACAAAAAAAAACCAGGTCAAAACCCTCTATCCACCTCTGGGCCAAGCTGTGCCATGACGGGAGACCTGCACAGGGGCTCGTGGCTTCCTCCCAGCCTCACATGCCCTGCAGCACCAGGACCCCCACCCAGAGGTGCTGAAGCCACAGAGCTTTTTAGCCTGGGTGTGCTACAGGTGCCAATGCAGAGCTGCTCCAGCCAGGAATCGATGACCTGCCATGACATTGCTCAGGAAATCAATGTCCCAGCCATGCTGAGCACATGCTTTACAGCTGCTGCACATGCCACAGCTGGATGTTAGGTTTCGGTTGCATCCCAGGGGAGGAAGGGGAATTGCAACTGGGGCACTGGCTGCCACCAGGCTTCTTCAGGGCTCCCTGGTGACTCTTTGGACCATGCAAGCTCCATTTGCCATGAGACAAACACCTGGGAGAGGGATGCTGTGCCCTGGGACAATAGGGATGGGGATGCTAGTGCAGCACAGGGCTCAGCCTGCACAGCAGAGCCCTGCGTACTGCTAAACCCTGTAAAAGCAATGCTTCCAGCTGCATCACAGGTTTTGAGAGTGGCACTACTGGGGTGAGGGAAAGAGGGTCTGGAAAAGGCTTTTTGGGGTGCAGGTTCCCCTGCCAGAGGCCTGGGATGGACCCAGCACTCCTGAGATGTTGATTTGGATTTCACCTGCCTCTGCACAGCCGGACATGCCAGGACCATCCTGGCAGGGCAACAGCACCATCTACTGCTGCAAGAACCAGAAATGATGTGCAGATCTGTTCCCCACTCGTCCCCAGAAGCACTGCTTTACTGAGCACATCTCCATCCAGCATGTGACTTCTTCCTTGTCCTGGCCATACCCTGTAACAGCTCCACATCCATAGGCAAGTGATATCCTCTCCCATCAGAAAGGGCTGTGGCAGGGCCGATGCTTTTGTAACAGCATAAATATTCTCCCATTGAGGACAGAGCTATGAGGACAGTGGTGGGGGGCACCCCATCTCCCACTCCAGATAGGATGCACAATGGACAGCCAGGAACAGGGCAACTTTCCTTTCCTCCTGCCCAGGCACCTCCCGAGCAGGTCCCTGCTCTCTTCCATAGAGCGACGGGAAGGAAAAGCCTTGGGTTTATTTATTTAACCCAGATTAAGGAACTTTCTCATGTCATTTGGGGCAGAGCTGGGATTTGAACAGAAACATGCCCTGCCCTGACCACAAGTCCCTGCTGCCTGTCTATTTGTCAGTTTTACAAACCCCGGCGTGGGCTTGTTGGGGCCCATGCAGCCCATGAGCATTGCTCAAAACTGCTTTGAGTCAAGGGTGTCTGTGGACAGGCCCCTCATGCCCACACACATCCCTGAGCCTGGGGCAGAAGGTTTGGTCTCCTGTCACCACACCTCATTCTGGCCCTGTAGAAGATGAAGGGAACAGCTTTATTCACACTTTGCTTTCACTGTCTCCTTTGAATGCCTGCAGCTGGTTGTCCTGTATCCTTGCGACCACCCAGGGATGTCTGTCCAGGGCATGAGATCCCAGCTAAGAGCCCAAGGGAGCCTGAGCTCGTTGGGAGCTCTGTGACATTATCACAGCCAAAAGCAATGTGTTTTTTTCCCCCTTTTGCTGTAGTGAAATAATGCTGCTTGGAAAAGACCTTCACCTTCTACCTCCAACACCACCTCCCTCTTAGTCCTGGACATGGGTGGGCATTGGGTGAGGAAGAAGTATGGACATGGGGCTGCACATTGAAGGAGGCACAAAGGAGCTCCCCTCAGCATGGAGGAGTGACCAGGATGAACACAGCAGGACCATGCAGCCTGACCCTGGATGAGTACCTCATCTTTAACAGCTGATGGAGAGGGGCTTTCCTGCTGCCACAAGCCGTTTGGGCCATGTGGGAAACCACCAGTTCAACTGGAGAACATGGAGCCTCACCAACCATGAGACCAGCATGTAAAAAACTTAAGGAGAAATGGAAAAGGCAGAGACCACCCAGGAGGGATCTGCCCAGAGGGAGCAGTGCCCCAAAGAGCAGACCTGGGACCCATCTTGTTCACTATTTGAATGAACACAGCTGTCCCACTTTTTAGGCAATTAATGCCACAGAAGCCCAGCAGCCATCCACCTTCAAAAGAGACCATGTCAACATGGGAAGGGACAGAGGAGGGCAGTGGGTGCTGGCAGGGCAGGAAGACCCTCCATGCCCAGGGCACACTGCCATGGTGATTAACATGGCCTCTGTGAGGACATGACAAGCAAACATAGGCAGGGAGTAGAGGTCTGGTGAACAGCAGAGCTATCAGCAACACAAGGATGATGAACTGGCCACCAGCACACACCAGCTGAAAGATAAAAGTCAAACAGAGAGCTAGAAAGGGCTGGATCAGCCTCCCCACCCAGCAAAGCTGAGCTTCCCAATGAGGTTATGTCAGGAGCTTCATGCCATCACGTCTGTGGCCACCTCCATGAGCCAGAAGGCTCTGCTGTCTCTCTGGTCCACTTGTAACCCTGCTCTGTGGCACCTCAGCTGCCCCAGTGCTGGGGTCCCTTCCCTGGGTACCTCCTGCCTACCCTACCTTACATCCTATCCTATCCTATCCTGTCCTATCCATCTTATTCTACCCTGTCCTAGCTTAGAACAGGCCTAGAACAGCTCCCAGGGAGGTGGCTGAGTCCCCATTCCTAGAAGTATTTAAAAGATGGGTAGATGTGGTTCTTAGGGACATGGTTTAGTGGTGGACTTGGCAGTGCTGTGTTAACAGTCGGACTCAGTGATCTTGAAGGTCTTTTCCAACCTAGACGATTCTGTGATTCTATGATTATATCATTGTGCTGCTGAGTCAGCCAGTCCAGAGCAATGCAGGTGACCATAGGCATCTCTGAAATTGCCTGAGCTGCTCATGGTTCTCCAGACATGGCACTCATGACCAGGGTGAGTTACATTACCTCCATCCCAGCTACAAAAAGGTTAATGGTCTATGGTGGGCTTGGTCAGCCACAAGCAAGTTTGGAGCGAGGGGTGAGAAGGAGGGGGACCAAGGTAGGACTCATGCTTTCATTTGCTGTCACTGTGTAGGGTAGTGACCATATCTCACTGTCCAAAGGGTTTGGCAGTTGAATGAAATCCTTATTCACCTTTTGTGCCTGCCAGGGAGCCAGCGACCAGGCCATGATGGGCAATTCAAGGCACACAGTTTCGCAGAGAGGGATGTGCCCCAGCTGACACAGCCCCACAGGGTTATACACTGGCAGCCACATCACCCCACCACTGTGCAAAGCCATCTCTGCAAGCCAAATCACTGTGGGTTTCCCACCACCTGTGCTGCTGAGGTGCTTGGGGCTCCCTTTGCCCATGGTGGGGGGGACAGTGGTATAACCCCTCCGGCTGCAGGGATGCAGCTCTACAAGCACCACCGTGGGTGCACGTGTTTGCCGGTGAGGGGCTCTGCTGGGGGATGCTCTGTCCCTGGTGGGCTCAGGGACAGCCTGTCCCTGCGTGCAGTGTCCCCAGGGAGATCCCAGTGCTGCTGGCAGCATGGCGGTCCCCACCCCACGGCCCCGCGAGGTGGCAGCAAGTGTCCACGGAGGAAGCAGAGAGGCTGGGAGGCTGCAAGCTGCTCTGCCCGGCTGTGGAGAGGAGCCAGCAGCCAGCGAGCTCAGGCTGGCCTGGGAGGGGGGTGAGACCCGGCTGGGGTGGGGAATGCACCCACAGCATCTGCATGAGGGACAGACTGGGAGGGATTCCCCATCCACTCAGCACATCCAGCCCACGGATGACCCCATGGGGCAGAATCCAGCACACGGGACATACCCCAGCCCTGGAGGGGCAGGAGCCATCCCTAGTAAATGTTTGGCCCCTGGTGCCTTGTTCATGTTACTGTGGCATAAAGGGGGCTCCATGTTCAAAAGGCACCCCTGTCCGTGACCGTGACCATGCCCAGAGCCTGTGACCTGGTCCTTGCCTGCTCTCTGCCACCACAGCTTGGTCCCTGGGGCATGGGGCAAGTGGGGGGGGGGGTAGGGGCTGAAAAGAATAGGGCCATGTGATGGGGTAGCACAGGGCTGAATGCTCCCCAGCAGGGCAGAACAAGCTCAGTTCAGCTTGGAGACAGTACAGAAGCAGGGTGTGAAATGCATCCTGCTGCAGGTGCTGAAATGAAGCGTTCCCACATCTATTTTTGTATTTTTTTTTACCCCAACTGCTCCTTTAGGACAAATAATTTACCCCCTTGGACCTGCACTAGGGAACCCAAATCCACTCAACTCTCTCAATTCTAGAGAATCTTTTCATCTGTTCAAATAAATACTCCCTGAACACCCCCAAAACACCTGGCTCCTTTGGCTGCCAGTTCCCAGATCAATGGGCAGTGGAGCTCATCCCACTACCCCAGGGCTTGGCCATTGTGCTCAGCTAACACATGCACCTCCCATCAGGAGGTGAGGACAGACCACAGACTAGGATGCTGAGCTCATCCCACCACTGCCCCTCTCTGCCTCTGCCCCTGCCCCAGCCTGTGAGCCCGCTGCCCCAGCTGCCCCTTACTGAAGAGCTCCATAACCTGTCCCACGTCCACCTCCCACTGGCCAGAGGTCTACACAGAGCTGAGTTGAAGGACCTCATCTTGACATACAGCCCCTGGTCTTCCTGCCTGAGCTCTCCACACCTGGATGAGATGGTTTCCCCGAGCCTGACCGACAGCCCCTCTGAACGCCCCTTCCAGCCCCATGTCCTGCCCTCCGGGGGGAGCAGAGGCTGTTCCCCAGCCAGCAGCCTGGGGCTCCCAGTCGGGCACCGAAGCCGGGGCGCGGCTCGTGCTGTGGCCATTCTCAGGGAGAGCCAAGAGCAGAGCCCCTCGGCAGTCTCACTCCCACGCATTTGCCAGAGCCCCACGCTTTGGCTGCGGTAGGGCAAACTGCCGCGTAGCCAGACGCTCGGGCGCAGAGCCAAGCCTCCGCAGGGGAAGCCTTTTCCCCAGCTCTGGCAAGTGACCATGCAGGTCTGGGAGGGCTCTGGGAGAAAAGGCAGACAAGGCTCCTGCGCTTCCCAGCTGTGCGGAAAAACACCCCATAGAGAGATCTGTGGGATGGCGAGTGAGAACAGGCAGGCCTGCTTTCTCAGCCAAAGAGAGGGCAAGGTCCCCACCAGAAAGACTGCTGATAAGCAGTCTTCATGTGCTCGACCTCTTTACTTGCCCGCCTAATTTCCATTCCCTTTTGGATGGTGCTTCTGGAGCCCTTCCTTTGGGGAAGATCTGCCGGCAGCGTTGAACGGTGTGGACAGAAATCGTGTTCCTCCTGGGCGCTGCTCTGGCAGCTCTCTTGTCAGCAGGAAGCTTCCAAAAGGGTGGCTTTTTGGCCTGAAAAGGGAACTCCACCGGTGAAGGGGTTTGCCCAAGACTTGGATCATTGGCAGCCACAGGACTCCCTCTTTTTCAGGCAAAAGATGGCCCTGCAGAAGAAGAGGATCTTGAAAGTCTTCTTCTTGTTGCTCCCCGTGGCTCTTGGTGAGTTTTCATGAGCAGACACCTGAGAACGACAGCCTGGCTCTGCTGGATGCCAGCTTTCCTTTTGGGCCAGTATGGGTGGAAACTCCCGTGGCCCGAGTGCCTCCTGAGTATGTCCTTGACTGGGACTGGCTTTTGGACTGCCAGTAAGACTGGGAGTCTCCCAGCCACGCTGCTGCTCTGGCCACTGGACCACGTGGCTTGCGTAGTCTGCAAGTCCGCGAGAGAAGGGCGTAGCTACTTCCAAGCCTGAACTGGGGATTCCCAGAGGGGAGGGGCCGTGCAGGGGGACCGATGGGGAGGTACCTCTCCTAGCCCATGCAGCCCGGTCTGGGTGCTCCCTGAAGCAGCAAGGGGCAATGGGGAAGAGCTCTGGGGCACTGAGCACACCTGAAGCTCAGGGCCGCGCTGTCCCCTCAAGCCTGGGCCCATGGCTCCCGGGCAGAGGCGCATCCACTCTCCGCACCCCACGTTCCCCACCTCCTCAGCTCACCTGCTGCCCCGCCCCTAAGGCAGCAGGGAGGTGACAATGCGACTGCAGGGATCGCTAGCGACCCCAGTAAAATAACTGTCTCTTGGTGATGCGAATTGCAGCTGGTGTTTACTGCTGGACCTCACCGCCAGGGTGGATGATGCGGACAAAGGGACTCATAGAGGTCGGTGACTCTTGTGGCACAGGCACCTCCTGCAACAGAGCATTGCTGATAGCGGCTGGATAAATCACGGGCTCTTCTGCTGCCACGCAGGGTGACCCAAAGAAGCAGCAGCTTGTGCCGAGTCTTCCTAGGGAAGCCTCTCCTGGGAAGCCCCGGCGGCTCTGGCAGCGGATGCTCGAACAGAGCCTTTTTCCCTTTCAGGAGCTGGCACTTGTGTCTGCAGAAGACCTGAGGACCCTGCGGTAAGAGATGTTTCCCGAGGTGGAATTGGTTCTGTGCTGAAGCGTCAGCCGACCTTGTGCTACCTGCACTCATTTTGCTAACAGCCAGGGCTCCCGTAGCTCCCTGCTGCCTTTGCCTTCTGCTCAATCTGGTGACGAAGGGAAGCGCTCGCAAAGCAGGGAAAGCACATGTGTCTCTCCCTCTTGCCGAGCTCAGACGCTCCCCAGAGGGGACGGGCCGCTCTCTGACAAGATCTGCTTTCCGGTCATGCAGGAACGTACGTGTTTTGTTGGCGGAGCAAAGCCAAAAGATGCAGCGTGTGCTGGAGGAGGTGGCTCAACTGAGGGCAGAGATCAGCAGTGCAAAGGTGATCCTGCATTTTGGGCAAGGAGGCTTGGCTGGGCAGAGCCCCCAAGAAAGCACTCCTTGGGCTTGTTGGTGGGGTCGGACTGCTGACTGCAGCAACCCAGCCTTTGCCCCAGGGGCTTGCTGGGTGAGCTTCTGTGCTGCACAGGCCCTTCTCTAGGCCCAGTTTAACCAGGCTGCTTCAGGCGGCAGAGGACTCCCGACAGCCTTCCCTTGGCACGCCGGCACCTCGGGCTGCTCTGGCTGGGCTCCTGAGGCAGTGATGAGACCCAGGCACGCTCACGGGGCCAGCCATCGCTTGCAGGGCCTGATCCCACAGATTCTGTTCCTCAGTCCTCACGTGGCTCACGTCAGCAGCACAGTCTTTCAGCTCTGTGGACAAGGCTTGCCTTGCGTTTCTGACACTGACCCTTTGCCTCTGCCGGCGCTAGTAGCCACGCCGAACTGTCCGCTGATGCGGTCCTTTTCTGTGTTCGTTTATGGCGTTCCCAGGAAGCGAACCAGGCAGCGTCCGAGATGGCTTCGGAAGTCTACGTCAAGATGTCTGACTGGGCCCTGAAAAGCTCTGGTATGGACACAAGCAGCCCAGTCTCCTTGCCCTGCGCTTCTCTGTAGCACTCCCCAAAGAAGCCTGTGCTCCAGGCGCTGCTCTCCAAAGTGGGGGAGCTTCAACGCTTCATGGGCTCCAAGAGCAAGGCTGTGGCAGAGTGGCTCTCTCGGACTCCCTCCCAGTCCTGCCCTCGGCCTCCGCACGGGTGCCTCCGCCGCTGCCCCCGCACGTGTTCCTGTGCTGTTGCAAGGGCTCTCTTCCTCTCCGCTGCATTTGAAGAGGGAATGGCTGGGCCATCCTTTGCTGCCCATGCCGCAAGCCCTCGGTTTTGCTCTGCTGTCATTCACGTGGGCGCCTGCTGCCTCCCAGAGCCCTCAGACCTTCTCCTCGTGGCGCTGTGAGAGAAGCAGTCACCGCCAGGCACGTGGCTGCCGTCGTTCCCCTGCGCAGCTGGGCACCCCCAGCAGCGTGGTGATGAGGACAGGACTGACAGACGTGGAGCTGGCCGGCGGCAACAGAAATACTGTCTGAGCACCGAGTCCTCCTAGAATGTGGCCTCTTGCAGTCACCTGCTCTCCCTTCCTTCCAGGTGCCACCATCGACACGCAGAGAACTTCCGAGACCTACGACTGCAAAGAGAATTGGGGCTGCAGGGTTCTATGGTTCTTCTGCACTGCCAACCCTCCCGACACTATTTTGGAGGTATCGTAGCAGAACTCGCCAGGGAAGGTTTCCCTTCCTTCCTGTGAAGCTGGGGACCGACCTCAGGGGCTCTCCCCTCAGTCCAGTGGTACTGCTCAAGCCCACAGCGTTGATCAGGTTCCTGAAACCAAAGCTCCAACACAGGGCTGGGCTTGCTAGAAATCAGTGGTTCCCCTCAGGAGGGGAATGGAGATGAACTGAGCCAAACTGCTGCATCTTGCCCACAGTCCTCTGCCACAGCTGGCTGAAAGACTTTCTCCCTGCTGACCCTGTTTCCACGCCCATCCCTAGCAGCGCCCTTTCGGGGCTGGGAGGCGGGAGGTGGGGGGTGCCCTGCAGAGCCACGGGGCAGAGAGGTGTTTCTGCTAGGCCCTGACTAGGACGCTTTCGTAACCGGGATTCTCCTCTGCCCCATAATGCTGAGAGCCCCCTTTCAGTCAGGCAGGGACGAAGGCTCCTGCTTCTCTCCATTTCCTCACACGCGCCTCATTTTCAAGCCGAAATAGACCCCACGGACACAACGGCGCCTACGCTTCAAGCTACACGGGCAGGTGCCTTGGCCCCAACGCTCTCTCACGCTTCCTTGCTCTCGCGTTCTGCTTGCAGCCGGACGTTTCCCCAGGAAACTGCTGGTCTTTTCGAGGGCATCAGGGCCAGGTGGTCATCAGGTTGCCAGCACGAGTCCATGTGACTGCCATCACTGTGCAGCACGTCTTCAAAGAAGTCTCTCCATCAGGGACCGACATCAGCGCCCCCAGAGACGTCGCTGTCTTTCTAAGTCTCTGCTGGGCGCTTCTGGCAGGGATCTGGCCCGGGGGGAAAGCCACGGCAGGGTCTTGCTTGCTTTTGTGCATCCTCTGAGGTTTGCGTCCTGCTCTCTCCTGAGCACTGCAGAGCCCTAGCGGGGCTCTCGGGATTTCATCCCTCTTAAGACTTGTTCGGGACAAGCACCTCAGGGTTTTTGACCAAAACTCAAGGCCGAGACTGAGCTCCACCATAACCAGTGCTTGACTACTGCTAGAGCCTCAGGAGAGGGTGGGTAGATAACAGGGCTTTGTCAGGATGAGTCTGAGCTGCTCTCCTTGTGCTTTGCCCCTGAGGGAGTGGATGCGGACGGAGAAGAGGAAACTCTCCTTGGGACGTTCACGTACGGCGTGGCAAAGGAGGCCATTCAGACCTTCCCTCTGAAGGTACGCTCCCCGCACAGGGGCAAGATGCCAGGGAGCAAACCAGGTTTGCCTGCAAGTCCACGGCAGGAGGAGTGTGAATGCTTTCTCCCTGGGCCGAGGGGCCCGGACCACCGCCGAGAGAGACCTGGCGGGGTTGGGAGGGCTGAGGAGCACGCAGTGGTGGTAGCAAAAGGATAGCAAGGGCAGGGTCAGGCCCGTGGGAGCACGAGTCCCGAGAGATCCCTGGCTGCACCCACTGCCTTCAGCAGGGCCAGCTGCACGCGTGGCCGCTCCACCCAAGCAACGTCTTTGTGCCATGGAGAAACAGGGACGCCGGGTGGCAAAAGGCGTCGGGCAGCACCGTCGCTCCGTCCTGTGGCCTGCTGGCTGCCTTCCCCCTTCCCGTGTCCCCAGCCTCCCCAGCAGCCCGGTACCAGCAGCGAGCCTCAGGTTTCCACAGCCGCTCCCACCCACTTTCAGGAGCTCGTTCCTGAGCAGGAGCAGGGCTGGCAGGGGGAGAGACCTCGATGGCATTGTCGCTCTTAACACCCCCGCTGCCTTTTCCCTCTTCACAGAACGCGCCGCTTCCCAGAGCCTTCGCATATATCAAACTGCTGGTGAAGAGCAACTGGGGAAACCCAGCGTACACCTGCATTTATCGCGTGCAGGTTCACGGGAAGATGGCAAAACCAGAAAGCCTCGACTGAAACCGGAGGAAAAAGAGAGAGACATACATAAAACAGAAGAAAAAGGGGAAGGGAGACAAATAAAAACGATGTGGCAACTCAGACTGGTGTAGAAGATTTGTCTCCAACGTGGGGTGCGCAAGAAGGCCCTTTGGGGGGAGGGCGGGAGCGTGTGGCAACCGTTAGAACTTCTCCTTCCTTTTTCCTTACACATCCGGAAGGTAGTAAGCACTCCTAAGGTTCAAAGGGAACACCTAAGAGAGGGGAGATGGATTGCTGCTTTACCAGGGGCTCCTGGAGGAACCTACAGAGAAAAGGGAGGCAGAGGAAGGGGTGACCGGGGGACAGGAAGAAGCAGGGGAAGGGAAAAATCACCTCCTTTCGTACAGAGATGGCAAGGAGAAAGGCCCCCCAGAGGAGATGCCAAGGGCCCTCCAAAGGCTCCTTGGGGAACGAGGGTGGCCAAGAGCCGGCAGGGGAGGCAGCAGGGCCGAGCCGCTGCCAGACGAGTAGGTACGGAGTCTGGCATCTGCCCGGGGCATCAGGTTGGGCTGGTAGCACGGAGGGGGCCTAACACGGTCAGTGGGGTGCGGAGCAGCATGGGGAAGCCCCCCTTCTGTGGGGATGGGTCTCAGCTGAAAGCCTGGCTCGCTCTCCCAGCCAAAAGCCAATGTGCAGCAGGGGCTTTTGGGGAGGCGGTAGCCTCGTGCTGCAGGCTCAGAGCCCAGTCCTGCTGCACGGGGAGGCCAAGTCCCTGGGACCTGAGACTGGCCCCCTCGGGACACTGAGGCACGATCCTGCCTGGCTGAGGAGGGCAGCTGTGCGGGGCAGAGAGGGGTCGGGAGACCGCCAGCGCCCAGGGAAGAGGTGGGGGGGGCCGTGGTGGGGGACAGCAGCCCGTGCCCCCTCCCCGAACGGCCACTGGGAGGTGTCTGCCGAGGGGCCGGTTGGTGCCAGGGGCCGGGGAGCAGGGTGGGACGGGGTGAGAATCGGGCTGTGCTGCCGGGTGGGCTTCCCGAGGCGGGGGTCTGCTGCTGCCAGCTTGCTTCCTCTTCTCCCACTGCAGGCCTGTAAAGCAAAGGATGGGGAGAGGAGAGGGGGGGCCCCTGGGAGCAGCCCAGCTGTGCTGCCCTCTCTCGCTGCTGCTGGGACGGCCCGTCCTCTGGCAAGGGCCTCTGCTCAGGCTACTCCTGCCCGCCTCGGCTCCCGCGGCGTGGGGACGGTGGGCAACCGGCATTTGCCTTTTTCCTCCCACAGGAACCTCCGTGTGGAGGTGGAGCTGGGGATGGTCTCTTCGATGCCAGCTCCCGGCTCAGCCGCTCAAGGGCCTGCCAAGTGGCGTGACAAGGCCACAGAAATTGCAAGTAAGCTCAGCACTGCTGCTTGCTGTGACGTCCTCGGGGGTGAACTTGGAGAGATGCTCTGTGCTAGAGCTCTGGCCAAATGTCACAAGTGGCAGGAGAAGTGCAGGCTGCCCTGCTCTTTGCCCCAGGGAGGGAGTGCGTAGGACTCGGTGCCCGCCTCCCCGCAGGGAGCTGAGACAGGCGTGGCTGGGCATCCTAGAGAAGAGAGCTCAAGAGACAGCCCTAACTTTTCTCTGCTTTCTTTGCCCAGGGTCGGTCTTCAGCCTTACTGGCCATCCGGCAGGCGCCCTTGTTTCCCCACGGAGACATGTGCTGCGGACGTGCATCTCCGCCGTGTACGTATCACACCATGTTTCTGCTGTGGACGGGGGAGAGAAAGGGGATGTCTGAGGGCCAGTGCAAGCAAAGGGGGGAGCAGAGGCTGTTCCCCAGCCAGCAGCCTGGGGCTCCCAGTCGGGCACCGAAGCCGGGGCGCGGCTCGTGCTGTGGCCATTCTCAGGGAGAGCCAAGAGCAGAGCCCCTCGGCAGTCTCACTCCCACGCATTTGCCAGAGCCCCACGCTTTGGCTGCGGTAGGGCAAACTGCCGCGTAGCCAGACGCTCGGGCGCAGAGCCAAGCCTCCGCAGGGGAAGCCTTTTCCCCAGCTCTGGCAAGTGACCATGCAGGTCTGGGAGGGCTCTGGGAGAAAAGGCAGACAAGGCTCCTGCGCTTCCCAGCTGTGCGGAAAAACACCCCATAGAGAGATCTGTGGGATGGCGAGTGAGAACAGGCAGGCCTGCTTTCTCAGCCAAAGAGAGGGCAAGGTCCCCACCAGAAAGACTGCTGAAAAGCAGTCTTCATGTGCTCGACCTCTTTACTTGCCCGCCTAATTTCCATTCCCTTTTGGATGGTGCTTCTGGAGCCCTTCCTTTGGGGAAGATCTGCCGGCAGCGTTGAACGGTGTGGACAGAAATCGTGTTCCTCCTGGGCGCTGCTCTGGCAGCTCTCTTGTCAGCAGGAAGCTTCCAAAAGGGTGGCTTTTTGGCCTGAAAAGGGAACTCCACCGGTGAAGGGGTTTGCCCAAGACTTGGATCATTGGCAGCCACAGGACTCCCTCTTTTTCAGGCAAAAGATGGCCCTGCAGAAGAAGAGGATCTTGAAAGTCTTCTTCTTGTTGCTCCCCGTGGCTCTTGGTGAGTTTTCATGAGCAGACACCTGAGAACGACAGCCTGGCTCTGCTGGATGCCAGCTTTCCTTTTGGGCCAGTATGGGTGGAAACTCCCGTGGCCCGAGTGCCTCCTGAGTATGTCCTTGACTGGGACTGGCTTTTGGACTGCCAGTAAGACTGGGAGTCTCCCAGCCACGCTGCTGCTCTGGCCACTGGACCACGTGGCTTGCGTAGTCTGCAAGTCCGCGAGACAAGGGCGTAGCTACTTCCAAGCCTGAACTGGGGATTCCCAGAGGGGAGGGGCCGTGCAGGGGGACCGATGGGGAGGTACCTCTCCTAGCCCATGCAGCCCGGTCTGGGTGCTCCCTGAAGCAGCAAGGGGCAATGGGGAAGAGCTCTGGGGCACTGAGCACACCTGAAGCTCAGGGCCGCGCTGTCCCCTCAAGCCTGGGCCCATGGCTCCCGGGCAGAGGCGCATCCACTCTCCGCACCCCACGTTCCCCACCTCCTCAGCTCACCTGCTGCCCCGCCCCTAAGGCAGCAGGGAGGTGACAATGCGACTGCAGGGATCGCTAGCGACCCCAGTAAAATAACTGTCTCTTGGTGATGCGAATTGCAGCTGGTGTTTACTGCTGGACCTCACCGCCAGGGTGGACGATGCGGACAAAGGGACTCATAGAGGTCGGTGACTCTTGTGGCACAGGCACCTCCTGCAACAGAGCATTGCTGATAGCGGCTGGATAAATCACGGGCTCTTCTGCTGCCACGCAGGGTGACCCAAAGAAGCAGCAGCTTGTGCCGAGTCTTCCTAGGGAAGCCTCTCCTGGGAAGCCCCGGCGGCTCTGGCAGCAGATGCTCGAACAGAGCCTTTTTCCCTTTCAGGAGCTGGCACTTGTGTCTGCAGAAGACCTGAGGACCCTGCGGTAAGAGATGTTTCCCGAGGTGGAATTGGTTCTGTGCTGAAGCGTCAGCCGACCTTGTGCTACCTGCACTCATTTTGTAACAGCCAGGGCTCCCGTAGCTCCCTGCTGCCTTTGCCTTCTGCTCAATCTAGTGCGCAAGGGAAGCACTCGCAAAGCAGGGAAAGCACATGTGTCTCTCCCTCTTGCCGAGCTCAGACGCTCCCCAGAGGGGACGGGCCGCTCTCTGACAAGATCTGCTTTCCGGTCATGCAGGAACGTACGTGTTTTGTTGGCGGAGCAAAGCCAAAAGATGCAGCGTGTGCTGGAGGAGGTGGCTCAACTGAGGGCAGAGATCAGCAGTGCAAAGGTGATCCTGCATTTTGGGCAAGGAGGCTTGGCTGGGCAGAGCCCCCAAGAAAGCACTCCTTGGGCTTGTTGGTGGGGTCGGACTGCTGACTGCAGCAACCCAGCCTTTGCCCCAGGGGCTTGCTGGGTGAGCTTCTGTGCTGCACAGGCCCTTCTCTAGGCCCAGTTTAACCAGGCTGCTTCAGGCGGCAGAGGACTCCCGACAGCCTTCCCTTGGCACGCCGGCACCTCGGGCTGCTCTGGCTGGGCTCCTGAGGCAGTGATGAGACCCAGGCACGCTCACGGGGCCAGCCATCGCTTGCAGGGCCTGATCCCACAGATTCTGTTCCTCAGTCCTCACGTGGCTCACGTCAGCAGCACAGTCTTTCAGCTCTGTGGACAAGGCTTGCCTTGCGTTTCTGACACTGACCCTTTGCCTCTGCCGGCGCTAGTAGCCACGCCGAACTGTCCGCTGATGCGGTCCTTTTCTGTGTTCGTTTATGGCGTTCCCAGGAAGCGAACCAGGCAGCGTCCGAGATGGCTTCGGAAGTCTACGTCAAGATGTCTGACTGGGCCCTGAAAAGCTCTGGTATGGACACAAGCAGCCCAGTCTCCTTGCCCTGCGCTTCTCTGTAGCACTCCCCAAAGAAGCCTGTGCTCCAGGCGCTGCTCTCCAAAGTGGGGGAGCTTCAACGCTTCATGGGCTCCAAGAGCAAGGCTGTGGCAGAGTGGCTCTCTCGGACTCCCTCCCAGTCCTGCCCTCGGCCTCCGCACGGGTGCCTCCGCCGCTGCCCCCGCACGTGTTCCTGTGCTGTTGCAAGGGCTCTCTTCCTCTCCGCTGCATTTGAAGAGGGAATGGCTGGGCCATCCTTTGCTGCCCATGCCGCAAGCCCTCGGTTTTGCTCTGCTGTCATTCACGTGGGCGCCTGCTGCCTCCCAGAGCCCTCAGACCTTCTCCTCGTGGCGCTGTGAGAGAAGCAGTCACCGCCAGGCACGTGGCTGCCGTCGTTCCCCTGCGCAGCTGGGCACCCCCAGCAGCGTGGTGATGAGGACAGGACTGACAGACGTGGAGCTGGCCGGCGGCAACAGAAATACTGTCTGAGCACCGAGTCCTCCTAGAATGTGGCCTCTTGCAGTCACCTGCTCTCCCTTCCTTCCAGGTGCCACCATCGACACGCAGAGAACTTCCGAGACCTACGACTGCAAAGAGAATTGGGGCTGCAGGGTTCTATGGTTCTTCTGCACTGCCAACCCTCCCGACACTATTTTGGAGGTATCGTAGCAGAACTCGCCAGGGAAGGTTTCCCTTCCTTCCTGTGAAGCTGGGGACCGACCTCAGGGGCTCTCCCCTCAGTCCAGTGGTACTGCTCAAGCCCACAGCGTTGATCAGGTTCCTGAAACCAAAGCTCCAACACAGGGCTGGGCTTGCTAGAAATCAGTGGTTCCCCTCAGGAGGGGAATGGAGATGAACTGAGCCAAACTGCTGCATCTTGCCCACAGTCCTCTGCCACAGCTGGCTGAAAGACTTTCTCCCTGCTGACCCTGTTTCCACGCCCATCCCTAGCAGCGCCCTTTCGGGGCTGGGAGGCGGGAGGTGGGGGGTGCCCTGCAGAGCCACGGGGCAGAGAGGTGTTTCTGCTAGGCCCTGACTAGGACGCTTTCGTAACCGGGATTCTCCTCTGCCCCATAATGCTGAGAGCCCCCTTTCAGTCAGGCAGGGACGAAGGCTCCTGCTTCTCTCCATTTCCTCACACGCGCCTCATTTTCAAGCCGAAATAGACCCCACGGACACAACGGCGCCTACGCTTCAAGCTACACGGGCAGGTGCCTTGGCCCCAACGCTCTCTCACGCTTCCTTGCTCTCGCGTTCTGCTTGCAGCCGGACGTTTCCCCAGGAAACTGCTGGTCTTTTCGAGGGCATCAGGGCCAGGTGGTCATCAGGTTGCCAGCACGAGTCCATGTGACTGCCGTCACTGTGCAGCACGTCTTCAAAGAAGTCTCTCCATCAGGGACCGACATCAGCGCCCCCAGAGACGTCGCTGTCTTTGTAAGTCTCTGCTGGGCGCTTCTGGCAGGGATCTGGCCCGGGGGGAAAGCCACGGCAGGGTCTTGCTTGCTTTTGTGCATCCTCTGAGGTTTGCGTCCTGCTCTCTCCTGAGCACTGCAGAGCCCTAGCGGGGCTCTCGGGATTTCATCCCTCTTAAGACTTGTTCGGGACAAGCACCTCAGGGTTTTTGACCAAAACTCAAGGCCGAGACTGAGCTCCACCATAACCAGTGCTTGACTACTGCTAGAGCCTCAGGAGAGGGTGGGTAGATAACAGGGCTTTGTCAGGATGAGTCTGAGCTGCTCTCCTTGTGCTTTGCCCCTGAGGGAGTGGATGCGGACGGAGAAGAGGAAACTCTCCTTGGGACGTTCACGTACGGCGTGGCAAAGGAGGCCATTCAGACCTTCCCTCTGAAGGTACGCTCCCCGCACAGGGGCAAGATGCCAGGGAGCAAACCAGGTTTGCCTGCAAGTCCACGGCAGGAGGAGTGTGAATGCTTTCTCCCTGGGCCGAGGGGCCCGGACCACCGCCGAGAGAGACCTGGCGGGGTTGGGAGGGCTGAGGAGCACGCAGTGGTGGTAGCAAAAGGATAGCAAGGGCAGGGTCAGGCCCGTGGGAGCACGAGTCCCGAGAGATCCCTGGCTGCACCCACTGCCTTCAGCAGGGCCAGCTGCACGCGTGGCCGCTCCACCCAAGCAACGTCTTTGTGCCGTGGAGAAACAGGGACGCCGGGTGGCAAAAGGCGTCGGGCAGCACCGTCGCTCCGTCCTGTGGCCTGCTGGCTGCCTTCCCCCTTCCCGTGTCCCCAGCCTCCCCAGCAGCCCGGTACCAGCAGCGAGCCTCAGGTTTCCACAGCCGCTCCCACCCACTTTCAGGAGCTCGTTCCTGAGCAGGAGCAGGGCTGGCAGGGGGAGAGACCTCGATGGCATTGTCGCTCTTAACACCCCCGCTGCCTTTTCCCTCTTCACAGAACGCGCCGCTTCCCAGAGCCTTCGCATATATCAAACTGCTGGTGAAGAGCAACTGGGGAAACCCAGCGTACACCTGCATTTATCGCGTGCAGGTTCACGGGAAGATGGCAAAACCAGAAAGCCTCGACTGAAACCGGAGGAAAAAGAGAGAGACATACATAAAACAGAAGAAAAAGGGGAAGGGAGACAAATAAAAACGATGTGGCAACTCAGACTGGTGTAGAAGATTTGTCTCCAACGTGGGGTGCGCAAGAAGGCCCTTTGGGGGGAGGGCGGGAGCGTGTGGCAACCGTTAGAACTTCTCCTTCCTTTTTCCTTACACATCCGGAAGGTAGTAAGCACTCCTAAGGTTCACTCCAGAGAGGAGAGGCCCAGCCGGGCACCGCTCCTTCTCCCGCCACCCCGGGGGGCTCCGCAAGTGGCGCCGGCCCCGGGCAGGCAGGAGGGCCCGGCTGCAGTTTACAACATGGCGACTGCCGCCCGCCCCCAGAGCGGGCTCTGCAGGAGCTCTCCCAGGCGCCCGCCCACCCTCTTCCTGGCTTCTCAGCCAATGGCGCCCGCCAGGCAGTGACAGGCAGGGCCCGCCACCAGCCAGTGCAGCGCCCTTCTCTGGCCCCGCCCCCCTCCAGCCCGCTGCCATGGCAACGGGGCCTACTGCAGGCAGGGGCTGTGGGCCCAGCAAGGAGCCTTGGGACAGCTCTCGGGGCTGCCAGGGCCGGGGCTTGGGAGCTCCTCCCTTACTTTCCCCACAGTGGGGCCGGAGGAGCAGATGGAACCCTTTGGCCCAGCACCTTCCCAGCGTCCCGGCTGTCGGTTTTGCTGCTGAAAGGTATTGCTTCTGTGGTTTGTGTTGCTGTATCTTTTATGATGGGTACTAAGAGATGGCAAGGAGAAAGGCCCCCCAGAGGAGATGCCAAGGGCCCTCCAAAGTCTCCTTGGGGAACGAGGGTGGCCAAGAGCCGGCAGGGGAGGCAGCAGGGCCGAGCCGCTGCCAGACGAGTAGGTACGGAGTCTGGCATCTGCCCGGGGCATCAGGTTGGGCTGGTAGCACGGAGGGGGCCTAACACGGTCAGTGGGGTGCGGAGCAGCATGGGGAAGCCCCCCTTCTGTGGGGATGGGTCTCAGCTGAAAGCCTGGCTCGCTCTCCCAGCCAAAAGCCAATGTGCAGCAGGGGCTTTTGGGGAGGCGGTAGCCTCGTGCTGCAGGCTCAGAGCCCAGTCCTGCTGCACGGGGAGGCCAAGTCCCTGGGACCTGAGACTGGCCCCCTCGGGACACTGAGGCACGATCCTGCCTGGCTGAGGAGGGCAGCTGTGCGGGGCAGAGAGGGGTCGGGAGACCGCCAGCGCCCAGGGAAGAGGTGGGGGGGCCGTGGTGGGGGACAGCAGCCCGTGCCCCCTCCCCGAACGGCCACTGGGAGGTGTCTGCCGAGGGGCCGGTTGGTGCCAGGGGCCGGGGAGCAGGGTGGGACGGGGTGAGAATCGGGCTGTGCTGCCGGGTGGGCTTCCCGAGGCGGGGGTCTGCTGCTGCCAGCTTGCTTCCTCTTCTCCCACTGCAGGCCTGTAAAGCAAAGGATGGGGAGAGGAGAGGGGGGGCCCCTGGGAGCAGCCCAGCTGTGCTGCCCTCTCTCGCTGCTGCTGGGACGGCCCGTCCTCTGGCAAGGGCCTCTGCTCAGGCTACTCCTGCCCGCCTCGGCTCCCGCGGCGTGGGGACGGTGGGCAACCGGCATTTGTCTTTTTCTTCCCACAGGAACCTCCGTGTGGAGGTGGAGCTGGGGATGGTCTCTTCGATGCCAGCTCCCGGCTCAGCCGCTCAAGGGCCTGCCAAGTGGCGTGACAAGGCCACAGAAATTGCAAGTAAGCTCAGCACTGCTGCTTGCTGTGACGTCCTCGGGGGTGAACTTGGAGAGATGCTCTGTGCTAGAGCTCTGGCCAAATGTCACAAGTGGCAGGAGAAGTGCAGGCTGCCCTGCTCTTTGCCCCAGGGAGGGAGTGCGTAGGACTCGGTGCCCGCCTCCCCGCAGGGAGCTGAGACAGGCGTGGCTGGGCATCCTAGAGAAGAGAGCTCAAGAGACAGCCCTAACTTTTCTCTGCTTTCTTTGCCCAGGGTCGGTCTTCAGCCTTACTGGCCATCCGGCAGGCGCCCTTGTTTCCCCACGGAGACATGTGCTGCGGACGTGCATCTCCGCCGTGTACGTATCACACCATGTTTCTGCTGTGGACGGGGGAGAGAAAGGGGATGTCTGAGGGCCAGTGCAAGCAAAGGGGGGAGCAGAGGCTGTTCCCCAGCCAGCAGCCTGGGGCTCCCAGTCGGGCACCGAAGCCGGGGCGCGGCTCGTGCTGTGGCCATTCTCAGGGAGAGCCAAGAGCAGAGCCCCTCGGCAGTCTCACTCCCACGCATTTGCCAGAGCCCCACGCTTTGGCTGCGGTAGGGCAAACTGCCGCGTAGCCAGACGCTCGGGCGCAGAGCCAAGCCTCCGCAGGGGAAGCCTTTTCCCCAGCTCTGGCAAGTGACCATGCAGGTCTGGGAGGGCTCTGGGAGAAAAGGCAGACAAGGCTCCTGCGCTTCCCAGCTGTGCGGAAAAACACCCCATAGAGAGATCTGTGGGATGGCGAGTGAGAACAGGCAGGCCTGCTTTCTCAGCCAAAGAGAGGGCAAGGTCCCCACCAGAAAGACTGCTGAAAAGCAGTCTTCATGTGCTCGACCTCTTTACTTGCCCGCCTAATTTCCATTCCCTTTTGGATGGTGCTTCTGGAGCCCTTCCTTTGGGGAAGATCTGCCGGCAGCGTTGAACGGTGTGGACAGAAATCGTGTTCCTCCTGGGCGCTGCTCTGGCAGCTCTCTTGTCAGCAGGAAGCTTCCAAAAGGGTGGCTTTTTGGCCTGAAAAGGGAACTCCACCGGTGAAGGGGTTTGCCCAAGACTTGGATCATTGGCAGCCACAGGACTCCCTCTTTTTCAGGCAAAAGATGGCCCTGCAGAAGAAGAGGATCTTGAAAGTCTTCTTCTTGTTGCTCCCCGTGGCTCTTGGTGAGTTTTCATGAGCAGACACCTGAGAGCGACAGCCTGGCTCTGCTGGATGCCAGCTTTCCTTTTGGGCCAGTATGGGTGGAAACTCCCGTGGCCCGAGTGCCTCCTGAGTATGTCCTTGACTGGGACTGGCTTTTGGACTGCCAGTAAGACTGGGAGTCTCCCAGCCACGCTGCTGCTCTGGCCACTGGACCACGTGGCTTGCGTAGTCTGCAAGTCCGCGAGACAAGGGCGTAGCTACTTCCAAGCCTGAACTGGGGATTCCCAGAGGGGAGGGGCCGTGCAGGGGGACCGATGGGGAGGTACCTCTCCTAGCCCATGCAGCCCGGTCTGGGTGCTCCCTGAAGCAGCAAGGGGCAATGGGGAAGAGCTCTGGGGCACTGAGCACACCTGAAGCTCAGGGCCGCGCTGTCCCCTCAAGCCTGGGCCCATGGCTCCCGGGCAGAGGCGCATCCACTCTCCGCACCCCACGTTCCCCACCTCCTCAGCTCACCTGCTGCCCCGCCCCTAAGGCAGCAGGGAGGTGACAATGCGACTGCAGGGATCGCTAGCGACCCCAGTAAAATAACTGTCTCTTGGTGATGCGAATTGCAGCTGGTGTTTACTGCTGGACCTCACCGCCAGGGTGGACGATGCGGACAAAGGGACTCATAGAGGTCGGTGACTCTTGTGGCACAGGCACCTCCTGCAACAGAGCATTGCTGATAGCGGCTGGATAAATCACGGGCTCTTCTGCTGCCACGCAGGGTGACCCAAAGAAGCAGCAGCTTGTGCCGAGTCTTCCTAGGGAAGCCTCTCCTGGGAAGCCCCGGCGGCTCTGGCAGCGGATGCTCGAACAGAGCCTTTTTCCCTTTCAGGAGCTGGCACTTGTGTCTGCAGAAGACCTGAGGACCCTGCGGTAAGAGATGTTTCCCGAGGTGGAATTGGTTCTGTGCTGAAGCGTCAGCCGACCTTGTGCTACCTGCACTCATTTTGTAACAGCCAGGGCTCCCGTAGCTCCCTGCTGCCTTTGCCTTCTGCTCAATCTGGTGACGAAGGGAAGCACTCGCAAAGCAGGGAAAGCACATGTGTCTCTCCCTCTTGCCGAGCTCAGACGCTCCCCAGAGGGGACGGGCCGCTCTCTGACAAGATCTGCTTTCCGGTCATGCAGGAACGTACGTGTTTTGTTGGCGGAGCAAAGCCAAAAGATGCAGCGTGTGCTGGAGGAGGTGGCTCAACTGAGGGCAGAGATCAGCAGTGCAAAGGTGATCCTGCATTTTGGGCAAGGAGGCTTGGCTGGGCAGAGCCCCCAAGAAAGCACTCCTTGGGCTTGTTGGTGGGGTCGGACTGCTGACTGCAGCAACCCAGCCTTTGCCCCAGGGGCTTGCTGGGTGAGCTTCTGTGCTGCACAGGCCCTTCTCTAGGCCCAGTTTAACCAGGCTGCTTCAGGCGGCAGAGGACTCCCGACAGCCTTCCCTTGGCACGCCGGCACCTCGGGCTGCTCTGGCTGGGCTCCTGAGGCAGTGATGAGACCCAGGCACGCTCACGGGGCCAGCCATCGCTTGCAGGGCCTGATCCCACAGATTCTGTTCCTCAGTCCTCACGTGGCTCACGTCAGCAGCACAGTCTTTCAGCTCTGTGGACAAGGCTTGCCTTGCGTTTCTGACACTGACCCTTTGCCTCTGCCGGCGCTAGTAGCCACGCCGAACTGTCCGCTGATGCGGTCCTTTTCTGTGTTCGTTTATGGCGTTCCCAGGAAGCGAACCAGGCAGCGTCCGAGATGGCTTCGGAAGTCTACGTCGAGATGTCTGACTGGGCCCCAGCGAGCCTCAGGTTTCCACAGCCGCTCCCACCCACTTTCAGGAGCTCGTTCCTGAGCAGGAGCAGGGCTGGCAGGGGGAGAGACCTCGATGGCATTGTCGCTCTTAACACCCCCGCTGCCTTTTCCCTCTTCACACAACGCGCCGCTTCCCAGAGCCTTCGCATATATCAACATATATAAAAACATCTTTTATGATGGGTACTAAGCCCTCTGCGGAAGGGGGGATTCTGAAAAGATCTCCCCTAGGATGTATCTTGAAACATTGGAGGAAATTGGGAGGGGAGCCTCTCACTCGAAAACAGCTTCTAGAATATGGTAACAGTTGGGGGCCAATGTAGAGTCTCAAAGATCAGGAAAAATGGCCAAAGAATGGAACTCGAAGCTATGCTACTATATTACAACTGAAGCTATTTTGCAGGCGGGAGGGTAAATGGGATGAAGTACCATACGTGGATTGATTCTTCACACTAAGAAGCCACCCGGAATGGCAGAAGGAATGCAGAACCATCCCACAGGATCCTATGATCTCGGCTGTAGAAAAGGAGGGGAGGGGCAGGAATTTAAAACGATGGTGTTGTGCTTGTAGTATTGGGAAGAGATGTTTGAAATGTGGACGGGAGGAAGAAGATGACCTAGAGTTAATGGTTGCTCCCCGGCAGAGGTTGGGAGAGAATCCCGACGCCGATGATGATATTAGTAATGGGAGCAGGGTGAGAGAAAGCGGTCGTAGGCGAGCCGGTGAGGCTGGTAGCGCGGGAGGAGGTGGCTATGGAGAGGAAGGGCGATTGGGTGGAGCAGAAGGATTTAGTCCGATGGCAGGAAGAAGGAGGGGCCGACAAGGGGAAGCGGGAGAGGTTTTACAAGCTCCTCTCCGACAAGCGGTCGGAAATAACGGGCCAGTAACCGTTAAAGTGCCATTCTCAAGAACGGCTTTAAGGTCCTGGAAGGAAACGGCGGGTATTTATAGGGAAGAGCCAGAAAGGGTGGCTAAACTTTTGGAAACTATAATCAGGACCCCATCAGGATCAGGGGGGATCCTAAGCAGCCGGGACCCCAGGGGCTTTTGGGTACTGTTTGGCATAAGGCACGCTATGCCAAAAGCAATCAATTGGTCCAAATTAGAGGAGGTTAAACAAGAACCAAACGAATCCCCATCTGCCTTCATGGAGCGGTTAAAAGTCAGTGCCAGGAAATACACGAATCTAGACCCTGAAAAACCAGAAGAGGCCGTTCAATTGGCTTCTGTCTTTATGAGACAATCGGCCCCAGATATAAGAATGAAACTCCAAAACTTAGAAGGGGCAGACTCAAGGGATTTGGGAAAGATGTTAGAGGTAGCGTGGATGATTTTTCGTACTAGAGAGAAGGAAAAAGAGGCGTGACGGGTTCAAAGGGAACACCTAAGAGAGGGGAGATGGATTGCTGCTTTACCAGGGGCTCCTGGAGGAACCTACAGAGAAAAGGGAGGCAGAGGAAGGGGTGACCGGGGGACAGGAAGAAGCAGGGGAAGGGAAAAATCACCTCCTTTCGTACAACCCCGTCTTGGGTCTGACTGGGTTTTTCTCCTTGGCGTACAAAACGGTTCCGAGAGGAGAAACGCTGGCAGAAGCAGCTGTCCCATGGGTCGAGAGCAAAGCCCCCTTTCCAGCACCCTTTCTGGTTTCCTGGGGATGCCCAGGAGAGCTGGAACCCTGCCCGGCAGCACAGGCCAGGCGGGCGCCTGGCACGGGAGCGTGGCAGGGTTCGGGGGGCCCACAGGCATGGGCTCCCACCGCCCAGGAGAGCGGCAGCCATGCTGCCCCAGGGGAGCCCACAGGGTCTGCCCGCCCTGCTGCGCCCTGGGGAGCGCCGGTGTGATGTCAGAGCCACCACTGTGAGGCCAGAGCTGGCCGCCCATACAGCCCTGTGGCGCGCGGGGAAGGAGCCCACAGCTGCCGTGCGGCTGTTGCCGTGGGCAGGCGCGCTCCTGCTGTGGGGCAGCGTGGGGCTGCTTCTGGAGCTGTTTTGGCCTGGGCAGGCCATGCTGCTGGGCTGAGGGGGAAGAGCGGAGTGGGAAGCCTGCCTTTGCCCAGAGATGGCGAGGAGAAAGGCCCCCCAGAGGAGATGCCAAGGGCCCTCCAAAGGCTCCTTGGGGAACGAGGGTGGCCAAGAGCCGGCAGGGGAGGCAGCAGGGCCGAGCCGCTGCCAGACGAGTAGGTACGGAGTCTGGCATCTGCCCGGGGCATCAGGTTGGGCTGGTAGCACGGAGGGGGCCTAACACGGTCAGTGGGGTGCGGAGCAGCATGGGGAAGCCCCCCTTCTGTGGGGATGGGTCTCAGCTGAAAGCCTGGCTCGCTCTCCCAGCCAAAAGCCAATGTGCAGCAGGGGCTTTTGGGGAGGCGGTAGCCTCGTGCTGCAGGCTCAGAGCCCAGTCCTGCTGCACGGGGAGGCCAAGTCCCTGGGACCTGAGACTGGCCCCCTCGGGACACTGAGGCACGATCCTGCCTGGCTGAGGAGGGCAGCTGTGCGGGGCAGAGAGGGGTCGGGAGACCGCCAGCGCCCAGGGAAGAGGTGGGGGGGCCGTGGTGGGGGACAGCAGCCCGTGCCCCCTCCCCGAACGGCCACTGGGAGGTGTCTGCCGAGGGGCCGGTTGGTGCCAGGGGCCGGGGAGCAGGGTGGGACGGGGTGAGAATCGGGCTGTGCTGCCGGGTGGGCTTCCCGAGGCGGGGGTCTGCTGCTGCCAGCTTGCTTCCTCTTCTCCCACTGCAGGCCTGTAAAGCAAAGGATGGGGAGAGGAGAGGGGGGGGCCCCTGGGAGCAGCCCAGCTGTGCTGCCCTCTCTCGCTGCTGCTGGGACGGCCCGTCCTCTGGCAAGGGCCTCTGCTCAGGCTACTCCTGCCCGCCTCGGCTCCCGCGGCGTGGGGACGGTGGGCAACCGCCATTTGTCTTTTTCTTCCCACAGGAACCTCCGTGTGGAGGTGGAGCTGGGGATGGTCTCTTCGATGCCAGCTCCCGGCTCAGCCGCTCAAGGGCCTGCCAAGTGGCGTGACAAGGCCACAGAAATTGCAAGTAAGCTCAGCACTGCTGCTTGCTGTGACGTCCTCGGGGGTGAACTTGGAGAGATGCTCTGTGCTAGAGCTCTGGCCAAATGTCACAAGTGGCAGGAGAAGTGCAGGCTGCCCTGCTCTTTGCCCCAGGGAGGGAGTGCGTAGGACTCGGTGCCCGCCTCCCCGCAGGGAGCTGAGACAGGCGTGGCTGGGCATCCTAGAGAAGAGAGCTCAAGAGACAGCCCTAACTTTTCTCTGCTTTCTTTGCCCAGGGTCGGTCTTCAGCCTTACTGGCCATCCGGCAGGCGCCCTTGTTTCCCCACGGAGACATGTGCTGCGGACGTGCATCTCCGCCGTGTACGTATCACACCATGTTTCTGCTGTGGACGGGGGAGAGAAAGGGGATGTCTGAGGGCCAGTGCAAGCAAAGGGGGGAGCAGAGGCTGTTCCCCAGCCAGCAGCCTGGGGCTCCCAGTCGGGCACCGAAGCCGGGGCGCGGCTCGTGCTGTGGCCATTCTCAGGGAGAGCCAAGAGCAGAGCCCCTCGGCAGTCTCACTCCCACGCATTTGCCAGAGCCCCACGCTTTGGCTGCGGTAGGGCAAACTGCCGCGTAGCCAGACGCTCGGGCGCAGAGCCAAGCCTCCGCAGGGGAAGCCTTTTCCCCAGCTCTGGCAAGTGACCATGCAGGTCTGGGAGGGCTCTGGGAGAAAAGGCAGACAAGGCTCCTGCGCTTCCCAGCTGTGCGGAAAAACACCCCATAGAGAGATCTGTGGGATGGCGAGTGAGAACAGGCAGGCCTGCTTTCTCAGCCAAAG
This sequence comes from Theristicus caerulescens, assembly GCA_020745775.1. Lineage (NCBI taxonomy): Eukaryota > Metazoa > Chordata > Aves > Pelecaniformes > Threskiornithidae > Theristicus > Theristicus caerulescens. The sequence goes on along the minus strand of CM036571.1, from coordinate 12,646,363 downwards.
AGAGGGCAAGGTCCCCACCAGAAAGACTGCTGAAAAGCAGTCTTCATGTGCTCGACCTCTTTACTTGCCCGCCTAATTTCCATTCCCTTTTGGATGGTGCTTCTGGAGCCCTTCCTTTGGGGAAGATCTGCCGGCAGCGTTGAACGGTGTGGACAGAAATCGTGTTCCTCCTGGGCGCTGCTCTGGCAGCTCTCTTGTCAGCAGGAAGCTTCCAAAAGGGTGGCTTTTTGGCCTGAAAAGGGAACTTCCACCGGTGAAGGGGTTTGCCCAAGACTTGGATCATTGGCAGCCACAGGACTCCCTCTTTTTCAGGCAAAAGATGGCCCTGCAGAAGAAGAGGATCTTGAAAGTCTTCTTCTTGTTGCTCCCCGTGGCTCTTGGTGAGTTTTCATGAGCAGACACCTGAGAGCGACAGCCTGGCTCTGCTGGATGCCAGCTTTCCTTTTGGGCCAGTATGGGTGGAAACTCCCGTGGCCCGAGTGCCTCCTGAGTATGTCCTTGACTGGGACTGGCTTTTGGACTGCCAGTAAGACTGGGAGTCTCCCAGCCACGCTGCTGCTCTGGCCACTGGACCACGTGGCTTGCGTAGTCTGCAAGTCCGCGAGAGAAGGGCGTAGCTACTTCCAAGCCTGAACTGGGGATTCCCAGAGGGGAGGGGCCGTGCAGGGGGACCGATGGGGAGGTACCTCTCCTAGCCCATGCAGCCCGGTCTGGGTGCTCCCTGAAGCAGCAAGGGGCAATGGGGAAGAGCTCTGGGGCACTGAGCACACCTGAAGCTCAGGGCCGCGCTGTCCCCTCAAGCCTGGGCCCATGGCTCCCGGGCAGAGGCGCATCCACTCTCCGCACCCCACGTTCCCCACCTCCTCAGCTCACCTGCTGCCCCGCCCCTAAGGCAGCAGGGAGGTGACAATGCGACTGCAGGGATCGCTAGCGACCCCAGTAAAATAACTGTCTCTTGGTGATGCGAATTGCAGCTGGTGTTTACTGCTGGACCTCACCGCCAGGGTGGACGATGCGGACAAAGGGACTCATAGAGGTCGGTGACTCTTGTGGCACAGGCACCTCCTGCAACAGAGCATTGCTGATAGCGGCTGGATAAATCACGGGCTCTTCTGCTGCCACGCAGGGTGACCCAAAGAAGCAGCAGCTTGTGCCGAGTCTTCCTAGGGAAGCCTCTCCTGGGAAGCCCCGGCGGCTCTGGCAGCGGATGCTCGAACAGAGCCTTTTTCCCTTTCAGGAGCTGGCACTTGTGTCTGCAGAAGACCTGAGGACCCTGCGGTAAGAGATGTTTCCCGAGGTGGAATTGGTTCTGTGCTGAAGCGTCAGCCGACCTTGTGCTACCTGCACTCATTTTGCTAACAGCCAGGGCTCCCGTAGCTCCCTGCTGCCTTTGCCTTCTGCTCAATCTAGTGCGCAAGGGAAGCGCTCGCAAAGCAGGGAAAGCACATGTGTCTCTCCCTCTTGCCGAGCTCAGACGCTCCCCAGAGGGGACGGGCCGCTCTCTGACAAGATCTGCTTTCCGGTCATGCAGGAACGTACGTGTTTTGTTGGCGGAGCAAAGCCAAAAGATGCAGCGTGTGCTGGAGGAGGTGGCTCAACTGAGGGCAGAGATCAGCAGTGCAAAGGTGATCCTGCATTTTGGGCAAGGAGGCTTGGCTGGGCAGAGCCCCCAAGAAAGCACTCCTTGGGCTTGTTGGTGGGGTCGGACTGCTGACTGCAGCAACCCAGCCTTTGCCCCAGGGGCTTGCTGGGTGAGCTTCTGTGCTGCACAGGCCCTTCTCTAGGCCCAGTTTAACCAGGCTGCTTCAGGCGGCAGAGGACTCCCGACAGCCTTCCCTTGGCACGCCGGCACCTCGGGCTGCTCTGGCTGGGCTCCTGAGGCAGTGATGAGACCCAGGCACGCTCACGGGGCCAGCCATCGCTTGCAGGGCCTGATCCCACAGAGTCTGTTCCTCAGTCCTCACGTGGCTCACGTCAGCAGCACAGTCTTTCAGCTCTGTGGACAAGGCTTGCCTTGCGTTTCTGACACTGACCCTTTGCCTCTGCCGGCGCTAGTAGCCACGCCGAACTGTCCGCTGATGCGGTCCTTTTCTGTGTTCGTTTATGGCGTTCCCAGGAAGCGAACCAGGCAGCGTCCGAGATGGCTTCGGAAGTCTACGTCAAGATGTCTGACTGGGCCCTGAAAAGCTCTGGTATGGACACAAGCAGCCCAGTCTCCTTGCCCTGCGCTTCTCTGTAGCACTCCCCAAAGAAGCCTGTGCTCCAGGCGCTGCTCTCCAAAGTGGGGGAGCTTCAACGCTTCATGGGCTCCAAGAGCAAGGCTGTGGCAGAGTGGCTCTCTCGGACTCCCTCCCAGTCCTGCCCTCGGCCTCCGCACGGGTGCCTCCGCCGCTGCCCCCGCACGTGTTCCTGTGCTGTTGCAAGGGCTCTCTTCCTCTCCACTGCAGTTGAAGAGGGAATGGCTCGGCCATCCTTTGCTGCCCATGCCGCAAGCCCTCGGTTTTGCTCTGCTGTCATTCACGTGGGCACCTGCTGCCTCCCAGAGCCCTCAGACCTTCTCCTCGTGGCGCTGTGAGAGAAGCAGTCACCGCCAGGCACGTGGCTGCCGTCGTTCCCCTGCGCAGCTGGGCACCCCCAGCAGCGTGGTGATGAGGACAGGACTGACAGACGTGGAGCTGGCCGGCGGCAACAGAAATACTGTCTGAGCACCGAGTCCTCCTAGAATGTGGCCTCTTGCAGTCACCTGCTCTCCCTTCCTTCCAGGTGCCACCATCGACACGCAGAGAACTTCCGAGACCTACGACTGCAAAGAGAATTGGGGCTGCAGGGTTCTATGGTTCTTCTGCACTGCCAACCCTCCCGACACTATTTTGGAGGTATCGTAGCAGAACTCACCAGGGAAGGTTTCCCTTCCTTCCTGTGAAGCTGGGGACCGACCTCAGGGGCTCTCCCCTCAGTCCAATGGTACTGCTCAAGCCCACAGCGTTGATCAGGTTCCTGAAACCAAAGCTCCAACACAGGGCTGGGCTTGCTAGAAATCAGTGGTTCCCCTCAGGAGGGGAATGGAGATGAACTGAGCCAAACTGCTGCATCTTGCCCACAGTCCTCTGCCACAGCTGGCTGAAAGACTTTCTCCCTGCTGACCCTGTTTCCACGCCCATCCCTAGCAGCGCCCTTTCGGGGCTGGGAGGCGGGAGGTGGGGGGTGCCCTGCAGAGCCACGGGGCAGAGAGGTGTTTCTGCTAGGCCCTGACTAGGACGCTTTCGTAACCGGGATTCTCCTCTGCCCCATAATGCTGAGAGCCCCCTTTCAGTCAGGCAGGGACGAAGGCTCCTGCTTCTCTCCATTTCCTCACACGCGCCTCATTTTCAAGCCGAAATAGACCCCACGGACACAACGGCGCCTACGCTTCAAGCTACACGGGCAGGTGCCTTGGCCCCAACGCTCTCTCACGCTTCCTTGCTCTCGCGTTCTGCTTGCAGCCGGACGTTTCCCCAGGAAACTGCTGGTCTTTTCGAGGGCATCAGGGCCAGGTGGTCATCAGGTTGCCAGCACGAGTCCATGTGACTGCCATCACTGTGCAGCACGTCTTCAAAGAAGTCTCTCCATCAGGGACCGACATCAGCGCCCCCAGAGACGTCGCTGTCTTTGTAAGTCTCTGCTGGGCGCTTCTGGCAGGGATCTGGCCCGGGGGGAAAGCCACGGCAGGGTCTTGCTTGCTTTTGTGCATCCTCTGAGGTTTGCGTCCTGCTCTCTCCTGAGCACTGCAGAGCCCTAGCGGGGCTCTCGGGATTTCATCCCTCTTAAGACTTGTTCGGGACAAGCACCTCAGGGTTTTTGACCAAAACTCAAGGCCGAGACTGAGCTCCACCATAACCAGTGCTTGACTACTGCTAGAGCCTCAGGAGAGGGTGGGTAGATAACAGGGCTTTGTCAGGATGAGTCTGAGCTGCTCTCCTTGTGCTTTGCCCCTGAGGGAGTGGATGCGGACGGAGAAGAGGAAACTCTCCTTGGGACGTTCACGTACGGCGTGGCAAAGGAGGCCATTCAGACCTTCCCTCTGAAGGTACGCTCCCCGCACAGGGGCAAGATGCCAGGGAGCAAACCAGGTTTGCCTGCAAGTCCACGGCAGGAGGAGTGTGAATGCTTTCTCCCTGGGCCGAGGGGCCCGGACCACCGCCGAGAGAGACCTGGCGGGGTTGGGAGGGCTGAGGAGCACGCAGTGGTGGTAGCAAAAGGATAGCAAGGGCAGGGTCAGGCCCGTGGGAGCACGAGTCCCGAGAGATCCCTGGCTGCACCCACTGCCTTCAGCAGGGCCAGCTGCACGCGTGGCCGCTCCACCCAAGCAACGTCTTTGTGCCGTGGAGAAACAGGGACGCCGGGTGGCAAAAGGCGTCGGGCAGCACCGTCGCTCCGTCCTGTGGCCTGCTGGCTGCCTTCCCCCTTCCCGTGTCCCCAGCCTCCCCAGCAGCCCGGTACCAGCAGCGAGCCTCAGGTTTCCACAGCCGCTCCCACCCACTTTCAGGAGCTCGTTCCTGAGCAGGAGCAGGGCTGGCAGGGGGAGAGACCTCGATGGCATTGTCGCTCTTAACACCCCCGCTGCCTTTTCCCTCTTCACAGAACGCGCCGCTTCCCAGAGCCTTCGCATATATCAAACTGCTGGTGAAGAGCAACTGGGGAAACCCAGCGTACACCTGCATTTATCGCGTGCAGGTTCACGGGAAGATGGCAAAACCAGAAAGCCTCGACTGAAACCGGAGGAAAAAGAGAGAGACATACATAAAACAGAAGAAAAAGGGGAAGGGAGACAAATAAAAACGATGTGGCAACTCAGACTGGTGTAGAAGATTTGTCTCCAACGTGGGGTGCGCAAGAAGGCCCTTTGGGGGGAGGGCGGGAGCGTGTGGCAACCGTTAGAACTTCTCCTTCCTCTTTCCTTACACATGCGGAAGGTAGTAAGCACTCCTAAGGTTCACTCCAGAGAGGAGAGGCCCAGCCGGGCACCGCTCCTTCTCCCGCCACCCCGGGGGGCTCCGCAAGTGGCGCCGGCCCCGGGCAGGCAGGAGGGCCCGGCTGCAGTTTACAACATGGCGACTGCCGCCCGCCCCCAGAGCGGGCTCTGCAGGAGCTCTCCCAGGCGCCCGCCCACCCTCTTCCTGGCTTCTCAGCCAATGGCGCCCGCCAGGCAGTGACAGGCAGGGCCCGCCACCAGCCAGTGCAGCGCCCTTCTCTGGCCCCGCCCCCCTCCAGCCCGCTGCCATGGCAACGGGGCCTACTGCAGGCAGGGGCTGTGGGCCCAGCAAGGAGCCTTGGGACAGCTCTCGGGGCTGCCAGGGCCGGGGCTTGGGAGCTCCTCCCTTACTTTCCCCACAGTGGGGCCGGAGGAGCAGATGGAACCCTTTGGCCCAGCACCTTCCCAGCGTCCCGGCTGTCGGTTTTGCTGCTGAAAGGTATTGCTTCTGTGGTTTGTGTTGCTGTATCTTTTATGATGGGTACTAAGAGATGGCAAGGAGAAAGGCCCCCCAGAGGAGATGCCAAGGGCCCTCCAAAGGCTCCTTGGGGAACGAGGGTGGCCAAGAGCCGGCAGGGGAGGCAGCAGGGCCGAGCCGCTGCCAGACGAGTAGGTACGGAGTCTGGCATCTGCCCGGGGCATCAGGTTGGGCTGGTAGCACGGAGGGGGCCTAACACGGTCAGTGGGGTGCGGAGCAGCATGGGGAAGCCCCCCTTCTGTGGGGATGGGTCTCAGCTGAAAGCCTGGCTCGCTCTCCCAGCCAAAAGCCAATGTGCAGCAGGGGCTTTTGGGGAGGCGGTAGCCTCGTGCTGCAGGCTCAGAGCCCAGTCCTGCTGCACGGGGAGGCCAAGTCCCTGGGACCTGAGACTGGCCCCCTCGGGACACTGAGGCACGATCCTGCCTGGCTGAGGAGGGCAGCTGTGCGGGGCAGAGAGGGGTCGGGAGACCGCCAGCGCCCAGGGAAGAGGTGGGGGGGCCGTGGTGGGGGACAGCAGCCCGTGCCCCCTCCCCGAACGGCCACTGGGAGGTGTCTGCCGAGGGGCCGGTTGGTGCCAGGGGCCGGGGAGCAGGGTGGGACGGGGTGAGAATCGGGCTGTGCTGCCGGGTGGGCTTCCCGAGGCGGGGGTCTGCTGCTGCCAGCTTGCTTCCTCTTCTCCCACTGCAGGCCTGTAAAGCAAAGGATGGGGAGAGGAGAGGGGGGGCCCCTGGGAGCAGCCCAGCTCTGCTGCCCTCTCTCGCTGCTGCTGGGACGGCCCGTCCTCTGGCAAGGGCCTCTGCTCAGGCTACTCCTGCCCGCCTCGGCTCCCGCGGCGTGGGGACGGTGGGCAACCGGCATTTGTCTTTTTCTTCCCACAGGAACCTCCGTGTGGAGGTGGAGCTGGGGATGGTCTCTTCGATGCCAGCTCCCGGCTCAGCCGCTCAAGGGCCTGCCAAGTGGCGTGACAAGGCCACAGAAATTGCAAGTAAGCTCAGCACTGCTGCTTGCTGTGACGTCCTCGGGGGTGAACTTGGAGAGATGCTCTGTGCTAGAGCTCTGGCCAAATGTCACAAGTGGCAGGAGAAGTGCAGGCTGCCCTGCTCTTTGCCCCAGGGAGGGAGTGCGTAGGACTCGGTGCCCGCCTCCCCGCAGGGAGCTGAGACAGGCGTGGCTGGGCATCCTAGAGAAGAGAGCTCAAGAGACAGCCCTAACTTTTCTCTGCTTTCTTTGCCCAGGGTCGGTCTTCAGCCTTACTGGCCATCCGGCAGGCGCCCTTGTTTCCCCACGGAGACATGTGCTGCGGACGTGCATCTCCGCCGTGTACGTATCACACCATGTTTCTGCTGTGGACGGGGGAGAGAAAGGGGATGTCTGAGGGCCAGTGCAAGCAAAGGGGGGAGCAGAGGCTGTTCCCCAGCCAGCAGCCTGGGGCTCCCAGTCGGGCACCGAAGCCGGGGCGCTGCTCGTGCTGTGGCCATTCTCAGGGAGAGCCAAGAGCAAAGCCCCTCGGCAGTCTCACTCCCACGCATTTGCCAGAGCCCCACGCTTTGCCTGCGGTAGCCAGACGCTCGGGCGCAGAGCCAGGCCTCCGCAGGGGAAGCGTTTTCCCCAGCTCTGGCAAGTGACCACGCAGGTCTGGGAGGGCTCTGGGAGAAAAGGCAGACAAGGCTCCTGCGCTTCCCAGCAGTGTGGAAAAACACCCCTAGGAGAGATCTGTGTGATGGCAAGTGAGAACAGGCCCGCTTTCTCAGCCAAAGAGAGGGCAAAGTCCCCACCAGAAGGACTGCTGAAAAGCAGTCTTCATTTGCTCGACCTCTTTACTTCCCTGCCTAATTTTCATTCCCTTTTGGATGGTGCTTCTGGAGCCCTTCCTTTGGGGAAGATCTGCCGGCAGCGTTGAACGG